>OY829328.1:86813920-88203689 GCA_963691655.1 Toxonevra muliebris | reverse complement strand
GTAATTTTTATTGTAGTCATTTTCTTGTAGTCACTTTAATTTTGTTAATTTTCCGGCAATAAATACCATAGATTCCAAAACTTGCTTGTTTTTCATTTATTGTATAATACATTTCTCTTTGCCACCGCTAATGTCAACTTGTTCCAATTCACGCGCAATTTCATGATCATCTTCAATACTGAAAAACAAACAAAACAAAAAGGGAAAAATTATTAGAAAATAAATAAAAAAAACATCACATCAAAACACATACGCAATTTCTTGATTATGCAAATGTTGCACCAGCTGATCACGTTTATCAACAATAGCCACCAGTTCTTCGAGCAGTAAACGTTCTTTTTCACGCTGCGCCTCAGTTTTACGCCAATCCTCTACGGATTGTGCAGCGCGTAATTCCTGATTTAACATTGTGTATTTACGTTCGAGATCACTTTCTTGTTCGCTGTTATTCGCCCAAAAAAGAAAAAAAAATAATAATTATTAAATTGTGCAATTAATTTTAGTAAAATACAACCACAACTTACAGTATATTCAGCTGCATTTGTCGTCGCAGTAACGCATTCTTTTTATTCACAAGCGTAAACCATTGTGACAGTAGTTGTTCTTCGGTTTCATCGGATTCTAGTAGCGAGGAAAATAGATTTCAAATAATTTTACAATTGTATCAAATATGATTTGTTTAATTGTTAATTGTTGCATATCGTATAAATTAAAAGTAAAAAATATTAAAAAAATAAATGTTCAACTATTAGGCGCATTAGGCGATTAGGCAATCACAGAATAGTGTTGCAAGTACTCAGGTAATTGCTTGGGAGGATAAATTCCAGTTCTCAACTAAAAATCATTAGCACAATGGCGGATGTGACCAAGAGCCACCAAGAACGCACACTTTATGTGTTTGTTTATCATAAAAGGATTGCCCGTAGCAAAGTGCGTCATGAAGGTGTGGCTGGATTTTGAAGTTATCAATTAAAACATGCAAAAATTAAGTAACTATGTGCCATAAAAACTTAGGAACAGTCATGAAAAAATGAACCCAAGCATATGAACAGGTTCATTCGGTGGTTTATCTAGGCAGTACTCCTGCTGAATACACGTGTAGTCTCTGCAGAGATACCGCTAGATGCACTCCATCAAACGAGTCTGAAGACATATTTTTGCTATAAAAAGTTTCAGATGTTTTCTTAATTTTCCGAATAAAGCACGAAACCATTTTGGATATATAAACGAAGGAGCCAAAGAAGTGGCAGAGGTACCAATGAAAGTGATTCGGGCTTTTAGCAGCAATGCACTTTTAAAGTGGATAGAAAAACTGCAATGAAAAAATGAAGCCCATACATTCTGACCGTTCCTGTTGCAAGAATCAATGATCCTGAAAGGCGAGATCGAGCATAACGCCAATCTTTCTTTATCAACCTAACTACAGCTATAACTAAAATTTTACAATAAATCTTAAAACTTAATAAAATAATTACATCAGTAATTGCTTTTTACAATATTTAATAATTAAAATATAAACGATTTGCTTATTAAATTAAATATATAAATATAAATTTGCATATGATTAGTGGGGGTGAGTAGATGTTAGATATATGAAGACGAATATTTGAATTTACATTTTGAAATTTGGAATTTTGATTTATCAATACAGAATGTTAATGGATTATTTATTAATGTTAAGCAACGACAGCAGCAGCCGAAACAGCAATCAAAGGTTAAACTACTGAACAAAAACAACACACATGAAAACGTGAAGAACTACAACAAGAACATTTTGTGTGTTAAACGCGCAATGCATGTGTGTGCAAAAACATTGTATATGTAACGGAAGCATGAGCATTATAACTAGAAAGATGAAGGCGGTAATTGTAGCAACACGAACAACAGCAGCGGCAGCATAATTTGTTTACAGCTTTAAGCAACGCACAAAAAATTAGGGATAAGCTAAAGCGCAACTTTTAGTAGGTAAGCATATTTAAGTACACTTTAAAAGTTTGAATTGTATTTGCTTTTTTTGCATTATTGCGAAACTGCAGAACGAACGAACGTACAAACTTCAGAGTACAAGAAATATAAGTTAAGGTTTTTCGATTTACCACCACAATTGCTACGACTTCTTGAGCGTCTTCTGCCGCTTTCGCTTCTGCTCGATTCACGTTGATGTTGATCATGATTGTGATGATAATGATGATGTCGACGTCGTGCATGTTGCAATTCATCATTGTTATATACTTTTAGATTATCACAGGAGGAATGATTTGAGGAGGAAGCAGCAGAGGACATTATATTATAAGGATTTAGAAATGATGTACTAGTAGCATTCGACGATGCATGATGATTTGAATTGGTATCGACAATACATGAATGTGAGCGGGGACGTGTACGTGAACGCGTTGTCGTATTGCGATTTGACGACGATCCATGCATACGACGTTTGCGTTTACGTACATAGGGAACAGAAGAGGAAGTATCGACAGCAATGACAGCGCCATGCGCACCTTCACACTCACGTGCCACAACATTAACATAATCGGCATCATTATCACTAGATGCCGGGGGCGATACAGTAGCCCCTGCTGGCAATAACTGTGAACGTGATCGTGCATGTCGTGTTCGTGGCGGCGTTGGTGAGCGTGACGATGCCGCTGACGATGTTCCTGACGATGACGCCGATGTAGATGCTGGTGATGATTCGCCCGAATGCAGAGTTGCAGAGAAATCATCACCATAATTATCCAAATTAAGTAATTTAATTCTAATACTATCACCACCACCACCAATACTATTGCGTATCAATCTAAGAAATGGATTTCTATTCATTCTATTATTTTTACTTGGATTGCCGCCCATAACAGCGCGTAGCTTCTTCTCCAGCGAGCTGGCCTTTTGATCGATCGCCTCCTGTTCGCGCTCGAGTGCTTCCAATTCAGATTCGATATAGGATAACTTATCACCGCCCTAGCAAAATTACAAAATTTAATTGAATATTTCAAAGTCAGGCACAAGAATTCAACTACCTTTTTGTCGCTCTTTGGTGAAATGCGATCCATAACCGCACTGAATGATTTCAATGGACTATTCCCGTTGAAATGTTCGCTTAATCTATGACTAGGACTTAATTTATTATTCGTCATACCACTTATTGCGGTTGTTGTTGTTGTATCGATATCACGTGGTGGTGTAATTTTCTTTGTTGGTGATAGTGGTATACGGTGGATTGGTGAACCACCACCTCCACTACTACCCATACCCATGCCGTAACCATAATCTTCGATGCCATTGTGAATGGGCGAAATAGTTCGTTCCGGTGAGAAATTAATGCGTTTCAATTTGGTAGGCGTAGATGTGGGACTATCCATTGCAGCGCCCCCACCATTTGCAGTCGATTTTGTACGCGTTTCGAGAATGAGGCGACGCGCTTGTTCGCGCAGACGTTGCTGGCGTTCCTCCTAAAAGTAGGCAGGCAATTTATTATTATAAAGTTTGAGGCATCAAAATAAGATTCTTTATTTTTACTATTTTCTAAGCTCTTATGATTTATTTTTAAAAATGAATACACATGAAAAACTCCAACTGCGTTAAATTTTTAGTTTATACTTACATCATTCTCATATTTATCACCATGGGAAATTTTTAACTTTTCCCTCATCATTTTAGCCTTTTCACTCATTTCCTTGTGTCTTGATAAAATTTTCTAAAATAATAATATAACAAAAGAAAACAAAAAAAAAAAAAACCAAATAAAGCACGATGAAACTAAAAGCAAAAAATATACTACAACAAATGAAATTATGATAATTTTTTGAGGTTATGTTCGAATTCATAAAGTCGCTAGGGTTTAACTCAAAGTGGAGTTGGCAGCTCAATCAAGAAGAAGACTACGAACTATTCGCACTAAGAATGAGAATCTCAGCTATAACATATTTACTTACGATACTCAGCAAACGATTATGAAGGAACCTGAGATCCCATCATGGACCAAACACAGGGGTGCAGAAGTTCATGGAAAAAGTGATTATCTAAGTTTCGAAGGCAATAATATGGAATTCATGTACTCATTTTTTAATGCGCGCTCAACTGAATAGCTTTAAGTTCAAATATATATTAACAAAATGAAAGCAAAAAAAATACTGGACTATTCAAGTTTAAATGAAAGAAATAAATAAGCCAAAAAAGCAAATCAACAATTTCTTAAATATCAACAAAGCCTTTAAAAAAAAGTGGCGGTATGGTACACGCTCACACATTCACAAAAAAAAAAATTGTATTAAATAAACGCTCATGCTCATAATAATTTTTCAACTCACATTTGCAGTATTTGGATCTAAAGTTGTAGGTGAATGTGGTGGTTGCTGCTGTTCGAACTCATCAGCATTTATATCAGCATCAGTGTTCAACGTAAATGAAGCTGGTGTTGATGAATGCTGTGATGCATTAATTGAATTTTTATCTTTTGCTGGTGAGAGTACTTTACCCAAAATACTCTTAGAACCAGAGAGTATAAAATTTTTAACGTCTTTTTTGGCGGTCGGTGAATTTTGCGATTGATTTGGTTGATGTTGTTGAGCTGATGAATTCTTTGATGTTTGATCAATGCCAAAAATATCGTCATCAAGTGAGTTCTGGTGTAAGAGTTGCGCTTTCAAATGACTTAAATTGAGTAGATTCTGTGATAAATTGTCTGATTTATAATTGCCAATAACGTAGCTCGATTCATCAGATGTGGTACCTACAGAAGAGGCACAGGGCGTGAGAGAGAAAGAGAGGGAGAGTGAGAAATAAAATTAATTAAAATGTTTATATTTTTATTATTTACTTATAGATAGTTGTATACATTACCAATTTGTTCAATTTGTAATTGTTTGCCAGTGAAATGCGCACGCAATTGATGCAAATATGTCATGACTGCCAATTTATCGGGTACAGCTAAAAGACTCATATCACGTGGCTCAATAACACGTGGTATACCAAGTGATTCGGCAGCATCAAAAGCATTACGGCAATTGCCAACGACATCGTGTGCAGATAATTTTGACATATCACTGTAAAGATATAGCGGAGAGAGGAAATTAGGGAAGTGAGACATCTTTCGCTAAGGGCCAGGAGAATAATCGATTATTCGAGCTTTTTGATTGAGCCTTAGCTTGTGCTTAGATTTGACAATCAACTGAGAAAGTAAAGATTTGAATTTGTTCAATCGAATTCGTTCAATCAAACAGCTCGTTTAATCTGCGCAATATTTAAAGCATATGAATAACATATAAACTCACATTAAATCAGGCTCAAAATGATGTATAATCGCACAGAATGCCATGCCATTACGCCAGCTTGTTGTCAGATTTGTCACTTTAACATTTGGATAATCTTTGGTCACCTCTTTGCACCATTCCAACAAATCCTGCCCGGGTGTATTCTCTTTCAGAATAATTTTTTCCACGGGCTTAAATGTGCCGGAGGAGCTATTATTGCTGGTGATGTTGCTAGTGTTGCTGTTGTTATGCGATGGTGCTGTTGTATGATTGTTGGTGCTATTAGTGATGACGCTACTATTGGTAGTTTCATTTTCATAATTCTTTTTTAAATTCAACAATTGCAAATCGGCACGTTTCGATTCTAAACGTGTTGATGCTGATGATTGATTTTGTTGTAATGGTGTGCCGATGTTGTTGCTGCTGCTTTTGTTTGTTGGTGTATTGTAGGAGGAGGTGGTGTTGATGGTGGCTGAAGGTTTAAACTTCTCATCACTGGTTGTTGTATTGGGTTTCTTAGCAACTACAGCAGTTTTTATTGGTTTTTCTGCTGATTTAATGGTTTCTTCTTTTGGTTGATCTTTCTTCTTTTCTACAACCGAGTTTTCTATTGTTGCTTTGTTATCCGCATCGAAAATTTGTATAGCTTCACCATTATGTTTGGTTGACGTATTTATTGCGTTGAAATTTAAACTTTTACGTGCAAAATTTTCAACCCTATCGTCATCACCAGCACCAGTTCCAGCACCGCTAGCTGTTGGTAACTTATTTTCATTTATTTTGGTAATTGGTGTTGAGGTTATAATTTTGTCCTTCATTGTATTTGATTGTTGTTGTTGCTGCTGCTGCTGTTGTTGATACTGCTGACTCGATTGCTGTTGTTGCTGTTTGGCAGGTACTGTTGTTGTTGTAACAGCTTCTACAGGAGGAACTATCGCTGCTGCTTGAGCCGCTGCTGATGTAGATGTCGATGCACTATTATCAGCACCACTATGCTGCTGTTGGTATTGCTGTTGATGTTGAGGTTGTTGCGTTGCACTTGGTGTCTTTAATGACGAATCATCACCATAATATACATCACCAAAGTATTGTTTATCTGATTCGAATTCGAAATTTAAACGATTATATTCAGCCAATGGAGTTGGATCTTCAGACAATGAAGGAACTACATACAAATATATCATACAAATGTGTACGGATTTTGATGGAGATGGAATTGAGGTGGGACGGACCAACAACAACATCAACGATTTTTAACGATAACGATTAATTATGTATATATGACAATACAAACAACAACAACAACCATAAATGAACACAAACGCATTTGATTATTATTGTATGATTAAAAATTTAGTTTAGGAATACAAAATTCGTAGATGGATGAAAAGAAACGAAAACGAGAAAGAAAATTGTGGGGGAAAAAATATAGAAATATAGATAAGTTTACAATTAATAATAAAGAAAAAAAACAATGTTTTTCTAAGTTTTTACAAGGTTATAGAAATATTTCTAAATTAGTAATAAAAAATTACGAGATTTACTGAAACTAAAATGTGTCGACCAGAAAGGAAAAAACGCTAACCTCATTGAGCATAGCCATTCAATGATGTCGGTGCGAAAGTTTTAAGGCTTACCATTAAAAATGCCGGGAAAAAACCTTGGAAGAGCTGATAGAGTATAAACTCACAAGCATTCTATAGAAATTTCTATATCTTAAACTATATCGCCAACAAACACTGATCTTGAAGGTATATCTGAGACGCACCGGCATCGTTTTAATTAATGACAGCAAACATTTTTCAATTAAAATGAGATGACTAAATGTATGTACATGGAGTTAAGTGGTCATTGGAATAGTTAAAAAAAATTTATATTAATTAATTAAAACCAAGAACCTAAATTCATTGAAGGAAAATCCAAAAAACGAGCTTTCCAGAAAACGGAAAGAATGGATCTCAACGACTCTACTGGCATTTACTATGAACAAATGTGTGGAATAATATTTCTGAATTTAAAATGGTAGACAAAGTTACATTAGCTAAAGATTAAATACAAATACAATTAGACATGGTACAGAAATAATACTAACAAAATTTTTTATTATTCTATGATTAATAGAAAATAGTATCGTTTTTTAATAGTTAAAGTTGACAAAGAAATACATATAAACAATAACCAAACAAACAAAAGAAAAACATAAACTCAAAAACTAATACTCACCACTCAATGGCGTTGGTAAATCGATGCAACCATTCAAACTCGTTGTCATTTGCTCCAATTGTTGTGTAAAATCATATAAATGATCTGAGATATCACCGGAACTTTCCAAATCTGGTATATCCTCTAAATCATCAAGTGGAGCAACATCACAGTTATTATTAACGGACATGAGAGAGACAACACTCTCCATATCTTCATCACTACAATAAGTGTGAGTGAGAAAGAGAGACAGATAGTACAAATGTAAGTAAGAGCAAACATAAGACTAAATTTAAAATAACTCACGTTGCTTTGCCTTCACGCAAAAAGACACAACTGATTGTCAATTCCAAATAGGCGGCAGTAATTTTACGTGAGACCGGCTTTAAACTTAAAGTAAAACTTTGTTGAGTCGACTCGATGCTAGCATATTTGCGCATATTTATATTGGCTGAAGCGAGGACGCGCTTTTTACCTAACGGTGTTATCTGCAAATAGAGAGAGAAAAAAAAGAGAGAGAAAGAATGAGAACTAATTTTCAAAAACAAAGCAACAAACGCAATGGAGAAATTATATAAGGTGGTGTGGCAAGGCACAAACACACTCTGCTTTTCTTGTTGTTGCAACCATTCGAAAATGTCTAAAAAACCAAACCTAGATGATTTTTACAATTAGAATTATTTTAACAAAAACATAGAGAAAAAAATGATGAAAGAAGAACAAGAATTTCAGCCACCATCTTTTTCTTTTTGCAGTACGAATAATCTACATAATCTGTTTACTAGGTATATTAGGTTTATTCGATACCGATACCTAAAATTGGTATGAACTAAATGAATGAGCGAGTCGATTTAACTATGCTCGTCTGTCTGTTCAAGCGATAACGCAAGCAGAACTTGCGGAATCCCAACCAAATTTAGTACACACGTTCCTTATTCATACTATTACTACTGTGGCCGATTGAGGGTTTCATTTTTCTGCTTTTTTAATACAATTTTTAAGTTGTGTTTTTTTTCTTGAAAGCTAGCAACACTCTCCCATAATAAATTAATTAGAGCGCAGTAATGAGGCCAAACCAATTGTAAGTAATAAAAGAAATGTAAGTACGAAAATACGAATTGTACAACTATATTAAATATAATAAATGTATGTAGATGGCATTGCTACGTGACTTTCAAAACTGCTAACGAAATTTGGTTAGTTATTTTTAAAAATTGTCTTGACTTTTTATTCTTAAACAACAGCACAAAAATTACTACATGCGTTAATTTTTTAAGGAAATAAAAGTGAAAGGGTTAAAAAGCTAACTTACTGATTTGCTATTTGCTTAGTTGTTTTAACTGCGCATGAATTGGGCAATAGATTTAGAATCAATTGGGCTATTCACAATTAGTTTGTAAATCTATCGTAACTTACAATTTGAGTGTTCATAGTTGACTATAAACCTGTATTAATAATATGGCAAAATATTTTATCAAAAATTAGAGAGTTTGAAAGAGATTACAAAAGTGTGAACAAAGTGTTATATTGCATTCTATCATTCTCGTTCTTTATTAGCTCCTTAGCCCTTTAATACCCGATGTTACCTAAAGGGAACATTCCTATTGTTTTCTCATAAAATAGTGTATGCATTCGATTCTTTTTGCTATTCTTCAGGTTTGCTGGTTGCCGAGTATTTGAAACTACACGATTACACAATTTTTATTTAATTTTTTGCCTTTGAAGTCAAAAACGTAAGTGCAAAAATTATTCGTAAAATCTTTTGCACTAAACGAAAATATTTTTATAAAAGATAAGAAAATATAAAATTTAAGAAAAAAAGGTATCCAGTAGCTGTCAAAAACGAACGCTTTATTTAACCTTTCATAAAAGACAAACAAACATGTGTAGAAGTATGAAATATTGAAAGACTTTTGGGAGCAGATAATCACGTTTTCAAACTTTGAAACCAATAAAGAAAATAAATATTATACAATCAAATTTGTTTGGAGAACAAATTATTTGGCAAAAAAGAAAAAGTTAATGCGGATTTTAAACTGTTGTTTTTCAGGGCGTCATCATTTTCTATATCTATATGATAAATTCTCTCAAACCAAACACTTAAAACGGTACGTCTAAGGAAAATTAAATCTTTTCTTTATTACATATCCAACTTGAAAAGGTCACCGAAAACTTCAAGAAATTAATTTCAACCTCAAAGTAATCTGACTAGACGTATAAGTAACATTTATGCAAGTAAAATAATTACTCATACGCTACGAAAACCAAAAAAAAAAAACGCTTTAAACTAAATAAATTTTAAATTTTTCCATTTATTTTTTTGGACGTACATATTTTGTATATCCTTCGGCAAATCGATCGATTGTCATGAAAAGGGAAAGCAACAGCAGTTACAGACATACATTCATGTATACATGTGTATAAGCACATACAACAAATGCATACACACATATGTACGTATAACCTTGCCAAGCAATTGTCAACAATGTAATTTATCCTGACATATAGATTTTCCACTTATGACTGTATGTATGCACAAAACAAGGCACATGCATAGTGCCTAATGCAGAAGGTAATTATACCAATGTAAGTGCTTACTATACACAAATATATGCTGTAAAATGCACACAAGCAAATAAAAGTAAAGGAGCGTCTGATTTTAAAGGTTCTGCAATAACAAAATTACGCGATATAGTATCAATTAGATGTACATAGTACATATTTATACGAATATGTATTCATTACAAGTATGTAACCTTGATCCTTACCAAGTAAAGTTCACGGAAATTTACCTAAAGCTTAAAGAAATACTAAAAGCTAAAATGTTAAAAATTCCGCATAAAATCGTGTGCTCGTGATTGATTTGCGGTGAGAGTTGTGTGTGTGTGCGTGTGTGTTAGGTGGTTGAAAGTTAATTGGCGATAGTGAGAAAACCCACCTATCTATCCAACAATGTGTGATGATTTATAAAAACAGAGATTAAGAGAACCTTACAACCTAAACCGTATTGAGAGTATGGTATCGAAACGGCTAATTAGTGCTATTTGTTTTCGGTGTAGACTCTTACCTACCCGCATTGTTATTCAGCTTAAGAGAATATTTTTGACTGAGCTTTATATCTTAGCAGGAGTGAATCATTTATATAAGTATAAGTTTCAGCTTTAAGAAAAAGCAAACAAAAAACAAACAGAACAAATTTTTAAGCATATTAGAAAAAGATTTTAATTTTCAACACATACTTCAAATAGAAGAGAATGTTATTAATTAACAAACAACGAAATCAAAAAATTAAAATTATAAAATTTTATAATTATAACAATATTATTTGCGGTACATTTAATAGGCAATTAAAAGTTTGCTAAATATTAAATTAAAACATCATCAAAGCGCGTCATCAAAAACAATTTCCCAACAATTAGTTTCAGGTAAACAATCCAACAGCATCGTCATCAACATTAACATTATAAATGTATAGCATCATCATGCTACCACATAATGTTGATGATTATTGAATGGTGTGCGGAATATTGTCAGCCAACAGTCAACAGATAATAATGAACGAATACGAATAACGAGTTAGTTCATGATTCACGATAAAATAAAAATGAAGGCTAATCTATTTTGGCACTGCCGTGATACTTCGACGTCGAAAATTCTAAACTGACAAGAAGGGTATGCTACCTCAAGTTGAAATTGTGTTTGCGCATTTAATAATAATTTAAATTAATTATTTTTACAAGGAAAATAACAGTGAAAATTGTTAGAACTTTATTTTTTACATACATCTTCAATAACGAATGTCCAATCTTTATCTTCTAGTTCATGTGTACGTGGATCTTTGAATAATGTCACCGATATTGCATGATTATCAGGTACTGGCCATTGTATGCTACCAATCAACGGATTCATCATATCCGGTTCCCATGGTAATGGTGATGAAACAACGCGTCGTGAACGACGTGTCCAAACGACTGAAAGATTTGATGGGCGCCTAAAATGAAAAAAAGAAGAAATTAAATATATAATAAATTTTTGAATCGTTTAAAAATTAAAAATATAATTATATGTTTCTATGATAAACTGAAAAAATGTAATAGTTTCTTCGAAATGATAGCAATAATTTAATTTAATACATAATTAATATATAATTAATTTAATAAGATTGAACATTTTTTGTTTTTTTGCTCATATAAAGTACTTTAGGAACATAGTTCTCTTTCCTTCTTATATATCAAAATTCTATAGAAATTTTAATACAATTATACATAATAGCATTTATAAGAAAGAAATTAAGGAACTATCAGTGATTATATTTCATGAGAACATTTCCGACTGGGTGATTGTAACGACACAACACTTTCATTTATCTTTCGTTAAAAATTCATACGATACATAAAGATTAACTTAATAGTTAAATACTTTTAAAATAAACCTTTATAAATCTTTGTATATAGTTAAATGTAGCAACTCATTAGTTGTGTATATCTTTAGGATAAAATCAAAACGATGATGATGATGCCTTTTTACAGTTTCATCATTAACTATGCAAACATTAGAATCATCAACCTCGTCATCATCATTGCAGCTTATCTTACTAACAAAACAGCATCAGTAGAAAGTAGAAAACAAGAAATAAAAAGGCTCAAGGATATTTTCGCTCGTATGTGTAACTTTAACTTGGCTCGTGTTACTGCAATTGCAATGAAAAGTGAATTTTTGTACTAGATTTTCATCTCGTTTCAGTTTCTTTGCGATTTTTCTTTTCGTTATTTCAGAAATGTAGGTCAACATTTTTGTATTACTACAATTGAGCATTTCTGTTGAATATGTGCATATAGCTTTTCAGACACATACAAACGCACGCGTATTGAAATATTCATATTTGTAAATGTCTATTATTTGTCTACTTTGTGATGATGTTGATGATGATGCTGCTGGCTGTTGGAAAAGTTATTAAAACTGTATACATATATAATTGCTTCTTTTTTTTTTTTTGCACTAACTTTCTACTACAGGTCCTTTATAAAGGACAAATCAGCATAAATGTTTTTATCTTAGTTACACACGAATATCTCTTTCATGCTAGAAATTTCGGTTTTATTTTCAAAAAGAATGTCTTTATTTTTTACATAGCTAAATCGGCATTTGAATTACAAGAAATTCTTTTTGATTTTTTCTACTACAGATATGTTTTTTTTTGTGTTTTAATGGATCATACAGTCTGTGAAGCTTTTAAGTAAGGATATGTTAGAGTGACTATCCTATAATAGGAAATACTTAGGCCAGTGAGGTTCGTTGTAATACCACGTGGTCTGTTTCACAGTTACCTTAACCTTTATTGAATCCTTATGGTTCATTAAACTTCAGATTCGCTGATGTCTGCAGATTCAAGGTAAGCTAAATAGCTGAAGAAGAGTTGACCTAAGGAAGCTTCTATACGTGTGGCAAGAGCTGGACAAATCCAGAGAAAGTGGTAAGTACCTTCCTCTTCCTCCTCATCAGCTTCTACAGAAGTCGTTTGCAGGTAGTCCTAATTTACTAGCATGTCTACCAACCAGACAATGTCAAGTGATTTTTGCTACTGTGTTGCTAATAGAAGATCTATTTAGAGAAGTAAGAGAGTCTGACCTTCTCGGGTTGTAGTGAAACTTCCACATCGAATACGATTTTTTTGCACGTAACTATAATTCTTTCCAAGTCATTCCTGCATCTCTAATTTCCCTGCGCTCGTTTTCTATCGCCTTGGGGTCATATTCTAAAGTGTGACGACAACACTCGGCATATGATTTTCGTAGGTTAGGCACATTGATTTCGTTAGCGATTGGGATTTCGTGGAGGTCGTGGTTTGAAATTATGTTTGAGCACCATATCATTAACCCTTTTCATTCCACGCGGTGTTTTTGAGTCACTACTAAAAATATGTTTGTGTCGCTGTATTGGTGTTAGTGGTAAAGATCGACGAGTTTCAGATCTTGTTTAACGACGCAAAGGCTCCTTTCGCTTTTAATATCTCGTGCAAGATAACTGCTCTGCCACCTTCCTCCATAGTGATTGTACTGCCCAGGTACGTAAATTGAAAGATATTTTCAATGGGGAACTCGTTAGCTTTGAAGTTATTATAACATAGAGTTGCTAGAACTTGTTCTCATTCTTTCGGTCTTCGAAAAATTTATTTTAGACTTCTCTGCAAAATAGACGAACAAACTTTAACGTCACCGTACCAAATAGATTACTTCTTTTGGGGTTTTTTATGAAGCCATTATTTTATACCTAATTTTGCAATCATTCCAATATTTGCATTTTTATACATTCTCAAACTTTGTTATTTAACTTACAAAATGCAACGTTTTCGATTTTGTACTCAATTTTTGCAAAATGGGAAAAGAACTTTTTAAGAAAATCTTATTCACAGTTCCTTCGGCTAAAAACAAGTTCCATCTTTTCATAAACTGTATTGTAAATCATGAATTATGTTGGCTACTTAAAATAAAATATTTTCATTTTATTTTATTTCCTTATTTAAACAAAATGTATTTTTATTATTAGAAGGAAATTTCAATTACAAAATGCAATTCAAGGATAAAAGCGATGGGGGAGGGTCAAAATAAAATAGAAATATTTATTTTACATTGAAAAAATACAAAACAAAAACAATTTTAGCAAATTGTCTGAGTAATGTAATTGGCATTTGGCCAAAAATCTAGAAGGAAAACACAGCAGAAAATACTAGGGGAAAAGTACTTTATTTATTGAATTAGTAAATTGAACAAGTGTATGGAAGAAAAGTTTGATTGATGGTGTAAAAAAGAACAAAAAAGAAAATATATGCAGTGGGTTAAACATTTGATAAGAAAACTCATTTAAAATGAGCTGAGCAAGAACAAATACCTAAATCCGAACCCGAACAAGCAAGCAAAAAGTACTTAGTAAAAAGTGAACTTGTCTTGCTTATCTCATAAAACAAAATTACTCGTAAGTAAAAAATAAAAGAAAATGTATATTGCAACACAATAATGCTGCAAAGAGATAGCTGCAATTCTAGTGTATTTTGTTGTTACATCGCGTGCAATCGCACAAGTAAAAAGCACAACAGAGTAACTTAGTAGAAATGACTAGAAAGAAGAGCAATGGCAGCGCTTGCCAATAATAACATCATCAATAGGAGTTTGTAGTTATGTATAAGAAATTGCTAGCAATCTGTAAATTTTTTTTATCAAGTACGAGTACTTTGAACTTTGCGGCTGCTATTGCTACTGTTATTTTTATTGTTGTTGTTGTGATGTGATGCAACACTGCATTTAATACATCACAGTCTAGCGCATACAACATAACAAACATAGAATGCAACAAAGCGATAAGTAATAATTCGTAATAGTGAAAGAGGAAAAAACCCAGAAACAATATTGCTGATTGTTCTTTTTTACTAAATCAGCAACAACCGCAGCAGCAGCCCACAGCAGCTGCAACATCCTGTTTTTATGTTTTGTTCTTTTTCTTTTACTTTATCACAGATTGTCAGAAAACCCCCATATTTTATCATTATACTGCAGCTTCCAGCCTTCAGTGTGATAATGGTTACAATACAAATTACTGCTGCCTGGCACAGTAGACAAACACATATGCACATAAAAGTGTGTGTGTGTGTCGCTTAAAAGTAGATATAAGTTATATCTACACCCAAGTGTAACTATAATTTCTTTAGAGCCTTTAGAAAGAATACAAAACTTTATATTTTAGAAATGAGTACACCAAGAAAACTGTAAATTCATATTAAAAAATCTATTATAAATATTACTATAAATTCATAATTATTTAAGCAGTAATGCGTACAATAATTGCTTTATTTATTCTCTTACTATAGATTATTTATAAATAGTTCAAATATTTTTGACCCTCACAAAATAAATTAAATATGTAAATACATTAAACAGAAATAAATTGCATTGTAACGATAATGAAATTCAAGTAGCTTCAGCAACCAGCAACACATAGTTAGAAGGGATCCATGTATGACAATATTTTTTGATAAATTGCAAAACTGCAAAAATGACAAATAGTCAATAAACATAACAAAATATGAGACTTAGAAAGCGAAAGAAAGTTAGGTTAATGTATTTCAATAGAAACCAAAACACTAAAAAATTATATACCATATTTTACTATAGGGCAAAATTGACGATCTCGATAGTCTAGTTGGCAGTGCACTAGACTTTCATCCGGGAGGTTCGGGGTTCGATTACCGTCTTCTTTTGGTGATTCATTCTCATAACCTTCTTATATTCACTATCAATATGAAGTAGAAGAGAATTATAAGAAAGTGTACAGGTACACAATTTGGTTGGTAATGGCAAAACCTTCAAACCGATAAAAAATTGCCACACCGCCATTCGGAATCGGCGTTAAACTGTAGGCCCTACTATGTGTTATCACAATGGGCCGTTCAGGCTTAAGTGTGTCTCTCGACAGCCGCTGCAACCTAACCTAACCACCATGGGTCAAAATTAGTTTGCAGTTGCCCAAACTTTGTAGTCATTGTAACCTACTGTAATATATGATTGTATTATATAATGCATTTATGTTAGACCATCCTGTGAAATATTTCAGTTATAAGAAAGGAAAATAAATGAGGCATCATACAAACGCAGTGCTTATGAATAAAACAAAAATTTAAAGGCACAAAAAAATCAAACTAGACAATCTCTGAATTTGCTAGTGGTTATTAGTGTATTTTAATTTTCAAGCTCACTGTATTAAGGCCACCTTCTTGTCTAGATTTTTCAAAAAAAAAATTTTTTTTTTTATTTCAAAAGTGTAGACTTTTAAAAGTATACTGTATATTTCGTATCAATATTTCCAGTATTTCGACTTATACAACCTATTTAATAGGTGAGCGCAGAAGCAGGTAATAGGGCCGACTGAAGTTTAAACTCATTTATCTCGAAACTATATTTTTCTGCACGGCGGGACAGTAGCAAATCCAAAACCTGCCCCACCAGCAAGATCCGTTTTTTTGAGGAGGGCAACTGTAACACCAATTTTAGTTTTCTTAAAATTATAATTTTTTTTTATTATTATTATTTTTGTATATTGTTAAAGTAATAAAATATATCTACAAAGTTTAAATACTATTGCTCTTTATTTCATTTAAAAAAAAATCCTAAAAACTCATCAAATTCAAGGGCGCTAGACCAGAAGGTCCCCTTAATTCAACTTGTGTTTTTTTTTTTAGCTGTTCAAATTTATTTTTGATAAGATTAAATAAATACGTTTAAGTTTTTTCAAATTGTGTGCAATTGCAGTTGCGCATAATATTAAAAAAAAATACGTAAATATAAAAATTACTAGATTAAGAGAAGATTTGTACTTGCTCGAAATATGAATATACAGTCTTGATTTCATATGAAGGTGATGGATCTGCACGCTCAAAAATTAAAAATAAAAACTCTACACGGCAGCACCTCTTGGCTTGTAATGGCAAACCTACAAGAATAAAAATTGCATAAGAAAAGCTTGTCACTTTGCCATTCTGACCCCTTCTTCATTCGCTTGGTGTAGGTCCTCCATGGGCTGTTGTGCACTGTTACTTTATAGAAAATGGCGCGTTTCTCAGCTCATGTCATATTCAACTTAAATTTGCATATATCAACGATTTTGTTTGCTTTACAAATTTATGTAAAAGTTTATTATTTGTTTGTTTCGATTTTGCTTTTTTTTCATTTTTTCTGCTGTGTATCAACGATTTATCGTTATTAGAGATTTGCTTCTCTTTTTTTGTGATAGTTTAATTTTAACGTTGTTTTTGTTGACACTTTTATTAACTTTTGCTTTTATCTGGTGCTGCTGTTATCCATGACCAAAAACAAAAAACGGATGTAAAATACAATAGCGGTGTATAAATTATGAATGAAAATGACGATGGCATAACACAAATAATTGCTAATTAATGTGAAAAAAATAAAAACTACTAAAAACTAGTATCAACAAATAGAACGAAATTCTAAAAATAACAAATAGCGTACGATATTCTTAGAAGTGATATATACACCAATAATGAATGCCATAAAAATCTTAGTCATCGAAAATAATAAAAAAAAAGAAGAATTTTGATCGATTTGTGCGCCAAAATTAAATTTTATTTGAAATATTTCCAGAAGTCAGAATTGTAGATATATAAAGAATGTTTAATGCACGTATTCTTTTTTGTTAATGAAACACTTAGAAACTTCTTTCAATTAGAAAATAAATATTCAAGTGGAAACTCTTAAGTGGACGGAACAGACCCATAACAAACATATTGCCACCACATGGGAAATGTGAATATATTGTGTGGGACCGTCTGCCGTAGAGCCCTAGTGAGAATTAAATAGATAAATATTTATTTGCTACATAGTAATAGTGTGAGTTAGGTGAGTATGTCACAGTCATGAAAAAAATCAAATTGACATATGTATTTATATTGAGACTTTATTATCACAAGTATCGATAAATGAAATACATTAAGAAAAAACAAAATATATAAAATGCAGCAAATGCTTTACTGTAGTGGGCATAGTTTGATACCCTACAATGGAATATGTCTTAAAAAATTCAAGATCCATAAAAGATTTCTAATCGATATGATATACCACAGAGTCAGAGTCAAATGCCGTTACTTGAGTTGTTTCCAATGTCGGCCGATTGAATATAAAATTATATTTCAACACGCTAATCATAAGCATCCGGCAAAACTGAATATGCGTCATCATTTAATGTAGGGTACAAACAAAGAAGAAAAAGTTGTATGTATGAGACTGTGGCGGTAAGACAAAGAAAAATCAAAAGTTAGATAAGTTAGAAGCTATAAAAAATCGATATTTCATGTGCGCTTCATACAAAATGGAGTAAAATTATTTTGTGATAATTAAATATCATTGGTGGTCGCCGAGGTCGCAGAGGTGCCCGGGTTCATATCTCGGCACGCTCAAAAAAAAAAAAAAATCAAAAATAGAAAATATAAATTTTTCTACACGGCACCATCTCTTGTTTGGCAATGGCAAACCTCCAAGAGTAAAAAATGCCTATGAAAAGCTTTTCACTTTGCCGTTCGGATTCGGCATAAAACTGTAGGTACCTTTCAGTCGTGTATAAATATAACTCACACAACATGAATGGATGCGAAAAGCTCGGCCTTGACCCTCCAGGGGCTGTTGTGCCATAATAGTAGTAGTAGTAAATATCATTTAGAAGTCATTTAAAAGTGGGTTACACCAAACAAATGTCATTTATTTCTCTAACAGGACAATTTTTCAGCTATGTTGGCTAATTTTAATACTTAGAGCTCGTAAATGAAGCTGAAATTAAAATTGAGTTATTGTTTTGGCTCCAGGGGTATTCTAGATAAATATAATTCAAAATGCATAAGCACTAGGCGGCTTGTAAGCTGTAGGGTTCAAAAAATTTTCGTTTTACAAATCTATCTCAAAAGTGAGTGAAAATTAGTTCCCATCCATACAATTTTTTCGTGTTGCCCATAGGGATGGAATCATTTTGTATACATGCGAAACGAAGGAAAAAAAAATAGTTCCTAATCGTTTCGCCAGCTTTTCGATTATAAAAAACAAGGAACTCTACACATTTGCTTCTACAAGCAACGAAAACTTATTATTCCGACCAGAAAAAATTACTTCGACTATACTTTTAAGCACGAAATACATACGTGGGACTCAAGCCAAGTTTTAAATACAGTTGTCTGTTTTCGTTTAAAATCTAATTAAAAATTCCTAAATCGAAGAAATTTTTCGAGAAAATCTTTTTCTTTTCTTTTCCAAAACAACATTTCTCGGAGCTACATTTTTTATTTTTTTGCTCCGACTGAAACGTTTCTCCCAGAACGTTTATTTTGTGTTTTTTGGTTTCTGTGGCGCTCTTTGTGGCAATTGTATGTATTTGTATATCGTCGGCGTTCTGGCAGAATCCAATAAGTCCATTTTTTTTAATTTCTAAGATGAATTTAGTTTATGCAGTGCAGCGCTACGAACTATGGCAAAATTTAATAAATCAACAGATTGATGTACATATTAGTATACGTTTGAACTGGATCAAATCTAATTTAAAATGGCATTTGAATTATAGAAGCTAATTATTACTGATCCAATCAAAACAATTAGTTTGGACTTAGTGATTTCTGCTTGAACGACGACAACAATATATTCAAAACTAAAAGAAGCAAGCCACAAAAACAAAATCAAAGCAGAAAAACTAAATAGATAAATATTTTCTTTATCAACTTTAAAGTAAAAATTAATAAAAATATATTCTCCTCGTAAGAAACTATATAATTTTATTTTTGATTAAATTGTAGATAAGCGAAACGAACGAAAAATTAAGAAAACAAATAACAAATATTGCAAAACCAAGCAAGTTTAAACATATAAATATGTATGTATTTATATAAAGAAAATAACCACAAAAATGTCTAGAAACAACAACATAAGTTTTGATAAAGTTAATAAAGTAAACAAATAAATAAAATAATCAAGCATAGAGTAGTGATAATGCTAAAATTTCGCTACAGAGAAAATAAATATTGAAAGTATGTGCATTGTCACGCCTACTTTTTAGTGCTTATAATCAATGAGGTTTCGGCGGCAAATTATAAAGGGATAATTCCAATAGACGCTTAATAAGAAAAAGTTCCAGTCTATTTGAACTAGTAATATAAGGATGGGACAGGGTTAAATCCAGTAAAATCACCCACATTCGCATGCTGCCATAATCGTTTATATTATTTAACATTTGCAAAAACATTTTATTTATTTTTAAGTTATCAATAAAATACATTTTTGCACTCAAAAAAAAAAAAAAATAATTAAATTAATAAGAAATAAAATTTATCAGAAATGAATTTTCTGTTTTTTTTTCTTTGTTTTTTGCTCTCATGTCAGCACAAAAAGAAACATAAAAAATGTAAGTAGGGAAGAATGCTCCATAATTATTTAAATGTATTCCATTTATTTAGTTCCACAGTTATTTAGTGATTCACAAAAAATATAAATCAAATTGGAAACTCATTGGAATATTTATATACGCAGCATTTTTAGAATTTAGCTCGGATTCAGAGGGTCGATAAGAAGCAAAACCGTTGCTCTGATAAGTCACTCGCAAGAAAAGTATTCAGAGCTAGTTATTTCATTGGACTCCCAATATTTTGCGGGCTGTCGTGAGGTTCAGTTTGGAAAACTATAAAACTATGTCAGCGAAAAGATGCAATGCTACATTAGTGAAACTCACTAAGAAGACCCAAATGTGACATAATTGAACTTCCACCTTGAATTCACTTACGTATTTATTTATTTAAAAATAACTTGTTTACAAATCTCTATATACATATATACGTATAATTTTATAATCTAATACGCACATAACATTTGTTAACATTTTAGCTTGACCGAATTCTTTAAACAAAAACTTTCATCCATACAAATTTTAAGTTTATATCACTTAATAATAAAAGGGAATAAAGAAAAAAGCATTTTTCAGCTAAAATTTTAATTGTTGAAGGAAAGCAAATGGGGAGAACAACTTCATTTGCACGCGAATCAAGACCGAAAGAGCTAATGACTGACCAAATACTGGCTCTTTCTCTCTTGTATACACTTCAAATAATAGTTTTAAAATAATAAAGAAAAAGTAAAATAATTTTAATAATATTTTTAAGGTTTTGTTTAGAGCAGAGCCGAACGACGCATCTTATTATCATTATTGAGACCCTACTTGGACTTAATTGCAAAGCAGACTTACAAAAAAAAAAAAAAAAAAAAAAAACTATCAGTGAGAGTTGGTCGTAAGGTTATGATCCACTAAAGAACTGTGGGATAAGTTGGCACATGGGGTAAGTTGGCATTCGGCTAGGATGCTTCATTGGCAAATCAAATCAGACAAGTGTCAAAGTTACCGTTGTTGATGCCATATATTTCTATGAAAGTTCGATGCAATCACACGCATTTCTTATAGCTACTTTTAAAAACATGTTTTTAAAAACAAATATAAGTACTTTTTTCAAAATTTTCAAAAGCTTGTGAAATGACTATTTTTTAACATTTCCCCAAGGTGAATAATTGGATTTAAATTAGTTTTTTTTTTTTTCTAGCTTTCAATGGTGCAATCAATTTTTTCTCATATTTTCACGTTTTTTGTCAAATTCTTTCAGACTTTCTAAAAACATTACTTTTATTTAATTTATCGAATTTCTAAACATTTTTATAAAATTTCAAACATCAGTGACAAATTACACCGACGTTGGGGTAAGTTGGCATTTTCCAAATTTTGCGAAAATCAGGAACTGAAATTATTTCTCATTCAGGAACTGATAAAATGTTTTTGGCAAAAAGTTGCCTTATAGAATGATCTACAACAAGCCATATTCTTTTAGTAAGCAAAAACTAATTTTATAGCCGAAACATAGCCCCTTACATGAAATATTTATTTGTACAATATTCGATTTCTAGTTACTATATTTCAGAACTACTTTAATGCCATTTTATGGCATAGTTTGAAACGATATACGTAGATAATGAAATGACATTAGAGGCAGCTCATCATGGCTATATATGTAGGTACACACAATTTCATAAAATCAATCATTTCAGACGGAAAACTTGAATAAACAGACATATTTAATTACATTTTTCTATATGAATTTAGAAATATGTACACATACATATGAATATATGCATGCGCCATGTATAAAGTTTACAGTAAGCAAATATATATTTGCATAAAGATTTAGAGCAACCGCATTGATATGTGTTAATTGTAAACATGAGATATTTTTGTTTTGTAGTATATTGCTATAATTATTTTTGCATTTCAATTATTGCCTGCATTTATCACTTCAACATTCAATAGATAAACATGGTGTGGCTTGGATTATGTGTGAATGTGTGTTCAACACAAAGAAAAATTTTTTAGAGATTAAAATTTTGAGTTAATTATCTTAATGTACAATATACAAATATCGTCATTAATATTAGAAAGGCCCTAAATGACAGTTATATTTTTTTTTACAGGAGAAGCAAAAACTTTCTAAAATGCAAACAAATTGTTTTAAATAATTTTTTTTTTTTAAATACAATGTATTTCTAAATATTTAATGGCATATGTGTATAGTACTTTTTCCTCTTTTAAGAACAGTCTTAGCAATTAATAAACATTCTCCATCTATCTGGCCACACAAATAAAATATAAATTTTAACCCTTCGTTTAATGGATGCAATCTTATAACACCAACACACGAATAACGAAAACCTATATGTAACTAATAATCGAACCAATTCAGTAAACGAACTCAAATGGTGAATTCCAAACCAAATATCTAGAACACTAGACCTAGGATTTTGAATATTTTTCAATTTTTATTGGAAATTGATTAATTGGAGGTAAATTTAAAATTATTAGATTTTATCAGACATATCTTTATCGGAAGAGTTTATGAAAATTAACCAAAAATAGTAAATATATTTATTTTGCAATTAAAATGATAAATGAATCTAAATAAAATAGCAAACTTCACGTAGAAGCTGTTTCAGGACGGACATTTTTGGGCAGAAACGCCCCAAATGTTTATATAGTTGTGTTCTTTGCAGCTTTCTAAGAAAAGCAATTCCTTATTACAATTTCAATCTTTTCGGATATTACTAATGATTCTGATAATTACTTATATAAATTGCGTTTTAAAAATATTCAAAATTGGATCACGACTTCAGGAACCTGCTCAAAATGGTTTAATGAATTATGAATGAACCTTGTACTTGGACCTGGTTGGTCGGCTTAATCAAAAACTAGCAAAGAAGTTTTTATTTATTAAGGCTGCTATTTTTGATTTCTTTGTGCACTTGATTTTGGGTGTAGCTATTTTTTGCGCACGCTACTGTATTCTTGATGGCGCAATAAGTTGCAAATGTTGTTTCTACAATTTGCAATTGTTTTTAATTTTGTTTTTTTCTGTTTTTTTGATTTTTTATATATTTTCTTTGTTTTCATTTCGACTTTTGTATATAACGCGCGTCATATGTCACTGTTAATGAACTACATGTATAAAGTTTTGTTGTCTAAGCTTAAAGCTAGCTTTGTTAACCAAATTACTGTCTGATTTATGTATGTATATCAGAGGTAAAAATTACTGAATTTTATAAATAGGTAAAACTAATTTTTTGTCTTACAATTCCACAGAAGCAGACTTTTAAATAAGTTAATAGTCTTTAAAGCTGCATCTAGACGAGACATTGTCTGTTAAAAGAATTTGTGTGATATTTGCTTCTACACAATGTTTTGTGACTGTGCTCTAGAGCTTCCACACTATACGACATACAATTTGCCGTAGCTATTTTGACATGTCTTAAAACAATGTCATCTCGTCTAGAAACAGCTCAAGTACGTTGCATCAGTACAATTTTTAAAAATTATTTTCGAAAGCTGATTACTTAGTTTTTTAAGTAAGCTACTTAACTTTAAGGTATATCACAATAGGCCCTAGATGGCCGCAGTGATCTGGGAAATTATTGCCCACCTCCGTATTAATCTAATCTAAGCTACTTAATGAGTTTTACCTTTGAACCGAACGGTATACAAATATAACAGCATGCATTTACATATATCTAACTAAACTACTGGCAAATGTTTCGAATTAAACTGAAAGATTGTCAGATCATAGAGATACGAGGTCATATTTTATTTTGTTGTTCAAATGTTTCTAATTTCATTTTTATTAGTTATTTAAAATTTAGTATACTCAGACCACTAGCGGGGAAGGGGGGTTTGGGGATAAAAGTTTTTGTGGTTCTTCTTATATTTTTTATATATTTTCCCCTTATTTAATACTGTTTAAATAAAATATTTCGTTTGAAAATTTCTTAAAACATATTTTTCAATGTTTTAGATTGAAAATTTGCATTAAAATTAATTTAGATAAGCGAATAACCATTAAAAAACAATCATTTCAAGGGAAATTAAATTTCTCTTCTAGGAAAATTTAGTTTTCTCCTTAAGGCAAATATTTTTAAATCCACTTAAATTGACTCGAACGTATTGCGTATTATATTATTTGTGCATTTAACAACATTCTAGTAGCTTTTTGTTAATTGCATAAATAAAATATTTTTCTCTACCATAAATAATAAAATGCACTTAATTTTTTTTTTTTTTGCGCATTTTGAAAAATTTTCAAAAAAAAAAAAAAAATCATAATCTTTTTATTTGTTTTCTGGCATTTAAATTTGCCAAACAATAAATAGGGAAGTGGCACGTGATGTGGTCATATGGGCGCACAAATCTTTTTTACATTTGTTTTTTTATTAAATTTCAATTTATTTTATTTTTGCTTTGATAAAACAATCAGTTTATTTACATATTTAAATATATTTATGTATTCTTTTAATCAAATATTAAAGGAGTAGAAAATTAAATTGTGTATTTTTCTTTCTTCATAAGCTTAAATACACCGCTGACAAAAAAAGTGCCATGTAATAGATCGTACGGATTTTCTTATAATTTCGTAACATTACTTAGTTTTTGGGTAAACAAATATATCCCAAAATTCTTTGACTCATGATTAAATACTCAGGTTTTTTCTTCTCGTCGCTCAATAAGACTATATTCGTAACTTTCTACGATTACTTAATTCGATTGTATATGCATGAAATGCTAGCAATGACTGTCTTTTTTTAAACCTACGTACTCTGTTACTAATTTAGGAAATCAATAGAAAAGGCACATGCGGTTCTCTTTTACTTGCACAGAATGTTGTTTTTGTAAGTAGCAACAGTTGATGTCATTGTGATATATTTTTTTCTTTTTGGTTGATTTTTATTATTATTTTTATTCTTTAAGCTAATTGTACCAGCACATTTCGATTTTATATTTTCAATAGCATTATTATTATTACAATTTCGATTTATTTTGACAACAGTTTATTTATTTAATTTGCAGTATTTGTATTAAACAAAATATATATAACTGTAGGCATAAATTATATGTACAAACAATTTCTGACAACTCAATTTAAGTTAAAAATGTTGTTCGGTTGTTTTTTTTTTTTTTTTTTGAAAGAAAAATTAGATAATTAGCATAGGATCACATATTAAGTTTAATAAAAACTCTATTTTACTCTGGAAACACTCTTGTATCTAATACATCATTTCAAAGCAGTTCGAACAATTTTCCAGAAAACGGAATTAAATATATTTTGTTAAGGTTTAATTTGATTATTTTGCTAGCATTTAAAATCAATAAAAATCCAATTTGTTGTATAGTATTATGTTTTCTAAAAACTTCATTCTTTTACAATATCCTTGTAATAATATTACTCATACTTTTATTAAACTGACTTGCACATTAACACCCACTCTCACAAAACAAATTTCTACATTTCTATTTTTTTTTTTTTTTGTCATGTCATTTACCGATGAAACAACCCTTAAGGGAAGCTATCAAAAACATACCTCATTGAAATTTTATATACATACATAGGTATGTACATAACTCTATGCATACGCACAGAAGAAGTTATTTCGTTTATGCATTTTATGTACTTAGATATGTATGTATGTATATCCAAATTAATGCCATTAAAGTTCTGAAGAAAAGAAAATTTGTATTTGTGCTTCAACATGATATGCATGGAATCAATGAAAATCTTTTATTAAAAGTGTCAGTCAATTTCACAAGTTGAGGTACCATAGACCAAGAAAATAGTTAAAACGCTTAAACTTTAGAGCTATTAATCATGACCTGAGGAGATGAGCCAATAAGAGAAAAAGAAAAAAGATGTTCATGCCTTTGCCGGAAATCGAACCCGGGAAACCAGAGATGAGATTGTCTAGCACGCTGCCATCAAACTGTCTTCATTTCTCAAGTTTCGATGTCATTTTTATATTTCTTTGTTTTCAAACTGCATACACACAAATTTATGTCCTACAAATGCTAACAGAACGAAAAGTTGTTTTTACTCGTATAACAAAAATCGATTTGAAAGTTTTCTATGCTGTTCTCGTCATAATCACGATGGAAATATTGTGTTTGATGATATCCTTGACACAATCATACTATTATATTTTATTACAAAAGTAATTGCAATTTGCAGAAGAATACTTTACTAGATATGTGCTAAATGAGTCAAAGGGCATAGGTCAATCTAGTCATAAAGTATAGTATACTTTTATAATTTGTATATATTGTGTTGAGATAATCAAAATGTTTACAAAAAATATAAAAATAGTTGGCAAAAAAATTGCTAAACATTTAAACTTTATATTAAGTTGTTAGACAAATTTTTCTAATAGAAAAATTTATTGGTTGATATATTTAAAAAATTAAGACGTTTTAAAATTTTCTCTTAAAAGGGATTTAATTTCCCCAGAAGTGAATTTTGTTTTTTATTTAAAACCTTACTTAAATTAATTCCAATAAATAGATGAATTTTTAAATATGCATAATAGTAAAGAATTTTAAGGAATGCTCAACATATTAAATTCATGCTTACCATTTAGCGGTGGTTTCCAAACGTAACTCATGATAGGATGAAGTAAATTGAAATTTAGCAGCACGCTTATTAACACGTTGTAAACGTTTCCAAACGCTGCCCATTATGTATGTTTATTGTGTTTTAGTTTACTTTTTTTATTAATAAAGAATAAACGAATATCTTCTCGTTTACATTGATGATCACTAAGGACCACTCACACAGTAGCGACTCACTCACGCATTCAATCAAGTTCGAATTAGCCCTGATGATCAGGCCAGCAATTGAAGCAAATACAACAAGTTTGCTTCTTATAGATGGAAGCGAGGATGCTTTCAATTCGTTTGTCGCTAGTTTTTGAAAAGCGCTGAAGCACCACTGCTGCTACTTTTCTGTCTTTTTCACTTTTTTCCGGTTTCACTAATTTTATATTTTATTCTACGTAAAAGAGAAGAAAACAGTTTAAGTTAGCCTAGTTCATGTTAGATTAATAAGGAGATAAGGGAATAAACTATAAGTGCCACAGCTCCACATTCAACCGTGCTTCATGTAGAATAATGCTTTAAACAGATTTAATGAGGTAGCATTATGTCTGCAGTAGATATTGTCGTGTTGTCTGCGACTTGAACAGAAATAACGCGGCATTGATTGGCTTTAATTTTATTCATTGTATTTTCAACCCATTTACATATTTTTTTGAAATAAGAAACAATAACTTTTAATCACTCTTTTCATTTATTTTTTATTAATTTTCCAGGAAAATAATGGAATCAATTGAAGGGTTGATAATTTATTTATTCCTTCGCTCTGTTCCTTGCTAAAATATAATTGCATAGATATATAACGAAGACTGCGCCAATTGTCATCGTGTCGCAATGGTGCAGCCATAAGAATACATGAGATATGAACAAGTTATAACAGATGTCGTCGTGTTGCTGTCGCAACCTATTTATTTCATACATAAGAGTGTTCAAAGAGTGAACGAAACATCGCAATTTCTATGGAACTTTAATTTTTTATACAAAATTAAAATTTAATGATATACTTCTTAAAGAGAGTGGTCGAAGAGAGATTGAGCCAACACCCAATATTTTGGGAATAATTTGTTAACAAAGCGATTTTAAGGAACCTTCCACTGAATCCTAGTTAAAACTTCTTAGAGAGCATTCTCCTGAGACATTTGAATTTTTAAATTGTTTGCTTTAGGTCCAACCCAAGGTTATTACATATCTTTCAAGGTCGTTGGTTGGCGCCACCGCATGATGAAATTGGGACCGCCAATATATTGAATTTTTTTTTAATTATTTCACTAGAATGCCGGTTAATGTTTTCTACTTTTTTATAGCAATTGATTAATAGATAAATTTCTTGTTTGGTTTTATTTTTACTGCATTATAATAATCATTTGTGTTCGTGTTTTATCCTTTTCTTTGTTGTCTGTTTGATTTTTGTTGTTTTCTTCTGACCTTTACACACAGAAAATATTGAAATTTTTTGTTCTTTTTGTTTTTACTCCTTTTTTGCTTCACAATTACACTTTTCCTTTCACTCCCCTTCAGGTATTATGCTTTAATTGTTGCAAACAAATTTTGTTGACATTTTGTACTTTATAAATATTAAACTAACTACAAATTTATTTTGCAGCCGAAACACAATAATTTTGCAAAATGAAAACAAAAATATACAAAAACAAAAATAATGATGACGAATTCCAAATGACGACTAGTGTTGCCAGCTCCTTTTCCACAGTTTTCTCAAATTTTACAATTTCAAGCTAGGCAAATCTTTTTCATCTTTTTCAATGCGAAAAATTCTATAACTATTTAAAATTTGTATTTCGAACATTTCCACTTTCAAATTTTTGAATGTATTTCGGCTAAATTTTTACGCTACACTTGGCAGCTCTCGTTATGACGTCACGTTTTGCTAGTAGCAAAGAAAAACAAATTATAGAAATATATTTCCTCAGATTGCTACTAATCAAAAACAAAAGCTTGATACTCTAAATATGCAAATAAATACATTTGCAAAAAAAAAACAAATAATAAACATTGAATATTTCCTATTTTTCTATATGCTTCTTATTTTTGTTCTTATATTTTCAACAAACACTTTGCACAGCAAACGAAATAGCAATAGCTAAAATTATCCAGCGCTTGCGACGTTAGCACATTAGTGCGAGTAAGCACGATAGATAATGCACATCAAACAAAAACAGAACTCACACAATTGGCGTAAATGAAAAATAAAGCGAATGAATGTCCGCACCATACAAAACACAAAGAAACTATATTTTTCCGCTACAACCGCACTGTTGCAAACTTAAAAAGGTACTAAAATTTCATCAAACTCAGTGCGTGTGTGTGAAAATGAAACTAGCCAGAAAATGTATAAACCCAGAGATGATTTTATTTCCTACATAAGAATTCAATTTTTATTCGAAATTAATGTGGAATAAACACAAATTAACACAAAAGCAATCGGTAAATTATGTAAATTTTAAATTAGCTTCTACAGTAAATAGAAGGGTCATTCACTACAAAACTAGCAATAACAATTCTGTTGTCACAGGTGTAAAGGCCTTATTATAGAAACTTAAGGTAGCAAGGGCATTCAACCCTGAAATATTTTTACAGCTCCGTAATTTGGAGATTTTGAAACGCCAAGACTTTTTTAATTTATTTCATTGGGCAATTCACAAGCTGTCTTAGTCGTCGTCGTATCCTCTAACTTGTCATAAATGCTCACATTTTTCATACAAAATTATACAGTATTAAGATTATAAGACAGTATATGACAGCTTATGAATTGGCCAAATAAAAGTACTAGTGCAATAAGATATACATGACTCTTTTTTAGTACAACCACAAGGAGCATTGGATTAACAATTTGAAATGTTTCAGAATTTCTTTCATTGAACTCTTTTTAAACGGAAAATAGGTGACCTTTATTGGATTATTTGAATTTATGTTGTAAAAAAAGTTTGATTTGTTAAGCAAATAAAACAATATTATAAGACGAAAGCTAAATTTCATATTGGCTATTGGACTTATTGTCAAATTTATATAAACTGCAGGTACATTTAATACACTTTCATAAAAAATTAGAAATAAAAACAAGTTTTATAAATTAATAAACTGTAATTTGGTCTTTGCGATTACGCAGCAGTTTTTAAGTCGGTATGATTTAATTAAAAAAAAAAAAATACTTCAAAAATATTGAACCATGCCAGACTAGATATTAATTTGTTGCAAATAATACCAGCCATTGAGAAGAACCGTTCGGACTCTACGCTGGTTGAAGAAATTTAAATAAAAATGTTGTGCTCAACTCGTATGTGTTTTCCACTTTAACAAAATTTTTTTCCTTAGCAATAACATTGCACAATTTTTTAACAATTAAAAAGTCTTGTATTTTAGCTTCCTTACTCATTATTTAATCAATATACATCTTTTTCAGTAGCATTTTCAAATTTTTAATTTATTTTTCTAACCTTCTTCATCTTAACAATACACCATCTTAACATATTTCTCTATAGGATTTTCAATAAATTTTATACATAATACGAAAAATTGATGACTTTATATTTAAATTTCCGTTGGTCTTAGCCCTCAAAGATCGTCAGTGATTTCCAGATTGAATGGCTTAAACGTAGCATAGATAACTGTCAAAATATCTGACTATAGAAACACAACGATACATAGAAGTAGTTTATTTACTCAAATTTAAAATGATTTTTCAACTTCTCATATATTCTGTAGAAGTTTAAAAGCAAAACACGAAGACACTTGACTTTCTTTTGCTGCTGCATTATGTTTATTAAGTTTTGTTATGCGCTGTTATGCTACTTTAAGTTTCCGTAACTAGACCATAAAGCTCGAAATGTTCAATATTAACAACCCTTGGATAGAGTGAAACGGAAAGGAACAAAATGAGAAGTGGTTTTACAAAAAAAAGCAACTATTTTGAATAGGAAACAGGAAATAATATTTAATTCGGTATAAATATATTTATTATATATACATTATTTTCAAATTATTTTATTTGTTAGTTAGGATTAAAATTTTGCATCAGCCTATTTTTTATTTCCAGCTGATTTCCTTTCTGCATCTATTTTTCTTCTTATTGCCTCACCAGCTTTCAAGTATTGCATAATCGAATCTAAAGAATACATACTGGACGTGTTATCATCTTCCTCCTTATATTCATATGCCTTAAAAAGTTTTAATAAAACTGTTTCATCGTCATCATTAATATTTTCATTACAATCGTGAAAATTTATAATAATTCTATAATAGGAATCACAAGATTGAAACTCCGTTGGTTTTTCTTTACTAAAACCCTCCTCCTCATCGCTAACATCACAGTCACTATCGTCGGCAATATTTTCAGCAGGAATATCAAATATACCTTTTTTTTCAATGGCATAACTAGCTTCCATGTCCTCCAAATTTAACTTCACTACTAATTTTTCTTCATTTGAAAATTTTAATTCGAACGGCATTAAACTCTTTTCATCGTCTTTTAAGTCTTTAGGTTCTTGTAAAAATTGTTTAAATCTTTCAATTAACAAATAAAATTGTGATAAAAGCGTCATTTCTGTTCTAATGATATGAGTAACACCTTTCTTACTAATATATTGTGTTATTTGGCTAAAAGAAAAATAATATAATAAAATACTGTAAATTAATAGAATAAATCCGTCGTAACAAATACAAATTCGAAGATGACTTTACAAATCTAAAATATTTGTATTCAGGAATCCAATCGATCTTTGATCTATTGCTGCAGGATTGAAAGCAAATTATTATTTTATAATTAGCAGCTCTGGGTTCTGGTATATGTTTTTTTTTTTTGGATTTGTAAAAGTAGCTACTAATTCATAGTTGTTACGTCGGGTTCTGGAATAAGGGTCCGTATATCACTTACTCTTCTTCTTTGAGAAAATTATGAACTTTAGTCCACAGTTCTTCCATTTCGATTTCAGCATTAGAATCTTTAAACGCTTTGCTATAATGTTGAACGAATGGACTACCGTCATCATCCCGAAATGAGACCCAACCTTATTATTGATGTAGAAAATTCAAAAAGTGATACAATTGATTCATGTCAGGGTTGTATGATTAATGTTTCTCAAGACACATTGAAATGCTTGCACTTTACCTTCTTGTGTGCTCCGCCAAACTACAAGATTTTCAGGCTGGTCTATCATTTCATGTTTTTCTTCTATCTTCGATAACATTTCCTCCGCCTTTATGAATGAAGCAAGTTCTGGATTATAACCGCCACGACATGCATTGACAAATACAAATATTTTCACATTCTCTAAGGAATTATTTGTTTTGAGTGGTTCAATTATTTCCTCTTGAAGATTGTATGAATTATTATCATCACAATAAATGATATCGTTTTCTCCTCCATGCGACATTATGTTAATAAAAAGATATTTTAAGAAGCTTAAATTCCAAGTTTTAACTGCAATTTTTATAGAATGAAAGGAATTGTTTTGCAAATTTTATGTACTATTAAAAAATAAAATCCAATACAAACTTATGGACATCAATTCTTTAACAGATTGAAGACTACCATCCCGCATAGTTATATGTGGTATCCTTTTACTTCTTGCCGCATCTTTTAGTGATTGTAAATCAAATTCAGTACCTTCTGGTCGTTTTTTCAATTGATGATTGAAGGTAATCATTAATGATGGATTAACGGCATACATGTAAAGGCCAGCATTTGTAGTAGAATGATAATAGATAACAGTACTGAAATATATTTAGAAAACCAGGTAAGATTCAATAGTAATTTCGTTTTATAATAAATCATAATAAAATCATAACAAAGTAATAAATAAAGTAATCAAGTTTAGCAACTGTTTAAGACCCATGAGCCATAGTGTTAATCATAATTCGAGTTCAACTAATCAAATCTCATATTAATCAATTAATCAAAAAACCCGAATTTTATAATTAACCGTACAGCTTTAGCTTGTTATAACATACTATTTGGCTTTATTATGAGTGTGGTTGAACACAAAATAACATAAGCTTGATTGAGTGGCTTCGAAGCGATGATAAATGGATTTAAATATAGTTGTCAAACATGTTTCAAACCCGATATCACGATTCCAGTGGCGATCTGAAAACGAAAAGATTGCAAAAATTTTTCAAGATACTATCATACAAAGATGTGCGATTAATTCGATATATGCATATTGTCTAAATATTTTTAATCAATTAATTTGATTTTCTGTTTTCATATAGCTAAATAAATCGCACGACACTACAAGTATTTGATTACCATTAGTGAAATATTGCAATATATTTAAATTGTTTACTTTTGGCAATTCCAGTCGAATATGATTAAAATTTTTTGGCGGCTTCCCGGTACTATAATTATATGTAAAATGATTATTGTTGTCATTGTACTATAAATTATTAGCATTTTTATTATATTTTGTTGAACTTACAATAAATTCGTCCAATAAAAATATAGAATATTTTTTGAAACGTATTTTAGCGCATTATTTTCATTTATTATATCAAATATCGGAGCCATGAAGTCGTTAATAGAACAAAAGCAAGAAAATAATATTGTGATAACAATACTTGAGTAATGTTCAAATGAATTTGATGCCACTGAAATAGACAATAAGAAATAGGTAGTCAGCATATGTTTGTGGCTGTTCACACGGGCGCAACCATGAACACCTGTCTGAAAGAGAGAGGTAGAAAAATTAGAATGCAAGAAAGAGGTAGAAACCAGCCTGTCCCTGTCTTTCTTTAACTTCTTATTTTTCTACCTCTCTCTTTCAGATATGTGTTCATGCTTGTGCCCGTGTGAACAAGAGTTTTGAAAAGTTAGTAACCCACGGCTAAAACTAGACTTTCTTTAACATGAAATTTAGGACACGGTTGCCACTTTGGTACAATTCTACCAAAACTGGTACATTTTTTCTATTTTCCTGCTTTTGGTAGATTGGTGCATGTTTTTAAAATTTGGTACATTCTGTGGGCACAGTTAGCTTTAATAATAATTAAGAATTGTAAACTTATGTTCAAAATATTTTTTGTTGAAAAAGGTAAAATTTAAATATATAATGCTTTAAAAAAATTGTGTTTCGGACGTTAAGAGTCTCATTATATCAAGTCGGCCAAAAACTATTTTTAAAATACAAAATATATTTCAATTAGTGTGTTACTTTTTATAAAGGATGTAGGTGTTCCGGCCTAATTTTTAAGGCTATTTCGGGAATTTTTTATTATAACAAAATAAAATGTAATCATTTCATTTTTTTATTTGTTATTATTGACATCTTTAACTGTACAAAAAATTGTTTTTGGAATTTATTTTACGATATTTTTGTAGTGTTTTTTACGTCCAAAGTAGGCACCTAAAATAAAGGTGTGGGGCTGGCCCAGGAGATTACGGCATTTGAAATCATCTGAGACAAGAAATTTAAATGGAATATTGTTCTATAGAATTGTCATTCTGGCAGGTAGTAGATTTGAACATTTTTATTAAAAAATAACAATATGGCGGACTTCCAAATATTTTTTAAAACGAGTTGTTTTTTGCTGAAAATCGTTGTAATAAATAGGAAATACTGATTAAAAATACACAATTCTACTAACAGCGAGTACCATTGGCGTGTAAAATAACACATTAAAAGTTCAGCCCAATGGGTTCGATAGAATTCTCTCATACGCCTGAGCCAGTCAATAAAACGTTATTTCGACAAAAACGCTTTTTAAGTTTTAACAACAGATAAAGTTTTCACAACAGGTGCTCTCGATTAATATTTTGAGTTTTGGTCTGAAATTTTTACAGTATACTGTATAATATATAAAAATATAATGTACTTTCGAAATGCATTTAAAAAAATAATCGATTTTTTGAAACTCGAACACCAGACTACATCTTTAATAAATAACTATTAATGTTATTTATTATATTGGTACATTTTCCCCCCATTTGGTACATTGTTTTTAAATATTGGTACAAAATAAAATGAGTAAGTGGCAACCGTTCGTCTATAGATGAAATATGGAGTGATTTTGATTTGGAAACAAATTTCGCAGCGTTGCATCAAAAATTATTGAATATTTTCGGTCTGGTAATGCTTTTTGTTCTCGATATGAAGTTGAAGAAAAAAGAAGAAAAACAATAACAAGCAAACAGCTGGTCCGGCATTTCTTCTGCAAAAGTGAGTAATTCAATTGTTTCGTGTATAAAATTGATAATCCAAATAAGTACAAAAAAAAAAAACAGACTATATATCCCCATCAGATAAATAGTATATAAATATAACTGCCGCAAATTAGGAGCAACGACAGTGCAAATCGGTTTTTAAACAAATGCCTGCCAAATTGAATTATTAAAACATTTTCTTTCAGCTTACGTTCACTTTTAATATCTGCATAAGTATATTCTTTAATCTTATATCCGTCAATGCGTGTTTTCCAATTGGGTAGATAACTCTTAGCTGGTTCGAAAGGGTGCTCCTCACATGTAAGACAATATATTTTCGAACGCATTTTATAGCCATCGTACTCCATTTCACTTGCAGCCATCTACAGAAAGAAACAACAACTCAAACCTCATTTATGAAATGTAAATTTAAATGTAATCCAAAACCACACCTCGATGTTAGCCAAATCGTATATTTTTCCGTAAAACTTTATCACTGTTAAGTATTGAACACTAAATTGGGCTTCACAACTTTATAAAAAGCTGATTGTAAATAATATGCATGGTTGTATTTTAAGTTCCAGAAAACAGGAGTAGCCAGCGAGCATTTTCTCAGCATGTGGCAATACATTTAACGAAATCCCAATTTTTGAAAAGTAATTTTCCCAAAAATTTCTCGAAAAGCTCAATTAAAATATGAAAATAATCCCAAGTTCATACAAGTTTGCGAAAGTTAACGTTTTAGTAATACTACTTCTACTATTTGCCGTTTGCCATTGCTAGCCAAGAGGTGGCGCCGTGCCACATTGCCGAAAGAATTTAATGAACCTTACAGAATAAACACAATATTCACTTCATTAGTAAAACCCATTCTAGAATATGCACATCTGCCAGGATATAATTGCTACGTAAATAAAACTAAGTGGGTCAAAAATAATTTTTTCTCTCTGCACTAAGTCGTTGTTAGAATCCACCGTATCTTGAAACTTCCACCCGTTTAGAAGAATTTTGCTAAATAAAACATTTTAAAAGATTTTTATTAATATAGTTTTTAACAGACACATTATAACATCTTATCTCAATAACTGCTAAACGAAAATAACTTTAATTTAATATCTTGTAAAAGCTAGTGATATTTTATTCCTATTAACTTGTACTGGGCATATTATGCACAAAATTATCCTTTTGTAGGTTTAGCTATAATATTAAATTGATAAAAAACTGTTGAGTTCATATAAATATGTAGCTGTGCTGAATGCGATCTAGGATAAATCCAATTTGTTTCGCCTCATTCGCGTTAAATAACGGAGTCGGAACTATGGCTTTATCGGTGACTGTTTTGTGCATTATACGAATGCGCCACTGGGTCATACGGGAGGAGAGTTTGTTGGAATTCTTCAATTAGTTTATGATATTGTTGCATAAAAATCCAATGTCTAATGATTATTCTATGGAGTACTTACATAGCGTTATAATTTTCACTCATATTTAAGTATCAACGGAGTGCTTGAACAGTGCAAAGCGTAGAGAATAAGTTAATATCATAAAATTTACTTTTAATTTGTATTTATGATTTTATTGTTATTATTTTTAATCTTTTACAACGCGCACATAGTTTTTTTTTTTTTTTTTTTTTTTTGAATTGAATTTTTATAATCGATACATATTTTGTTTTGTTGTTTCTTCACAGAATTAGAAATTGCATTGTGTTTCATTATAAACTATTTCTTTACTTTTGTTTTTAATATATATTTCGCTCTAGTCTCTTCGCAATCAATTACAATTCAATCTACAAATATAATATATATGTTTAAATAATATACATACGTACATGCTTTTATATGCATGTTTTTTTAAATGAATTTCAAACAATTTTATTACTACTGTTTTCATTTAAAAATTTCATTCAATTTCTTCCTTCAAACTTTCTGCATACGCGTGTAACATTTTTCTATTGTGTGTTTACTTATTATTTTTAGTTTTTATTTATAATACTAAAAATTAATAATTTCTGGTTTTTGTTTTGTTTTATATTTTTCAAAATAATTTACATTGTAATAATAAATTATTAAATATAATTAATAAATTATTATAGAAGTTTGTTGTTGGATTTATGTGTGTGTGTTTTTTAGCTTTAATTCTTATTTATATTTTTATACAACTTTAAGTTGCTATTTATTTATGTGTGTGTGTTTTTTTTTTAGGCTAATATTAAAAAATAGACATTTCACTTTCAATTCTTTTTACAATTCAGCACATTTCACATTCGCAATCTTTAGATTTAGATAGGATGGTTACGATATATTTTAATAAAGATAATCCAATTAATGTTTTTCTTTTCGTTTGAAATAATTACAATTTTTGTTTTTGCATAATGCAACTACAATTTTTTTTTCTTACTTCTTATTTCTAAAACAATTTTTAAAGACTTATTTTTCATCTTGCTTAATTGTTTGTTTGTTTTGCTTTAGTTTTTATTTCTATATTTTAGCTTGAACAATTCAAACATCACTTTCATCTTGTTTTTGTTGTTGTATACTTTATATTTATATATATGTATATATATGATTAGCTTAGATTATTATACAAAAAAATAAAAATAATAATAGGTATTAAAGAAAATCATACATAATATGAAGAGCAGAGTCTTAGCGCTGTGTATTTCTCAATACGAATAAGGTTAAATGAAATATTTAGACGCTCCTTAAGTGACTTAGTACTTTGCATATAAACGGTCAATTTGTCGTCGCCACGATATACATACATAAATGGTGAGTGTTCTATATTCAACTCCACGAACGATCAGATAAAAATCAAAAATATAAAATAAATATATAGATTCTTAATTGGTACCACCTTTTTTCATTTTGCCATTCGTATTCGGCGATATAAATCTATATGGCTCTTACATTCGTGTACAAATTTGAATTCAGAAGCGTCAATTGAAACTCAGAAAATGCCAATTTGAATTCAATAAGCGTCAATGCGAAATAACCCTGCGTCAATTTTCAGAATAATTAGATTTTATTCTTCGTGTACAAAATTTACAAATAAAAAAACTAAAACAACAAATCACCACAGGTCTCTGCTTTGAATGAGTCTCTGAATTTAATTGCAATTTTCTAAAACAACAATTTAATTCTGAATAAAAATTGTATCTTTCTGAAATTAATTTGGCTATTCTGAATTCAAATTGTTCTTTTCCGATTATCAATTGATGCTTCTGAATTCGAATAAGTATTTTTCAAATTTCAATGTAATTTAGATTTTTTATTGGACCATTTTGAAATCAAATTGACTCGTAATTGTGAATTGGATTTCTGAGTTTCATCTGGAAATGGTGTAGTACTTTTGGTTTCTTTCTTACAATCCCTAAGTTTGATACAAATACTGGCTGAGATTATTCTGCTTGGTATAATGTAATTTGAATACAACACTTTCGGTAGTGCTACCGTTAACTTCCAAATATTCTGCGAATAGTTACTCTTCTCGAATGTTTATTTAATACACTATAACAGTTATAGTGAATCGCTTGGCAAAATGTCTTGTATATATTTTTAGTATTGTGTGAAAATTAATTTCAATTAATTAGTCATAAGTTGTCGGTTAGGTGTCTTACTCGTTTGCACTTTTAGATCTATTGTGTAACCTTTCATGTGTCTAAAGATTGTTTAGCTAACTCTAGATTAATCTACTAATGATTTCCACGATCGCAGACTAGCGTGAGTTCAATGTAATTGAAAGAGGAGTATTCTTTAATGAAAGTTCTACAAAAACTGAATCGTTGACCTTAAAAAATTTGCCTTTAAAATAAAAGAAACATTTTTTTATATTTCATATAAAAAAATGCTGCCAGTGGCTGCATAATCTAAAAAAATATGCAACAAAAGATGCCATAACTATTTTTTACTTTGTTTTACAATTAATAATTTCATAATCTATAATTGTGTTCTTTGTTTGTTTGATTCATAATATTAAAAAGTAATTTTTATAATTGCAAAATCAAAGAAAGAAATACAAAACAAAAAAAAAACTATTATTAAATTTAGCTTAGCAAATTTTCGTACTATCTACTTTTATTTTTTCTTCCTCCGCTTCACGTGGGTTTTTTAATTGTTTATTTTTTTCATACTAACTCTTAATAACTAGCCTCATGTCCGGCTAAAATGTAAAGATCATGTCCTTCTTCGCTGCCCAGAGAACCGGTGCGTAAAAGTTGACTTTCTAATGCTACGACTCTGTTGAAAGAAATAGAAACAAATATTTTTAATATTTAGGCACATATTATTAGCAAAGAATATAAAACATATAGAATGGTCGACCAAATTTGAAACTTTGCATTGTTCTCTTTACAAACCCCGAAGTGAATTTAAATGGAGCGTAATGAAGACCAAAATCTGAATAGCTTCATTGATCTCATTTCTTCTCTCTTTGTCGTGTTTGCTTTGCTCTGCTTTTGTTACGCAGACACAAAATTTACATTAAAAATTATTAATTATGTTTTATATTCTTTATAAGATAAATTAAGAAATATATTTAAGGCCGTTTTCTCAATATCCTTTTAAACACTAAACCGAACTTTAACCTTTGGTTAGTAGAAAAAGTTAGTTCTGATTAGTGCTTAACCGGACATTGCGAAAACGGCTCTTAGACTTACTTATCGCTGCCGAGTAAACGATAGGTTCGACTCATATCCTTAATCTCTTGTGTTATTTCACCGTTGCGCAACGACTTGCCCTGCATGCCGTGCTTGTGGAATGCTAAAACACTGTCCGGCAGGCAAACTGTAAAAAGAGATGAATTTATGTAACATATATATGGTATGTATATATTTATAAACTTAATAATAATCATAGAAATGGAACTGAATGAAAATTAATACCACATCAGAGATGTTTAATTGGCATTGAATGAACTCAATTCTAATGTAAGGATCTAGTTACACGATCTCGATTAATGTGGATTGAAATTGTATTGGATGAGTGAATTCAATTCTAATAATGTGCATCGAATTAGCGTTTGATTAGTTATATTTTCAATTTAAGTGGCCATCCACCACCAATGCTAATTAAATATCCAATGGGAGATTCAGTAATTAATGTTGACCAAATGATACCTGATTAACTGTACTTTTTTTGTATATCTTACCCATGCTATCCACATTGAAATCGAATTTAAGCTGTGATACCATTTTTTTGTGCTGTTTCGGATTGCCCTGCAACGTTACAACCTGTATCAGATTTCCATAGCATACAAGTATTGCATCCTTCTCCACTTGATGCACTTTAACAACTTTTAATAAATCACGGCGTGGCACCATTGTCGCCATTGCATCATACTCGAGATCATCTGAATGAAACCAGCTGGCACCTGGAACTCGCAGAAAGTGCAAAAGAGGGGAAGAGAGAGAGAGGGAGGAATGCAAATGTTAAATCAACTGTTCCTGTAAATATTTTAACATCAATACCACTATTCATGTTGATCAATTCCAATTTGAGGCAGCCATTCAATGCTTTACGTACGCCCGTACAAACTATCGGATATTCCAGTTCGGGCGTTATGATCATTTCAAATACTGGCGTATGCCCATTGTGTACACAACCATGGCCGCCACCCAAAATACTCGTTGCCGGCCATTCACATTGTTTGAGCAGCATAAATTTATTGAGTGGATCATACCATTGCATTAGGAATATGCCATTGGGCGTGGCCCCACATAAATACTTATAGCCATTGTATGGGTTACGTGTAACGCAGCATTGCGTACAGCCTTTGGTATCGGGAACTTTGGTGGTTAGTGCAAATTTGCGTGGAACCAGTCTTTCGGGAATTTTATTCATATGCAACGAGAAACGGTGCGTTTGCTTGGAGTGAAGCGCAATCAAATCATGACGATACAATTGACAAGATTTACCTAATGGCAAAAAACGTAAACAATCATTCAAATCATTCAAAGATCAACACTTACCGGACAAACTCATTAGCACATCCTTAATGACATACAACCAAGTGGTACGTCGTGGAAATAATTGATCAATTGCTGCATCGTGCAACTCATTCATATTCAAATTGAATATACCCTCCTCGGCGCCAATCAGCAAATGTTGATCTCGTGTCTCTGGATGTATCCATGATGCTGTACAGTGTACACGCAGCGGGCAACCGTTGAATATTTTCGAAAAGCATGCACCCATATGCACTTTCGGTGTCGGTGGCAGACCATTTGAAATGGGACGTGGCGGGGTATGACGGCGACGATGGGAACGTTTGGGAGGCACGGGTGGCGTATTATTAAGCAGATCGGGTTGCGCTTCTTTTTCTACAACTAGAAATGAAAATAGAAAGAAACAAAATAATTAATAAATTTTAAATTAGATAAACGAACCGTCGCTTTCAGTCCAATAATTTAAAATCAGGGTTTTTAGATCTGAAAATTGGTTTTGATCAAGTATTCTGCATCATATTCGATGCCCAAAGATAAAAAATCTCGACGATACCAGCGATTAAGTGTTCAAAGAGTTGGACGCTGAGAGATGTTCCAACTTTTTAACGACTCAGCATCTGTTGTTGTGTAATCTTAAAACTAATTAGAATATGCGATTAAGTGCTCTTTTAGCGATCCTGAAATTGATGCTCTGTGGTCTTCAAAATGTGATATTCTAACAATCGATGTTAGGTGATCCTACAACTGAATGTTGTGTAATCTTAAAAATGCTTAGGAGTTTAATGCTCAAACGATTCTGTGAAGGGCTTGCTGTTTGAACAACCGTGCCAGAGGATTGTGGTGTATTGCTTGGATTGAATAAAAACCTTTTAGTTGAGTTCTTTATTTATACATACCTTCATCGTCTTGTGTTCCCCCATCACTAAGGCTTCTTGTCCTTGATGATTTACTCATGTCATTAAGTAAACCAATCAATTGGTCCATCGAACTATGACGACGTGGTGAATCCTCCAAGCCGCCGTTCTATATAGCAAATATATTTCTTTAATATAAATATTTGTTAATGTATGCGTAGATTGGAACAAACCTGATTATTTTCATGCCTAAAATCACAGTTATTGTGGCTGTTATTACTATTATTGCTATTATTTATATCACCACTACTGGCCGCCGCCGCCTCTTGTTCCACTGTCGTCGCCGTTGCTCCCACAGCTGTAGCTGTTGCTGCTGTTACTTTTGCTGATGATGTGTTGTTACTGATGGCAGCATAATTATCATCAATATCATCGTCGTCATCGTTATTGCTATTATTAAAATAATTGGCGCCATTATTACGCAACAAATTATTAAAGAAATGCGTGGTTGATGATGAGGATGATGTACAAGAAGTAGAGGAATGCATCATGACACTATCACGCAAATAACTGCTGCTGTTGTTGCTACTAATATTATTACCACCAATACTACCACCAACACTACCACTAATAATACCACCATTGCCAACATTGCCACCAAAACTACTACCACCAACACCTCCGCCCCCGCCACCGCCGCCGCCGCCGCCGATGCCACCACCACCACTATCTGAGCTAAAGCTATCGAGTGTATTATAAATTGTATGACTTTGTCCATTTGATGTTGTTGCTGCTGCTGCTGCTGCCGCTGCTGTAGACGATGCTGCTGTTGCTGCTGCAAATGCTGATGATGATAATATTCTTGCATTTATATTGTTACTTCTATTGTTGCTGTTGCTGCTACTGTAACGGACATAGTGTAACGCATTATTATCATCGATTGCATCGACAGCTGTTGTACGTAAGTTGGAAACACCACCAGCGATGCTACCAACACCAACACCTCCACCAATAGCAGCTGTCATATATGCTGTCATTGAATTATTGCTAGCATTGTTGCTGATATTACTGCCATTTGTTGTTGGTGCCACATCAATAGCTATTACATCATCTATATCCATACGAGTTGCTAATTGTGAAGCTGCTGTTGCTATCGATGATGATGACGACATTGATGTTCCTGCAGCTAATCCTCCTCCTCCTCGTCCTACATCTGTTGTTTTTGACGATGATGATGATGATGTTGAAGCAAAATCACTATTATTGAAGATGATATTTTTATTATTATGACCAATGACACCGCTATTATTGCTGCCGCATCCACCGGCGCCGCCGCTGCCGCTGCCATTGTGTGAGCAATTGCATTCAGCGTTAAGTAAATCTTTGGTATCGGTTAATGGCAAAGTGGCTCTGTAAGGATGTTTTGAGGAGATTGAGAGAAAGAAGCACACATTAGCTGATTAGCATTTATGATGATGATGATGTTGATGGTGTTATGTTGTAATGTGGGTGTAGGTGTGGGAGGGAGGCGTAGGCGCTGAGGGAAGTGGATTTGGTTGGTTGGGGAAATGTGCGGCCAAGTATTTATAGTTTGTTTTTTCTTGATATTCTTAGTGTACAAGGATGTGTGAATATGAAAAATGTCTAAAAACTAAAATGCCAAAATGATTGTGCGTGTATAGCGGAAATGTAGCGAGTGAAGCGGAAATAATGTTTCGTCTTTAATACAAATTAAATTAGGTGAAACATTTAATACCTTACAATCTATAAACTTGCTCTGCATGCGTATGCACATAATGTCATGAGATTAGCACAAACTTTTGACAATAATTAATGTTGCTAGGTGAATTACGTAATACGCAAATGCACTACAATCGATCAACATTGACACATTACCTAGAAAATATTGTAAGTTTTAATTTTTATATTCGATCTAGACCACAAATTTCCAAAACACTGCCAGGGGGCAAATGCTGAGCGTAAGCTTACACATATTAATCTAATTTCAGATTTTGGATAAAAAATAACTATTTGTAACATTTTGGATATATATAATCCACTGTGTCAATATGAAACATAACGCAACTAAACCTAGAAAATATTAACGCAGAAATCGGGTTAAATACATGGCAAAATTATAACAGGTAATAGCAAGGTCAACTCTCTCTCCTCCTCTTCTTTATTTTTTTTCCACTCAGAACTGTCGAAATCTTTGTTTAAGTTTTGTTTGTTTCCCATGCATTTTTCTTATATTTTTAACATTTGCAATCACCATGTTAAAGAGAGAGAAAGAGATAGGAGAAAAAGCAATGAGAACATTAAATGATGAGCACAATTTCTGAGTTGCAGTATATGGAAGAAGAACGTAATACTTTGAATACGACTAAAAATTTAAGGCGCCGATCATGTGACCGCGGAATGCAGGGATGAAACCCGTTCAATCGTCGTAAGTTGTAGGATTGACTAGAGGTGTCTAAAACCGATCCGAGCTTCTACCAACAACCAAAAAATATGGAGTTGTATGCATGGTGTTGCTATTGATTCCTGATTATTCAAGCGTTCGCCAAAGCTTAGATCCTTTCACAATTGTGCATTTTGGCTAAAGTTACATGAAAGAACTAGTGGATCTTAGAAAGACTTAGTGAGAAACCCCACCTTCCGCAATTTCTGCATTCGCTGATATATAAAAGTTAGGTATATCTATTCTAAGTGTATGACAGGAATTCATTCTAAATTTTGATTAGTGCTGAAGAATAAGACGAAAATGTTATATGTCATTGTCATAACTGGGCATGGCTCTGCTATATACTATTTAAATACTGAGTGTCCTCTACACTCTTGAGATATAAAAATTAAATATATAAATAAATAATGCATGAATTTGAAATGTATACAAATGCATAATGAAATACACACGCGCGCAAATGCACACACACACACACACGAACATAAATTAACGCACGCACGTTTACATGCCAAAAAAAAAAAAAAAAATTCATACAAATATCTATTATTATTATATGTATGTACGGAAACGCGTATACTATATGTACGTAAATAAAAAAAAAGCATTAACAGAAACTTGTATAAGCATGAAAAAGAAAGAAAGAATTAAAAAAAAAATACTATAAGCTTTGAGATCTAAAAATTTGAACTGTGAAATAACAAATTTTTTAATTAATTTGTTTAAGTTTTGTTTATTTCCCATGCATTTTTTTATATTTTTGACATTTGCAACCACCATGTTAAAGAGAAAAAAATCAAGTTTTGTTCTCACACGTGAAAATGGACGACAATGTGGCTACAAATTTCTACTGACAGTCGACTTGATGTTTATAGCAGTTCTCTATTGGGATACTGACCGTTTGGTATGCACGAAACCAGAGTCTGTTTCACCTTCTGCAGATATATAAGCGAGGAAAACACACTTGGTTACTTTCAATGCTTCGATTCAGTTCTGACTAGAGCAAAGTTTTGCTCTTTACATTTATCATTCTCGAATGACATCGATGGGATATCTAAGATTGAGTTAGGAATGACTGACTGCTTACGAGGTAGATAATAATACATAATACCAGATGATAAAATGATGAAATGATGAGCTAATTCTCTAACTATCTATCTATAGTATAAATGAAGGCAGGTATCTACCTAACCCTTTAAATGTCAACCATGGGGATAGTTGAAGTTCAAATATCATTGGCTTGGAAATCTGAAGACCTACCGAAGAGCATAATCGCTAATAAAACAGAGCATTGGTATAGATCTGCTATGCATATTGCTGAAACAATCTGCTATGGAGTGCTTTTGGATAAAACTTGAAGCTCTTATTCTAAAAGAATTTGTAATACATTATTGAATGAAACGCAGAGCACAGACATTTTTAAACGTAAAAAAAACGACATTTGAAATTAAATAAATAAAACAAAAACACAGTGAAAAGTTTACAAAAGCACAACACAAAAACTAAAACCAATACCTTATATATAAATTATAAAAATATACAGCAAATATTATTAATTATTACAGTAATTATTGCGATAATGTGTACGAGGTTAATAACAATAATGAAATTCACTTTTCAAGTGTATGCGCCAGCATGAATATTAGTTTACATACAAAATACTAGAAGAAGAATGAATGAATTATTATTTTTAGTGTAGTATTTCTAATGCATCCATATTTTCTACGTTTAGTTTTGAAATTATAATTTTTTCTTTTAGAGGTGGATTTTTGTTTTGCTTGTTGTTTTTTTTTCTTGTACGTGTTATTAGTGAATAGTTACCTTAGCTTTAGCTCCTCATCAATATATTGTAAGAGGCTCCTACAAAAATAACACAAATGTAAAAAAAGAAGAATAAAAAAACAAAATAATTGTAAAATAAAATCAAATAAAACTTTCACTAAAAGATTTTCAAATTTTCAACATTTTTTTATTTTTTTTGAGTAATTGAATTTAAAGCTAGCCATAGAGAAAATATAGAATTATAGTAAGAATAGTAAAGTTAAACTGGAATTGAAAGCGAAAAAACAAACTTGAAATAAAGTTGGAGATTTAGTGGTATTGGTGTTGAAAAAAAAAAAAAATAAACATAACTGAAAGTTATTGCAGTAATAGTGGAGCAGCCGTCGGAGCAGGAAATTTGTGTTTTCAAAGATATTTAAAGTTTCATTACTTTTATCGTGGAATTTCGTGATTATTGTAGAATTTACAGTGGCAATCGCTTATAACGAATAACTAATTGTAATGAACAAATGCAGAGGTTCCAAACATCCACAGTTATAGAGACTGGTGTTTTGCGCAGATGCAAGTTTACACCAGCCAATTCAGTAGACGTAGAGAAAAATTAATTTGTTGTTGGAAATAAAAGAAAATCGTTTAAATGAGTTGACCACTTGTTAACAAACAAAAGCTTTAGGTAGCAAAGAGAAATGTTTCTCTTAATTGAACAGATAGCTTTGGGCTGGCTTGAGAATTCTTTGTCTGAACAAGATGGATTTTTTGGAGGCTGAGATATCAAGGTGCATAGTGTGGCAGTGTTCAGCATTGACAATCAGAAGACTACCAATTTTAGAGCGCTAGTTACTCATATGGAGATGTTTGCGAGGAAAGAGGTCGAAGAATTTTAACCAAGAGCCGAAAATAACTCAACATCCAATCGATTCAATTTTAAAAAATTTTACTTCCTTTACTTTATTTTACAATGGAGAGGGGAAAATAGAATAGGTTTTGCACGACCATATTGCTCTCTTTTTCTGCGTTTGTTGTTTACTGTTGTAATTTTTATATTAGTCCAGACGATATCGTGACCCAAGTTGGCTCCACTAGGTTTCTATAATCTTAATTAACTGAAGTTTATGCTAAATCATAAATTATTTTTTTGTTATGTTATTGGAACTAAGGGATTATGTATGATTATACGATTATACGGATATATATTTGTATATAATCACAACTTTCATAAAAATGAATTATGAATTTTTGTATAAATTATAATTTCAAAATTATTATTCCAAAAAAAAAAAAAAAAATAATAATAATAAATTCTTTTGAAAAATGCATTCTCAAAAACGAAACGTGCTGTATTATGAATTAAGTAAAAAAAATTAAACTTTTATGCAAAATGCAGTGAAGCGCAGATGAACGAAAATAAAAAATAAAATTAAATTCGCATAAAAACACAAAACGAAAATATAGGTATATGTTGCATAAGGAAAAGCAAATTCATTTTGTTTTTTTTTTGTTGTTGTTTGTTTTGTTTATTACACATATACGCAGACAGACACACACACATACAGCAGACACGCAAAATCAAATCAAATCGAAGCACACAGTTTTTGCAGTTCGTTGCATTATTTGGGCACAATTTTTTCAAGCGTTTGTATTTTCAGCTTTATGCTAAATTTGGCCGAAAAATTAAAGCATATAAAAAAGGCGCAGAAACACAGAATGAAAAAGAAAACATAAAATCTTAAACGCAAGGTATATAAAAATACAAGAAAAAAAGAAAACTATAATAAAATATATATATATACACATATATGTATATGTATGTATGTATTCCAACCTTAAAGACATGTTCATAATTAGAGTACCGCTAAGTTTTGGTTTTTGTTGTTTTAATAATATACTAAAAAGGAAAAAAAAACACAAAAGTTTGTAGAGAAAAAAAAATGGTAAGTGTGTAAAAAAAACAGAAAAATAAGTTTCAAGTGAAATTATAAAATGATAAATGAATGTGTTTATTTCTGTATATGCTTGAATGTGTTATAGAGAAAATGATTGCGTGTATATGTGTATGTTTTTGTGCATAATATATGCTCTCAATGCATTAATTCATTAACAATACATCAAGAAATGCCAATATAAATGAACGTACCAAATAACATAAATGTGTGTATTCACTGATAGGCATGTAGTATATATATATACATATATATGTGTATCTGTTTGTTTAAATGTGTAAATGTATGCATGTATGTGTATTATGAAATATTAATAAATACACACACACAACAAATGAAAATGAAACAAAAATGAATAAAAACGCTTAAATGTACTAACAGCACGCAGCAGTGTATATAATATATTTTGAAGCATACTCTTAGGCTCTACATAAAAATAAATACAAATTAATAAATTAATATGTAAGTATATTGTATATATGAAAATTATAAGTGCATACATAGTTCATTTCTATATACATACATGTCACTCGGTAATGTTTCTGGACTAGAAGAACGTTCGTTCCATTGGGTTGTTGTCATTCCTGGAAATTACAAAAACACAAAACAACAAAAATATAAATTACCGAAAGTTAATATTTTCGTTTTCGATTTTGTTTTGCTATTTTGCGGTCTTACCTGATTTTAAAGTGTGGTTTTGCGGTGAAATTCCATTTGGCCTTGATGTCATTTTACTTGCTATTCGTTGTGGAACACTGGCGACAGTCTAGTGCCACAAAAGCATAGAGAGAATAAAAAAGTTAAAAATTAGCTAAAATTTCTATGTATAATTTTAATGTTACATAAAAAATTAAAAATGTTTAATGTTCATACATGAACGAGGGTACTAACAAAAGTTTACTCAAAGCGAAAATATTTTGAATAATAAGTTTAAGGGAGGAGGGAGAAAGGAGGCAGAGAAGGGGGGAGTTGGACATAGGGAATAAGAGAATGGGAGAATCAGAGGGAGTGGGAAAGGATGAGGAAAAGGGGTTCATTTCCAGAAACAGAGATCAGTTGATCATTGTGTATGTGCAGATGGCCATCGCTACTCTAGATAAACAAAATGAGGACCTGGTAATAAAATTGGCCTTAAGCACTAATGGTATTTTCAAAGTAGAGGGAATTGTCACGATACAGATCGTTCGTATGGTTATTATTCATTTTATAATACATAATACTATTGACATTAATAATTGATATCTGTTGAAAATGAATGACCAAGTATCAATCCATATTAATCTGTAGCCGACGATCGTCAGTTGCTCTTTTACTAATTTAAACCATTATATTGCTTTCCGAAGTTAAATTGCTAATTAGAACATTTCACACTCATTAATAAAAATGTTAGATCTAAAGAGTTATTTAACTCTGGGACCTCAGGGTCAACGCAGAAGAGATCAAACGAGTTGTGGATGGAAATGCTTTTTTTTATGATTACAGATTTCATAGTGTTCACTACATAGATATTAGATAGATATTTAAAAAGTTTTCATTTCATTTAATTCTTCCATTTTTAAATACAGATTTTATAATTTATGTATATTAAATTACAAAAACGTGCATAGTTACACATACAAACACACAAACACTTTGAAAATACATTAGTGGTATGTTGTATTTGTACAAAAGAAACGCATAAATCTTAAAAATGTTTACCAAATCAATAAATCTAATCGGTAGAAAGAGAGAGAGTATAAAAGAATTCACCAAGTAGCCAAACAAAAAAGTTGAAACATTTTAATCGGCCTTAAATGATTTATAAATACGCTACATCTACGTTGTGCTCATTTTCAAATTATTTTATCTATCTATTTTCATTTTATTCAATGGCAAGTGAGTATAAAAATATTCATATTTCTATTGTATTATCATTTTGTTTTTTTTTTATTACAAAAATTTAGATCGATATCTTATCTCTAGCAAATCTCAATCACAGAAAGAAATAGAAAAATTTAATAAATTACAATCGTCGGGGTAAACTTAACATTACACACTTTTCGGGTGTAGAGCGCCAGAAAAAGGAATACAATTTAGCTTTTTTTTTGCTAAAAAGGCAAAGAGAAAAACCAGAAAAGTTCTTTATTTTTCTGTTTGGCATTGGCATAGGCGCCAATCGTATGCAGTGAGTGACTCTCTCGATGCTAATAACAAAGAGAAATCATTTTATGAATAAATATAAAACTTTTCTGTGAAAAGATAGCAACTTTTACATGCACATATGTAACTACAAAGGTGCAGCAATAAATAATTGTAAATCAAAACGAAAAAATAAAGAATCAAAAAAATAGAAAGAACATTCTACTCACCTCCTCCTCACCGTCCAAATAATAATAAAATTGCTGATTCGGACTTAAATACTTTTGCAGCAATTCTTTGGCCACACGCACCGACATCTCACTCTGTACAAATGCATGCTGTAGCAGACGCTCGGCGGTTGGACGTTTTTTGGGATTTTTTGTTAATGCTGTTTTTATAAAATTATGAAATGTTGGACTCCATTTATCTTTGTTACTTAATGTTGGCGGTTTGAAACCACTTTTGGACATTAGGAACAATGCACGCATTGGGTGCAAATCAAACATTGGCGGTTGTAACTCAGCAAGTTCTAGAAAAGAAGAAGGAGGAACAAGATTATAAAGCAAATTGAATAAATAAATAAGTTTAAGTTGTAAATTTCTATATTTATATTCATGACCGAGCCAAAATTGATATTTGTTTCTAAATTTTGGCTTACCTCAAATGTATATAAAACAGCATTTTAGAAGTTATTATAAGTTACAGACAGCGAAATGTGGAAAATATGCATTTTTGTTCAATTTTGCTTACTTTTCCATGTTCTTTACAAAAGTTTGGTCAGCTGTAGTTTATAAATGAGTTAATTCTTTAGTTATAAATGAGTCCAACATAACTAAGAGTAAAATCGGAGCCCCTTTTGATTCATATTTAGGACTCATGAAAATGGTCTGGCGGAAAAAAGTAAAACGGTTACTAAGAGTATTTTATAAGCTCAAACATGTATCGAAAAATGTACTCTTCTGATCATTTTTTCATCAAATAAAATTTTTTATTTTTTTTTTAATATTTATAAAATAACAATAGAGCTCAGCTTTGATCGCAAGAAGCTAAATTTTTGAGACACGAGAAATCAGATAATATCTTCAGTTTCCAAAATAGTGTCGAAAGTCCCGGAATTTGGGATTTTTCAAAATGCAAACAAATTTTTTAAATCGGTTAGTGGTTACTGGTGTCACAAGATGCTGAACATAATTACTTTACTTAAAGCCATTATATTTTTCTTTTAATAATTCAAAGAATTTTCAGTCAATAATAATTAAATATTTTCAGTATCATTTTACACATCACACACATCTACACTTATATTTCATTAATTTATACATTTTTTTTTTAAATGGCAGAAGAACAAGACGTGGTCGTACAAAAGCTTGATGCTTATTCAACAGAGCATGCTAACGAAGAAGTGGTTCATAAGATTGCGAGTGCTAAATCTTATGAACTTTCTACAGGAAGCCTGAATACAGAAAATCCTAAAGCTGTACAATTAAGAACCAAGGATGATAAAACAAACCAAACAGCAGCAAAGGTAGATACAACCGAGGAAGGACAACCAAAAACAGAAATGATGTTGCCAGAAGATGGAAATCCAGATATTGACGGTCTTAGAACATTCGTTATAAGAAAATCACGCACCCACTTCGATGATGATCACCATAGTGAATTTGATAACTATATGTTTAGACAGAGTTCAAAGGACATACATAGTTTAAAGGGAACTCATTCTACAAGATCAGTTATAGAGAAGGGTTTCATCGATATAGACCAGGATTTGGAGGAATCGGATGATTCATTAGAATCGGATGCTTCGTACATATATCAGAACGAACTTGAAATTAAACCTGATTTCTTTGACGAACTTGGAGAAATTCCAGATTTTTCGGAAATGTCATTTGATCTTTCGTTTCAAAAGTCAAGAATGTCTGTAAAATCAATTAAGGATAGTATTTTAGAACAAGAAGACGCTGGAAGGTTTGTGAATCCGTTGACTGGTGAAGTGGAGCCAGATTCAGAAATAGTGTCTCTGGAGCCAGAAGAAGAAGTCGAACTTGAAATTGAAGAAGTCGAAGAGGAAAGTGAATATGAGAAATGGGATGTGGATGATGATGATCTTCTTGTTTTGCTTGAGGTCGACAAAGAAGCTCCAACAAAAAAAAGAAGAGTAACTATGGAAAGAGCGTTCGAGAATTTCCTTGAAATGGAAACCATTGACGAAAAGTCAAATCAAATGGAAATCGACTATGTAGCCAGAGAGCAAAAAGCGATGAAACGACAATTGTTAGTGATTACTATAGATTTTATTAGCCAACTCATCAAAACAGTTGTGGAAACTTGCGAATATATAGACCCAAGTATCATATTGCGGCACAATCTGGACAAAGTTAAACTAATGGACGACATTCAATCTAAATTCCCCGAATTGGAAGTTGAACAAAAGACTCGTGTCTTTTTAAATCGTAAAACAGTGGATTACTTCAAACGCAAAAGAATGTTCAAATCCATTTTGGCAGATAACCCTGATACGGTAACAGAAGATATTCAAAAATTCAAAGAAGCTTCAGAAAAATTAGATCGTATGATGGGTAGAGAAAATGAGTTAAAGAGTGCAGCAACAGAAAAAATAACAAATTTAAATGCTGAAGTAGCTTCCAAAGAAGAAGAGGCTAGAAACGAAATTACAGATTTTGAGAATATGGTCAAAAAGAGTCTGCGTCGGGATACGTATGATAAATTACCCTCGGTAAATAAGCATTGGCTTAATGTCGAAGGATATCCAGTGAACTATAAGTAAATATTTATTTTCTAAGGTGGTAATAGATTTCCTGTCAAGAATAGAACAATTACGTAATGAAGTGTCCGAAGTACGGTTGACGCTAATACAAAGGCAACATACATTTGCTTCACTCGTGGAGGTATGTTCCATGATTATGTTTGGTAATGCAATGTAACGTGACCTATAAGATCCATTATGTGCCCCACTTCTTTGTCTAGTCTTATCCAATCGCATTGCTGCTGAGTCTATGGATGTAAAGTGCACTTGGTACATTCCTAGCTTAGTAACATAACGATTTAGTTGTGCCAATACTGGGACAGAATCCGAGGTTGGATGAAAGTTTCGAACCACAATAAATTGGTGTTATCATGTCGGTCTTCTTCTGTCCTAACTATTAATAATAACGGCAGTACAACCATTCTTCTTGTGCAAGACTACTTTACTTTTGAAGATTTTCCATTGCCAAATGGAAGTGTTGCCGTGTGGCACATTATTTACCGGTCACAATAATTTACCCCGGCCACAATATGCAAACTTTCTTGCCCGAGAACTCCAAAACAAAACAATTGCACAATTGCTTCTCCTTCCTCAACATGTCGTATAAAACTAATTACAATGTGGGAGACAAAGAGTGATGGGGATCAGAGCATGCTTCTTGGATACCGGAAATACTTCAGAGACCTTTGGCTAAGCCCGTTCTGGGGATGTTGCTATACTAGTCTCTTGAAACTATCAAATCTGGCTGACTTCACGTCACCGTTAGCTTCAAACTTTTTCACGTTACCAGTTGAGGATTATTCTACTAAAAGTAAGATATGTAATAAGGATTCTCTTTTTTATATATATTTAAAAGAAATTGAGTAAACTGGAAAATATAGGTGATGATTTATGTATGACTGACTTTGAGCATCTGCAAACGCAAACACAGGCTTTAGGCTCAAAAATCGAAGGTTAATATTAAAAAAAAAAAAAAAGAAAAGAAAAAGTAGAAATGATTTGCAAAACAATATTAATTCTTTTCTAATAGAGAGGAACTCAGAGCTGAATAAATTACGCATACGCTGCAATGCCGAATTGCATATTATGTCACACATGAAGGAGAAACAGAAAATGATGCAAAGCACGATTTCCATACAGCGAACGGCATTGGGTGAACTGCAATGGCAGAAGAAGTATATGCGTGAGCGTTTGTTTCAATTGAAAATGAAACGGGCCAGAATACGGCAAGAAATACATGAAGTGAGCTTCCAAGGCGGTATTTTGGGTAAGCCAGCACTAATGTTTGACTATGACGACACTGTCGATCAATTAAGAATACTTCACAGTAAAATTAAGCAATATAAAAAAAAATATTCAGAATTGCAAAAAAAAATTCAACAGCTAGAAAGAAAATGTGATCACAACCATTAGAATATAAATTAAAATTTTCACACTGAAAACATTTGACTTGAAAAATACTCAAAATACTCAAAATATGTACTTTGTATTAGTAAACATTTGCTATAAAATAAAAAAAACCTAACCTAAACAAAAACCAAAACGAAAAGCATTCCAAATTAATGTTCATTATGTTGGCAGACGTGCGAGTTGTTATTACTGCAAAGTCTTAATTTAGTTAAAATTTTAAATGTATAACAAAAACAACAATTGAAACAAAGAAATCTGGGAGTTGTGTCCACGGCGTCTCTATCAGCAAATCGCTAAAGAATCATTTGCTGTGCGGTGATGATGTAAGAACAGAGCAAGCGAAAACGACTAGGGAGGTGCACATAACCTCTGTAAATCCTGTAGCTAGATTCGCAGAGATTGGGAAGGCCCATTGTCGCATCAGTACTCCGACGCAATTCTCGACGATCGCTGGGTAATCTTGAAAAGTACCTGAACTGCCTGCCGTCAGTTGAAGAAGAACAAATTTACATTTTCCAAACCGGACTCTTATAGTAATTTTTGCAGTGAAGCAAGATATTCAGGAGACGCGTATGCCTATAGACGGCATGAAAAAAGTCAAAATAACTGAGAAACGTTATAAGACTCGTATAGCGGATGGAACCGTCAACGAGGAAGTTGAGGATAGCGATATCAGCATTTAGGTATTTGGTATTTTCTCAGATGAGTTAAATTTGTCCTGTGTTCTACGGTTGGAAAAATATGTGTCCGTCTATTAGGCAGAGATGCTGGGTTTAGTGCATGCACTGGACCACCTTATTGAGAATCAGGTCAATGGCAAGAGAATTGTCATTGCCCTTGACAATCAGTCGGTGATTAAGTGCATGCAGCGGACAGATATAACCTCTAGGTTGGCCTTGGGGTGTGTCCAAAAACTCAACGAGTGCGCTCGTGTAAACGAGCTTACTTCGATGTGGGTGAGGGGACATTCAGGCATAGGGCAAAATGAAATTGCTGATCTTTTGGCTAAAAAAAGGTTCAGCAGACGAATTTTGTGAACCAGAACCATGCATCGCCGTTGGTGATGGATTGGCGGAAGGCCTGATAAGACAGTGGATAAAATCTGAACATTGTAAAAGATGGAAAGAGGCCACTGACTGCAGGCAGGCAAAGACGGCCGTGCAGTGAGTCAGCCAAAGTCGTTGGACTAAACCGGAACAGCTAACAGTGTTGACTACAGGTCCCGGTCCCTTCAGGTATCACCTCAAGAAGATGAAACTTGTTGAGGATGATACATGTAGGTTGTGTCTGGAGGAGCTGGAAACGGCGGCGCACTTACTGTGCCAATGCCCAGCATTGGCGAGCAGAAGGTTGGTAATCTTGGGTCATCGACACGTTGAGGAATTTGAGATTGGCCACCTGGCCTATAAGGATATGCTCGCGTTGACGCAGGATGCCAATACTCGGAGCATGCTCGTTTACGAGTACTTAGAGTAGAGGCATCAGGCGGTAGGGGACAAAAAGGGACCCACCTGGGTCTGATTCGGCAAATCCCCGAACTAATAATAATAAATAAATAATTGATGGAATTTTGCAAATGGTATAAAATCCATAACAGCGCACAAATTTTTTTTCTAGGAAAAATTGCTGGATTTGTGGTATGAATTTTATAGCACTAACCTGGAATGAGTTAAGGTTCGACTTTTCGTCACTTTAAATCCCCTGGACCCGACAGCAATTACCCGATCATGCTGAAGAGAGTAGGGACAAATGCTGGTGTCAGTGTTGCAGTGACACTTTGCAATTTAACATATTCTGTACTACTATGTACAACAACAATGCAATACAATCAATGTTATTTATCGCACATTTATGATATCAATAGTATTTGTGGATGTCTTAGAATCCCCACTTGATTATTATAAACAGCCTTAAAATATTTTGTTACTTTTTGCCCACGTATCAAAGTATTAGATCTAATTGAAAGTGAATGTTTAATAATGCTACAATCAATTCTAGTTTTTGTTGTTTTCATCACGCACACATAGCAACTCCCTAGTATTTACATAAATTAACTGATATTTGAATTACACATTGTTGCTAGTTAATTCTAAGGGAAATCTAAAGTTTATTATTAAAACTTAAACCCAAATTGATCCCATTTTAGAAAGGAGCAAATGTAAATGTTTGCTCATCAAATTCTACACTGCCAGCTACTTCTACTGTCACTTTAATACCTTTTACATAATTTGAACAGTTTAAGAATTAAGACCCACCCAAACGTGTGTGCATGGTTGTTAGAATTCAAGCGTAAACTTACCAATTGCCGTAATGCCACACGCCCATATATCACATAATTGATTATAGCCACCCTTCCGTTCAACGGCTGCAACTTCAGGCGCCATCCAATATGGTGTACCTATAAAGAGGAGAAAAGAAATAGGTTAAGTATTATTGTTTTATTATTTATAAAAATTTTTGCGTACTTCTGCGTACCTATGCATAATATAATATGATTGCATATTATAATTGATTAAGCGCCTAGATGTATGCTGATTTAAATTAATTTAATCTTTATTCAAAGAAGCACTTCATAAATAATAATTAATTCATATTTTTATATATGTTGATAAATTACACAGGTATTAATTGCAATTGAGTTATGGTGCGTGTGCAACACTACGTATGAGTGATATTTAATTTAAAATTTTCAAGCGTATCGATTCGCAACGTAAACAGATAGCTGACCGAAACTCAGTGGCTGATGTAAAAAGTTAATTTTTTGTTACTACAATATAAAAAAGAAAACTTTGTAGACCAATTTCAAACTGATTACTCATACGCCACGTTGAACTAAGGAAATTAATTTATAAAATCAATAAAATAAAATATGAACGCATGAATACAATGTATAAAAAAAACTAACACTCTTCAAATATCACTGAACTTTTAAGCTCAACTATAATAAAAAACAACAACAAAACAAATGAAGGGTTCTTTGAACTAGAATATGACATGTCAATAGATGCACAGGTAGGTGCTTATCAAGGCATATGTATTGTACTTATGTATGCACGTAGAATAAAAACAAAACAAAAACCAACAAAAACTACGCCAAGAGCGCAACTAAACGATTTAAATATGAATAAAAAGGAAATATTCTATAGAGAGAAAAGAAAATAGAAAATAGAAAAAAACCAAGGATGTCATACCACATACGCAATTTACACAACTACAACGTAAGAACTACAAGCGAATTCTGTTGTCGTGCAATGAGAAAGAGAGAGAAAGAAGACCTAACACTTTTACACCACTAATTTATAGTAAAAGTGCTGGTAGTAGAGATGAAAAATACTAGTCAAAAAGACCAGAACATGGAGAATAATAATGCAAGGTTATATGAATGCTGCAGAAATGCATGCAGCTAGAAAAAACCAAGTGGAGCTTGTCTTCTGCCTTGGTTAACATGTGCTACACATCAGACATTTTGTAAAATATGAAAAAAGTGAAGTTAAATTCACTCAGTAAATTTCTGGATAAGCCTCAAAGTTAAAAAAAAAGAAAACAATACGGAGGTATTGTAATTTAAGATTCCTCAATGATCATGAAGAATATTTTCAGGTACAACAATCCGTATTTAGTTTCTTTTTAGACCTTCGGTGCAATTTTAAGAAGCGATTTTCGATAATAGAAAAATTAAAAATAGAATTCGTGAATCTTACATGATCATTGCGAATTTGGAGTAGCGGCGATTTGTATCAGAATGAAAAGTCAGAATAGCTGGCAGATTGTTTTCACACCCAAATTGTTTCAAATTGTTTTGTGGGATATAGCGCCAAGTTATATGTACATGAGCGACCTTAAGTTATGATGCGACAGTAAGAGATGTGTATGTGTGAGTGTGTGGCAAATACGCTTTTGAAAATGTTGACGACAGTAACAACAGCAACAACAACAACAATGACGGTAAGAATAAAGACGACTATGCTCATGATGATGATGATGATGATGATGATGATGGAGATGGAAAAATATAAAACGTAAAATAAGCAAGCAAAGCCAGAATAATGTGGTAACCAGTAGCGGATCCAAGGGGGATAGTTTTGGGGATAAAACCTTGCCCCTCTCCCGTTGAATATTTCACACAATTTGATCGTTGGGGGGAAAATTAAACCTCCCCCTCTTCCGCAACATCTGGATACGCTAGTTGTGTGGATGATACACAAGAAGTCTGTAGAGTAGAAAAATATGAAATGGAAAAACGTAGCAGTATATGTTGAAAGGTGTGCGCATTTAAAAATATATACTTTAAAAGGAGCATGCGAAAATATTTACTGTTCTTACTGGTAATGCTGTGGCTGTGACTGTCGCGGCAACAACTGACAGCCGTCTGCTGCATTAGAAAGCCCGCTTTTCTTTATTATTCAATAAAAAGGTGCTTACGTTGGTGCTTAGTGTCATTAACAAGTCGACAGAGAACACATCAACCAAGCATCAACAACAACAGTAGCGCTAGCGGTGGAAATAGGCGCTGAAGCACCAGAAGCATACAATAGCAATGCAAGAACGAAATCATTAGTAAAAAATAAAAAAAATCACTGCCAACACATAAAGCGCAGGCAAACGGACAGACATATGAGTGAATACTCTCAGGACTATATATGGCTGATGATAAGTTAAGAAGAACGAGAAGCAGCAGCTGAAGAGAAAGACACATTTACATGCACACATACACACACATAACACACACACAGTTGTATGTGTAGGCGACGACGACGAGCAACATGATTTTAATTTTAACTTTTGCGTGTAAGAGCTTCAAGTTAAAATTGCTTGCTGCCTTCTTATCTTCCTGCCTGTCTGGCTGCATTTATCTCTATATATGTAGATATCTTTCTATCTATCTAACTAGCTACTACTACAATATACTATCATATATGCATAGACACATGAAGCAAACGATTACGTATGTATGTATGTATGTATGTACAAAATGAGCATGATATATTTCCATTTAGATGAATTATTTAAATTGAAATGGTTAAATACACTGTAGGGCAAAAGTGTTCACTGACAAAGTTGTTTGAAACAGCCTTAAGTTTTTCATTCACATTTATTAAACACGAAAATTTTTTAATTTGTTAAATTATAAGAATTGAACCATATATTTCGGAATGCTTTAAATTCTATAAAAAAACGTTCCGATAACTGTTTATTTATTTTGTACAGATATGTTAAACTTTAATAATTTAATGATCATTGTCAGACAAAGAGCTGAAATATATATCTGGAAATGTTAAAAAAAAAAAAAAATTCATTTGTATACACTCAGCGTTTGGTCAAAAGAGGTCCGAGTTGTGAATGGATTCCGGTTTCTTAGTGTGACAACAAATCATTGGCTGAACCTCGTTTCATCGGAGATAAACGGTATATGGAATAATCTCTTGTTTTCCGTTTACTATTCGAATGTCTTCGTTTTCTCTTTTTTTGAGCAATTTTTAAATTTTCCAGAGAACATAGTCGTCATTTGAGTACAATCGTTTTAACATAATCGCTGTATGAATATATTCCGTTGATCGGGCATATGAATTTTATAATATAGCCAAAAAGTTTATATAACACAAATTTATTTATCTGTTTTTAGCTTGAGTTTTTTTCCAGGCTGTTTTTTTTTTTGTGGATTTTAACCTGCCCTTGGCCTGAATTTAGGACTCAGATTTTTTGTTCGTTGATCTGATTTCTAGTCTCGGATCTGATCCGATTTTTTATTAGAGGTATCCAGCTTTGAAAATAAGTAGAGATAATTGGACTTGAATAAGCGAATATACGCATGTAATCGTTACGCTAACTAAATCCTGAATAAAACATAAAAATATTGTATGTACTTGCAACAAATTAATTAAATTTAATAAAATATTTAAGTGTGTGTATCTGTGTGATTGAATGACGAAGTGTGCACACTTGATTAAGTTAATCAAATTCAATTTCATGTCAAACTCAAGTGGAAAAAACATTTACCTATGCACACACCGCGATATTAAAACGTTTTAAAATCCTTATTTATTTATGTGTGTGTGTGTACGCTAGCTACCTTTTCATGATATACAAATGAAAAAGAACAAAAACAAACAAATTTGTAGCTACACCTTTCCTGTCACATTCTTTTCCATGCTGTCTCTCTTTCCTTCTCACTCTTACCACTTACTTGTATTCAACTATCTATTGCCTGCGCTTTTTTTATCGTTGACAGACGACAACAACTACGACGACGACTATCTTTCAAACAATTTTATATTCACTTCATTAAAATGTCAATCAACTCAATTAAGAAAAAACAAACATTTCATTTAATTATCCTTTATCACTATCGCCGTCATCATCATCACCGTCGTCGTTGTCGTCACCATCAACACAGCAGCATCGCCATCTGCTGCTACCGCATTTAGTTCATATAAAAATCTTTTGTAAATTTATGCTAAATTTGTTCAATAAATGAAAATTGTATTTAATGCGCGTTTTTGAATCGATTTTCAATTTTGTTTTGTTGTTGTTTTGTTAATGATTTACTTTTATTTATATACGATTTGACAGTTCCATTTTTCCATAAATTTTTTTTCCCTCACTTCAATAAATTGATTAATTAAATTTTATGAAAATATTCAACTTGATTGTTTTTTCTTTTTTTTAATTAAATTTTACGCGGAAATTTATAGTTTTTATGAGCCTTCCCGGCGTATGAGTAATTACTAATTTGCAGCAAGTTGACTTCATTCGCTAATTTGCTTGCACTGGTTATTATAAATTGTAATATTAATAATGAAATGTTATTATATGACTTAAAAATTAATGATGGTTGAATTAATCCTATGCGCTATAATTTTTCAGAATGTGTATAGAGGAAATTTCTGCTACATATCTACAATCTAGATAAATTCTTGTGTCTAGTCTCATCACACATACAAATACTGGATTTCTTAAGCAAAGTGTGCAATATTGAATATAAATAAGGCTCAGTAACGCAGAGAATCAACATTCACGACATTTTCGACTTACGTAATAATAATAAATCTGACTATTTTATCAGATTTTGGGGTAAATAGTTGACACTGCTCTATGATGATACTACTCTAAATACGGCAATGCCAAGTGCCCCAATTTAACAAAATAAATATACTTTTTTAAATGTTATCTAACATTTAGCAAGACACCAGAAAGTGACAAACATAAAGGAGCTTAATACCTAAAGTAATGTTAAAATTAAAAGCATGCTAATAAAAAAAAAGAAAAAAGAAAAAAAAAAACTCAAAAGGTTCGGTTTTTTTGCTGCTACACATTAACAATATTGTTGGCCACTTAAGTAAAAATTATTTTTGCAAATCATCACAAGTTTTACACATTATTTTTTGCAAGTTGTGATGATATTTAGCGTAAAAAAAGCATTAATTATATTGAGGATAGGGAAACTAGGGGGTATAAATATGTAAAATACAAGCAAGTTTTTTTAAAATGTGAGTAGAATTTAAGTTTTCAACAAGGACTAAATTTATTCATAAAGTTCCTAGATATGTTTTAATTTTTTTATTATATGTTTACAAGGGGAACCCAAACAGGCAGGCACTGCGACCTAAAAGATCTTTTATGCCAACCCCCACTTATGACAAAAGACGTTTAGCTGGCCTAATGAAAGCCAAAACGTCCTTTGCTAATGAGGATTTTATTTTGTTATTCGTAGGAAAAGATGTATCAAAAATTCCCCCTCTGAGCCGAGCCAAAGCCGGACATTCGCACAGAATGTGAGCTGTCGTTTCGTCTCATTGGACAGACCTATTTTGTTTAAGTGATATCTGAGCACATAGTGCCCAGACATATAGCTCACCAGCAGCCTTAGGTTGGATTTGGAGTAAAAGTTTCTAGATAAGTGATGATGAGAAAAACTGGTAATTTTTATCATTCTCTGAGATTCGTCGCCACTGGCACAATTTAGCTCGAATCGAAACTTTATAAAAACGTTTACTAATCTTGTACTCAAAGCAGAAAGATGAATTTAGACTTTCAATGAAATGAATCAGGTTTTCAGACTTCGATATAGACAGATTCGCAACTTGGCACTCTCGGCTGCTATATTGGATGGATAGTGGCCGCCATGGCGTAGTGATTATGCGCTGGACTTGAACGGCAGCAATGGCAAACCTTTAAGAATAATAATTGCTTAAGAACGTCTTTTCACTTCGGCATAAAACTGTAATTCGTGTATAAATATTACTCAAAGAACATAAATAGATTCGGCAATCTAGGCAATCCTGTATTTGGAACTTTTCTGAATGGGCAGACTTGTCCTCAAAATACGAAAATTAATTCAGAGCTCAACCGTTTCGGTGTACTCCATGCAAATTGATCGGCAGACTGAATTATCCTGAGAAAATATGCCGATGTATTTGTAACTTTATTGAACAAACTGAACAATTTAACTCAAATTTTGAACATCTGAACTGCTCGGGTGTTTAAGATACCAAAATCAATTCAAACCTCGACCGCTTCAGATATTCCGATGAAATGAAGTATCTTTCAACTGCCCTTCTGTGAACATTGGTATACAAAACCATTATCTGTCGAAGTTTCTACATGGATGTTTACCACATCTGCTTAAATTAGGACTTACGAATCACTACAAGGCAATACAATTTCTCATTATTTCCGTAATAAGTAACTAAAGTATTTGCGGCATAAGTTGAACAACAGTAAACAATGTTGTAAGCATATACAATAATGTTCTATACGATATTATGAACAAAAATAAAACAAATGAAAAAAAAAGACAATTTCAAAATTATTTGCTATTGTATTTCAGATGAGAATGAAAATCTAAAGAAAATAAATAGAAGAAAACAAAAAAAAGAAAAAAATAAAAATATATAGAACGAATTCAAGTGAATATAATAGGAAAACAACGAGGACGACGGACGTTGATATACACTGTAAACTATTACTATTTTTAATATAGTTTTCAGTAGAAAATATAGTAATTCTCATGCAATGTTTAAAAATACACAAAATAGGTAATTTTACAGATTTGATGTGGAAAAGAAATCATTTAAAACTAATTAATTAAGTGAAAATAATAGAAGAAAACGAAGTAAAATTATTATTAATATACGTATGTATGTAGTTTTTCATATAAAATATAGTAAATACATTTACATCTTATATGCACAAAAAATTCAAAATTCTTTGAAAAATATATGTAATATGTGTATATATAGAAATTAATACAATATATATTAAATTATTTATATTAAATGTGTAAAAAAGCACATGTTGTAAAAATACACATTTTTTTTTTTACACAAATGTGTATTTTTGAACTTGAAACTTTGCACAATTATTAATGAGCTTTCACATACACATCATTTCTGAGAGTGTATAGAAAAGTGTTGTAGTAGGTGTGGCTGGCGACAACAAAATGTGTAACTGTGTTTTTGTGTGTGTTCGTGTTTGCTTAAGTAAAAACAAACAATGGCCACTTTTCTTTTTGCTGCCATACAATTTTTCTGCTGCTGCTTTCATTTCTTTTATACTATTACTAGGTACTATTATTATTTTGTAACAATTTCTTATGAACAAACTGTGAGAACAAACCTACACACTCATACGAGTACAACCAAAGGTACGAGTGTATGCATGTGCTAAGGAATAAGAAGTGGTGTAGTCAGTCAATGCTGGTGTTTTCTTTTCTTTTGTATTTTTGCAATGAAAATGTGTGTTGAATTGCACAATTTTATTATTTGCCACACATTTTGTTACACTGGCAGCAGCAGTAACCAACACAATGCAGAAGATGAAATTTTTAAATTAAATTTTATTTTATTTTTTTTCATTTCATTTATTTCATAGGTTCACAGTTTTATTATTAGATGTCTAGATATATTTTTATTATTACTTACCTACATATTGAATTGGTTTTTCAACAAATGTTTTGCTGTTTGTATATATATGAATGTAGTTAATATGCAACCTGGTGCTTTTCATTTGAGCTCTAAGCAAAATTAAATTATATTCTAAATAAGATTTATAAAATAACTTCAACTATTCTGGGATTTAGAAATAGCACAAAAACGAAATTTTCACTACGTTTCTAGTATTAATTCTTGTAGTTTTACATAGTATTGTTTTTACATGACTTGTGAGTTTTCCTTTTTAACTGAGGTATGATTTGAGTTCAAAAAAATCAGTTGCCATAACTTTTCTTCTAAGTTCAAGCTTTTCTTTATGGAGACGGGAAAGTTCAAACAAAAGTTTCAAGGTTATTTAGTTTTATTAGAAACGATTTTTTTTTTTGCTTCTTTTCTCAAAAATTATTCAGCATTTAAAAATGATTGTAGCACATGTTTCTTTTACATAAATACAAATAATTACAGAAAAGAAGAGAAAAATAACAAAAAATTTGCATAAACAAACAACAAAAGAATTTTGTAAAAACAAAATATAGCAGACAAATACGAAAAATCAACAAGCAAAGAAGATTTCTATTTTTGTTGCTGCTTTTTTGAAAATATGCACACCAAAGTGTCAAAAACCTCAAAATGCACACATATCTACAAACATATTTGTACCAAAACTTTGCTTGAATTATCAGAACATCTGAGGGCAAGGCACAGGGGAGGAATGTGAATTTGCGGGAAGATACTAATGCTAGAGTAAAGCAAATAGCTAAAGATACAATAAGAAAATATTGAAAATCTCTATTATTTACACATGTAGAATAAATAGGAATTGGTTTCTATTTTTTGGAAATTGTTTGCTTTTGTAAAATTTAACATCACAAGCCAATAATAATTTGCTATTTCTACATATTGAATAAGTGAAAATAAATCAGAATCAGACTTCGTTGGAAACAAATTTCTAGACGGAGGAAGCAAAAATGTAAAATTAATCATACCAATCAGTATTTAGAGAATTTTACTAAAAGGCTGGTGTTTTAGAGGAATATATTACAGAAACTGGTTGGAAAGGAATTTTTTAAGCAGTTACAAGAATAAATGAGATTAAAAAATATATTTCAACAAATGTAATATGCCTGATTCTGTCTTCTTTACTTTTAACTTAATATTAGTTTTGACACATAAACCTATAGAAATATTGTCTAATAAATACAGTTCGCTATATAAAAACTGCAGCTAACTAATAATCGTGATCACAGTGCCCCTGCTGGTGTCTAATTCATTTATAAGACTTGATCCAGCCTGATGATCTCGTTTTCCCTGGTTCAACCAATCAAGGTACTAAGGTTTTACGAGTGAACCAATTTTAATAGCAAAGTCTAGTCTCAATCCGAACATCAGAGTGATATTTTACATTTCTAGTATATGAATCTGAAAAGCATCATATAATTATGGTTTCACAATATGGGCAGCATACATCAGTCAGAACAGAATTGATATTATTTTAAAATACCTAAACTATTTATATACAAATATTAATATTTATGTTTGTATACACTTACCAATAAAGCTTTTTCTTTTATTAATTGTAGCTGTTATTTGCGCTGACACACCAAAATCGGCTAACTTAACATCACCATACTCTGTCAACAGAATATTTGCTCCTTTAATATCACGATGCATTTTACCCATTGAATGCAGGTACTCGAGTCCTTTTAGTGCTATAAAAAAAAAATAAAAATAACATTTTAGAAAGGTTAAGCAAAAATTAATGAGATAAATGGATTAAATGAAAACTTTATTTATTATGGGGAAACTATCTAACTGTAAAAGTGCAACTATGTAGAGTAAATTTATTATTCTATTTTTAATTTTTAAGGCTGTTATGGATAAATTTAGATTAGAAGGAAGTTCCTTTTGAATTCTATCAAATTAAAAACAAAATAAAGGCACCAAATTAGAATTCGTATTGATTACTGCTTCCAGGTTGACTCTCACGAAATTCTTTTAAATAAGAGAGAAACAGAATTTCATAGAGCACATGAACAGACACTGTGAGAGCCAACATCGTGATCGGGCTTTTCTCATATGAATAAATTTTTTGTAACGGAATCGGGCACATGAAATACAAGCAGAGACGTCGGCTCTCTCAATGTCATAAATTAGCAAGTGATAAACTTCAGTGGGATTTGCTGTTATTGTTCGGCGTGTTGTTTTTGCAAGAAATTATTTTAGTGCAAACACATTGATATGAGAGAGAGAGAGAGTGCTGTTGTTTTTGCAAGAGCTGATTTTTTTTTTGTTTGTTTACTCGCTCTTTTGTTTATATACATATGCACCAGTGTTGATATTTGGAATTTTTTGAAAGTACCTAAATTATATGAAAATTGTACCTTTTTGAGTCCAATAGTACCTAACAGAGGTATGATCGGTTTATTTTGTTTCTATAGCTAAAAAACTGCGACAAGTATGATTTTTTAATTATATTGATGGGGAGGGGGGCTAGTATTCGAATTCTTTTCTTTAAAAAGAACCTAGTATTCTTGGAAAAAGTGCCACATTTATAAATTTTGCAAATTTTTTTCAAACAAAGTGGTTTTATGAACTATTGAATTATTTGAGGCTCACAAACCAAAGTTGTTTGGAATTTTTCACGCTGAAACAGTGTTTTGAGTTTTCCTAAATGCAAAATATTGGTTTTGATAATTTTCAACTACTAAAGAAATCGAAAGCAATATTTATTTCAGATTGTTGTTTCAAATGTAGTTTTTTTTCGTAAAAAAAAAAAAAAATAAATGAATTGAAAATTGCCATATATTATTTAGAATAAGGTTCAGGCTTTATGTGAAAGCTCAGCATTTTCACGAAATCTGACACGAAAGTTGACATTTTTTAAAAAATAAATATTCAAACATAGAAAATTGAAAAAATGCTGAAAAAATTGTTAGACCTATTGAAATACTTTTGAAAGTCAACTCCTCGCATTTATATACTTTTTGTTCAAAACATCCTGCGAATGGGTCTGTCACTGAATATGTTTTTGATTTGGCTCACGTTGTGTAAAAATTTATAAATTGATGATTTTTCTAAATTTTCCCTTCAAAAAACAGAATAACTTCAAATTGTGCCTAAAATACTTCGGAAATGCCTTAAGTACTGGATGACAAAAAAAAGTCGGAAAAAGGTGCAATTGCTCCTAAAATATCAGCACTGATATGCACATCAAAAATTAAAATTCCGTCGTTTCACTTGTTTGAATCATACACAAGAAAAGCTCATTAGATGATCATATTAAGATCACTAAAGACTTTCCAGAATACAAATTTCCTGATTTTTAGACTAACTATTTATCGTTTTATAAAGAAGATCCAGGTTTTACTCGGACCGCCGTTTGCTGATTATAGGTATCTACATCAGAAGGATCATAAATCAACATTTTTGTGAATTAACTATCAAGAATTGATTTCAATTAGTCTAGTAACGTTTAAATGATCTTATCGAGATCACTATATTAAAAAATCATTTGATTTGATAAAAATTAAACTAATTGTTAGTAAATTTCAAATTTTGCAGAAATATGTTAAAAATCATAAAATATCTAACGGAGTCTTTTACATTGCGGGAGCTACTCAATTTAGAAGAATTAGAAAAAATCTCATAAGGTCAATTAGATCTTTAAGATCTCGATGATCCTTGATCGGATCTTTCATTTTACATTTAATTAAGAGTTAGCTATTTCCTTGGTATATAGTATACATGTATATTTTAATAAGTAGTACTTACTTTCACGGCACATATAGGCAATTTGTTGTTCGGTTAATGGTCCTGTCACTTGATATATATCCTGTAAGCTACCGCCACCACAATATTCCATACATATCCATAATTTATCACGACGCAGATATGAACCATAATAAGTTATTATATTTTTATGCCGACAATCGCGCATCATAATTATCTCTTGCTGTATAATTTGTATGTCATCGGTGGGTTCTAGTTTGATGACTTTAATGGCGGCGAGTTCATTGCTTTGAATACGTTTGGCCTGTAAAAGTAGACAAAAAAAACAACAACAATAAATAATAAGTAATATAGAATGTGCAATGACAAAATAAATATATATTCAAGAATTTCATATTAAATAATATAAATTCATTCATTCGACATATTTGTAAGTATTTGAGTTGCGTTGTGGGCGATTAAAAAATGCACATAATTTTCATTTACTGTCTCTCCCCCAGAGTGCAGCTAAAGCAGCATTTTTTTTTTTTTTTCACAACGAAATTTTCAATTTATCACGATTTCTCTTCTACTGCTAAATCGACTTTTCCGTTTTGTTCAGTTTTATTTATTTTTGCTTTTTCCTTTTGGTTAGATTTGGTTATTTTTTTTTTTTTTTTTTTTTGATTTTGTTACAATTTTTCATTTTTTATGCCACCACCACCAGCCACCACTTTATGGTATGCAAATATTTTCATTTTCAATAAATTTCCTCGGCAAGTGTTTTTTGTGTGGAAAATTTAATTCTGATGTCGATATTGAAGTGTGCTCAGCTCAGAATGTAAATAGGAACAACCTAGCAGGAAATATTTTTCGTGTTATCATTGGTACAGTTCTTACGGGGTAAAGCCAGAGTTGACTGTGAAGTCAGTAATCTTGAATCCAGGAAAGCGACTTTAAATCCTAATCGAATTTTGAAACCACTCTTTGAGTTTCTAAAGACTTTCGTCTTTCTGTTCGAATTTAGGCATTGTATTCTATAATGCGGAATCGCTTTTGATTTCAATTCAGAATTCATTAACTCGAAATTGAACCTGATTTTGATTTCGAACATGGAATAGCTTCCGATTTTGTACCATGTTCGCCAACATATAATATAGAATGACTACTACTTTAAACTTTGATTTCATCAGCAGTGAATTGTTTTTGATATCAACTCCTATTTCTGAAGTTCCGCCTTCAACTCCGACTCCCTAAAACGCAGGACAAATTCCAAAATTCGAATCCTTTAACAGAGAATTACTTCGTAATTGTCCTTGAATCAATCACAGTAGAAGTCATCACTCATTAGTTGCTGGTCATCACATCAATGTCAATGATTTTCGACAGGGAACAAAAGAAAAAACGGCAAAAAAAAAGATTTATACCCTAATAGTGTACATAAACTTCTTCTTTTTTTTTTTTGAAAATCAAATACATTAAATGTCATTCGCATGTCATTTTCCAGCAATGTACTTAAATTGAGTTTCCCAGGAGTGCATATACGACAACAGTGAGGAGAAAGAAATTTGTGAACATTTTTTGTTTGTTTTAACCAATGCGTGTCGCTGCTGCAGCAATGCAACAGCAGACACTTTTAGAACTCTGACTTTAATATTAAGCAATTGCACTGAGTGGTAGACGGCAAGCAGCATAGCTCAGCCTTGTGACTCTGTGGTTAGAGCAGCAGCAATCACAGCAAATAATGACAATTTCTTCACTTTATTCGCGTGTTTAGTGTGCAAAAATAGAAAATTTTTTCAATTGGTTGATGATAGAATTCAAAGTTTTATGGTTTGCTGCATTGTGTATGTAATAGAAAAATCGCAGGCATGCAGGAGTAATAGCAGCAGCAGCAGTAGTAGTAGGAAAGGCTTACTATACTTGGCTGATTAGTTAGGTGGGAAGGTAGGTAGGTCGTAGAACTAAGTGTTTACAGGTGAATGCATTTTTCAATTTGAATTCGTAATTGTTAGTTTTACATTTCAGCGATTATTCAACTTTATATTTTGCTGCTCTATATATAAGAATTTGAGCAATTGTTGAAAAAATAGTGGATAAAAATGAAGGCAACAAAAAAAAAGGTGAAAATAGCGCATCAGAGTTTGGGTTATTTAGAGCAATTACAGTTTTTATAGCATTTTTTTTTTTTTTTGAAAATTTTGTTTAACTAAAATATGTAAAAATAGATCTCAGCCAGAGTTCAAACAATTGAACCAAAAAACAATCGTTAATAACCCAGATATATCCAATTATGCTATACGTTGTACACTTTAGAAATTTTTTTTATCAAAATTTTCTGAAGTTACTACATATACTGATTTCAATTATCATTCCCATTTGAGACTTTATGATTTTCAAAAAAGAGTTCAGCAATCGTTTTAAAGGCAATACAACCAATCATGGCACACAACCTTTATTTAAGTCGGAGTCATCAATTCAAACTTGCTTGAAATTTCCCTTGTACGAAAGAGGAATTGATAATTAAGAGCTATTGTAAGTCTAATCTTTTTAGGTAGAAAAATGTAATATTTTGACTAACTAATTAAGCAATTTTCGCTTATTATCACTTTGTGTAAATGTAGCAAAAGAAGCAAAAAGTGAGACTGAAATACTGAACGATATTGAAAGGGCAACACTATACAAATCACTGTATCATCATTTATATCAAAGAAGATGGATCAAAGGATATCCACCTATCTACTCTACTCTAGCTAGCAACTATGCATGTGAAAGGACGACAAGAGAAAGAGATAGAAGGGCAAACAACAGACAGAAAGAAGAAATCTTAGCGAAAATAAAAAAAATTGAATATACAAAGTAGATATGTACATATATATATAAGGTACATATATGTATGTATCTCAAGGATATACACAATAAAACATATAAACAAAGTATTGTATACTCGTCTCATACTGTAACAAACAACAACAAAGCAAAAATCTGTGTATGTATGTAAGTAGAGTGAATGAAGTGAGTGGGAGGATATGCTTGCAAACAAATAAAATTGAGAAGGAAAGCTGAAGAAAATGATTACGGTAGCAAAAGTTAACAATAATAACAACAACAGCAACACAAAAGAAGTAAACATGCATTCAATAGAGAGTGGAGGGGAGAGTAAAAAGGAAACGATGACAACGAATACGAAAAAAGTGAGGTTGAAATGAATAATAGAGCAGAAGCAAAACGAAAACAACAGGCTGCAATAAAAGTGTGTAATGGTGTATGTGTGTGGGTTGCCCCAGTGCAGCACTTGCATTATTATTACGCACCAACAACAACAACAATGAGACCACCACATAAAGCAATAGCAGCAGCGATAGCAGTAATTGCAGCAACGGAAGTAACTCAAATGCATGCAATAAAAAAGGATATAAAAAAGAAAGAGAAAGAGAGATTGGAAGAGTGAAAGGAGCGTAAAAACAGTGTAGTGGAAAACAAAAAAAAATCACTAGTTACCATTGCTGCAACTTTTTCTGTTAACAATATAGTATTAACTATAGGTAAAAAAAAGGATGACAAAGTCAATGCAACTTTTTTCCTGCTGCTCCTCTACTCTTAAATAAATAAAGGCAATGTGAAGAATTTCTTCTTTACATCATCAACTTTTTAAGAAGGTATAAAACAAAAAAAAAACTTACTACTTATATACATATTTGATATAAAACTAAATAAATAAATCAGCTATGAGAACAAGAGTAGCCTCTTGTTGGATTTTGAGTTGACTTCTCGCAGGAAGCAAGAAGCAGCTATGTTCGAATATCGCTTTGACCTATACAGGAGTCTTCTAATAAAAATTAAGAAATATACACTCCGACTTGCCGCAACAAATCGAAGACTTTCCCACGTTTCTGTGATTTTTGAGTTTCTAGAAAAAAATATGGAATGAATTTAGTTTAGATGATCTTTTCGCAATCATATGTGATATTCACATATGATTTGTTCAAATTTAGAACTCCTCTATTTTCACACAGAAATTATAAAATTTGATTTAAAAATTATTTAATTTTGAATACAAAAATAAATTTTTAAATTGCGGGTGATGAAAAAGGCGAAGCTATTTTTGTTCTAGTTTTAATCTTGGTAAGATGAATATCAGAATAGTCCAAGGAAATTTTGTGAATTTAATGAAGCAAAATTCGGAAGGGGTTCTGAGTTGGAACATGTTTAAAAACTCAAAATTTAGTACATATCATTCATGGTACGACCTCATAAAGCATGATGTGCAGTGAAAAAAATCAATATTTCGTGCTTTTTTGACCCGGTTGACGATTAGAATAACAAGCAAAAATATACAGAAGTATTTTTGTATGAAGTAAGATTAACCTAGTAATGCCTAGCGGTGCTTTATTGCACCTTGTCGCCATTCCTGAGCGAAGATCAAAAACAATTTTTTTCTCAAATTACTTTCTTGATTTATCTGCTTTGGTTCCCGCTCGTCCTAAATGGGTTAAATATTTGCTTAACATCAAAACTGGCATGTTTGCCTACTGGGTTTTATCACACAATAGGCAACACAAACACATACACACACAAATCTTTGATAAACAAAAAGACACAATACATAAATATTATATTAAAACATTTCCTCCCTGTAAATGACATTCAAATCAAATATATGTGTAAATATTTATGTTGATGATAATATTTTATACCTACGTGGCAACAACAGCAGCAGAAAACGTCACCAGCACAGAATTTGACAGCTCTGTGCCGCAAAATTTTACCAAAAATTTTTGTGTTTGTATTAAAAAACCACAAGCCAAAAACAAACAAACAAAATTATTGTATATTATGATAAGAATTTTTCTTCTTCGTTTTTTGTTTTGCAAGTGACATCAAAATGTAAACACAAAAAAGAATTACATGCATTAACCTCAAGCACAACATATAAAGTCTATGAAAAGGAAGAAGCCGACGAAGAAGGAAAAAAAATGATTAATTGCCAAAATAAAATATAAAAAACCAATTGAGGTATTTTGTTGTATGTGTTAATGGTTGTTGTTGCTGTTGTCATGTAATGTCAATAAATTTTTAAAATGCCATTTAAAAAATTTGCCAGAATTGCTTCCAATTTCTTTTCTCTTCCGTTTTCTCTTAATTCACACACACGCTCCTATTAGCACACAAAAGCAAAAATTGTGCAATATTAAATAATTCAGCAAATCAATATGAAATACTTCAGAAAAAAAAAATTGTCATGAACATAAAATTTCAAACACATACATACCTAAATACATTCATATACTACACACACATCTAAAAAGACTAAAAATATTGCAAAAAAATTTCGTGACATCAAATTCAATTTGTATATTAAATGAAATTGGCATTGACCCATACTCATTGACATCAGAGTTCTGCCACACACACACACCAGCGCAGGCAAAGCATCACCAGATCCACCACCACGTTCACGAACAACTTAATAAATAATCTCACTTTATAAATTGTGTTTTTTTTTCTGTTAAATTGCAGCAAATTAAGTGGCATGCATGAAATAAAATTTGCCCAAAATTAAAATTTCATAATATAAAATAATATAAAAGCAAAAAAAAAAAAAATATCAGCAATAAAGCTCCGCATGTTTTAGATTATAATTTTGCTAGGCTAGGTGAAAAGGGGCCAACAATTTGGTCCATAATGATGCCTCTATACATTTTGGAATCCTCTACGCCCACAAAATCTGTTCATCCTGAAACAACTTAGTACTTTTGATGAACCTTACAAAGTCTGTTGGCAGAATCTTTCTTTAAGTTGGTTCATCCACAGAGGAGGTGGTGGATGGTGTCATTTTTTTCTTCGTCTTCACAGCTTCTGCAGTAGTTTGGTGCTGCGACTCCAATCCTTAAAACCATTGCCTCAATAGCACAAAACTCCGGTTAAAACTCGAGTTTGTTTTTTCTCTAGACAGAGAGAGTTCTGAGTTCTTTTCTTATGAAGACAAGGCCATAAACTTCGGACTAAGTTACAGTCTCTCAGGGCTTCCCAGGCTCTATTGATTTTTTTCACCGCTTTTTGGTCGGCTTGACTTAATTTCACCAATAACTATTTTGCTTCTTCTCAAACATTTTGTGATTTTATTATTGGAAAATTACAAAAGTTTTCATACACGGATTGAAATTTCTTTTCCAATTCTTAATCATTCCAATTAAAATCAAAGATTGATATCTGTTTGATTGTGACTCAAGGAATTCAATTCATTTTCGTCAAAGTAAACTAAAAAAGCTTGCAGCCTTTAATTCCAAAAACCATGATGGAAACTGGAGAATTATATTTCATTACTTTTTTATTATAAAACAAAAAAAAAAGATTTTAGTTCTTGAAATCATAAGCCCGAACTTTTCAGCTTTAAAATTCATGTACATAAAAACAAAATTTTTCTTCTGTTTATATTGAAAGGATTTCACTTATTTTGAATCGTACTAAGTATACTAGCACAGATGATTAATCACGTGATATCTTGTTTTGATCTCTTTCTCTCTAGAGAATTGCATAGCCCCAATTGTTAATATATTCCGACCCTGTACATATTTTGACAAGAATCGATTGTAGAGGAAAAAAAAGAACAAAGACCAAATATTATACGCTGCTGCACCGTAAAGCAATCAATAATTCTGCTTAAGCTTTCACTTGATCCTAGCCATTAGTAATTTACCTCACATGTATTTATTCATATATATTTTACATATATCCAATTGTCCGTATAATTTTTGAAAACCTCCAAGTTTGTGTGTGTGTGCGTGTCGGCGTATGTATTTATGTATGTGGTAATCGCAACAGTTTCCGATATCGCACACATATACAACACATGTGCATACATGAGTGAACAATACAAAAACAAAAACAAATTGCGGCATTTCTTTGTAGTTGCTGGGTAAGCAAAAAGACTTTTACTGCTTGTAGTTTTGCATATGTTGCACACAATGGGTTAAAAGGCTGTTGGTTGAGTTAAAGTACAAAAAGAAAAATTCTTCAATATAAATTTACATATAAAATATATATGCTTTTATATGTGCATATGAATGTGTGTGTATATATGCGGTTGTTAAACAAATTTTAAATTCATTTCCGGTAAAAATGGCGCTACAGTGAGTGCGTACGCGTGTACGTTGGACTTAAAATATTCGATATTTAAAGCATATCGACGATGTTCGACCTATAATTTTTAATGTTTTTTAATTTAAATATAACGTGCGTGTTCATTAATTTACGTCCATACAACACAAAATAGAATCCATTCGTAGGAATTGCAAATGAAAATTGACATAATGCATTAATTTCCTGAAATTTTATAGCATGAAAAAAATGTCCGTTGAAATATTTTTAATTTTGTGTAATTAAATAATGTTTTTAATCAAATTTTATACTCTGTGTAACCTCAATATCCAGCAACATCATTTACATATTAATATTGCATAGTCATTACTGTGCATAAAGTTGTACTGACCAATTTTTCTTCTGAAATGAAAATGACCGCAATCCAGAACGGATAATGTTGCTCGCTCACAACGAGAACAAGGATGTCAAACAGATTTTTATAGTTGTTATTCGGATGATTTTAGTCAAACCTACATTAAATTATGTAATAAGAATTAAGCAAAACAGAAAATAATGGGCAAAATAGACAGCAAAGAAAAAAACAGAAACCAAGGAACAAAATAGAAACCAGGAGATAAAATAGAAACTAATGGACAAAGTAGTAGGAATTAGACAAAATAGACCGCGAAACAGAACAAGAATCGAATGCACTAAATAGAGATCAATGGACCAAATAGAAACCAATAAACGAAATAGAAATCAGTGGATCTAATAGAGAAACGAATGGGTGGTCAAAATTGAAACCAATGGATAAAATATAAATTAGAGGACAAAATAGAAACCGGTGCATGATAGAGAACTGAATGGATAAAATAAAAATCAACGCAGAATATAGAAACGAACGAAGGAAATAAAAACGAATTGGCAAAATAAAAACGAATTGGCAAAATAAAAACCAACGAACGAAAAAGAAATTAAAAGTCAAAATAAAAGCGAATGGACAAAATAGAAACGTGTGGACTTTCTATTGTTATAGACTACTATATAATAATAACAGACGGAGTAAGCCTTTTATATTCTAGGAAATTTATGCTGAACAGTATTCGAACACAGATCAGCCGTTTAATTTATGACGATATTTTCTTGCATCACAATTGAACTAGTACAAGATGAACAGTTTAGTTAGTAGAAAAATTTCTATAGGTTGTCTGGGAAACAACAATGACTTTACGCCTCAAACATTTTCGAAAAATTTAACGAGTTCATTCAATAAATTCCTTGAAAAAGTATGCATATTAGAGTGGTTCTTAGGCATATGGGGGAAATTTTTTATAAATTGTTTTTAGAAGGCACGTTTAAATATAAAAATGTTTGTTTAACACTTTTACAGCTTACATTATTAGCATAAAGGAACAAAATTAGTGGGCGTATGGAAAAATATACCAAACTTAAAAATTATGGACCACTCTAATGCATATACAGAATATTGCATCAAGTAAGCAGCAAGCATAGCGTTTAATAAATATCCTGTCGCTGTCCTGTCATGGCAATAAAGTTAAGCTAAAATAGATTTTAAGCACATACACACACACACACATACACGTATCTGCGATATAAATTTGACATTTAATAGACATGCAAGTACACAAAAATACATACCTACATAGCCACATATCAGCTAAGTGAAACCAACAACAACAAACAGTAAAGTAAGAAAGGAATTTGCAGCAGCATTTCTTTTTGAGACATAGCACACAAAAATTACAGCAAAATGTTGCAAAAAAAAAGATACATATATTTATAAAAAATAAACGAAAGTAAACTGATTTTATATCTGTACTGGGAGTATAATAAAGTATAAAATTTTATTTTAAAAGCATTAAAGGATCACTAAGCTTTAAAAATATTAAATATTTTATGTGCAATAATGAAACTGTAAAAGACTTTAATCATTCGAGAAACAGACATATTGAGATTATAAAAACTATATCCGAACTAATAACCGGTAAATAAACAATAAAAATTGAACAGCAATGAATAAAGCGAACAGCAGTGGATAAACTAGGAACCAAGGAAGAAAATAAAAACGAATGGACAAAATATAAGAAGATGGAAGATCTGGAAACCAATGAGCAAAAAAGAAGCCAGTGGTTAAAATAGAAACTAATCGAGAAATAAACAATATAAATTGAAGAAAATATGCCTACGCTAAGACAACACACATCTTGTATTGCAGGCCATGACTAGCGGTAAGTTTTTTAGCTCTCGTATTTGGGGAGGGCTGGAATTGAAAGCTTATACAATTTTCCGGAAATAATAAAAAAAAAATGGTGTTAGTAATGCGAAACACAAAAAAAAAAGACTTAACCATTATATCAAATCCTTCTAACTGGCTTTAACTTCTATTTAGCATATGAAGCTCTGAACTCAAAACAAACTTAGTATTGTGCCTGTCACGAATGACAGAAACGAACAACGACATGCACACAGAAGACGAAACACACCCCTCAAGAAATAACAAATTAGTTAAGGAAATGCATAATAAAACTTCAACTCCACACAAGCAAGCAAACAAATGAGCTTTAAGCTTGGAATTCACGCAGAACAAAGCAGAAAAAACACAAAAAAAAAAAAAACAGAAGGTAGAATATTTAGCATAACATAAGTACATGCTCGTAGCTAGTAGTATGTATATAGAGCAGCTACCTAGCTATTGTTGTTTTGCGTAATGCAAGTAGGGATACAAACACACACTCATATCTATCCGATATACAAACTTTTGCATTTAGTAAAATAAACTACAAGTTTTGGTGCTCGTTCCTAAAAGTCAGAAAAAATAAAACAGGAAACGGAAGTGAACATATTGTGTTTTGGTGTTAATATATTGTTATCGTTATAGTTTGCAGCTAGTTGTGTAATAAGAGTAGTTAGTTCTGTTCTCTATTAGATACCATACATTTGACATTAGACCCAAGATGCTCATGTACATACATGAAGTGTAAGTTTATGACTGGTTTTTGTTGTTTACTTTGTCTTTTCAATTCAGGACACAATCACAAGTCAAATATAATTAGAGCAAAGGATTTAGTTGGTATTGCTATATTTCACAACTATGCTTATTTAGGCATACAGTTATTAGCTTATAGGGTAAATGTTAGTGGTTTATTACCCAAAAAACAAAATCAAAAACAAATAATAAAATTAATAAAATAGAAAAAAAAAAAAATATAAACCAAAATGCATAGTAATTACCAATCATCAATACAATCAAAAATTCTCAAAAAATATTTAAGGTCTAAGCCGATGGATAAAATATAAACCAAAGTACAAACTAAAGACCAATGGAGAAAATACAAGTCAATGGCCAAATTAGAAACTAATGATTAAACTAGAAACCAATGAACATAATATATAAGAAATGCAGAAAATAAAAACCAATGGATAAAATATATAAACAAATTAAAGAAACACAACGGACAAAGTACAACAAAACCAATATGCCAATAACCATAGTGATGACAATAATCATAACATATTTATACACCGAAAGCTAAAACACAGCCACCATAATTCTAAATGTTCGATTAATCTTCATTTCTTTGCTAGTCATCACCTACTAATTCAATTTAAACGCTCTTGATTCAATGAGTGGGCTGTAAGAACAAATCTTCTACACTTTTTAGATTCATGATTGTTTTATATGCCTTTTGTTGTCCAACTCTCTGAGCTTCATACATTTTTTGATTAAGTCAAATAGCTTTTAACTTTTATGCTGTTGCTGCCCCATTTCAGTTGCTTTGTGCTTCTTGTTGCCTTTGTTGTTAGGTAATTTTAACTTAAAAAATTAGCATAAAATAAATGAAAATGTAAAAATGCTAATTTTGTATCTGTTTTGTTTCATTTTGCTCTAATTAATGAAAATAACAAAAGAATGCTGCAAAAAAAAAAAACTTAAAAGGCTTTAAGCTTTTAGAAGGCATCCATACATATTCTCGCTTTGTTCTAATTGGCTAGGCAAAAGCAAGGCAAGTAGCGTTGCATAAGGTTTAATGAATTATTGTTATTCTCAAATACTTACCTATGTATACACATATAGTGCCCTGCCACTGTAAAGTCAAATTAAACATAGAGGGTAGTTTTGGGTATAGATAGCCGTACTTGAACTCGTGGAAACTCATATCGACTCCTCCTTTGTGTGTTTAGAAAGAAAGGTGAATGTCACTAAATACACTTGAAAGTTAAAACGCGCAACTGCCCAAAAGAAAATGTTAATTCTCTAGTGACAAAAACGTGAAATAAGGTCGGGAAAGATGAAATCATTGACTCTGAAATTAGTTGCACAGGGGGTAAATGAACTTTATTTATTTTAAAGCGAAAGATTATGTTAATCCACATGGAAGGGAATGTTCGCCAAATATTATGACCAAAATGAAAATAGCTTATTACAAATTGATTTATGCTGCTGATCTGTTTGTATTAATCTCATTTCAGTATGCCGCCTTATACTTAAGTAAGTCTGTATTCCATGCAAGATTAGTTAAATAATTCAAGAAGTTTTCAGTATATATTATAGCACATTAGAAAATGTCAAGTTTTCAGTTTTGTCATTAAATTTTCAATTAATTTGAAACATGAAACCAAAAGCGCAAAATTTGTAAAAATTTCGAAACCTCATGCTAAATGGGAAAATAATAGCTGCATTTTATTCGCCACTTGTTTCTAGTTATATATAACTAGCAGCGATAATTGTATGGGAAAACAACAACAAAGCCGCAGAGATTATACGTATAACTATAGCTGTTATGTATACTTAACAAGTTGTTTAACTATATCAAATTCTATTGTGAACTGCTAATAGTGAAAGAAGAAGAATGACAATTTGACAACAAAACAAAAAAGATTTGAAATGTCTACCGGCGAAAATCATCATTAAATATTCTTATAAAGAGTAAAAAGTAAAAACAATGCCCACGATTGATCGCAATGACTGGAATATTTCTCCTCTAGTTGCTCAGCAGTTTCATTGTGAACAACAATATAACAAAGAAGAGACCTTGGTCGTTTTATTCGCACATGTTAAACTAGATGACGAATAAAACGCAGCTAATATAAAAGTTTAAACTTAACGACCAGCTAACAAAAACCAATACAAAGTTCTAAGCCTTTGAGTGAAACTTGTGTCTTCTTTGTTTATCACCGATTATATACACAGTTCAATGCTCTAGTTTTACACTCATTGAATGACGGTTGAATATTACATAGTTTTAGCATATGCAAATTAATATATTTTCAACAATATCTTTATTGCAGATTTTTTCGAGAAATAAACGACGAAACATTTGCTACCATTTGCCACTTTATTCGATGATTGTGCTAGCTTCCGCTTACCCTCGTTCCTTCCTGCTTGCTCTTACTGAAATCGTACGTTAAGCATATCGCCATCATCATCATGATCACAAAGAAATTGCAGCAACGCAACCCAACAACAACAGAAAATTTCTTAACGCACAATTTAGCAAAACCAAGGAAATTTTTCAGTTGTTATGAGTGAGAAAATGTGAAAATTTAATTAAATACAATATGTACATATATGCGAACTATTTGCTATACTTGCTAAATGCCCAATGGCGAAAATCAAAGCATTTTCACTTGGCGGTGCATCGTTTAGAATTACAAGTTAGCGAAAAACAATTCAGTAGCGTTTTTTTTTTTTTTTTGTCATCCTCGAAAGTGTATGAAAGCGGCACAACCGCGAAATTCAATACACAATTCAGATACATTATATGACAACGAAACTGCATTCAAAATATTTGTTTTGGAAGCATTTCTTCCTGGATAAGCTTTATAAAACCAAAAACAGTATGATAGGCGTTTTTTAATGCATGAAAATGTGTTTACTTCAACGCTTAGAAAGTTGTGGATTTAAATCACTACCTATCGTCCGCTGGGAATGAATGCGTATATTCTAAAGTACACAAATTAATTTTACTAGCGCAATGCTGTTGCATACTTGTCGTATAGCAAACAAGAAAATCTATGGCACACAAATGCGTTGGGAGGGCAAGAAAAGAGTAGCCGGGCGGAATAGTGTTCGCGGGTAGATGGGAAGTTAATAGCGCTATTTTTAAAACATGAAGTGCGAAATTTATAATATTTTACAAAATACTACTTGAGCATTCTTGTGAAAACGAGGGGAAAAAAATGTTTAAATAAATTATATATATTTTTTTTTTTAATTATTTATTTTTCTTCTTTCTTTTTGCATTATTTAAATACCACATACAACAAAACACAAAACAAACGCTTAGAATTTGTGAAAAATTTACAGTGAAATTGGAAAATTTTTACTAGATTTATAGTTTTGTACATAAATAAACAATTGATTATTTTATTTTTCATTTGCAAATAAAACATTTTGCTGTTTGTTTATTTTGTAAGAGGCTGAGAAGCGAGGGCCGGGTTTGATGCAGCAGCATGCCATGTTGAAAAATACAAGAAAAAACACTCACTCATTTTCAGAACATTTTCTTGTGATTTTTTTTTTTTTTTTTTTTATAAAAATTTGGCAGATATTTAAATTTTTAGACAAGACTTGATTATTTTTTCATCTAAACAACAATCATCAACTTTTTCTATTTTATAATACAATTTTTTTTTTTTTTTTCTGTCTAGATAAAGTTCAATAAACTGTTTATTTTTATTCTCGCTTTTTATACATATAAAAATAACAAATGAAATTGTTCTTTCTAGATAATTCGTTACATAATTAAAACGTTCGTTTAACTAGTTCTCTTGTGCCTTGCATAGGTCAGTCAGCCAAAATGAAATAAGTAACCGGTTGTCCATGTTAAATATGGAAATTTATTTTAATGCCAAATATTTACAAAACACCACAACAAAAGTATGGGTATTCACGGGTTGATGCAACATGCGTCGTTGCGAAAGTGCGGATTGCGGAAGTTCGACACCTTTCTATCTTTAAATTCGTAAGAAGAATCCAAAATATTTTCATTCTTTTTCAATGAGATTGTAATATTTTGACAGTTAAACTATTTCGCATCTCCAATATTTGCATTGAACGCTCACATCTTAGTGCTTTAAGTCGCACTTTCGCAATTTTGCACTTTTGCATCAACGCGTGAATACCCATAGTGAATTTTTCGATTTATGTTTCGCACAAAGTTTAAGGAGCTTTTTATATATCAACGGAAAAATTAAAAACAAACAACATACATTTTTTTTTTATATATAATGTTTATATCTATGGATCTTTATCGCGTTTTGTTAACGTCTTTGGCTTAATATGCAATATGGAGTTCCAGGAATTTTTATTAAATCAAATGCCATTATTAAAATAAATATTCATTGCAGTATTTGGTTTTTTTTTTTTTTTTTTTGGTACGTCCCTTTTTCATGCAGATAACCTTTATTTTATAACTTTTATTTGTCCTCAATTCTTTTACAGAAATACATGAGCACATTACTGTATTATTGCAATAAAACATTCGCGCTCTATTTACATACAAAAGTACATAAAGCAACAACAGTAAAAAACAGTTGTATTTCAGACAATTTAGATCAATGGTCAATGATAATAAATTGATTGATTTTGTACTTATTGTTGCTGTTGTTTCCTTATCGCTTGTGATATTTATGTACCTACGTATATTTTTTTCGAATTAGTGTAGAGTACCGCGCATTCTTATCGATCTGTAAGCTCCTACTTAACAGTTTCCCGCACTTCACAGAGACTCGCCCGAACCTACAAACATTTTCAAGGCTATTTTATGTCACTAGCGGATCCAAGGGGGTGGGGGTCTGCTGATTTATTTTTTATTTTCAATAACTGCATGCTTTTTCTGGGTATCGCGATTCATGTATCGAAACGTATGTGATAACCCCCATATATTAAAATTTTACCCATAAATAAATAGGGGAAGTTCGACTTGGTTGAGCCAGAAACCTCTTCAGAAAATTATTGAGTGCTAATGTTGAAAGAAAAATACAAAAAATAAGAAAAATATTGGAAACATCGGCCTTGTAGTACACCTCTGGAAATGAATCTCGGTCTATATTATGGTGATTCCCAAAATATTTATTTTTTAGCGATTACCGTTAGTGAGCTGAACCATCGTGAAAACCCTCTTACTTTATTTTTCAATTCATAATAATAGCTGTGTTTTATTCGCCAGTCAGTTAAAACGACCAAGTTCTTAAGTCTCTTTTTCGCTATAATGTTATTCACAATGAAACTGCTCAGCAGCTAGAGCTGATACATTTTAATGGATCTCAGACATTGCGGTCAATCGCGGGCATTGCTTTTAGTTGTTACTCTTTATAAGAATATTTAAGGATGATTTTAACATATTTTCACCCCAGACATTTCAAATATTTTCCTTTTCTGTTTTGTGCCAAACTGTCGTGCTTCTTGTCTCGCTATTAGCAGTTCACAATAGATTTTGATGTAGTTCAACATCTTATTAAGTATACATAACAGCTATAATTATATGTGTTATCTCTGCCGCTTTGTTGTTGTTTTCCCATACAATTATCGCTGCTAGTTATACATAACTAGAAGCAAGTGGCGAATAAAACGCAGCTAATATTATAATACACAAATATTTTCAGCGTCTGAGACATCTGGTTTAGTTTTTAATTTTTAATGTGTTCAAATTTATCAGCAAAAATTTTATTTCGACAAATTTGAAAATTTTATCTGGACAAATTTCTGAAAGTCGGGGCTCTCGACACGGGACTAAAAATCTGGACAATCAAGACGAATAAAGTCAGTCTGGCAACCAGTCAGACCATCATAAGGAAGTGTTGAAGTTCTATAAGAGAACGTCAGTAGGCGTGTTTCTAAAATTTCGAAAATACTCACAATGAAAATGTAAACTACAGTTCAATCAAGTAGGAAAACTACTGTTCAAAGATCACTGAAAATTAACAGTTTCCGGTCCGGTGTGATATCCTCTTTCTCCATTGCGCTAATTTAAATAGTTCTGTTACGTTACCAGAATTTATCGAAGTCGGCCCCAATTCCCCCTATATACAATAAAACAAACAAATAAATATTGTAGAATATTATTGCTACGTAATTTATACATTTTTTTATTTCAATTTTATTTGTTTATTCTTATCGGCATTGAGGAAATTATGTTCAAAGTTCATAACAAGGGGAAAATGACTATTGCGAAAACTCACAAACTAATAATAATTTGGATACATAAAATTTATTTTTCGAGTTTTTGCTGATAGCAGGAATGAATATATTTTTAGTTTTATATTTTGATCATTTCAATGATTTAATTTACATGTTAATTATTTCAATGTTTTGATGATTTTAAGATAGGATAGGAGAAGAAACCCTAATTATAGTTATTGTTGAGTGAGAATTATTTGCTTGAAAGTCTTAGGTGCTCAGTTGCGTATTCAGAATTAATGCGAAAGATTTCTATATGAAAAAAGGATGTTTCAAGTTTTACTCTTTAATGTTTGCAAACACTCTTGGCACAAGCTCTCATATATAATTTTGTATGAAAAATGAGAGAATTTATGATGAATGAGAGGATATGACGCCCAATAAGACAGCTTTGAATTGACAATCTGTATTATTGAATATAGTATTTCCTATTTGACACAAAATTTGCACTGTTTGTAAAACACAAATATGCCAGATGTTAAAGGAAAACTAATTCAACAATTATAATAAATAGTGTGAAATAAAAATTTTATAGGTCTACACATTAATATGTCGGTGACTGTGCCTCACACTTAATCGACACGAATCGATATTAAGAAAGAAGAAGAAAAAGGAACTTCTCATGTCTGTAGATGTGTCTCTCAGAAATTGCAATAATATACGCATGAGTACAAACAAACAAACACACAATTTATCGAGCTGATTCTAGTTGATTTGATTTGTGATGTAAGAAAGTAACCCAGAACGCAATGAACATATGAATTTATGTTGCCATAGTATAATATGCTAAATATTCGTATGCCCAGGGATTCGATTTTGTTGCAATAGTATTGTAAAAACTATTTTGCTTTACATACATTTAGATTGGACTGTGCAAAATAGAAAAAAAATTTATGTTGATAGATATTTTTAGAATTGAAACAGAAATTTCGTATTAAAGACACTAGCCGTTGAATTAATTATATTGTGATTTTTCGCATAATTTTGTGTTTTTTTTTTGTTTGCATAAAGATGACCAGACTGCAGTATTCGCAATGCTGATAAATCATAAAAATTTTTAAAATTTTTTTGAGAAACTACGTAGGAAACGTAAAATGCATATTTGATGTAGGAAAATATATATTTGATATATTTTAGAAGACTCTTGAGAGTTTGAATGAATCAAAAATGTATACCTACATATCGTCGCCTGAGAATTGATTTGGCGTATGTGTGTACAAATTCGTATACCTATACGCCAAATCAATTCTCAGGCGACGATATGTCAGATGGAAAATATGTATGTATTTGAAATATATTCGTTCGACGAGTTTGAAAATAACGTGCGATTTCATTATATCTACACTAGTTTTGAAATGAAAAATATTGAGGAATGTCGTCTAGGTTGGAACAACTTTTGACTTTTGCCCATAACTTCTTTGTGAGTAATTGAAAGAAAATTCCGTGTGTGAATCTTTTAATTTGTCCGCAGGTTTCGCAAAGTTGGTCTGAAAAACCAAAAAAAATCATCGAAAATTACCAAATATAAATATTTACTTTATTCCAGTTGAAATAACGTTTTTGACACTTTCCGACGTCGAAGAATGGATTTTCGATGTCAGAACGCATCATAACCATGAAATTTCGGGTGTTCCGACTTTCACTACAAACAGTGTTCTGACCTTGACTACCCGCGGATAGCACCACACAGACTGCAAAACTCACCAAACACAAAAAATGCAGTGGCAGTGTTCCAACCTAGATGATATTCCTCTACATTCGATACGTTCAAGGTTGCTATATCTAGCGCTTTGTACCTATCGATCTCCGATTCCGTTTCCGGCCAGCTGCTGTTTTATATCGTTTACTGGGTAACTATATAACTTTCTGTGGTTTCTCAAGATTTTTGTAACTTTCAACTTCGAAATAGGCGGCGGTGAAGTTATAACTTTTATTATTTGCATATTATTTTCATCCCTTCAAAAGAGAAAATCAAAAAAAAAAAAAAAACTTTCTTCTTCCCTTTACCGCGTTTCTATATATTCTATGGTTTCTTTGAACATAAAATGATGATAATGATGAGAATGTGATATGATGTTGGTTGACTGACTGCCACTGTCGAGTTAAACTTTTAATAAATTAAATTTTTATTACATAACTAAATATTGAATTTAGCTTGGCACTCAGTTTTCGAACGAAGCTGAACTGAATTTCGCAGTGCGGAGGCTGACGTAAGTCAAGCGCATATTTTATGCTGTGCATTTTCATTTTAATTTCACTCGACACAACTCGAAATGACACTAAAAAAAATTAACAAATAAGGAGAAGAAAGAAAAATTCATCAAAATTTATGTGCACACTTATTCCGCGAGTAGGTATTATTTCTGAAGAAGCTATAGAGTGAAGCTGCTTCTACTTCTTCTTTTACGCTTCAGAGCATATGCAAAACTTTTAAATTGTTTTTCTTTTAAGGAGCGTATATAATTTATAAAATATACCAGCAAGTAGCAGTCTTGAAACTAGTATCCTTGAGATATTTCTTTCATTCCTTTTTTTTATATATATATATATTTCTACTCACGCCACCATTAACATAATTCAACGCTCTGATATATGATAAATATATGATTTTTTTAGCGTGCTAGATAATATTTGTTTATAGCATATTTATCGTGTATGTTCTTGCAGACAGATAGATAGACAGACATACCGAATTCGCAGATATGCACATATGTGATTTATCATAAACTTCAAGTGGAATGGCGCATTATGAAATAGTTTTCTTTTTATATTTCTCGTTGCAGAAAGTAATCATTTTTCGAAAAGACTTTACCATAGAGATATGGTACTCATAAACACACTCGTACGAGTACTCGTAAATTACAAAAAAGTCATCAGTTAAGTAGAGACAGAAGAATAATAGAATAGCTGAGGCTTCTTGGTGATGATATCAAATGAAAGATATTTGTATGCTCTTTAAGCCAAAGAGTTTCTTCATAACTCAATGACTCTGTTTTAAGTTTTTGATAGTAGACTGGGTTTTAACTCAAGCAAGGAAACCAAAACCACTGAATTACCGCAAATATTTTAAACGAAATGCTTTTAGTATAGTAAAAAACAGAGAGGAGCACCTAAACTTGAATAACTTGTTCCAGCAATTAGAATATAATAGTTTAAGGATATGCTCGGATAAATGCCAACTTACGAAAATGGAGAAAAACTAAAAAAAATATTCTTGTATTTTCATCATCATTTAACTGACGAAAATTAATTGCCTCTAACGTTGTTAAAATGTTTTTGTCAACGTGCAACGTGTGAGGAGTCAAATGTCAAATTAACAAAAGGCAAGAAAAGTATCTAGGAAGGGGGTGGTAGTGGTAAAGGCAAGTGGCAGCTACATGTTAAAGGATGAAACTGAAAATGTATAAAACCAGCTGTGCACATGGAGCATGACACGTGGGAATTAAAAATTCGAGTAGCTATGAAGTAGCAGCAGCAGTAGCTACAACAAAAATCCACTTAATCTCATTATAACTCAAGTGTAGATACTTGAAATGCACGATTTATGTATGAACGAGTGTAGTAGCAAATAACATAAGAAAAACAAAACAAAATGAAAATCTTAAAGGATCATTTCTCTCTTAGACACACGTGTACTTTTTGAGATTTACTCACTGCGCTAGTGAAACACAAATAAAAGAAAATCTGTATGTAACAAAAACAGCAACAACGACGACGACGGCGACAACGACAACGAAAAAAATAAAAATTAAAATAAAAACTTTTGGTGTCACATCTGTATTAGTAATAAGAATCTTAAATGAAAATTACTCGAATATATTCCTTCATTTATTTCTTCATTCTTCTTCTAGCATGTTATGCTTTTGGGGCTTAGAGATTCGGGTTCATGTTGGCGTGAAAGAAAAATGGTAAATAGTAAATGCCAAAAACACAAATTTAACACTTAAGTATGCATGAAAAAAATAGCAGCAGCATAATATAATTGGAATGATAAAAATTATCCTTCGAGCATGCGATAACATCAATTACGTTCAAAGAATAAAATCAAGAAAATATTTAGAGGTTAGATTGTGAAAAGACATGGCAAATATGAGAGTAGACCCAGTGTAATTCATGTCCTGCGAGTAAGAATATTTGATTAAATTTCTTCATTTATTGTATAAAGCCATTCTAAATATTGAACAACATGTTAATCAATTGAATGAACAGTTTTATAATTTGATGTTCATTAATTCAGTGAATGAAATCCGTTTCATAATACTAATGTTCATGTTTGGTTAATGAACGCATACATCATTTTCATGAAAGTTAAGAGCAATGTTCATCAGATTGATATGTAGAATCAAAATCGTCGCTGCTTTTGTTCTAAACCACTTGAGAATGCAGTGCTTTAAGCAGGAAGTAGATAAAGATACCAAAGTCTTAGGCACTAAAAGCAAACTTTGTAACTAGAAAATTAGGAATATTCAGTAGTCCGTGGATATGCTTATAAAATCGGTAAATATAAATAGCGAACCGTAGGTAATGACTGGAGTTGGTATCTTTCTTGAATTTCTGATGAATTTTACATCTTTATTGGCGGCAAAATATCAACATATAAATTCGTGATCTCAAGAAGGAACAAGGAGCCACATGGATCATGGCACACTTGAACAAAATGCCATTATTTGTAGAGTTGAAATTTATGTGCCACCGAATAAAACCTAAAAGGATACTTACTTGAAATTTCGAACGGCTTACAAAAATTGTAACTTTAAAATTCTATGCATTTATCTCAATGTAAATCATTTCCCAGCAATTTAATTTAATTACTTAATTACCGTAAATTTTAAGGTAGCTGCTAGCCATAAATCTCAAGTTCATGTCTGGCAGCAGCAAATGTTGGATTACCGAATAATAGTATATCACCAGCACCACTAACACACTGCTACATATGTATGTATGTACAGCTGAAGCGTGAATTTATTATACAATTTCTCCGCATACTAAATAATGTAAAACTTTAATGAAAAATTTAATGAATGCTGCTGCTACTGTACAAGAGGCGGGGGAGGGTTTGAAATGAATGAAAAGAGTAATGAAATCAGAAATGCAAAAATTTACGCGTCAACATCATGCAACAACACAATCGCTAACCATCAACACAGTAGCTGCTGCAAATACTGAATGGAGTAACTAAGGAAAACTTTAGAAATGCAGAGAAAAAAGAAAAAATTGTGCAAAATTAAAATGTGCAAACAATAAAACTTAAGTCCATGTCGAAGCGGAAAATGAGAAAAGAAAGCTGCAACTATCCGCAGGATAATAACTGCATTTCTATTTTCATATCTATGTTAGTTTAAAATAGTCGTCGTTGCATGTAGATAATTGGATAGATAGAGAGAGAAAGTTGTAAGAAAATATAGGGTAATAAGTATAGAACTCGATTTGTGTTACATTCTCACTTGAAAATTGGGGTAAAAATAGTGGGATAGTTAGTTGGTAGATTCTTAAAATAATATTTGTTTTAATGGAGAACTCGAAACAAATATCTAATGAAAGATATTTGTATGAATTAACTATATGAGAATATAAAGAGTAATGAAGTGTAACTTTAAATGAAAAAATGCATGCTACGAGTTTTCTCTAAACGAAACAGCTCCGTTTAGCTGTTGCCAATAACAGACAAAAAGCGCTTTCTAGTGCAATGTTTGAGAATTAATATTTTGTTTTTTAAATTGATCAATTAAATTGAACTTAGATTAAATTGAAAAAAAAAAAAGCCTTTGTCTCTTCTAAATTTTAGAAGTAGACGCCACTCAGTACTAATCGAACTATGTGTGGAGCACAATGTATACCCTGGTCATTCATTCTTTAAGGTTTGTGATAAGGCATGCTTTCTTCTTAATTATTATACTATGATTCATATAGCACATGCTAATTTGTATAAGCCCGATCATCATACATTCAAATGAAAAAAATCTATCTCAGATTTTTTCAGTGTCATCTCATGTGCTCTAAGTTAGTCAACTGTCATTTATGGGAATTATTGTATTTTATTTTTGAGCCGCGGCACTCGCGATTTTAAATATATATTTTTTTTTTATTTAATTTTAATTTCAATAGAAAAAGCAGCCAAGTGCTAAACTTTCTAACCATTTTTATTTTTTCTTTGCTTACTTTTTATGTCATTCTTCCTCTTCTCATTTGCCGATTTCGATGTTCACAATAATAAAAAAGTACAATTGCAAAATAGATCATTCTATTAGGATGGGGATATGGAGATTTCTATAAGAGAGGCTTCTGTAAGAAATCAACGGTATGACTTCGCTATGCACCAATACGGGTGCATTGCCGCCAATTCTCATACAATTGGTTTGGTCGGGGACTTCGTCCAGGATGTAATCATGATCCCCCACACGTATATGGGTATGGTGATTTCTCGTTGAGGCCAGTTTCTTGGAGAAACTGCATTGTGTCCTGCTGACATAGTGGACGATTAAGTTAATATGTGAGTTGAATGTAGGTAGTACATATTTTTGCACCATACCTACCTTCAGAGCGTAAGCAGAATTTTTCTTGATTTATTTTTGCGCGTGATTTATTTCTTTTGTTTTAATTAACTTTTAAGTATTTGGGGAGGACCAAGTCGTGGTGTTCCTAGTTGCATTGTATACATAAATTGAACTTTTCGGGCTATTGTTTTTTTCGTGGGTGCAGAAGGTTTTATAAAGGCAAGATCCCCGATAGTAAATATAATTTTGTTTTTAACTATTTTTGGTGGCCAATTTTTGCCAGCTGGTGTTAGCTGCAAGTGGTTATTGTGTTTGTGGAGTAAGCTTTTTTTACTACTCTGACTTTCTTTTCCTTCTTTCTTAAAATTGTAAAAGTTCCTTTGTGTGCTCTCAAACCCAGCAGATTGTTTTAGTTTTAGTAAAATTGTTTGGTAGCTCAGTATTGAACCACAAAATTAGAACATTTTCAGCAAACTAACCATTCCCTACTATTTTGTTGCGACTCTGCGCCTAAGTTTTCACTGAGATCGTTGGCAACGCAGGTACTGTCATTCGCCATTATTTGCATTTTTCGCTGCATTGACTACATTTTTGTTTTTTTTTAAGTTGCGGTAGTTTTTAATTAATATTTATAAAGATAGAGTGACGTTGATAAAGTTCTTTATGTTAGTCATCTATTTCTTGTTGTAATATTTATATTTCGTCATTTTATATGGTTTTCTTATTATAAATTAATTTATCGTTAAGCAGTAATTGTCACGGCTATCAGCTATCTGTTTTTTTTTTTAATTTATGGACTACTATATAAAAAATAAACGTTTGCAACTGAATTCCAATAATTGCATTTACATGATTAGTGTCTACAGTATTTTCAAATACTATCAACATCCCCATCTTAAAATACAAACCTTCATATCATCGTTCTTGTTATAGCTTTTCACATATGCTATTTCAATCGATTGTTTTTGTATAGGAGGTGCCACGCCCACCCACCCAAAAACATGCATATTCATCCCAATGACTACCATAATATCCCGCTTTCACACACAAATTTTTATTGTTACTTTCTTTCAACAATTCGTGTATGTGGTAGGTTCCATGGCTACTAATCCAAGCTTGCCCAGCTGTATAGTTACTTTCCAAATGTTTTTTTTTTTTTGTTCATACGATGCTCAAATACAAATATTTATTAGCAAATAGTGAAGTAGTAGTTACCTGGAAATAAAATAAAAACAAACAATAAATATTAGTTTTAAATATTAAACCAAAATTTGAATTTAAATATAAAAGGAAGCATTGCAGTACAATTGAAAGTTAATAACCGCATTAAAATTTTGTTATCAATTCACATTCATATAGCAAAAAACAAAACAAAAAGCCAAACCAAAAGAAAAATTCATGAAATTCTCTACGCACATGCCCATCAGGAAATTACATTAGGCCGGAAAGATTCAGCTATGAATTTTTGTGCGCAAATTAATTCCAAATGTGAATAGATCGGAAATATTTAAAAACTGGAGATGCCATTAATATTGCACCTTTGAGCTTTTTGAGCTCTAACTGAATAGAGAAGCATTCAACTCAGTTATTACGAACTCATGACAATCAGGCAAACTTCAGAGGGATCAGTCCTGAAATAACATCATTCCATTCAATTACTACTGGGCACAAAAATACAATGTGGTGAATGCTGCACATATGTAATTTCAATTGATATAAACACAATTCCCAAAACAAAAAGTGGAAAAACATAAAGCTTCGCATTCCAAATTGATATTTACACTTAACACTTTTATACAAACAACTGAATTAATGATGAGCGAGTAGGCAGGCAGTGTGAAGGCAGGAGTGAAGGCAAGTCAAGGTAGGTAGGTAACCGGTGTGAAGAGTGCCAAACTAAGTATTCACAACGAAATGGGCATATCACCGCCATATGTAACAAATTGTTTAAATGAAGAGGGCTGGCGGTGGAGTTGAAAGTTGGTGGCGTTGGTGGCTGTATCGGCAACAACAACGCCCTAAATACAAAAGAAGTAAGGCATATTTATTTAGCTTTCGTTTCTTGTATTTTTATTTTCGTATAGCAAGTGGCAAGTGAAATTTATTTTTGTTGGTAAGGTAACCAAGTTGCAAGTATGGCGTATGGCGCGAGCTTACTACATAACAAATACATACATACAACCTGTGGGGAATAACCTCTGAGAAATATGTATATGGATCGATATTTTTATTTTTTTATTTTTTGTATAGATTGCTCTTTTTTTTTTTGCTGAGGTTATTTGTTTTTGTTGCCTTATGGGTAACATGTGGAAAATAAATTTTCAATCAAAATTGAGTTAAAAATGTGGAAAAACCAACGCCAGCAACAATAATAACAAAATAGTGGCATGCCAGCATATAAATAAATATGTACAAATATCATTGGATATACATACATAAGTATGCATTTATATTGGTAGACCTAAACCATATGAACATGAGCATAATTTATGTTTGATTTTGCGAGTGAATTATTTTCCCAAAACTAATTTTGATAATTTTTTGTGTAGATAAAATTAAAGTGGGGTAGGGAAGAGATACCCAAATGCAGAGTATATAAATAAATAAAAAGGAAAGGATTGGTAATCTAAGTGACATTTTGAAATTCATATATAGCCTTTTCTAATCCGGTACTACTCACAGATAAGGTAATGTAAGAAGGAATTCAAGTATAGTAAGACTGAGGGGGGCAATTCAGCAAGGCACATAAATAGTTACTGCACTATCAAGGAGGAGTTCTCAGCACAAACTTTGTTGAAATCTATTAAGTGATAAATTATGGCGTTGGTTTCAATTCTGATTTGATTTATAAAAGACAACAAGAAATCTTTAAGATACAGACTCAAACGGAATTACGGGTTTCAATTCTTATTTAAGGGAAGTTGCCTTCATCACAGTAGTCGCCTAGTTATCTTTAAAAAGCAACTGTTCCGTTTTCAAACCTAACAGCTGGACAAGTTTTTTTTCAAGGAAGCGCCCAAGGAACACTGGCCAATTTTTAATGGATTCTATCTAATTTCTCACCGGAAAAGTGTGCATTTTTACAATCAAACTTTTAAAAAACAATTTTCGAAACACGATCTAAATTAACTATAGTTAAACTTTTCACTATCATCACCAATGATCACCTGCATAAATTAACTAACTAAATATATTTATTTAACCTTTATTTGATCAGTATCTCATTTTCAAAACCGAGCACACAGAAACATTGACATAAATGCATGTAAAATGAATTAAGTGCATAAGGCCAAGTTAGTGGCAGACATCGGCGATGCATCTGCAACATCATCATAACCTCGCGACATATTGCATACGTGTATGCAGTAAATTAAATAGTTTGAATAATTTTTTTCATTCAAATTCATTGAAAATTATAAAGAGAAAGAAAATAATAATGAAAAAACTTATAAGATACAGTGACTGCAATATTGACAGCAGATAGATGGAAGAGATGAAGACAAAAATATCGACAGTATTAAATTTGTACCTATACATTTGCATTTTCCAAATTAAAGTTAATGGTGCTGCCAGATTTTATATACTTAAAATAATATATTGCTTTAAGAAAAACTTAATTTAAATAAACACATTTCATTTATTTTTCTTCTTCACATTTAAATTTATTCAATTACTGATAGCAATTTTATGCTACCACAGGTTCAGAAAAAAACAAATTAGAAAAAGAAAACAATTGCGTGCCAAGTTACTTCTTCAACTTCTAACAAAGAGGGCACTCTGCAAAACACACAAAAAACAAACCCGCGCAAGAGACCAAGCAAATTTGCTAGTTCTTCTTAATATTTGATTATTTTTTTTTTGTTGCTTTTTGTTTTAGGATGTTGCCAATTATAATTAAATGCTACGAATACAAAAACTTTTTCTTTGCTTTCCTTCCATCCTACATTTTCTTTTTGCTAAAAAACAAGAAACAACTAAAATATGTCAAAGTATTTTAAAAAACTTCAAACGAAAGGATGATGAACTTTTGACACTAAGGAAAAATTAAATGAGCATAAAAAAAAAACGATGAAAGTGCTTAAAAAAAGTCTAAAAAATTTTATAGTTAGTCAAGCTTTTGTTGTCTGCGATTTTTTTTTGCTCTTTTTGAGTTCTTATTGCACTTTCTTTGTAGTGCAAATGCTGCAAATAAAGAGCGCAAGAATATAAGTTTCTCATAATATAAAAATTTAGGATACTATAAAAATGTTTATGTAGTAAAAAACAGAACAGAAAACAGAATTCGATTCTGTAAAATTCTGAAAATTATAGTGGGTGTTTTTACTAAAGATATCTATAAATCTGCTTTCAATTGGAAGTTATGATTGAATTGTCGAATGAAAGAGAACTCGGATAGAAGGACTCAAGAATGCAATCAATTTGATTGCAATACCTTGAAGTCACAGTTAATAACAGACAATTCATGATTGCAGTTATTGAATAACATACTTGACTTCAGAATAAAAAATGTAGTTAGAATTCTTTTTTGGAGTCGCTGATTGGTATTCATTTAGAAAATTCTTTTTTAGAGTTAAGGGAATGCAATCATTTTTTGAAATCATGAGAATGCAAATCTTATGACTCCAAAATCTTGACTGCTTTGAAGTTACTGGGAGTCACTTGAATACCCTTGAAGTCAAATGTAGTCATTTGAAGTCAATTGGAGTAACTTGAAGGCCTTTGGAGTCAATTGGGATTTTGAAGTAAATTGGAGTCAGTTGAAGTCATTTGGAGTCAATTAGGGTTTTGAAATCAATTGGAGTCAGTTGAAGTCAATTATGGATTTGAAGTTAATTGGAGTCAATTAAAGTCACTCTGAGTCAATTGGGATTTGAAGTCAATTGGAGTCACTTGAACTCAATTGGAATCAAATTAAGTTTAAGAGAACCAATATTTTTGGTAGTTACTCTAGTATTTCTGCAATATTATGATGCAATAAGTTCAGGTTTTTATAGCATTTTGTATTCGACAACAAATTGAAGAGGTTTATATAATAGAAACAAGTTAAAAAGGAGCGCCTCTAATTGTAGTTCCATTATTTCTGTAATATCATGATGTAGAAAACTCAGCTAACTTCGGATTTGGCAAAAAATTCTAGAAAAGTAAATGATTGCATTCAGTTCTGTCAATTTCTTTAGTTTTTGTTTCTGTTTATGTTGTGAAGCAAGTATATTTCTTTAATAGTTTAGACTCGGCAACACTCTAGAATTTGTTATCGAAAAAATATGGAAGATAGCCCATATTTCTGGTAGTTACTCTAGTATTTCTGTAATATTATAATGCAGTATAAATGTAATTGAGGCACATATACATATATATTTATACCAAACCAAGTATACATAGTACACGATACAAAAAAAAAAGAACAGACAGGAATTGTATTTGTATATAGTCATCAACGTCAACATCAACATCATCATTATCATCATCAACATCGACATCGTTTATATACACAATTGAATAAAAGGAGACTGCAAATAAATTTTGTTTGCTTTAGATGTTGTTGTGTATGTACTATATACAGTATGTATGTATGTGTCTTCTTTTTTTGGTATTAGTATCGGTCGAAGATGAGACGAGAGTGATAGAAGAGAAGTCTGTGCTTTATAATATAAACAAAAAGTACAGAAATATCGAAAAAATATATATCTACCTATATAAATAGTGAAGTAAACAACAAATTTTTGTTTGATGATTTTTCTGTCTTTATATAAAAAAGAAAAATTTTACATGGTGAATTTTGTTCAGTTAAAATGACAAAGTCCTAGAGCCACTGCACTCTTTTTAGACTTCTTAGACATTATTAGTGTATAAACTACTTATTAACAACTGTAATACATGGTGATGGCGACAGTTTAACCACATTTCAAGTAGCAATATTTCTTGATTTCCAGTTAGTCGCCAAATTTTTCCTTTTTCATGTTGCAAATTGAAGAAAACCGCCTTTAATGCTAAAACTTAAGACGACTGCGACTACACCTATTTATCAAATTGGATTTTAATCGCAGCAACATAAAAATGCTGCTAATTGCCAGTGTAAAAGCAACGTAACTGGAATCCAAAACAAAGCGACGACTGGCAATGCTAATTGCTGTCAAGCAATCGCAAGGATTTTCATTGCCAAAGGTATACTGCAGGATCACATTTATGTTGGCTCCAGTGGAAGAACGGCCTAATGCATATGGTTTTCATTATCCTTGAAAAGGAAAAATGGAGTGTTCATTAATCACTCAAAATTTGAATGATAAGGCCAGTTAGATTTAGTTTAATTCATACAATGTTCTGTTGATTATGGAAATGAATCAAAATGACAAATGAGAGCTTTGATCTTTCCAAATAAAAAAAAAACAAAAAACAAAAGCTTTAAAGATCCCAAAAGCTGAATAAGAACTAGTAAAAAGTTTATTATAATATGCTTTTATCCATTTGTTACTATCAATACTAAAACTTTCGAGGCTTTCGCGATATCGCATAAACTAATGAGCCTTTTTCAAGGCTATAATCTGTAAATAAGTAAATACAAATCTCAATGTAATTGTTAGTAATAAGTAAAAACAAAGGTTAAGTACCTTTAATACCATTTGCATTGAGAAATCAATAAGGGGAAAAAGCAACACACACACACAAAGGCACACGCACGCACATTAAAACATAAATCACGAATACACAATCATAACAAAAGCGAATATATGTGAATATGTATATTAAACAGTAGAAACATTGAGCTATGAGGTCATCGAAGGGTGGGCGTCTTAGAAAAGGGAGAGGAACAGATTAAAATTTCTAAAGAAGCATAAACTAACAAGAATATGCAAACTATAAAGAATTCAAAATATAATGGGAAAAAAGAGACAAAGACAGAAAGAGCTCAAGAAAACTAAATAATTGCAGTGCAAAAAAGCAAAAACGAAGCAAACTTTAAAATAGAGAAACATAACAAAATAAGTAAGAATAACGACTGTAGAATATAAACGAAAAAAAAAATAATATTAATAGAAACATTTGCAGCAAAACTGAGGGAGAAAAAGGAAGTGGCTAGGGCTGTGGTGGTTGGAGAAGATGGAAGAGGAAGTAGTATGTAGAAAAAAGACAACATTAATTGTAGAGCGTTGTCGTTCAGAATGCAATGCATGCAGCAACGAGCAACACAAAACGTAAAACAAAACTGGGTCAAATATATCAAAAGGCTATTAAGGCAATACTCAATACTATGTAATATACGTATACAATTACAGACAGAGATACAGAGAGAGAGAGAAAGAGAAAGGGAAAGAACGAAAGAAAAGGAGAAATATCAAATTTGTACAAACACATAGTTAAAGTTTTCAGTCACAAACATACTATAGTAGTTAGAAACAGAGAAACATAAAAGTGAACAATGAAATGAAACGTAAAAAAAACATAAAATGACAGCTAATTAAATTCTATATTTGAAAGGGTGGTCAAATTTGGTTGCTGGGTGAAAGAAGAGCAGGTGTAAGCAAGAGAGTAGCAGACCAAGAGAAAGAAATAGAAAAGTAGAAAGAACAATGGTCAAAAATGTTGAATTACAAACATAAAACTAAAAAAAAAAATAAATAAAATAAAAATAAAAAAACCGAAACTTTTCAAAAGAAACTTAAGCAGTAATTGGGTAGTTGGAATACTGGTGGGCCGCTAATGGGGTGCTGGTGGCTTTGGTTTGGTTGATGGTGATATTATGTTGGTTCGATGGGCATAAATGCTTTCGAATTGATTTTCAATTTTGTTGTTTCTCCAATGTATAGGATACTTTCTGTTTTCTGTTTCTTCCTTCTTTTATATACTCAAATAAGTACATTCTAAAAGAAAATGCTAAGGTAATAGGAAAATTTCGAAGAAAATATTACCTTCATAAAAAGAAAAGTTTTTTTCTTTCTATTTGCATGACAAATCAAAGCATACAATTTGTGATTTTCCCTTACGTTTCTTTTAGTTTATTTGGTTTCTAGGCAAACCTAACATGCATATGTATTGAAGAAATCAATAAGAAACCCAGCTTCTTTAAATCGATTTAAATAATTTTCGGCAGTTAATAGTCATGTTCTCCAAGTTTTGGACATTATTTTTTTTTAGGGTGTTCGTATTTGTATACTCTTCAGCACCATTCAAAACATGAGCAAATTTTATGCACATTGACAAATTTCTCATTCTCATTTAGATTAATTATCTTCAACTGATTTGACGTAAGTGCATGGAAAGAAAACGGCTCACAAAATCTTTTTTCAGAAACTCAAAACTGGACAAGTTCGAAGGGTAATAAACTCGGTAATCGGCAAAAATTGAGCTAGTATTCAAAATAGCAAAAAATGCATAAAGAATTGACTATAATGTGAAAAAGAGGCAGGCAGACAAAGTTAAATAGATATGGAGAATGAGAAAGGTAAGGCCAAAAAGAGTAAGAAAAACGGAAAAATTCAATTAGTTCACAGAAAACACGAAAAAAAAATACTGGCAAATAAATTTTCAAATTTCCTGGCAACTTCCTGTTAACTACCGATGGTGAAATACAAAACAACAAGAACATGAACAGAAATCACAAAATGGAGTTGAAACAACAACCAGAATTAAATTTATTATTATTCAGAGCAACAAAACCAGAGTTGAATAAATAATATTTGCTAAAAAAATCAAGCTATATACTAATAATAAATCATTTTGTAGTTAACATTTTTTTATCTTATCAGCGATCACCAGTTTTAATAAAAAAAAAATGTTCCATGAATTTTTGTGTACATTTTTTCTATAGTCATAAAATCTGTGCGCTTGTGTGAGTATATAGTTTTGGCAGTAGCTTTCTGAGTTTTTCATGCCCCTTTTTTCATATTTTTTGTTGTGGTTAATGTAAACACTAAAACACACCACAAAAATATGCATCAAACAAATAAACAAAACGAGAGAAAAGCACACACTAATACACATACATACATATACACAGAAAGAAGAATTGCTATGGAAATTAATAAGCATGAAAATATTTTTGTACACACGCTTTTCGCCATTCTATGGTGTAAAATTGTAAAACGAATGATGTATCCCTGAAGGAAAAAAACACACGGCAAACAAACAAACAGCAATAAAATGCCCAAGAGGAAAGGTGAATACATATATAAAAAAATAAAATAAAAAAATCCAAAAAAAACAGCCAGAAGGTATGAATGAATGAAGTTAAAAATCATACCCACACACACACATATGTAAGTTACAAACATACATATATAGTATATGCAAAGTGTTGACAGCAAAATTTGAAGGATTTCCTCGATTTCCTCATTTTCTTTTTGTTTTTTAGCTCGTTTGTAAATCACAAAATTTTGGAATTTAATTTTTTTTATGAATGTGTAAAAAAATACATTTGTGTGCATATGTTTATGTAAATTAAAACATTTTTATGTATGCACACATATCCAGATACTTGTTTTTTTTTTGAAACGCCAAAATATGTGAGCAAATGTATATGTTTATAAAGAACTTTATTTCGAAGTAATGCTATAAAAATAATAAAAATCCGCTTGACCCTGACCTAGTTTTTTGATGTTTTTGCTATCTGTGCAAAAGTAAGTGTATACACATACATACATATGCACATTTACCACACTCTCGTGTACCTACATATGCTCATAAATAAGTTTCAAAAACAACTTTACTGATTCTGACATTCATATATGTAAGGCAAGAAACACTCTGATAGAAATATATATTAAATACAGAGTAAATGGCAGCGCAATTTCGAAATATTACTTTGAAGCAAAAATAAAATTTAAAAAGAAAAAATAAAAGAGATTTTCCAGGAAGCTTTAATTCTACCCTAGACCCTCTTCTTCCCACCTTCACTTCTCTTTAGAAATAGCAGCATTTTTCTATTTGCCACATCAAACAACAAGGATAAAAGATTCTACCTATTTTCGTATGACAAAAATGAATCACAGAATACATTCTTTATTATTCTCATTTTTTAGAATTCGATTAAGAAATTCACTCTTCTGCAATGATTGGGAGTGGAAGTTTCATGTCTATTATTTCTCAACAAAATATATAGAGAGAATATAGTTTTTTCAATTCAATCCAAATAGATAACATTAGTTCACGATAGGCCTGAATACCACTCAAATTCTTCACCCGAAAAATGTATTAGTTTTTTGAATGGAAACGCAATTTTTCTAATTATTACACTATGCAAAAACCAAAATCAAACAATCGATTTTCCAATGGTTCAATACTAATTTTGGGCTGCCCAGCACAAATCTGCCATCCATTGTGTTTAATCACATCTCTTTTCAAGCGAATTTATTTAAAAATTTAATTTTTATTCCACCTATAATCCATAATAAAATTATTTCGTCCAGCATAGAATCTGGCGACATATATCAATAAAAGTAAAACAATAAACTGGTTAACGAAACAAACTTCGTAGTACTGTTCAGCAAGAAAGGAGACCGTGTGAGTCTCACTGAACCACTGGATCGCTTCAAAAACCGCACTTTCGCACCTGATTCGGTTCAAATATGACTTGGTTCAAAAATCATGTAGCATAAAATTTGATATTGCCCTTCAAATATTTCACTTGTATGGAATAGTCTTTATCAAGTTTGGTTAAGATTACTTAAGTAAGCGGGTACAGAGAGACGGACATGTCCATACCTGATAGTTACTTGATCAAAACCAATATGCTCATCCCACAGAATGTTTAAGGTACAAAAATAAGTGTTGTAAAGTGTAATAATAGAAATAATTTTTTGGCTTAAACCAAATCATTTTTGAAGTGAAACTTCTTTAGCGAGGGTAAATCGAAAATTTTGCAACGGAAAACGCGTTGTTGTTGCACTCATACGAAACTAATAAGAAACGAAGTTATGCTGTTGTTAGTATTTATCTCATGTGCTTTAGTGAGAGAGCTTGATTCCATACAGCTGCTTTCGTCTCATGTGCTACGTCGTATTTGTATCGATAAATGCAGAAAGTATCGAGAGAAAAAAAGCTTTAGAAAATAAAAAGAGTGCAAAAACTTCAACAACAAAAATCTCGTGAAAAATCGAGTTTTCGTTGCACTCATACAAAACCAGTAAGAAACGAAATTATGCAGTTGTTATTCGGCTACATACAATCAAGCAGAGAGTAGACTTCTCGCAGTTTTATCTCATGTGCTTTAGTGAGAGAGCCGACCTAGTTGCCTCTCCTTGATTAGTGTTGATTCAATACCCACATAGTATCAATACTTTTACTCATTACTTTTAGGAAAAAAGTATCAAATATGTAATTGAATCGAATACTCGTTTAAAGAGATAAATTACACTTTTTTTAAGTAGTTGCCGAGGAACACTCAGGCCAGTACGGCCCATTGTGGTACTACATGATTGAACATACAGTTAACACTATTCAACACGAGTTTTCCCCCTATACATTATGGTTTTGAGATAATTCCACTAGAAATCCGTGAATCATATAGAAATGACGCTAACTTTAATATATGAATATATATAAAAACAAAAATTTGAATATACTTTTTTCGAGGTTTACACCTGTCGTAGGTCTAGTCAAGCAGAAAAAAACTGCATACTCTGAATTTTCAATTGACCCTCAAAATCTGGACTGAGGGCGAAAAACCCCATTTTTGATAGGTGAAAGCATATACTTGCCCGTAACTTTATTTTTATTTATCCGACGAGTAAGTTTTTATATAAAATTTCATTTATATATTCTATTTTTGAATTTTGAGCGTGCCGAGATTTGTACTAGAGCACCTCTGCGTAGCAGTCCAATACAATAACAACAAGGCTATGGTGACCACTAAATTATACAATTTAAACAAAAAAAAAAAACTTGGTATTGAAGTAAATAATGATTTACAATAAAATATCGCTCATTTTCAACAATACCGTCATAACTCAAAATTGAGAATTTCAGAGATTATGATGCAAACTTAACCGTTTGGAGGTGATCCTTCAACTGGAAAAAATTTCGTTAATTTACTTTCAAAAACTACAGCAGGATACCAAATGTATCATTTTTACGTTTATATAGGTTTGTAAAAAATATATAAAATGGTAAACTTTAAAAGGTTCTCCTAAAAATTACAAAATTTAGAGTTATGACATTATAGTCCTTTTATACTTTATATACGTTTATAAAATTTACATATGCCTCCATATTATAATTTTTTTTTTCAATTACACTTACCATAAATGATGCAAAATAATGATTAAAAATTCTATGAAAGTACAATGCAAATAATAATAAAGAAATAATAATAAATAAATGTAACTTTGTATGCTCCCATACATAAACATTACGATAAAAATCATTTTAAAATAAAATAAACAAAAAGAATACGAAGAAGATAATGAAGAAATTAATATGTACAACAAATACTCAAAGAATTAGTCACATTTAAAAAAAAATAAATAAAAAATAAAAAAAATTCCACATTGAGGTACACATTCGCACATACTCTGGATATATATAAAAGTCCATAGAAACATACGTCCGTCGCTTCAGTGATTTTTAAGAACTTTATTTTATTATTAAATATTCTATGTGAGACTGAGTAATGGTACTTCGTTTATGTATATAGCTCACGAATTAAGCTTCAAGTTACTATTATAAATTACTATGAAATTTTTGAGCTCATCTTCTTCACATATTTGGGGTGGAATTTAATTTTTTTTTTTTAATGGCGCGTTTAGTTTTTATTATTAGTTTTTGCCAAAAAAACCAACCAAAATGCCAATGCTCAAAAAATTACCGATACTTACTAGTTAACTACTTACTTATGTATGCACATACAAATGCTTTTTACTAATTGAATTCATAAAATATTTAATAAGTGTATTCCCTTTTTATGCTCGAGCACAATTTTCTTGCTCCATTTTCAGTCAAATATTTGCACATACTCGAATATACTATACATAAATAAACTATGTACCAAACGTTTCCGGTTTTCATATACACCCAGCGAAAAATGTTGTACACAGTTTCAATAGCGACCAATCAATCTAATAGTATTTCTATAGAATTTACTTCACTACCCGCAGAGAACATAATCTTCTGACTGCTGTTTTATTCTCTGTATGCATTTGGTTTTTGAGACTAATGATAATTTTTACTATATTTTTTCAATGAGTTTGGCACACACGACAATAGCAAAAACCGACTACAACAACTTAATTCTCTAAATGGATAATAAATAAAAAATTAAAACTACCATACATACATATACTACATAAAAACAAAAAGACAAATATACTCTCCATGGACAACTCTTTCAGCTTCTGGTTCACATGTGCTTTCACTTCATGTGCGTTTCAATTAGCAAAATTTAATCCCAATTGCTATTAAATCCACACTCAGAATAAAAATATCTTAAAATTAATAAGATTTCACCTTGAATCCAATAAAGTGTTTCTCTCTAAAATAGTCATTAAAAGAATAAGTTCTAATCCAGACACTCATTCGGGTTTGCATGCAGCATATTGTTGGAATCTAGGATCAAGGCATTTTTGATATACCTTTTGCCTATCCAGCAATATGAATATAAAAATAAAAATTCCTCCTAAGTAATCGAATTTAGAGCAGGTTGTTCTAATCCAGACTTCCCATTCTATATTATAAGTTTTTGCCATTTCATGATAACTTTTCCACAATTAATTTTTGTACGTTTTATAGATTAATGAAAATACCATCAAATTAATAAAATTATGTTTCTTCAGGCACTCACAGTAGAAGTGAAACTTTGTTGTTTATTTGAAAACTATTAGAAATCACTTATAACGAATTCTGTTGAAGTTTTTGCAGTCTTCTTCTCTCTATTTTGTTGTTGCTCTTTTTTCTGATGGTACTCTCTATACTTATCGGCACAAATAAAATAACGAGAAGTCGACTCTCTGCTTGATTGTATGTAGCCGAATAACAACTGCATAACTTCGTTTCTTACTGATTTCGTTTGAGTGCAACAAAAATAAATCGTGACAGTTGTAGGTGAAGCTTTTGCACTCTTTCTCTTTCAACATTTATCTGCACAAACATGACGTAGCACACGTATATAACACATGAAAGAAAAACAGCTATATGCAGTCAAGCTCTCTCACTAAAGCACATTGAGATAAAACTGCAAGAAGTCGACTCTCTGCATGATTGTGTGCAGCCGATCCTCATCTAACCTCATTCGCTAAACACTAGCAACAACATAACTTCGTTTCTTATTAGTTTCGTATGAGTGCAACAACAATGCGACTTCCATAGCAAATTTTTCGATTTACCCTCGCTAAAGAAGTTTCACTTCAAAAAAACTTTATTAAAATCTGTATTGGTGAAACTTTTCTTAGAGTGTACATACTACATAAACAAAATGGTCAAATTCATAAAAATCAAGTCATGTTAGCTACAAATTGCCTTACAGTTGACTAAAGACAATAATGATGATGATGTTGGATGTTGATAATGTTTAGTATAAAAATCACACTTTAGTTTATTACTTATAGGTATTTATGTGTAAAACACTCGTAATTTCCTAATAAACAAAATAATCCAATTTTATTTCTAATAAACAAAGCAAAAAAAAAGAAAGAAAATACGTAAAGAAAAATCTTGGATTATTTTAACTACTAAAAATATGTAGTCTATATAAAAGTAGTAATGAACTCTAATAAGGTCACAGATTGTACTAATAAGGGTATCTATCTGTCTATCTATGGTATATAAGTATCATTATCATTTTCATAAAATTTGTTTTGGTTTTTTATTTTGTAGAATTTTATACCAGAAACAAAAACAAACAAAATATGACGACGTTCATTGGAGAAGAAACAGCTGCAATATAACATAGAAGAAAAAAATCGTTTTTCTTTTTTGTATACATTTTTAAGTTATTTACCTTTTTTTTATCTATACTTTTTTAAAAGTAGAGACAAAGTTGCCATCTCAAGTGCGCAAATGAAAGTTTATTAACTTATATTGAAATTAATAAGAAATTTAATTTTTGCTCGAAATAAATATAAAGTGCAGAAAAAAGTTATAATGAATATACATATGTTATCAAAATAATATGCAGTTAGCAAAATATACGATAAAGGAACATGTTTCAACTAATTTTTATCATAATTGGAACATATTGTTCTATTACATAATTCGTAATAAGTCATCTCTGTTTTATAACAGAAGATCCTAGAGGGACCATGGTCTGAGTTGGAGAAACTTGTTCTCCTACAGACTATTTAAATGAAATTCACTCGGTCACTTCGCCTAACCAAACTTATTGCCATATTTTATTCAGACATCAACATCACATTCAGTTCTCTAATCTTTCTTAATGATTTCTTATTGTTTATAAACCATGCAAAAGTTTCTTCTAGATATAATTTCATTCAAGATTTCTGTTTCTGAATAATTTGTGGTAATCAAAAGAAAAAAAGAAAAGATACCGCTACGCGCTATAACATTTAATTGATATATAGATTTTTATGACTATATAATATGAAAAAAAAAACACACACCAAAATTCAACTAAGTAAGTACAACAAAACAAAATAAAAAATACAAATAAAAAGCACTCGTAAAAGAATAAATCACATCATTATAATGTGAATAACAGCAAATAAAATTCAAATGTTTTTCATCATATTTCAAGCACATTTTGGCTGACTGAATGACTGACTGCCTGCTGCCTCTAGCTAACTACTACATACATAGAGTCATTCATTCATTCACTGATTGTAGTTAGTTAGTTATAAATATGGAGGCATACAACGGCATCGACATACAAAACAACAGTTACTTAAGTGGCAAAATGCTAATTTTTTCTATATTTTTTTATTTCATTTTATGATTTAACAACAACAACAAAATAAAAGTCACTTGAAAAAAGAAGAATAAAACTACAAAGAAGATTATACATACATATGTATATAATAGTTTCAAGTACTACAAATACGAACTGAACTACACAGCAGCAACAGAAATAGTTAGTCCAATAAAATTATTGTTTAAAGTGCGACATAATATTTAAAAATATTATGACATGCAAAATAATGACGTAGGTAAGAAGCACACAACAACAACAGCGGCGAAATACAACGACAACAGCTGACATCAGTCAATTTTATTAGTTACTAAATTACTAAAGACAATACCAATAAACGAATATGTATGTTCATTTATTACATACACAAGTAAGTATGTATGTATGTATGAATGTATATTTAACAAATATATCCGAGGAGGAGGAGGTGATGCATTACACCTGTCACTGGTCATTGCATTCCGAATGCCTGTTTGACGTTTGATCAGCGTGATGAAAGCAGGGGAGAAGTGCAGTGTACAAAGAGAAGAGTGAGTGCAAATTACGCAAACGTCATTTAAAGTGCTTATTTGACAAATGGCAAAATATTTAGTTTGCTGTTAAATTGTGTATCGGGGAATATTATGCCATTTGATATATACACAAATACTTTTATCCAACAGTTTACAATCGGCATGCTTACGTTTATAATGCTGTAAATACACAAACATTCGAACTTTGGACACCAAATTTATTGCCTGCTTATTTTCTGTTTCTCTCGGGGCCTGGCAGATATCAGAGTAGCCAAACTACTTAAATTTTTCTAATGGACTAAATGGTTGAGAACCGGTTACACATTGTTTTTCAATCAATCATTCGAATATATTATTATTTAAGTACAGTGAGGATTCACCGCCCATTAATGTACTTTAAAACTTAATGTGACATATTTCGGAAACCCATTACCGATCCGTCCATAAAGATAAATTAATATTATAACTCTAAAAAAGAAATGAAAAAACTAATCACTATGAAACTTTTTTAATTGGAATTGAAATGTGGGAACAGTGAACCGAGAGGGGAGAGGGCTAATTTCTTTAAGTACTAGAAAATATGTGCAAATAATGATGATATACGGGGAGCGTAGTAAAATCTTATAGAAATCCTAGGTAAAAATAAAAATGTTGGCCATAATAAAATCTGCTCATACTAAAATTGGAACAAAGCTGATATCTTACTATTATACCACAGGCAAACGTTTCAGAGCGTCTCAATTATGAATAGATGCTTTATGAAGATTAAATGCTGATAAATTTTTTATACATCCAACTATATGGCATAACAATGGGCCGCTCAGGCCTAAGTGTGTCTCTAGAATTGTTCTGCATAATAATAGCTACCTCTATTCTTTAACTAAGTATCTCCACAAAAAATACCATTTCGCAGAAAACGGAAAAAATAAAGGTTTAAAAATCAACTTTCGTGTTCAAGTGGAGATATGAGGTTAAAAAATTGGTTCTAATTTTTTTTTTGTATGGACTCGCTGAGAACTTATTTCTTGGATTTATAGATTTATGAATATACTTGGTTAAAGAATAGAGGTAGCGAAATGATGTGACTGCCCCTCTTCTCTAGCTTCCAGCTTCTACTCTGTTTTCCCCATATAAAATAAAAAAAAAAATTTTGCGAAACTGCTGACAGTATAAAATCAGCCTAAGAGGATATAAAAGGCAGTTAGAATGAAAAATACCCAAGAGAAAAAATTTCATTATACTTTATACATTTCCATTTAAAATGTATAGGGGCCTGGCCAGGCACCATGAATCACGAATGAGATGTGTACACCCACATTTCCTTATAATTAACATTGTACAAAAAGTATCGTTCTAATTTTTCTATAGATAGATAACTAATAAAAGTAAAAATCATGAAATTTCAAATCGCTACCAATTTCAAGTATATGCGAGTATATGTAAATTGCAATTGAAAACGAAAAATGACTGACCAGGTCCATTCGCTCAATGAAGAGTTAATAGGAATCCTCCTTAATATCCTATTCAAAATTTTATTTTAGATGATGGTTTAAATATCTTTTTTAAGAGGTCCGAAAAAATAAAAAAATAGGAGAAATATTTTTCTTTAATAGTTTCTCAAGGATCAAGTAATAAAGATCAAGTACTCTTATTATTCCATTATATAGCTTTAAAAAAACTTGCAAACCAGAATGACCCCTTAACTTTGTTTTTCATAAACACAATAATTTACGTAATAATTAAAATAATTATTATTTTTTTGTTTACCCCAACACAATAACAAAAATCCACATTTCCAACATGCTGTATACATATACGACTAAACTTAGCGATAGTTGTTGAAAGAAATTTATCTTAAAATATGCAAGATATTAATTTTTTTATTCTTTATTATAGAATTTAATTACTCCATTAGGCTGACATTCCGAAATTACGTCGTTATTAAGTAAAAGTACTTGCTCAGTACTTAATAGTAAAATTTATAAAAATTCCATTCAATGTTGCAAACATTTGCAAATTTGCAAAACTTTGTTGCCAATTTAAAAAGGTTTACATCCATTGACGATGATGAGTGGCAGAGCGCGAAACAGGGTTAAAAATATACTAGAGTAGTATTTGAGATAGTCAACAGACGACAGTAGCGTAGATAGTAGAGAAATAGGAAATAGTAAGCCAGCAACAGCAACCAAAAAAAAAAAAAAAGCAGCAGCTTAAAATATAATTTAGTTTTGTAACAGATAAAATTTTGTATAGCAAGAAAAAATAAATAAATACCAGAACAGATGCTTTTTTCAAGTACCTTTTAAGCTGAAATTTTGCAAAACTGAAAAAGCAGCAGTAGCAGCAAAAAGAAATAGTAAATGAATTTAATAAAGACAAATGGTCTTTTACGCATTTAAAGCATTTCATATTCATTTCGTGTGAAAGTACTTAGTACCAGTAAAAAATGAAATGAAATTTAAGTGAAAGTGATAAGAAGTTATGATAAGAAATTTAGGAGATAAAAAGTGAAAGAATGAATGAATGAATAAGCGAACAAAATGGAAATGATAAATATTTATATGAAAACCACTCGTGCCTCTTTATTTTGTCTGAAGGTCACGATGATAATAATTTGTTACGTGATAATTGAATTAATTCGTGTCATAAAAAAAAGAAAGATAAGTTTGAACTTTGCATGATTCCATAAGCGTTCGTTAGCAAACGAGACGATGCTTCTGTGAGTGCAAAATAAAAAAGAGGCGCTATATATAGCTGTTCAAAATAGAGAGAGCGAGAGATACCACTACACTCATATTCTACAGTAATTGCGAGTGCCTTGAAATTTCGCAAGAAGTTCATTTTATGGAAAGAAATGAAAATAAAAAATTAAAAATAACCAATTATCTTATTCAATGTCGTTTAGATCAGTGGTCAAATTGGTCGATTTTACTTGCTCAAGCTTATATACATAGCAGAAGATCTCAACCGATCGGTGGCCAGCCTTGATATGGAGCCCATGAAATTTCACATGTGAAAGGGCCATTTACTTAAAAAAAAAGAACTCAGTCATTATGCTTATGTAGGTGACCAAAACTGAGTAAGAACAGTGGTGTTAAGGCATGGTCATTCCAAAACGTGAGGTTTTTCCATTCGCATTACAACAACAATTGGTTGAAGAAATAATTTTATTTATTGTTTTTTCTAATTAAGTCGCTTTCAATCAGAAGCACCCCAAAACGAATCACTTAAACCAATTAAAACATTGAAACACTTACACAATTTTCATACGATGTCTTTAAATTAATAACAATTTCCTTCATTTAATTATAAAAAAAAACCAACCAAACTTTTGCAGCAAAAACTTTTCCCTTAAGCTCTGCTGTGCTCACCCAATAAAACCTACCCCCGGTAGGTATAATATTTGCGCGCAAAAATAATAATTGTCAATTTAAAATATTAATTATGTAAGTCTGAGTAAGTAAGTAATTGAAACCGTAATGAATTGGCCTAAAGGGAGATTTTCCATCATCAAAATTCCAGTTCTAGCAAAACAATTTTAATTATTGTCTGCCTCCTTCTCTTTCTCTTTCTCCTATCGATCCCTGTGTGCTTAATTTTATTATGACTTCTCGCCCACTTACAATACAAACATTTCGCTATTGTTCCTTATAATCCAAAAAAAAAGAAAGATAAAAAACTAAACATGAATTATTATATAAATTCCTTTTTATTATCTCTTATCAATTAAGATATTATCTTACGCATAAATTTGTGAGTGTGTCTGTGTGTGTGAGGGTGGGTAATTGTCTAATGCCAATTTTCATAAATATTAAAGTGAGTGCTATCAAAATGGCTATCTAAGGTATTGAGTTTAGTTGAATTATTATTTATATCCAATTAGGCGTGGCAGGTAGGGACCTAAATACTTTCTGAATTCCCTGACTACAGTAAAGAATATTTGTGTAATTTGTTAAGATGAGAAAGTGTTTTACCAGAGAATTAGGGGATACAGGTTTCAGTCTTTTCGTTCCTTTCAATTTACGAGATATTTATTTTGGATCCATTGTTGCCTATGGAGATAAAAACTAATTTTGCTTCATCTTATTTCATCTGCTAAGGTATAAAGTAAAAAAAAAAACTTTGAAGGCCCACAATCGTGCCACTTGCGCTATAAACTTCAAGTGAAATAATTTCTTCTTTTTCTACTTATTTTTCAAGTGTGAATTTTCAGTGAATTATTATTATTTTTATTATAACGCGTCGATGAATCGATATATGTAAATTTAGCAAAAACATCAACAATTTCAAGTGTTTTTATACCGCGATGTACGAGTGTGTGCGTGTGTGTAAATTAGTGTATGTATGAGTATGAGTGTATGTAGAAAACGACGACACTTCAAACTAAAGTATGGCGCAAAGTTAAGTGGCGCCATCATTTTTGTGTAATAAGGCGTTATTACATAAACACACACACACACTCTCACATACACACACATTTGAGAGATGCCACCTGTATGAAAAATAATTGAAACCATAAGAGCACAAAAGTTGAAAAAAAGTTTTTAAATCATTTTCTGTTACTTTTTTAATATTTAATATTAAATTAAAGGTAGTAGTAGTTTCTTTACAGCTTGGCAACTCTATTTATAACTACACCCACTTAAAATTTTTCCAGAAGCAAGAGAAACGACTGAATTTAATGTACATAAGCGGCTTATTTTCTCAGTTACAAGAATATCACACAAAAAAGGGAGTGAAAAAAAAACGAAGCAATTTATGCGAAATATATTCTGTAATTCTTCTGCGAAATTGATATAGACTTACATAGTATGGCAGGATAGTTTAAAGATTTGCGCAAAAGTTTTATTAGAATTACAAATATAAAATAAATTTATAGTTATGGATTTCCTTATTTCCTTCCTCTTGCAACGCGACAGCAGCAGCACAAGTGAAAGCAGCCACAAAAAGTTTCTGTTTTCCAGTGGGAAATTTTATCAACTATCACAGCATGGCCGGAAGAAAATTTGAACAATTTTTCGGAATAGTTTTGTAGCAAAATAGAATCGACTACGTCGCCCACCGCCTGTCACATCGCCTTGTCACACAAATTAAAAAACCAATTTAACTCTCTAACCATCGGACTCGGTTCAGCATACCGGTAATCAAAAAAAAAATAAAAGAAAAAAAAAAAAAAAAATTTGAAGTGGAAAGGGAAAATGAATTGCTTACTAACGTAGAGTAATATTTTCTATTTAACACTTTTTGGTTTTAGTTAGCAATTTTTATTTTTACGCACACACAGTTGTAAAAATTGTACACTGTAAAACAAATTCACAAGCTTTACAAAACTTTGTAGAAATTTCCGGTTCCACGACACGGATCTAAAGTAGAGGACTGTCGTCTAGGGTGCAACACGTTTTAACTTTAGCCCATAACTTCCGTTGTATGACGAACACGCACAATGTTGCAAAGATCTCGGAAATGCAATGTTTTTGCTGAGCATTGGAAAATGATTCGATCAGTAGTTTAGGAGCTATGGTCATTTGAAAAAAAAAAAAAAAAGAACAAAATTGTAGGCAAAGTCGGAACATGCAGTCTAGGTCGGAACGCCGTAGAAAATCAATGACATATGGAGGAAAATTAGTAAAAATTACATGTAAATGAAAGAAAAAGGCTGAAGTACACTTGAAAATTGGCAAAGGAAACCCGAAATTAAAATAAAAAGTGAATTTTTAAATTTGTCCGCTTGTTTCGTTGAAAAGCAGCTGTTACTTTATTTTTATAATTATAATTCAAATGACGTTTTCGACACTTTCCGACGTCGAAAATTGAATTTCCGATCTCAGAACACTTCATGACCGCAAAATTTCAGGTGTTTCGACCTTGAATAAACGCGACATTCGGCATCGCATCAAGCAGGTGTGCAGGTGTTCAACCACTCCAATTTTATCATTTAATAATTTTCACATTGTTTTAAAGCCGTAACCAAAGTTTCACGTTTGGGTCTCAACTGGAAGTATTTTTGGTCGCTGATTCCATACAAGTCCGACCACTGTGCAATGTTGAGGTTGATAAACAAATGAATAAACGTTATTCTGCCAAATCAAAGTCAGCAAGTTACTTTCTCTTGTTGTGTCTAGAAAATAATCTATGAATGGCGAAGACAAGCCTAAGCGTGTCTCTCGACTGCCACTCCAACCTAACCTAACCTAATTAGGACCATGCTCAATACAATTTCTTTATTAATGTCAAAAATTTCGAGCAAACATTAATCGTCATCTGTAGACCCTGAGGATATAATTTCTGTTGCCCAATGAATGGCAATATCTGAAACTGAAATATCTTACAGTCAAAAGCTGCCCCGTAATTTCCGCTCTCTCATTCCATTCCTCGTTAATGGCGATTTGTTTTTTATCATTTTCGATTGAAAGTCATATACCTACTGAAGACTTTGATTCTAGATCTGTTCTCAATGTTGCAGACTTCAGTTTTCGAAGACAATGAGCTGTTTAGCCAAAGCGTTCTGATTTTCAACACACCACGCCCACAACGCCATAATCTTCTAGAATCTATGTTGCAGTAACTTTAATATTTGCAACAATTAATTTCATTTTCTTTCAAGTGTAAGCAGTAATTTTTTGTAACCTTGTGCATGCCCAGAGTTGTATGCAGTTCACAGTCGGTGTACATAATTGCAGCTAGGACAAAAATAACAGCAACAACAAAAATAACAACAACGACAACAAAACAACAAATTGCAAAATTGAAGGATTTCTGTTTTGGGAATTTCGTTTCACGCTTCATACACACACACTCACTAACACATACACACACAATTTCCGAAAGTGATGGTAGTGGTGAGGTCGCTGATGATGATGATGATGCCAGGTAACGAACACAACAGTAAGCAATAAAGAAAACTTGCAGTTACTTTTTTTTTTTTTTTTGTAACATTTTTACAGTGGGTGCTTGGTGCTGGTGTTGCTATTTCAGCTGCTGCAATTCTTCTATTTTCAAGTTGTTCTGTTGTTTTTGCAATTTTGTTTAACAAAAATATTTTAGAATGGAGAGCGATGACTGGCAATATAGTACAACAACAACGGCAGCAACAACTTTCTGCTGTTGTACTTTTGTGAATTGTGGTTTTGTTTTGAGATTTTTGTTTTTTAAATTTTTGTTGTTGCGTGCTTTTGTTATTCCCAAATTTATTGGCGTTTGTTGAGCTGCCACACAGCGACGACAAATCACAAAGAAAGTAGTTGCTGCTCGCAGTTATGAGTTTGGTATTTCAACAATTGCAATTTATAATAACTAAAAGTATAAAAAATTCTTACAGATTTTATAATTTTTTGTTTTGTTTTGTAAAATATTGTAGGAGGGTGGTGGAAACTTTTCAAATGAAAAAAGCACCGTGTGCGCAAAAAAACCGCATTTTTAAGTGCATTGTTTCTTCAAATTCTTTTGTTTGCGCAATAAACTATTTGCGCATTAAGACATTTATGTATATATGCATGTATATATACAAACAATAAAAATATACAACCCACTGCGCAAATGCAACCAGCCACCACTACTCCCAACAACAAATCGTGCAGCAGCGAGAAGATAAAAGCAAACAAAAAAATGTATGAAGTTCAATAAACTCAAAGTTAAAAATAATTACCGCCTCTACACTGCTGCTCCACAAATACGGAAAAAAGACAAAAACAAAAAAGTGCAGCCGCATGCAACGCAACAGCACAACAACAAGACCAAAACACCAAAGCAAGTGACATGTTTTATTCCATCTTTCCAACGCATTTCGGGCTAACTACAAGCAGAAAAAAAGAAACTGAGTGATTTAGTTTAGTTTTCTTTGCGTTTTTCTTTTTTTTATTATAACGCGAAAATCATTGAAGTTTAAAAAAAATTTATAAAAAAGATATTAGGTACAGCAAAAGCATCAGCGCAAGCGGTTTAGTAAAATATTAGTAAAAGCGGCGCACAAAAAGCATGGAAACCTAAAGGAATATAATTTAATATTTTAATTTGCATAAATATGTACGTAAGTTTTGATCCCTACAGCTACTTTGAGAAATAACTGTTCGTTAAAATTTAACTCAATCTCAAAAACTTTTGTCTGTGTCACACAACACACACACGTAGCCAGACAAATTAACACACAAACACATAGTTACAAAATTTATCATAATTGCATTAAATGGAAAGGAGACAAGAAAAACCCAGTTGGAAAGGGAATTATCTCTAGTTTTATCCTTGAAAGATGACAGCAAGCATGACCAAGTCATCATTTAAGTCTTACAGAATAAGTGATGTACGTTGACATCATTAATAACTGTGTGTATCAACTATGTGATTTTCTACTGGGGAAATGAGTGAAACGAAATAATAAAGCTGTATGTACATATGTATATGGAAACTTGTAACTTTTTTTTTTTGCTGCTTTGCCTTACAGCAATTTTGCCAAGACAAGTAAATTTAATTTCATTGGGGGAACAAAGTTTCGTGGTGATATAATTTTAATAGTTCCAAAATAACTTTTATGTAAAATTATTCCTTTTTTAATAAAAAAAAAAGTTTTCTAGTAGGTAAATAAGTATGTAAGTAGAGGGTTGTGAACTTAGACTGTTAGTTGCTCAATAAGAAATTTGTATTGCCTGGTTCTTGTTATGTCAAATTCAGTCAAATTTGAAAACATACTGAAAACCAGGCATAACACAGTAGTTACTAGTCACGGTATTGGCGACTAAAAGTAGGCTATCAATGGCATCCCTCTAGTTGAAAATGAGCATAGTTCTCCGTTCTCAGTTGTAAGATTGTTGGTTGGAAATAGAACAATTTAACCAGTACAGTAAATCAATGAGGAAGAGAGAGAGAGAGATAGCAATCGTTTGTCATCTTCAAACCTGATGAGTCTGCTGTTTTTAAATTCAACCAAGATAACTTCATTGAAAGACATTTCAAGTAGAATACTCCCAAAAAATTAGTTTCAATCTCTAAAATTTTTAGACATTATCTTAATATTATTATCTCCATTATTTTGCTAATAAATACTCTAGTATTCAAGAGCAAACCCGCATAGTTCAATTCAAAGTAACTTATGACAGAGTGACTAATCCACGTGTTCTCAAAATCTGTAGAAAAATTGGAAACTTTGACTACTTAAGCCCTTATTTAAGAAATTAACGATAGTCTTGGTGCAGGGATTCAGAAATGTCTCACAGAATCCAACCGATGTTAAAAATCATAATCGCCCATAATGATTTATTGTTTGAATAACGAAAAAATATTTAACATAAAACGCTAAAATTCTCTTTTTTTCTCTTTCATAACTCAATATTACTCAGTGATTGCATTAAGCTTGACACAAATCGAATTAAAACTTTCTAAATTAATGCTTTCAACAGATGGCAGCAGCACTTGACACTTGCATAGATAATTAACCTAACTATAGAGTGCATAGAATGAAGTGATGACGACGACATGTTAAATCAATTTGAGATGAAGATATAAAAAATTGAAATACTTATGTTCTACAAAATTGGCAGATAACTACTGCTGACAAACTATAAAAGCGAACAGCAAAATCTGGAAGAAGCAAAAGTCGTAGAATTAATTAAAGAAAACAAATTGAGTAAGAATTATTAAATTAATATTGCACAACACAAATGAAGAGAAGAAGAATGTGAGAAGAGGAGCAGCTGAAGAGAATATGAGCAAGCAGTGAAAAAAAAAACGAAAAAGAAAAAATTCTTAAAAATTAATTAAGACAAATGAAGAAGCCAGAATGGCGGGGATGGAAAAATATGAATTAATAATTGCTTGACAAAGAAGCAGAGTGTGAATATAAAATGCTTAAGAATTTTATTCAAATAACTAACAAAATAAAACAAAATAACAAGAAAATAAATTAAAGCCAAAAAGTAAAGAATTATAATGAAAGACGGCAAAAGACTTGCATATAAAAATAAAGATAAATGAAGTAGTTCGAGTTAATTTATAAGGAAAGACAAAACATAAAAGAATAATAATAAGAAAAAGACCAAGAACAAGTAAAAATATTGAGTGAAGTTCAAAGTTTTGTAGATTTTTGGTTTTTTATATTCTCTTGACGCCTTCTGTTTCTTTGGCGCTGCTTTTATTGCTTCTTTTCCAACATGCCAACTAGTTTATACTGCAGAAAGTTGATGAGAAGCGACGATGAGTAACTTCGGTGTATATACATATACACACACATACATAGATACATATGTAAGAACAGGAGTGTTGTGATGCTGATGAGGCTTTATATTCTCAGAGGCAATTGGCTTGATGGTATGCAGGTATGTAGTTGGTGGTGGTCATGCTCTGATGTTACTTTATTGTTATTGTATTGTATGCAGTGAACTTGCTTTTTGTACGACCTTGAGTGAATGTTGCTTGACTTTTTTTTGTTTTTTGTTTTAAACAATAGACCAAACAGGCAGGCAGGCAGGCAACTAGAAGAGGAAAAAATGAGCAGCACAGCAAAAAGCAAGTATTTGGGGGTCGCTCTCTGTTGGTAATTGTCACGCATACATGTGAAGAGAGAAGACACACAAAAACTAAGTGCAAATTTATGCTAAATAAGAGTGCAGAAGTGCGTAACACAAGAAGAGGGAGACTTTGAAAGACAGTAGCACAGAGGGCGTTGCAAAAATTAAAAGACAATTTATTTTATAAAAGTTTAAATACGATTGAACCAACGAAGATTGAAGAATCGTAAAAGTGAAATTAAAACAAACTGAAAATAGTTAAATCTTTGGGGTCAAGAAACAAATTGTGGGTGTGCATAGTTCATTTCGACTGAGTTCATATTGCTAAGGCGCAATGAATAAACCAGGAACAGGCAGATCTGACAGCAGCTGACTTGCCAACTGGCGCCAGCACTGATTGAAGGTGTTGTTTGTATGGCGTCCAAGACCGAACATCAATTATACCGCCAGCTAGTATGATTTCGGTTGATACCTATCAAGAGCTCGTTATTAGCTCATGGTTTAGGAATTAAGATCTGCTGAGTATTTTGGAACTTGATCCCTTCTCTGCAATTGCCATTCCTATAAAAAATTGGAACCAAACAACTTGCCAGAGAGTAGCACGTACAGTGTTCAGTCCCATAGAAAAAGAGTTGGGTCGATCATTATAGCCGTGTAGGTGGCCATCGCTGCTTATATAAGTAACAAAACATAAATACAACTGAAATTGAACGTTTGATTTACCAATAAAGCTTAATTAAACACAAGATGCCGCTGCTGGTTACTTTTTTATTACAATTTTCAAGTAATTTGATACTAAATAGAAAAGTTGTAACAATTCGAAAAATCTTTGGAAGAAAACAAAATTTGTTATTTTCTGTCTGAAAATATATAATCTTATTCAGTTTGTGTGGCATCTTTACAGACTTTTTTTTTAAATTTTCTTCTTTCTTTTTTGTACTTTTTTTTCCTTCTACAATATTAAACAAAACAAAAGTGCAGACAGCGAGATTAAAGTTCATAGGCAAATAAAAAGGAAACCCCCAAGATACAACAACAAAAAGAAATAAAAGAAAGACAAATAAAATCTCTGTTTTTTTTATTATTAATTCTACTGAAAATTTTCACACAGCTTGAAGATCACAAAGGACAAAAATTCTAGAAGCAAAAGTAAAGAATAAATAAAAAAAAAGCAAAAATAATTTAAAGAGAGCAAAAACAAATATCAAATAAGCATACAAGAAGAAACAAAGGAGACAGAAAGAAACAACAACAAGAACATTACAGCTGATTGTCAAAAACACAGAGAACGAAAACCATAGCAGAAACAAAAGAAAACAATAATAAAAAAGCCAAAAACAACACAACAGGAAATTACAGTTAGTGAGTGAGGAAGAGCGGAAGCGGTGAGAGAAAAGAAAATTAAAACCATGTGCCATGTTGACGCTTCGGTTGTCAGAGGCTTTTCGGTTTTTGTTGTTGTTGCTGTGCATTTTCGGTTCATGGCTAACTCATTGGAAGTAGTTAGAGGAAAATTAAGGCAAAATGGACATAGTTAAGGGAAACGCACAAACACACCCACACAAAGAAGGACGGAGTAGGAAAGAGAGAGAGAGGGAGACAAAGAGTGCACGGTAAACAGTGGGAGCAAAAGCACAAGTGTGTATGCTTGCATCAAAGAGTAGTAGGTAATTCACAAAGCCACTTTGCCAAAGCAAAACGACAGAAAACAAAAGTAAAACAAGCACAAAAACAAAAAAAGGACATGAACAGGATAGTATGCGTGTGAGTGTGTGTGTGTATATATATGCAAACCGATATCAAAAAATGGCTAACAAGGAGACACACACACACACACAAAACGGTTTACATGCAAACACACACACTGACACGCCCAATGGCATATCATAGACACCAAGTAGCTAAAGTTTCACAGTATCAGCATCCAGTTTGCTTCACAGTTTTGGTTTCAGTAACATCCACACACACAAGCAAATAAACTGCCAAAATTCAAATATATATATAAAGAGTAGAAAAAGGCACAACAACAATAACAAAAAGGAGCAAAATTTTGATGTGAAACAAATTTTCTTTTGTTTTTTGGGTTTTTCTGTTTTCATTTTGCAAAGTAAAAAGGATTTTTATATAATTTTTATTTGCCTCTTGGGTGAGTGAACATATCGCCATGCAAGGAAGGTCCAAGCAAACCAAGAGCAGCTGAGTGTAGACGACATTTTACATACTCAAACATGCATATACAGATGTATGTATACACAAACACACACACATAGATTATTATTGGGGAATTTTATAATTTTTGTTGTTATTTTTGTGGTAGGATGATGATAATAATAATATGGTAACTAAGTAAGTATGAAAGTGTATAAAGTATTAAGTAGGCATGTCAAGTATGTAGGTAAAGAGGGGAGAGAGCGGCATGTGTGTGTACATATGTGAATGCATGAGTGAGTGTGATAAGAGTTTTGTTTTGGGAATCAAAAGGATTTAATGCTCTTTTAGATAACAGGAACATACGCACATACACATGTACAAATATTTTTTGTGTTCGTATATGTGAGTGGGATTATGTGCGTATGATTGTTTTAATGTCAAAACAAATTTGCATGAAGAAGGTTAACTACTTCTGCTAATATTTGTACATGCATCCACAAACATACATACATACATGTTAAGGGAGGCAGGCAGCAAAGTGAAAATGAAAAGTTTGATGTGTGTGTAGTACAACAACCACAGCAACATTATTGATACCAAAAGCATATCAAAAGTTTTTGTGCATTCAAAATTATATTTTTAATTTAAAACTGTTCAACAAAACATCAACAAAAATTACAAATTTTGTTTTGGGTTTGTTGCAAAAGTACAGAGGAAAAATAAATTTCTAACAAAATTTTGTAATTAAAAAGTAGTAGTTAGTATCAGTAAGTACTAAGAGTAAGTAGTAAATAAGTAGTTAAAGTGCAGTAAAAAATATAATACCTAGCAATAAAAAAAACTTGAACTTAGTTTGTGCGTGCAACACGCTTCATGCTTTGCACGTATGCATTTCTTTGTTTTGGAAATATTTGTTTTTGTATGTGTGTGTGTGGGGTTGTATCTACATATTTTATACACACGTGCCTGCACTCCCTATAGAAAAAAATGTAATGCACTTCCGCTTTACTGCACTTTTAATGCAATTCTTTTGAAAGCACTTCGGATTCGCCATATACGAGTGAACGAATTAAAATTTAGTATCGTTGTTTTGTTATGCGCGAAAGCGCATGAAAGCGGCACACAAAAATAACACATTACGAATACAGTTCACACAAAGCATTGTACGATAGCTAAACTTCAATCTGATCGTTTCTTTTGGAAGCTTATCAAATGCGCATTTTTTCATAAAGAGACGCGTTCCAGCCGTTCTCTATCGTCCGCTGGGTTTCTTCACATGCACGTACAGAGTTGTACACAAAAACCCAACCATATACATAAACGCCAGTACATTTGCAACAAAACTTAATTATAATGTTGCCACCATACGTTGACTGCAAAAACCAAACACGTCCATTCATGTGGTGATGATGATAGTAATGGTGATGGCAGTATCTAATAGTGGTTATGGTAGTGCTCCTGGTAGTGGTGGTGTTGGCGTTGATGAAGACGCGAAATTTTCTACCGCCCTTTTATTTTGTTCTTTGTTCTTTTGCAAAATGGAATTGGGTCAATGCATAAAGTTGCCAATTAGCTAAAGAATAAGAGACAGCAAAATGAAGAAGTTGGAATTGAAGTATAGAGTGGTGTTTTTTTCGAATTATGCAGTAGCTACTACTGAGAGGGTGTGATTTGGCAACGTCTAACTATTTCAAGAAAACAGCTTTACTAAATGGTATGGTAAAGTTGGATACTAAATTTTGTAGTTAGAATTTATTGAAAGTTAGTTAGCAAAGAGTTTTAATTGCATGTTAAAACTCTACAAATGTGGATATTTTATGGATAGTTCAAAATAAAAAACAATTTATTAACTGAAAGGTTTCGCAAAGTTTTACTTTCGATATTGAAGATTAATGGGAGTAAAAACATGTGAATACTAAAAGACGCAATAAGAACAAAGTTTTAAGGAATTGGCCACAGGAGTTTTCTCTCTTTAAATGGTTTGTATGAGAAAGAATGCTTCTACATTCTATTTGGAATAAAAAAGAGAAAACCGTTAAATGTCAGAAGTGCTGGCAATACAGCCCAGCCCATGAATTTTCAAGAATTATCTCTACGATTCGAAATCCGGCACATGTGTATGGGAAATTGTTGACTAACGAAATATGTAAATAAATCTATTGCAATGGAGACTTTTGCTTTGAGTTCTTGTAATCAAATCGATCAGAATTTTTAGTTGCCTACACTAAACTATAGTAAAAAAATTACTGAGGCGTATTTAACCAAACCACACTTAACAACTTTTTTGTTGGTAAAGGTTGCATTTGTTGCTGCAACAAAAAGATTTGCATTTATTTAAAGCAATTAACCACCAAAATGTATAGGCATTCGTAGAAGATATATCCTTGAAATTAATATTTTTCTTCTTTAATTTATGATGTCAGCCTTTGTAGAAGTATATGAATTATCGCAGAGCCATGTCCTGTCAAGGGTATTTTGAAAAGGTTTCTTTTTAATACTATGTGCACGCTAAAAATCTAAATATTTATATCTTCAGCTTTTACAAAACAATTGAAGCATTCTAAAAATTTTTATACACACAGACACGCGTTCATAAATTCCAAGCTATAATCGCTCTTATGCAAAAAAACAGACTTAAATATGACATAAACGTTGTTTGGTATTCTTCATACGATTCCAAATCTCAATTAATCCGCAAACTTAATGCAAACGTATGCATCTCTTGAAGCTGCCTTCGAAACACAATTTCATTTATTTATTCATTCATACACAGTCACAGTCTGTTCAGTCTGTCCGTCTGGCATTCATAACAAGTATGATATTTTGTAAGCCAGAAGGCACTCTATTCCCATTTTTCTTTTTCTCTTTTTTTTTTGTATATTGCACAAAACTTTTGAATATTCATTTTGCATTCTGCATTCTTCATTTTCTATTCCATTTGGAGCTTCATCTTTCCCCCACTTCTTTCTGGAGCACCCTTCAATGCATTCAATTTGTGTTTCGTATTTCGCATTTTCTTTTTGTTCTTGTTGTTGTTTTATGTTTATCTTTCCGTTTGTTTCGGTTTGTTTCACGATGTTAGTTATAAACTTTAATTCAGAATGCAACAATTTAGAGATCTTCAGACTCTGATCCCAATCCCTTTCATGATTCGTTCTTTTCATCGTCGTCGTCATCATCATCATGTCTGTTTATGTATGTATTGTGTTTAACTTTATTGGATTTTAGTTGTTATTGTTTTTGTTGTTGTCGTTATTGTTTTTGCTGCTGCTGCTGTGTTTTGTTTTATGTGAAAAAACAAATGTGCTGCGTTTTATTATCGATATTGCAGCATTCATTTGTCTAAAGAAATTAATGATGCAAACTGAAGTTAATTGGAAAATAAAGCAAAAGAAGAAAATTGATGAATGTTTTAAATTTTTTTGTTTGGAATATGATAACCTCAGAAGGAAAGAGCGTCATTTAATGATAAGGGACGGGGCATCTTTGTTAATGATGATTTTCTTTTTTCCAATGACACAGAAGGGCACCATTTGAACTGTTGAGGACTTATAAATACGCTTTTAACGAAATTAAATTATTTATTTTTTTTTTTTTTTTGTATGAAAGGTGACTGTTTTTTGGCTATTTAAACTTCCAAACGTTGGGACTTTCTAATTTTCTACAGCTACTCTACAATCCCCTGAGTCTTATTTCAATTATGGTCCAGCATGGCTCAGATTGTTTTTGGATTCCATTCATTTAAATATGTCACGATATCTAAAATAGGTTTGTTTGTACATAATTCAGCAAAATCTAGAATTTGAAAATCTAATTGAATTTTTGTACATTTTTCGACGAAATAATCAATTTGTTTAAAAATGATAGAAATAAAGAGTTCTTAAATTTTAGCTAACACAAAAATTTTGTTAATTTTTAACCATCTGATTGGTTGCATAGAAAATCACTATTTGTTTTTAATAGTCTAAAATATTCGAATTTTGCAAGTTTTCGTTTTTGTTTTTGAACAAAAGCGAATGGCTGCTGTGACGAACATATGTAGATTCGCAGAGCTGAACAATTTTGTTCAACCAAAGTCACAATCTTTACTTCTATTATTATTGAGAAGGTGCTTAATATGAAAATACAACAGTTCGTTTCAGAAGAGTTAATATTTACAATCATGCACTATAATTTCAATCGGCCAATCACAGTTTTTGATTTTTATTGAGTGAGAGTTAAGTTCTCTCAGTAGTGGAAATATCTCAATAACTCAACTCATATGTGGCAAGCATGAACGCCTATCTGATTGAGAGAGGTAGGAAAAATAAGTAATGAAAAAGAGTTAGAAACTCGCCTGTCTTTTTCGAACTATCTATTTTATTTACCTCTTTCTTTCAGACAAGCGTTCATGCTTGCGCCCGTGTGAACAGCCACTATGAACTGTATATTGTTTCTTTGCATCTACGCTCTTTCGCCAAACATATTCTCACACTTATTTTCTCAACTTACCTTGTAAACGTCGCCATAAGTGCCAGAGCCAATTTTCTGTATGAGCTCATACTCGTCTTGAGGATTACGTCGTGATATATCCGAACTGAGCAGATTGGCATTGTGATGGGCGTGTGCCATGATGATGTTGTTATTGTTGTTTGATGACTTTAATTAGCTAAGGTTGTTTGTTCTTTTTTTTTTTAGTTGCAAATCGTTGTTGCAGTTACAAAAGCCAAGAACAAAATGTTAGTAGCAAATTCCGGCAAATGAAATAGAAACTAAATCAGCTGCGTTTGAAAATTTCTGTCAGTTTGATGATTTATAATTTTTGTTTTGTTTTTGTTTTTTGCAACACTTTTATCAACACCAAATTTTACTGATATAAAGAAACTTTTTACATAATTTTTTAAAGAGATAAAAGAAAGCTTGCGTAAGATTTGTTGTTTTTGAATTTTGTATTTATATTCACACTTTTTTTCGTGTTTGTTTATAATTAAAAATTAAAATTAAATTTATTGCTTTTTCTTTTAAATTTCAACGATTTTTGTCATCACCAACGGCACCAGCCCGTTCGCACACCCCATACACACATACATTAATAGGAAGACAAGTGGTCGTTGTTGTTGTCGTCGTCCATCCATGCAGCGACAATAATAATAAAGAAAAACAACAAAATCAAAACCGAACGAACGCAAGCCCGCAATAGCAGCGGAAGAAAGCGAAAGATATAATTCGCGACGAACGAACGTGTGTGTGTGCTGAGGAGAAATGTATGTTGTTGTTGGTTGAAAGAGGGTTCGCAGGGAGTTGTACGAATGTTACGCTAACAGCAGCAGCAACGCCACCACCTGCTCGTGGCGTTCAAATTGAAAAAACAACAAATTTGTATTTTTTCTATTAGGATTGTTTTTTTTAATTCTTGAGAGTTTTACGATTTGATTAAAATGAGAAATAGCACGAACACATGCAAACACAGCGCCGAGATTTTCCAGATGTAATTCCAAACGTCTGCTGTCCGCGCCTCAATTTTAACGCCTTCAACTCTGCTTCACCAGACTTAGGCTGCTCTGACGATGATGGCGACGATGCATATAGGTGCTACGCGGGAGCAGTCGAGGGAAATCGAAAGGAACACGCACATTAAAAACTCGACTCAAATTTCGTTCAACACTTTCAATACGATTTAAATGCACTCTAATTTTTGTTTCCACGTTGCATCAAAGTACACAAAATAAATTTGTAAACGAAATATATTTAAATTTGTATTTCTTCACATTTATAAAGCACACAACAAAAAAAGAAACGAAAAAAAATATTAGAAGACGTCCAAGAAGGGGAAGAAGCAGAAAAAACAAGGGCGATGTCGACTTACTTTCTCGCACTTTATATTTAATTCTTTTGTGTTGCTTTTTGCTTTCGTAATTCACTCACCTATTACACCTTTAAATTACATTTTCGTATGCATTTCTTTTTTAAATTTATTATTTCTCATAATAATTAAAGAATTTTAATGAATAATGGTAAGAATTTCACTAATTATTTCTTTTTTTTTTCTTGTTTTACATTTTCACGCGAGCGGAATAACAACGAAACGATACGAATTTTTGACAGCGAATGAGAAAGATGAATGTGTGTTCTGCTGCCATCGCTGACGTTTGACAAGAGTACGCTGACTGCACACAGAGTTGCAGCTGTCGAGGAGCAAAACAAATAACTCCACAAATGACTGCGTTTCATAAGTTTCATTGGAGCGATGATTATAAAACTAAATGAATTATGAAAGAAATAAAAAAAAATTATGCTTCTCTAGAAATTGGCTAGTGGAAAGTGGTTGCTTTGCTTCCACAAATGTTTGATATGCTAAATAGTACTATCTTTCCAACCTTGTCTTGGCTGCCGCTGCCATTTTACAATTGGAGACTTTTCTCTACGCTTCGCTGACATTTGTTCTCATCTGTAAACAGCTGATTGCTCGATTCTCAGTTACACTGCAGTGGACAAGTAGAGTTCTACCATTTCTACTTGTAAAAAATGGTCTCTAAATTTCAAAATCAAAAAAGAAAACGTTTATAAATTTTATGTGCAGAATTTTGGAAAGCAGCAAAAAGATAACTTGCAAAATTATTGTATGAAAGCGTGTGCGTTTCATAATACCCTACCAGAAGCGGGTGTGTTATGCTAAGCGCCAATAATCTATGAATGCTTGGAAATTGTGAGTCACAGGTGAACGATCCTTATCTTGAAGATTAAGTGTAGGCAGCTCCAACAAACACGCTCGAAGTAATTGGAGAATATTGAAGTAAATATATTGTGGAAATAAATTTACACTAATGACTTCCTCATTTACAGCTGAAGTTTCTGCGATTTCCTTACATTCCAAATTTCATACACACGAATAATCACATATCTACACATAAAAATGACCAGTAAAGCCGCTGGACGCCAAATAAGCTTCCAACTGCAACCATTAGAAGCTGTTGAAAATGGAGATCTTCACACTAAAGAAGTGCCGGCAACTCCTGCCAGGCGTCGTCCGCCACCACAGCGGCAAGATACAATCGATATGCCATATCACGAGGAGATACCATTGAATCGTTCTGTGTCACAACAGGAACCTGAAGATCGCCGTCTTGCACGTGAAATTTTTGATAATCATGATGCTGACGCGGATGGCTTGATTAGCATAAAAGAGCTGAAAGGCCTCATCAGTGCAGGCTTCTGTCGTGACATTCCCCCCTACATTGGGGCACAAATTCTAAAGAGATCCGATAGTGAAAATAATGGCGAACTGGATTTTGAAGAATACTATCGCATGTCACTGCATCACAAATGGGTGCTGCGCAGTATTTTAGCGCGCTATTGCCGTATGATTGTCCCACCACCGAAGCCATTGGAAGGCGATCAACTCGATGGGGCTTACGAAAAGCAAATGTCATTCTTCCCGCCCCCTTTAACAATGGCATTTTTCTCACTAATTGAAATAATCATGTTTTTAATAGATGTCATACACTTCCAAGACGATCCGAATTCCGATGGCAGCAACATTGGTGAGAACACCAGTGGTCCTGCAGCCACCCTCTTCATTTACAATCCCTACAAACGGTACGAAGCATGGCGCTTTGCTTCGTACATGTTTGTACATGTCGGACTGATGCATCTCTGCATGAATTTGATTATACAGATTTTTCTCGGTGTCGCCTTGGAGCTGGTGCATCATTGGTGGCGTGTGACATTGGTGTATATAGCGGGCGTGCTGGCCGGCTCCATGGGCACATCATTGACAAGTCCACGAATATTTTTGGCGGGCGCTTCTGGTGGTGTCTATGCATTAATTACCGCGCATATAGCAACGATTATTATGAACTGGAAGGAAATGGACTATGCTATTGTGCAGCTATTTGTATTTCTCATCTTTTGTGCCTCCGATTTGGGAACCTCAGTGTATCGGCATCTAACCGATGAATACGATCAAATTGGTTATGTGGCGCATTTGTCAGGTGCGCTGGCGGGTCTTCTCGTTGGCATTGGTGTGCTGCGAAACTTGGAAGTACGACGCTGGGAACGCATTCTGTGGTGGTTTGCAGTTATCTGTTACTTTGCACTCATGATGACTGGTGTCCTGATACATATTTTGGTGCCCGACTACTTTCCCAGGCCAGAATATAATTAATTGCATATTTTTCGCGCAACTATTTTAAATTTTACACATTTTATATTTAGCTCTAAGTGAAATGTCTTCTATGTTAAAATCTTGAAAAGATTATCATGTGCCAAAGAGGTGCCTTCAGAGGTTGTATATTGACAATTTTTTAGACCCCCTTGTATTCTATTTTTACAAATTGCCAATTTATTTATAGCTCTTTTTTTTGCATTTTACCCACTGTATTATTGTAGTATTTACACATGAAATACAAATCGAAAATAGTTTTGTAAACGAAATTTATACAAAAATTATAAGAATTATACGTAACAAAATAAGAAATAATTTACAATAAAATAAACGAAATCCAGCACGCCCAGCAATGAGGAATCTGGTAAAAATATTAAGCAAAACTAAAGTTTTGTGCGTTTCTAGTTTTTGCAATATGAACGATTTTTCTCTGAGAGAATGATTCTTGCTTTCAAACAGTGTTTGGTCCAGTTTATATTTCAATTAATTGACTCAAGAATGAAAGTTGAAATATTAATTATTTAACACCTCAAGATCTAGCCTGAATTATTTTTAAATTTGGGAGATTTGTAAAATAGCTAAAAGAGAATACAGGATGTTGTATATATAATAGACGTAAATACATAACGGCAAACATTTTTTCCAGTTCCTACAAAAACAAAAATCAATAAATGTGACATTTACCGTGAACTTTTCATACCCCCAGATCTTGATCTAGTTCTCATGATTACTATATGTATAAAAAAATAATTGTAATTAAAAATGCATCTGTTTTGTTTGTTTATATCGTAAACCACCATTTTTATTGCAAAATCGAAATGAAAAAAAATTAAGACATTTATAGTTATAATTTTATGTGGGTGTATAATTTTAGTTATTGTTGCTTGGTGTTATAACAATTTATGTAATAATTTGCATTTTACTATGAAGTTATAATTTTTTTTCTTTGTTTTGTTCTTAATAAAAACATTATTAAATTTCGTTTTTTGATTTAAATTTTTTGTAAATTATCTGTAGTAAAATTTGCAAAATTATTATTATTATTAATTATTAAAGAGAGAAGACTTCGAGATTGCCATTACAAATAAAAAGCGCACATTATAAAATAAATATACGAGTAAAAAAAAGTACAAGCGAACGGAAATATTTTGCGCAGCATTTTGTAAAATGCAAAAAGAAAATATGACAAGTGAATAAAGTTTAAAATTTAACAAAAAGAATTTTAAAAAATTATAATTAAATACATTTTATAAATAGTTTTAGGACACAGAATACGCAAAACACAAAAAACTAAATGTTACATTTTTGCTTATAACTAAATTTTAAATATGTAGGAAGTATGTAATAATTTTCTCGCAAATATTTTTTTATAATATTATTCCTGTTTTTTGTGATTTTTTGATTTTTCATGCGGCTTATAAAAGTGTGCGAGTATTTTCTTGTTCTGATTTTTTTCCTTTTTAAATAAACTTAGAAAATATTTATTTATTTTTTTTTTTTTTTGTAGAATTTGTTTTGTAATTGCTATTGTATTTTGTTGGTGTTTTCTTTTTAATTATATAATTATTTCACAATTTTCTTATGCTTCTATCCGCTGCGGCAGAATTAAGTTTCGATCTGTAAAAATTTCAAAGAAATAAGTATTAGTATTGGACCAATCTTTCTATAGCATTAGATTTGGAATTAAAACAGTAAAGAAACATTTACAATACAATAAAATAAAAAAAGGAAAAGAGTAACTAATGCGCTAATATTCTGAAAGCCAAAAACGACAGCCTCAAAACTTATTAGCAAAATTTATACATTATACATAGTTTGACTCAGCTGAGTTGATATATGTGTTGCGCACAATGAGAAGACTTTACGCTCATTCAATTGAAAACAACAACTATGATTGGCCAATCGTTTGATAATTTCTCTTTGCGCGTACATGCAAATATCAACACTTCTCTAACAAACTAGAATTGATTATTTTGAATTTTTTTTTTTTGTTGAAAGCAATAAAGAAACACAATTTACTTTTACGTTCAAAACTCACAGAGACATTTCGAGCATATCGAGCATCAACCGCCAAATTAGTGTAGATGCACACATTTTACCCGATTTATGAAGCAAAACGCTGCGCTTGTATATCACGCATCAGCTCACATAATTTTAGCATGACCGACAAAAATACTCACTTCCTGTAAAATTGACTCTTTAGCACTTAGACTAATATGGCGGTTACGGCTCAATATAATTAAAAACTATTAGAAAAAAATATTTTTCAAAATATATTGTACAGCAGTTTGGAAAAAAAAGTTTTGGTTTGAATTTGCATTTATTAATTGAAGCCTGAAAGTTTAATTTTGAATTTAGTAAAACAAAAGGAAATATTTTAAAATGCAACATGCAGTTAAACATTTTTTTTTTAACATTAGAATTCTATTCTCCAAGCTTTTGTAAAACATTTTAAACAAACATTAACATTAAGTGTTTGTAAACTTCACACATGCAACACGCTTACCCGATTTTCAGATATATATATATAACTTTATATACTTTTTCTTTATTTTGCTCTTCATGTTGTATTTTAGTTAAATATTTTTGTTTCCTTTGTTTCGTTTTTTTTTATTTCTTTATTTTTAATAGAGTATTTTTACTTATTTACTAAATTTTTTAAATTTCTTCATTAATTTGGCGTAAAAGTTTGCATTAAAAGCAGTGTGTTTTTTAACGTAGTTCTTTTTATTCTTTTTTAGCTTTGAAAATTTACAAAATTGTTTTTTTTTTTTTTGCTGTTTACTCATAAAAAAAATATATTTTTTTTTCAGCGTGAGTTAGTATATTAAGCTAGTCGTCATCCTGTAATTGCAGTGTATTTTTTGCAGTGCAGTTATTATTTTAAATGAACAACGAAGTAAAGAGATGAAGAGAAAAAGACGAGAGAGAAAGGGGGAGATATTTGTTGTGTGAGATAAGAAATGTTGTTAGTTAGTTATAATTTCAAAAATGGAAGCAAATTAATTAAAGGTTCAGAAATGAATTTAAAAGCTTTTAAGAGTTTAGGTTTAAACGTGTATTCAAAAAAAAAAAAAAAATAAACGAATATTGAGGTTATAAACTTAAACTGAAACTTTAGCTGCGAAAAAACGAATGTCAAAAGTTTTCACAAGGAAAGCGACTAATTATTAGATTAAAAAAGAGAGAATAAGAGTAGCAAATAATTGAATCTTATTCAGAACAGGGCAAAAAGCTTTTGTTGCAGACAGTCAACCTTTTTTTTTTTTTTGTTTTAAGATTTTAAACTCAATAGTATGGTAATATTACACAAATAGGGGGAACTGTGCATGTTTCTAGCCTTTCATCTAGTCTAAGATTGAGGCTCAGCATAATTCTTAAATGCCACAGTATGCAAAACTTGTAAAAATTAAAAACCAATATTCACTTGATTGCAACCGTGCTTCTGAGTTTAATGTGAGCTCCAAAGAAAAGCTATCATGTGACTGGTTCATTTCTTTATTCACTTAAAATTTCAAATTATTAAATAAAATAAATAATTTTTAGTATGAGTTTATTTAAAATGAATGGAAAAATTGTCTGTGAAAGTAGATCGTAGTGAATTTTTAACCCAAAAAAAAAAAGGTTTCTGTGTAAAAGTTATAGATATAGAAAACAGTTTGAAAAGCTTTTTTTTAAAAAACTAAATATTTTTCAGGCAGCAGTAAATAAAAAGCTTAAGCAATTTTTTTTTTAAAAAGCTGTGCAAAAACAATTTCATAAATTTTCAACAAAACTAATGCAAAAAAAAAAAAACTATTGATGCTGTTTCTCAGTAGTAAGCTTTTGCCAGAGAGAAATGGAATCTCATAGGCAAGCTAAAAAGCTTTTCGCAAGATTGAAAGCTTGAGAATTTGGAACTGCCATTACTGCATTTGACTTTTAATTGTATTTTTCATAATTGCTTTTGAAATACACCGAATTGAATTACAAAAAAATCATCGTATGGCAAATCATTTAAAGGAACTTTCTTTTGTATTTTTAAAATAGTTAAAATCATATTTATTTTTGTTTGATTATACAAGATTAGGAAAATTAAAAATTAAATTGAAGAAAGCTTAAATTTATGCTTTTGAAAACTATATTGAAATGTGAAAATAATTGAAATATTTATAAATATTAAAAATAGTTATTTTGCTTTTCTGCTTTTTTTTTATTATTATTTATTAATTAACTAAATGTAAATCTTGTTCTGTGAGTACCGTAAATGTGGACCTTTCATAATATCATTTTTTGATAATGTGATAAGTAAATTTTTTATTTTTTTTTTATTTTTTTTGGATAATATGAAAAAGAAAGAAAGAAAGAAAATTAAAATAAAATTAGTATTCCCCTTTTTGTTTTAGTAATTAAGAAAAAATATAATTTTTGTAAAAAAATAATTTATAGAAACTCAAATATAAAATTATAAATAAATAGACAGCGAAATCCTAATTATAGACAATTATCAAGCATTTTCAACTCTTCTACTTACAATTCCATTGAAAGTACAGTGGGATTGGGACACGATTGTGGTGCGCGTATGTGACATTGCTTGTGACAAATGATTTGACAATCACGGCATTCGTAACCCTGTTTGCCCGGTCGTCGTGGTATTGATTTCATGCAGATCGTGCATTGGAGACCGCCACTGTTTAAGCAAAAAACAATAAAGAATACAATTTGAAATCTAAATGCAATATACTTATATATTTATTTGAACTTACCCGCTCAAATGTTTGGCAATGAATGTATGATCGTTATAGATGTGCAATTTGGTGCCTTTGCGGCGCCATCTTGGACGTTGTGCAATTGCGAGCGGTACAATGAAATGCCTAGAATATAATATAAGTGGAAAAAATGTTAAATATCGGAGCAGTGAAGGAATGAAACTGAGAAGACGCTATTAAAAAAGCTTTAGAGCTTTTCAACTTAACAACAATTTGCTTAATGTCCTCTTCCTTTATTCTAAAGCTCTTCTTCCACTCACCTTTTAATACCATTCTCAATGGTCTCGAGCACCAATGTTGATGCTTCGTGTACATAAGTTTTATTACTGGCCGATGAAAAACCTGAGATTGCTGAAGATTCTGAAAGTGAAGATTGCCTTGAATGATCAAGTCTTGAGATACCCATACGGGGTCCTAATTGTTGTTGATTTGTTTTTTTTTGTTTATACAATAACAAAAATTAAAAAAGCGTGCAAGTAAATGTAAAATTTTAAAATTGAATACACATTAAAAACAATTCACCAAAAGAGATTTTGTTTTTTGATTTTGTTTTGCAATTTTTTTGGATTTTGATAAAAATTCGTGTATAGAAACCCAACAAAAATATATAGATGGAGTATCCAAAAAAATAGTAGCCCCAGTAGTAGTAGTAGTAGTGGTAGTAGTAGGTAGTTCAAATTCAAATTCAAGTTCAAGTGTTGTTCAAAAATTATACGCCAAAAATAGTTCACATATACGTGTATAAAATATATGAAAATATAAAATGAAAAGAAAAGTGAATTACAAATATGAAAAATAGTTTGAAATCAAATGAATAAAATTAATTAATAATTTATAATAAATCAATCGTTTTCATAAAAAAGCCATAATAAATTATAATAATTATAATTTATATACGTGTATATTATAAAGTGTAATGTATGTGTTTTATATGTGAGTGTGTGTGAGAGAGTATTGAATAATACATACATATGTTTTAGGTACATGTACGACATTTAGTAGATTTTAGATTTGATTTATTCATGTTTGTAGTAGTAGTACATAGTAGTAGTTGTAGTAGCAGTGAAAGACACAAATACACAAAGAGCATAATAAAAAAGAAAAACAAGATACATAGAAGAAAAAGAGAGAGAAAGACAAGGAGAAAAACATAATGTGGGTTAAATGTGTGTATAAAATGAGAGTACATAAAATCAAAATGGAAATGAGAATAAGATGGAAAGAATATATAATAACTAGACCGCGTGACGGGTTGTATCAGCACAGCCCGCTCTCATGGGAATTCTGTTCAAAGAATCAGAGAGGGAACGATAAGCGACTAATGATTTAATTCAGACAGAGAATTATAATCTTTTTATAATTTGGGAAGCGGAAAAAAAATAGAAAGGATTTAAGTGAAAGCAAAAATACTGAAACGGAAAATATTTACAAATGTCACCTGCTCTTCATTAATTCTACTCTCTCACGTCCAACGGAAATTGAGAGCGAATCGCAATTTCTATTTTGCAGGCTCAAGCTTTTATTCTGTTTCTGTTTATGGGCTTTCCAAAGCACGAGAGCAAACATTTTTTGTGCTCTCCATTTGTAATATATTGAAAGCTTAAAGCTCGCTACACTCATTTGCCCACTTTTTTTATGAATAAAATGGCGGAATCAACAGCTCGTTCCTAGCTTAGCGGTGTGTATTATATATTCTTTGGCCAAACCAAACTCAACTGCATTAAAATGGCAACCATGTGTGATTGTTAATTGAAAATAATAATAATTTTGTAAGAATATCTAATATTTTTCTTCAGAATATTTAAAAATCCAATTTAAAATTAGAAATGAAGAATGAAATTAAAATATATCTAGTATTAAAAAAATAAAAATTTAAATTAATCGTATAAGAAAAATGTACGTTAGTTACAAAAATAAAAAAATGCTGGTGAGTTTTGTTGAAAGGAGCACCACCAAGGTTAAGAAGTTTGGTTAGGTTTGGTGTTTTTGGGAGGGGTGATTGGTGAAATGGTGGTGTAGGGTAATTACCAAGTGAATTGCTTTTAGACATTACAGCACGATCGACAGATAATGAACGTGAATCACCATTAAGTGTTCCTGTTGGGGTAGTACCGTTATTTGACATGGCTAATGCGCCACGATCAGCTGAATGGGGTCGTGTCTTGGATCGACTTAAACGTTTTTTTAATGTTCCAAAAAAATTACGTTTTTTACTGCGGCCGCGTTCAGCGTCCAATTCAGCATTTGTCAATTGTTGTTGTTGTAGTTGTTGTTGTGTAGGTGACATCATGCCACCATTACGTGGCAAACTATTACTATTATAACCACCGTATCTTGTATTATTGTTGTAATTATTACCATTATTATTATTATGAGCGCCATTAAATTGATAATCGTTATGATGTCCATTGGGTGAGGAGGCAGCATTCGGGTGACCAAACTATTTAGAAAAAACCACAAAAATAAAATAACGAAAAGAAAAACGGAAAGAAAGAGACAGGAAGAGAAAGAATATAGATCGAGATTTCAATAAAATGATATGCATATGCATATTTGAGTTGAAGAGCTTTTAAGTTTGAAAGCTTGCATTGTGAACTTTTCCGACGCGCAAGCCCATTCAGGTGTTAAACCCGACCCTTTCAGCTTCGCATTTGTAAGCTGATATAAAGCAGTTTTTTGAACTTTTGACTAGCAGTTTTTACTTTTATGATTAACTCATTTGAGTCAAATTTTTAATTTACTATTAAATAATATTAGAAAAAGTTTTTTGTATAAGCGCAAATATTTAAAAAAAAAAAAAAACGTAGCATCACTGTTTTATTGAATATCCCTAAAAGGTAAAGAGCTGCTTAACTCTTTTCAATTAATATTAATTAATACATATTACTTTGAAAGCTTGCAAAACCTAAAAGCTCTAAGTATTTTAAGTTTTAGTACATTCTAAACAAATAAAAATTATATTTTAACAAAAATCATTCCATTCTCTGAATAAAACAAAAGCAATTTTGCTATCATTTGGCTACCACTCACCTCAGACGCTGATGCTCCAAGCGCACTGGCATTACCTGCTGTTAGTATTGATTCATCCAGATCTAAAGTTGTTGGATACGAATCAGTTGGACTTGCGGTAATGTCAGTTGTCACTGATGTATCTTGAGGATGTTGTTGCTGCAGTTTTTCAATATCTGCTGTTATATTGGCTGTAGTTGGTGTTGTTGCCGTTGTCGTTCCAATTGTTGTGGGCATACTATATTCGCTTGTATTGTGTTGTTCGTTTAATGATCTATTTATTAAAGCTTTAGATAATGCATCAGCATTGAGTTCGTCTTCATCATTTTGAGATTCTCTAATTTCGATTTTGCCATCTTTATTCAATTCAACCTGTAGCGTTTTTCGATTTTTGTTTTTGTTTTGTTATAAAGGCATTTAGCGCAGCGCAGGTTAATCAAAGCGAACAAGTTAAGTATTGTATATAAAAAAATATAAAATAAAGAACAAAATAAGTTTAAATCTATATGGGGGTTAAACTAATGTAAAATCTCATTTTATTCACATTTAAAGTATGTGAGTGAAAGAAACGTGAATGCAACTTAAAAATTACAAACGAGTACAAAATAAATAAATAAGTTATTGGGATTAAAAATCACTTTTTGAATTCAACTCAAAAATAATGTAACATGTAAGAGATTGTGAGAATAAAAACAAAAATTTACCTTAAATGCATTTGGATTGTTTTGATTCTAAGAGTTGGTGGTTGGTGTTTGGTGCATGTGAGTTATATCAAAAAGAAAATCATATGATGAACGATTCAGGAACAAATTTAGTTAGAGCACATGAAAATAAAATGAACACAAATAAAATGATAAATAAAAATTCCTTCCACAACTTATGAAAAAAGATAAATAAATACCAAAACAAAAAAATATGTTCAAAAACAGCAAAGGAAATGTTGTGCATATTTCGAATGTTCATTAAAATGTATGGAGAGCTTTTGGAGAGGCATGTAACTTCAAAGAGCTTAAAGTTTAAGAGTTTTTCCAGAAACAGAAAAGCATTTTTTAATTTTTAAAGATTATGAGAAAGTTTGTTTAATTAAATGGAAAAGAAAAAAGTTTTTAAAAGCGATGCAAAGACTTGGTGAATGTTTTCAAAGCTTTAGTCTTTGTATGTGAGTATTTTGAAAAGCATTGGGACTGAATGCAAAAGAGCTATGTGTGCAGAGCTTTTCAGGAGAGTAGCTCAAAGCTTCAATATAAAAACTTTTAATTTAAAGCTTCATATGCCGGAAATAACCTCATATATTTAAGTAGGCAATCCAGAAAAATTGTCTGTTTTATCAGTCCCATTAACTTACAACTTCTTCCCAGCTCGCCTGCCAAAAAGCTTTCGCTACACCATTTTAATGAACACTCTCCCATTCTAAACGAATATATGCCAAAAAGTATGTATATGGAATTTATTTACCCTATGTTTGCCCTGTTTCTTCACGCTTACCCTCTGTACACTGTGTATAATCAATGTACTCTTATTGGGGTGACCGTTCGTTGTTAGTGCGCCATCTTGTAGTGCACGTACTGCGGCATCGGCTAAATCTGCACCATTTCGTATGTGTTCATTGATCATTGGTGTGCTAATTCGCAACGCCTCCTTCAGCTTGTATGGTCTTGGCCCGGCTGGTATCTCTGCACCTTCAATAAAAACAAAATCAACGGTAATCGTACCAGAAACCGGTTGTGTCTCATAAGGACGTGGCTGCAGTGAGAGAACTTGGGTCGAAGCAGGACCAACAGCCAATTCATCGATGCCAACCAAACCAAGACCAAGGAATTTCGGTGAATCATTAGTGTTCACTGAACGATCGTAAACCTCAAAGAGTATCTCAGCAGATTGCGGGGATAATTCACTAAGAAAGTATATACATGGTATATGCAATTACACTAATAAATATATCTTTAGGGTATACTTACAATAGAAAATGCTCATCCCAGTATGGTGTTGAACCTTGACGTACACCAGTTTGATTCTTTTGTGCTGGCTCATCCATTTCAACTACAACAAATGGATCTTTGGCATCACGCAGACCTTCGCCCTTGACAATCTTCACAAGTAGACGACGTCCTGAGATCATTTGTTGTTGTGACAGTGATTGACTTGAGCTGAGACCACTCTCCATATTGTGCTGCGTGTAGGAGGAGATTTGAGAATGCGAGTGAGCGAGCGGGCGGGGTAATAAATGAGAGGTGAATTTGATAAAACGAGAAATTATTAGAATATGAAATGAAGAGAGATATACATATCTGGTTAAAAATATTTATATAATTTTCACTTTTTTCTAACAATGAAATTCGCCTTTGATTAAGAGAAAAATGTTAGCGTTTTCTTTTTCACAAATGAATTTTAATCAATTAACAACGTTTTATTGTCGAAATAACAATGAAAAGTTTGAAAGAAAGAATAACAATTTAGTTTAATTTAATGTTGCAATTATTAATTGATTGTTTGTTATCAGTAAAAGTATTGATAAGTTCTCTGAAAAAAGAGAGAAAGTAAAAATAATAAAATATATTTTATATTGCTTAAGAAAAAGTTTCGGTCAAAATTAACAACATAATTGTTAAAATGACAATTTGTTTGACTTTTAAACGAGCACCAAAGGCAAATTTCATCGTTTTACAAATATGTAATGATGATAATAATTTAAATAAATGTTAAATACAAATAACGAAAACATATTAAAACATAAATATAAATAAAGCTGTAATCTTTTTTTTTTTCAGTGAACAGAATTAAATTGCTCTGGAACAGAGTTATTTCGTAGTGACTTAACCCTGCAACTCTGTTGTTTAGCCACAAAAGATTACAGTTTATAGGAATATGGTTGAGGTTGAGAGGAGAACAATGAGAAGAGTGTAAACGTATGCATCTAATATAAAATTGAATTGTTAGAGAAATATAATACCGTGTAAAATATGTATCTAGGAAATATAAATACGCTCGTATGCTGGCATTACAGGCATTTCACTTTCAAAGTTTGTAACTTCACTTATGCTATGGCAAAAGTGAGAGGCAGGAAGTATCGAAACTTTTGCACAACCTGGTGTACATAAGATTTTCAATCACAGTCCCTAGCTGCAATCTTCTGTGTTACTTGCATCAAGTTAAATTGTACTAAGTACAAAAGAGTTTGCTGTTGCTCAGCAACAAAAAATTACAGCTACTGCTTTATGCCAGCATGCGAATGATAGTTTATGAAAAAACACAAAAATTACTAAAATTAACAAAGTTTTTTTTTTAAATGTTCAACGTCATTTTAACATAAAGAGATGGAAGTTTTGAATTAAAAAATTGTATAAAATGTAAGAGAATCATGCTACATTGTAAAGAATAAATAGTAAGTGACATTAAAATTATTCCGAAAAACATTTAATACAAAATAGTTATTCCAAATATTCTCTTTTTCTTCTCAATGCTCTCTCACACCGCTCACCGCCAATGAATCATAATGCACAGGATATATTACAGGCATATCCAATGGATCGATTTCGGCGCGTGGACATGTCGAGTAGATTGAAAAATCAACTGGGTAAACTGTGTCTCGCAATGCGGTCGTTATTATTTCGCTTATCACTTCTTGTAATTGTTGTTCATCCTGATCCATGGGCTTAATGGCGCCAACGCTATTCATAGCAATGCGAATCTAAAACGAATCAGTTTAAATAAATAAATGTAGTTTATGTCAATTTTTAACTTACATCTGGATAACCTTCGACACGCATATCACCCTTTAATGTATTGTAATTCATGGCAGAGGCCATGCGTGCACGAAAACGTGATACGGTTACTTTATAGTGTGATGTATCTACTTTACCCGATTTTTGACGGAACGTTTTCACTTGCAGCACTGGCATTGCATCACAGTCGAATGTAATCAGCTGCAAGGAAGAGGAAGAAGAAAATATAGAAGGTAGAAGACGCGTGTTCGTTTTGCGTATTTATGCCAGCTTAAAGTTGCTTATTCTCAAATTTGTATAGAAATCACAATTCAATTTTAAAGTTTATTAAAGCTTAAGCTACTTTAAGCGCGCAGAGCGCTTTACATCGTATGCATTCTCATATAATTAGTTACCATATTTGCTGGATTATTCTCATCACAATTGCAAAAGATATTGTTTAAACTTGGTGCTGGACTATCGGGTAATACGCGTACAATTTCCACAGCGACACCATGCTGAAAAAAATGATATTGTAAATGCGAGACTTATAAATAAATAAATACAGTTACTATTAATAGATTTTTCTAATTAAATAAAAATCCAGCTCTAAGTAGCTTCTAAAAAAGAACTGTATTTCTCACAAGGAAGTATTTCACATAGTAGCCTGTACTTTTTTCAATTACAATACTTAATATAGACTTGCAGACAGAATGAGCTTTAATTTTTGTATTAACTTTGTGTTTTCAACTTATATTCTAATGTTTCAAAACTTTTATCTTGATTTGTATTGCATAGAACCTGTAGCGCGTTCTGAAACGTGATAATAATCCTCCTGTTTTAAAAAATTTGTTGTTGCTCGCACTGACATCATTCGTTTATTATCCAGTTGGCGTTCTTGACCTGTAACCTTTGATTTCTTTGAGGCGTATAGTAAGAAAATACTTGAATAAAGCAAAAATCGATTATAACTAGTGATAGACAAAGGGAAACCTCCCACATGATCCTTATTTCACAATAATATTTTCTAAGAAAATGGAAGTTTCTCTGATAATTTTCTGTTCCGAAATTTTTTCTGTCAGTGTTGGAAAACTGCTTCTGGAAAGAATTCAACTTAAAGCTTAAACTTTGTGATTCTTAATCTGAGTCTCGTCTGAAAACTTTAGTTCTAGAATATCAAGACTTCAAAAAACTAAAAATTCTTTAGGGGGTTTTCATCCCTTTATCTAAGCACAACATATTTTCAAAATCTTCTGTAAAAACTAAAAGAAAATTCATAATTTTTATGTGGATATATTTCTAATATATTCTTGTAATTTTCTTATATAAAACATTGCAATCATACGTGAATATTTCACAACACACGAGAAGTTGATTCACGGATTACGTAATTCGACGCTGTGAGTCTGACTCTCTTTTGAAAAGAAAACGTGGTTCACATTTTTATATATTTATACTCATATGTATGTGTATTAGGGCGGATCGATTTTTTTTCTTAAGTCCATCATGAATTTACTGAAAGATCTTGAAAAGAGAAAAATTTTGGTTTTGCTTCTTCGACTTTTATATTTTATTTTGCAATGAAAATACTACTGATAGTTAAGTCTATGAAACCCAATAATTAAATTATGATTAACTATAACTAATTTTTAATTTTAATTTTCAAATACCATTAGGAAAGCGAAAATGATGTTCAAAATGTTTCACTTTTCAAGACCTTTCAGAAAATTTCTGACGCATAAAGCGTTGAAAATCGTTCAAACAAATCGATCCGCCCTAATGTGTATATTCCAAAGTTTGTAAAATACAAAAAAAAACAGCCAATCAAAATATAAAAACACAAAGCAAAATAAAATTTAAAAAAAAACCAACTTTAATGCTAACCTTGGCCTCGGTCTTACAAAGTGATGATAAAAAACTAAAACAAAACACAGCTCGTAAAAATTTTATATAAAAGAATCAGTAGAAAAAAAGTGAATGAATGAAGAATAACAACATAAATAAAAAAAATATATATAAAAAAATACACAAAAAAAATAAAAAATGTAAACAAAAATAAGTATCTGCGTCAGTTGAGTGCTTTGTATATCAGCGGCATGTTGCTTGCTTTTTTGGGCAATTTTTATATACTTTTTTTTGTTACTTCTGCTCTTGACTAATGAGAAGCTCATGAATCTGATCTATCTTTTTTTTCTCTTTTATTTTTTTTTCTTTTGTTTAAGAAAATTTTAGTATTTTTAATGCCAATTTTAGTATATTTAATTAATGATTTGTTGAAGAAAAGATACATACCAGTATAAAATTACATACAAAAATTACGAGTATGTATGTTGGTATAAAAAAAAATTATGTTTATAATTATACGCACAATTATAGAATCTTTTGTAGTTTCTTGGAATTTCATATACAGTAGTTTTTTTATATGAAGAAATGTTTAGAAATACATTTTTGGAAAGTTTGATATGTATATAAATTAATAGATCATTTAATATTATTAACTTTTTAAATAACACAATTATTATTTTTAACTGCATAAAGCTAAAGATAATTTATAAAATTACCGTCAACTACCGTAACTACTGTAGTACATACAATCTTAAAAAGTTGTTGAATTTTGTACATTAGACAATGTGAAATACTAGCTGTATAAGAAGTTCAAAGATTTTTTCAACAAATAGCTAGAAAAAGTCGCCCTAATCTCTCTATTGAGCCATAACTATGTAGTTCTGTTAAACTATTTAAATTTTAAAAATTAAACAGAGGGAAAACTACTGGAGGGAAACCTCTGATTGTGATCAGATTCAAGTTATATATAAACTCAGAAGACATCAGAATAGTCTTTAGCTTCCCTTTGAAAATTTTCAAGTTTTGTGAACATCTGTCTCAAAGCTGGCCACAAAAATACAACTGCCAAAAAGAAATTAAGATCGTATAACTTCGAGTTCCACTAGATGGGCTTAACAGATTTTTCGATTCTTAGAACAGTTCTTCTGTGCTTTATGTAAGCCATAAATAGATTGAATTCGCATTTCCAGCTAAAATTTACTAAAGATAAATTTTTTTACAGATTTTTTAAGCACATAGTTTCTAAACGCTTAAATGGATAAAGTAAACTAAACAGTAAAACTGCCAAATCAAATTCAACACGAGCAAGACTATATGTCCTTGCACCAAACTGAAAACTAGTTCAATTCCGAACAATCAGATTATTATTCTCGAGACCAAATGTGAAATTAAAATAATTGCAATTGATTTAAGATTTGTTAAAAGATATGAAGATAGGAAAAATTTAAAAACACTTCAACTTTCAAATTATAAACAATGCGTGTAGCACCAAAGCATGAAAAAATAATTATATAAAATTGAAAACTAAACTGATTAGCTATGGATAGGTTAAAATTATAATTGAATTTTATATGCATTATTAACTAAATATTCAATGCAAATATTATTTATTATTTTGTTATCAATGCTAAGCAGAAACAAAAGTAACTTTTCATTTGGTGCCTTTATGTCTCTTATTAGAAAACTATTTACGCTTTCACTAACATTGACATTATTAGCCACAGAAGCATGACATAAAACCAATGAAAAAGAGACAATGAAACTATTGAGCCAATATTGACAGACATTGACAGTGTACGAGTAGTACATAATGAACATGTCAAATATTAATATTCAAAATGGAAATAAAATATATATTTATATTATTGTATTTATGTATATATAAAGATTTAAATTTTTAACTTCAATACATCAATTCAACCAAAATGACATCATATATTTTCAAACCAATTATCTTTTTCATCTCTCGATGATGATGTCACATGTCTGCACATAAATTATACTTTAATATATGACGCAATTAAAAAACAGAATTTTTTAAATATTTACAAAATTATAATAATACATTCAACCTTACTATAACAATTAAACTACTTAAAAGTGATTTTAAAATCGAATTGACTTTTATCCTTTACAAAAATATGCCTGAATAAAAAATCCACAGAAAATATTTAACCATGCAAATAACGTTAAAAACTAAACCTAGATCCAAACTAGTTCTTTGTATAATTTAACACTTGACTAATCTCTATGCAAAACTTACCTCTTCAACAGATTTCTTGAGTGTATCATTTAAAGCTATAACCCATGAGGTTAACAATTCGTTGACAATTACTAAATCACTATAAAGCCAACGAAAAACTTGACTGGTCCATGTAACAGAGGTCTGAAAAATGAGAGGGCAAAAAACTAATAAGTTTTAATGTGTAAAATGACTAAAAAACGCTTACTGTTTCTGGTCCAACAACATTTGATGGTGGTGGGACATAACGTTTTTTACGATTTTCGGGACCTGTAGAACCTTGACGTACCACACGTCTACGTAAGCCACCGGGAGCAGCACCACCACCTGCACCTCCACCAACACCAGCAATAGGTGTACGTCCACGTCCACCGCCAGCTGCAGGCTTAGCTGCAAGATCCTGAGGATATTTTTTAAAATTTATATTAATTATATACTGGAGGAAATCAGTTCTTTTTTTTTACCTTAATATCAGCTTTACTTGCCAGCAATTCTCTCGGCTCCGATAGACGTAGCTTATCAGTTTTTCCTGTAGCGCCAACACCGCCTGGCCCAACACTACTCTGTCGACTATTGCTATTGCTTGATGTTGTTTTATTGTTGTTTTTCAACATATATTTATTGTATAAAAATTTACACAGCCATACTAAGAATAGAGCCAATACGGCCCAAATAAATATGAACATTGCTAATGAGTCCATTGTTAAATCACCAATTCCTTCGAATGAACAAATATAATCATCGATTTGATCTGCTAGATCCATTATTTAATTGAATGAAAAGGGGGGAATGTGGAGAATTTCATGCATCATATCTGCAAAATAGTTAGAAAGAAGAAAGAAATTTTAAATTGAAAGATTATAGATAAAAGTGCAAAAGTAAAAGTAAAAAATTGGAAATAATAAAAATATTTTGAAAAATGGATTCAACATTTTCGTAAATCTCTATAGACATGGCAAACAATTTGAGAAACCGCAGAGTTTTTTTTTTTTTTTTTAAAATAGATGGTGGCTTGGTTTGATCTGAAGAGAGAAAATATGTAGCGCAAATCGTACTCTTTTCTCGAGAATTAACTACAATAACAGTTAAATGAATTTGACTACATTAAAAAAATTATGTATACAATTTTATTTTTAACTGCGTAATTTAGTAATTTACCATGTTGAATGCAGCTGAAATACTCCAAAATATGATCAAAATAATTCAGTTTTAGTTCGAATAATCGAAACAAATTGTTAATGGGAATTTATAATTTTTTTGATTCTTTTTTATTATTAATTTTTCTTTTTACTACACAGTTACTCTATTTTTGTTTCTTTTTTTTTATTTTTTAATTAATTTTATTTACTCTTTTTTTTTGGGATTTTCTTTTATGCTTTCATCAACCTGACAAAAAAAAAATTTCGCAATTGAGACTTGCGATTGACAAAAAACATCTGGGCACACGAACTAGCGAAAAAGATGAAGCAATTTCCGACACAAGAACGGAGAAAATAAAATGAAACAATTTGAAAATCGTTGGATAAAAATACATATATATAAAAATTTTAGTATTTCGAAAAAAAAATATTATTGAAATTTTTGTTCTTTGCTATTTTTAGCAAATAATTTTTTCGGTTCTTTCACTTTTGCAAAAATTTGGAATACTTCAATTTTCCTCACTCACTTGTTGCAAAAATAAAAATGAAAACAAAATAATAGAAAATTTCGAAAATTAAATATAATCAACGTAATAATTTTAATTGATATTTTATTAAAATCAAAAGAAAATAAAATGAGCTTTTATTTAAATATTTTAAAAAACTGAAAAACACCCAAAAAACGCGAACCGAACCGAAAAAAAAGCAAAATTAAACTGATCTAAACTGAACGAAAAATGAGAGCAGAGCGGTGGAAATTTTACAAAACTGCAGGAAAATTTTAAAATTTCATTTAGAAAATATTTATGTATATATTTTTAGGTATATGTTTGTATTTGTATTCACCCAGGGGCAAAGAAAAGCTACAAACAGAGCAACATTGATTGTATTTATTATTTGATTGTTAAATGATAGTAGAGAAGGCCCAGTGGTCCAAACTACACAATTTAGATATTTTGTATCAATTTTCAATTAAAGTATAAGGCTAGAGCATCCTTTGAGGGTGAGCTAACGAAGATATTCTAAGATTTTGCATTATTTTAGGTGAAAGAATCAGGCTTGTCTTATTATTATTATTATTTAAAAGAAGGACGACTCGAAACTCAGGCACTGCGATAAGATCTGCTATAAGATCTATTGTGCCAAAGCTCCAAGCTATGAAAGAAAGAAAGATAGATAAGAAACATACCCAAGCCGAGAATCGAACTCGGGTCTCCAGAGACAAGAGTCTGGCACTCTGCCACTAGACCACAGTGGCGATGGTTGGACCTACAGTTTAATGCCGATTCCGAACGGCTGTGTGGCAATTTTTTATCAGCTCGGTGGTTTTGCCATTACCAACCAAGGTGTGTACTTGTACACTTTCTTATAATTCTTATCCACTTCATATCGATATTGAATATAAGAAGTTTTATGAGAATTAACCACTAGACCAAGACGGGAATCGAACCCGGAATCTTCTGGGTGAAAGTCTAGTGTAATATCCACTAGACTATCGAGGTCGTCTACAGATCCCTGAGAGGAGGCACTTGCTCGTTTAAGAGTAAAATAATCGAAAAGTAGGTAGCTTTTACTATATGACAACAAATTGGAGTTGATGTAAAACACTGAAAAATTAAAGCTTTTAAATGAAAATTGAGATTTTTTAGTGGTTCTGCATACAATTTATTGCGCTAAATCTGAATCTATTAACACAAATTTTCTTTCACACCAGTATTCTAATACCTCGCAGACGTGTATAATTTATCTAATCTTAAAGCAAAAAAGTAGCTTTGAGATCAGCGTTCGCTTAGCGATACTTTGACAAGCTAATCAAATCTGTTCCCACTGGGTACATTCTAAGCAGATACATTTGCGTCGACGCAAAGAGATTACCTAAGCAAAAATAGCTAAAACTACGAAAGGCGCAACAAATAGCAAGCAGTCAAATAGATGAATAGATAGATGGAAGGAAGATAGATAGATATGTGTTTGTATGGATTCAGATAAGCAAAGACAGACAGCGGACAATATACCATACATAAAATACGTGAAATATAGTTTTCCAAAGTAAGCTATACGCTTAAGTTTTCGAAAGTAAAAGTAATATTATATGGGGACACTGCCGCGACACAAGAATTTCAATGGAAAGAAAATTAATTTGAATGCATGCAGATAGATATGGTATCTAAAAGATACGCATTTGCATATATTGTAGCTTCTTTCAGCTTCAAATGAAATGTGAATGTATACGTTTTATTATTTTTATTTTTTTGTTGATGTTGTGGGGATCATCAATAAGCAACAGCGGCAGTAGCAGCAGCAGCAGCAGTTGATGGAAGGGGAAATCATCAGCACTTTCACACATCATCTTTGACGTCATTGTTTCATAGTGATGATATAGTGTGTGTGTCTAAGTTTATATGATGTGCATTTCAATAGAATGACGTAATTTAGCGCAGTTCTTTTTTTGTTTGCTTTGTGTTTGAGATTTTCTTGTACAGCATTTTATTTTTATTTTACATCAACACACACACACACACAATCAGAGCGGCAGCACATAAACATATAAAAGTTTATATACACAATTTGTGTATTTCATAGATACAATTTAACATTTGTTTCTTTTACATTTCCTTTTGTTTATAAATCGTTTCAAATCTATTTATAAAATTTAATTGTATTGAAACATAAATTAAATTAAATGGAACTGTGTGTAGAAAGAACGAAATTGTTTTAATTAAGTTGGAGTTTGTTTGGCTGCTTGTTTTTCATAAGGATGTTGTTTTTGCATAGAAATTAAATTTAAGATTTTTTATGAATTTGGAAGATTTTCAAGAATTCATTATTTGTTTACTCAGATTCATAAGTTGGCATAAAATGCCTGCATAAATAAGTCAGAAGTAAGAAGAGAAAAGTAGCCAAGTATTTAATATTAAGAAGAATATATCAATTAAGTTTGTGGAAGAGGAGGTTTAAGTTTAGCTAATATTAACTCGAAGTTTCCTATGAAAATTTGGAAATTGCTAATTGAGTAAGAGACAGCATGCAAAACAAAAACTAAGAAACAGTCCACGTCAATAGATGGCGTTATAACAACACCGGATACAGCACTGGGAACATTTTACAACACTGAGCATTTTCAATATTTTGGGATTTATAATGAAAAGTAGCTTTATTTCATTATAGCAGCCACAAATTAGTAGACACTAGTTGCAATATTTTTCAATTTGGAATCTTCTACTAAAGATTCGATCTCAAAAATTAAAATACTCAGAAAAGCAATAAGTTAAATGCTAAGTCCTAGCACAAAGTAGAAATGCAAACTGAAATGATTCATTATTTGAAGACTATTGATTTAAAATTTGCATGCAACTGAGAATACTTCCAAATATAGCTATTAAAATTTAAGAAAAAAAATCCGCTGGCAAATTCGACACTTTGATTGCACTCAAATACTTAAAAATACTACATTGAAATCACATAAATTCATCAATTGCAGATGGCGCTATTTACGTACGTCTATGTCTACCACAAGAAATTAAAATGTTTATTTTTGTTTTATAAACGAAAGAAACGTTTCGTTGAAAAATAAGTACCCAATTTTTCATGTAAAACAAATAAAATTTGCTGTTTTCATGTTCTATACAAATTTAATGAAATAACTCAAGTGGTTTTTATAAAAATTTTGGCATTTGGTGAGTGCAAAAAATAAAAACAATATAAACAGTCGAAAGCTGAAATTCTTTCTAGTCGAATGTGTTACTAAAAATATAGGTACAAAATGAAAAAAAAAAATAATTATAAAAATAAATTTATTTTACAATATAACAGAATTTTATTTTTTTTCTCAGTGCATTGTTGCCAATTATTGCATTTCGTTTTTGTCTATGACTAAAAAGTAGAAAATTTAAATTTTGAGATTTTTCAAATTTGGAAATAACCTCAAAATTTTTGTTTTGGAGATCACGTTTTTATTTACACCCACCAAGCATACACGACACACAAAAAGTATTCGTTCGCCACCAACACGCAGATGTGCGATGTCGGAATTGAAGATGCTTAAATACTCTACGTTTGAATGTAGTATGCAGGTATTTATGATTATGGTTAGATTCACTTAGCCACCCACTAGCTTCCGTTTAATGTGTTAGAAATTTATTAATTGGCAATAAGTTTTTGATGAAACTTTTAAAATCAAAAACAATTGAGAAACAAAGCATTTGAACACAACGCAATATTTATAGGTAGTTATGTGAAACCACAAATGAATTCGCATCAAATCAAAACTGTTTGACTTGCGGTGGTACAGTGGCACAAATTCGATTAATATAAATAGATATTTGTATGAACTACTTAAGATCTGTATGACTCAGCGTGATCGAGGATGTTTTCGCTTGCGAGCATCTCATTACCAAGCTTAAAGCTTTTCATTTGCGTGTTTATGGATCTCAAAGCAGACTTAAAGCTTTTCGTTTGTGAGTAAAGGAAACAGCGAAAAACCAAGAAATAAATAGATACAATTTAAGTTTTTATTATCAGGCTATTGTAAAATTTTAAGAACTTTCTAATAAGTAAAGGTTTGACTAGAAACAGAAGTGTTCAGCTATCTGTACTTTTTTCCGAGTCCGAGACTCTAAATGAAGTTTTAAATCAGTTTTAATTTTAATGTCCACATAAACCATTTAAAATTCTTGAAGCAATTGAGTGAGTTGGGCCCAGTATTCTCGAATTCTTTAAATTTTGAAAGGCCAGAATGGAAGCGACAGCGAAAGGCAATTATATTTTAACACCAAGTAAACGAGCCTTGAAAAACCTTAAATCTTCTGCTCAATTTTAACTATTACCTCTATAGAGTTACGTGATTGCAGAGGCATAAAATCTAAACACTTCCAACTATTGGATGTAATATGTTGAGTGTCAAAACCCCTGGCGGCGCAGACCCACACAACACACTCATGTGTGTGGTGCTTGTGTGATGTGATGCCAGCATATTGTCGCCAAACTGTCATATCTTTAAGTCGGCTAATATATTTTTATTGTTTTTCTTTGCGGTTAATTTTATTTTATAGTTTTGTTATATATTTTTCTTCCTCGTTATGCCACATAGTCATGCCGCCGCGATCGCTGCTGCCGGTGTCTGTTTTCGAAGCGTAACTATAGTCAAAATATTTAAAAAAAAGATAAATTTGGGACCTATGAACAACAATCACCACGAGGAGCAGACAAACTAGTAATATTTTGTTATTGTAATTATTTATATACATGCACACATTCGTTCTCATATAGCCGTATATAAATTTAGCATATTTGCGTCCATTGTTTTATTACCAGTACAATAAAAAAAAAAACTGAAGAAAGATCAGTCGCTCGCTCAGTCTAATGACCTGAGGTTCATGATTCTACGATATATAAAAAGAAGTAGAAGCGGTAAAGACGAATTATAATAATAGCAACAACACAATATGTTTATACATATATATACATTTATATGTATATGTATGCATGTAGTAGATATAAAATAATACTTACAAACCAAGTTATTTAGCCTATTGTGCGAATAAGCCAACAGCTAAAGCGGCAACAAAAATAACAATAGCACAATTTTGTTTAAGTTGGCAATAAGAGAAGAAGCAAAAACAGATTTATACACATATAAAAAGATGAAATACATACACATATACATATACATACGTATGCATGTATGTGTATGTTGGCGTGCGATATTTTCAAGCCATCTAAAATTGGCGTGTGGGTACAGTGGAGCAAATTTTATATATATTTTCACATAACCGCTCATCGAACCAAAAAAACAAGCTCCAAATTGGTAAAATAATCTTATAGCCTTTAGAACATCGAAGGTAACCAAAAACCAAATTCGATTTGCTATCTTTAGTATAAAATAATCTGCTATACTAGAATATTATTATTCTGCAATACCAGGCATAACAGGCATGGTAAGTAGGTAGATAGGTAGAGTGGCTACTCCCTCTAACAGAGGGAGCACAATTAGCGCTAGAGCGCCGTTTTGATACCACAACCTCATTTGTGAATGGGTGTTTGCTCTTTGTTGTCTAGAGCCACTTCGTGTGATTGAGAAATCGGAGGAGTTTTCCAATTTTGAGTTGGAGACCTTGGTTATGTCATCTAGAAAAGGTTCGTGGAATAGTTTTAGTCTGGTTCTAGTAAGAGCCGGGCAATGACAGAGAAAGTGGGTTAGAGTCTCTCTTTCTTCAAGGTTGTTACAATTTCTGCAGTGTGTGTTGTGTGGGATGCGGAGTTTGACCGCATGGTCCCCTGTTGCCCAATGTCCCGTCGTACTGACGGTCAGTCTGGCTACATCAGATTTTTTTAAATTTACTTATATACTCTTCTATGGATTCTAAGTCCCTTCGACCAATAAACCAAGCATTTTATTAGACATTTCCTCTGGTTATACTTCATAAGTTTAAGCACGCGGTGAAAACATCTCGGATATAGAATCAAACAAACGATGGCACCTGAAGAAATGTTTTTAGTGAGGCCAAAATCGACCTACGGTTAAAGGTTTGGCAAAAATTTTTAAAGTGAAATATGTGGGTATGCAAGTCACATTTGATTGAGCTCAAATCATGTCAAATCAGATAAAGAAAGAATTGTAAGAATGTGTGAAGCCAATTCTGAAGCGAAGAAAATAAACATTAACTTTATCTTCAATATAAGGATCAGGAGAATTGTTTAATTTAATTTAGTTTTAAGTTTAAGAGTTTTTCTTATAGGGCATTAAATTTCCAAAAGTAAGAAGCCTTAGAAAATAGGACAAGTGTATGACTGGTTTATGTAGATATTGCAATGAAGAATTCAAAATTTTTAAGCAGGATTGAAATCTATCAAATTTAGTATGGTAGATACAGAGAACTTTCTAACGATCTGGCCAATATATGGAATAGTGTGCGGATGAAACCAAAAAAATAAATTAAAATTTACACAGCACCTCTCTTCTCTTCTAGTCCATACCACCTTGATCAAAAAGTTCCCGGAATAACCACCGTGTGGCGCTCGCATCGTTCCAATTTGAGTTCTGTGTTTTTTTTTTTTTGTTAAGTTTGTACATCTGTGGTTGATATTCCTTTGCAAAAGTTACGTAGCCAAGAGTACATCTATCTCTGTGTGGGTTGGCAATTTTTTACAATTTTATCAAATTGTATTGTATTTAATTTTGCGTAAAAAACGGATTTAATGGTGCGCGAACGTTGGAAATGTTGGAAAAGTGTTTCGGCAACGATTCTCTAAAGAAAATGGTCGTTTACCAGTGGCACGAGCGGCTCAAAAGTGGTCGTGAGTCAATTGAAGATGATGAACGCAGTGGCAGACCATCGACATCGAAAACCGACGAAAAAGTTGATAAAGTAAAAGAAATTTTGGTCAATAACTGCAAACTAACCATCAGAGAGTCTTATTTGGGCGTTATGAGGCGAAAGAGACCAGAATTATGGACAGAAAACTCGTGGATTTGGTACCATGATAAGGCACAGTCGCACATTATTCGTAATTTTTTGACGAAAAATGCAACAAATACTATCCAACAGCCACCGAATTCACCTGATTTGGCTCTCTGTGACTTCTTTCTGTTCAATCGAGTTAAAAAATCATTACGGGGAACGCGTTTCAGCAGCCGAGAGGAAGTAATGGAAAAATCGCAGGAAGCATTGATGGACATATCGAAAACCGAATATAAAAAATGTTTCGAGGATTGGATCAAGCGCTGGCATAAGTGTGTTGCAGTCGCTGGAGATTACTTTGAAGGGGACAATATAGATTTCGATGAATAAACTTGTATTTTTAATTTCCTGAATAAATTCCGAGAACTTCTTGATCAAGGTGGTATGTTGCTATGAAGAACTTTTTTTTTTTTGTGCCAAAATTTTATTACTATTTTGGATTATGCATCGTAACTTTACATGACTGCATAAGTTATAGAACCGCTTGGAAGCAGAAATCTGTTTAAAAATATAAACATCCAAGGTCGATTAAGCTATAATGGATTGATGTATATACGAGTACCTATATAAAAATCATTAGCAATGTTTTTTTTTTCGTTTTATTTAATATTAAACAATTTTGATTGCTCAACTAAGAAAATTACTTCACCTACATAATTCACTTCCTTGTTATTTCTTTGCACTCGAAATGTTTGCGTGTGTATTTTTGTTTTTAAATCGCTTTCAATCCTCTACAGCTGCACACTTTAATGACATTAAAATAAACATTAAAATGTACGGGTATGTAGGATAAGCTGAACTAAACTACGGGCACACCTACGATTGCATGCATACAAACACACAAGTATGTATATCTGTGTGTGTATTTATACCACTGTGCAGAGCATAGAGACCACATAAATACAATGAAAGTAGTAACGCTCCCAAAGAACAAAAATATAACGTCATCATTTCAAAAATAAAAGAATTCCCGCTGATTGTTTTTATTTTCGATTTTTTCGCAATGCTTTGCAAAAAAAAAAAAAAACAACACCATTAAATAAAAAATATACATACAAAATAGGTTGATGTTGATTTTTAGCATTTTTAAATATATTAATATATTGGTAAAATATTTATTTTTGACATTATTATGTATAAAATATTCACTATAAATGACATGTTGATGTGATGAATGATGATCATGATAAATAATATGCAAAAATATTCAAGTAAGTAAAAGTTTGTTTTAAAATTCCAGACATGCAAATTGCAGCGAACAAATATTTATTTTTTATTGGAAAAAGTTTAAACAAAAATGAAATAAATTGCGAAGAAATTCAAAATAAAACAAACATGAATTGCATTAAGTAATTACCTTGCACGTAAATAAATTTTGTAGTTTATAAATGTAAACATATGCATTTGGAAAATTATAAAAGTAAATTTAATAAAGCATTTAGTTTAAACGAAACAAAATGTTATGAATTATAAAGAGTAGCAGAGAACAGTAGCAGAGAAATACTTTGTTTGATGGAAAAAAATTAGCTGACATGCGTTGAGCGAGATTATACCACAGTTCGGTCATAATTGCTGAAAATGAAGAAAAACATAACTAGAAGGAGAACGATGCTAGAATCAAATGGTGAGCGTAATTTCAGTTATGCTCTCTAAAACCAAATTCATAATGAAGTCATATTCTTTCAAAAACAGTGATGCGAAAATAGCATAAAAGAGCGTAGGAAGTTTTAAGGTTCCCAAAGTATTTCATTTGGCAATTAATAAAAATTATAAATAATTTCTGAAGAAAAAACTGCACTAATGCAATCTAATAAAAATCTAACTCACTCTGGGAATAAAAATAAAATTAATTAAAATCGCAATTTTGAATGTATTGCCGAATGTATTGTGACTCAAGTTGTTAATTTCTGTGTTAAATTTCTGGAAATTAAGATGAGTATAAATAAATTGCTAATAAATTTCTAAACTAATGAGTAATTGCTTTAAATTTATTGCATGATATCCATAAATTTTATGCGATACATCAGATTCAACTTCCTGTAATTTCATGTCTTACCCTATGCACATAATTCATTTAACCCATTTTTGTAAAAAAAAATTTCGCTATCCAAAAATAATCGTCTATATAAAAGAAATGTGTATTTCGGAAAGCAAAACGGCGACAACCGGAAAGAAAAGAAACTGACCAGCCACTTGTTGCGTCACACACACAAAATGGAATTGGCATTACATATTAGTATCATAAATATGGAAGAGCCGAAAAAGAAAACAGAAATAAACGTGTTCATAATTTTGTCGTACATTTGGGCAAAAAAAAAAACAAGTTGAAATATTGCAATAACCTCAGCACGCAGTCATAAGAAATAGTGAAGTGTAGTATTTCGCCGAAATCCCCCCTCTAGATCCGCTAAAGTATGTATGTAGTACGTATTATAAATTTGCTTTCAAGTTTTTTATATGATATGGTAATAAACTAAATGTAAAGTGATATGCAACAGAAAGTGTCGGAACTCTAAAACAACAACTACAAAACTTTAAATTTTGTTCATAAATTGTGGTAATCAGAATTTTAGGTAAAACGAATTTCAATACGAAAAACAAACTTTATATACAATAAAGAAAACAATTTCTCATTTACTTTACAGTATTTTCACTTCTATAGATTGTTGAAAGGGGGGAACTAATACAAAGATCACTGTTGAGGAACTGTAGTGGGTTCCGAAACGATCGTCTGATTTGCTAGTTCTATGAACTTTTTGATTTCCTTCTGGTTCATTCAAAGCCTATTAATTTTAATAATAGAATTTCTATTTAACAGCTTAAAGAAAAATCAATAAACTTTGAAGTCATAATTTGAGAATTGTTAAAAACTTCAGTACGATTACATTGTAATAATTGAGAGTTCTCTTTACACACTTCTGTAACACTCGCCTTTCAGTTCAGCATAAAGCGCAAAAACTGGTTAAAAATACAGTCTCACTTCTCATTGTCAAAGCAGAAAAAACGCTATGCCGGTGGTGGTGACACAATATCAAGATTTTCAAGATCATATCAAAGATTAACTACATGTACGCGTACAATCCCAGCGGTTTTTAAGGCAAGTGCTTCAAAATTAGACGCTTGAAAAGTGCGTGCAAGCGCACCATGTCAACCGAAAATCGCAAAGCTTTTCAAAATTGTTATCGGAGTAGTTTTTTGATTGTTTTGAATATTCATTTACAATTTGGAACAAAATGGCACATCTATATAGATACCAAATTTTAGGAAGGAAAAACAATAAAACAATATATATCTCTCGAAGCAGTGAACAAGCGCGCGCAAGTGCCTAACGTGCTCATTGTTGCACTTGCTGCACTAAGCAAGCGCTCGGCTCCTAGAGCATACAATGTTTAAATTAATATGCATCATATGTGTTAATACATAGCACTTAAGTGCTTGCAGTTAAGCACTTGTTTTGTGCTATTTACCGCTGGGATGTAGGTCGTGCATATCTATGTATGTAATCCTCCAAGTATTTTGCATTTTAAATACCGGCTTCTAGTTAAAAACGCAAGAGCAGCGCCAACAAAGTTTTGCCTTACAACATTTATCAATACACTGGGTAATAAAACATTGTACGCGTATGCATACATACACACACATGTAACAATAAGTAACCACTTTTTAAGGTTTAATATTGAATAATTCATTGATTTGAACTTCTACTCAAAAGTACCCAGCGGTTGAAAGAGATACACAGCTTGCAAAGGATTGCAATACATTGGTTCCAAATCGCGAAATTGTAAAAAAACAGAGAAATAAAAAAAAGGCTAGAGAGTATCTTGACAACCAACTTTCACTTTCATATCCATGCACATATGTATGGCGAGTTCGAAGTGCTTTCAAAGTGTTTCTAAGAAAATAATGTGCTGGAGGCGAGCATTAGAGAAGTGCATGAATTTTTACCGCTGGTTGAATACATTTTCTTATACACACAAACACACATAAAGAAAAGTGGAACAAGGCACGTGAATATAATCACATGCAAACTAAATGCAGAAAAATTTATAAAACGACAAGTACGGCAAAAAAAAAGAACAATATTAATAGTTGAGAGACAAGCAGACAAAGAGGCACATTTCAAAGTAGAATAGTATTAAAAATCTACCGAACTCGTGTTGGGTACTAATGTTACTACGATTAACGAAGCGTTCATCGTAGTTCAACAAAGTTTTAACTGAATATGGGATGCCGAACAAAACGTTAAGCTAATTTTTTAAAACTAAATTGTGATCATTTTGAGTAAATGTTTCTTGAAATATAGAATTGGGAGGCTTTTTTTGTGACTTTTAAATTACCTTGCAATTCGATAATGAAATTTTGTCTCGAGTCGAACGCTTTATGTTGTTCCTGTTTTTAGAAAATATCTCGAACATTTTTAAAAATTCTTTTTGCCATGGATAGCCCCATATATTCGGCGATGTACATATATGTATGAATATTTTACTGCTGGTGTTGTTCTTTTGTGCATTATTCATGGCACAATTTAACCGGTATGTGCAATGTACATAGGAAGATTTATAATAGAAATACATACATATATCTGCGAAAATTTTCCTTAGTGTTAATTTCAGTGAATGTCAACCGTTATGGACTATACTAACTGGCATAATGGTGTATGTTCACATACTGTAATAAATTTTTTTTTGAAAATAAAATTAGATAACTAAAAACTAGAAATAATAATAAAACAGTTCAATAGCAAGGTTAATGAACTGGAAAACAAAGCGTTTTAACCCATAGCTGAATTGTAGACACAGTGGGCATAAAATACGCTTCTCAGTAAGGAAAATATTACAGATATATTGACAGTTCATTGAAAATACACAGCTTGTCGTTGGTCTAGTAAAAATTTAGTTTTTTGATGGATTCAAAACATCAAAAGAGATGAGATTACAGATGAATTAACCAGAATCACTGTTGTGGAGCACAACAAACGCTTGTAGTAAGCGTAAGTTTTAAAAATAGAAATGCTTTAATAAGTAAGCCGCTGATTAGAATTGTTTATTAATGAAAAAAAATGAAAAAACCTACACATGTAAGTGCGTAAAACTTTAAAATAGCTAAATGTGAGGCTCATGTTTGTATGTATGTAAAAAATAATTTCATTTGATTTCATATGGAGGCCACACAGCAAACATTTAAATCAATTAATTAAGCACAAAATCATAGGTTTCGCAAAGTTCACAAAAGCAGTTTGCCACTTGGTCTATTGAGTTCATATGACGAAAATATAAATAAATTAATTTTTTTATTTTTTTTTTGATGAATGATTTATTCCAAAAAATAAAAGGAAAACTTAAGATATAACATAAATAAATGAAAGGTGCTCAGAATTTAAAGATCAGAATATTTGTTTGCTGAATTCATACCAAATAGAGAAAGGATTAGTTTGAGTGAATCTATGAGGTATAACCAAATGCTATTGATAATTGTATCATCAAATTATGCTTGCAACCAAGTAATCCAATTACTAAATAAATTTATAATCCAGCACGATATATTTTTTTTTTCTACCTTCAGATTGGAAGGTAAGTACATAAACTTCAATACTTAGAGGTTTGATGTCTAGGACGAATTGTTCCTTATAAAAACTAATTGTTTTTGATTTTGAATGAACCACTAGCTTCTCCTCTTACCGTATATTGGTTTTTAACAGTTCCCATCGCCTATACGAAATGCAATTAATTAATTTCTCTCATTTCTTTGCGGTTTTAGATCAAATGTGATGCTGTGATCTCTATCGCCAAAGCTTTTCAGTAGTAATTTCCAGCGGATGTCTAAACTGAATTCAGCTGTCCATAAAACTCTATATAAAAATAACTTGGTATGTAAGAAAAATCGTATATTTTTAATCTTATCAGTACTCAAGCTTATTAATGCTTGTTTGTTTTTTATTTTACAGACACTCACATATTTCTCACTTTAATTGAGACAGTCTAGTGACCCATAAAAGCAGAATACATTATTGTATAAATAATAACAAATTATTTACTTCTTCTTCTTCTTATTATTATTGATAAAGGTGACCATAATAATAATTTCACTTTATTTTCCATACACTTGGCAGCCCTTACCAATTGTTGTAATTATATTTTGATGTGACCATGAAATCTTATCATACATAATGAAAATTATTACCAAATTTTGGAGTTCCGTTTTATTTTCTTTTCGTATAAATATTTTTGATAAGCACAAAGAAATGATAAACCTGCAGTCACTTAAAACTAAATACGAGAATCAATACCGAAAAACGATAATATTAATTGATAAATTTAAGTATTTTGTAAATATATACTACTGTCAAAATTTTTCTAGGCTTGAACCAAAGACTTATCAGAAATTTAATAAGCAATTTTAATAACATTAATAAATATTATTAAAATTTTTGTTTATTTATATGTTGAAACTAACGCAAAATGATAAAAACAATAAAAATAATTTAATTTATAAAAATAAACAGAAGCTACTAGTATTTCATTATCACTGTGGGAATGTTATTTCAACTCGCTACTGACTTACTATTCTTAACTATTACTACGTACATGTGAATGAATCATTATGAATTCTACTGTATAGTGAGTGAGCTCAAAAAATATTCTCATACTAAAATAAGTATAAACTTTGAACATAGTACATTGTTACTGTGTATTCAAGTGATTTCGTCATATGTGAGCATATAAATTTTTATAGAAAACATTTTGGCACTTAGTTACCATAGATAGACTGGCACCATTCAAGTATATTATATATCAGCGTACATATGCACTTATGAAAATGAGTAATTGTATATAGAGCATATGAGTATATAAGTATATATCAAATTGCACACTAATATGAATTTAACATGCTAAAAAACCATTTCCGTTTATGTACTAAAAATAAATTACCATTGTCATTTTGTCTTCTACTTTTCTTTTTTTGATTTTTTTTTTTTAATATGATTTTAATATTTTTTTAATGTTACTATAAAAGAAAGGAAAGTATGTCATTCTTGTGACATGAAAAAAGGGCAAGTATAAGTGTTTCACTTGGGCTCATTAGGCTCAGTCTGCTGGAATAGTAACATGTTTACTTCTCTTCCAACCCATGTTTACTTCTCTTTCACAAATCAGAACATACTTGCATACTACTTACCTTGGGGATTACTCTGTAGTTAGATTCGAAAGACAGTTCTATTCGAATGCCAAATTCGTTTCCGAAAGGCACAAAATTTAATCTGAACATCGAACAAATATTAATCGAAAATGTTTTCTAGAGTACCAATCGTTCGAATTCGAGGATATTCTCTTTCGAATCGAACTACAGAGTAACCCCCCTTAAACGATATTTTATTATATTATTAATATGAATTATAAATCAGATAATTTTTGCTAACCTACTCGCCAAGCTCTTTAAATTGATATATAATATGGTATTGTAGCACTTCTAGATCTTTTGGAATAAAATTGTAGTTACACTAATAAATGTATAGATAACTGAAGTAGTACTTATGAGGTCTGAACTAGAATCAGACTAAAATTCAGATCACAAAATCAAACAAAAATTAAACCAAAACTCAAGTCAAAATTCAGAAAAAAATCCAATCAAAATTGAAACTAAATTTCTTCGACTAATATTCTGATCAAATCTAAATCAAAATTTAGCAAAAAATCGGACAAAAATCAGAGAAAAATCAGACCAAAAATGAGTCCAAGGTCCTGATGAAACTCAAACCAAAAATCCAATCAAAATTGAGACCACAATTGAGAATAAATTCAGACCCAAACTCAGACTGAAAACAAACCATGAAATCGGATTTAAAAACAGATAAACAAAGAACATCTAAATAAAATAGGACATCTAAAAATTTATCCTGCTGAAATTTCAGATTTAATGTAGTCCAAAAGTATTTTAGAACAGTTGCGCTGTAGGAACTATGTCTCAAAAATTAGAGCAACTCAAAGAAAAATACCATGAAATTGTTAGGTTTTTAGTGTGGTTTCTCTCAGGGTAAGAGAATTGGTTGTCATGTTAAGCTCCCGAGTTAAAAACAGTCTAGCGAATTCCATATCTCTCATCTCTTTAATATCGATTTTCTGAAGAATGTAACCTCAAAAATTGCTAAATAAAAAATCACTGCTATCTGTGGAAATCGGAATCACTACGCTGTCTTCCGCTCTCGAGAAATAACTAAATATAACTACGCTACAATAGTACCTAAATATAAGGCATAACAGCATTCAAATATGTGGAAAATTTGAGCAAACCTAACCATGGCATGATGGTGAGGATGACGATGATGAACACAAATATCTTTTGTCTGTGTTGACAATTGCACATTCAATTATATTCAATTAAGATTTCTGTTTTTTTTTTTATTGATAATGTGTGTCTATCAAAATGAATGCCAGCGCCAGCACCAGTGCCGCGCGCTCATAATAAATCGATATTCGATTTCTATAATTAAATGTCAACTTTGAATATAGTGTTCGCAAATACTAAGCAAAGTATAATTTCTTATTGTTTGTTTGCTATCTATGCAATAACAATTATTCTGTCACAGTCTTACTGACAGTCTACTACTATTACATATACCTAATAGTTAGGGTAACTACTTTTATTATTAAAATTATTAATGCTATCAAAAAAAAAAAAAAAAACTACACTCTTACGAGTACTGTGTATGTATGTAATACATATATAAAAAAGCGAAATGAAGTTTGCAAAATAAAAACCACACATCTAAAGAAAAAAGTAACCAAGTAGGTACAAAGTTGAAGGTACAGACACTAATTTTACTGCCTTTGCATGCTGATAATTATCTGTAATTTTGTAGTGTGTTTTTGATTTTTTTTTTTCTTAGCTTGGAAATTTAAATGTATGCAGTTTTTTATTTGCTTTTATTACATACATAAAGAGCTTTTATTTGATCAACATTCTGGTAGTAAATATGCACTTACATGTGTTGGTAATTAAAAAGTGCATATAAAATTAACTGTACATTGTAGTAAGAATTAACTTAAATAGATTGGTAATAACAATTAATTAATTTTCTAGTTGATTTAATATTTTGCAAATCAAGGAAACTGAACTTTTGACAGTATGCAGTAAAATAAAAAAACTTTGTTTGTATTGAAAAACTAGATTAACTAATATTTTAGTTGATGAATCTAAGGGCGAAATTACTTTGAGAGCAAATTCAATGAAAACTTAGCTGCAAATTATTTAAAATACTATAAAACTAACTAAAATAGTTAAAAAATAAAATGTACTTTTGGCAGTAGTGAACTTAACTAACAATTGTCGTAAAACTAAATTAACTAATATTTTTTATTATTAAATTCTATAAAAATTCATGTAATTAAAAATAATATTCAACAAACTAAAATTAAACATGTACTCAGCTGTAGCAAAATTAACACGGCACTTGTTCTAATAAAAATCTCATGCATTTGGATCTTTGGCTATGAATCAACATGAATCCCTGAGAAAAACTCTAGACCCGCTAGTAGTTAAAAGTTAATTGTAATTATTTTTTGAAGCTTATGGAATAATAGCGGTATTCACGATTTGATGTATTTGTGATCAGCTTTTACAAAAAATACGAGTTTGTGCACTTAATAACAAAGTTTTGATTTTTAAAATACTCAAAAAAGCAAAAAAATTGGTTATGACGTAAATAAGAAAGCTTCACTATAAAGAAAACATAAAGCAAATGAGATGAAACTGAGAAACTCGACATCGGCCTCATCATGTAAGTTGATATTTAACTGCAGTAAAGTGCTAGTGTGGTAAAACGTTGTATGATTTTGAAACTGTGAATACCCCCAATATATAATATACAATTGGGTCTACTATTGTATTTTTGGATATTTTGATATTTACTTATTAAATTTTGTTAAACTTATCAAAGCGACGTACTAAAAATATCAAATTTATCAGAAATGTACAATACAAAACAGAATACAGCACATCGTGAATACTGAATACTGCTAATGTTTCCATTTTTAATACAAAGAGCTGGAGTTTATGGAAATCATAGCGCTTCTTCAACTGATTGATATACACACACTTCTTAAAAATCTTTTTAAATTATATAAGTTCCTATGGCATCCTCCCTTGGAAGACTCCGCGTTTTATATACAAGCGATTCTTTGTATTCTCAACACATTTATGCATGTCATTCATCTTATTTTTCAATCAACTTTCATCTAAAATACAATAATCTTTAAAACAAAGACTCCATTATAATGTAAGCATAAAGAAAAATAATTATTAATGGTAAAAACTCAAAATGAAGCATTAAACTTTCTAAATGAAGAAAAACTTACAAATTACAAATTTACCATGTTTTTTAATTTCTTATTTTTATCTTCTCTTAATTATTTCTTTTCAATTTTAATATTATAAAGAAATATTAGAAAAGACTGAAGAAAGGAAGCTGGTTCTATTTAAAGCACACTGACTAATTCACATAAAAATTTCAATTTGTTATAAAAAAAAGTCACGTAAATCTCGTTTTGCTGGCAAGGGCAATTCGACATTAATCTAATGATTTCAAATAAAAATACTCAACTCAAGTGTAGGTGTTTCATCTAATTTACAATTATTTGCAATTCAAGAAATTAAAATTATGTGAGTTATTTCAAAATAATAATAACACAAATTACTAACTAAGTAGATTAGAATTTTTTACATGCTCATGCAATGATTTTGTTCATTTTTTTTTTTTTTGTATTCAAGTATGAGTAACATGCAATTGTTTTTTATTTCTTGCTTCTTCTCAACAAGAGCGGATAACTTTTGCAGCTTTTAAAATTAACTGTTGCTTCATAGCATGTTCAAGAGTTCACTCACTTTTGGTATTTACACATTTAATGTGTTATTCAAATATAATGTCACTGACAAAAAAAACCATTATAACCTTTGATGAATGAATGAGGGCAGAATAGATCAATATGGTCGAGCTAACCACATTTCCACACAATATAATCAATCAATCAATTAACAGTAAAGTTAGTTAATCGAACTTGACTAACGAGTGGTAATTTTTGTAAATAGAATTAACTTTTGTTTTGAATCAACAACATACTTAAATAAAAAAAAAATTTTTCTTTCTACTGGACAATATTACCTCATGATCACACAATGATCTCATTTACTTGGAATTTTGTTAAAATAAATGAGTTTTTCAAGAATAGTATTTTAGATTTGTCATCTAAAAAAAAACCGAAAAAATTAAAAAAAAAAATTGAATTGCAGTCTTGAAATTTGACACCAAAAATAGAAGTTCAACAAATTAAAACTGAAAACTGAGCAATCAATTTAAAATAAAAGTGAATAATACTTATTTACAAATACGGGTATACACATATATACATATGTACGGCCATATATGCATTGAAATATATACACGTTTGGGTGTTCAATATATTCAATATATCCCGTTTATCATATGCACGCACTAACTTCAAAAAAATGTTTAATTTAATTGACAAAAAAATTTATTTCATTGACATTCATCAAAAAATTTAACAATTGCCATTAAATTGAAAGAGTTGAGTGGGGCATAGAAAAGTTTAGTGCTTAATGTATCCAATTTCATAGCGAAGTACTGTATATTGAAGTAATAGGAAACACCTTTGAACTATTAGTTGTGTATAGTTGAGTAATGGTTTTATATATCTACTATGTAAAAATATTATTTTTTATACCAGTAACTATAATTGTTTTTCAATATCGAGGTTCAGCTGAGATTAGGTAAATATGATTTTAATACATAGATATTAAAAATAAACTACTTCGTAATGTAAATATTACAAACACGCGTTAATAATATTGACAATACCATGTCAAAAAAAAAGAGAAAAACAAAACAAGTTTGTCATTTTTGCTAATTATAGGAAGTGCATAGAAATATTTTATTTCAAATATGTATTTTTTTTATGATTTGCTAGAAAAAAATTGTGTGAAATTTATTAAAAAAAAAAAAATTCATAAAAAATATATGAGGAATATTTCTAAATTGCGAATGGTTAAAATTAACAGCAGCTAAATTTATTTTAATTCTATTTCCCCTTCTTTCTTCTGGTGGTAAAAATTTATATATTTCTATACACAAGCGAACAGACATTCTGGAATGAGAGAGAAGAGCTTAGATTTTCCGTTCCTTCTAAAATACTTTTAAAAAATGTATTCCCGAACTTCTACTAATTATTTCGTCTAATCCTCACAGTAACAATCTCAGAAAGAACCATATTAAATAAGCCTCCCATCGAGTATATGGAGTATCAGACATAGACAACTACTAATCTTCATCTGAAACTTTCCCATTATCGCCAGGGTTAGCCTCGCCAAACTAGGAAAACCGCAGACAAAATATTCCTCATCAGCTCTGAAGAGCTACTACAACTCCTAAACGATTTTTTAAACTTTCTTAAATTAACACAAAACCCCTTCAAAATTGTGTATAGTATATATTAAACAACAAGAATTCAAGATAGTGCGTGAGAGCAAATTCAACTTAGAAATAGACAAATACAATTAAATTGCTCACTTCGTGTAGAAGGGTCAACGGATCAACTCTGAAATGGCTTTCAAGCACCTGGAATCAAGTGTCAAACTAAAAACACTAAAATGTTTGACTCACTTGAGATCAAGTAGCAGGATTGGCATAAAATCAAGTGAGATGAAGTTCTCAAAAGGAAACCACTTATCATTTTATGAGAAGTAAGACGAATTCAAGAGAAATGTGGGAAACGTTGCGAAAATTCTATGGCATATATAAACTTCGAAATTGAATGAAATTTTTTTTTGTGCCAGAGAAACAATTTTCTTTCTCAGTATCATCCCGCCAAATTTAGCATCTAATGTCCGTAGTAAGTGTGTACATTTTTTTGGTATTGGTCGACTTTAGCATTATCGAATTGAAGTTGACAAAGTGGGGAACAGAGCGGGTGCATAACGGTTTCTATAGATGCTCAAAATGTTTTTTCAAAGTAATAACCCAATTTTCAAAAGGTACATATAACAAACAAATTTCCCCCACATTTTCAATTTCAATTCTATAATCCTAACCTCAAAAGTCGTCCAAAAAATTTCTACATCAGATATTAACTTTCCCCATCAGTCCAGAGAAAAAAATTATTTCACTCCACTCTAAATGCCTAAAAGAACCAAAAATTTACAATTTATCGATTTTTTCAAACCAAAAAAGTAAACAAAACTTCAATCATCAAAGTCTCCACATATACATACATATGTATGTAAATATGTATATGCTACATACCTTCATTTGTATTTAGCTTAACTGCACATACCACACAAATATTGCCACATTTGCCACACTTGTTACCCCAAAAAAATAAACAACAACAAAATGTTTAACATGTTCCAATTTCTTTGCTTCTAATACTAAATAACTATCGATCGATTCTTGTTTTTCATGGTAACGAGCTTCCTTTCTTCCATCCTTTCTTCCCACACTTCAGCTTCCTTGTAACACTCCCCGAAAAAAAGAAAAGAAAACCGTTTCTACATAACAGAAAAATACTGAAAATATTTTTTTAAAGAAAATATTAAACAGAAAGAGTTTGGCCGCTTAGAAGACATAATAAGCTTTAATTACTATGACATAGTACATAAATAACTGAAGTTATTGTGAAAAAGAGGGTGACAAATATGTGTGTGTGTGTGTGTGTGCACATTTTTACTGAGTTTATTCTATGCTCGTATACATACATGTGTATAAACATTTTTAGGTTTTTATTTTTATAACATTTCATAGAAATGCGTTTAATAACTTCATGGAAAACACACATAATTCATATTGGTTGATAACATTTTTTCACTTAACCCAAAAACTATAAAAGCACTGTGAAAAATAATTGCACATAGCTCATATTAATTCATAGTAAATCGTGCCGGCATGAAGCAACCGAAACGGAAACGAAACTGCAAAGACGACATCTATTCAAGTTTCCTGGCACGGTTCTTTTCACAACGGCAGGACTTGGATCGAAAAGAGTATTTCCAGAAACAAATTTCCTTATTTAAAAACAAACTATCAGGCACTATTCTCGATAAAAACTGATGGGATCATAGGCGTTACTAAAAATTTTACAGTAAATACTATAGAAATTTTTATTGTTAGGTGTGAATGCGAAGACACGCTGACGACACCCAAATTTTATATACAAAACCAAATTACCATTACGCACATGTGATGGGCGTCTATGGGGTCCGTAATACCTACTAGCTTCAATATGTAGAATCTACATTGTTGATATATGCACATGTATAGGTTCGAATCCGTATCCGTATTCCACTTAGTATACTAGTGATGGCCAATATCAAGTATAAAATAATTGATATGTACTTTAAAGTAATCGTTCTCAAGTGTTATAAGTTATTCGACTACTACAAAATGTACTCAAATATTTAAGAAGTGCTCAAGTAGAGAAATTTAAACATGACGAATTTGAACCAGATTATCTGCTAAAACCAGTAATTTTAAATATTAACTTCTTAAGTATTTTTTCGTAGTATTAGTGCAATATTTAGTCAGAAAATATTTAGTAAATGATGGGCAGTATCTAGTCTAATCGTTACATAAAACTATATTTTGAAAATAATATTTTTCTACATCACTGATATGTATATATGTACTTCTTTTTCAACTTTGTCTGCTACATACACACCACTAATTTCGAAAAGTAACAAAAAGACGCTGCTGGAGTTTTATTTGTATGCTCATGTATGCAAATACATACTTGTTATTAGTTAAAGTTATTTGCATACTGGGAAATATTACATCATTTAAGTAAAGAAATCAAATTTAAAAATACAGTAAACTCTCGTTAAAAACTACAACAATTTTAAAAAACTAATTTAAACATAATAGATTCTGAAGTTATATATAAACAGGTTAATGAACAAATGTAGTCATCACAACAACAATGTATATAGAGACCGGCCGTTGTAAGCTTTAAACTTTTTCGATACGTAAAGACTTGATTTATGCTACTATAAATAATTTGCAAGTTTGAAGTTTTGGAAGAATGATCTACGTTATGATGTCTAGAGACGTTTACTTTAGATAAAGTTTTAGCGTTAGTTTCATCGATGAGAAACAGATAGATCTTTTTGATTTATACTGTTCAAATCAAAAGGTACAACTCTAACTTCTAATGAAGTCAAAGATAATGATATATTCATACTCCGAGTCCTATTTACAACACTAGTGAATCCAGAGGTTCATTCGACTTTTTTTTTGACAAAACTTTCCGACTGCGATTGATTGAACAGCATTTAACTTGTGGACATTGCGTAGAATACTCGAATTCCCTTCTTATTTTTCATTTGTTCATTTATTTCCTATCAAGAGTTTACTGTAAACTAGCTTAACACATTAATGATGATGACATGTGATATCATTTTTCGATTTTTTTTTTTAACAATTTTTCATATGTATCTCTCAACTTCAAGTATGTAGTATGTAAATTGTGAGTAAAAATGGCGTTGAGGGATTAAAAAAAAGGTCGTACTTTCGACCTGTAAATTTGGCTTCATTTTGTAGTTAAAATTAAAACAATAACTAAAAAGGCAAACTTAAAAAAAAAATATTTACTTTTGTGCTCATTTCATTTTGAGAATTTAGTTATTGAATAATACTATTTTTTCTTTGTAAAAAATTTAAATAAATATTAATCAATTATTTTGTCTGCTACTTTACTAAGAATTATTATTCAAGTTTGTAAAAACTCATATCTTCTGACCAAATTAGACAAGAAAATAATTTAAAAAAAAATATAACATTTTCATAACTAAAGCTCAATTAATATTCACAGTTAAATTTGTAAGTTAACTATGGTTAAACTAAATTTACAGTTGTATCTAGCTAATATTAATTTTAATATTTTAATTACTACATTATACTCTTTCATTATTGTGCTAAATTATTTGAGCTGCAAAAAAATCATACATTAATATGAAAATTACTAACCCATAACATATAATTTTGGTGGAATACATCTGCATATAATTCCCATACTTATTAAATAAAAAAATAAAAAAATCAGTGCTATTAAAGCAAGTCATAAGTTCATGAACTTTTGAACTCCAGACCAAACAGTGCATGTTTCAGACCAGGTACACATTTATTAAATATCTTTTCATTAATAAAATATACAGAAAAATATACAAAAAACATACAAAGAACAATGAAACATTAAACAGAGGGTGAGCGAAGAAACAACAGTAAAAAAGGTATGTGATTGATAGCAAGGTTAAATAACCTAACCTCACTTTTCTTTACCTTATATCTTATGTACACGTGTATTAAATATTTGAAAGAATATTTCATTAAATACTTGAATACATATTGTAGAATGAAAGTTATAAAATATTTACAATGAGAATTTTAGAAATATTTTATTAATTTACTTTTCACATAATAAATAATAAATGAAGAAACTTTTCAAAGAAATATTTTAATTACATACATTGCATGTGAACTACTAAAATTCTTCAATAGGAAGGAGTAAAGTGATATTGAAAATGAATCTTATTGGTAGCAATTGACCTTAGTTGAACATTATTTCCGAACTATTCTCGAGAATTGAAAAGGAAAACAAAAATTGCGCAAAAGATAGTTTATAATTCAAAGTGATAGGTCACGAGTTTCTAGAATGTAAACTAGCGACGCTATGTTTTCAAGAATTACTAACGTAACTACTTCGAGTATTATTTATTTACAGGATTTCCGTTTTCTGAAGTACTAATTGATATTGAGCAGTTGATTGTTTTCTTAAGTACTTACAAATCCAATTTCTGCACAAAACTTCATGGTTGTTGGAAGCTTGATTCCCGCCTCAGGGATAGAACTATAGCCTTCAGGCCTAAACAAGCGTATTGAAACCCAAAAGGATGCTACTGCAGATTATTTGTATTATAGAACTGGCAAGATCCATAACAGGAAAGTGACGACATTTCTAGTTAAAAACGAAGTATGATGCTCATGCGATGCAAACTTCAGTACCTAATTCTTACAATATTACCATGTGGTTTCTTTACTTGAACTTCTTCTTTAAACTGTGCGTGAAGCTTAAGTATAAAATACTTAAATATTTTAGTAGAATAAACAAAAATGACATCACTGTTTTGCTGTTTTTTTTTCGATTTTATTTTATTTTTCTCCCCACCAGCATTTTAAGCTAAGAACTTCAGCTACAAAAAAGAATGCAAAATGAAAGTAGCACAAATAACACAAAATTTTTGACAGGTTTACTTTGCTACATTAACTAAAAACTATTAAGAGAAAAAATAAAAATAAAATGAAATAATTGCATGAGGAAAAAAATATAAGGTCGGAAAATGAGCAAAACATACGTGGAATACGTAGAAAAAAAACATGTTGAACGATATATTTTTTTAAACGCTCTTATGGGCACAGTAGCTGCAAAAAGTTTATCAACACTCAACTGCTACTCTTTGATAAAAGCTTTCCGTAGGCAAAACGGCAAAAAAGGATATGCGTATGAGTGTAAATGGAGAAGCAGAGAAGAGCACAATGAAAAAAGTTTTTATTTCCTGCGCAGTTTCAATTGTCAGCGATTGTCTCTTTTCTACACACACGCACACACACCAACTCACACATTTATTAAGTTCAACCAGAAAAAAGAAAAAAATTTTATTTGACAGTACAAAATTATAATGCAAGGCAGTGGGTTAGCAATATACAGTGTGTAGTAAAGTTAGTTAATGTGAAAAAAGGAAGAGCAAGAAAAAAGGGCACAATTGTTGGAGAGAGAAGGATTGAGGGAGTTGGGGCCAATCAACCCTTATTCCTTCCCTTAAACTACAATGTAGAGGAACTACGTGCTAGCAGCATGCCAATTTATCATTGTTAGAAAAGAAAGCGAAATTGTAGATTCTTTAGGACTTTTTATGTATGTTTTTCACTTCGAAGAAGAAGAATGTTTTTGTGTGTGAAAGTGGGTTATAAATAAAAAAAATTATATTTTTATACGCACATGTTTAGTTAAAGATTCGGCAAGTTTTAATAGCAAGTATTAAATTTCAAGAAAATATTCTTCGCAGACAGTTGGGCAGACAGCTAAACTGATAAATCGCTGATATTAGCAGTTAGAGGAAAGAAATAATAAAAAAATCAGTGCGAAGATTAAATTTAATGAAGGACATTAAGGAGGTACTTCTATGTAAATTATGTCACAATTTCAATCACGGGAAAATATTTTTGCAAGTGCAAGTATTAGTTCACTTATAAATTTCGATGATTTTGAGATCGATGATATTGTTGAAACCATGATAAAACTTTTCTAGTTTCCATTGTCGAGATACTGCCGTGTAATCCAAGTCAGACATAATTTTTAATATTTATTATTTAACTTGTAGTTAGCCTGAAGACATCATCAAGCCCTTAGGCTCAGAGTCTAGTTCAAATTTATTCCAACAGAATGTAAGAGAAGATGATATACATATGTCAACCATGATCGCATAATTATCGTAAGCATCGTTTTTTGGAAAATTGTTTTTTTATCAAAATTTGAACTTTACTCTTCCACAAACTCATTCAGGTACATTTTGGGAATTCTAAACAAAATCAGTTGGGAGAAATTTTAATTTCCCATATAGCGTCATACAAAATTAAAAAAAAAATAACATTCTTCTGTAAGATTTACTTTTATCCCTAACGAAAATTTGACAATAAAGCTGGAGATTCCTGATCTAAGAGTTAAGATAACCTACCATCCCCCCAATGGCTTTATGAATCAATAGAAGAATTTATAAATTATGATAAAGGAACATTCGCCCTTAAATGCTCCAACCAAAATAAAGAAACAAAAATACTGCGCCTGTTTTGAGAATTTATTAGAGATTGAAAGAGAATGTGCTCCGTGCTAAGGTGTTGGTGCTTCCATAAGTGGTTTGGAAAGTTGCATACCGAGTCCAGGTAATATAGTTTTCTAGATATGCATAAGAATTCTAATATATTTATTTAATATTCTGATAGTATTTAGCAGCATTTTATGTTTTACTGCTATTAAAGAAATAGTAGTGATGGGGTTAAAGAAATCTTTAAGCGTTTACTAAATTTTTGGAATTTCAAAAATATGAAACTAAGGGTTGAAAAATTTCTCACAAAATTTACATTTAATACTTACATTCAATTCAGTGATGGCAGCAGAAAAATTATGTTGTTTTTCCCACCCGAGTTGAGTTTACGTAGATGAAGTATATAAATTTACGTTGTGGAAATCCGTTGACAGTAATTCGTAAAATGTTGTTGAAGTTGATGTTGTTGTTTTTTTTTTTTTTTTTGTTGATGATTTAAATTTGGTTTTATTAAATAATTTTAATTAATTTTTATGTAAAATATTTTGATATTTTTTTGTGATTTTTTTTCAATACACAAAATTTTAGTTTATGAAAACGAACACAATAAAAAAAGAAGCAAAACAAAAAAAAAAATAAAATAATAATTGAGCTTTTCTTTTTTTTTCCAATATGTGTATATGTATTTTCGATTAGTTATTATGAATGTTTTAGCGTGAGTGTTCAAAAAACAGAAATGTAGATAAGTGTTTTCTTATTTTTTGTTTGTTTTATTTTGGTATAAAGTTTTATTCACTGGGTAAAAAATATTTATGCAATTTATATATAATTTTTATAGTTAGTAATAAAAGCTAAAAATGTTATTAACATGAAATAAATAATATCGAATTTTAGTTTATGAGATATTGCAATATGCCTCAGTTAGATACAATTGGAGAGTAGGATTTGTGGGCTGGTGGATTTTTGTGTAGCTTAAACCTTTTTTGTGTTTCCAAATTAACAGATTTTCATTAAATTTAGTATTTCGAATGGAAGTTTCAAAGACCACATACAAAAAAACACTCAAATGCGAGTAGGTACAGTAAGCAGCAAAAGTTTATACATTTTTGATTTTAAACTGAAATCCATTCCAAAACGTTTAACTCAGGGGTTACTATCTATTACGTTTTTATTTCATAGTTTCATTATTGTTTTTAGTTATTTTAAAAGGTGAAAGGTCGTTTTGTTTTTTAGTGCAGTCAAGTCAAATAAGAAAATTCAACATCAACAATGATTTATGGCATATTCAAAGATAATTAATCAAAAATTATTTTTCAACTTTCAATAAACCAATCAACTTTAGACACGCTTTAAACAGCAGACAAAATCGATATTGAACTGGAAACGAATGCAAAAGAAACTAGTACAAATATTCAGTTCTATAGGAAAAAGCTCATTGGGTCCATGTTCAGTCAGCATCACGTCTTAGGTGGAAAAGGTGTAGAAAAAAATTATCTCCTGTATTATTTTGTATAGAATTTCAAAGATAGTAGATAACCAAATATGTCCATATTTTGTTCAAAAGATTTACAACACGAAGAATTTGTTTAAAAGAAATGTGGATATTTGAGAAAGGGTTTATCAAAGGCTTGAAAGTATCAGTGATTTGCAAAAGTTACAATAGTCGGAATCTTGGTATACAGGGTTCAAATATGGATTGGAACTAGTTTTACAATATTGAGACTAATGATGAAAACTAATTAGAAAAACTCTTTTTTCCAAAATTAAAAAGCTGACAAGCGGATAACTGAAGGTCCAAATAAATAAATCCAAACTCATATGGTATATCAAAATAAGGAATATATCCGGCAAAGCAAAAGCAGCAGTAATTGATGTATAGCATCATCAGCATATCGATAGTTTAAAGCACAAAACATTCTCAGCTTTTAAGTTAATAGTTCAACTTTTAACATATTTTTGTATGGGATAAATGTTAAAAAGTCGACCAATAAATTTAAAATCGCTCTTAGTTTGTTTATTGGCAATGCTGTGTATGTTACAAAGTCTAAAATACTCGTCTGATAATTTTGTTTGAATAAAAAAGTTATTTTATTCTAGACTTTAATGCACTATTCAACCAAATAATAACATTAATAAAATCTTCTAGTTTCAAAAAACTTTCATTCAATTGAATATTGAATATAGTATTTAATTGAATCAAAACTAATCATTTTGGATATGGTGTGGTTTAATAATCGATATGCAAGTTTAAGCTAAAGTAGCGTCCTTTTTTATATATTAAATAAATATAGTATATTTTAGTGTTATATACATTTGTTTAATACAGCCCGAAAATTCACAAATTTAAAAAACAAACATTAAAAAAATGTGCCAAAAAACTAAGATAATTAAAATTTTTTGCAAAACGAAAAAGCATACAAAAAATATTTCCAAAATTTATTTGAAAGCAAAATTTAAGGAGCGTATGTAGTTGAAGAAGAAGAAGAAGAAAAACTCACTCGATTAAAATTTTGTATCTAAATATTTTGTAAGCAAGGCCACTGAAGTAGTTTAAAGCGGTCGGCTACCGGTATCGTTCGTCGTAATAATAGTTGATGAATATATATTACTTTCTTCTTTATCGACGACAACAATAGTTTGCAAAAATTTATTTATTTATATTATTATTTTTTAATTTAAATAAATCACAATTTTGTTATTTGTTGTTGTTGACTAGTTGCTGTTGCTGTTGATTTTTTAGCTGCACATATAAACTTTGTTGTTATCGTTGTTATCGGTTGTGATTTATCGGTAATCGGCGTGCGCGAGTAAAGATGTTTTGTTATTACAAAAAGAATTTTACGCGCGGTAAAATTTACTAGAAAATAAAGAGATGAATTAAAAAAAAAAAAAACAGAAAAGTTTTTAAAAATTTGTGTATTTGAAAAATGGAGAGTATTTAAAAATCGATGGATTACTGCAAGTATCAGGGATTTTCTTAGGTATCCAGGATGAAAGGAGAAAAGAGAATATTTTTTGGGTTGACAATTTTTTAGCGTTGAAGTTTTAAAACCTGTGGTACGATCTAGAAAGTGAATCACAAATACTTTTAAAAGCTTGGAAGAAGAAAATCGGATATATTTTTAAGAAAAAGAGGAACATATCTGGTTCATTATGTTTTTTATAGACTATGAAAATTAATTCTAGTTGTTAATTTTTCAAAGTCTTGACTACTGTTCCATGGTTCAGTTCAGAGCAAAAGTAAATAGGAATTTTTTTGTGCAAACTTTTGAGGTTAACAATTTGGTAACCTTCGACAACTTTAAAGTATTTTTTAAGAATTATTTAAAGTTTCTGCAATAATTGGAAAAACCAAAACCTTCTAATTTATTCAGCTACTGGCATCTGTGAGTGTAAAAAAAAAACAGAAAAAATAAAATAATTTGGAGCAGAATCCTGAAACTAGGAAACTTTTGTTGAAAAATATTCAAAAATATTTTTGCAAAATATTGAGAAAAATAAAAGCGGCAATATTTTTTATTATTTCGAACTGCAACTGAATTTTTTGAAGTATGCTCCACGTGAGGATAAGCTCAAATTTTGAAACCATCAGTTCAAAAACTTTGCAAATCAATTTTAAAACGTTTCAAAAACTATTTTTTGTTTAGGTTTAAAAAAAATTAAAACTTTTAAAGGACTTTCAGACATTTTTGAACCATCAAAACAAAATATTTTGAGGTTATATTTTAGAACTCTAGAAATATGTAAAAAAATCTTTTTAAACCAATTTCAAAACTCAAAACAGATGCCGGCGTCTTTTGAGTATCAATGTTCTACAAATTTAGGCCCCATGCTCTACTAGGAGAAGAGGATTGCAGTAAGTAAGTAAGTAAGTTAGATAAATTATTTGGAATGATTTGCAATCATTCCAAATCTTAAGATCCCAAACGAATTCAAAATATTTCAAAATTTGGAATTCCAAACATTTAAAAAATTCTGAAAAAAGAGCTTACAAAAGAGAAAAATTGAAAAATTTCAATGGCTAGAAGCCAAAAGACAAAGGTTAGTTAAAAATCTTAAAGTTTTTAATAGTGATATTCGTGATATGTCAAGAAATTAACTTTTGGGAATGAAAAGCGCAAACGATTTTTCCATTTTTATCCTATTTGCTTGCAATTAATTCTCTTAAATACAAACTTTTCTTTTTTGCAGAGACTTCATTTATCAGGAAATTCTTATCACCAAATACCAAAAACTTTTGAAAGTAAATTAATTTGTATTTTTTAAATATTTTCTGCTGTATATTTATTTTGAAAACAATTAATCAAAAGCAAGGAACAAGAAACGACATTGGGATACTGTGAAAGGGGGGGGTGAAAACAAGAAGTTGAAGGCAAAGTGCTAGGAATAATTAATGTTTAAGACAAATTGCTAGGAGCAATTTATGTTTGCTTTGTATTTATTTATTTTTTAATATAATTTAGTAAACATTTTTTTGGTTTATTTTCTGGTTTTTGTGCTTCACGAATATTGTTTTTGTTTATTTATTTATTTAGTTTGTTTTTTTTTTCGTTTGGGGTAGACAGAATCAATATGGCAACATGTCAATAAAATCTACATATGTATGCATATATTTGTGTACATCAGCTGTTGTTGTTTTTGGGTGCCGTGCTTTTGGCGTATTTTTGTTAAATTATTTGATGAAAAAGACATTTTCGAAAAATTCATTTTCTTATTTTTTTGAGTTAAATTCTATTTTGTTTGGTTGACGATTTTTTTAAATTTTTGCTCACATAATTTTTGTGTGTTATTTTCATTCATGGTTTTGTTGTTGTTGTTGCCAAAACACGCACTATCGCATACATACACTATTGCCACTCAACACACACACAGCACAAGCACATTTACAATTGCCACTAAAAGTATGCATTCAGTCAGTTTTTCTATTGACTTTGTGAATATTGTTGTTATTTGTATTTTGTTTTTTGCCTTCTTAACTTGTTCTTTTATTTTGTATTATTTTATCTTTTTTCTTTTCTATTTTTGCTTCGTTTAACCGCACTCAACATACCTTACTCGTAGAGTTTTAATTTCAAACTGTCACGCTCTTCTCTGAAATCTTTGCTTATACTATAGGAAAGATTCTTTTAGCAAAAGCAAAAAAAAAAAATAAAAAAAAGCTCCTCCACACACTCATTCGACCACTTCCACTTTTGTGTGTAAGCTTAAAATTGTGTGCTTTTTGATTCAGCTTTTTTTTTTTGTAGTTATTTTTAAGGTTATGGTGAATTATGGTGAAATTACCGATTGTTTAGTGGTTAGTTTGATGAAATTTACCTTTTGGAAATGAAAATGTTAAACTTGAGTCTTTTTGAAAAAAAAACGACTAAAATATGTTTGAACTTGACTATAGCCTTGCGGATCTAAGGATTTTGGTAAGGGAGCCTTTGATTCTAATAAATTAATATTGAAAGCCTTTTTTTCTTAAAGTTTCAGCTGTGCTGTGGGGCTATAGCCAATAAATGTTATCTTGGAAACATAAGTACTAGGAAGTATGTGTTCTCGAGTAAATTACAGATGCAAACTCGTGAGTAGTTGCCCACTTAGTTCATTACAGCGGCAAATGATAAAACAAGATTTTCTTACACCAGCATTGGCCCAATAAAATATTTTTTTTTTTTTAAATAAAACAAAACAATTTTATTTTTGTTTTTTACATAAACGTTTTCGTTTTTTTATTTTCATTTCATTTATTTAATATGTATGTGTATATCGTTATTTATTGTAATTTATTTATTAATTTCTGTTTTATTATTCGAATTATATAAATTTTTATGGCTTAAATTGTAATGAAATCGCATCAAGTCAAAACCCTTTTTGAATTTTTGTTTCGTTTTTTATTTTGTTTAATAAATTGTTCGTAAATTTTATTTTTGTTGCTTTTTGTTTTGTTAAATTCTGAATTTTTATATCGTTTAAGTTTTAGTTTTTGCAAAATTTTGATCAATGGTTTTGTTGAATTTAATAATAGAAAATGCTAATAATTAAACACCAATTAGTTATATAAAATCTACTTAAAACAACTAAAAATTAAAAAATGTTGTAAACAAGAAAATTAATTAATTATGCACAGTTTTTAGTTCAACATTAATGTAATTTTTTTTTTTGTTTTTTTATGTTTTTCTTTTGTTTGTTTTATTTATTCTCACTTATAAATTACAATCATACAAAATATTTTTATTTTTAAAATTAAACAATTAAAAAAAGTTTGATTCTTTCCTTAAATCAATTAATGTTTAATTACTTTTACTTTTCACACTTAATTTTAAACTGAAATTGTTGCACAAACTTTTTTATTACTATTTTTTGTTTTTAGTTTTATTTATTTTTTTTTTCTATATGCAATTTTTTATTTGCGCTTTGTATAAAAACACGGAAGTTGTATTTGATATAAGTATCTTAAATTTTAAGCTGGGAGTGAGCGAAGGAAGAGAACGAAAAAGCGTAAGGAGAGAATTGCACTGGAATATTTTATGTTTGCAATGTGAGATAATTTGAAGGAATAACTTTATTTGGTAAAAAAGAGGAAGGAAGAAATGATACAGTTCATTTCAGACGAATTAGTGAATGCAAACATGTGCCGAGAAGTAGTGTGGCCAACTTTTGTTTCTCAAAAGCCGCTATAATGAAGAATAAAGCGCGTATTTTCTTTAAAAAAGCGCTAAAAATTTTTCTCAATACATTTAAAGTTTTTCACTAATACACGCACACATTTGCTACTTCTAGTCAATGAAAATTTCTTTAATTTTTCGAAGATAATACATATTCTCAACTTACAGCAGTTTACATGAATGTTTATGTTGTAGAATGAAGTAAAAAATAACAATGTTTCGATTAAAATTTTGTATGGATTATTCAGGAAATGGATTATTTAGTGGAGCGTTTAGTGTCTTTTAAATTGAAAAAATGCGTTAAAAAACCCGCTGACCGTTAAATCACTTTTTTTCCGCGTTTTAATTTTCAAAAAGCACTAAATTTAGCGGGAAAAGCGCTAAGTTGGCCACACTGCCGAGAAGGTATATCCCATTGTTTATTCTCAACTGTTGTTGTTTACATTAAATTTTGATCGCAATAACAGTAACTATTAAAGTGTAAGAGGGAGAGAGATGTGGCAAACAGATCATTTTATTCTCTGTGGGTGTTTTAAAAACAAATGAAAGAAACATGTGTGAAGCAGGAAACTGTCTGTACCCTTCCCTTAAAATGAAATAATAATTTGAAAGAAGTTTTACTTCTATAATTTGATCTCCAGCTCTTTCTACATTAACTTTATCATTTTTTACTTATATATATGAAGCTGTAATTTGAGCTTGTAAATTGTAATTAATTTCTCTCAGCAGCTCAGCGCCCTCCTCCTCCTTAAACCCTCCAAACCTTGCTATTTTATAACTTGCAATTTTATTTTATGAAAATGTACATTTTTGAATATGTAGAATTTTTATTTTGTAGTTTATTTTCCGTTTTTTATATTGTAGGTATTTGCTAATTTTTCCGGGGTGTTTATGCTAGTATCCATATTTATATTTCGTTTAATATTTTTTTCAGTTTTTTATTTATTTTTTTATTGCTATACTGTTCTATGAATTAATGTGTTGTTGTTGTTACTATATACTTGTACAAGCATGTATCTATGTAATTATGTATATATTTATGTAAATCCCAACATCAATTCCACTTTGAACTTACAATAAAGAAGACTCAATTACGATTTCAAATAATAATACATTAGTATAAAATAATAAGTTACTTAAAAACACATCATTATGAAAAAGAAATATTTAAAAAAAATTACAAATCAAATAGATTTAGAGTATACCAAAAAATGTTGGCACATTTTGGGTATACTAAATGTACACAAATCTGTGGCAATAAGGAATAACAGCTAAACTCAAAAGTCGACTAAAAACCTGTTGCGTATTTTTCATTATAAAACCCAAAATATTGAAAGTTCTTACGTAAATATTAGAGTTTAATTAATAAAAAACTATGGAGACTGCTAAATTGCAAAAATGTTTGAAAAACTTTCATCATTTTGGGATTTATAAAAAAAATACGCAGCAGGTTTTTAGTCGACTTTCGAGTTTAGCTGTTATTCCTTATTGCCACAGAAATATCTGCATTCAAACAGTTTTGAAATTAGCACAAAAGCTCCACACAGTTTGCGAAAGTAAATCGATTTAAGCTCTTAACTTAGTTTTCAGCGTGAAGGAAAGAAAGCGGTTAATTGCAACTCGATTTCTGAGTAAGATTTCTGTAAGAGTTAATTATTGGTAAGTCTCAATTGTTATAGGCGCCTCTCACTTATGTCTGGTTTTTACTATATGATATTCAATGGCAATGAATATGATATAGTGAAATAAATTAATAAATGAAATGAATTTGACATTGTGGAAACCAAGCATAAAGCTATTTAGATCAAGTAATGAACTCATTTTTAATTTTTGTCCGCTTTTATCCTTACATAGAAATAAAATGATGAGACGTTAAATACAACTCGCTCCTTGAGTAATATTTCAGGAATAGGTAATTGAGTTTGTGTTCTCTAAAACTAAAATAAATAAAGCTACTCAGTTGTCCTCAAATAAATCAATTCATTTTTGAGCAAGTTCATGCTTATGCTCCATACACATTGACAACAGCAGCTACACAAACACACGACTACGAAATTTTGTCAGCTACAACTGTCGTCGTGTAGTCAGCTACTAAACACAATGGAAGCGGCACCACCTGCAGCAAACACAGCCAAATCAACAAAAGCAAACTCTCTTTTCTCTCTGTTGCTTCTCAAATTAGAAATAGATTTAAAATTGGCTACAGCCACAATTGTGGTCGGTGGTCATGTGGCCGTGTCGTCGCCAAAATAATCGTCTCCATAAGAACATGTTGTTTTTATAATTTGGGAGATGTAGTCGTGTAGCTGCCGTCGTCAATGTGTATGGTGCATTACAAGTGAAAAAAACCTTTAATTTATGATTTGCGCTCTCTGAAGAATATTTCTAAGAGTTGGTCGTAATGTTGAAATGAACAACTTAATTTCTAATGTTGAATTATTTCGACCCACTCTTTTTTCTGTTGTCTCCTCGGCGACTTTTTAAAAGTTGCTATACTATTTAGACACAAATTTTTGTGTTTTTTGAGCGGAATATAATTTTGGATCAGTACCTCAATACTTCCGAAAGTTTTAATTTTGGTTGAATATATTCTTATTTAATAAAAATCAAACATGTCTCGCATGTACTATACATAAGACATTAGGCATATCTGAGTTAAATTACCCCAAGACATAAAAATAATGTTCATCCGCTGAAATGAGGACAACAAATTTCTATTTATTGTATTCGTAGTTTTCATAAACCTGTACTGCAATTTTATTTTTCAAATTAAGTATTTAGTAGATAAACAATTGATTGAGATTAATAAGTCTCAAAATGCCTTTGATTTTAGGCCTGAAGACATCGTTGCTGTTGGGCATTTCACAGTTTGTATACCATTTAAAATATTGTTCCCTGATACATCCAGAACTGAAATTAACTGAGATTAAATAGAGAACAAAAAAACAAACTAAATTAAAAAAGTAAAAACCAATAAAAGTATTATCAATTATAATATATTTATGTATTATTATTATATTTTATTATGTAATTTGCATTAGCCTTACAAACTAAATGTGTTTGGGTTTATTTTAATAGTATAAACTTTTTTTTTCTTTTAATTTTTATTACAGTATAGTACGCTTAAATATTAAATTTCATAATTTCCTTTTTATTTATTTTTTATTTGTTTGTTTGTTTGCGTTTTCATTTTTGCTTATGAATTTCTCTTATTTAAAAAATGGTTTCTTTCTTGCTTGCCTTTTTTTTATATGTTAATAATTATAATTTTAATAATAATAATATAATAATAGTAACATTTAGAAAGCAGTTTTTCTTTATGCATAAAATTGTGTATATAAACGTTTTTATTTTATATATATAGAGAATTTGTTTTTCATTTTTTAGTTTAGTTTAATATATTATAAATATATATGTATGTATAAAAAAGAAGTATTTGACATAATACAAAGAATAAAAGATAAAGAAATAATAATAATGGTAAAAAACTTAAAAATATTTTAAAATAATAAAATTAATCAGTAACATCAGAGTATCTATTTAACAAAACAAAAGCTGTTTATTACTATTAAATTAAAATGCGCCAGCGTATAAATGAGTGGAATAAAATCTTTAGGAAATAGAGATATAAATAAAAAAATGCATAGACTTTGAAGGAATATAGAAAAAATTATATGAAAAAAGCATATTTGCTTCGATTGATATAGTATTCAGGCATGTTCTGAACTTCACATTTGAACTTTAACACGAAATTGTAGTGCCTCAAGCTTAAGCTATTTTGATTTAATCTTTAGAACTCGGTACATTTTATGTATAGATAGATAGTTATAGATTTCGAGATGAACAACATTAGGCCCATTGAGCTTCAATGGTATTCAGTCCACTTAACCATTGTTCTTTGCCCAGTACTTAATGAATCCAAACGTAGAAAAATCAATACTTTTACTTTCCTCTGCTGTTGTTGAGCCAAACAGGACAACAAAATTTCTACTATCGAAATGAGATTTCCTGACATTAAACGCCACAAACTGTGCTAATCAGACCATTACAGAAATATATGGTGTAGTATATTATTTGAATCACGTATATTTAATATTATTATAGTAGGATTCTATTCTAATTCACTATTTTCCCCTGATTCAAAAACAAAAACATGTTAACCCTGGTCAAGACCACATGTCACTCGTTTGGGTGTTTAAGCTTTAAATTGATCTCATTTAAATACTTTTTTATTTAGTTTTTTTTTAAGTACACATTTAAAGAAAAACTTTTTTGATATCCATATTTGACCAAGAATTCATCTCTCTTCTGCTTACTATAATTTTCGGGTACACGATCAAAAGTAATTTATCAGTCCCCTTTTACATTTGTCAATTTCGACATCAAGTTTTTGTGTTTATAGGCAAGGGAAGTAAGAAGTACAGAGTTTTTCGTTACGTTAACTTTTTCATATTCCTTTTAAGCTTTAGTCATTTCTCTTGTGCATTTGTCCTCAGCTCGTTGTCATATTGATTCATTGATTTCATTGAAAATTTATCATTTTAAAAGCATACGGCAAGCTCAAAAGGAAATTAAAAAAGCTTGATTTCAATACTTGACTAACATAAAAGGGAACTACATGACTTTGAATTTCATTGTTTCATCACCAAATTTTTCTAATACGAGTTGTTGCCAAAGTAAAATGGCTTAGAAGTGATTTACAGTCTGTTTGAGAAGTGATATTGTTACTGATTATTAAAACTTTTTGATTCTCGATTGCTGAAGATACTTTTTAATTTTTATTACATAAAGATTTAATCGATTCTATATTCGTGATATTTTTGTATCACAATTCAATTATCCGAATATAGAAAAACAATTTTGCAGTTATGTAATTGATCTATCTGGATTAGAAGTGATCTCTCAGTTACTTATTTTTGGTTTAGTTTTTGATACTCGGTCACATGTAATTGATTGTAATATCGAAAAACTGTGAATTATTCACCCTTTATCACATACATAAATTCACATTGAATTTGGTCGAGAAAGTGAACAACAGCACATGCTTAATCAAGTAAAAACATTAAAGAAATACTTTACAATTTTGGTAATATTAATACTTAATTCAGGCATGCGATGAAGCGTAATACTTTCAATATGAAATCTTTCCCTTTTTCTAATTGCGATTACAATATCGAACGCGTTACTGAGTTACAGCACATGCCTCGGAAATATTGAGTTCAATTGTATAAAGAATATAATAACAAGAATTTGTTTGAGATAGAGGCTTTATCTTTATAATACACTTAATTTTTTATTTTTTTTAGTTTTAGAAAAGTTTCACTTTTTTATTGGCTGCTTTTTTTTTGTTTATAACTGCAAGATGAATTTTTGAAATATCTCTTTTTTTCGAAATTGCGCTAGACTTTCATATTTTTGTTCTAATGTTTATTTTTTGGTATGCCAAAATGTAATTTGTTGTATTTTTATTCGGAATAAAATTTCATTTAAAAAAAGAACTACTAAATTTTTTCTACGTTTGCTTACGTTTTTCGAATTCTTCTTTTACGACACTAACGTTGTCATTTTTTGTAGGCAAACGTATTGATTTTTTTTTTTTTTTTTGTTTTTGGTACTTTACAAACAAGTTCTTTTATATTTCCTTGGAAATATGTACGCAATTTTTCGTTTACATATGATAATAAATTTAAGCAGTATATGAATATATGTACGCATAAATACCTACAAATATATCAATAATATTATATTTAATGGATGTATGTAAATGTATATTAACATATGAGAACGTTTTGTTTTCTTTTTTTTTTAATTTTCTCTTTCGATTTTCTTTTTTGTTTTATATGCACGCAAATTATTTCTAAATTTTTTTTGAAGTTTTCTGTTTGAATTTTTTTTGTTTCTGCTACGATATTTTTATATTTAATTATTTAAAGTTTAAATAAATTTCAGTTCATTGTATTCGTTTTTATTACTTTTTTTTTGTTTGCTTCTGCTTTTTAGTTTATGGGGAATTTGGTTTTTTAAATTTTAAATATGTATATATTAATTTATTATTTGTTTTAATATTTTAAATTTTATACTTCTTTAAACTGTATAAAAAAAGGAAACACAGAAGAGTGGGAGTGGAGAAGAGTTACGACGCGACATCATCAGCACATTGCAGTTGAAGAAATATGTGCGAGTCTGTTGCTGCGTTTACTGCTGCGACAATTGCAATTGTTGCTACTACTATTACTGCTAACTTAAACACGCTAATGCTGTTGCTTCTCTTATCTTCTATTGAATTCGGATTTTATAGCTGTGGATTAAAAATAAAATTAATAGGTACTTAACCTAAATATTGCGATCAGCAATGAATTGCCGAATATGCCTGCATTATACATACCGTCTATAATTTCTTGCTTCACTTTTTGTATCTCTAAACGCATTTCTCGCACAATCTCAGCCTTTAGTGTATCTAAATCACCGACAGATAATGCCAAGGATAAACCATCACCATTGACCTGCTATACAAAAGTAAAATACGTATGGAATTAGAAATTAATGAGCATATAATTATTTAACATTTTATTATGTAGATACTAAAATTTATTAAAATTTTTTAAGTGAAACTTCTTTTCTCTTGTCCTGGAGTAAAACCAACCAGATGTGACGTCGCGCGTAAGTTTGCAATGCGACATAATTTTGTCGAGCAATGTGCATGAGGGACAAAATATCAATATTCCGTAACTGAATTCACGAGCAAACTATATAATAAACGATTCATAAATAGTTTTAATTCAATCTAACATATTAATTACACACCCATACACACGCCTATGGCAGAAAGAACAATGTGTAGCGTCGCCATCTTAAAGTTTAAGACAGTTATACATTTCACTTACAGATGGCGCAAATGACCAAGGAATTACATGAAGATGTCGCAGACAAAAAGAGTTCGTCTACAATTGTCATCGACATTACCGGTACAGAGTTGCAACTTTTGTTCTAGCATTAATCCAAAAAAAAAAAAAAAATTGGTTGTGTATTAACGAACACAAGGAAATTAAAAAACACAAGCCAATGAAGTAAAAAATTTAGCGATTGAAAAATTTCATTTGCTTGTTATTTGCTTGTGTTTCGTTTAGTTCACAAGAAGTTTCACTTCTGCCTTGTGTTTGTTAATCCACAATTTAGTTTTTAAATTATTTTAAATCAATTGAAGTTTAAGTTTTTTTTATATATGATATAAAAATAAGATGCAAAGAGTTAAAATTGTGATAATATGATAGAAACTTCTAAATCGAATTGATTCATAGTTCACGTTTTGAATCACAACATTGAAAGCCGAAAAACGAATTCGAATATTCTGTGGTCCTGAACCGTGTTAGTTTTATGTATTGTTATTTGACGATCTTTCCAAACTATAAATTAAAAATAAATAAACTGTTTCTCAGCTGGTTTCTAGGACACATCACATGGAAACGAGCTATATACCTCACGTGCAATAAGAAAAGTTTGATCTGAGATTCGTCTTGCATAATTACAATTGCATATTACCTTAAGTATCGTTTCCTCGCTGGCACTGCCAAAACGTTTACGCATCGGTCGCGGCGATTCGCTGCCACTATTCGATGTATTATTTGAATTGGAATTGCAATTGTTCGCTGTCGATGATGAGGAAGAGCCTAATTTATGTGGTAATGTGTTTGATTTTTCCCAAGGACGTTGTTTAACTTCAGGCTCAGGATCAGGCTGAATTTAAAGCAAACAAATTTTAGTTTAGAATGAATAAAACTCTGGTATATAATACACAAGCATTCACCTCTTTTTTCTCTGCTTGAGCTCGTCGTCGTGCCAATGTTTTAGCCATCTCATCCATCATGGAAGCCATGCCCGTTGAACTTCGTCCAATGGTGCCATAATTACCGCTACCGCCACTTGATGTGCTGCTGCCGCTATTCTCTGTGGGTGGTGCCGCTGACTGGAAAGATGAACGCAAGTTAATGTGAATTTTAGCTTGATTAAAATCATGCACCACTTACTTTATTCTTTTTGAGTTTGGCTTGTTGCAATTGCGCTGCCAGCGAACCCATCAATTCCGCTTGTGGATCATCTCTTTTCGCTGCACCCATACCACCACCTAGAGGAGGTGGTGGAGGTGGCGGTGGAGCGCCAGGACCACCAGGACCTCCCATCATCATAATTGGTGGTGCTGGCGGTGCAGGCGGTTGTGGTGGTGCTGGAGCACCGACACCAAATGTGGGCGGTGCTGGTGGTGCAATTGGCGCTTGGCCAACACCACTGCCAGTACTGCTCATGCGGTTGAGTGGCGGTGGCATGGGTGCACTACCTCCAATACTACTTGGTGGCATCATAGGTGGCGCCATCGGTGGTGCCTGGCCGTATGGGTTCTCCTGCTGTGCGATGCCGCCGCCACCATTCATTTGTCCATAAGCATTTGGTGGTGCTGGTGGAACACCACCGCCGCCATTTTGCATTGTTGGTGGTTGCGGTGGTGGCATGGGTACACCTGGTCCACCCAATTGCTGTTGACTGGCGTAGACTACGCTATTCGAGCTAACCGATGTGGGTATGCCCTGTGGCGGTAATTGTTGCGCTTGCTGCTGCGAGGAGACATAAATGGGACCGGCGCTCCCGACTCCATTCTGATGTGGCGGCGGCATGGGCGGCGCATGAGGCGCACCACCACCAACTCCCGGTTGCTGTTGTGAATATTGATGTAGATTAAGATTTGGATTAGAATTTGATAACATATAGTGGGATGGTGGTGGCTGATACTGCTGGATTATGGTGGGTGATGATTATTATGTTGGAAGCGGTGGTTCAGATACAGGTTCAGGTGGTTCACGGTGGTATTGGATGGTGGACGAGGTTCAATTTAAAGAAAAAACCAGAAGCCAATTTGGAGGAATGGTTTTTGATTAAAAAATTTTATATGTAGTTGTTTGGTTGGGGTTTGGAGCAGCATTTCCATGAAATGAAATGCGTAAAGAAAATGAAATGAAATAGAAATAAAATAAAGCGAAATAAATAATAATAAAAAACAATTTCAGGGGGGAAAGCGAAAATTTCAAGATTGCTGTTTACAATTCAATCAAATGGTTTTTGCATACGCGTACCTGATTCTGTGGAGGATAACCGGCATTGACCAGTTGTTGTTGTGTTGCGTACACCGCATGCGCCGCTTGTTGTTGCTGCTGTTGCATTTGCTGTGGAGCGTGATATTGCGTAGGTCCCCCCGCTGCAGTGGGTTGCTGCTGTTGTTGCATGCCACCATTTTGCGTTGGTCCATTGCCTGTCTGCCCATAAACTTGCAGTTGTTGTTGCGGCATTGACATTGGTTGCGGTTGTGGTGCCGGTGGAGCGCTAAGGGAATTTCTTTAGTGTTTGTAATTTTGGAATCATTTTTTTTTTTATTTTTTTAGTTTCGAATTTTAAAGGATTTCAATATTTTTTTTTTTTAAGTAATGAATTACGGAAATGAGATGAAAATGAAATTGTTGGACGTAAGAGGAGCAGGGAATGAAAAGGATGATAAAAATTTAGCAATATTTGGTAAGTGCACATTTAATGCAGAGGGTGAGTGAGTGAATGAAAACAATAATACAAACGAAAAAAGAAAGTTAGAAAAATACAAAAAAAAATTATAAAATTATCTTTTTAAATTTGGTTTACAAGCAATTTCAATAGTTCATAATATAATTCTAAAATTTTAATGGAGTACCATTAAGTTTAAAATACACATACAGGTAGTTCATTTGTCAATACTAAATATTAGATAAGTCTATCTTAATCCTTTTTAAGCACAGTCCTAAACTCTTGAAGCTCAACTCCTTATGAAATATATTCAGAGTATTTTGTTACGCTCTAAATGAATAAATAACATGCCATCGTCATATTATTTTTAAAAATTCTGTGCTAAAAATGAAAAACAGTCTAACTCGAATTTTTAAATAATTTTTAGAAATATATTTTGTTTTAAGAATAGTCTTTGATTTGAGCTTAGTGTCTTTTTAAACAGTTTTATAGTTTCAGCTATTAAACTCGGCTGACAAGAAAATAAACTTAAGCTGTTATTTCCTTCTACTACAGAACTATAGATATTTAGTAATTACTATAATTATCTGATAAGACAAGCAGAGAATGGCGCCCTGGGGATTTTTATCGTGGACATGTGACGAATTTTTATTACACTCACTGAAAAAAAAACTAGATCGAGGTAGCAAAAAATAAATCTTTTTGTACTTTTTGATTTTATCAAAATACGCACCAATTTTTGAAACTGAATTATCGTAAAAACACTAAAACTATCTCCTTCCCCTTTCCCTTTCAATTCTCCTTTCTCTATCTCATAGCTTTTGCCTTTACTATTAGAACATTCCCATTTTCTAGTCAGTAATCGATTTCTCTTGCAAAATACTAAACTAAATAACAATTTATTTAATTATATTCCATAAATCACTAGAGTAAACTATTTTTCATTTACAGCAGATTCTTCAAGATTTCAGCATACTCATCAATTACATACTCACACGCATACACACATACACAACCAATATTACATAGACCAACCTGCTGGTACGATGATGTCCCTGTGGTGTCGGTGGGCTCTGTGGTATACTATTTTGATTTGTTTGTGAGGTTGGTGTTTGTGCTGATGGTGTTGTTTGACCAGTGATTTGTTGTTGTTGTCGTAATATAGCCGCATCTTCGCTAGTCATTGTACGATAGCCCATATCCTCTTCATAACCGTTACCATTTAATGGTGGACCAATGCCACCACCAATACCAACACCAATAACACCACCACCTCCACCACCCAATGGTGCAGCTGGATTATTAGCAACGCGTCCACTTAGTACCTAAACGTACAAATAAAACAAAGAAGAACAAAGTTTTAAAAGATCACATTTTTTTTTTTTATACAAATCTTCCACTTACCTCCAGTGCATGCATCATGGCACGCGCAAATGCTTCAGCATCATTTTGTGATGAGAAATTCAAACCATAAACATATTTCGAATCACGCCATTGATGAAATGTTGCCGTGGCTTGATTATATTTGAGACCTTTGAGTATGGAGCAATTGATGACCACTTCGTGATCTTGCAATTTACGCCCAACCACGCGAAATGTATTATTCTGTTGATGATGATAAATTTGCACTTTACTGAGACCGGATGATGTGCCCGATGGTACCCATTTCTTTTGGTTATCATCGTAAACCATGACTGAGGCACGTGCCCCAATAATACTTTGTTCACTGGAAGTAAAAAGAAGAAGTTGCGTTTTAGATAATTTCCAAAATTTGAATTTAAAATTAAAAAGGAGAAAAAAATACTATAATACAATACTTTAATATTATTATGAGAACTTCATTATTCGTTGATTGCTTATGCATAGCTACTACTGAAGAAAAACGGCTTTAGGTTAAGTGAATAATTTCAATAATAATGTTTTTTAGATTGTTACAATCAAATTCTAAGTTTGTAAGAGTTTTGAGTTTTTCTTCCATCAAAATTGCAACCTCCTTCAAGTACAAGGTGAAGGTTCAAGTCTTTGCTAAAGCTTAAAACTATCTACAGCTATTCTTCCGCCCCTAGGTAACATTCGGTCACTGTTGTACAAATCGCAGTTATAGATTACTCGTTGGGTGAACAAGAAATATCCTTTGAGGTCTAGTTAGTAGTTTTAATTAGAAAATTTTACTGGAACTAGGAAAATCTTTCCTATTGCTGATACTGGTTTTGTATATAATTTCTTTTAACCAAATAGCTACGTTTTTCTTTTATTAAGTGCAACAAGTTTCAATGGTGGAAACTTAACCTCAGGGTAGCCCAGAGGTTAAGATTTTTTTTAAATTTATATTTAGATGTCATTGAAAACAACTTTATTTAAAACAGCTTCCGCTATTTTTCCTCATATTTTCCATTCTGCTTGTACCAGCGACGCCAAGCCGATCGCTGAGGAGCGGCACATGTCTCTACCTTAGAAACATTCATCACTGAATATAAGCTTCCCATCTTTTCTACTATCATGTTAGAGCAAAATGTTGTAAGCCTTTGGGAACAACAGGAAATGGCAATCACAACAACATTCTTAACATTGCAGCTTCCTTCAGAATTTTAATAGAGAGAAAAAATTAAATAATACATAATATGCTACAAACATATAAACACCTGCCATTTAAGGTATCACAGAGACAACAAAGAACAAAATGATTAATTTCTAATGAAATTGACAACAAGTTAAAAAACTATTTATTAATTCATGAAAGAAACTTAAGTTTCACATTTAAGTGAGAAAAAAAAACGAACGAACGAGCAGGGGAAAAAAATTGCCAACAATTATAAATTGCAATCGAGTAGAATTTTCCTTAAATAAAAATTGTGCGAGTACGCAAGACTTTTAGTTAAACTAAGCTACTTGAAGCATTGTTGCCTTGTTGAAATGATGATTAAATTCTTGGTAAAGTTATGAAGATGAAGAGTTATGCAAGTGTGCAAATACAAGTAGATGTACATACATGCTCGTAGTTACAAGTAGATGGAAGTAAAAGTAAGTGAAGTAGCAAAAAAAAAAAAAAAAAAAAATGCTGCAAGTTATATGTTTCTAGTTCAACAAACAAAGCCATAGTTTAAATGCAACAGCAACAACAATAATTACAAACATGAGTTAGTTAAAAACAAATGAAAAATGCTAAAGATTAAACAACAGCCAAATGTGCAGACAAACAGACAGACTGCCGTCATACCATGAAACATGCACTTCTGACAAACAGGTGAGTATCAACAAAGATACACTCAAAGAAATTGTTAACAAAACGTGAGCAGGGATTATGTTGTTTTTGGAAAGCACAAGTGGAAGAGAGAAACAGAGAGTTAAGTTTTGATAAATTTATTTGCCTAGTTTAACAATCTATTCGAGACTTGAATAGGTTCCCCTTCTTTCCCGACAGATGGCGTTGGCTTTGTCTTTTTGCGTCTCACAATACTACAGAGAACTTCATCGTAAAGCTCTACTATTAGGCTCGAAATAGCAAACAGAGGATTTAAAGCCGCCGAAGACTTTTTTTATACCTAGGGGAATTTGCGGAGAATTTTACTCCACTACTTTTTCAACAAAAATCTGCTACTGAAACCCATAAAAGTCTTGTGAAGACTAATGGCGAAAATTCTTTGTCGGAAACAACGCGCGGAGATTGGTTTCAACGCTTTAAAAATAATGATTTTTGCTCTGTATTTGGTGTGATCAGCTGGGCTTAGGGTACTATGAGCTACTCCAACCCAATGACACCATCATGAGAGATCGCTACCAATTACAATTGATGCGTTTAAGCCGAAAATTTAAGGAAACCCGACCGCAATACGAGAGGAGGCACGATAAAGTAATTTTGCAGCATGACAACGCTCGGCCACATGTTGAAATTAGTACTCTTTTAAAAAGTTCCTTAACACAACCAATTTGAAATAATAATAATTTAAACCAGAAATAAACAGAAATCAGCCAAAACTTTTGTTTAAGTTAACTAAATTTAAGATTATTTAAGTTCGATTAGCTTAAGGAATGAAAAAATATGATGCGCTCAGAGGAAAAGTGAAGCATAAAATTTACTAGAGGAAAAATGAATTAGAAAATTTCATAAACCCAAAACGAAGTTTCGATCTGTTTTGCCTATGTGATTATGTATGTGTGCGTAAGTTACAACACTTCGTGCGTACTCAGCTATATCGCTGTAGTCGGCAAGTAACAGCAACAACTCTTTCTTCTAGTAAATTTTATGGTTCATTTTTCCACTATATTCTAATCAATTATCAAAATTGTGGAGCTTTAGTCTTCGCAGAGAACGAATGCCTAGTGAGAACCGATAAGGATAAGTGTCAATTGGGAATACCCTCAGAAAGCTAGTAGATAATATCACAAGAATCCACCAGGCAACAAATGATGCGATGGGTCACCAAAAATCATTGAGATGTTCCATACTTGAACAGCATCGAAAGAACCGCATCATCATTAAAGAGACTTTAGAATATAGATACTTTTTTCTCAATAGATCTAAGTATAATACATTTTTAAAATAATTTCATATGAGTGTAAAGATTTCTAGAGCATACAACACTTTGTAAATTCACTCTCATGTGTATGGCTTTAATAAATTAATAGACATTTTTGTGTGGCGGTACAACAACAAAGGTGATGGGTTAGGTTTGTAACAAAATAGAAAATCACGCTATCAGATCAAATCAAGAACCTAGCAGAAATAAAGATGATACCTTAGCGCGCAAGGTAGCGCTTACAATATTTTGTCGATGCCCAATATTTTTCAAGCTTGAAACTCATTCTATATAATGAGTTCAGGGAAAGCAAGGAGTCTTAAACGGGAATTGTTTTACAATAAAATTTATAATCTGACTCTTTAAAGAATGAGTATAACTATTATCAATGCTAAAATAATACACTTCATTCTATTAACAAACAATTAAAACACTATTTATAATGCCAGCTTTTTAGCTCATGTTCGTGATATCTCAAAGTCGTCTATAACCACATTAGTTTGTGTAGTCACTCGTAAATACTTGTTTGTCTAGTTCAAAGCGAATGTTGCGGCTATTGCTGCAAAATTTCCAGTAGATAGAAACAGAAGTTGACATTTATGTAGAGTAAGAAGAAAGAAATGCAAAGAAAACCTAAGCAAAGAAATACAAGAAGAAAAAAATCGGGGAAAAAGCGAGCAGAAAAAACTATCACAAACAAGTTGTGACGACTGACTCTGTGTGTTAAGTACCCAACATTTATGAGGTTGTAGCTGGTGTGATCTGTTTTTATTTCATATATATATATATATATTTTTTTTTTACATAATAATGTCATGATGATGATGATGACAAAAATTTATTATGTAGTAGCAGAGCATCAAACGAAAGTGAACTCTTTTTGTTGTTGTTGTGTTTGGTTTATTTATTTATTTGTTTATTTTATAAGATCATTTAAGATTTTTTTTAAAAGATTATATTTGGTATGTGTGTTTTCTATGTTTTTTTCATTAACTGTGTTTTAATTTGAGCGAAAAGTGAAATTTTCTTTTTTAAAACTAACGATTGTATTAAATTAAAAAATAAAGTTTATTATTAAAAGCGCAAAATTATTTGCATGTTGTTGATTTGTGAAAATTATTATCTTCAGTTTTTTTTTCTTTACCGCTAGCATTACAACAAGTGAAATTACAAGGTAACTGAAGCGTTGGAAATGAAATGTTTTTTAATAAGTTTTTGAGTAAAATAAAGTAAACATTATTGCGTTTTTGTTGCGGTTGCCGCTGCTACTGCCACCACTAACTAACTATTTCGTATATGATTTTATAGTGAGCATTTTGTAGTAATGAACTTAATTAGTTTAATTTATACTTATGTGTAATTTTCCAGTGATATTTCTTCTTACTGATTTTAATGTTTGGTGACTAATTTACACCTTCATTGCTATGCATTACAAGTGTGTTTTTTTGTTTTGTTTGTTGTTGTTATTTTTATAGTGTTGACATAATCTACAACGATTCATAGAATCGGAATTTGAATCTTTAGAAATTCTGTGCTGACAAACCAATACTAAAAAATGAAAGGATTCAACCAAACTTTCAATTATTTTGACAAATTAAAAAGCTTTAACTGAAGAAACGATTTCGATATCTTTCAGATTTTCATCAGAGAATTTCCAGAGCTTAGCAGTTCTATTTTCTCTTTGAAACAAAATCTCTTGAATACACTGAAAGGTTGATGACACCCAAACCTATGGATTCGTACTAAGAACAGTTGTTGACTCTTTTAGGATGTATTGAGCCAAGCCGCTCTCAATTAACCTAAGTAATGAAGAAGGAAAAGGAATAGCTGAAGACAACTTTAAGAAAAATAAAGTCCATCTAATGAATCTAAGTTGAAACGTAGTTAAGAGGTTGCATAAGACGGTTTGATCGCCTAAACCACGATTATAGCAATTAGAGATTTCTTTAGTGGGGAAAAATGTTCTCACGACACAACTCATTTCTAAGATTAGATGCTAAAGAAAGTTTCCAGCAGCTTAATAGAACCACAAAAAAAAAAAAACCTTTTATTATACATATGACTCAACATCATTATCCTCAATAACTGAGAAAAGATGTCACCACACAAGTAACTAACCTCAATAAACAACAGCAAACAGATTTGAAAAAGTAGGGGACAATATATGCAACCAGTAACTAGTACGCAACAAATGATTACAAAAACAATAAGAAGATTGCACTATATACATTAAAATATATGCAATAAATCAAAGTTCAACAAAAAAAAAAAAGGTAGAATAAAAAAATTAAAATCAAATGACATACGCAAATTCTGTATGCAACATTATTTGTTGCTGGCTTACGCTGGCACCGCCACCGCCGCCATCACCTCCTCCACCACCGCCAACGACACTAATGAATTTTTCTTTGACCGAATTATGACGCTGAGGGTGATTATATTGTTGTTGCTGCTGCTGTTGTTGCAGATGACGACGATAATATTGCGACTGATGACTATTATTATGATGTTGCTGATAATAATGAGTATTTGCACTAGCAGGAGTAGCAGTAGCTGTAGCTCCTAGAAGAGCAACGTGTGGACTATTGGAATTTCTATTGATGCCAACATTACTACTACTATTAGCAACGCCACCACCATTGCCGCCATTCATATTCATTCTTACTGAAGGCATTGAATTTGTATGTTGCAACTTGTGTAAATTATTTGATATTGAATGTAGGAATTTTGCATTACGACGACGCTGCATGGCATCAACAATGGGCAATGAACTAGCACCAAACGAATCAGCATCAACATCATCACCATAATCATCATAATCAACGAAATCATTATAAACACCATTATTATTATTGTTGTTGTTATTGTTGCTGTTATTATTATTATTATTATAAGTCAATGAAGTAGGGGAACGTGTATTGTCTGTCGCCTCTTTAGTGTTATTGACCGATGGCATCAATGTGACAATTTGTGGTGCTTCATATATTGGTGATGTAGCGGAGGATGCTGCTGCTGCTACTGTTGTTGTTGTTGTTGCTGCAGATAAAGCAATAGAAGCAGGAGAAGCAGCAGTACTAGTGTCGCCAACCATGGGAAGCTGTAGCACCAATTTATGATGTTCATGGTATGGTATGCCGCCATTGCTAGACGAGGTGGTGGTGGTGACGTTGGTATTATGTTGCACTAGATTATTCTGTTGTTGTTGTTGAAGATGATGATGAAAGTGCGGGTGACGATGATCGAGCATATTTAAATTTTGCAATTCTTGAATGGAATAGTAATAATGCGAATCATCATTGTTGCTGCTGTGTTGAGGATGTTGTTGCTGCTGTTGTTCTCGTTGGAGATAATGATGTTGCTGACGTCGCCTTTGCAACGTCGACAACAATGCTGGTGATGATATGGGTGATGGGTATGTTAATTGCGATTCATCTTCATTAACAATTGTTGGCGTTGGACTAGACGTAGCAGCAACAGCAGCAGCTGCAGCAGCAGCAAAAGGAGTTCTATGTATTTTATTCTTTTTAATTGTATCTCCTTGTCCTTGCCCGCCTGCGCCTGTGCTGTGATATGCGAGTATGATTGGCTCATCACTTGTCACTTGTACATCATTTTGTTTGTTATTCGAATTTTTATTTGATTTTTTGCTAGTGAATGAAGTTTTGGCATAAAGTTTCTTCATGTTTATTATCGAAGATTTATGCACATTTGTTGTTTAATCACACAAAGCTGTCAAGAACCGACAATGTAAAAACACAGAAACACGTTCACCATCTATGGTTGTAATTGTTGTAGTTGCTGCAATTATTGCTATTGTTGCAACAACACTCGAGCAGCATCATAGATTGCAGTATGCGCTTTAATTAAATCGATCGTCAATCGAGACTAACAACACTAAAGCAACTAAACAGAAAAACATCTCATAGAGACAGAAATGTAATGAAAAGTCTGAGACTCACTCAAAGCAGCAACAATGATTTGAGATTCGAGCTTATATGTGTAGTGGTACAAGTGTCTGTCTGTCTGTTTCTCTGTATGAGTGAGTGTGTGGCTATGTGAGAGGCGTATGCGTATCTCTTAAAGATATATAAATTCGTATGCGAGAATCAAAGAAAACACATAATAAAAACTCAGCTGCAAATTGAAATTAAACAAGAAAAAATAAAATAATAAATAAATAAATAGAAGAAAAAAAAAAGCATTTTTTAAAAGAAAAACAACAAGCGCATACAGCAAATAGCGCAAAGTAAAGCAAAGCTGGACCAGCAGCGCGCAGCGTTCAAAGTCAATAAAAAAATATTAATTTAAAATAAAAAAAACATACATACATAGATATGTATAAAAAATCATTGAGAGCAAAAAAGCAATAATAGATATACATAGGCAGCGGCAGTGGCAATCATAGTCCAGTGGTGGTTAGATAGACAAATATGCGTAGTATTGGCTATGCTATAGATACGAATATCTATGCTTGAATGTATATGTAACTCAACATTCAGACACTTGTAAGTATGTGTGTGATCATGGAATTACTAGGCAATTATAACGCGACGCGCACATCATTTGATGAGCTATGATTACTTGTAATATCTCATCTCTGTGATTCTTGATGAGGAAAGGTAACATAGCAGCAGCATCATCAACCATCAACTATTAACCTCACCATCATCAACAAAAAGTGCGCAGCAGCGGCCGATTCCTTAGGCATCATAATTGCAAAGAACTTAATTTTTTTGAGGTTTTCTTTTGATTTTTTAGGTCAAAAAAAAAAAAAAAAAGAACATTTTCAATTAATACATTATCTTTTAGAATATTTTTCTGAACTACAAAGAGAGCGAACATGATTAATCACTTCAAGTAAAGTAAGAGAGGAAATGAGTTTTCTTTCAAAAAAAATGTATTAGAATGAGAGAAACGAACGACAGGTAAAGAAGAAGGTATTTAAACCGAAAAGGAAATCAAAAAGAAGCCTCAGGATCTTGACCTCTTAACAGGTCAGGTAAGTTAAGAAAAGACTTCAGTGAGTGAAAGATTTGAAATCAAGACTACAACTGCCATCAAAATCTGAAGTCATAGATGGATTGAATTTGCAATTGATTACATCATTGACTCCACAATTATGAATTATTTCTTTTTTGTAAATTCATTTGCCAATGCCGACGAGTTAGCTGAACAGGGCTCTCAGCTTACCGATATATCACCTTCCTGCACCATTAGTGCCCCTCTTACGTCTATTAAATTGGCCATTAAGCATAACTACTTTGAGAAAGCAAAAAGAACTTGGGTAGCGGAGCATATCTGTGGTATTACCAGGCTAACATGGACCACTATGGACAATAGACGGACTAGACAGCTACTCAACCTTAGCAGAAACTCCATCAGCACTACGATTTCGGTGCTCATGGGACACTGCATAATGGGGAGACATGCTGCAAGACTAGGACTGGCATTCAATGACTTCTGTCGGGGCTGCGGCTCCGAGGAGGAATAAGAAACAGTCCTCCACTTCATGTGCGAATGCCCATCTCTGGCCAGGAGGAGACTAAAACTTATAGGCTCACCTTTCTTCACTAGTCTGTCCGAGCTATCATCCATAAACATTAAGGACATAGCCAGACTCAATATGGAGTCCTCATGGTTCTCCAATTCGTAAATGGGGGAGTCACGCCATACTGTGATATCACAATGAGCCTAAATGTGCTTTCAAGCAGAAGGCTGCCACTCCAACCTAACCTAAATTCATTTATCGTGATTTCAAACAATGAAGCTGATTCTTTTATAATTCTGATATGAATGTTATCTGAATTTTTTGTGCATGGTTCAGTTTTTCTATTCTTTACCAAAAAATCCAAAACTTGTTTCTGATTATCATACGTAAGGAATATTACAACCTTCATCAAGGTGTTTGAATATCGTGGACATCAAGACAAAATCAGTTTTGAATTTCGCCAACGAGATGAAATAAAGAAAGTCTCAGGAAGAAATAAGTATCGGAATTACGTAGCCATATGAAAATTCCAAAATCTAATACCAGAAGGAGGCACCACTTATACAAATGAAATACAAAAATCGCTGTAACTAAAGTTCTACCTAAGAGATTTCAAAGTCAACGCAGGCAAAGTCATTTGTATACGAAGATGAAATGATAAAAATTCCATTCAATAGGAAATAACTAGAAATGAAAACAGAAGTATCAAAACTCGACAAATGCAAACCAATAATGTCTTCGCAGTGTTGCGTGTTGACTCACCGACTTTGTAATTGAATTCAAAGTGTAAGTAATAGAAAAATCTGTTCTATTTATATATACACTCACTTTCTCATATAAATACCAAAAGCGCAATTAACTACCTTGACTCATAAATAGTTTAGCTGCTTACTAGTGCAACAAAATTATTCTGAAATTCATTTTTAAAAACATCAGTTGCCTAATTAAAAATTTTTCAATTTAATGCATACGTTTTTCTGAGATTTCGACTGAAGGACCATTGACGCCATCAGTCGTTGACGATGAAACCTGAAATCTAAACTACCATTAAATTTTACATTTAATTATTTCTGCTATAAAAAATATATCTATTTATATATAAAAAACTCGAGACCTTTTGTTTATGCAAACCATATTTGTTTTGCAGTAAAAATAAAACAAAAAAAATAAATACAAAAACAGAGTTGCAGATAAAAAATATTGTTGCCTTTTTAGTGTATGATTTTTTGTTTTTTGCCGATGTGTATGTGTGTGTGTGTGAATATATATTTTAAAACAAAACTTAAATGAATAACCTTATTGTATTTTTTATTTGTTTTTTTTTTTTTTTGCGAAAGAAATGCATAAAGCAAAATCAACAATAATAAAATAAACTTGTCCGCCCAATTTGATAAGCAAACAGCAAAACCCGGAAAGACTTACCAACATAGTTACTCGTAGTTATTCGCATTTTATAGATATAGCATTTCAATTCTCTCCGTTTTGGTTTACTTTAGTTTTGCATATTCTTAAGAAATTCACAAAAGAAATTCTAATAAAAACGGAAATGATTTGATATCGTTGCCCTCTCCTCACAATTTGGGTAAGATTGGTTCTTTTATTTTTTTTTTTTTGGGTTTAGTTATTTATGTGGAAGACAAATTGAGGATATTTTACATTATTCAGTCATAGCAAAACAAATTAATTTTTGCTTTCGGATTTATATAAAAAAGGCAATTGTGAATTATCTCTGAAATAGTCAAATTTATTTCACAATTTTTTTTTTTGAAAATGCAATCAATGAATTGAAAGAATGCAGTACAGTGCCCCCTCGATTAACGCGACTAATAAAACCAGTCCTATTGAGATAACCGAGGTTGAAAATCGAAAATTCGTGGTTATCAAGAGTCGCGATAATCGAGGGGGTACTGTAATTGGTTTCCAACTGGTTGTCCCCTTGTATTATTTTTATTAAAAAAAGAATTAAATATTATTTCTCTTATAAATGATTGCGAATGATTTGATTGAAAGAATGCAATATTTTATTCTCTAAATGATTTTTCGATCTTCTTTTTCCCCCAGTATTTCTGATTGGATTAAAATAATTCAATATTTTTGTATTATAAATGATTGGGAATGGTATTGCTCTTCTCTCCACCGAGGTTTTTATGATTTGTAGATTGTCACTTTCTTTTATCATTAAAAGAAATCGATCCTTTTCTCAAAACATATGAAATCAGGAAAATATTTTATTAATTTTCTATAATTAGGTTTCCTGTGTATTTATGTTCCCTAGATCCGAATCTGTTCAGAATTTAATTTCTTTGACAATAGATGTCAGATGCGGGGCACATCCGCATGTCGTACGGATTTGGTGACCGATTCAGATGCATTCCGGAATGCCCTGATAAAGCGCTGATTGGGGAGAATAAATCCCTATTTGGTCTTCTTTACAGCTACAGATTATTAGTAATCAGCTGTTTAATAATTAATTCACAAACATCACATTTAGCATAACTCTTCTGCTCCGAAGAGTTGGCAAGCTTATAAGTTTTAATCGTTGTTCATAAGGAGGGAGGTGCTGTGATGGACTCCAGTGTAACGAACGTAGAGCAAATTTTGACCTTCTATTTCGTTGTAGGACTTAAATAATTTTACATCATCAGCGAACATTAATATTTTAGAGTGCTTGATAACAGATGGAAGATCGTTAATAAACAACAAAAACAAAATAGGACCCAAATGGCTTCCTTGTGGAACACCAGATGCTATTTTAATACTTTTAGATACTTTAATCTGGAATTTTATTGTGTAGGTCATAGCTAGTACTCAGCACTTCTTAAATTCTTAATTGTTCAGGTTATGAACTGAATTACAAAAAATTAAACTAATACCTTGCACTAAATGTACATACATATATACACACTTCCACTCAAGTGATAAAGGTAAATATAATATTTCTTTAAAAAAAAAAACCCAAACTTATTAAATAAATATAATGCTATTAAGAAAATACAAAAGCTGGCAGAAAAATGGATTATCAAACGGAGGTGAAAAGCAAAAAAGCAAAGCAAACAAACGTAAAAGCCTTTCCGCATAAAAGTCACAACGTTAATCACACAAATTTAAACCAGTGGTGGACGGATATAAAGAAGGCAGGTAGCAGCAGTAGTTGTTGTAGGTGTAAAGACGATGTTGATTTTTGATTATAACATCAAAGCATCGTGCAGCAACAGCACCATTGCCACCAACAGCCCTATCACCACCAGCAGGACCACCGCCACCAACAGCAACAAATAAAATCAACCTAAGCACAGTTGTGTCGGCGATGTTGTTGCTGTTGTTGATGATGATGACGATGACGACAACAATGGAATGGAATCAAACTCTTGTCGTTGTAGACGACTGCCGTTGTCGATGACGTGAATATCCTTTTTCGCAAGGATATAAAAGGAAAAACAACAAAAAGAACTCACAAACACATACACAACAACAAAGAGTGAAAACACATACACATAAAAGTTGAATGACTGTTTGACAGGCAAAGCAGAAGCACACACACAGAGAGAGAGAGAGAGAGAGAGAAAGAGGTGAAACGGTGTATGAAATAAAGGAAAAGATTGTTATGCCGATATTCTACAATTTGCTTATGAGGACGGTCGTCTCGTTTATTGGAACGGGAGACATTGAGCGACAAGCATGCTGCACCTTCCTCTTTTATTTATGAACTAAGTTTATTTACGAACTGACTTACTTTCTAATAGGAAACACTTTATAGGTAAACATAATAAGGAAATTTATATAGGATTTTAGTAGATAAAAATCGAATATTTTTAATGCATAGCTAATTAGTTAGTAGATTTTATGAAATCGATATTTAAAAGAATATTTAAAATAGGGATGAAGAAGGGTTCCCTCAACTAATCAATGCGGTCGGAATAGGCCTAAGAAGCTTCCTAGTTTACTATGAAGTCCTGAGTTAGTCTGAAATCTGAGTAAAATATAAGCTTATAGCCTTGCAATTGGAAGAGATAAAAGAAAAAAGAGAATTATATGAATCAAGTGAAAGGATAATATTAATTAAGTAAAAGGATATGGATCAAACGAAAATATCTCAGTGATACACTATATTATTTTCATTGCTAATCGACGAGTACACCCATGCATATTTCAAAAACGAGTCTTCAGAAAATTTTGAGATGGTATCTAAATTCAATATATATTACGTATAAGGTTAAACAAAAGTGGATCTAGAGATTTTCTAAGGGGGGAGGATGATTTTAATTTTTCAATTCCCTTCAATTTTTTTCTTTATTTTTTTTATTTTTTTGATTTACGCCCAAAGATCAAAATGTATTAGATTTTCATAAGGCGAAGCAAAACTGAGTATGTCTGAAATCTTTAAATTTCTTAAAATATTTGTAGCCTGGAATAAACATTGAATACTGATTCAAACCCGATAGTTATCACTAAAAGTATTTCTTAACTTCATAATTAAATAAATTACTTTGACCTAAAAAAATACGCTAGAAGCTTTTGTGAAATCTACAGCTACTTCTTTTTTTTGCGTTTCTTACATAGCATTAGAACCTTTTTAAAGCACATACAATAAATACTCATACGCACACCTTTAACCAAACCAGACAAAAAAAAAAACAAAAATATTGAGAAAAAGCTCCCAATTATTTAAACAATTAACAAACGAAAAAATGAAGAAAAAAAAGGAAATGAATTTAATTGCTAGAAATCATTAAGAAAATCTACACACAACAATCTTAGGCTTGAATTGAATTCAAAAGATGCACTTCAAATCAATTAAAATGCTTGTATGTGTGTGTGTGTTCATGTGTGTATGTGTTTGTGGGTGAGCGCGCACTTTTACTGCCAATATTTGGGGGAAGTTTTTTTTATAACAAAAATGCACTACACTTTTATGTAGGGGCACATCTGTTCTAGGGAAACAATAGAGAAAGTAAAATATAAAAAACAGAGTGATTAAAGTCAAGTGTGTGCCACAAATATGATATTTGAGCTCCGTAATGCTGTTATTTAAAAGCATAATAGCTTCATTAGCTAACGAACTACGACATCAATTTAGATAAGTTCCGCATAACAGAAAAACTCGCTTATAAAACTCCCAATTTCCAATGAATATTTTAGCAAATATGATCGTTATTCCTTAATAGAATGACCTCAATCAAATATCAACGCATTTTAAAAATACATAGGCAGGCAAAAATAGCTTTCAGAGGAAAATGTTTATTCAAACGAGCTTGAAGTGCCCGAATTCAATAGATAAGCCAATTCGAACAACGCCCAGCTGGTATACAAAAGATCCTTCTTCTCCATATTATATCTGAGGTTACATCGTCTGATCCGTGAATGTACAACTTGCCACATAAAAGTGAGTATTTTATATGTATTTCTGTGAGAATTGCATGAGGAGCCGAACGCCCACGAAAGATATGATTCGATCCCTAGTCCTGAATTAACCAACTGGCTCTTTACACTATTTCAAAAAGACTGAAGATTCCTTCTTATCAAAATTTGTTGTCTATTTTCACGCCCAATACATTTATAGAGTACACTTTAAAGTCACCGACGATTTTATGTATTTCTTATATGTGCAGAGGTGCATCTATGAGTGCTTGAGTGTTTATACACATACATATGGTATGTATGTATGTTTGGTACTTCACATATTTTTGTTTGCAGCTTGATGCATCAACAGTTAAGTAGAACAAATACAAGAGTAAATAGTATGCAATAGCAGCAGCCAGCAAGATATGGAGATGCATCATGCATGCTGTTGCTGGTAGATTGCGAGGCTGCTGACTACATACATATACACGTACCTATGTTGGTTGGTGCAACACTTTTGAATGGAATTTCACTTATCACCAACAAAACACACATAAAAATATACACACGAACACATAAGTATGTGCATACACAGAGAGAGACAAATTTATATAAAAGCGCACGCACACACATATGCACTCGTTTATGAATGCAACTGAGCTCGATATTTATTGTAGCGATTAAGCAGGCAGCTCAAGAAATACTTTCATTTAAAAATAAAAATACGAAGCAAAAAGCACACAGCAATAAACATTTTAACCAACAACAGCTGGTTGAATATTTTAGCAATTTATTTTGCAGCTATTAAGACACAAACATTGAATCATAGTACAGTTGGATCATGCACTGCCGATAACAGAAAGCGTATTACAAATATTTTATCACTACGGCAAAAACGCGTCAAATGCAAATTATTACAATCACATTATCAAACACACGAACACACACACGCACATGCGGCAACAAGAACAACGGAACCAGCAGCAGCAGCAGCAATAATCTTGATAATGAAACTTAAACACTAAACTTACTTCTCTTCTGGTTGACAAATATTTCCCATTTGAATTATGTTGTGCAACTGGCGCTTATACAATTTATTACCAACAAACAGTATCTACTACTACCAATAGTGGTAGGATATAAAAAGAGACAAATAAATGCGTATGTATGATTATCCTGCGGCAAACAAAATGAATAAACTTTCATTTTGCTTTCAATTTTAGAAAATCTCATTCGCACAAAAGAGCAACAACAGAAATGAAACTTTTCTTCATTGCAACAAAAAAAAATTATAATGCTACTTTCTGGAAAATTAGTAAGTATTATATATTTTAAAGCTTTAGACTCCCCTCCCGTGTGAGTGTGTGTGTGCGTATATATGTGCAAAAAAAAACAAACAAAAACCATACGTAATCCGAGTAGGGAAAAACCCATGCGGCGGAGGTGGTTGGCGGACGAACAACGCACTTGGTGAACCATCAGCAACAGCAAAATTCAACAACAGCAACACACCCAGAATGCTTCTATTTTTTGTTTTTTTTTTTTTTTTTGTTTCGTTAAGCAAAAAATTATACAATAAAAATACATAAAATTTTGTATTTAGAATATTATTGTGTATGTACAAATGTGTGTGAAAGTAAGAAGGAAGAATCCTAAATGACAACAGTCGACGACCAATGAGGGATGTTGTTGCTGTTGTTGATAATGATGTTGCTGCTGATGTTCATTGTGGCTATGTAGGTGCCTCACCCACAACTACAATAACACAAGTATTTTTGTTTTGTTTTCGGTTTAAAATGCGTGTGTTGAAACACACACTCACACAGACACATACTAGTTAACGTTTTTTGTCAAATTAAATATTATATAAAGTAAAAAATTTTAAATATATATGTATATATGTGTGTGTGTGTGTGTGTGTTTCTAGTTATATTCCCATTTATTCGCATATATACAAACACATACTCTCATGTCTAATTAATTTAAAAAAATTATTATAATTTTTTCAACTAGGAAATTATATTTTTTACCTGCATGAACGAGCGAAAAGGTTTATTAATACCCGGAAGTGCTTACTTTATATGCTTTTATAATTTGAGTGATCCCTTGAATGTACGCTTATCATATAAAAAACATTCCCTCAGAAGCTCATTTGAGTTATATTATAATTAAACGTTTGTGACTGAACTCAAAGGCGCATACTATGAAGGCCATTTCTGTTTCAGTTCTGCAGTTGTTCAGTTATGATTCAGTGAAAACGTCCTATAGCCAAAACGTTCCAAATATTATTGGACAAAAGTACTTCTTCCTTCCTCCCTTTCGCCTAATTATAGTAGACAATATGTACATCCAAAAGAGAACAACGTTTTTTTTAGTTTATGCCATAAGTTCACAACCTCTCACCTCACTCATACGAAACTAATAAGAAACGAAGTTATGATGTTGTTAGTGTTTAGCGAACGAGGCCGTATGAGGATCGGCTACATACAATCATGCAGAGAGTCGTCTTCTTGCAGTTTTATCTCATGTGCTTTAGTGAGAGATAGCTGCTTTCTTCTCATGTGTTATATATGATTACTACGTTGTGTTTGTGCCGATAAGTGTTGAAAGTATCAACAGAAAAAAAGCATTAGAAAATAGAAAGAGGAAGAGTGCAAAAGCTTCAACAGCAACGGTCACGTGAAAAATCGCATGTGCTTTAGTGAGAGAGTCGATATAGAAGTCTCGGCTTGATTGCATATAACTGAACTTTCCTTCCATGTGTTATATACGTGTACTAAGTCGTGTTTGTGCCGTTAAGTGTAGATAGTATCAACAGAGGAAAATCAACAACAAAATAGACAGAAGAGGACTGCAAACTTCATTCAACAGAATGTTTTATAAATGTTTTCTAGCAATTTTCTAATAAACAACATAGTTTCACTTCTACTGTGAGTGCTTGCAGACACATAATTTTTTCCTCAGTCGGTATCAAGGTTTTAGAAAATTATTTCATAAATAAAACAATATTTAATATCGGCCCTAATGTCTTTCAAATGTCACGCAGGTTGTTCTTTCTACGACAATCTCTCTATAAGTTTGTTCGTCTCCCAACACTAATTTGAAATCAGGGTTTTCTATATCTTATACAAAGTTCCACATAAACCTTTTAAAAGCTTAAAGCTATCTATATTAATCCCAATTTTTATAAGAATATTTAATTTCTATATTAAAGCCAAAACCAAGAAAGAGAGAGAGAGAAACTTTAACTCTCTGCATTTCTAGATAAAATTTTGAGTTTACATTAAAATTATTTCATATTTGTATACAAGTTAACAACCGGAACCGGAAAAGAATGAAAATCGACTCTTTTTTCAGGAAGGGCTGTTTAGAGTGACATTTGGGTTTTTCTTCAGTTTTTGATCATTTTTATATCGTATCCAAGAGGGGAAGGGGTGTTTTGGGGATGTAATTCACCTTGTTACCAATATAAATCTTAAATATTATTACCGCTGTTCCTGAATTAAAAGAATTTTTCAAGAACAAAAACCCAATCTCCCTCAAAAATCCTACAATCTTCTAGTCCCTTAGTGCTAGAGTTAAATTTTCGAATTCCTATTCCTTTATTTGCTATTTTAAGTTCTTTCTGTCTTCTGATAACCAGGAACTAATTTAAATAAGGCGCTAATGGATTTTTCATACAAGATATTGCAAAATCAATGAGCACTCGAATTTGCTTCAGCTAAGAAATTATAGAATATGTTCACTGAGGAAAGGAATATGTTAATTTAAGGCAGAAGTAGGAAAGGCAGAGAAAAATATTATGAGGCATTAAGGTAACTACTGCTATATAAAATTTGAATAATCTCACTGCAAAATTCTAAATAATTGCATATAATATAAAGAACTAAAATTTTATTCAACAAGGTCTTCAGCTTTTTTTCTATTTTTTTTTGCTTTTTTTTTAAACGCAATACAATGAAATAATAACTACACAATAGTAAATATGCCCTTGAACTCTTCTCTTTGCTTTAATAGCAATAACAATAAATGAATAAAATTTACAAGCGACACAAATAAAATTCTATGCTTTATTGTATAAATACTAGAAATATTTATGTAGTTTGTGATATTACGCTACATTAGACAAACATTTTGTTTTAATAGATTTGCAAACTAGTAGAAAAATTTGTATTATTATTGTTATAAATAAGAAGAATGCATTTAAATACTTACGTCATTGTGTATAAATTGTAAAAAAAATCGCTTCGTTTTGTAAAAAAGAGTTGATTCGTTGAACTATTTATATATGTATATCTATGTATATATATATATGTAGATAAATGTATATATATATGTTTATTGATTTATAAAAAGAAGAGCCTTAGAGTTGAGTCTTTGATGTTGCTGTTGTTTCGCAAAAAGAGGTTCTTTGTTTGCAATTTTATTTTTTTTTTATTATTATTTACTAGAAATTAGTTTTTTATAATTTGTATATTTTAGGGAGCGTTCGTTTCGTTCTTCTTTTTATGTTTTATTAAATTTATGAGATCTGCAAAGAAAATAGAAAAAACAAAAATTATTGAATTACATAATATTTAAGGTTTCAGAAAATAGAAAATAAATATAAGAAAGTTCAAGGGTGTAGTGACTTCTATAGATCCACTGGTGAATTTAAAGGCTTTTTTTTTAAGCAAGAAAAATACCTAAAACATTCCTTCTGCAACCAACCTTTGGGTTCGCAAGTTTATAGAACGATATACCATAGATGTAAACACTACTACTTGATTCAAAGATTTGAAAATATTGCTTCCTGGTGAAACAAGCTTTACAAAAATGATGCTTTTACTTAAGTGTGACCGATGTAGTTAAATGGAATGGATTATTTTAGAAGCATAAAATTTTGCCAAAAAAAAAATAGAAATCATTTCAAATTTAACACTAGAAAGACTGGGTTATGACCTTATTTATAAAGACTACAATAATAAATTTGATCGCTGACACTGATAACTAATTTTTGTAATTAAAAAAAAAAATATATATATATATATATTTATTTCATGAAACATTATTATTAATTTATTAGAAATAGTTTCAGAAACACAAATCCCAAAAAATGTTGCCCCCACACGGCACACGGACCTCGATGTTTTCTCTAAAGCAATTTCATCTTTATATATATTATATCTCTTCAATATTGAAATTTACTTAATTTCATCAATTAGGTAGTTCACTTGTGGTCCCAATAGTAACGCCATAAACTAAGAATATAATTGGAATTTCTCATATCTGCAAATACTTAAATAATATTTCATAAGAATTTCGCATACTTGATAGCTGCTTAATGTCAGTTGCCAGCATCATAGGCTTCCACCAAAAAAAAAAAAAGGTACTTGCAACTTATTACCGCATAGAACAAAAAACACAATCATTCGTATTAGGTTCATATATCATTTTAAGTGACAGCCATACAAAATATAAATATATAAATAAATATCTACTAGAGAGCAAGCAAATGTGTGCAGGCAGGCAGCAACCAAATTACAGTAGGCTCTACAAAAATCAAATGTATGGCCTTACTTTAAAGCAATTCTTAAGAATTGAACTTCCATGTCTTTTATTAAATTGTAACTAGGTGGAATTTGTTTTTTTTTTTTTTTTTTTTGCTGTTGCTAATTTATACAAAATTATTGCAAAAATTATAAGGTACGTGTCTAAAATATGTATGTATATGTATAATAGATATGTAATATTTAGTGAGAAATAACTAGAGATATAGTACCTACATACATATATAATTTTATTTGTGTTTGTTATAACTACAATGCGCATAATTCATTGCTGTTTCTTTAATTCTACGGGTTGTTGCCCCCGTAACAAATACTTCTTCCTTTTTCACTTCCACTTCCCTTTTCTCATCATATTATGACGTCGTTCTGTTATTATTATTGTTGATTTTGTTAGTATAAGTTTTTTTTTCTTTCTTTTTGTGTTGTACTATATAATATAGATTTTATTTCATTCATACATAAAACATTTGCTTTTTTTCTGAATATGTATAAGTGTGCGGAAATTGAGAGAAAAAAAAAAAAACGTAGAAAAATCTACTTTTTTCCGCTTTTAAAACACATCCGTGCATGATACTTTCTTTGCAAAAATAGTAATAGTGCAGGCTAGATGTTATTGATTTTTTGCTGCTACTTTTTTATACTTTGTTTTTTTTTTATTTTTTTATTTTATATACAATCCACATAGGGTAAAGTGGGGTACCTTTGAGACCGGGGCACATTTGACTTTGCCATTTACAGTATGACCATGCCCTAAAAGCCAAAAAGTTGAAATGCAGAAAAAAGCTTAATTTGATTTAACTCTTTTTAGATTAAAACGTATTTTTGTAAATTTGCTAACGCTGGTGTAATTTTCGACAACTAGTATATAAGCGTTATGTGAATTAATCGTAACTGTTTTTTAAAAAAAAGTAACAAAATTTTTTAGTACTGCTCTTTAATGTTAACAAAATAAAAGTGAGTTTTTTGAAAATAAAACAAAAAAAATTTAAAAAGAAAGAAACAAATCATTAAGAGCTTTTGGGGTACACTTGACTTTTCCCAATGGGGCACATTTGACATATATCAATTATTCCCTATATTGCAGATTTACGTATTTATAATACAATTGTTATATTTTCTGTTTCGACATTTTTTTAAAATATGGTACGTAGCCAAAAAGACAAATCGATGCGAAAGTGAAGAGAGCTATTACAGATATTAGAAATAAGCAGGAAACGGCGAAATCGGCCTCCGAAAAATATGGGGTAAATAAGACAACATTTAAAGTCTTTCATTCTAAATTTTAGAGTTCCACTCCTTTTGCAATTCCATCCACGTTTTTCTTGTAGTATGACATTGTTAATCGACGTCCTTGAGCGTAATTTCAGTACTGTATCGCAAATGGTTCTAGATATATACCAAAAAAAAAAAAAAAAGTTTGTATGGGAGGTGCCACACCCACTTGTAATGCATCATTATGAAATTGCAAATGAAAATTTTGATAAACAAAGGGCAAAATAATAATAGTCAAAACAAAAAAATAAATAATAATAATAAAATAATAATGTATCATTGTACAAATTTGTGGCAATCTCTGTTGAGGTTTCACTGTTATTTCGAGATATACACATATATTTTAATTTTTATACCTAGATGTAGACGTATGACAAAGTTATTGACTTTTGTCAAATGTGCCCCTTGTAAAGTTAAATGTGCCTCGTGCCTGGAGCACTTTTAACAAAATGAGTTTTTTGGAAAAAGTACAAAAAAAAAATAGTGATTCAGTTTTTATAAAAATATAGTTTTTTCGAGGTTTGATCTAGAAAATTCAAAGTCTTAAAAACAGTTACATCTTTAAAAATCTATCAAAAATTTTCGGAATTACAGGCCTTTGAAATTTAAGTGTCAAAGGTACCCCACTTTACCCTACATAAATAGAATGAATTAGAAGTTTGAAGTAGCAGTAGTAGTACTATTTAATCATCTCTCGTTACCCTTGAAGACGTTTTTTTTTTTAATTTTAAAGATTTTTTTTTTAATAGCGTTGCTAAAACTCAAGTATTAGTAGAAATATGCGCTTGCAATGATTTTGCAATAAAATTACTCTTATTATTGTGTATTTGGGTGCGGTTTTTTTATATGAATTTATATCTTATGGTAGTAAATTAGTAAAATAAAATGGACTAACTATTTCGTTCATGAGGAAACTTCCATAAAAGTTGAAATGTTGAAAAGGAAATCAAAATTATTACAGAATAAGAATAAAAAGTAAATGTTGTTTTGTTAAAGCAAAATGTTAACTTGAGTAGTTTATAAAACAACTATAACAAACTCAAAATTAAAAATTTGTATGATATAATTTTTAATTAACAAGTAAAACTTCGAGTTGAAACTTGCTACATAATATATTTGACTTTTAAGTCTTTGGTGACCCCTAGTGAAATTTTCTGGCAAATATTTTTGTGGAGTATTTTAATCCTTAAATGTCTCTTTTGAAAAGACTTTTCAGGTTTTCATTAAAAAGGGGTCAAATTGTCTCATAAAAAGAGGAACTAAAGGGTTAAAATATTCTACAGAAATGGCCCTTGTAAAATTCTACCATACAACTTTGCCAATAGAATTTTCCTCAGGCATCAATTTATAACACTTTTTGCACTTAGTATTCAGCTCTCTTCGACCAAAATAAGAAAACTTTGAACCACTGTAAAAAAAAAAATTGAGACGTGCTGGACTATAAGTTTGTTTTACAAAAATGGTCTATAGAACATACCCTTTCAGGATTATAGGGTGGCTATTCTGTTGCAACAATGCTGTTGTACTGTGCAATTACAAAACTTTCCTACATGAAATTTTATTACAAAATTGATTATAAATTTGTGCCTGACCCTAACCAGCAAAATCAATGAAATTTCACACAGACTTATTATTTTGTCTAATCAGGAAAAAAAGTAGAAAAATGTATTTATAGAAAATATAGTATCATAAATGAAATTTTTGACATTTTTAGCTGAATTTTAAAATTTTGTTCAAAAAACTTTACGATTTCAGATCGAAAAATTTATATTAAGATTAACAACCCAGCATAAAATAAATGTAACATAAACTAGAATTATAATCTAATTTTAGTCATTGTCAAGAAAATTTTTTCCGTCAGTGGCCTAGCACAGCAAAAACCCCAAACGCTCAAAAACCGACTATTAAATTTAAGTTCGTTTTTTATTAGTAATTCTTAATGTTTACAAAAACTAATTGAAATGAAATACTCGAATATCTAATCGATGGTGCAAGATGGAATTTACGAAGTGTTTTAAGTCAGTTTTGGGTTATTGATTACGAATCTTTATTTTCTAAAACTTGTATATATCTACGAAATAAAATAGTGTTAGGTTAGGATAGGTAAAATGGCTGTCTTTCGATGCATTTAGACCTGTTTAAAGCCCATTGTGGCACCACTGGAGCTTTTCCTCTACACGCCTAAATTTTTATGGTGGTATGGATGGTTTCGTTAGTTTTAACCGAGCAACCTCTTCCACACTATCAAGAGAAGCGAATCCAAGCGCTGAAAATCTTTTTCTGCATAGAGCCACGCAGCCACACAGTGGATGTTCCACGGTTTCCTCTTCTTCGATCTCTTAACTGCTTCTTCAAAAGTCAAATAGTCCTAAGATAATACTGATTTCAAATATTAGATCATTGGTATGCTGATAAGAAAAAGTTATTCACTATGCAATTCTGAACATTTTTTATCTTTACACAACTAACCTCAGTTACTTCCTTTCCCTCACTTCGAGGTTTTTTAATAAGCATTTGTAGCATGTAGCTCACAGAATGGTTGAGTAAAGTAACAAATCCTCTTCGGGAGAGTGAACTGTACCACCTACTTGGGAGTTTATGATTTCACAAGTCCCATTTAACTTTAAGAGTATTTCAAAAACCCGACCACAGATTCAAAACTAACCTTAAACAACACTTCATGAAAACCAATTTGAAAATCCTTTTACACAGTGCCATAAATTCATAATCTTATTTCAAAGAATTGCAAATTTTTTATTTATTTATTAAGATAAGAAACAAATCAAGTCTAGCAACATAAACCATCAACTGGAAATCTGCCGTAAAAATCGGAAACGATGGATGCTTCGAATTTATGGGCATGGCGATTGATTAAATTTTTGAAACCACGACCAATTGGCAGAGTTTTATCTATCGATAGGTTCCAGTAAATTTAACAAACTTTTCTAAGAGAATCATTTTCAAGCAGTTCATTTTGAATTTCTGCTAAAAGAATGCAATATATGCAAATATTAAAACTAAACAAATTGGAGTAGAATTGAAATTCAAGATTGAAATTTTTCCAAAATTGTTTCGAAAGTACTTAAAAAATATTGCTATACAAACACATAAAATACTGGGAGGTGCAATGAAATGCGATTTATTACGTCATTGCATACATATTTAACATACATACACTGCACACAAAGTTCAAAGTTCATAACCCTAATAAACTTTCAAGGCACTGCAGTGCAGGCAAAGCATATACAAGCAAATTCTCGCTAAATACTCCGGATAAAAAAAAAAAAAAACAGCACTAAAGGAAAATATGCAAGCAATAGGGAAGAAATATTCTTCCAAAAAAAAAAAAACAAATAAAATAAAATATCAATTGTAAGTGAAGAATGAAGAATGTTCAAAATGTGTGTTTACTTGAATTCAGTTTCAGAGTAGATATAGCTAAAGAAGAAAGAAAGAAAAATAAAAAGAAATAAAAAAATATTTTTATTGCGTGCCAAAAAATGATAAGAAAAGAATCTACGTGCATACTCGTACATTTAAATAGGTACAAGGAATATTAACAAAAACAACAAATACGAACAAGAAGGACAAACTGCCAAAGAAAGAATATGGAATATTCATATGTATGTATGTATGTAGAGAAAAGAAAACTGGGTCACATATTCTCCTCAGAGTCAGAGTTGTAAAGCATTGTTCAGAAGAAGAATGGCTTATGTTGATACTGCATATATGTAAAATGTGTAGATTTATGAAACAAAAAGATAAACATATTTAAAACAGTCCAACTTTAATTGAAGAAAACTTAAACAAGAAATAACTACAAAAACAAAAAATGAATACAATAGAGTTTCCTTGCTTTCCTTTTATTGCGTATTACACTATGTACTATGCATTGTTGACAATCAACATATGTGAAGTAAAAATAATAGTTTCATTATTGTTCGAATTTAATGGCAGTCGAGCTGTGGTTGGTCATGGAGGGTAGAAGACAGGGTAGGTAGGATAAGGTAGGGTAGTTTATATATACACAAATATGCATAAGGATAATATTTAAATTTTTATGATCAAAACTATGTATGTAGAACAAATTGCTACACAATATGAATATGTGCACCATATGTGCTTTGAATGAAAAAAAATTTCTAGGGAGAAAAATATTAGGTTAAAAGTGCAGCTAAACTGTATATAAACTTCATGAAAATCAATAAATTTTCACGATGACACATTCAAACTATCTCTACATGTATAAACCTCAGGATATTATAAACTATTAGTGGCATATGTCGACTAAGTAAATTGAAAAAAAAAAAAACTATTTCAAGGTTAAAGTTAATAATGAAAAGTGAAAAAGCGGTGGTTGGTTGTAAGATTGAAAAACTAATGAAATTAAATTTTGCTTGATTGCGTTTTTCAACAATATAAAATTACTATAAATTATAAATAACCTGGCAACTAAATGGCAAATTATAAAACGAAAAAACGTTAATTGATTAGTTAGAAGAAAACTTATGGAAAAGGCTTGTAAAAGGGAAGCAGCGCGGTGTAGACTATTTACTTATATTCTCACGCACCTTTATTATTGTCATTGACATTGTGATAAGGACAAATAACCAAGTAATGAAAGAACATATGGCGGAAATTGAAATATTTTTAACGTTATGTCAAATCATTTTGTTGTTTTATTTGTGAGAAAATGTCAAAACTTTTGTACATACACGCAAAGAAAAAAAATTAAGGAAGAATATATACTTACTGGCTCCGAAAAGTTTTTACGGTGTTTCCAATAGTAAGAAGTTCGCGAGGTTGGAGATAATAAAAATAATAAGAAAACTTAAGTCATTAATTTTTATTCATATTCGGACATTTTTCCATGCATCACTGAAATCATTTCGAAGTGAGTGTCAACAAGACACACCCCTAACTTAAGTGAATTTTTTGATGACAATGTCAACCTTATATAAATCAACTGGAACACACAATGTTGTTGTAAATGGCAATGGCATAACAGAATCATCAGTTTTGTCTCTTTTGGGTTAATATCACCCAAAAAGGTTTTATTATCTATACATTTCTTAGCGTAACTACATTTTTATTTCAGAAGATCCAGAACTGCTACACTTCTATATCAATTGAAAGAGCTTGATCATCGTTGTAAAAATCATTGCTTAAGCGGGAGTAAATAACAAATGAGAGAGAGAGATGACATGAGTAACGGAATTTCTCAGAATTATCTAACGAATTATTATAACAAAACAAACACCAACTAGTAATTTGGTTCTCTTTTAATATTTGTTTTTTCATAAAGGGATTTCTTGAGCAAAAAAAATAGCCCCAGTTACTGAGGCCTTAGCGCCTGGTTATATTGGTACTCGGTGTTCGACGAACACAAAACATTTTCTCCAGTGCTCGGTCAAGGTGGTTACATTCAGCTCGTTGCAGAGTTGTTTTTTGTCAAAATAAGTTCGTTTGTTTAATACTATTTTATATGTAATGATACTGTTTTGTAAAAAAAACTCATTTCCACCCTGAATACTCGGCGTGCTCGGTGTACAATACACCGAGCATACAATGTTCGGTGTGAGAGTGAGTACAGACTCTCTCTTTGTGTTCGCTGCAACAATAATTTCATGGTGTTCGCCGAGTATACTTTATAACCACAGCCTTACCGACTAGTTGACCATTATTACGGCGAAGTCTTCAATTGTGTCTTGCATGCATGACAATTACTACTGACTCATGAAATTAACTAACTTAAGTGAATTAAGAATGCATCGTTATACCATTTTTTTTTTCTGTGTATAAACAATTCAACCAATCACAGAAATAAAAATGTGTGTTAACAGCGTACGTTGTTGATGACGATGATGATAATGTCATGTAAGATAGAAGATAAAAAATGGGAAAAACACACAAAAATTAAAGTAAATTAAATAAAGTAAAATTCTTTATTAGATAAAATTTTTACGCAAAATTGCTTTCAAATTGATTGCTAGAAATGTCTACAAGATAACATGAAAATAAATGTAAAAGTTTAGGAAACATGGTGTACATAAGCAAATGTTGACTCAAGTTAAACAACCGGTCAAACAGGCACGCTCAGGTTCTGAAGCATTCGTTGAGTCAGATGGAAGAATTGATTGTTTTTGGAGCTCCTATTTGCCGTCTTGCTGGAACTATTGGAAAACGTTTTGATGTTCGGATGCTGGCCTGTAAACAGAGCCACGGTGGTTGTATGTGCTATATTATATTCTACATAAATGGCACAGACTCACCTTCCAATATGAGTGAGTTTCTTTGAAAATGAAAAATAAACTAACAGATGGACCGCCGAGTATTTTTGTATACTCTTAACTTCTAATTGTATACTGCTTATATGGGTTCTGTGCCAAATAGCGATATTGGAAATACAGCTTCAGGTAATAGGAATGAAGAAAATAGAAAATTACAATCGCATAATTTAGGTACTAAAACAATTCTATTAAAATGTATAAAATGAAAATTTAAAATTAAATCATGAAATGTTTTTTTTTTAATTAAAACAGCATACACAAATGTTATTTAAAGCCCTATATAAATTTCCTATAAATGAAACGTATGCGTCCACATCATTTCCTAAGTATATAATAAACACCAAAACAATTTTCTTTCTATGGCTTTGATTAAAATAAAAATTTATGTAACATCATTCAAATTCACAATAATAAACAAAGTGATTGGCCAGAATCAAAACATTTTAACCCTGCTTACTCCTTCCAAAAATAGCCCTTGGCTAACATGGCCACATTTAACTGCAAAAGCACGACGAGTATGCAATTAAAAGTGTAATTTATACACATACATGCAACCCTTGTGCAATAAGCAATCGAAACAACAGAGCAAAGAAAAACACTTCCGAAACAAGTGAGAAATAGGGGAGCAAGGGGTGAGAAAGGTCATACGTGTGTGCATGTGAGACAAAAGAAGTGAGAGTGTTACAAAACCTGAAAGAATTCTTTCTTTTTCCTTCTACTGAACACTAAATTAACTGCAATTACATGCTTCAGTTTTAAAATACAACGTCCCCGTAACTCCCTTATTTTTTTACTCAGCAACTGCTAAATGGAGTAAATGCTTGTTTACACTTTTTTTTAGCGAAGGTACACACATTAAATAAACGAGCCCTTATAAAAATATACGGGAATTTGCGAATATGCGAAATGAAATGCAACCATTCCATATCATTCAAGACATTTTCGTATTCATCCAGCCATGCAACCACCCACATTTTCTTTATAGCTTATTTACAAATATTACGTGCGTGCGATGTCAACGTCGATGACACCGGCGGCAATATCGGCAACAACTCCATCGATAATGCTACTAACCGTCCAACCTACGACTTCATGAATGAATATACGAAACCCAATTTCACATGTTTAGGGTTTCACTTTTACAATATAATCACACAAAGTTTAAATTTCGTATTTAGCCCAAACAAAACACAACAACCTACACGAACAATAGCCGAGTATAAAAATGCTCTCTCTTCTCCTTCTTCTTTCAATAATACTAAGGGATTAATGAAATTTGTTTTGACTGCATAACAGTTGCTGGTGGTTGGTTGGTGTTTGGGGTATACATAGACATTATTGTTGCCGTCGCCTGTAATGGCAATGACGACTCATCAAATTGTCCAAACAAACACCAGAGTAGGGTGCAATAGTATATCATGTTGCGGGGTATGCAGAGCAATAATATTTTTATGACTTTTTCGCCAAATAGCGCATACACCACGTTTCACTCGTTGAAGAACGATTGCCCCCCTATAGGGTTAAAGTCATGATAGCAGGCAGTAGATTTATGGGATGATTTAATTTAAAACATGATTTCTTCATTTTCCTAGTATTTTTATATTATTTTTATAAAAATTTCCAATTATAAAACGTGCTTAATAATAATAGTAAGAAATTAAAATTACCCAGAGGGAAAATGATCGAGGCCTTTTTATTAAAAAACTTTCTAGGTTAAGGGAATATTTAGCATTCAAAATTAGCTTTAAAAATTAATAAATAAATTTAACAAACTCAAAATTATGGTTAAGCTTGCAGCTTGAGATGTCTGTGCAGTGGGTGATTCCCAGGGCTTTAAAACTTGGCAAATTAAACATAATTATAACTTTGATTTTTATCAGCAAGATGGGCTCTAATTATAATTATTATAATAATTTCCATTTAACTCTTAGAAAAGCACTGTTTAAAATTCTCTAACCCTTTAACCTTAACCTTATTCCAAGGTTTTTCAAAGCGTTCAACATTTTTATGGAAGCTGCAGAATTTTGAACGCCTCTGTTTTCTGAAACCTTAAAAAATACACTCAAATAGGCTCAACTAGAAAACAAACCCAACGCATTTGTTAACTACTTGCGATTCTCATCAATTCTCTTTTTTCAGAGAATTATTGTATTTTCGTGGACTCTCCAAGATTTTGAGAGCTTAGACTTGAAATAGAAGAGTAACATTTAAATTTTTTAACAAGTGGAGACAACTGCAAATAGTCTACCTTCTGTTCTATTTATATTCTTCTAACATAACTCACATATTGTATATAGAAAATAATCTATTAATATTGCTTAATCTGAATTTCCTTCATATCAAATTTCAATAGAATATTTTTTTACTCATGCCTACGATAAGCAAATGAACGAACAATAATGAACCTTAATTGACTCAAAAATCATAAAAGCAAAATACTAATGTTTATATTTTTAAATACACATGAGTCAAAACAAAAATGCAAAAAGGATATTATTGCAGTAGTTATACCCATACCCCTCAATGGCGAAAATCCTTGACATTTCAGAAATTTCATCACAATAAAGAAGGCGGAGGCAAGTACTCATATTACCAACTACCTGAACTACAAGTATATGCCAACTAACATGCTGAGTCAAAAAAAAAAAAATTCTGAAGGCATATGGTGTTAGAATTTTCATTTTACAAACACACACACACACTTACACACAGATATGCACACATATAATGAAAAAATGCTGACAAATTTGTATTGTCACGCTATGTTTACATTACACATTCACATTGTCGACGTCTTTTTACTGTTTTTTTTTTTTTGGTTTTTTACTATTATGCTTAGCATTACTACATACTACAAACTAGACTGACCTTTTGTACAAAACAGAAAAAAAAAATACTTAACTAAAATTTTAATAAATATTATACTTTTTTTTAAGGAAAGACTTTACAGAGTGTAATAAAAGTGAAAGGTGTTGATTCATGTTAAAAGTATGTTTACATTTACATATCTACGTAGATGTTTTATTATCTAGTTAATTTAAGATTTTTTTCCCTCCATGAGTTATAATATGTTGACATGGCGGCTGAAAATTCCATGAAAATTTAATTTTCGTCATAGAACAATTGTCAAATGAAAGTCTGATTTACGCCGATTTTCAACGAAAAACGATTTTTGGTTATGATTTTTCGCTATGCAACTCTGTGTTTCTGAGAGAATTGAGAGAATGCTACTACAATATTCCATCTATTACAATATTTAGTGTGTAAAAAGTAAATGATCCCAAAAAAATGGAAATAAAAATTGACAGATGAAAAATCAAATGCCGTCTGAACGACTTTTTTTGAAAATCGAATTTTGGGCAACGAAAATCGATTTTCAACTTCCATGTGAACACACCATTGAAGAAGAATGTATAAAATTTATTTCAACCAAATTCTTGTACGTATATGTAACAAGTTTTGAATATTTTACACTTGCATCATTGTCTCCAAATCATTTCACTGATATAATAATCTTTTGTAGCCTGCAAACAGGCCTAGCATATTCCCAAATAACCTGAATATAAATTGCAATTTTTACACACTGATAAACTTATAGTTTAGGGGACTTGAAAAATTGATTTCAATATGTTTCACTTGAGCCATTCAATCATTTTTAAAAAATATCCACCTACCTCAAGGTAAGTAAATATTTACGTAGGTACGTCAAATGAAAAATTTACGCAATAGTTTTACGTGTTGCAGTGAATACCATAAATACTTTTATTTATTTTTACTTTTTCCACTCATTTGCTTATCAAGGCGACTCGCATATCGATGGTGTTATATCACTCTTTCTTTATTTGCAAAATTCAGCAAAATACTTATCTGCGCTGATTCATAGGAGTGCTGCATTAATATGATGACTTTATTTTTATTTATTTATTTATTTTTTTTTTAGTTTTTGCATACTTCAGTTTTTCTGAACTTCCAATTTCATTGCATTTTTATGTTCAACATAAAAAGTTTTACTTTATGATGATGTTTTCATAAAAGTATTCGTAATAATCCGATTTTTCAAAATACATTTAAAGTGTGATTGAGTTTTTTATATTTTATTCTTTTTTCATAAAAAAAAAAGGAAAAGTGTTTTAAAATTTTAATATTTTATAAATTGAACGACATTGAGATAAAGAAAACATTATAAATGTTCAAGTCATGCAAGATCTAAAATATGCCGTAAATTTTATTTAAACTTAAGGTTGTTTTTCATTTAACCGGCACGACACTACACCATCTAAATCTCAATGAACGATGAAAGATGCAAACTAGCCGGCACGACTTAAGCGAAATCGTTAACTAGCTCAGTCGCACTCGTTATCAATAGAATGAGCATGTCGACGAGTATTCATTGATATATGTGAATAACGAATACTTTTGTCTACTCGTTCCCGTTTCAGTCATATCGTTTTCTACTGTTTAAGTATAAACCAACCCTATTCATATACCAAAAAAAAACTTTGTTAGCTCTGCAAAGAAAGCAAAGAAACTATTAGGGATCTTGTAGGTTTAATTTTTGATTATGATTTGTATCAAGAAAGCTTCCCACATTCCCTCCTAGCTCTAAAAATATTATTTTCATATTAACACCAAAATGGGTAACCCAGAGTAAGTAAAAAAAATCGTTTTATACGCTTGCAGTGCCCATATGCAAATAACATACATAAAAACTCTAAGACTCCTTGGCATATATGTTAGTCTCACTAGTTTTAATCCTGCCCAGCAGGCACAGGGTAATGACCAACACAAGCACAAATGGCAATTTCATTTTTTTTTTGTCAATATGCAAAGTCATTAAAGTTTAACCTTAATTCTATCCTCAGAACTCTGTGATGATAATTTAAATTTTCAATCCACACTTTGGGGCATAGTAAATTTAAATGGTCGTCACCTTTTTCTGTTGGTTCGTTTTTCAACTTTTTTTGTTGTATTCTCATTCTTAGGTCTTTTTTGCAAACTCTTTTTTCTTTTTTTTTTTTAATAGCGCAAACGAAACCTAAATGTAACTTACTACTTCAGCAAAATGTGTAAAGTAATTTTCACTTGTATTTGTATTGCTGCAAAAATCAAAGTTGTTAACTGAATACGTTTATAAGAGAGTATATAGTAGGGAAACCAGTTCTTTGTTCTCTTCTTGTCTTGCCGTTGTAAAAAAAAGTCATTGTTCCGAAATGGTAGAAACTCGTCTGGCATTTTTTCCAGCTACTACAATGCTTCTTCTTTTTCTTCTTCTTCTTACTACTACAACTGCTTACTACGATACTTACTAGGCAAGGTACCTCGTAACCAATTGCCTAAGGCAGTCAGCTTTTTGTAGCTCGCTCGTTGATTTGTTTCTTGACTGTTTGCCTGGCTGGTAATATTTCTTTTGTTTTTGTATTTGTATTTTAACTCTTTAAATACAAGAAAATTACCACAAGAAGTGGCAACAAGATAAATTAAAATCAACGAAAAATATACACGTTTAAAAACCAAATGAAATTGTGGCAGTAAAAGAAAAGTTGAGGAGTTTTAGGAAGCAAGCAACTCATATGCATGAATTTAAGTATGAGTAACTTGTAGTTTTCATACTTAGTAAATATGAAAAAAAAACCTTTGAAAAGTATGAGGAATAAAATCGCAATCCAGGTGTGACGAATGTTGTGTGTTTTGTTGGTAGTTACATGCTTTATGGTTGAGTCAAAAAATAATAATAAAAATAATGAAACTTAAAATGTTTTTAATTATTAAATTGCCGAACCAAAATTTAGTAGGTATTGCACTAATGAAATGGAAATTTTAAAGTTTTTTTGCAGATGGTAACAAAGTTGGTTGAGAAATATTGTGAATTTCAGAAAAATAGCAAATAGACTCCTTCTAGCAGAAATGTTTGAATGTCTTTGACTATATTTAGGTCCACTGTAAAAAAGTGAATATATTTTTTTTTCAAATTATTATAAAAATCAGCATTCAAATTTTCAACCATAATGAAATTGAAATAGCATTAGCATTAAAATTTACAATGACAGTGAAACTGAAACAGCATTAACATTCGAATTTTCAATGATAATGAAATTAAACTAATATTAGCATTAAAATTTGCAATTCCAATGACGATTTCTGTGGTCAAAAGCAATAAACGTCTAAGTCGACTTAAGACAGAATTAAGTTATAAATACTTTCGTATTCTTCTTATTCTAATGCATATGCACGTGAAATCCCCGAAATTCTATGTTTTTTAAAACCAAAGTTATAAAAAAAGAAATGTATTCGCTTGCATAGAGTGGCAACCAATCACATTAACTTCAAACCGTGTTTACTCGAAATGAGTTTTTTAGTTGAGACTTAAGCGTTTACTGCTTTTGACCACAGATTTGTTGATACTAATGCATTTTTTTAACAATAATGACATTTTCTTTTCAATGAAAATGAAAAATCAATGTCAATAATTTCAGATTTTAGTGATGACTGCTCATACTTTTTTTGACGCCGTTTCATGTTTAAAGTTTTAGATCACATAATGTTCATGTTAAGTTGAGTTCATTTATGTCGTTGCAGAATTGCGAGATATAAAAATAGTAAGCATTTCATATAACCAGGCGATATCAAATTCTACAGCAAATGGTAAGTAATATGACACACAAAACTTTTTTATAAGGTATACCTCCAACTATTGGCACACATAATATTTATTTACTTATTTACTCAGTCTATGAATACAATGTTCTTACAGACTAGTTAGAAGAGCTTAAGATTTGCATAACAAATAATAAAAATTCAACCAAAAATATGCTTAGACAAAGAAAAATCAATGTCAGAAGAATTTGAGATACAGTTAAATTCAATTCCAGCAATGGGTGCATTTAAGTCGTAATTTGTTTCATATCGGGCAAAATAAAATAATTTAAATAGCCTTAGGTTTTTAGATGGTACGTGATGAAATCGGTAAAGATATACCCTTTTTGCGAGGTAAAAATTCATGGACCAAAATTTGGTCTGGCCACAAATTCTGCGACGCAATATGGTTAAACAAAGATGCAGGAGGAATGATTTCAAATGAGACAATTTCACACTCAAATTTCGCAGAAAGTTTGAAACATTTTAAGTCAGTCGCAGATGCACCAAGTTTGCAGTTGATGTAGGCGGTAACATCAGCTTCAGAAGTCACTCCGGTTAGTCTCGAAACAAAAATAGATTTTCTTGGTGAAACCACTGACAGGTTGAACGAGGGTAGTACTTAATCGCCGGGTGAAGGAACAGGCGAGGAGACAGCGTCAGACCAAGCATCAGGAACACTTGAGTGTTCAATGTCAGGCATTATAACAGAATTAGAAAGTGAAGGACGAGCAGCGGCAACATCAGCATAGGAAGCAGACAAAGTAACATCAGTTATATGTAATAGAATGTTTCCAGTCCATCAAACTTTGAAAGGAAAATAAAAATATTTAATATTAGTTTGAGTGATATTTAACCCTCATCCTTAATTGGTCCCTAGTGTATCATATATGATGCAATTAATAAAAATGGATTACATCAACACATATAGTGTGTAGAACTATTTGCATAGTAATTATGTTTATTATTCAAGATTAATTCACATTTTTAATGTTTTTTTAATGACAAATTATAATGAAAATAAATGAAAAATGAATAGTGAAGTGTTTTAGCATATTATTTCGATTATGTGGATGCCGCGATCTGAGTGTATATTTTGATAGTTTTTATATGTACATATGGGTGGGTTGGGATGGCTATCTAGAGACACGCTTAGGCCTGAACGGCCGATTGTGATACCACATAGTTGGACCTAGAGTTTAATGCTGATTCCGAACGGCGGTGTGGCAATTTTTTATCACATTGGTGGTTTTGCCTTGCCATTTCCTACCCAGATGCAAACTTGTACACTTTCTTATAATTCTTATACACTTCATATTGATAGAGAATATAAGAAGGTTATAAGAATTAACCAACAGTCGAAGACGGGAACCGAACCCTAACCTCCCGGATGAAAGTCTAGTCCACTACCACTGCACTATCTAGGTCGTCATGTACATATGAAACATGAAACAACGACCTGTTTTTCGTCTTGGTTCCAAATGCTGTAGATTAAGATTCGGACCCAGCCTTATATTTTCAACAGTTTTTCGAGCGCGCGATGATGTAGACATTTTAGAATGACTTTCAATTATTGGTTTCACCATCGAATCGAATGCAATTGCGGATCAATTTGAATTTCTTGAGAGACATTGTACCATTCTCATCGTCCCATAACTACGTTACAATAAGAATGCAGAAAGAATCACAGGTGTCGATGTTAGAGTAGGCGTTTATTCTTGGACCTACAAATGTATAAATAAGGCACATTCCAGCAAACCATTTCAAGCACCGCATATTTTTATATGTATTGCATATAATAGAGGAAAGAAATAGATCAAAATACATGCCTGAGACAATATCAGCACTATTTCTATATGAAACTTGTACATTTACATCGATTGGCTCATATAAATATTGAATTGTTTTATCCTTCGATAAATACGCAGTGCTTGGGTCAGCAGCCATTTCAACTCGGATATTTTGCTATAAATTTTCAATGCCACTTGTCTTTCTCATGCTTTCTTCTTCTAAACTGCTTGTATTTAGATTAAAATCGAAATCTTCATCATCTGATGCTGATGAAAAATTACTTTTTTGACGATTTAAATAAATATGCATATATGTATCATATTGGATACACAGGGACCGATTTGTAACTTTTTTTGTACAGTGTCGCACATATATTACAACTACTTGTTTTATATGGCGTTATATTCCTAGTCAAAATTAACTGCAAGAGCCCTCTTTTTATTTGAATCGGATAATAACTATAGAAGATATTTGATTGATTATATTGAAATTGTAACATATTGGATACAGGGGACCGATGAGAGTTAAACAAGTATTTGTTTTTGCTTCAGTAACAATAGGCAGACGGATCAGACGGCCATTTTGGAATCCGCTACGATTCCTCAACAGCGATCTTTATAATGATTCTATTTTCAACGCCCTATATAAGCAGTTAATATCTGTAAATGTAACCCATGAAACTAACTAACACAACTGCTCTATACATTATGGATTGCTATACTATAAAGTACATGAGAAAGTGGGTATGTTTTTTGAGTATTACACTGAAATATGTTTTGGAGCCATTTTTAAGATTGTGTTTTATCTTTTATTATTTTCAAAGACTATGAAATATAAGTGTTCAATTTTTATAATTATGATTTGTTATTTTGACAAAAAAAAGTTAATAGCACAACAGTCCATGGACGGAACTTTTCGTTTAAATATTATTCAAACTAATGAGACATGAATCAAGTCATACTGATTGTGAAAAATTTACATTTAGATATCATATTCATAATATAAAAATTTTAATGTTAGTTAATATTGGAACCAATATTTAGCTACTACACCGTACTTTTTTTTTTTTGGATATGAAATTTGTTTTTGAACACTTTAAGTTTACGATAACAAAATTTGCAAATTATTCACAAAATTTAAATTCTTCGAAAGTTTGTTGATTCAACAACATAATGTAAACACAGCTGCTAAATATTTATATGCTCTTATAATGTGTGCAATCAATATCAAAAACCACTTAAGACGAATTCTTGGAAGGTCTTTACATTTTTTTTTGTGTTGATTTGTTTTCATAACTTCCTCTGCGACGAAAGAAAAAGTCAACTGTGAATGAAATGAATAAAAGTGTAAAAATAAATAATAATATTAACATGAGAAACATTTATTTCTAGAATACAAGTTCAGGAAGACAAACATTATATAGATAGTAGGTCAATTTTAAACTGCTAACAATATGAAATTTCAGTTTGGTTAGTTTTAAAGAGCTGACCCTGAAAAAACTTCTTACTTTCAAAGAAAGATATAGAGCAGTAGAAAATAGAGGTTAAAATAATAATTTGTAGTCCTTAGATTAAAAATATTTAATGAAATATTTGCCAGATTAGGCAAACCGAACTAGGCTTGAGAGAAAAGTTCTAGAATTTTGAAAAACTCTCGAAGAAGAAACTTTCTACGCCCACAGAAAAAGTTGAACTAACAAAATATTAGTTATTGAAGGCAAGTCGCTTATTGTCTACGTTGAAGTAAATCTATGAAGTTTAAACTTTAAATACCAAATCGAAGTGCGAGTTCCACTTTTACAATTTAAGAGAAAATTTAATAAAAATTTCAAAATTAATTTATCTGATAAATCAGAACAAGTTCCAGAACAAGTCAAAAGGATTTAGAAGGTATATTAATAGCTGAGAATTAAGAACTTGAGATACTAAATCTATGATATGAATGATCAGTTTAAATAACAATCTCAAACACTAGACTACACAAGTTTAGCCTCAGCAAACATGAATGACGTATCCATGAAGATATAATGCATAAAGTAAAAAATGCGTGCAAAAAGCGCAAACAAAAAACGAATAGAATCAGAACAAAATTACATACTACATAGTTATAGTAGAAAGAAAAAATGCAAAAAATTACGATAACACAATGAATGTGCAAGGAAAGAAAGAAAGAAAAAAATAAGCACACTAAAGTACGCAATGATTACTGCTCTGGTTGGTACACAATTCCAAATGAAACTTCAGACCGGAAGCACTTCAAGTGTTTGCTATTTCATAGCCAGCAAAAAAAAAAAAAAAATAAATAAAATAAAAAGTAAATAAAATAAAATAAAATTACAACAACAAAAAAATGTATAAAAAAGTAGGAATTTATATAATTTAGCTACTTAGTTTCAGTTTAGTTAGTAGCTAGCTAAATAAAAAAAAAAAAACTTGCCACTAGAAAGAAAAAAATGTATAGAAAAATTATAGAAATGTTGTGTATGCAATGATTAAGTTTTACTACACACAAACCACAAAAGAAAGAAACAAAAAACTTTCATAATGAATGAAAAAAATGTTTGTGGTTTTTGAACAATTTCAAAATCATGAAAAAAATAAAAAAAATATTTTGTAAGACTGTGAAATATGAAACATGCATTTCAATATTATTATTTTTTGTTTTTTGATAAAAACAAAAGAATTTTTTTTTTCAATATGCAAGCGGACAGCGTGTGTTTGTGTTCCATAATATTTAGGTCATCTCTTTCAATATATTGAATCTGATTGAAAAATATTGTAATTATTTATGATTTTATAAAGGTCATGTTTATTTTTAGTGTCGGGAGCCATAAACTCTTCTTGTTTTTTAGGTAACTGCGTGGTGTTCGCAGCAAACAAGCGGATACTATATTTCTAAAATATGCGTATCATCACGAGCTGCAATGATGCAGAAAACGTTGTTAGAAATTAATTGCTTGAATGGATTGCCATTCCACCAATCTTCGCCATATGTTCAAAAATTCATGAATGGAATGAGTGGTTTCTTATTTTTGCTCTTCTTTTGTTTTACAAAATGTTTGACCTATTTAGATATGTATGAAGCTGTTAGGCGTAAAACAGTTTTCAAAATTTACATACATATGAATCTATAACCTTGGCATCCATTCATACATACTTGCTGTTGATTTGTGTATTACACAATTAAACTAGGATTTTGATAAGTAGATTTCAGAAACATTTATCCACTCAACTGAAAATCCATTGAAATTGTCATTGACAATATATTTAATGATTTTCAAACATAAATGCCAATGAAACTTTAAGTTCTTTTTACTCAAAAGAAAGAGAATCAAAGAGATACAAGGTGGTTCGATAAATTGGTATCACGCAACTTTTTGCAATAAAAAAAAATCAAAAAAAAAAAAATATTTTTGGATTTTGACTGGCAAATGCTTCTAATTCAAAACGGATATTGATGTAATACCAAAATATCGGCATATTTATTTTCTATATAAAAATTATGATAGAGTTTAGAGTTGAAGGTGGGCTGGACTAAACCAAAGCACTCAGTCTCGAACACCATTGTACTATACTCAAGATAGAGCCAGTAGAAGGGAGTAGAAATACAGGAAAGATATGTGCGGAGATAAATGGGAAAAAGAAAGGTCTAGGGTCTCTCAACTTCGAACTTCTTTGTTTCACTGATGAAACTTAGAAGTTCAGGAGAGAGAGAAGGGAGAATATAGATATTATTCATACTCAATCCGGACAGCTACAAAATTGTTTCTTTAACACCCTGTGTCACAGTGGGTGTGGAAAATATACCCTATGTGCAGAATAATTATCTTCTCAAAATTAATCACAGAATTACGCCTTAAAGTTATGTATACCTAAACTGGACCACACTGTATACGCTTATTCTTTAAATGGGAAGACCTGGATTGCAATGAACTGTGATGTGATGAAAGATGAACTGGAGTAGAAAGGAATTTACCCGGAACCAAAAAAAAAAAAAGAAATGTATTCTATAATGAACTTTGCGAAATAGTTTGTTGCAAGACTGAGTAGTAAGAATGAATCGATTGTTTAAGGTTTAACCATTAACACTTTTACGCCCAATGTTGCGTATATGCAACATTCACTTTTATGTGGTATAAATAAGGTGTTTAACTTATTTTACTATTAACGCTTTTGTATTCGGTGTTAGGTATTCTTCACGTTTTCTGATTGCCGAACATTTGAAATTTCTTGCTTAAGTAATTTTTTTCTTTTTAATGTTCTGTGTTTTTGAAATTCAGCAAAAAACCTAAATGCAAAAATTTTTAGTAAAATCTTTTGCATTATTTTCTGAAAAGTAATGCGTTTAGTTATTACTAAGGGGAAATTGTCTTTATAAAATATGTTTATACAAGATAAGAGAATATTAAAATAAAAAAATTGGAGAAGCCAGTTGTCTACAGCTCCATAGCTATGTTTTTTTAACCTGTCATAAAGGGCAAATAAATCAATGTAGAAGTATGAAATTTGGTGTCATGATTGTGGAAGACCTAAGTAACCATAATTTTAAAACAATATCTTTCTATTAGGCCCCATTAAAATTCGGGTGTCAAAGGGTTAAATAAAACTTAGCTCAGGCCAAATGATTTAATTTAGTTTGGATATATTTTGAAGATCCGTAGCATGACGGTTAACAGTGTGGCTCAATTTTCGACTAAAGAAGCAAATATGTCCAAATATTTTTAGAAGTCTATTCACTCGACTACGGAAATAAAAACTACGTGCTTTTTGTCGCATAAACGACACATAGCATAGCCAAATAATCGAAAATATCATTAAAAACACTTTAAAATGTCTTCTAACCATTTTCGATGGTAATAATGTGATTCCCAATTGAGAATTTAATTAAATTACATCATATAATTCCATATGCAAACAAAGAATAAAACAATTAAAATAAATGTTTTTATTGTTTGTGCGTTCCCCAATAAATAATCAAGGCCCCACCCAATAAATAATTATAATTTACCTTAAGAAAATTATCGCTGACGTAAATTTTTAACATTTTGCATCTTTTCAATACAGAAATCAATAAAATTACTAGAGACTCGTCGTTAGGAAATTAGATCAGAAAATTGTTGTAAACAAAAACAACAAATAGAGCGAATCTACAATTTACTAAGTACAATGTAAGTTTGTGTGTTTGTGTTATAATTATACGCTGACACTCCTTCGTATTTTCGAAATACTATTTTCTTCTTCGTTACATTTTAACATTTTACGGTTCTGTTGAATTGAGGTTAACCCTTTTTGAAAATGAAAATTTTCTGGCAAAGCCGTGAATAGCAAATGAATTTTCATAATTTCAGTTGAAGAGCAAAAACAAAAAAGACAAAAATGGTAAAAACAAATAATTCGCACATAAATTTGAGCAACTTTTTGCCTTCACAACATGTTGTTGGCGAAATGCTCTGGAAATCAACGACTTGAGGGCGTGTCTTTAAGGTAATTAATAGTTCGTATTTTAATTTATTTTATTATATATTTTTTTGTTTGCTGTAATGTAATGTGAGAGAAAATTTCACGTTTAAGGGGGAAACAATGGTTGTTTCATATTATAATGATTTTTTTTTTTAGTCATTGACATATGGAAATCTAATGCTTTTTTATTTCAACTATTAAGCTAAAAGTTGCAAGTTTATGTGTCACAGTTGCCACACAGAGATATTGAAGGATGAAAGTAATTTGTAAAAATATGTAGAAGAATACAAAAAGAACCGAATATTATATTTAGGCTTAAAAGTTAGTTTCCAAATTCCCACCTACTATGTCATCATTAATTTCCCTGCGTGCGTGTGTGTGTGTGTGTGTGTCAGACAAAAGTAAGTTACAAAACTAAAAGTGAAATGAAAAAACTCATTAAGCTTAATATGTAGTAACATACGGTAGAAGATAGAATACAGAAAAGTATTCATCGTAATGAAAAGTTAACATACTTTGTAGTTGAACCCAGAGAATAAGGAGTAAACTTGGGGAATTGTGGTAGTTGTATGTAGTCAAGTCAAGTAGTAACTGTGGCACTTCACTGGCAAAGCACTCGGCCCGTCCCTACCACACTTTATTATATTATACATAACAATATGTGGAAAGCAGTCGTTCTAGTTTTCTTCATTTTTATTTACCATAATACCCCAACTTATTCCATTACCTTTACACACCTAATTTTTGTTGTGATTTTTTCTTTATGTTGGTGGCTGCTCATATTTGGTAATGTCTTATGGCATTAGTTCTTGTTTTTTTTTTAGTTTTTAGTTTGTGTTGTAGTGTTTTTAAATTAATTCTAAAAAGTTCATTAAAATGTGTTTTTGAATGAGTTTATGTGGTTCCACTTGGCTTCAATTGCTCCGTTGGTAATTTCGTTAATTTTAATCACTTGTAAAACAATGTTTTGTTTAAAGAAAACTTTTCAGAAACAATTTTAAAAGATTGTCTTAAAAATTTCAGTATAACTTAATTCTAGATTAAATTTAATCGGAAGGTATTGTGGATATTTCAATCAGAAATATCTAGTTTTAAATTAAAATCATTTAAGTTTTTACTTTAAGCTCTAGTTAAGTCTACGACTTTGGCTACATTGATTTCTGTTAACCTAAACTTAGCGTCAGCCATCTATAGCTGTGTTGCTAATCCTCAATTGTGTCTAAAATCTCAAATTAAATGCAGAATATCCCAGAAAAAATGATAGAATTGGCAAATCGGAAGCTAGATTAACTCCAACTTAAGTGACTGAAACTGAAAATATTTAACTAAAGCAACTACCAATTACTTAAGATGGTGTTCATTAGCAGTAGTTCTAATTTCTAAATTAATGAGAACATACTGGAAAATACATAGAAGAAAAAATTTGAAAAACTTCAGGTTAAGCTAAACCTGAAGCTAGATTTACCAAATTAATTATATTGAGGTCATAAAAATTTTCAATTACAATTTGCGAGCATGACAAAAAACTTATGTCCTCTTCACGTCTAAACATTAAAATCTACTTGAATTTCCGATGAAAGCTTCTAAATAAACCTTGAGGCTAAGTTAAACCTGGAACTAGATTGTTTAAGGAAATTGATGCCAAAAACTTCAGAAATTTTCAAGTATAATCAATACTTGATTTGGTCTCTAAATTTAAACCGGAAAATGAGTTAAAACTATCCTTCAGCTCTTTGAAAGATTTATTTTTTAACTTTAGCCAGCAGAAAGAGAAATTTGAAAATTAAGTTAAGGGGGTAGTGCCGTCAAGAAGTTTCGAAAAAAAGTTTTTTTTTATTTTGATAAATTTTTTTTTTATAATTATTGCACAACTAATTAGTTAATCAGAAAACTTCGATTTTAAATTTTTTTCTGGTGTCCATGTGTCTGCTGTGCATGATTGCTGATCGCAGAATGATCTGAAACAACAAAACCAGAAAAATTCTTAATCTGTAAAAATGACGCAGTGCAATGAATCTCAACTTAGCTCAATTTTTTTTTTCGAAAAATTGGTGGTGCTACGGAACTCTGGATCATTGAAATCCGACTTCTACTGAATTTCATGCCAGTTTTTTGGCTTCAAAAATACGAAATTATTAAAGAATTAAACGAGCTTCTATGCCCGCCAATTGCCCAAAGTATAAATCAAGAAAACATGCGTTAAAGTTTGAAGTACCTCTAGAAACTACTTCACCGATCTGCTTCTAAACTACAATCTAAACTATTATGGATTTTTAGGTAGCAATTTGGCAACACATTTCTGAGATGAGCATTGTTCGGAATTAAAAAAAAGAAGATTTTTCGAAATTTCTAGACGGTACTACCCCCTTAAAATAATCAATAACTCAACAATCAAACAAACTTAAACTAACTTTTTACCTCGCCAGCATTTTCCCTTCTCATTTTAAACGCATAACCAAAAAGGCAATAAAAGCTTTTTTTATTAAAAATTTTTGGTCGTTCGTTCGTTCGTTCATCTTATTTCTTTGCCCGTAAATTGATGTAAAGTTCAAGAAGCGACAATTGTCGCCTCCACAAAAACCGTTAAATGCAATTAATCTTTACACAATACCCGTATACAGATAGATTATAAAAGATGCACACCACTCACAGCAGTCTTTACATGACAGACAGACAATGTGTGAAAAATTTATACGAGCACGATGATGAACATTATTTGTTAAAATAAACCAAAGTAATGAAATAATAATTTAATAAAAAATTATATACAATATTTGTATGTATGAACAATTGAGACAGCTGCAACAGCAACGCAACAGCAGCAGCAATAATATCAATTGCAACAACAATAAAGGTCATACAAATTGTAAGTATATAAGATATGAGTATGATAGTTTCTGATTTTATTCTTGCATACATATATCGATAAATGTCATCTGTATAAATTGTCATACAATGTTCTGAGTAACTAGCTACTCTTCTTGTTATATTTCTGTCATTAAATGATTTACTATAGAGTATTTTAGTTAAAAATATCTAGTTTCATAAGTGGACTCGAATTCAGCTTCTTCTTTCCTACTTTCATTCTCTTATCTTAGATCCGGATCATTACAATATTTTCTTCAATATTCTTTCAGTTTCTTCAGTTGTAAATAACCAAAGCTTAAATTTACCCTAAATTCAGATACTGTAGTTCCTGATCTAAACTGTATTTCCACGTTAAGCTAATTTAAACATAGTTAAACTTAACTCCACATATCTATATTATCATAAATCGAGATTTAATTTAATTAATAATTATTTTCTATCGTTTCCGCCTCTGTATATTGATTTGTAAACTTCACTAACACTTTACTTTATTTATGTAACCTAGTATTAGATTTAAGCCCACAGCTATCAAATGTGTATTATCATTTTAATCGGTTATAAACTGAACTTAGATTTAACTTAAACCCATACCTACTTATTGTGTCAACAAGAAAAGAGGAAACAAATTGAACAATAAATTGAACATGCTTACATTTCATATTCTTATTATATAAAATAAAAATAAAAACCGTAATTATGAGATATGTGCATTTCCGCACAATCTTTTCAAATAATCCAAAGTTAAGTGGTTAAAATTTGACATTTTTTTTGTTCGTTATTAATATGAACAAATACGCCCACCAAACAATACAATGTCTAAAGACAAATTACATAAAAAACGCACACGCTAAACAAGTATGAGTAGAAATTAAGCAAGTAGAATTATATATACATATTTACATGTTTGTTAAAGAATTATGCATATACTGAAAAGTTCATGTGCATATGGAAAGATAGTCAGCTATATAAAGTTAAACAAAAGAACGAATTCAGCTTAAATGCTGCTCAGTTTTAACTAGATAGTTAAGTATTTATACACAAATTTTGTTTGTGACTTTGACTTTGTTGCAAAATTATGAAAAGAGGCACAGCAAAAAGCGCACAAAAATTAAATAAAACAAAAAATTAGATGCGCATGAAATCTAAGAAAAACGTGCAAATATAATTTTTGATGCACTACATTCGAATTTTAGGCAACTTATGTTTGTAGAGACAGCGTGATCTAAATGATTCGAACCAAACTTAATTTTTTTTGTTTAAACTGATCCTCAGTTATAATCTTGGAAGCATCGTGTGCAATGAATATTGCAATCAAAGCAAAGAATCTCGGCACATTTTTTGAAGAATAAATATATAGGTTTCTACTTTGTCTAAAATTGTAAAACACTATTGCTATTATGAGTCACTTTTTTTGAGGGATCATTTCAATAGATCAATTGTATTAGCTCCGAAAATATTTGCTTTACAGATGAAGTACATAAGTAGATTGCTTGATTGAATTTCTCTAAGGTTGCTCATTATATTTTCGCATTATATGAATCAATTCGTCAGTTCACAATTTATGAGTTACCAGTTCCTTTAAAGGATCGTCTATATGGAAGTGTTTTAAAGTAAATATTAAGTATTTTAAATAAATTTAAGACCGAATTCCTAGTTTAGATAGGCTGAATGAAGCTTATATTCTATGAATCACATCATGAGTCACCACCACTTGGAAAATAGTATATATGAATTTTGTAAAACAGAGCAAGCATTTTAATAGAATCAGCATTTGCTTTAAATGTATTGGGAATGTGTCAATTCTACCTTTGAATTTTTGGAATTCATTCGCTATTTGTATATTATGAGTCACCTGCTTTATAGTTAGTCATATTTGCTGTATATGTACCTGTTGGAAGTTTTTAAAAGCAATATTGGTTTAAAAATAGACTTAGGTAATTTGTTTCATTTTTACAATCTCTGAAATGATTCAAGATTCATACTTTGAAGTCCACCAGTTTTACAGGAGTTAAATTTGGACTGAATTTTTTTTCTTAATGATTTCACATATTGGAAAGGGGTAAAAGTGCAGTAGTAGAAATGTAGTGATCACGGTGAGGATCTGAATTTATTTGAATATTATCGTTGGAAGAATGATTGTATCGTTCCAATAGAAAATGATCAGTTTTTTCACTTAAAACGAAAGCGGCAGACGAAATATTTTTAGCAAAACTACTTTTTAAAATGGTTTTCAGTTGTAGATATACCCAAAAAACTCTTTTGAAAAACTACACTGTTCGCGTTCTTGAAGGATCGTAATATTAAGTAAGGAAGCTTTATGGAAAGTGCTGCTTCAGCGCCAACGATTTCACCACGTTCCTAACCAGCTTAGTAATTCAATTGCCAGGCCGAAATGTTGATGTGCGCATTTATCTTTAAGCGTAGCAGATTGGAATAATCAGTTTGGACCAATTGTAATGCTATTCTTTTGTTCAAGCATTACTAACAATTATTGTTTGGTTTGAGGAGACTGCAACATGAGATGCAGCAGAAGAAGAAAAAAATTAAAATTTATTTAATTTTTGCGGCAATATAAAATAGCTCTAAAAAAGGCAGTTTCTATCTTAGAAGAAAAAATAGAAGACTGCAAAACTAAGTTTGAAGTATACGAGTAACAAAATCTAAAACTTTTCTTCTGTGTTTGTTTTTAAGTGGCACGTAATCAGAGTAGATTAAAAATCAGCATATTTTTTTTATTATTTTTTTGTTTTAGTTTTTTATGAAATACAATTCGTTGCTAACATGCAATTTATAATTTGTGTTTTTTTTTTTTGCACTTTTAGAGTTTTGTTGTTTTATTACACTCCACAATGAATAATGAATGCATAGGAGTTTTATTCTTCTATGTATAAAGCAGACAGGCAGACAAATAGACGGTTTATTTTTTACGGACTAAATATTTTCTTAAAGTTAATACGCTGTAACGTTTATAGAAGAGATTTTTTAATAAAAAAAGATCATAAGTATATAATAAATAATAATTAATATGCGGTGGACTTTAGCCAATTTTCTCATTAAAAATATTTTCAACGAAATTACTTCAAAAGCCAATGGTCGAATAATTTTATAGATATACATACATATGTATGTATGTATTTAGTTGTAGTTTGAAGAGCATTGTAAGGCATCGCAGCACACAGATTTACTTCAGTTTTAATTGATTATTCATTGAAACAAAGTGTATTTCAAAAGGAGATTTCAAATTTGAAGCAAGACACAGTTTTGAAAGCACTGAATTGAGGGAGAAAATGCTTGACAGTTTGCAACACGATGGGATATCTATGGAATCATAAGATAAAATTTTCTGAAATGTTTACTCAGTTTCTGTATTTTAAATGAATTATTTGAAAAGTTATACATCATCCTTTCAAAATCTATCTAGCATTTAAAAAGAAATTTTTAACATAAATGAAATCCAGAAACACTCACCTTCTAAAACGCTAAACGAGAGCATGAAAAGAGTGCAAACTACCAACAGTTTAAAAAGCATCACGCTGAACATCACATATGCATACAAAATAGGCCAAACTTATTGTTCCCAATTTAACTTGATTTTTATTGGCCATAAAAGTTCAACAAAAATAGTACCTACCTATGTACATACACCAAATGTAAACAAATTTCCAAAGTTCATGACACAAACTCGTGTAAATTTCATGCTTTCTTCTTTCGCCACAGAGAATATTGTTGCTGAATTGTTTTTGAAAAGTGAATAACAATTTTTGATTTGAAAATAAGACACCATGGGGATTTTATGTATTAGTTATTTGAAAATTTTAGTTTTTCAGCACTAAAATTTAATTAAAAAAGTTTGAAAAAGAAGCAAAAGTTCAAAGATTTCGAGAAAGAGACAAGCAATGATAAAATATGATAAACTTTCAATTCTCTACATAAATCAAGAAACTTCTTTTGAAGTGAAAAAATATGCCAAAAATCCAAGAACCACAAAATTTGCAAAATATGTTCAATGTTTTATATTTATGTATTTGCCGATGTAAACAATATTCTATTTGTTTATAAATTTCTAAAATAGGTAGGTAGGCACAACTACAATACAAAAAACCGAAAACAAAGAATTAAACAAATTTGCTGAGTTCAAGAAAATCATAAAAAAAAATTTTTTTCTTTCTTCTGTGCAGTTATTTTTAGTCTGAGCAGAGAAAAAATATATGTGAAAAAATGTTTCCATTATTGTATTTAGCATTTCTTGGAACTTTTAAGGTAAATGATGATGCGAAAATTGATTAGTGATTGCTAATAAAAAATATGTGCAAAATTAGCAGTTATAAGAAAAAGAAAGAAAAACTTGATATTTAGTTAAATATTTTATAAATAATTTTTCAAATGTTTGTATGCATAACAATGAAATGAATCGCTTTTTTTTTAATGAGACAGCGTTTATGATGGTGGTTTCTTTTGTTGTTGGATAAGGAATTAAATAAATTTTATGAGACTCGCGAATGAAAAATCGATTCAATAGAAATTCGATGAATCAATAGTAATACAATAAAATGTTTGGTAGTAAATATTTTATGATTAATTCGAATGAACATAAATACGTTATCAGTCAAATATAACGAAAAATACCAGAACTCATAAAGAATACAGGCCTGCGAGGTTTGACTTGGAAAGTAATTTTTTGCGCTGAAATCGAATCTCGCAGAATTCTTTCAACTCCGTCAAGACTTCGAGAAATCTTAGCTCAAAAGTGCAAAAAATTTCGATGTTTCGAATTTTCAACAAGATTCGGATTCAGCGCACAAAAATTTATATACGAAACCACTTCTCAACTTCATACTTGCCAATCATCTAAAACCTCACAAGTCTGGGTAACCAATACCAAAACATGTGGGGTAAGGGGGAACAGCAACAGAAGACAACAAATGAATTAGCCTCAAAGGAACGCTCGCGTCTTTCGAAGGCCTCCAGCTACTTAGTTATAGGGGAGAGGAGGAGAGAGAGAATTGGAAAAATTCAAAGCAAATCTCTGAATATCGGGAATAAATAGGTACACAAGCGGTTCCTATCCCCTCTCATACATTTTGATCATTGATTATGAATCAAAAACAAATATAAAAAAAACTAAAACCCCTTTAGGAAACGTCTAGATATGTATGTCTAGGTATGAAGGTTCTTAATGGAATTTAAATTAAAAATTCACGCCACAATGGGCTTAAAATTGTTTGGCAAAGATCATTTTATGGGACTAAACTAAAAACCTGATGAAACAAATTTCCTGAAAAATACGAAATCGGAAGAATTTTGACTCAGGTGGCGCCAGCGTGATCTTTAAACAGTAAATGGGTAAAACAACAAAATTCTAGCTAAAGTGTGATTTTTATTCCCTTATGGCGTATATCAATTGAGGTTTTACAGCTACTATTGCCACATTCTTTAACAAAACTTACACATTTAAGTATTATTGTTAATTAGACAAGGTGATAACGTTGATTCGTACCGGATATATTATCCTTTTAAATTACAACAAGATGACTAGTAGAGATAAGTTTTGCAATAACAAATATTGCGTCATAAATCAAAAGAATAGTAATGAAGAAAGAAGTCCTAATTTAGCCATGAAAAAATAAAGAATATAAACAATATATGTAAATATATATATGTAAGAAGACCAAAATTGGCTAACAAAATAAAAAAGAAAGAAAGAAAATATACATACATTGTACGTAAGATCTTTCTTTCATTGCCTTAATAAGTACAGCAACAAAACGCCAAGAAAACCATATTAAATTAAAACATTTTTTTTCTTCAAATCAAAACAAAAACTGCAAATGAATTTATGAATGAAAAACGTAAAAAAATTAATAATAAACTCGTCGTTGGGTTGCGTCGTTGCTGCGCATATTTAATTAAACAAAACACGTTCTACGCATCCGCGTGCGGCACAAGCGAGTCGGTTAAATAGTTGGAGACCGGTAGACCAGGCAGCGGACAGACACTAAGTGAGAGACTATAATGCCTTATAAATTATTCAAAAACAAACAAAAAAAAAAAAATAAATAAAAAAAAATATATGAAACAAAAAGAAATTGTGCAATAATCAAGAGAGGAAATTGTTTATAGGTTTTTTTTTTCTTTTTTTTTTTTTGTTGCACAGCATATTGAACCAAAATAAACGTATGTCAAAATCAAATTCAAATACGAAATAAATGCATATAAAAAATAGAGTGGGAAGGAGTAGGCTTAAGAGTGAGACAAAGAGTGTGAATAAGTGTGTCGAGTCAAGTCGAATAGACACAGATAACAAAATGTTAACATTCATTTATATTTTGTATTCAATAATATAAAATGTAACATTATCGCACACCAATCACCACTACCAACACTCAAATTACTCAAATTGGGAAAAAATCAAGCAGAGATAGTCATAATCGTAGAGAGGAGTGGTGCCAGGCAGGCAAACATCGACCGATTGTCCCCCAAAGATAAAAACGTTTTGTTTTTTTATGATGCATATGTTTAAAAAAAAATAATGAAATAGAGATAGACGAAAGACATTGAGTTGAGTTTGACTGATAAAATATATATAAAAAAAATAATAAATTAATTTTATTAAGTTATGCTAGAAGATTGTACTTCCCCCTTGACTCCAGTTACGCTAGTTTCTTTAAATATATAATTTAGTATGCAAACTAAAGCTATTAAGGGCAAGCAACCTACACACATACACACACATATGTGTAAAACGAGTGTATGCAACATTCAACACTATATCGTCGTCGATCAAGCAGAAATCACTAAGTCCAAAATAATTTTCTTAGTTGGGTCCGTATTAATTAGCTTCTATAATTCGAATGACATAATAAATTCGATTTTTGATAATGCAGTTAAAACGTATACTTACTTATGTGTGTATCAATCTGTTAACTTTAAAAATTTTGCTAGTGCTCGTAGCGCACCATGCACTGCATAAACTAACTTCATCTCAGAAATTAAAAAAATGGACTTAGTGAGTTTTGTCAGAACGACAACGATATAGTTATTACCAAACTTTAGAGAAAGTATATAGACTTGACTTGACTTGATACACGAGTATGTTTGTGTACATATATCTCTTAGAATTTAAGAGTTGTATAACTCTACATAGTAGGCAGATACTATACGAGTATCATGTGCTGCTTCTTTTGCTCCCGCATATTTTTAAAATGACTCAGTCATCGGCGTCGTCACACCAATTTTATGACCTTACGGAGGGAGGTTGTATATGTGTGTGTGTATATTGAATACTTCATCTTTATCTTCTTCGGAAATGTTAATTATGCTTCTTCCTTCTATACAGTGATTCAAGATGTCCAGTTTACACTTTGTATTATACTTATTTTTTATGAGATTTAAAACAAAAACAAACAAGTACACATGTGTGCTGCTGCATGCAACTTTATGCTACTGCTGAAAGATAAGTTGGTCTGGCAAATTGAAGCAGAAGCGCAAGCAAGAAGGGCTGTGTATATAGTAGTGATAGGCAGCAGAAATGAATAAGTTTTTAATTTTTTTCTCTTCAAATTAACGTGGGAAGACATAAATAAATTTAGATGTTAAAAATTAAATATCCAAATTAAAATCTGAAATATCGAATCGAAAAGATTGGGGGAGTATTGTGTTCAAGAACAACATGTTAAATGTTGATACAAATTAATAGTTTTTTGAATACTAGAAATTATTTTCTGAGACATTTGTTGTGGCCAATTAACTTTAATGGCAATAAAGAAGCTACGATTTGCCATAATTTTTAAGGTGGGGCATTAGTTTGAAATCTTAAAATGATATACAGCATTAAAAACTATTCATTAATTATGAAGATTTTTCAGGTCAGATTTAGAATTTATTTAGTGTGAATATATTGGGGAATATCAGTATTCTGTTGACATCAACGATTCCAGTAGATTGTTCTGACATTCAAGAAATCAAGATTCAGTATCATTTTATTTAGATGATATATTTGGGAGCACTAGTGGATCCAGGGTAAAGGTTTCAACACAAACGTTTTCCAACACATGGATACCAGTTCTTAGAATAATCAGGTTACAATATATGCAGCTATTAGAGGACTTAAACCCCCTCCCCTCACCTTCTTGGATCCGCAAGTGTTTGTGAATATCGGCATTCAGAACGAGGATTTTTTGTAATAACATTATTTTCAACACTTTAGAACGAACACACAACGAATGATTTAGAATGATATCCCATTCTTTTTTATTGCATGAGCGATCATAACACAGTGACTCACAAAACTGATCACACAAAGGGAAATTTTTGGTACACGAAAAATAGCTAAAAGTGATGTCAAATTAAAAAGTAACAGCTTAGCTAAGTTTCTACTGATCCAGCGGAAATAAATTTTTGAAACCCGATAATATCTTCAGGTTCCAAAAGGGTCTTGAAAGTCCCGAAATTTAGACCAAAAATTAAGATTTTTTTAAAATTTTTTGACCAACAATTTTTTTAATTTTTACAGCTCTATTATTAGCATTTACAAATAAAACATAATGCCAAAAGAATCTTCAAAAACGGATAATGCTTATTGGTTCCACAAAAAAATAAAATTTAATACTTATATATATATATATATCAAAATTCAGGTTCATTCTTTTTTTAATTTTTGAGAATAATTATTTAATTTTCTGTAAAAGTCTTCAAACTTCATATCATATCTATTCTTCTAATATTCAATAATATTTTATAAAAATAAATAATAAAGCATAAAATCATAAATTTACCTGAGGCTATAAATTTAATAAGTTTATTTTTATATTATTTATACACACACATTCATGCAGAAACCTTCTCTTCACGCTTTTTAGCTCACTCTAAAGTCTCTACATTTTTTTTCTATAACTAGATAATCAAATAAAAAAAGTAAAAATTGATTCAATTAAAAACTCATTTGAAATGCATTTAGGCCTAGTTAATTTATTGTAAATTATTGCTAAATGCAACCATTTGAATTATCATCAATCACTTTATAAATCTAGCTATCCATTCTATTCAATTTTCAGCAAATGAATAATCAATGAATCATTTAGAATAGCTTTAAATAATTGTCATAAATTTGAATTGCACAATTTGTTTTTGTAAAATTATGACGAAATATATTGCATTTGAATTAATTTCTTTTTTTTGTTATCTATTTGTTTCTTTATCAACCTAGACAACACTTTCTGTATGTATCGATAAGATAAAACAGAAATGAATTTAGCTTCGCATTGAGTTGATTTATCATAAAGAAAAATATACGCGTTGCTTTTTGTAAACAACGAAGTAAAGTTAGATTGTATAAGCTAGAATTTGTAAACAAAAATTATTCTTATTATTTCTTTTTTCTATATACATTTCCAATAAATATCAAATTTATAATCAATTCTTTCTATTGTATTTGAATTACTCATAATTTTATTACTGGAATTTTCTTATATTCGAGAATATTTTTCACTTAAAATTACGTTTAAAAAATATGACGCTGTTCAATTTTGTCACAAAAAACAAAATTTAAAGTCAACCGCAAAATCTCATTCATTTTTATTGAACTAATTTTAACAGACCCTAAGCACTCGATTATCGATCAGATTTGAATCTGTAGTCCGAATATGTGTTCATAAAAACTTGAACTCGAGCTTAGAAGTTTGAACAATTTGTCATTGATCTGTGACAGATCTAAAATATTGGATCAATGATGATTTTTAATGATCTTTACATGATTTTACTATTTTTACATGAACTTTACAAAAACAGATCATTATAGAATTTGAGAATTATTATAGTTAGTTAGAACAAAAAGAGCGATCATCAACTATATAGTTAGTTATTCTAAGCTTGGATGATCTTCACTAGCACAAATCCACACATTTTGCTAGATGATCTTTGTGAGCTCAAATGCAAATAATTCCAACTAATTATAACGTAAAGAAAAAACAAAGAAATTATATAGAAATTGCAAAAATTATTGTTAATAATTTTTTTGTTCAAATTTTAGACATTTAAGCCATAATAAAGTTGGTATGTAAAACAATTTCAAAGACATTTGATGATTGGTTTTCATTACAATCGTTGAATGTTTCGTATTTTTGAATATGTTGTTGTTTCTATGCTGTGATGGTTTGCTTTTTTCTGAACTTTTTTTATAAGCGTTTTTTTCTGCTTTTGAACTGGTTTGGTTGAGTCTGTGTTTGTTTGTATATATGTATGTGAAGAGGAAGGTCTTTGGCCCTCCTCATAACGCTTTTTTGGTTTTTTGTTTGTTTCTTTGTTTGTTGTTGTATCTTTTCTGTTACCACAACAAAAATTTTTAAGTTGAATCAAAAGTGAGTCAGCAGCGCTAATAGCAATACTAACTTGTTCTGCTTCTTCTTTTCATCGATATTTTTGTTGTTGCTTTTTTTGCATTTTGGTATTGTAATTGTTGTTGCTGTTGCTATGAACTGAAAGGAACACGTTGTTATAAGTTTTGGTTTTTTTCTTCTGTTTTACTGCTGCATTTGTTTAATTATTAGTTAAAGGTATATTTATTGTTGTTATTGTTGTTTTTTAGCCATAAAACTGGTTTAAGTTTATTGCAAAATTTTTACAGACCTTTTGTAAATAAATTTTTATTTGTCACACATTTTTGACGCAATTTTACTTTGAATTTGAATATAGGATTCGTCAAGTTAGTCATAAGAAATAGCTAGAAAAAGAAGGGGAGTAATTCATGTATTGAAAAGGTTAAGCCAAGATTGAATAGTTAGTTATTAGCATTTGAATTTTTTTTATTATTACCGACAGAGCCTGTTCTGTACCCATAAGGTGTAGATAATGACAATAAGATTTTTACTGACCTAGATCTATGAAAGATCACAAATATAACTTCAATGAAAACCAAAAATTGAATAGAAGCAATAAACCCAATAAAGGAAACATTTTTTTTTTATAATTTAGAATTTCACAGAATCAACCAAAAAAAAACAAAAACTACCACAATTTGTTGAGGAAAATTAATAGAGAAAATATTAAAGAATAGTAATAAGCTTTGGAAAAAATAGGTTTTCAGAATAAATCCCCCATTCTTAATAAACAAAATCTCAGGCATTCCGATCGCCGCAGTTGCTGTATATAAGTATTTTTTAATAAGTCGTTAAACGTAACAGATATATTATTAATGTATTTTATGTATTTATTTTCCGTGCTTTTTTCATATATTTATCTTTTAAAAGGGTAATTAATTTATTGCAGCACATATTGCATCATTGAATAAAAAAATGCTATTGAAAGATAAAGTTGAATAATTGCAAACTTATATTCGGTCTCTAAGTAAAACGAGTTTTAGGGGAAAGGTTTCACAAACCGTTTTCACTCTCTTGCAACAGTCCAATAACAACAAATATCAGTGATTTACTACTATGATAAAAAAATAAGGGACATTTTTGAATAAAACGTACATTTATTCATCCATTTTTATTATATCGCCTTCAAAGTAGTCCCCTTTTGATACAATACACTTGTTCCAACGATTTTTCCGGTCTTTGAAGCAACGATCTCTTCAAAATGATAATTGTGTTCCAGAGAGGATTCCAATTAAAACTTCCTAATACAAAACAATGAATTTTGTTATGAAAGAGAGATCAAGAGATCAGAGAGAGTATAGCAAAAACATTACTGAAATAATGTAATCGATTTTTTGAGGAATATAAAAATTTGTTAAATTGGGAGCAACGCAATAATAGTATGTAGATAAAATGTAAGATTAATAGTTAAAAGCAATTAACACAAAAAAGAAGATATTAGTGAATTGAATATTTAATTGGGAAGCAAAGCAAGCGGGAAAATTTTCAGGAAAAAATATATGGCACAACTGAACTCCACCCAATTTTGTGGCAACATTTTCCTTCACATACAATTGTTTTTTCTTTATACTTTTTTCAACTACTTTTTCACTATATCCTTTTTTGCTATTATTTTTTGGCGATGCTTTTCAAAGCTTTCGTTGTTTTGTAATTCCAAAACGAAGGAATGAAAAGGTAATAAAATACATAGGAATAAGAAAAAACGTAGCAAACAGGAATATGAGGAAAAGTTGAAATTATGCAGCAGCAGGAAAAAACAAACAGAAAGAGTAACAAATAACACAAGAAGGAACAACAAAAATTGACGATATTTATAGTTGTTGTTGTTGTCCAAGAAAACGCACAGCAGAAGAGAGAAAAAAGCACACAGCTGGACATTGGTGGCAGGCAGACAGGCAAGCAGGCAGGCAGGCTGGCAGACAGACACGAAAGCGATGGAGAAAACCAGTTTGCAAAATGTTAAAATTAAGTAATTTTGCAACTGAGGCTGAACACCAGCTGTTTTTTTTTTTCAAGTACCAATGTGAAAAGAAGCAGTAGTAAAAATTGCAAAATCGCATAAACTTAATAAAAATTTGAGCATGCATATTAAAAAATACGATTTTTTTTTTTTTAGACTAAAGTAGGTTGAAGCTGCATGAGGAATAAGGAAAAGGAAGTGAAGAAAATTGTTTATGTATGTTGAGGAGAGCATACGTGCACAAAACAAACGAAAAATAAATAAAAAAAAAAACAACAAAAAGGGCGTGTAAGGAAGAGCAGAACTTCACAAAGTTGTTGTTGTTGCTGTAGATCCATTGGCGAAAGATACATGCGCGCTATGTACATTATAATGAGATTTTTTGCTTTTTGTTTTTGTTTAACACTGACCAAAAATTGATAACAAATAAAAAAAGGTATTGAACTTATTTTACTTCCATATAATCATGTCAACCACTCACCACATAATTTGGTAAAAATTTTGCTATTATCCTTTTTTTTTTGTATTGCTGCTTCCTCTTTGCCAGACTCTCTTCCTCTTTGCTATTCTATTTTGTTGCTGCAATTAACCCAACACTCAATGTTTTTTTTAGGTCCCTCCTGTTTTTGTTGTTATTGCTATCAAAAACACTATGAAAATCACACACAAAAACTTCACTTCATTTTCTGACTTTCTGCAAAATTTTCTTCGTTTCGTTTATTGAATTCTTTGCAGGTTTCTCTGGATATTTATCGTTGCCTTTTCGCTTTTATTCCTTATTTTTGTGCTTCACCACTTCTTCACTCTTTTCCGGGCTCTATCGTTTTTGTTGTAGTCAGAAAACACACACCCTCCACTTTTGCACTGAAAAATATACACTAGTGCATGCCAACAACAAATGACGGCAACTGCGGCGGTGGCGGCGGCGTCAACGACGAAAGAGGGCGCATAAGAAAAATGCTGATAAAAAGGGCGATTTTATTTGGATTTTTTCGGGAAGAAAAAGTCAATTTTTTTCACTTCAGTTTAGTCGTTTTATTTTGGAGTTTGAAGCAAAATTATATATTTTTTGTGTTACAGAATTTAGAATTTAAATTTTTCCGAATATGTAGTAATAAAAATTTAGAGCAATAAATTTCAAAAAATTCTCTATATGCTTTGCAAAAGAAAAAAATACAAAACAAATTTTTTTACTTGAAGGGATTCTTTTTCTGGACTCTTTTCTGTTGTTGGTTGGTCTTGTTGTTGTAATTTATAATGGGGCGAATAGAGAAAAGCAATTTTTTCTTTGCACAAATTTTTTGCCTTTTTGCTCTTTCTTCCCGTCTTTTTTTCTTCTGCCTACTTTGCAGCACACACTCATACACTGAGGAGTATCAGATTGTATTTTGCCCCAAACTCTTTTTTTGTTGATGTTTTCTCTTACAACTTGAGGAACTTTTGCAAGAATTTATATTAATTTCAGCCACACACACACACTCGCACGTTCATTCGCATTTGTTTAATACAAATAGAATTTTAGTTGTTATTAATTCCAATTTAAAATTGAAATATTTCTTCGGCGTGATACAAGCAAAAACCGCAACCGCGACAAACTCCTTCCGCACACTGACGTACCAATCAGAGTTCCAAGTTGATGCGAGTCGGCGGCGTTAGCACAGCAATTGATAGTCGTTAGTTTCAGACGTCGGGAAAATGCGCATCGGCAGCGTGAACATATTCAAATTGTTGAATACATGAAAACATATGTTTAGAGTTTAAGCTTAATTTAAAGTAATAAAATTAAATAAGATTGAATTTAATATTTAACTAAGGCAATATCTAGTAATAACTGCAAATGCCGCAATCATCTTTCATATAAAAGTTTTCAAATAACTATAGTAATTTCCCTTCGGCTTAGTACTTTGTTCGCGTTGCCAACTATTTAGCTTTATTGAAATACTTGAGAACAGTTAATGGTAGTAAATGCACAGGGTTGCACGCAAAACACGAATCCGGTGCTTTCAAAAGGAACTAAATTGGCTAATTTTTTTTGTGTCTCGAAGACTGTTAACGAGGAAGCAAGAAGCTTTTTCAAAATAGATTTTTCTGTAGCAACAAAGCACTAGACAGATTTTTGTTTCACAATATCTTTATAGATTCAAAAAGAATACAATTTGAGCTCCCACATCACAATGAGCCATATTGATGCTTGTGCATGGAGACATTCACTCAAACAATAACTTGGTTTCCACATCTAACCAAACTTTGATTTCTTCTACTAACCTAACTTTTTTTGCAATTAAAATAACAAAAAATAAAACCACTAATTTATACATACATATTTAAAATGTATTATTGATTCATTCAGAAAACGCACAAAAATAAATTTTCATAAGGCTATTTTCATTTATTTTCCATCAATTAAAATAAGTTAGTTTGCACTTAGTTTCGCATGCATACATTTATGTAATTCAAATTTGTAATTTTAGAATTAAAAACATTAAAATATCAATATAATTTAGCATAAAAAAGAAGAAAATACTATCACTTAGTTTTCCAAAACAATCTTCATTGTTCAATATTCCATGCATATTAATTTCTCTAGCGTTTAAATTGAAGTTTAAGAAAATCTGATGATTTCTTTTTCTCCACACAACGAAAAAAAAGAAGAAAACCGAACATGAAGATAAAAACGCATTTGCGCATATACTATGCATGCAGAGAACTGCACTAAAATCTTCGGACCAAATTTCATTTATATATAAATATTTTGTTGTTGCTATTATTTTTACTCCTTACTGTTCGTATAGTTTGTTTTTTGTTTGCTGATATATGTTGTATGACTATATAAAATTTAGAAAACTTCATTACGATAATTGCTCACAAATTGCTTTACCAGCTCCGGCAACTGAGGAGCGCGACATAGAAACTTATGGCCATAGGCATGTGAACCATCGAAGCGATGAAATTCAACGGGACCCCACGACTTGCCGCGTGTATCCAATGCAGTACGATAAAGTTTGTACCCCAATTCAAATGGCACAACATAGTCATCTTCAGCATGGAGAATCATTATTGGTTGACGAAACTCACTGATATGCGTATCCGATTCGAAACGCAGCGAATTACTGTACATAGGACGCGCAATGGTCATATCGAACCAGGGCAGATTTTTGAAGGGCTGTGGCGTGAGAGAAAAGAAATATAATTTAAGTTCTGATACTTGCAAGAAATTACCACAACTCACTCTTGCAAATGGATGCTGTCGTATCTCATCACGTATATTCGTGAATGGCGCCTCCAAGATAACACCACGTGGTCCTTTTTCATTCATATAATTCAATTTTGCGCATAAATTCGTTGTCACACCTGTACCCAATGAATGTCCCCACACGATAACAGGATTTGAAGTTAAATTACTAATATACTGATAGAGGGCCATGGCATCGCGAACCACACCTTCTTCGGTCGGCGACACATCATCTGAATCACCATAGCCCCGATAGTCGAGAGAGAGTACATGATATCCAAGCCTGCGTAATACACGATACATTTCAACACGATGCCCTGAACCACGAGATGCTGTATTTCCATGAAGATAGAGTATTATAGTGCCGCGCAATTTTAGCATACGCTCAAAGAAAAGCTGCTCATTCTCAGCGTTGACTTCGGGAAATTCTGATTTCAGAATTGGTTCCATTTTTTTGAGTTGCTCATTATCTTCGAGTGCGACATCTGTAGTGTTTTGTGAGTCTTCAGCGAGGGATTCCTACATATAGAGAGAGAGAGAGAATTAATAGCAAGAATAGCATTACAAATTCGTCCAATACGCACCTCCTCAATATGCAATTCCTTAGCGAAACGATTGGCAATATAATGTGGCAGCACATGCCAAACACCAATACTTACACCATCCTTTTTATCATCAACATCCGAGTCCAAGACGTTAACATAAAAATTTCGCGTACCATAAAGACCAACACTTGCAGGATTTGTTAAATCGAGATCTTTCGGGTACGTAACTAAGCATAACATATTTAAATTAATACATAACTTCAATGACAATAAATTTTTACTTACTAAATGTTAAAAATAGTATGCCTCTTTGTAGCGTTATTGAATAACGAAATATTATTGGGAATAGAACAAATATTATTAGAAATATTAGCATACATATTTGTACTGCAAGTGATATTCTGAAACGGGAAAAAGTGAGAAAAGAAAATTACGTTGAAACTATAGTTGAGGTTATAAATTTAGAATTTGTTTTATTTTATACACATAATAAATTATACACATACACATAAGCAAAACATATTTATTAGAAATTCATTCGTACATAGTCCGCGTATATCAAGCTCAAGTCTTAAATTGGCAATCTTAGTTGAAACGACTGAGGAAAGGTGTTCCGACCCTAAACATTGCAGCCTCACTACTTGATCACTTTATCATCTTCAAGTGCGTCTTAAAAAACTTTCGCAAAAGTAGATGCAGAAAAAATTTAACAATTGAAGCAACTAAACCCATCGCTTTCAAAACTGTACGTTCAATGACATCTAGCGTATATTTTAAACCGAAGCTCTATGTTTCAACTGCAGACTATGTCTAAAAGAGGCTGAAACAACGACGTAAATAATATTGGTAGGGTTCCAATGAAGATGCATACATTGTACAATATTAACAGGATTTTCAATGTTACCATACAAATTAAGAAGGTAGAGTGGCTATTTCCATTTATAATACGGAAAACCTTAAGTAAATTTTGATAAGGCAAGGTAGATCGGTTATTTTCACTCAAATAAATTATAACTCAGGCACAAAGGACTATTTAGGAAGCAGTGTTTGTTTTTACAAAAATTATATACATAACTATATATACAAGTATGAAAATATCACACATTCAATGCTTTTAAAACTTTACATTTAACGACATCGACATCCATTGAAAAGTTTTAACATTAAAATGCCAAAAAATGAAAAATTAAGCAAGCAAACTAAAATAAAAAATAGAAATTGAATAGAATTACATTTAAAATGAGCAAAAGATTTGCTAATGAAAGGCGCAGATTAATAAAAGAAAGAAGGAAAAAAGAACTAAAAACTCTTTATCAATCACTGATCGTACCCAAATTTACCAGGTTCAAGAGTGAGTAGCTATTCCAGAAGAAAATCTTAAACAGTGACGGTCATTATACACCATGGACAGAATGTTTGCACTGAAATGTGTGAAAAAAGAGAAAACGCCAACTTAACACCCTTTTGCAAACACCCTAAGAACTTGAAGTTTTTTTTGCACTAAATTCTACGATTAATCGTCACTGAAGCATTGCGATTTTTATCGCTTATAGGTAAAAACCAAAAATACTCAATGCACACGGTCCTGTTGAATATGTACTACATTTTGAGATTATATTTTAAGTATCTCAATGTGGAAATTTGTTCAATTTGGAATGTCAGTAATGTGAAAAAGTTAAATATTAGCAGTAGAAGCCTATAGGCGATTAAAATGCAGAAAATCTGATAGATACATAGAAAATAAAATGCATAAAATAATTCATAAATATGTACATCTAAAAAACGAAGTATTTGAATAAATCATAAGTTCAACTGAAAGCAAAACTAGTAAAGTATTAGTGTAAGCATTGAATAAAGTATGCAATATAAAAATAAAAATCAAAATAGAAAAACGTAAATCATTTTAAACATTAAGAATTTACAAGTGGCGACAATTGTTTTTTATTTTTTTGAACAACAATTAATAAGTTAAATAATTAGTATTTGTTTATGGTGTAGTATTTGATTTTTTTGTTTTGTTTTTGGGAGCATACTTACAACCCAGTTAGCCAAATTAATATAAACACTCCAGGAATGACTGTAGCACGAAATATTAAATTTAAAAAATTATAAGCTTCGTACATTTTGTATGGTAAGTTTGAAAATATTTATTTGATTTGTACACTGCTTGAAAGTGGTTCAATAATAGTTCTGATGGTGGTCGCTCAAGGAAGCTGAATGTGATGCGTTGGTGACAGAGATGGAGCAGTAATGAGTTGGGTGTGGATAGCAAAGATAAGCAAATAACTTTTTTAAACCAAACTTTAAAGTACCATACTATATTCGCAATGAACTCATAACAAATTTGTATGGATATTGAGGAGAGTTGGAAAAGGAATTTGTAAATGTTTTTTATTTATTTTGCTTTGCTTTCTTCAATTGTCACTTTAAGCAGTTATGACGACTTTATGGGATATTATGATAATGTTATTCTTTTTATTTTTTAATTGTAGTCATAGCAATAATTTGAATTGCCACTTTTCTTTTGTAATTGAGCGTTGTGATTCAACTGCGATTTTAAGCAATTTAACTAAATGATATAAATGATGGGGGAGAAAAAGAAAAAAAGAAGAAATACGATTATTATTAGCATTTTTGTTTGTTTGTTTGATATTCAATTCAACAGAACTAAAAAAAATGTAATAAATTGGTATAATATGCATACAGTTGTGTTCAAAACCAAAGCGGTGTAGCGTTTAAGAACTAAAAATTAAAGATATATTCAAGAGCGTAATTTAATGAATTAGAAAAGTGCATACTGAGAATATAAAACCAATCATCTGTTTAACAGTTCACAAGAAACTATTAATTGTAAAATATTTAAATGTTTTTCCAGTGGCGCTATTTAGTTTTGAACACAACTGTTAATGTAGGTATGTATGTAAAGTACTTTCAAATATATATCAACGTTATAAAAAATTTAAATTTTATGTATGTTTTGAATCACAAATAAGAAATTAACATTCAACAAAGGTAACTGAAAAAACAAATGCCAGTGCTTTTAAAACTTTACATTTAGTGACATCTATTGAGTAAGATTCGTTTGAATATTTTTGAATATATTAAATACTCTCAAGTGATTTAACTGAATGTAAAACTTTTTCAGTTTGTAGTTAAATGATATGCAAAGAACTTTGTGTACTTTTTATAAATCTGGCAAACTGATTTCGCAAGCAAAAGAAAGGAATCTGTTATTTGAATTGGCTTTATTAGAAGAATGGCAAAACAAAGCAAAGGCTTTTATATTTTTGAGTAGTTTCTTAAATTCAATAATCGAAAGTTAAATATAAGTAAGATCAAATAACTCTCATTAATGCAGCTGATTTTTTTTTATTCATCGCAAGCATCGATGCCTTATATAACTCGAATATATATTAATTGGGAATTAGGCTTTAAATGGCTTAAATTCCTTGCTAATACTTTCAAAATTATTTTTGAACTAGAATTAAAGAGTGAATTTGATAATCGTTTGAATAATATCGTAACGATATATTCTGCGAAAATTAACAATGCATTTTTTCTTTGTATGTTCACTCGTTTAAATGGGCAATTCGAGACCAGCGTTCTGTACTTATTTGACTACAAAAATATCTTTAGATTTATTCGGTAAGATTTTGATTTAATTTGAGAATATTAGTGGTAACTTTTTCGTATATTATAGAAAGCAAAAAGTTTAGAAAAAATTAAAATTGTTAGCAATAAATAATAAAACAATCTAACAAAAAAATATTAAATAATTAATATTATTAATAAAATAAAAAATAAATTAAATTTAAATGCAATTAGGAATATAAATCTAAAGTCTACATTTTTGAGCAAATCGTTATAATTTCCAGTAGGTATAATCAATATAGCATTAAAATATTCATAATAGCTGACACTCAGTGAGAATGCCATATAAAGTTGATAATACAAGACCTTAATAACCACTTCATCATGGGAATTTTTTTTTACCATTTATTTCAGGTATGTGGCAAAAAAAAAAAAAAAGAAATGGTAAATATTGTTCCGAAAAGAACGTTACAGTCTTGACCAAAACAAAAATCTATCTATCATTCTAGAAAAATATCTCCAAATAATTCTAATTATTTTTTTTTATATATAACAGGAACAAATTAAAAATATCGTTCCACTTAATATATTTTATTTTCGTTTCGGTTATCGCAAATTCTGTCAAATCCAATTATTTTTTTATTTTTGTATGGTATATATGCACGAGTACTTATACTTTGTAAATTGTTTTTCAATAATTACCAATCATTTAAATTAAAATTATAAGCAATTCATATGGAAAACTTTGATCATTTTATAGAAAAGTTTTTAATTATTATTTCTAAAGCAAACTTTTAAACAAACAAAAAACAAGCTACATAAATAGTTAACTTTGTACTTTATAGAAGTTTTGCACTGATTTTATTTATTTATGTATTTGTCAACTCAGTGAAACAGGTTATAGATCTTTGAAAAAAGCACTAATCATTATGAACTTCAAAAGAGTTGATATTTAAATTAAACTTCAGTATTTCAAAATAATGTTTGGGAATCACTGGAAGTTTTTGTATTTGTTTTTACATTTCTACGCATTTCCTGAAGTAACTTTGAACTTTTTTTGTATTATCTTTAATTATGACGAATATTTTTGCGATTAAAAATAAATTTATGTGGGGGGAAACACACACTGTTTTTGCTATCGGAATTAAACAAATCTATAAAACAACAAAAACAAATTAATAAAACATACATAAAAATGCTCAAGTACTTAAAATAAATTTGGTTCGAACTCATTGGTAAAATTTGCGATCAGAATTTTACGATTTTTTTTTTTTTTGTTTTTACTATTTTATGAACTTTGGCCTAAGCTAATGAAGAACATGAAACCAAAAGTGGCACAACCAAGTATTTTTTCTAAGGAAATGATCTGTTTCCTTTGCTACACTCACTCCTTTTAGACACTCTCTCTGAAAGTGAAGATGAAGTTGATTGTTAAGTATAGCAAAAAGATAAAAATAAAAAGCAAAACAAATAAATATATGGATATTCTTAGTTTAAGTTATACTGTTAAAATAAGAGGCCAAAAAAAAAATACAAGTTTAGAAAACAAAAATAAATTCACCGGTTAAAAAAAAATATAAAAAAAATAATGCAATCACCTTTTAACGAATTTCCTTCTACGCGTTAATAGCATAACTAGAAAAAATCAATAAGAGTTTTATTATTTAATAACAAATATAGCTAAATATGCATAAACTTTCCATTTACAAAAGACAAGAAGGAGAAGAAGACAGAGGCAAAGAAGAAAGTTCGCATTTTACGAGACGCTGAATAAGTAAAATTGGTTTCTTAGTTGTAATTATTTGGTACTGATGTGATTCTGTTTTGCAAATTTGCTCATTAATTCTGAATATTATATTCTTTAATTAATCACATCGATAAAAAAAAACTTAAAGAGAGCATTGAGCGAGCGCAAATCATCCAAAATGTGCAAAATGTAAAGTGATACTCATTTGCGCAATGATAACAAATTTGCAAGTACTAATTTTAAGAAATTAAAAAGCAACAAAAAATCACACAAACAACTATGAGAGCATAAAATATATAAAAATATTCGATTCCTAAAGAAAACTAAAAGAGGGAGAGAGCGTGGAGTCAAGTCAGAGAGTAGTTTTAACTAAATGATGAAATGAGCGCGCACACACGAAATAATGTTAACGAAAATATTGTAGAAATATTTTCACAATGCACGCTTAAATTTCTTTTAATATATATTAATTTTTCACAGCTAAATTGTATTTCAAATTTCTATTTAAGTTTGTAATTCGAGAATATTTATTTAATATTATTATTTTTTTTAGTTTTAAATCACGCAGCGAATTTTAAATACTAAATGTGTGTGTACACAGCACGAACGACCGTTTCAGACTTAATAACTATGAGTAAAAATTATCACGCTGAAGTGAAAAAAAAATACTATTGTCATTGTAGTAGTAGAACTAAATGTTCTGATTATTGTTGTTGTTGTATGGCAGATATTATTGTTGATCTTTTTCACCAACAAAAAAAAACTACAAAAAAAAGAACGCAAATCATTAATTCGCAAAAAAAAGAAACTACTCAACAATTTGCAATTTAAATAAATTAAAGAGAAAAAAGTAGTTAACTTTTACTAAACACAAACAATTCAAAATATTAGAAGATAAGCCGTAATTAAGGGGCTGAACTAAGACCGGCCTCTTTAGTATCAATAAAATATATCAAAACTATAAATCTAGGTGGCTTAAATATTTAAAATAAAATTATAACCCCGTACCTCTTTCTGTTTGAATATGCTACTGTTTGAAAATTTTATATTTGCTTAATTACTGTCATTATTTTTTTGTATTTTTGCTGTGTATTCAAGAAAATTTAATTTGTTTCATGCAATTAAACACGATTGTTATTAACTATGTGTGCATATAAACAATAATTTTTTAATTGAAAAACGCATGTTTCATATAATCAAAATTAGGTAAATATAATTACAAAGCCATCAAAACTGATACATTTTAGATTTTACACTATAAGATGCACACTCTCTGCACATATTTATAAAAATACTGGTTCTCTCCCCTTCGCTCTTGTTACTGTTTGTTCTTATACTCATTTCCTCTTATATTCATAGCAGTGGTGGCCACCCACACATGCACAATGATAGACCTAGCTCTTCTTTCATGGAAATCAGCTTTTAGCATGTGAAATCTCTGAAGTTCTTCCGCATGCATGCGATGATTTGGGTACAACTGACTTATAATTGGTAACTAAAATTGTCATTTCTGTGTCTTGAATAGAATTATTTAAAAAATATCGATGGATATATTTTTCATACAGCATTTTGAGGTTTCGCTGTTGTTATTTAGGAAAACATTTTTTTTTTTTACCAATATTTGGTAGAGAGTCTCATTATTCTTAAAATTCAAAGCATCACATGAGAAATGCAATTTATTAGTAACAAAGTTAAACTTTTGCATTGCCTGATAAAATTGTTTATATTCTTAAAAATGGCAGCGACAACAATTTTTTCAATTCATTACTTCTTACTAAACAATCTATAGGCAACCTACGAGATCAGCATAAAATAGTTGCGATAAATCAAAATTCAATTTCTGCTGTATCCTGTAGACTGCCTATATGTTTATTAGTTCTTATCATCAAAAATCATACTTTGATTTACTTGATTGTACAGCAATATATTGCAGACCTCTGAACACCATAGTTATGATCCAAGTGAAGCCACTTTTTGTTGCCAAAGGTAATCTTGATTTCAAATGATGCATCACAAATAGAAAAATACCATTTTCTTTAAATTTTTCTCCCTTATTACTTTCCATTTCTCAGATTTTCAGATTAGATTGTTCAGACTCTACCAATGCTTTACTGAAACATATTTTATACATTCATTCTTGCTGCTCTCTCTCCTTTTCCTTAATGTATTATACTTGAATTTACTTATTGTTTCTAAAAGGATATACCTAGCCAAATATAAATTGTGGTAATTGCTTTGAGTTTTCTAGTTTTGCTTTTGACGTTGTTTACTCCTTATTTTAGGATAGCTGTGCTGTTGGTTCATATAGTTATATACTATAAAAGTTTATAGATTTTAGTACAGATTCATGTTTTGCTGGAGTGAAGTCTGAAAAAAGAGAATGACAATTTTAATTATAATAGGAATTAAATGATACAAAGTTTATCTTAATACAAATATTATAGAGAAGTAATAAATGGTTTTGTTAATGGGCGTGTTTACATCTCCCTTCACCCCTCTCTAAGGACTCCACTGCTTCAGTATATTAGTATTAATCGATATCCTTGGCATTAATACGCTGCTTCACTTTTGCAATACATCGAACAAAACATTAGTTATAAACTATTATATGTAGAGTAAAACATAAAAGAGCAATCGATAAAATCTCACATTGCAAAATTCACATGAGAAATGTAATTGAATGTGACACATGTGTGTGGTAATATATTGATATATTAATTGTTTTTGTTGTTCATTGAATATGCATACTATGTAAATACATAGTGATGACGTTGCCCAAGAACAGATACATTGTAATGAATAGAAATATGTGCTCTACCAAAAATAAATTACATTTTAAATGTAAATCATGTGAAAAACAAATAATCATGCATTTGTGCACGCGATATTCAAAAGAGACAAGAACGAAACGAAGAAAAACTTGGCAATGGGAGAAACATGTACAAAATTATTAAATATTAATAATATATGAAAATATGTATATCGGCATATTCACATAAGCAAGAATAATTTGAAAATTTGTTTATTTGGAATCGGAGTCGGCATAATGTTGTGTTGGAGTAGTCTTGAAAATTAGAGCGAGAGAAGTAAATATGAAAGATTTTAGTCTCTGCAAAAGTTACCTTTCTGAAATTCGATGCTTGCTAGAATCTAAAGTATCGTGAAGTTGCAATCAGATTTTAAAAATTCTTGGGCTTTCGGTTTTAGCATGCGGACTCCACATTCTTATTTTTCTTTACAAAATAAATGTTTATACTTCATTCTGTTTCAACCGGCACACAGTGAGCTGGATTACATCAATATTCGGAAGAACCAAAAAGGAGGATTTCCTAATTTTTGATTAAGTATTGATTTTAGCGAAGAACGGCTTCTAGCCCTCGCGACATTTAACTGAGCTTTTGAAGAGAGAGTTGTGATCCAAAGCTTCTGACTCACTCACGAGAATTAAAATATTTCTGCTCCACACTACTATTTTTTAAACAGTTTACTGAATGATAATCTTAAAGGTATGTATGTATTTTTACATGCAATAGCAATAAAAATATAATCTAATAAAAGTGTAAGAATAGTTACAATCCCGGGAGACCCCAAGGCAGAATATTGAAAATATTATTAAGATAAAAAGCCAATAGAAATTTGCTGCGGAATTCTGCAAACATTGCAATTTTTTGTAATCCAACCTACTGTGCACTAGGCATGCGAGAAGTTAAGGACAAGGTTAAGTATGTGAGGTAAATAAATTTATATCGAGTATTTCTATCTCAGATTCTGAATACTTACGAATTTGTTTACTATTCCAGAAATTCCTTAATTTGCAAATTAATTTTTAGATTATATAGAAACCTTATATTTACAAAAGCAAACTGTGAAAAACAGCAGGATGTGTAGCTGAGTAGGAGCGTAGAAGTGGGTGTTGGCGACTGCAACATTGTAATTGTGTATTTTTGGCAAGAGTGGCGGAATATTTATTTTTATAAGCTAATTAAATAATGCAAAACGGTATATCTTCTATTTTTATTTTTTTGCTTATACAAAGTTGTTTTGTTAAATTTTATTTTGAAAAAAGAAATGCTCTGCATTGATTATAAGAAATTCGTTTTTCACAAGAGAATTAAAAATTACCGGTTTCATTTACTTATTGTATACTTTTTATACATACTTGTAATTATTGATATTTATAATTTACATGTTTTGCGTCTATTCTATAACTATAATTTTTGCATTTTAAAGAATTCTTGAACTTCGTTGAATTTTCACTGGCACTGAAATTGATTTTCAATTTTCTTGTTTGTACTGACAGCTGTTGTAAACCAGGGTTGTAAATTCCAAATATATTGTAAAAGATTTTGATGCGTTTTTATGCCACTGATAAATGTGATAAGGGGACAACTCGAAATAATAGATATATCACTGTTTCACCCATGGTAGAATTACACCAAATAGAACCAGCATTACCACAGAACAATAAGAACACACTGCTTTGCTGCAATAAAGGCCTAGAAATATCAAAAATACAAAAACAAATGCTTAGGTATTGGGGTCTCTTTATATCAAAAAAAGAAAGAAGAGGAAGAGAGAATTAACTCTGCTATCTATACTACTACTATTATGGCACAACAGCCCCTGGAGGGCCAAGGCCGAGGAAGGGACCTATACAGTTTTATGCTGAATCCGAATGGCGAAGTGAAAAGCTTTTCATAGGCATTTTTCTTCTTGGAGGTTTGCCATTGCTAAGCCAAGAGGTGGTGCCGTGTAGAAAAAATTTTATTTTCTATTTTTGATTTTTGAGCATGCCAAAATATGAAACCGTGTACTAGGCTACGGCGACCACACTGACGCTGCCATCACTTGTTATAATTCTATCACGGTTCCACATTTTTATTGGCAACATCGAATTCAGCCAAGAATGAAAAAAATAAAGATTGTGCTTTGCCCTGCAAAAAAAAAAAGATTGTATTTTGAGCATCTACACCCACCACTATTGTAGTTTGACGAGGGCGAACTGTCAAATTCCAATTTATTGTACATTATAATTACACTATAATAATTTAATCAGCTCTAACCTCACGGTGCAATCTTTCTATCATCCTTAGTTTTTTGTAGCACCATTGATAAAATCGGTCTCTAGAACAGGTAGCTCAGTGTGGTACCAGTGGTTGCATTGACTAACAAAATCTCTCGGACAGCATTTCATGAAACTTTTTGACGTTTGTCTTTATATACTTTTGTAGTCTCATGTTTTCTCATATCGACGAAAACCATAATAACGAAAGTTTCATGAAACTAGTCACATCGTATAAATGCTACATGAAACTTCAAAAGGGAATGCCAGAACCTCATGAAACTAATCACACCGTTAAATGCAGACTTTGTGTGCACACAAAAATTTGTTTTATAAAAATAATTTCAAAACTAGAAGTGAAATTTTTCTATGAAAACCGGAACTTTAATTTGATAGTCGACTTTTTGATTTGTATTTCGCAAAAAATTTTATGAAATCCTTAAAAGTTCTAAATTTGCAACCCTGAAATTGCATCCATGGAAAAATATTTAACTTTTGACTTTTTTCTGTACGTACATTCGCGATGTTGTTATCTCTTTTTCGCAAAATTTGCATTAAAATGACAACTGAGTGCACTGCTGCCTGTCGTCCGTCTGCTGTCGTCAATAGAGAAAAAATATCGTAAATTCTTATTTTGTGTTGTTAATTGGAAGCAGAACAAATAACTATAATTCAAGAAGTAGTGCTCAAAAAAGCAGACGAATTTAATATTTATAACAACAAATATGAAGACTGTAGAGGATATAAAAAGGGAATATCCCCTGCATTGGCATGTATGGAATAATAATATTGATGAGCTGAAGAAAGCCCTAAAAGCGGAAATGGTAAGAAGGAAGAAGAAGGAGCAAGATGCACCAGTGCCAGTAAGCAATCAAGCAACCTAAATATTTATAAAATTCATTAACATTTTGGTAGTGTTAATTTCCACAAGTGCTTCGTATGTTTATATATGTAGGTGCAGCGCTAGTATATAAAAAAAAAACGTGAAAAGGCGTTAATTTAATTAGAACACCAGAAATGCTAAATGGCATTGAGGCAGAATAATAAACGAGAAAGTATGAAATGTGAATTTCTGCAAAATGCAGCGAGACGCAGTCATCATTGTGCATCGTGCATTGTGTCTGTGACTGCATATCAATTGGTGTGTGTGTGCTTGTGTGGACGGGTTGCTGGCGCGAGGAGTCTAAGTGTATGAGTCATGGAGCGAATATTGTTTGAATAATTATAATTTGGGATTTTGTGATTAGAATTTATTAAATTGCTGACACAAAGCACAATTGTGTTGATTCATTAAATTGCTTTACATTTCTCCCATATCATTTAATTACATTTAATTTATTGTTATTATTGTTGTTGTGTTTGTAGTATGATAAGGAAAAAATCGATCCACGAGGTCGTACACCGCTGATGTTAGCTGTTAAATTATCAAATCTACAATGTGTCAAGTGCCTTTTAACTGCCAAGTGTAATGCTACCTATGAACATGAAGGATGGTCAAGTAAGTTGCTGCCTGTGTTTGTAGAAATTTAATGTTCATGTATGCATATTATTTTTTTCCTTTTTCGCTTTTCTGCAGTTGTTCAAGAAGCCGTTTGCTCTGGTGATGAAGATATTTTAACTGCCATCATTGAAGTACGCGACTTGCAGCGGCATGTTCAACGTGTTACACATGTACCCAAACTGTTGCAGCATTTATTGGATGCTCCGGATTTTTATATCGAAATGAAATGGGAATTCACGTCATGGGGTAAAGATTTGAAAACGTACATATTTTGGCAGAGTGTAAAGAATGATTCAAATACCAAATTTCTCAATTAGTCATTCAATTTCAAAACTTATCACAATACAACAAATAGAGTGAGTTCGCACACTCACCTTCGTAAAAAAACGAACTGGAAAGAGGCGAACGAATATCGCAGAAGCAGCGTCAATTCGTGCAGTCTCTCGCGAATATTTAATATAAAATAGATACTTGGAATATTTTTTTTCTAATCTGATGATGCATGAATAACGCTCGTGTCTTTTTTCTACCAAACATTTAAAAAGACAGTAAATCGATTTGAAAAAACTGTATATTTTGCGGTATCAATAGAATCATCTGAACCGTCTTCGTTCACCATTTCAATATCTCCATCTGTAGTTGTTGTATTGTATTTGTCCTTTGAAGAAACTTGACGAAACAGTTCCGGCTTTATTATGAAGTATTTATAGAAGTAACATTTGCCGATCAGAATCGCTTTCAGTGTTGCCACGTCAATCAAAAGTATACTCGTAACATGTTACCATTGTTCTCTGTGACGTTTTGCATTGCGATTGATAAATTTGAATTTCACAGCGTTAAATTAAATTGTATATTATATATAGTATAAGCGCAGTATTTTGGTAAAAAAAATAAGCGGTATGCGATTTTGGAGTCTACTGAGAAAAACTGTATAGATATGAGCGTTATGCATTAATGTTACGTGGAAATTGAAAGTTTTTAATTTGATAATCGTTACTCTGTTCATAGTTAAACGTGAATACTAATTATTATTTTTTATTTCTATATTTTCCCTACATATATAGTTCCACTAATGTCACGTTACTGTCCAAGCGATACATATAAAGTTTACAAACGTGGCGCTAATGTACGCATCGATACAACACTTTTAGGTTTTGATAATAATACATGGCAACGAGGGAATCGTTCATATATATTTAAAGGCTCAAGTAAGTGCACATATCACAATGTGACTAAAGAAAATCTTCTAAATTTCCATATTTTCTTACAGAGGACGCTGCAACAATGATTGAAATCGATCATGATACGCACGAAGTAATGGTCGAACAAATGAATAATGAAATTGGTGATATTAATGCGATACCACCTCCGATTGGTGCGGTACGTGCACGTCTCAATGCGCCAGTTATCACAAACTCAATTGAAATGGAAAAAATTAGTTTTGAACGTAATAAATCGGGCATTTGGGGTTGGCGTAGTGAAAAATCTGAAAATATCAATGGTTATAATTGTAAAGTTTACGGTGCTAGCAATGTCGAATTTATAACGAAAACACGTATGGATCATTTAAATGATGAGCAAATTAAGGTGGGTGTTTGAGATTTTTCTAGTGTTGCTTAAAATTGAATGTATTTTGTATTTGATTATAGAGTAAAACGGCGCGTACCCCATTGCACAGTTTTTTGGGTATAGCAGAAGAAGAATTTCCAAATTCACGGACCGCTGATACCGTAAATAATCGAGACAAGGTAATGCACATATTTTAAATATTTTAGTTTAATAAATTTTAATAGAAATTTTTTTTTTTTTAGACGCCATCGCCATTACCAAGCGCTTCTGAACAACAAAATGAAAATTGTGGTGCTAGTGGTGCAACTGAAGAGGATAATATCAGTAGTAGCTCTGGAAGTGCATCTCCAAAAAATATTATCACACCAGAGGAATATTTTTCTGGTGAAATTGATTTGAATAATCGAGATATTGGAAAACCTAAAAAAGTCAATACAAAGGTAAAAATAATAGATTCTCAAATTTTTTATGTAAATAAGAAAAACAGAAACTTGTGTCCTCTTTTTCAAAGCAATTTACTTTCAAAACTTCAAAAGGCTTTTGAATCGAAAGGAATTGCGGCAATTTACGTCTGCAAAGTAAACTCCGCCTTGCGACTCCCATTCAATAACACTGTGTTTTTTGCTCATTGTTACTCTTGAAAGCTTTGGCTCATAGTGATAAACTTTTTCTTTGATCTCTATGTTTAAAACCCTTTCTACAACTTCCTTAACCTCATTATGTGTCTTGTACTCTTGCTTTTTATTAATTTTGCTCTCTTTTATTTTATTATAGATTCAACGCTTCAAAGCTAACCTTTGGCTCTCCGAAGAATACCCCATACGCTTGCAAGAACAAGTTCTTCCTATATTGGATTTAATGTCTACCATGGCTAGTCCACATGTGTCCAAATTAAAAGACTTTATCACAATGCAACTGCCTTCTGGTTTTCCGGTTAAAGTTGAAATTCCACTCTTCCATGTTTTGAATGCTTGTATTACATTTGGAAATGTATTCGCTATAACCACGCCCGTTGATAATGTCACAACGATAAATGAGTCGGACCGTATTACGTGCATTGTTGACGATCGTTGTTTTGATATACCAAGCCATTATACGAATAGAGGTGAGAGTAATAAAATTTGAATCGTTCCAAATAATTTAATCTAATCGTGCTCATTTTAAGATGCAGATTCACGTCGTCAAATGCCACTCGATGAAGATGATATGCTGCAATATGCAATCGAACAGAGTCTTGTAGAGTCGGGAGGTGGCGGCAGCGGCGGTGTTGGTGTTGTAGGAGTTACTGGCGCAGCAGGTGCTGCTGCGTGTGGTGTTCTCATTGAGGAGAATGATAAAGTTGATATCTGGGAGGCGTTGCGTGGCCAAGGTTCTTCTGATTCGAATTTTTTACCCGAAGAGGATGAGCAGCTACAAAGGTAAATATAATTTTTAAATTAAATTTCTTTGCATGATTTTTTTTCATAAATACTAAAAAAAAATTTAACAAATACTAAAATTAATAACTTACTTTACTTTTTTTGCTTTCTACCTGCTATTCGTGCTTTTATTATTGTATAAAACGTACTCATTCACTATATTAGACTTTCTATACCAAAGAAAACATATAGTAATCGTTCACCACCACATCGTTTATCGCCTTGCAATTATAATAAATTTGGTAAAACACATCCCACTTCAACAACTGCTAATGCTACCAGCAACACTATAGCCAAATCGAATTCTACGTCTACTGCATTGGGTGTGGGTGCTGGTGTTGGCGGTCATCTTTCATTGTCTTCCCCCAATCAATATTTCAAAAGAGAACAACCTACTACTCCCATGTGTGATAAGCAACGGGAAAATCTATCACCTTCGCCTTTGCATATGCAACGTGGCCGCTCAACATCGGCACCAGCAAATCAATTTAAAAATGATATAACTAAAATGAAAAACATATTCAAATAGTTTTAGATTTGCCCTTCTAAGCACTTTACCAAATTTCTTAAAGCTTTTAAATATTCCTCTCATAGATTAAACTGTGATTCCCGCTTGATTTCATAATCAATTTTAACTATTGCAACGAAGCTTAAAATATAATCGATAAAATAATGTGAAAGCAAATGTTGATCTATAAACATTCACTCTAAAGTAATAAACAATCGCATGTTTCCTCTGATAATTTACCAATCCATTCAATTAAATATAATCAGAAATCGCATCTAGAAAACCACTTTAAAGTAGAGCATATTTTGTTGCTCTTCCCCTCAATTATGATCAACAATCAAATCTATGAAAATCGTCTAGTGTACAGTAAAGTAAAGCAGTATCACACCCATATTTCTATATTCATTAAGAAAGATCAGTTTTAAACTATGCAGATAATTTTTCATCTAAGTTACAGTAAAGTAAGACTACATGACTCCTCTCACTTATTAAACTAAGACCACTCCCCCATCAACTTGATATGACATTATACTGTCACAACTAATCATTGACATATGTATATAAAATTTGCATGCATTTCATACGCTTTATTAATCTTTTGAGCATTATCCTATATTACTATGTACTAACCTTTATTGCCAAATAACCTTATAATCTTTCCCCTTAAACATTCCTCGTTGCGATTTTTCTTCAAAATAAATCAAAAAACACCTATATAGAGTTCTACAAGAATCACTTTGTGGTGCCGCTGCTGGGGCACGTGGTGCCACCGGTTCACCTGTTTCAGACGATGATGATGGCGGATTTAGATATATGGATCCAGATTTAGCAATGGCATTACGTTTAAGTCGACAAGATCAACAACAATATGAATTAGAACTACAACGTGAGCAAGAAATGATTGAGCAAGCATTGAAGTTGAGCTTACAAGAAAATTAAAAGCAAAAACACAAAAACAAAGCAGATAAAAAAAAAAAAAAAAAGCGTAGATGATGAAAGTGAAGCACTAAATTTTTGAATGCATACATATTTATCCTAAATAATAATACTATTATAATATTTAAATTATGCCAAATTTATGTTGAAAAATGCTTATAATTTTATTTTTATATAGTTTGTTATATTTTAATTGGTTTACTATATATATATATATATTGTATGTATGTATATTTTTATGCATATATATGTAGATCTTTATATCATGTGTACTGTGTACGATGTATCTAAGCTGATGATGTATTATTCTTATTACTATTTTTCATTATTTTTCGAATCTGAGCAGGGGCTATCTGTGGCGATCCTATGCATACTTTAAAGAGACTTTAGTGGGGATTCAGTTTTCTCTTCGTCATCATAGATTATTTTTTTCGCAATACTGCGAATCTTTTTCTCGCGACATATGTAAGCTTGTTGTTGGATCCTGGATACCTTTCGTTGGGAGACTAATTCTTGTTTGACTGCGAAAATATGTAATTGGTTCTATGTATATTCCTCAGAATCTGAATCGGACATGGATGATGAATTGTTTTTGTTCCAAGCATTAAGCTATATGATGATAGTATCGGCTGGAAATTTTCAATAATTCACCATTACGTATTCCGCCAACGAGTAAACTTAATCCCGAATCGAGTTCAATTCTAACATCGTATTTGGTTTGCGAATTTTGTTCTCTTCTTTGTTACTGTTAGTAGTAGTTTTATATTTTTTGGATAGTGTCGTTTGTGACGACGATGGCGTAGAAATTGTATTCATACTAAATGACACTGGGGGAATGGGCGTATTTTTTATTTCGGCAAATGAAGCCCACGAACCTGTATAGAGTTTTAAACTTTTTAGCAGACAAAAACGGTGAACGTATCATAACGAGCGTAATGTCTACCGCATCATTTCAAAACTGAATAAGTTGGAAATTTTTAGAATTATCTCATTCGTTATATCTTTGTAACCTATAGAATGGTAGACGTTCGTGCCAATATTTTAATCTTATTTTGCTATTATAAAAATTATCGTCATCGTTCTATGATAAATGTTGAGGTATTAGTTGAAGCAATTTTATGAAGTTTAAACTATTTAAACTAGTATCTGCATCGTTTGAAAGAAGTGCATACACGACTATTATCGTGAACGCTGATGTTGTTATGAAAAAACAACTCGGACGTAAACCTTTCTTTACATTCGTTAACGACGATGATCCTTCTGTGGCAATTAATTGATAAATTTTCCTTATCAAGTTTCATATTTGTTGATGATTTTATACTGTTGCTGTGTAGATGCTCTTTACACAACGATCTCCGAAGATCAACTAAATATTAAAATGAAATTTTTGATGAATTTTTATTTACTCAGGTTATACAAGCTTACAATGCCGACTGATAAGTGCTTATCAATCGATCAAGCATGTCTTCGAGCCGTATATGGTATGCTAGAAGATCGCCGTTTTTGCGGATTTGTCGTGAGAGGACCTGCGATTTACTACATATATATATATTGTATGTATGAATATTTTTATGCATATATATATACGATGTATCTAAGCTGATGATGTATTATTCTTATTCCTATTATTCCTTATTTTTCAAATCTGAACATTTGTGTAAAAAAAAAAATTATGTATTTTTTTTTCATATATTTATAAAAAAAGATATATTCTAAAAATTTATTACAATCAAAAGAAAAGCATTTAAACGTTTTCTCATTAATTTATATATTGTGATATATGCTGTCGCTGTTGCTCCTTCTAAAGAAAAAAATTTATAAAAAAAAAAACTTGCTCTAAAAGATACATTTCTCAATTTCCTTATTTTTTTATAAACAAACAATACATTTAAAATGTCACTAGTTTTTTTTCTATAAAAAAAACGTATTTATTTGTAAAACTAAAATATTTTATAATAATATGAGAATGTAAACAAATAAAAATTACAATTCCATTATATATATATATACTTAAAAAAGAGATATAGTGTATATATACCTAAGTAATATACATATATCGAGGATGTAACAGAGTTTTTAATGATTATCAGTAAAAATAAAAGAAATTCTGAATCATGAAGATAATTTTAAGTACATTTCTTAAAATTATATGGACTATCTTGATACAAGAAACATTTTGAAATCGAGTATCAAATGGTGAGTAAAATTGGTTGTTTAATATTTAATTTGAAGGTATAATGAAGGTAACCATTTTATTTTCATTTTGCTTTTTCAGCTGTGCAGTTATTAACAAATTATTGGGAAAAATAACAAGAAATAAAAAGAAAAAATTCATGTCAAAATTGAAAAATAGTTACAGTAAGTAGTTTAAAAAATATAATAGTTTATATTGCACCATAAGGATAGTTTTTTTTTAAAGTTAGTATAAATCTAGGTTTGTATTTACAAATAAAACCACAAATGTTGTTGGCATTTCTTAAATAACAAACACATTAAGCGCTGTCAAGGATTATGTATTTCAGAGGTTTAATTCAAACCATAAAGATATTGTGAATATTTTGTGTTAGACCAATTGATGTGTTTAAAACTAGTATATGAAAATGCGCTTTTGGTCGATATTTTTAATATTACTATTTCATAATTGAGTCTCAACCTAAGGCACCGAAATGGCTTTTGATATTTATTATAGCAATTATTCACTGTTTGGAAATCGAACATGAGTAAGCTGGCACACCAGTCTGCCACTCTTTTACAAATACCATCGCCAAACGTTTAAATTGCAGAATCCCTTAGTTCGCTACTCGAAACAAACGAAAAAAATTAAACAGTTTTACGTCGCCGTGGCATTTGTTTAAAAATATAATGCGATACGAAAATCTCGGTTTTAGTCCATAATGGACTGATGTTGCCTAACAGCAGTATTAATCCTTAGCAGTTGTCTTGTTTGTGTTGGTTTTTTACAACATTAACAGTGATATTTTTGCTTATTTTAACTATACTAAACATAGGGTTAAAAAACTAATATGACACAAGCAAATTAATTGATAGCTTTTTATAAAACATTTGCAGTCAATAGTTATATTATTATGTACTTATTTACTTAATTCGATTGTAGTAGCCGATCTTGTGCAAAAACTTTAGTTAGTACTTTTTCCTTATATGTATTTGAAACATTTCTGTTTATCGTGTGGTATTCGTGTTTTGAAGAGTATTGAATCAGCTCGATATTGTGTATTTAATAAAGGTGTATAGCCAAACACCTATAAAATATAAAAGGTTTTAATTAAAACAAGGAATATATATATTCGTTATGACGTTGACAATAATAAACAAACCTGTGCAAAAAAATTTATGCATTTGTGCCGCTCTTGAAAATGAGTATCATCTTCACTTAACGATACCGGGCAGCCCGGGCAACGGAATGTCCAACGTGATGTCACTTTAACTGGTGGCTTTCGTGTAATATGTGATACTAAGAAATTCATAGCAATATCTTCACAATTCATATACTCATCCACTTTATCACGTATCGCTTGAGGCAAATGATATGTATACAAATACATGTAGTATTTGTGTACAAACGCAGCACCCGTTAACACCATGCTCAGCTCACAACTATAATTGGAATTATAATTCCAATTGTGATTGCTGTTAAGATCCCATGCTAAGAAACGTCCAGGGAAGCCTACGATGCGATCGCGGTGTTCACGCCATACACGAAAACCGAATAAAATTTCATCGTGTCGCAAATGAGCATCATCATCCACAGAGAGTACCGCTTCAGTTTCGATAACATCGAATGGCAGAAAACGATTGTTGAGTGAATTGCGTGGTGCACGTACCACAGCCACCGGTACACCAATATCAGGCCAACGTAAATCATCTAATGGTGGTTTCGGAGAATTCCAAACGACAACCACCTTATGCAGATATGGCAGACCATAAAGTCTGCCCAAAGAGTCCATTAATACTTGCTCACGTTCATATGTTAGGATGACAATGGTGAATTGTTCACGTGGATAATTCCCGCCGAGTGCTTCACTAAATTCTTTGCCAGCACCGCCACTACCTTTGCCAATGGGACGGAAACCCATATGAGAGCCAAGAAATTTGGCTTCGGACGGAAGTACAGGATCGAATGGCAATTGGGGATACATGTAGAAAGGATCGACCTTAAATGAAAAATATAATGAAATGTCAGTGGGGGAATATTCATAAATTTCACTTACCCAGTCATTCCATGCTTCACGCGATTGTATACGTAAAATTGTGTAGTTGCGTCGAAAGGCTGGGCTTGGATAGGGCGGCTCGATTGGTCCCAATGATTCTTCAGGTTCGGTATCCAAACTTACCGGTGGATCTGATTTCAGTGGTATAAAAGTATTATTGAACACACTATGTGCTACGTAAGGTGGTACTGGTCGTGGTGGTATGCCTAAACGATCACGCAAACTTGCGATTATTGTGTCGACAGTAGCTTGAACTGAGCTCAGATAACGTTCCCATACCAATCGACCTTGCCGACGCATTAGCAATAAATCAGCATCTTGCACAGCGCGCAGCAGAAAATGCAACTCGGTTATGCGCGCCTTGGGTAACAGCAAAGCAATTCGGCGCCAATCAATTGTCTCGGCATAGGGCAAGCGTACTTCGTCTGCACCCAGTATTACAGGAATAGCTCCTGAGCGTAGTGCTTCATAGAGACGTGCAAGCATAAGCGTCGAACTAACACGCTGTTCAAGTGGAGGCAAAATCAGCGCAAATGTCGAATCTTTAAGTATAGACTTGCGTGAAGAATCAGTGCCACATAGAGCCCAATCAACAACGGAATTTTCATCCTGCTGCTCTGTTGCTGGGACACATTGAAATTGTAGCAGAAACTTGTCTTGTGTTGAACCCTTTGACATATCCGCCAAATGTTCTAAAATAAAATCATCCAGCGGATGTGCTGTGACAATGCCGTCAGTTGGACGCAGTTCTCCTTGAAACGTCAACAAATATGTTCTACGTGCTGGTACCATTGCAGCACACTCTTGCCATACATCACCTCCCGGTGGTCCGAGTATTGGCGGGACTATCAAGTCATAATTCGGGCGAAATTGTAAACGTTCAAATGATGATTGCACTACAATAGCGCGCATTGTATTCTGTTGAAGTAAGGCATTTGTGCCTTTAGAATTCAAATCACGACGTCCTAGATTCAGCAGCACATGATTACGCCCATCTCCACCCCAAAAGGGTAATTTATACAACTTCTCCATATCGATAGCATGCTCTTGCGTTTGCCGTACCACCGCAGACTTATGCTCTTCCTCCTCGGCAGTGTAGCGATTATTTTTAAGCAAATCATGTTCTAGCATTGCTTCACCAACCAGCACCAAATAAATACACGCTAACTTTGGTTCGCGTACAATGTGCGCATTATAGCCGAGCGTTTGTTTTATGGTAGTCTTCAAGAAACCATCAATATCAAAACCAGCACGTAGCACATTGAATGTATCCGGATCGTAGAGATAAACGGGAAAACCTGAAGTGAGGCTGCATCGTGAATGATCGAAACAATTGTACATTTCGCAAGGTTGTGCAGCGAGGGCACTCACCGCAGGCATTCTGCGTGGTAAAGTATTGGGATAGAGTGTGCGTGGCAATGCCAAATCGGGTGTGTTCCGCTGTACAGCTTCCCTTTGTGCTACTTGTGCTTGCTCCACGGAGATTTTCAAACGTTCTAATTCGGTTTGTTCACGTAGCAGTTCTTGTTTTAGGTCTTCTATTTTCTGATTATAACGCCCAATATCCGATTGTAGCTTCTGACGTCGAGATTCTAGTTCACGTAATTCCACGGAGACGGTACTCTGGAATTGATTTTATATCAATGTATGTTGAAGTAGAAGGTGTATATTAATTACCTTGATCCTTAGCATTTCCTCAATGCGCATTTTCAAGTCACTGGCCCGCATTGAGCTGAAATCTTCGTATGCATCGAGCAGAGGGCGACTACGATGCAGCACATCAGTAGAGGGTACATCATTTTCTGGCTGAAAGTATAAGTATAGGAGGTAAATAGAAAGAATACCTAAATTATTTATTTTTAATGCTAAAAATTTTGTGCAGTTGGTTAGGAAGGCAAACAAGCTTGGTGTTCTTAATTTGTAGACACTTTTTTCAGCTTACATTTAAGAGATTACGGTGTGCAAATAGAGGCAACACAACCAATAGCACTAATATCAACAAAATCACTTTATAAATACGATGGTAACGAAACCAACTCATGCTGCCACTACTACTGCCCACAACACCTGCACTACTAGTATTGGCTGAGCCTTTTTCTGTGTTGAGAAGATAACTGGAAGCGTCATCAAATGCAGACATGTTTGCTAGCAGAAATTCTGCTGCTGATGTTGAAGCGCACACAATTTTCTTATCTCAATTTATTTGTACTCAATAAATTTGAAACATGTTTATTTTTCCTAATCGTTTTCTATATTATAAAAATGTTTTAGCAGCTGATCATACTTTATGCTCCAGCTGATGTTATCTGACAATCAACTTCACTAATCTATTACAATTACGCTGCTGCAGGCTAGTTCTTTTACAAATTCAAAAGAAAAAATGTCAGAAATTCAAAATATTGCGAATTTCACAAGACGAAGGCGCCTTTTTTTGTTATTTTGTGTGTATTTTTTTGATTTTCATTCATTTAATTTAAATTTTTAAATTTGTTTGTTTATAAATATGTCAACTCTAACGCTTGATAAGCAAATCATACGCTTGGGCGAAAATAATAACATAGAAGCATTGCAAAAACTAATTGATAATACTAGTGGCAAAACTGTGAGTAAATATAAATAAATGAAAAAAATCCAATACTTTAACTCGAACGCTTCATAGTTAATAGCTACACTCAACGAGAAAATAGGACGCAGTGATTGCATTACTTTTTGGAGCTATATACTCACTGGTCTCAATACCAGCAAACGTGACGCAATAGAAAAACGTTTTGCCTGTGTTAAATACTTTCTAGATGGTTTACTTAAAATCGAACTTAGTTATAAGCAAACATATGATTTAATAACGCGTCTATGCCAAGATTTGGGAACATTCCCCCCTGAGCAATTAGTGCAAATGGTGGAGCATTGTGTGGATGGTATGCGTATGGGAGACCCAAAATGTGTGAGGTAAACTTAAAACAACAAATTATAACTACTTCTATTGTAAACTGTACTTCTAACATCTATATACAGCTGGAAAGATTTACTACCCGCTAATTTAAATATACTCAGTATCCGGCCGCAGTTACGTGTCAACGAGATTCTAATGAGCGGGCAGGAATATCGTAATACCACCGTACGCAATTTATACACAATACGTTGGCCCATAGAAGTGTTGACACCAATTGCTGCTATGTTTAGGTAGAGTGGTGCATGCTTTTGCTTTTTATTTTGTAAATATATTTATTCTGATTGTTTCCCATAGGGAGTTAAATTTAAATGCCAAGGAAGTTAACATCGTATTGAATAAATTCGCTGGTGCTTTACAGTCTTTGCCTCCACAAGAATTGCCGGCTTTGGCATATCAATTGTTTTCTCTATGCTCCACCGCTTCAGAGATTATCATACCGATATTAGCTTTTGAGAATTATTTTCACCGTTTCTACTATAAGAAATTATTTGCTGATATGATGAGCAATACCACGGATTTTGATAGTATTGGTAATTTGATATATCTATAAATATTAAGATATTTGAGTAATTTTAAGATTTTCTATAATTGTGCGAATGTGTGGAACGAAATGTTGGTTTCTCTACTTGTGCAACCCAAAATGGTTCTACAAACTTGAGAGAAATACAATAGCTTTTATCTTTTAAATCATTCGCACAGTTTAGACAAAATTACATAAATTGTACTGAAAAAGGATTAAGCCACTAAAGTTTACAACCAATGTTTGTTTTCTATAAAATGTATATTTCTGTATTATCCAGCTACTAAACCAAAATAGGAAATCGTAATATATAAAAGAACATTCAATTAAATGCTTCAATTTTCTACTTTTTTAATAGATTCCTATTCCGATAAAGAGCTACGTGAAGCTGAGGAAACAATTCTACATCACTTGAACTATTGCACACAATATAAAATAAGTGAAGTGCAAATGTGTGCTGTACTGAAAGTATGTAAATTTAAATTCTGAATAGATAACTAAAATAATCTACCTATGTAACTTTTTACACCAGAACTTTCTCTCCATGCCTGACATAATACTAACACCCTTCGTGTTAAGCGCTATCATCTCAATGACTGCGGCAAATCGTGAACCCGACTCCAAACCGCTTTCAACATCTATACTGCTACATTTTCTACGTCACGTTATACAAAATAATGAACAGGAACGCATATTGTCAGATTATTCAGTATGGTGTCGTGATAGTCTACAAAGAAAGCAAGTACATTTAGAGCATGTCTTCACTGTGCTCATTGATCAGAATAAAGAAGGCAAAGATGTTATAACACCGGGATTGGTGAATTTGGCTTTTGTACTATTGAAAGCGAAAAATAATACCACATTGAACTCACTGGCAATCGGTTTCATAACGAAATTCATACGTAAACGATTTGTTTTCGGAAAAGGTATCATAGATAAGTTGGCCAAATGGATGATTGTCGAACAGGAACAGCTGCAATACTCAGGTGAGTGTTTGGCAATAAAAGAATTTGATTATGTAATTTTAAATTGGAATTTATCAATCTCTGTTATAATTGTAGAATGCTTAATGATTTTAAGTGTAGCTGATACTTTCACTGTTTCCGAATGCTTCGATACTATTACTTATGTATTAGATTTCTTTTTGTGGGTATGTAAAAATATATCTTCTACGATCGTATTGAAATTAAAATGCAAGAAACTGTTAGTTTTCGATTTCAATTTCGATCGTAAATTATTTTCAGTTCGTAGTTGAACTTATGTCCTTTATGTTGCAGCTTCCCGGTGAACAAGCTATGCGTATGATGTCTTTCATTTTACCAATTTTAAAAATATCAACCAAAGTGCGCGATGCATTCATTGAAATGTTGCGTAAAGCTATGAGTTCAAGGTAGTTCAAATGCCATTAATGTAATATATTTTACGATTTTCTCTCTTTCTTTTCTTTAGTAATATGAAAACTTGTCGCATGGCTGTCTATGGTTTTTGTATGATTCTCAAACAGCTCAACAATAGTAATTCACAACGTAGCCAAATGAATAATGCTTCTGGATTTTGTACACAACAAAGTATTTCAGGATTTTCGCTCATGTCGCAAGCAACTTTGGGAGCACGCCACAATCCACAGCGTCACTTTGATATGCTGACATTGGAAATTATTGGCATATTGCGTCAGTGCTATAGCCAAGGATTGGAAATCAAATGTACACTTTATGAAAGTGTGTAGTAATTAATGCTTAAATCACAATTGAAGAAAAAAATATTTATTTAATCTAAATTCTAGATTTACAACGCGCTGTTGAATTAAATCCAAAATTAGTATCACATGTTTTACAATTTATTGATTGGCATTTTCGTTCATACTTTCGCATTTCCACCAACAACTGCATTGATATAAACAGCAGTGGGAGTACCTCTGCTGATGCTGCACAAGAAACCACTGAATTTGCTGTGAAATTTGAAAATATCGTGCATGCCAAAGATGAACAAGATATGGAAATTGAAATTAATGATAATTTAGGTAGATTGGTATTGTTTGTTAGTCATTGTTTGGTCATATTTGAGAAATTTGAAAATGTTTACGATATCCGTGAGATGCGGCAATTGCTAAATGTATCCCTTGAAAAAATCATTGCCAAAGATTTTAAATTTGAAGAGAAGGTACGTAGGAAAAACTATGATTTTTACGATAACTTTATAAATTTTATTATTTTTCACAGACTGGTTCTTTGACTCTATTAAAAAATGAACTAATCGTGCAGCAAATGAATTTTATTGAAGGCTTGATGGCCTATGTGCTGCTCACGTCAAAACAGAACAATGATAATGTGAAACATTTATTGCCACTATTCAGAGAACATACAAAACTTGGTGAAACTTTGAAGGTAAGCATGTTGAGCAAGGAATCTATTGAATCTGCTTTTTACTTTAAATTAAACACTTATTTCCTTTTCTGTTTACAGTCACTTTCAAGTTCATCTAAAAAATCAAATAAAAAAGACGCTTCCGTTTCTGCAAATATTACTATCAATGGTGTCGCCGTAAAGAAAATCAATTCAAATGTTGAAAATATTTGGGACTTAGAAGTGATTGAGAAGATGTTACGACTTTTACATGAGTAAGTTCTAGATTAAGAATAGTTTTGAAATTTCGCAAAAGTGGCATAATTCATTGGTGGTGACCGTGGTGTAGTGGTTAGTTTGGATTCGGCAAAAGACTGTAGGCCCTTTCCATTCGCCTCATAACATGAATGGATGCGAAATTCTCGATCTCGGCGGCTCTCCGTGAATTGTCGTGCCATAAATGAATAAAAGAAAAAGAAGAAGAAGGAAGGGATGTAACATATTTGAATGGATTTTAGCAAAGTTAGAAAGAGAGAGAGAGAGAGAGTTAATAGCACAACGAAAAAGTAACAGAAATATTCATGAATTTGTTTCCTTTCCATTATTTTTCAGAGATATTGTCCATTTCGCCGCTGCCAACAATACCACCGCTCTCCGCTCCAATTGTGAACTGGTTCGTTATGTGCTCCAAGTAACAATCTCCAAAGTGGAAAACATACGACTCGAACCAGAATACAAACAATTAGCGCATAGTAAACGCACTTTGAAATATTTAACCGATATTACGAAAGTTATTTATGAGAAATGCATTAAGCGTTTGCCCGAATTATGGCGTGATTTCGATTTGAAAACGGCAGCATTGGCAGCTGAGTGTTTTCAAAATTGCTTGCAAACAGCAAATGTAGTGTACAAGAAGAAATTTGTTGATGTATTCCAAAAAGGATTTGGTAATATAAAAAGGAAACGAATTAAATTGCTTAAATATTAATTTCCCTTAAAACTCATTTTAGATTTTCATACAATTAACAATTGCAAAGAAGCACCAACACAATTGCATAACATTATCGACGAATTCATGAAGGAGCACACAAACGCGGCAACAACTGAAAGTGGCAATACAAACGATGACTTGATCAAAGATGCTGATGCACGCAGGATCCCTAATGCCTTGCTGCAAAGTTTGGAAGTGCTTTACGATAATGTATCGTATGAGAATCGTTTGACCATTGAATCATATTCCTGGCTACTTAGCTTCTGTAAGGAATATCCTGTGCACTCAAAAGATATGAGCTTGGTGCATAAATTGCTTTTTACACAGCGTCAAAAAACCCATTCCGGTGCTTTCTTTCACTGTATCGCTTTACATTTGTGTCAGGTGTGGAGCGCTATATCCGATGAACAGTTTGCACAACAGGTTAATTAAGATTTCGGTAATGTTTCATATAAATAAATTTATATACTTTCTTCTATGTTGTTTCACAGTGCAATGCTGATGGCGGTCAATCGCAAATGAATTTCGATTTGAAATCGATTACCTGCGATAGCGCTGAAACTTACTTTAATCACCTATGCGCTGCAGTGCACAAACAAATCGAGGACGTTGAATATTTCATAGTAAAAGCAAATAATTATGGTTATAAATATCGTATTGTTTCTGAAGATGATCGCGATATGTGTTTGGCACAATTACGCTCCTTAGAACGCTCCATATGCTCACAGCTAGTGCATATTTCAAATACATTGCTGAATCTCACAAATGCGTGTATACCGCTGGGTGCATGCTTAGAGCAAGCATTAAGATTGATAATGCAACATTATCAGTGTCTTAAGAATTTGGCTAAACACTTTCTAAGCTGTTGTTCGTTTCTAAGCGTAAACATGCAGGGTTCAAAGTACGTATATTTTTCTTGAATATTTATGTAATTACATATAATTATTTGCTTACATATGTATATTTTAGATTCGATTCTCTTCTACGCGCTGTTGGCAAACCATTACCTAATAATATCTATGCACTGATTGCATATATTGAATCGAATATTTGCGATAAACGTGAGCAGAAAACGAAAAAATCCGATCCTCTAGCGGATAGGGCAAAAGTATTGCGTGAAACAAAATTTATACCAAAAATTATTCTCTACATTGAGGATTTCAATAAACACGTTATATTGTTATCCAAAAAGACCAATGATCGTTTGGCCAATATGCTTCATCAAGGCATTGTTCGTGATTACCAATTTCGATCGCATACATTGAAAGCAGCTGTAGAGCGTACTTTGTCGCACAGCAAAGAAATTGAAGTAGATCCAAGTAACTTGGATGATGACGACGCAGAGGAAACTTTACTCAAACGTATAGAAGCCGAATCCGCGGAATTAACTGATAATAATAGTGTGAACGATGATAATGACGAAAATGATGACAGTGAATCAACAAGTACATCAACATCGTCTGCTTCCAAAGCACCACCACCACCACAACAAGCAGCAGCAGTAGCAGCAAAGAGTAAACGTAAACATATCACCGCTGATGATGATGATGAAAATATGACAACACCAGAAAATGTTGGCGTTTTGGAAAATGAAAGTAACGAAGAATCAGCTTCACAGTTATTTAAGAATTTGGCTAAAATTAATAAAAAAGCTAAAAAGCGTAATAGTTCGGAGAAAATTGATCCGGATGTTGCTGAAGCACCGCCACCAAAAAAACGTCGTGGACGTTCATCAAACAAATAAAAGTTCTTTTTCATATTTATTTATTAGGCACTTTTTTATGTAGTAAGTAAGCAACAACGGGCCGTATCTGGCCTAAGTGTGTATTTTAAAATGTAATTTTCGTCGGTTTTATTTACTTTAATTAAACTTTGTACATTCTCGGTTGGAAATGAATCCGCCGATGAGCAGTACACTAAAAAAAGTCTAAAAGACACAAAAAGTAAACTTTTTGTTATTGTATGTACTTATATCTTCGATTAGACTTTGAAGGTTATGGACTTATTTGTTTTAGGTTTTTAATTAGAAGGAAATAGAAAGAAAAAATCGTTGATGTTGAGCGCTGACACTTGAGAACGATTCTAAAAGTAGCTGGTATTTTACATAACTATTAAAAACACTTAAAAAGAAAAAAATCGCTAATGCTACAGGAAAAAGAAAATAAAAGGAAAAAAAGTCGATTTTGGAAACATTCCATTGAATACTACAAATTACTACAGTTCCTTAATGGTTTCACCTACTGGAAAAAAATCCCAACAAGGATTTATGAAACTCCACACCATATTTTACCAAGATTTAAAGATTTTGGTTTAAAAATTAAAGAATTTCCTTTGACAGAATGTAACCATCAAATAATTTTTGCCTTCTATGCAAAGTTAACTTGGTTTTGTTTTTATACTAGGGTAGTTTGTTTCACAAACTTGTAATGTTATAAATATCTATGTATACATATACACACTTACATAAATTTACCTGTGATGAAAACGCATCCTCTACAAGCATCTATACATGTTTGTTGCTGATGTTATGTGGTCGCGTTCAAATTTTATTGCTTTACTTTCAAAAAAAAAAAAAAAAAAATATATACAAAAGTAAAAACCTAATTAGATGAAATTTGTTGAGTTTACACCATTTGTTTTATTGCGATTACGATGGCTAAAGTAATTTGTTATAAATTTGATGTACCTACTTTCTATGTAGAACTCTTGGAGAAGTACATCAAATCTGTAAACTGTATCAAAAGTTAACACAACATTTTATATCTAACTTCTTTTTTTTGCTGGTTTTTTTTCGCATTTTGTTACATTTTCTGAATGATTGCTCTTATTTTGGACGAGAATGTTGATGTATTTTTGTAAAGTTTAGCACTTTAGCTTTCTAAATATGTGTGCGTGTTGCCATTTTTATGGCCAACCACATTTTAATTTTGTCTTGTTTTATTTTTTTTTACTTTGGTAACTTCGAAACTATGCACACAGATCACGTTTATTATTTTCAAAAAAAAAAAAAAAAAAGTAATGTACCTTACTTTTACCTCTCAAACAAGTCGATTAAGCTTTTGCACAATAATAAGGGAACGGAAAATGGAATCCATAGTATTTTAAATGAATTATTTAATCGTAATTTTAATGCATTTCTCAAGGCGCAATGTGTTGATTTAATGGATTTTAAGATTATTTATGTATATAGGTGCGTACATATTTTAAATTTTCAAATTTGGCTTACAAATTTTGGGTAGGGAAGAGAGAGTGATGGTTACATACGCAAAGCTGCCAAATAGGTTTGCTATCATTATAAACCAGGGAATACAAACTTGGAATGCTGTTGTTCTACCAAATATAGGCGTGATTTGCCTTCGTTCAATCCAGAACTAAGGTTTTTCATCCTCATAAAATCTCTGCATATATGAAATTCGCTAGAAATTTATCGTTTAGCTTCAAAGTGATTCGAAGTGTACAATTTCTTATTTTTTAAGTTAAGACATCCCTATAAATTTACTTGGAACTGCTAATAGTTTTTCCTGTACATTAAATTTGTTCAAGCCTACTGAAGCACAAGTGTCAAAGGGCAAGTGCATACTTCAATTATTGTTCATTGATTTTTCACTAGAAGGAAATCAAAATTAAAATGCAATTTAATTGCGATAAAAGGAAAGTGCATTAATGTGGAAATGCTTTGTTGCACGTTGCATGTATTTAATGCAATAGAAACACACTCATATGATGATTTTGCGGTAACAAAGGAAAAGCGTTACAATTGCAATGGCAACATTTTGCAGTAATCAAAAACAACAACATTTTATTTCGGCAATTGTTGTGCTCGATGCCAATGAACGATTGATGAAGTGAAGCACGGTTTCATAAGGGTAAGATACCATAATTTGTATATGCTACAGTATGCATATCGTTCGTTATTCCTTTCAGCCTGTCTTGAGTGAATTCATTGTGGGGTTCGTTAGTTTTATGAATATTTTCGTTTTTTTTTTTTTTTCAAAAAAATTTGAATTTTGAATTGAATATTTTTCTTCTTATTTTTGTTTCTTTTTCTTAACATTCTCTTTTTGACGAGTTGATTTTTTCTTTTGTTTATTTTATGATAAAGTTAACTAGCCACATAGAATATACCGCTCTAACTGTATACTTAGACTGTATGCTGTTTGTATGTATGTAATTGTACCCTACTCTCCATCCCATCGGTCTTTCTTGTTTGTTGTCAAAAAATTTTGATGTTCTTTGTTTTTTTTTTTCTGCTTATGTATCAAATTTAATATTCAAATTTATTGTGTTGTGTTAACTTCCTCAAGCAACAATATTCACTATTTACTTTATTTTCCATTTTATTGACAAACCTTAAGAAGAAAAAAAAGTATGTATTCTAATGTTTGTATGTATTGACTGTAGGTTTGGAATTAAGACTGACTTTTTTATGCATTTAATTTAGATTATATAATTAAACTGTCAATATTTTGTAAAACAGAACAAAAGAAGCATTTAAAACTAATCAACCTATTCGCAGAGGTTTTTTTCTTGCGCTTATTCTAAAAAAAAATGACTTTTTAATACTAGGTAGGTACTTTATTTCATAGCATTACTCTTAAGATATGTCGGGAATTAACGGAAATGTTCAGAATATACAGTCAAGTACAAAAAAATTTATATTGTTTTTGAAAAAAAATGTGGACGAAGAAAAGGTCAACATTTTTTGTTATGGTATCAGTTATCGAAAAATTTAGGAATGAATAAAAAATTGGCATCCGATTCTGATAACGAGGCTGACAGTTAAGTTTCCCGATAGACTTTCAGTTGCGTACATACCATATGTTAAAAATTTCATTGTTTTTAATATTCTTCTTCTGCACCCTTAGACGCTCTTCAACCATTTAGGCAAATTCCATGTTTTAACCTCTTTCTTTCGCAACTGAATGTGAAGTTTGAAGGTTTAAATGACGATACGTACCACAGCCACTGATCCAAAAGAAACAACTTTTTTGCACCAGGAAGGTGCTATCACAATAGGCTGTTCTGTGCTTCTGGACATCCACTTAACCTAACCTAACCTTGTATCAGAGAAGAGGAAGAGAGTACATAAAATTTCTATTCGAACACTTTTGTACGTTAGTGTATTTAAACCTTGAAACAGTTGTGAAATTGTAATTAACCATTTTAAATACACTGACGATCAACATTTCTTTAGTGAATACTTTACAATAATGTGTGATAATCGGGAAAATAGAAGTGCTCAGGGAAATGATAATCCTAATGAAACTCGTTTCCAGCCAGAGACAATATACAAATACATTGATAATGCCGGCATTCTGGTACAGTGTTTGTTGTGCAAGATATTACCCATGAGACCGAGCCGCTTCAATGAACACGCAAAGAGATTTCATGTTTGTGAGTTCCAAGTCCATGAAATAATTGACCATACTTAAGAAATTGGTTTGTATTACACAATTACAAATATTTTTATTTTCCACTCCAGGTCGAGCACCACTAGAAAATGGAGGCTATATGTGTACGTTTTGTAACTTTTTTGACTTGGATGAAACAAAAATTCTTATTCACTTGAAGAGTCATGTGAAGCAAGATTGTTTGAAGAAAGATCATGTGATTAAATCTTTCCTGAAATGAAAATTGCATAAATTTTTACATCTATATTGAAAATTCAATGTAATAATCCACAATTACAATTAATTTATTTCTTGTTTTCTTTTTTTAAATTTCTGTACCAAAAAATGAATATGTTTTCGACATGATGTTTATTTTTTTATTAGAAGCATGTAACTAAGATATTTTTGATTTAATAAAGAATTCTAGTGTACCTGAGATTATACTAACCAACAAAAAGGCACTTTTTATTTGCTTGAACCAATGCTGTCCGAAAAACTACATTCCAGGAAGAAAGGACACAACTAATCATCTTTTTGTCTAATAGTACTTACCTTGAAATGTCAGTGGGTACTTGCAATTTATTGGTTAAGAGATTATCCTCTGACGTCATCAATGAGTATTGATCGGAAATGACTACTTTCAGGAATATTAAGCTACTCTGGACAGAGTTAAATTTAAAATACTTCAAGTGTATATAATATGTATGTACTAAAATCATATTATGCGAATGGGGTTCACGTAAGAAGGATGGTTCCATTTGTTAATGACTTCTGCAGAGCTTGTAAAGGTGAGGTAGAGGTGCATGACCAGGGTTGGATAAAAGAAGGAAATTCCACTTCGCAATTGGGTAAAGTTTAACGCGTCTGAAATTTCGAGTTGGGAAAATGCCAAATTGCGTACAGTAGAAAAGGATGATCTCCTTAAACCGCTAGTGCCAATTTCTATGGTGTACAACAAACTGGTGCAAAAATACTCACTTCTTCATTGATTCCAATGTGTAACTCAAGTAACTCAGATCGTCATTTGGCCTAACTTGAAATCAGCCGACGGTCCGGAAAACAAAATTGCAGTCGTGTGAGCGGACAAACTGACTTTCTTTGAGGTTAAGTTACGTAACATAAAAGAAATATTATATCCATCCATGTCTATAGACATCACCATCCGATTATTTTTGTACGTTAGTGTATTTAAAACCTTGAAACAGCTGTGAAATTGTAATTAACCATTTAAAATATTAAATCGATTAACATTTTTCCAGTGAATACTTTACAATGATGTGTGATAATCGGGAAAATGAAAGTGGTCAGGAAAATAACGATACCACAACCATAGATAAAACCTACAAACCGTTGGAAGACGGAAATGTATTGTGTTTAATTTGCAAAAAAGTATTTTATTGTATGCGTGGCTTTGTAATACACAAAGGAAAATATCATAATCCTAATAAAAATCGTTTTCACCAAGAGACAATATGCAAGTATATTGATAAAGGCAACCGTCTGGTACAGTGTTTGTTGTGCAAGATATTACCCATGAGACCAAGCAGTTTCAACAAACACGCAAAGAGATTTCACGTTTGTGAGTACCAAGTCCATAGAATAATTCACCATACTTAAGAATTTGTTTTATATTACATAATTACGTACAAATATTTTTATTTTCCACTCCAGCTCGAGTACCAGAAGGAAGGAATCTAGAAGGAGGAGGCTACATGTGTACTTTTTGTGACTTTTTTGACATGGAGGAATTAAAAATTCTTATTCACTTGAAGTGCCATATAAAGGAAGGTCATTTGGAGAAAGATCATGTGGTCAAATATTTCCCGAAATGATAACTGTATAAATAGTTTTTGAGATGAACACATCAACATTGCAAAATTCTCTGTTATAATCCACAATTACATCTCAATTATTTGCTGTTTTCTTTTTAATTTGTGTACCACAAAATGACTAATATTCATTTTCTAATTTCAACACGATGTTTACTTTTTTATTATAAACACGTAACTAAGATATTTTTGATTTAATAAAGAATTCTAGTGTGAGTAACTGAGATTATACTAACCAACAAAATGGCATTTGCTTGGACCAATGCTGTCTAAAGAACTACATTCCAGGAAGAAAGGACACATCTAATTCTTTTTTATCAAATTGTACTTACCTTGGAATGTCAGTGGCTACTTGTAATTTATTGGTTAAGAGATTATCCTCTGACGTCATCTATGAATATTGGTAGGAATATTAAGCTACTCTGGGCAAAGTTAAATTTAAAATACTTCAAGTATAAAGTAATAAAAGCATACTATATGAATGGAGCTCACCGAAGAAGGAATTCATGATGAGGAACAACCCGTTTTCGACTTCGGAGCAATACAATTAAAAAAAACCCGCAGCTGAGGAGAAATAATCGAAATATAAGGTTATCTATCCAACTCTGTTACTCTGAAGCCAACTTTATCTGGAATTCCAAAAAAAAAGCAAATACGTTAGTTGGAACTGGAAGATCCGCCATTTTCATGCTGGCTTAAATACTGCTCACATTCTTTGCTACGAAAATTTTCAATCCAATGACACTCCGGCTCAGTTTCATCTCGATCTGCGCAGCGGTTATGAGAATTTTTACTTCAGTTTACTTTACTTGACAAATTTAATCAAAAATTCATTTCGAAAGTCACCAATTAATAGAAGTTTGAACCAAGACCTGTTATTGGACACCTCCAACATCAAAATTTCAAATCCCAAAAACTCATACGAGATTTCCATCCCTAATAAGTGTTGCTATGTACGTCCATAAATCTAAACAGTTTCTTTTTAAACGCATTAAACACGGACACATTCAAATACAACCGGAAGTGCGTATTACTGTATTAAAGATAAAGCTTACACGTGTCTCTGTCTAATTTCTGTATAGTTACAAACTGCGGGCAACTGCTACTTAAAAGAAAATAGTTTATGGTTTTAAGATTCAATTGAAAGCTTCTGTTTCTTCTTCTTTTTTTGTTTAATTTGTATACACGCTACTTATAGAAACTTAAGTTCACATAACTAAAGTATAGAAGTAAAGCTTTGTTTAAGCTGCAGTTTTAATTTTTAAAAACTTTGCTTAATTGCAAAAATATCAACACAAAAAATAAAAATAATAAAAATAAAATGTTTCAAGTTGAGTCTACACATTTTTCTAGTAAGTACAAATGTTTGAGGGCTTTTGCTTTTGTTGTAATTAATTTGTTGCTACTGTTGTTGTTGTAAGTTTTATTTATAATAAATATTGAAGCGTATTCTCTATGAAATTTTAGTTGCGGGCTTGTTGTCTATATGGGAAAACGTTTCAATAACAAACGCGCGGAGTGTTGAAGTGAAAATAAATTTAAAATATAATATTTCTAAAGAAAAAAAATAACATTTCTTATAATTAGCTAGAAGAGTTTTTTCTTTTTGAATTAAAAGTGTCATAAAATGTATAAAAATTTAGCTTTATTAACATTTATTTATATTTTTCAATTATGCTGTGCCAAATTACGTGAGTATTATCCTAAAAAATGTGTGTAACTTAAATTAGTGTGAGGGTTTGTTCTAATATTGAAGCATTAATTACCAGCAGAAGGTATTACAAAATGCATTACCTTGATGCAAACTGTAATGAGCTACAATTTTTCAGCATAAACAAAATTTTTAGCCAACTAAGGTGTTAAAATCTATAAATGCTGATCTTAATTGGTTGACCAACTTTTTTTAATGTAAAAATTTTTTGTATTGAGCTCTGTGGGCAGGTGCTCTGCAAATGTTAATCTTCCGAAAACAAAGTCAATGCTATTTCAAAAAACTACTTGTTGATATTAATATTTTAATTAAAATAATAAAAGCTAAAAGCAAAACATTGCAAAAATTCATTGTAACTAAACTTGAGTGCTAAACAATGCCGAACTTTTTACATGTCGTGCATATTAATTAATTGTATGTAACTTTTTTGTCACCATTTGCTACACATGCAGTTTTGCTTTAATTGAGTATGATTTTAATGTCAATTAAAATATTATTTGGATATACCAATAATTGTTTGTAATGCATGGCACAATGATTGACTATGTTATGGTTATGTGGGAATTTTTTAATATATTAATTTAATTCTTTTTGGAATACTGGTAATTTTAAATGCATTATGACGACTCTGAAAGAAATGGTAAGCATATTCACTCATTTACAAGTTTAATTAGACAATATTTAACTGTTGAAATCGAGATAAATAAACCAGACTTTCTTGCAAACATTCGTCAAATTTATCGAAAACTAAAAAAAAACTAGTTTGCGCCTCTTAACTTAACAATTCAGGGGCAAGAAATATCTATAGTTAAAGTTTTGGAACTTTGGTGTAGTGCAATAATGAACATAAGAGGGAAAGACAAAATATCTCGCTTGATTTCGTTATTTCTTGAAAAGCTTTGGCGCACTTTAAGAAGTATAAACAAGGTGCGACCGCAAAAATGTCTCAAGAGATTTGTCACCGTGGTTTGTTAAAGGTTTTGGCCCTGATTACAACACACATAGTCTGGCCCCTGGGTTTTATCAGAACTTTGAGAAAACCGATTTTAAAGTCGGTGGAATATAGTCAATATGTTCCGCTTACGAGCCACAGTAGTAATTTTCTATAGAATTTAGAATGCTGGGTTTGGAATCTGGAAACATAATTCTTATATTTCATCAATATTTGAAGATATTCTAACCTAAAAGTGAATAGTACTGATATTGAATATTTCCGACCGTCTATCGAATCCAGAAAAATTTTCAAAAATTTTGTCGGTTGTTTCACTTTAAACTCCCAATATTGAACTTCAAACTATGTGCATTGTAATCAGGGTGACAGATCCCTTGAATCAATTTGAGACCTAAAATCGCTCACAACGTGTAATGAAAAGCATTTAGTTGAACTGAAATGTTTTCAAAAAGATACACTACAAAATCAAAAACCTTTTTGAAAGATTGATAGATGAGAAACAGCAAATTTTAGAGGAAAAAGTTGTAACTGGTGATTGCCGTAGCCTAGTAGTTAGTGTGTTAGGCTGCTATGCAGCGGTGTCCGGCTTCAAATCTCGGCATGCTAAAAGTCAAAAATAGGAGATAAGACGGCACCACTTCTTGGCTGGCGATGGCAAACCTCCAAAAGTAAAAATAGCCTATGAAAAGCTTCTTATTTTGCAGTTCGAACTGTTGGTCCCGTGGATAACGCCCTCTTTAAGATGTTGTGATATAATAGTAGTAGAGGAGCTATAACAGCTAAAAAATTTTCCTATATGCAGTCTTTTAACTGTTGAATCTGAACCACAAGGTTTTAAAAACTATTGGAATCGTTTTCTTCCTCCTATTATTTCAAAATTTATCCTCCTAGGATAATTTTTAATTAGTGCTGTATAAAAATGGCCGGAAATTTATGTTTTTAAAATATGATTGAAAATAAGTTGATATCTTGTAGGCTGAAATCTGATAGTAAAATTTTGCTATCACGTCAAAAGAAATCTTCACCCAAAGTGCAAAATTCAAACTTTGGCTATTTTTCAGAGTTCTAATTACATTTGAAAATTTTTCAAAGCAATTTCAAGAGTCGGGCTCGAACAAACTTAACTGTTGTGAGCTCTCGAAAATTACTATTGATTTTATAGATGATAGAAAATCTGTAAAGTCGAAATCAGACAGAAACTTACATCTTTTCCTTGCCCAATCTGCTTATTTGCAAAGAGAATGGGTAAGTGTTTATTTTTCTCCCAAGTTTCCTCAATTTCTGCCAGTGGCCAGTGTAAACTGCCGTAAACCTGGTGGTATGACTGCAATCCTTATTAATGAACTCGGAAGGCCTATAGTCATTTTATGGCATGAAGGTTATATCGTATGCGAGGTAATACGAGGATGTTAATAACTTCCATCTCCGACTGGTCAGTTGAAGACAATGCAGGTACATTCTCCTCTGACGACGTTCAATTCAATTATCTGAATCTTCTCAAGTCTTAACAATTAATGGAAGAGTACAATCAAAAAAAGTTTCTTCGCCAAGTAGTTAGCTCCAAAGTTGTCACTAAACATACATGAAGCGGAAAGATTTTCGAAAAACCTCCCCTTGAATCTGCTAGCGTAAGCAGATATAATTTTACAAAATCCAAGCACGATCTTTTACTAAGGTCATTTAATCCAAAATATTTATGTAAGAAAATCATAAATGGAAATACGTAAAAGAACTTAAATAAAATTATTGTCAGCATAATTGAAAGCAAAAAGAAGCACAAAACGCTAAAATAACAATTAATAATTAAATAACTATAACTATAATATGTAAATTAAAATATGCAACAAAATGTAAAAAAAAGAAAAACAAAAACTCAATTCATTGCCATGTCAAAAGTTTTCAAAACAAATAAAAACTACATTCATTACATTGCATAAATTGTTTATTCAAGTTTAAGGTTATAATTAAATATTTTTAACTAACTTTTTTTTTTTAGAAAAAGTAAACAAGTTTATGATGGTATAATATTTATTTTTTTTAATTTATGACTCAATGAACCCTAAAAGCTTTACTCCCTTATTTTGTATTTAAAATATAAACAAGTTTCATGTTAACAACATTTTATTGCCAAGTTTTCCAATTCTTTACATTGTCAATTGCATTTGATAAGCAAGATATTTTTGCATATTGCAACGCATATAATCTCGTGTTTGCGATTTATTTTATTGCATGTTTTATGCTGACATCTATTTAAATGCTTAAATTAATTTGTTTATATTTTGCATATTTTTCAAATTAATTAAAAATAATTGTTAAATTCAAATTGAAATTATTACATATTTATTTTTGTAATTAAGAATGTAGTTTTCTGTAATAAATAACAGAAAAATGACATATTTATTTTATTGATACTTTTAAAATGCAAATTCTTATATACAAATGAAAGCCTGCAGTGAAGCAGCGATACTCGATTCAAAATTAACACATTCCTCCTTTCCGCATTCCCCCCCGCAAGTGGGTATCGTATTAGATCTGAATTTCTACCTACTTATTGGAAAATTATAAATCAAACAATATTGAATATGTACTAACTAGAGCAGTGGTTCTCAAGTGGTCGGGCGCGCCCCCCTAGGGGGGGGGCGGGGGGAGCGTAGATAGATTTGAAGGGAGGCGCGGAGGCATTTCAATAAACAAATATTTGCGTACTCAGTAATGCATTGTAATCATAATATTTAGTTTTTAATGAAATGATTTTTCTTTTATTTTATATTATTTGCTAAAATATGTACTTTTTAGTTTCATATTTTAAATTTCTGACTTTAATCGCGAAAATATTTATTAAAAAAAATTAAATCGAATATGAAATACACCATTTTTTGTGTTAAAATATTAATTATTTGTACGAGTACGTATTTTTAATTATATAAAAAAAATAAATAATTGAAAAGCGTATTTAAAATAAAAAATTTTAAATACGCTTTTTATACCTTCATGGAAGATAATACAAATTTATTTAAAAACATCATTATTCACTCAAAATAATTTTAGATAGAAAAATATCTGCATTTGAAACTAACTTACCGTCATTCTTGTCTCCTTCTTTTTCTACAGTTTTTTTTTGGTGGGTTTCTTGACTACATTTTACATAAACTTTGACATAAAGAATCACTTCAGAAAACGCATTAATTGGTTAGTTTTTGCTAGCGATATTTCAACTACAACCTCACCAAAACTTCACCATCCTAGTTTCCTCACGAGAAACTATTCAACTACTAGATAAGTTTACTAGTTTAGTTTATCCTTAACACAGACTAACCAGAGTCTCCTCCAAAGTAGACAGCAACTAGATATTTTCCCAAGCGGGTATGATTTAATTTATAAATTGTAAACCAGTACAAAAAATGTTGTGTGAAAATCAAAGTGGGGGAGGCGCAGGCTTGGCACTAATTCGAAAGGGGGGGGGGGGGGGGGGGTGAGCGCAGGACGAAACAGTTGAGAACCGCTGAACTAGAGGGATTCACTTAGGTTCAGGTCCCGGAATACCGGCTTAAATAATTCATTATCTAATTATTTATTTTTACAAACATTTATTCGTGATTAATAGCATCAACCATTACAACCTGCCGTCGGAATGATCCTGAACTGGAAAAATGTATTATTGAAGCGGTGTATCAGGTGAGACCGCTATTAGCGACTGGTGATCTTGGCGATGGATATCATACACCACCATTGGAGCCGTTGCTATTGGTAAGTCTAATCTCTATCTAATTCTTACTGTGATTCATTGCGATTGTGATTTTGCTTATTGTTGTTGTATTCCCATACAAATTAAGAACAACCGACTTCAAGCGAGCAGAAAACGTTGCATCGCATGCAACTTATAATAAATGTCAAATCACTGCATAATAATTTATTCTAACAACTATCTAATTAAATTTTATAGGATAACATCGAAATGGGTAATGGCAAACAATTTCATGCGGTATTCAGTGATATCAAAGCACGAGGTGGTAGTAACTTCATGATTGATAAACTGAAGTAAGTGTAAATAGGCAAAAAAAAAAAATCCTTATTCTTCATAATTTTCAATCTTCTAGAGCAAATGCTACTGGCATTTCATACGATATGTCAATAACATTGCCCAAAATCGAATTTGAGGGTAAATATACGATGCGTTTGAATATTCTGGTATTGGATATACAAGGCAAGGGAGACGTCCGAGGACTATTTGGTAAATAAATAAATTACACATGCTTTTATTAAACTCTGAATTTAAATGATTACTTTCCTTCTATATTCTCCTAGACAACGCTAAGGCATACGTGAAAATGCGCGGTACACGTTACTTAAAAGATGGCGTTGAGTATGTCAAATTCACTAAAATGCCAATACGCATTACTATTAACAATTTCAAATTACATTTGGATAATTTATTCAATGGCGATAAAACGCTGGGTGAAATTGGCAATCGAATTATCAACGATAATCAAGATATCTATTTGAATGAAATAATACCGGGTCTGGAGCGTGGTTTGTCGGAAAAGTTCTTGAATGTCGCTAATCAAATTTTGGAAACGGCCACTTTTGATGAAATGTTTCCAAGTGATTGAAATGGACTTAATGTTAAGAAATAAATAGTTGAAATTTTTTAATTAATAGTTAGTGGTATTAGTTACTTGGACTAAAGTATTTTAGTATTTAACTAACACAATAAATTGAAATATATATATATTTTTATTCAGCATTTTTTAAAGTATTTAATAGCATTAAAATATTCTAATTAAAGGGGTTTTCTACAAATTTTAACTTTAGGTTATAAAGTTACTACAAAATTTTCGATTTAATCTTTTGTAAATATTTTGAAAACTAATTTTATTAAAACCATATAAATAATGTTTTAAATTAAAAAAAATTAAATTTGCGCTTTTTTTAATTCAAGAAACGGCAGGAAAATTTTTAACCATATTTATCCCATACTATTTTATAACGTAAAGCCCCACGTAGTGACTTAGAGTCACTATATAGAATTAACTCAGCTATTCTTATTTCATTAAACTTTTTTTCTGAAATATTTGAAAATGTGATAAATAAACAGCAAGAATAATATAATTTGGAAAAATATAGGAATAATCTGTATTTATTTATGAAAGCAAAAACTTTTTATCGCAGATTTTTTAGAATTGCTTTGAAGCTCTTCTTTTCTCCCTCTCCGCCCATTCATCTCTTTTTCCAGCATTTTTCTCTTTTTGAAGTGTTTCACGTGTAACTTCGACGATTTCGTTGCGTATGGTGGCCTTAAGTTGTTCAAGAGACTCTGGTATATTTACATAAGCCTGACCTAAGTAACTCCTCAAGAAAAAATGAGGAGCGGTGCCTTCGGTGTTAGCCCTTTTTTCAAACGGTATTTTGCTCTGTGGGAACGTTGCGTTAACGTAACAGAATTTTAAATCTAAAGAATCTAGTAAACCATTTTCGGTCAGAATTTCAACTTCGAATCTCTATAACTTTTGACTGAATAGAGAATCAAATAAACTCTTAAATTAAAGATAATTTAATTGCCTTTTTGGAGAGATATAGATGCCTTCCTTTTCATTTCGAAAAAATGGTAATTTTGATAAAAATGTCGACCCATGTCTGGAAAATCAAAAAATTGTCTATATCTCAAATACCTGAGTTGCTATGACAAAACTGATGGATTCGGATTCAGCGGATCAAAATACATTAAGTTCCATCAAATTTGGAGATGGGTAAAAAACAGTGTTGTATAGTGTTATATGGAGGTTGGGTGCCACTATGATACAAAATTAGCATTATTATAATGAATTAACGCTAACGTTAGCGATTCGACAAAAATTTATACTTTTCATACAATTTCGTTTGGCGTGAACTTTAAAGAAAGCTTTGGTCGAAAAATTTAAAAATATCGGAATTTATTGCTAAATTCCGGGACTTTTAAAACCATTTTGAAAACTGAAGAATTCCCGTGTGTTCGTCGAGATGAATAGAAACTCTTTAGCTCTGTAACTTTTCGATTTGACGACTTTCTTGGATATTTGTCGTGTCCTAAAAATGTTCCTTTACTTGAACAGTTTTTTGAGTCACTGTATTTAAACTATAGTTATTATTAATATAATTTTTTTAAACTTTAATATACCTACATGTATAAATGTGCTGAAATGCTTCCTTAGTTCAATGTTAAATAAAATATTCCCCAACATTTTGTTTATACTCTTTTAAAATTCATAATTCAATTAAATACGAAAATGCTATTAAGTTTAAGACGCTTTTAATGCACCTTCTCTTCCACCCTCAACTGAATTGAACTGCAGCATACTTACATACATACACGTTCTACACTAAACTTAAATGCTTAAATGGACATTTATAATTCGTTTAGTTGCTCCTTTCATTTGTATACAATTTTCGGAAAAATATTTCACATTTCAATTAGAAATTTTTTGAAAATCTCTTAGTAGGCACATATGTACGGTACAATGTATTTCAAATCGAAAATATAGAGGAACAATCAAAAGAAATGTTAAATTTAAGGATATTAAAAATATCAAATGTCATAAGGCCATTTAATTTGGTACATTAAAAATTTATAATTTTGTAATTGCTAACAGAGAATTGTATTAAATATTTTTGTTTGTTATTTTTTTTTCGTATTAAAGCAATAGATTTCTTCCATTTTTGAATTTCAAAGCAAACAGGAAAAAAAAGACTTAAATGTCCGTTGAATTCAGTATAGGAAACAAAAAAAAGTATACGCACTGGGAAGTGTACCAACCAGAAAAAGAAGCATACTTAATGACATTTCTCTCTCTCTCTCTCTATTTCCTTTAGCCATTGGCAACATTGTTTGTCCTGCATACTTACCATCTACCAAGTCGAAGAAAAAAGAGCCCTTTTGTACCTATCTTAACTTGTTTTGAATAATTAATATTTTAACCTCATCTTTGTCTCCACTCCGCCCTCTCAAGCATCAACTCAAGAACAAGTACATGAAAAAAAAATTGCTGCACACGCAAAGCATTCACAATGGTAATTCTTTTTAAAGAAACAAAAAATTTCACAAGGTACTCTAAAGCATAAAATGGAAAGAAAGTAAGTAAGAAAAAAAAACACCCTTTCAACAAAAAACTCAAGAAGAAGAAGCAGAAAAGTGTGGACCACCCTTCAAAAAAAAAAAAAAAAAAAAAAACAAAAAAACAAGAAAAGAATAGAAGCATAATGGCCACACGCACATCTATCTTTGTAGTAGGTACTCCTAAGAAATGTCCGCGCGCGTAATTTTGTTTCGCGCTTGCTTGCGAAGCTATTGCGAGGCGACAGTAGCATTGGTTGAGCTTCATTTACCATTTTTTTCAGCGGTACCCCCCACCAAACCGATGCCATACACTTTTGAGCTACTGCTGCTGCCACATCACATTCACCTTTTTTTTTTGCTCGTTCTTTCACCTCCTTCCCAAAAATGCTTGAAGCTTAGCGAAATTATTTTAATGGCCACTTCGTTCCCTTTTCTTTTTTTGTGGGTGGGTGAATACCTTTGAAAATCCCACGAATACGCACAATTTTTTAATGGGCATTTTTCTTCTTTTCTTGCGCGCGAGCACTCCACGCGAGCTTCATTGTATGTACTGGCTTTGCTGGTCCAGGTTACGCGTGCGTTTCTTTTGGTTGTTGTTGCTGTTGTTGTTGTGTCCTCTTTTGAAATTACTTAAGGTAAGCAAGCACAAACACAAGCACAAGCACAAACGGTGTCCAAGGTTTTTCTTTCTTGTTTCACAAAAATTTTTTTGTTTTGTTGTTTTGTTCTCGATTTTTTTTATAACTAACGCCTTTAAGTATTTTGCATTTTAGAAAATATTTGCGCGCTTAAATGAATTTTTCTCATTTAAAAATTTTAGGCTTTACAGTGGAATCGAATAGCATAAACCATGGATACAAAGAATCATAACTAGAACTGATTAGGAGGAACGAAATGGAACTCATCATTTACCAGGACCGACCTCTAACTAAAATCTAGAATGATAAGTCCATTCATTGGTAAAAAGGATAGCTACCGGAATTATTTAGTGAATGGCATCAACTCAAGGATAAAATATATGTACTCAATTTTTACTTTTGCCTTTTGATGATTATCTAATTATCTGGGAGAGAAAAGTTATTTCTGTTTTTATAGAATTCGAAATTTTAGTTGTATGGAACTTGTAGCTGTGGCAGCTGCGAGAATCCCGAGAAAGGATTCTCGCGTTAACTTCGCCAGAACGAGAAGTTACACTTTAAACAATGAAACTTCATGCCGTTTTTAACCAAAGTTAAGATCCAATTCGAAATTTCAATAATAGCATCAACACTTTTTAGCCACTGTATGCTTGGCGCTCTCTCTCCCTCCCCTTTTTCACTCTCTCCTCAACTAAATAATATTTTTTTACTTCAATGCAATGTACCACCTTCAGTATGAGTACAAGTATGTATGCGTGTGTTTGTTTGTGTGAGTGCGCGTAAAAAATCGCCTTCATTTTTTAATGGCCCTCCACTCTATGAGAAATTAATTTTTATTTTAAAAGAATTTTTTTCGTTTTCGTTTTTTTTTTTTTTTTTTGCTTCATGTTTCTTGGTTGGCACGGAACTAAAGAAAAATATCCCCAACTCTAGACAAAATGCTCCAGAAAACAACAAGAAGAAGAGAAAAGAAAAATTAAGCCCAGCATACGCATTAAAACAAATTTTTCATTGAATGCGATTTGTTGTTGCTGGTGCTCAGGTTTTTCACTGTTGTTTTTGTAGTAGCTGTTGATGATAATGATGATAAAGAGAAAAAGAAAAATAAGAGGACATTAGAGGACGAAACAGCAACAGCAGCAGCAGTGGCAGCATCAGTAAATGCTTGATGTGATGCTTCACGTGCTCCAAGAATATACATATGTACCTCTGTATGTATTTTGTTTTTGTTTTTCTTTTACTTTGAAAGCATTGAAAAGAAAAGAATTAAAAAATAAGATACTTTCTTTAAAATCGCTCGCTCGTTCGTTCGTTCGTTCGTTATTTTCTTTTAATTTCTAAAGATGTAATAATGGCATGGGCAGCCGGGCGGTGGGTGGGCGAGAAGTGTGCAGAGTAAGCAGAGATGCAGCAAGCAGAATCAGTATATGAGATTGCCAAAATTAATAAATGAAATTAAAAACATTTCACAATTTCTATTTCTAACATGGTGACACTTTCACTTGATTTTTGCTTCTACTTCTTCTAACTAATTTCTTCAGTTTTTTTTTGTTTTTGTATTAATTTTTATAGAATTTTGTTTTGGCGTTGCTAGGGTTTCTTTTGAGTTCTCCTTTTTGTGTTGTTGTTTGTTTTTGTTTTCATTCTTTGGAGCTCTCTGTTGTCAGTGGTTGCCAGCCAGTAATTTGCGCCCACTTCATTTAAAAGCGGAGATGTTGCAAACGAGTATTTCTCACTTGGACAAAAGGTTTTTTGGTTTTCCGTTTTTTTATTTTCTTTTTCAATGACTTTTGCTCTTACATAAGCAGGATTAAATTTTGTATACAAATTTTTAGACTTTTATAGGCTTATAAAAGTATTTTTATAGGCACAAGCTACTTTCTGTATTCCAATGGAACCACCATTGTTTCACACATAGTGCTTCAAAAAATCTATTAAAAATATTAATGTGATATCAAACAAGTTTTAAAATATTTAATCTATTTATAACGAGCACCGCAAAAGTTCTCGGTGAATGACAACATCAGCGAGTCATTCACCAAAGGAGGAACACTTTCATTTCCTCTCGCAAAGATGCATTTGGATGTTTACAACGAATATAGCGAAGCTCGCAAGTTTCCAGAAGAAGAAAAATCTGAACTTTCCAAGGTACCCGGACATAACTCCAAGGGGCTTTATTCCAAATTTCGAAAAAGCAAAAAAGCAAATAATAAAAATAATTTCTTGGAACTATGTCCTTATTTTCTTGGGCTTGCGACCGCTTTTAAAAGGTTTGTAATGCCAAATTAAAAATTTGGAATTATGTTTCTTGGAGATATATCACGGCACCTAAAAGTACAACATCTCCCAAAAATTACAACTATTAATTAACAATCTAACAGTATAGCCTAGAATATGCTATAATCTAATTAAAAATGATAATTTCTGGAATCTACTAAACAAAGAACCAATAATAACATAGGTAAAAAGAAAAAAAAAAAAATTGAAACCAAATTCATCAAATAGTGTCAGATGGAAATGCCTCGTAGAAGCCTTAAGCCCCAAGATTAATATAAGAGTTAAATATTTATTTTTATCGAGTCCCCGATTTTGTCTGTTAGATATGAAGAGCAAAAAAGTTTTAGCCAAAAAAAACACCCCCATAAGAAACCTATGATCTCTCTAGAACCGTTTTGAAATAGACTGCTAGTGAAGTTCGATTGCCAACTGTTTTTGAAATTTCTTACAGAAGTAATGTCTTGAACCGACGACTTCGATAGCCTAGTGGATAGTGCACTAGACTTTCATCTGGGAGGTTCGGGTTCGATTCCCGTCTTCGTCTGGTGGTTAATTTTCATTACTTTCTTATATTCACTATCAATATGAAGTGTATGAGAATTATAAGATAGTGTACAAGTACACACATTGGTTGGTAATGGCAAAACCACCAAGCTGATAAAAAATTGCCACACCGCCGTTGGGAATCGGCATTAAACTGTAGGTCCAACTATGTGGTATCACAATGGGTCGTTCAGGCCTAAGTGTGTCTCTCGACAGCCACTCCAACCTAATGTCTTGAACCAAGAGATAATACATTTATAACATATAGTAAAACCAGTTATTTTTATTAGGCCTGCAAATAGTAAAAGTAGTAAAAAACAACAGGCAACTATATTATATTGTTATTTTTGTATACAAAAAATTATCCGTTGTCAATGAAAATCACAGAGGAAGTTCTACTTTATATCCTCTTCAAACTCTTTTTAATTTTTCTTCCTAGTTTGTTTGGTTTTCGAGTTATTCAATTTTTCCTATAAGGTCCACACGCATAAATTCACATAAACAAAGATGCGCGCGCATCCACAGTACATCCAAAGTACTAAATTTTCAATTTCTTAAACATTGAATATCTCGAAAACTATGACATATAAAAAAAAATTACGTAAGACCTTTTTTTTGAGGAAATCGTTCAAGCTTTTTTTTTGTGGTAAGTAATTTTTTGATATCTTCAACGGTTAACCAGTTATTAGTACAAAAATGCTTTTTTCACCAAAGGGAGTATTTGGGGGGGTTGCTCTGCAACCCCAGGACTGATTTTTGTGGTTTTTGAATCTATCATACCCCCACTAACAATTACTGAAGAAAAATCTCAGTTTGGAATTTTTATGAACTTTTGGCGCATTTTTTACTCTACCGACTGGGATAAAATTTGACTTTGAAAATTAAGTAATTCTTTTAATTGAACATATTTCCGCGGATCCCCGTGGCTTCAAAACCAATGCTCTGAAGGTACGAATGGACTCACCATTATATATCACGAGATATGGATTAAAAAGCTATATATTTTATTAACTGATTATCCCAAAAGTGTAGCCTAAAGATTATTTCTATAGATGGATTTCATACAAATACTTAACTGTCACTGCAGATTTTGAATAAAATTTAATTCTGCAGCAACCCATGTCAAGTGTGAAGCACAAAATTTAAAGAACATTTCTTTGAATGGATTATTTTATATTATATGAGTTTATAGTGCATGAATCTCTCTAATTATATATTGTACATAGAATGCAATTCAAAGTAAGTGACAGACCCATTATGCTAAAACTTATTAAAAATACACCTAAATATTTCATTTAAAAGTTAAGCGTGATTGACGAATTTTGTTCATTCCTTCGTATTCACAATTTATTAGGTACAAAAAATAAAAGAGAAGCAACTTAACCAAACCCTACAAAAAAAGTATATAATCTACTTTCTGGGTAACTTTTAACTAAATTATATACCGCATCAAAAATAAAGAAAATGAAACAACACCCTCTACCAAATTTTTAGCACCCCCTTTCAAAACAACTAAAAAAAAAAATAGAAAAAATGAAAAACTTCATACTGCGGTGATTAATCAAAAGGACAATTGCTGGACCAAAAATTGTTCTACACGCATTAATCTTAGCTACACCTCACGTCCTTACTCAGGACTATTAGCTCATTGTAAAAAGTGTAGAAAATGTGTTAAGAAAAGCTGAGTTTTTCTTCTTCTTCTTCTTCTTCTAAGCAGTTTCCTAAGCCCAACACGCGCTTTTACCTAGAATGTTACTAGCAGAAAAACTTTTTCCAACCTTGAGAGTATTTAGCCTACGTATGAGTATATGATGTGACAACGCATTGGTCACACTCGCTTCATTCCTTTACACGCTTTTAACTTTTTCTTACGTTCCTCCTTTTTTTTTTCGTTGTTGTTGTTTTTGGTTAGTATTCAAAGTGAGCTTCAATGTAACACAACTGGCTTTGTCATACAGATTAAAAAGTTTTTTTTTTTTTTTTTTTTTTTTTGAATGGAGTTAGACGATAAGAAAAATTAATGTCATTAAGCTATGTACCATGAAGAATGTAGGTTTGTTGGTAGTTTGCAAGGGCGAGCAGTGCAAAGGCGGCCGGCTGCTCAGTACCTTAAAGTTGCATAAACCATTTTCAGTGAGAGAAGTTCACCGCTCTGTCTCTCTTTCTTCTCACTCTCTGTCTCTCACTCGTTAGGGCTAAATCAGTCAAAAAAGTATAGCTATTTTTTTTGTTGTTGCTAGAGATTTTAGGAAAAGGTCAACTAAAGTGTATATGGATTTGAAAAACCAGCTTTATGCATATAATAAGCTTTATATACTGCAGCGAAAAAAAAAACAGAGGAAAGCTAAGCGATTTCAATGAGGATAACATGAATATATGGTATCACCATTATCGTTAATATCTAATTAACCCAATGCAGCCTAATGCCTCAATAAAGTATTTTCTCTGCCTGCTGTGCTAAGCCAACTGCAGTTACTTGCCTTTGTTCTGCTTTTACTAGATTATTCGTATGTTTTTTAGCTTTCCCCTTTATGAAAGTTTTTGACATTCTCGGTGGTCGATTTAGGTCTGAGTATGGCCCAAATTACACAGTACAACAAATAAATTAGTTTTTTTTTTATAAATGAAAATGGAATTTTTGTATCACCTTCCGCGCTTTCCCGCCCTAGGTACGAATTTCGGCCCTGGCAACGGAATTTTGAAATTTTTAAAATTGAAAATTGTTCAGGAATATATAAGATTTCATTCAAGTGTTTTGCAAAATTTGCAATGAAAAACTGCAAAATATACAAAAAATTGCCTTTTCTTTTTTCAGTTTCAAATTGCTCGGAAACGAAAAAGATTTAATCATATTGAAGCACATATGTGTTTTTTAAATAAATAAATAAAATAAACTGTGGGCGGAATTCCTTTTTTTGGATTCTTACTCAGCATCAAAAAATCGAAGAGAATAAAATTATGTTGTACTGTATTACATATGAAGTAAATTTTTTAAATTTTATGTATCATATTTTTTGTTATGAAAATGAGCTAGTGCTACTCTGGAGTTACTTCCTATTCTTAACAAAGTTCTAAGAAAAATTCTCAGGGAAGACTGGGGCAATTAACAAAGTATGTCAGTTTATTTTCAGTACAGTGTTATCATCATTGTTCAATGAATTGTGTTGCATTTGCAAATATATGTGTCAAATATTATGAAGCAATCAAAATCTGACTTTTTTGGCGGGTATATTTATTTTCAGCCTTAACATACGAATAAATTATAATGGAATCTTTCCTCACGAAATAAAATCAATTTATGTATTACCCAGAAACACAAAGTATACAAAGAAATATACGTTATACAATTATATGCGCGTATAATCCATATCCTTACCCATACCTTAAAACATCCATTCAACCATAGCAGATAAAAAATCTTTAGAACGATAGCTTTATGGTCAAATAATTTGCATTTATGTATATCTACCCGTATATTACATATTTGAGTAATACAATTTATAAAAAAAGGAAGTAAAAAATAAAACGACTTTCTAATTGTTATGCTCAAATAAATCCCCTTTTTCATCTTATTTTTTGCATGTTTCTCTGACAATAACAATGACAATGACAGCAGAACTTTTCTCTAAACCTAAGGCAAAAAAGGTAACGCTTTAAAAATAATAACAACGACAACACACATTCTTCACTATATTTGTATGTGCTTAATAGATTTTTGGGTAAATATATTAACACTTCTTATCAACAACAACAACATCAACAATCAAAAAATCATACACACGCATGCATGGTCACCCTAGGGGGGAGCAGGTCAAGTAGGGAAATTCAAAAACTTAACACCCCATTATTTTCTTTCCCTGACATATGTATGTGTGTGTGTGTGTGTGTTACATATGCCTATTATTATCCTTATGCCTTATGTATGATTTGGGTTACCTTGAGAGAGAAATAAAAATCTCTTTTTTACGCTGTACAATTTTTTTTTTTTATTGAGTTTAAATTTCTTTCTTTTTTGCATATGATTTTCCTCCTTTTATGCGAAAATAATTTCTTCCTTTCGTTTTTTTTTTTGCACATAGAAATCAAGGATAACGATAACAGGACAACGAAATACTTTATGCAACAATGCTTTAAATCGTTTTTTGAGAACTTTTTCACAGTACAATACGTTGACAAAGGTAACCCATGTTTTTCTTATTTTCTTACATAATTTTACCCTTGTGTATTTCATGCCCAACGCTTTCTTCCCGTGTAGTAAATGTAATTATAGTTTACACGTTATTTTTTGCATATGTGTTGACAAAATAATCTGTCATAACAATTCAAATTCATATACACATTCATAAATACATTTCATATTCCGTTGTGATGGTACCCGTTGTTGTATAAATAACGGTCAAGGGTTCCTTTTTTCATCTTCTTCTTCGCCATAAGAAATTTTTTGCATATATTTTTTTGTGAAATTTCTTGCTGCTATTAAATAAAAAATTTTCTAATTCAATTTGTGGCGCAAAATTTTATCAATTGAATCTGTTTATTCTAAATCGAATTTGATGGCATAACAATATTTATTGTTCGTACTTTCTACATGCTCGTTCCTAATGTAAAAGCACTTGAAAATCTTGAGAAGATATTTGACAGTAGGGTAGTCGAATAATTAAGATCTTATTTGCAAACATACGCAAAGGTGAGTGAAAGGTGAAAACGTTAAGGAATTAAATGTATACAAAAATACGTTGAATTTAATGTTCATGAGATTGTAACTGAGAAATAGAGGCATACGGGAAATCATTCTTGAAAGAAACTAGCAATACTGTGTTACGATAAGCTATTGATCCAAATGGTTCCTTGAGACCCAAATGTTTCCTTTTTCCGCTTGGAGGTTAACAGTATTGGCAGATGCGAGATTACACAGTAAATCGTCGCTCTAGAAAATAACTAGCAGCAGACAGAAGTAAATTGAAAGAGTCTGTCGCCGCCATATGCCCCACAAGAAGTGCGGGGGTATCAAGGTGAACAAATAATGAACATTGGCATTAGAAGTCGTGATTACAGTGGCTACTATCATAAAAAATATGCCAAATATGGTTCTTTTGTACGAATGGACACACCTAACCTGGTTTTCATAACCTCTCTACCCGCTGGTGGTTTCTATTACACACATATGAGAGGCTGAGAGGAAAAGTAGTATAACTTCTACGTTCAGAAAAAAGCAGAATAATTTTACTTAAGATCAAAAATGAAACGAAATATGTTCAGAGCAAAAGTGAAACAAAATATGTTCAGAGCAAAAACGGAACAAATCACTATGCTATTTTTGCTCTAAAGGAATTGTTATACAATTTTTCTTCTTACTTTTAAATCATTTCATTTTCACTATAAGCCGTATTACTTATGCCGTTATTGCACTGATATATTAAATTATTTCACTTTTGCTCCCATATAAATTTTAGACCGCTTTTCCTCTCTCTCTCAACCTGTCATTTAAAAATCGAAAGTGAAATAAAGCCGAATCATCTTCAATTCACACTGAATAATAAAAAATAAATTCCGAAACATAGTTTTATTGTTTTATTTCTGTGAGATTGAAATTACTATTTGAATTCAGTTTTGATAACGTATGTTTTGTAATACATCAATATATGTGTCATAGATTTTGCACACATGAAAACATATGTCCAGAAAGTTTTCATGATTATAAATTAACTATAATTTTAAAAGAAATAAACATTTTTCTCTTTCTGTACTATCATAAATTTGTATGCCAACAAATAAATTTATGGAGTGAGATGTTATTAAGAACTTTGTAATCACTAAATTTGTGATTGATTTTCATTTCTTCCCTTTCCATTTTCTTTCTTCTTTATTACTAAACCATATAAAAGAAGTTGAGAGGAAAAGTGTTAATTTAGAAAAAATGGAACAATTTTACTTAAGAGCAAGAGTGACACGAATATTGTTCAGAGCAAAAGCGAATCAAAATATGTTCAGAGCAAAAGTGAAAAAAATATGTTCAGAACAAAAGCGGAATAAATCACTATGAGGTTTTTGCGCTGAAAGAATTGTTATACCATTTTTGCTCTCACATTTAAGTCGTTTCATTTTCACTCTAAGTGCCGTTCTTACACTGAGATATTAAATTATTTCACTTTGGCTCTCATATAATTTTTAGCCCGCTTTTCCTCTGGGCCTGTCATATATACAATTCAAAACTATTATCACTTTTGGCTAATATATCTCGCTTTAACAATTCTGGCTAAACATTTTGTTTTAATTGTGTATATAACTAATGAGTCATTTTTCCTTTTACTGGGTGTTTCCCTTATCTTGAGAAAGTGATATCTTTTTATAGCACAAAATTTAAAAAAATTCCTACTTACACACACTTCACTAAAAAGAAAAAAATGTCCATTATAATTAGCCTAAATTTTACAATTAATCAAAAAGGTATTAAATTTCTAAAAAGGCAAGAAAAATAAACAATTTTTCTTGTCTTTTTCACTGTAATGTAATAAAATACCACAAAAATCTTAGTCAAACATTTTAAGCTAAAATGTGACACTCGTTGACTTAAAACCCAAAAAATAAAAAATTAAAGCATTAGTAAAAAAAAAAATAATCAGAAAACCTTTTTTTATACAAAAAATAAAAAAAATTAAAATAACACCCTGTCACCAAACCCGGCTCCCAAAAAAATAGACGTACCTAATGAGCAAAAAATTGTTGGCACACGTTTTCATTTTTTTCTCACTTCTTTTCTTCCTTTTCCTTTTTTTTTTTTGGTTATAAAAAACAAAGCATTTGTTTAAAAACTTAATTAAAATAATTAAAATATTACAAAAACCATCATCAGCTTACGCAAATGATAAATTGTGTGTGCCTTCAACAGTAAGTACCAAAAAAATTTAAATACTCGAGAAAAAACAGTTTCAAATAAAAAACTTCTCAAAAAAATGCATGCAAAAAAAAAAGTAGTAACAAAAAAATGCAACTGTGGTTGGGATTCTCTTTTCTTTTTTGAAGCATTGTTTTCCGGTTTTTGGTTAGAGGGAATCATATGCTGCATTGTAGCAGCCAAAGCATACTTTTAGGTTTGTTGTCAAAGGGTTTTAGCTTTTTGAATGTGCTACACTTGTGAATGTAGGTTATATTGATTTGAGTATTTCGACACATTTGATAAGAGTTATGGTTAAAAGAGTATTAGAATATATCAGGACCTTTAATAAAGAATTTTTATTCCTTCTTGTTTTCCATAAGTTTTTTACAGAGAGATCAAGACAGATCCGATTTGATATTTGCATTTAGAAATGCTTGTAGTTTTAGTTCCTTCCGCAATTCGCCAGATTTCTTTCCTTCTGTTTTCAAAGTTCCCTTTGTTTTTTTGAGAGCAACATCAAGTTACGCTGACCACCCGATTCTATCATTGTTTTTCTTCTCTTGCTTACAGCTTGATGCAGATAATTGTATGTCCAGTTAAAGCTTTCTTACCACTGATAACACCGATTGTAGTGCCGTTCTTAGCATTCGTGTCCCACAGCTTTAGATTTCTTTTTTTATGAAATCTGCATATTTGAGAGAGAATAAAAAAAATGTTTACTGGAAAAAAGTATACAGCTGGTGCTTGAAGGATTTATAGCTAGTGAAAAAAACAAAAATAAAAAAATGTGGGGTGTAATTTTTTTTTGTTACGTACACACGCTTCACTTCCACGCCACTCTCACAGGTTAACCCTTAAATGGCTTTTACACAAATAAGTGATAGAAGAAACTCTCAGCCACGTTGATGCATAAATTTTATTTTTGAATTAAAAAAATTAAAAATGCTAAAGTGAGACTTGCGCTTGGCTCGTGTGTATTAGCGACCCAAAAAAAAATAATAAAAACGGGTTGGCCGTATATGCATTGCATAATTTTAGGCAAACAAAGTGGAAGAGTTAAAAATTTTCAAATGTTGGTATGCAAATTTTTAGATTTCTATTCTTCCTTTGGTTTTTTTTTTTTTTGGAATATCAGTGGCAGCAATTACGGTTGCGTTGCACACGCGACACCCTAATTTTTTTTTTTTGCTTATGCATTTGTTGTCTGGGTAAATTTAAGTCAGGGTGAATTATTATTTCGTGCAGCGCAGTACCCAGAGGAAGACCCTCAAGTTTTTTTTTTCTGTTTTGGGAAATGCAAAAAAGGGTTTAATATTTCAACATTAATTTGCATTTCTCACTGTTAATAAAAAATACGCAGAAAATGTTTTAGAAATTCTTTTGTTCAATATTTTAACTCTTTATTGAGCCATAGCGCATCGCGCATTTTTGATGCTATCGATTTTTATTATAAATGTGAAATCATCATCATATGCCACCAGCTGTGTGGAAAGAAAGCAGCATCTGAGTTTACTCATTTTTTTTTTGTACCTCAAAGCGAAAGGTGCATTTTTGTTTTTCTTTGAATAGGCAGAGTATTGAAAAAAAAGTAGTAGTTTAATTTACATATGAAAACAAAATGTGGCATCATGCCATAGCATTGGGTATCGTATGACGACATTATGACATATTTTCGGGTTGAGCTGCAACTTTTGTAATTAGAAAATATTAAAATTAGCTGCATACAAAATAAAATACCTGAATTTCCAGCTGCTTCTTCATTTTATTATTACAATGGGACTCAAATAAATTGATCCTTTTCAAAGCGTGGTAAAAGCACCAACTACTTTCAAATTGAAGTGTTGGCACTCCGAGTTCGTTGAATTTTTTCGCCATTGATTGTTTACAGGTTAAGATAAAAATTAAATATTCACACAGCCAGTGACATTTCGTCGCCTGAGAATTGATTTGGCATATAGGCATATGAATTTGGACACACATACGCCAAATCAATTCTCAGGCGACGATTTCCCGGGTACTAAATCCCTTTTTTGGGAGCATTCAAAGGTTCGAGTTTGGCAATTTAAATTTTGGCATTTTTTAACAAAAAAAACTAGAATAATGACGTGATTGACTTAAATATCTTGATTCTTCTGTAAAAGCGAGCAGAGTGTCACGGCAGGTTCATTTATTTTTAAGATAATTAAAATGTAAATGTTCAATACAGTGAATTTCTTATACCATATTTTAATGAGAAAAATAAATATTTCAACCATTTACTATTAGCACAAAAAATCTGCTCTGGACAGAATACAGGATTTATTCGAGTACATAGAAGCTTTATCCTTTATGAGAAATTCTTCAATTTGAATTCAAATACGACGAGCGCGTGTCTATGAATGAATTAAAAATCTTTTTGTTGCTTTAGTATTGGTGAATTAGAAAAAAAAGAAGGAGGAGTATGAAAAATAATAATGATAACTGAAGCAGGACCAGAAATAAGGAAAACCCTGAAGCTGATACAATAATAGCAAGGGCAGGAAGAAGAGGCAATAAGAAAATGAGTTCCATGGTGTATGCGATTTTGCTTAAGGCACAGCCTCACCTTATTATATACTTTTAGTTGTCTTTTGCTTTTCACTACCAAGCTCTAATACATTCTTTTTCTTCTTCACCTCTAGATCTCCTCATTTTTCTCCCCCTCCTACTACATTAACTAACTTCAGCATCTTCTTCGTTTGCTTCGTTTTGGTATGCAAATGAAACGAGTTGTTTACGTGGAAAATACAGAAAAGAAACAAAAATAAATGAAATGAATAAAAAGAGAAAATGACAAAAAGCAAAGAAAAGGGGGAAGAAATTAAACCAGCTGAAGAATGCTTCAGCTACAGCTTCAGCCGGGAATGTTTTGGCATGACATTGAAGCACCCAAAATCAGGCAGCAAGCACAAGCAATCAAAAGGGAATGAGGAGAGCGGGGAGTAAAGGCATCTACCAGCAGCAGCAGCAGCAAAGAAAAGTGTAGCATGTTCAACGTTTCAATGCCGCGAAATGTCGCATTAACGTGGTGGCTGACGTTTTATTATTATTTTTTCTTCTACTTCTTATTCTGCTTCATCATTTTTTCTTTAACAATTTGATGCCGTTTTTTTGTTGTTTCGGTAATGGAAAATTGGAATTTTAATTTGTTTTATTTGCCAGTACCCGTTTTTTTCTGTTTCTTTCGGTTCGACCTTTCACTTCAAAATACGAAAAAAAAAAACAAAAACCTACACCCACACCCAAACCTACACGAGAACTCACCCATTCGGGTACTAACTGTAAATGGTACGTTGTGCTGAGAGTACTATCAAAACCTAATCCATTTGTTCGTTAAGCGTGTAATGAGTATGAAGGTATTTTTGAAATGCATGCGACAGAGGTCACTGGCGGACATTAAATACCTAGTCGCATGGGCTATGGGGGGTGAAAATAATGGCTATAAGGGCATTGAGAATGAAGGGGTGGGGGTGTACACAATAAACATTAAGAACAATGGAGCGCAACACTATGGCATGTCATTTTTCTTGTCCACGCTTACATACATACAAATTCCACGCTACACTTCTCGTCGCAGCTACTCGCTCTTGTGCTTACTACACTACTCCTTTCGACATTTATGCGCTTGCTGTTGTTGTCTATCTCTTTCTACCACTCTCGTGATTATCGTCGTCATCGTGAAATACGTAACTAATTTGCATTCATTGTACTTTGTTGGAATGTCTGCAGTAATAGGGTATATAAAAACTGAAGAAAAGGAATGATGATTTTAATTTTCGGTTCGTGCGCATTCTTTTTTATGATGTTGAAATAAAAAAAACTCATTTGCATTCGTCCATTTGCATCGTGCTTCGCGCATACACGTTTTGTATTTGTAATGGATACGAGCAATGGAGATGTGAAAGGGTTAAATGGTAGAGTATATGTTTCAATAAAGGCGTGAGTGCTTTGGGGGTAGATAGATAGTATAGGAGAGAGGTGAATTGGTCATTTTTATTATGTCCATTATTATATGAATCCAAAAATAAGAGAGAGAGAGAGAAAGAGAGCAAATGCGTGAGTCTTAGTAAACTTTTTATTTCCGGATGGAGAAACGAAAGGATTAAATGAAATAGTTTTTGGTTGTAAGCATGAGAGTGACTGTTCGGGTCACTCTTTTTGTTGTTGTATTGTCGCGAAAGAATGAGCGAATGAGAAAGAGCTATTGGCAGTTGATAACCGTAATAATAAGAGTTCCCATTTTGAATAATAATTTAATAAGATGACTGACAGATCTAGGTCAATATTATATTTTATAGGTTAGGAATGAATAAGATGATTATTTTAGAAAAATTTTGTTTTTTTAATCAGTAGTAGTAGCTTATTAAAAGCTTTTTATGTTTTTCAAGCAACAAAGTGTTGATTTTAATGCTCTACTTCTTTCTTCTGAAAGTGAGTAAAAGTTTAATCAAAATGTCAACATAATAAGCTGGAAAATAAAAAGAAAAAGGAAGCACAAATTAATTCTAACAAAACTTCTGCACAATACTAATCAATTTTAATTTACTATGTAGCATATATCTGTGTGTATTTACTTGATAATCACAACCAAATTTTACTCAACAGAAATATCTATACATATCTATAGTATGTACATATATAAAAAGCCAGCGAATTCTGCATATACGCACACGCTTTCAAACATATTAACAAATGATCAACAAAAAGAAAAAACAAAAAACCCAAGAAAAAACATTTTACACTTCGATTATTTGTTGGCAAGCAAAAAGAAAACAAAAAAACAAAAACAGAAGAAATTCAAATCATCAAAGCGGAAGCGGAAATATAAGCGGGTTGCCATGCACACATACAGCAATACCCAAAATAAAATTGAGTACGTAGTAGTGAGATTATTTAGTGGTAAAAGTGGCTTGACAGAACATTATGGGATAATTAATTAAGCAATAACAACAACAAACCACAGTGGCATAGACCAACATGAATGTGTTGTGTTGCTAATATAAAGCAGCGGCCGGCGAATCAGCGCAAATGAGAGGAGTTTTTTTGGTTTATTAATAATTTAACCCAAGGCATTGATTTCTAATTGTTTTTGTTGATTTATTTTTTTGTTTTTTTTTTTAAGGAGTATGTGTAAGTGTTAATATACACTTATGTATGTATTTGTTTATGTGTGCACAAAATGGGGGAGTGTGGAGAGCATATTTTCACATTTAATTATACATAAACCATTTTTACGCCAAATTCTGCTTCTTTTTTTATTGAGATGAACTCAACAGTTTTGTTTTATACCCTACAGTAAGTTGTTGTGGGTATATTTCGATATAAATCGCTCGCAGGATATTTTTGCCTAATTAATGAGAAGGAGCAAGAGAGAGAGAGAGAGAGAGAGAGAGAGAAAACAAGCTCAAATTGATTTTATATTTACATTCTATTCAATTATCTTTCCGTTGTCATATTCAGTGTTGCCAGAAACTTCACTTCAAAAATCGTCAAAATTGTAAGAAAAAATCGTAATTTTCAGAAAAAAAATCGTCATGAGAGAAAAATTCCAAAATCTACATGTCGTTGCCCCCTGAATACAACATCTAATTGGTGGAATGAATTTTCGTCCCCCAAATTTTTAAGATGTGACATCAAACTTTGCAATCTTGCATCTTTGTATACACCTGAAAGACTCTCTGAGAGTGAAATCATTCTCTCGAAAATTTCGCTCATTTATCGTTTCTTTTCTTATTTAATTTCAATACGGTTTAGGAAAACAAATCAAATAATTCTCACCATCTTGTTCTCTCTCTCTCTCTCTCTCATTGAACTCCACTCACTAAGTATGTAGCGCAACACATATGTGAATACATTGAACCTCACCATTTTTTTATTTATTTCTTTCAAATTTTTTGCTTAGCGCCAAACATAAAAGTTGCTGCGGGGGAGGTGAAATAGGGCAGGAGGTATTTGGCAGTTATGCCTAAAAGTACTAGCTGGAGGCAATAATTGCAAGTGACAGCTTCTAAGTGAAGTTTTTTCATCCTTCGATTTTCTTTCTGTATTTTTATTTTTTTTTATTTTGAACTAGGGTGTTACACTTAGCTACTGCAATATTTTTGTTTTCTTTCTTGGTTATCATAAACTTAGGTATAATTCTTTTGTTGTTATTTTGGTTGTTGTTTATAGGCTGCTTATATTTTATTTTTATTTTATTCAGTGTTATTTTCTTCTGCTTATATATTTGTATTTTTATTTTTTAATGATTGTATTGAAATGAAATTAATTCAGTGTAAATGAGTAGACTTCTTTGCTTGTTTGCATAATATTTCTTTCAAATATTTTTACAAAAACAAAATGATGTAGAAATAATTAAAAAAAAAAAAAAACAAAATTTTAGCCAGCGTCACTCATTGAAAATAATTGCTATATACTTAGTATGTTTTAAAGGTATGGAAAATTTGTTTTGCCCTTTGAGGAAAATCACAACTTCAAGTAGATTTCATTAAAAGAAAAAATACAAACACACTTTGTTTATATTTTTAACATATTTTTTAAAATATTTCATTTTTTGTTTTGCTTGCTTTTGTTCTAATTGTCGAATGAAATGGAAAATTTTAATTGCTTCCAAACATTGATTGTGAAAGGCATGCAACATTGAAACCACTCGTTTTGTTTGTGGATACAACATTTTCGGTTGTGTTGTTTTCCTTTTTCATTCCAATGAACATTTTATTTGCTTCACCTTTTTGTCGCGCACAGTTGAATCTGGAATTTTGAATATTTTATTTGAGGGAAAATTAATAAAGTATATTTAAAAATGTTTTTAAAGGATTTTCAAAAAAATAGTTCGAAACTCTTATTTGGTTTTGAATACAGTTTCTCCGAAAAGTTTTACTGTGCGAAGGCAATCAAAAAAAAGGAGAGGCAACAAAAGATTGTAATAGATAGAGAGAGAGAGAGAGAGTTGAAATTGGTGACCCTTCTACATATTCAAATAACAATACTAGTATAAATTCAAGTAAAAAATGTTGCATTTTTCATAAAAAAAAAGTATTTTTTCCAATAAAATGCTTCACAGTGCATCTTCGGTTTTAGCTAAGCAGCCCCAGTTAAATTTGAAGTGAAGTTCTCAAAACAACACAAGCTTCATTTGATTGACGGAAAGACATTGAACGCGTAATATCGACCATATGAAGAATGAGAAAGATCGCAAACAGTTCTGAACTATTACAGCAAGTCTCTCTCTCACCAAATTTGAGCTGGAGTAAAGTGATTGTGACGTCACTCGTGGGTCATTCTTAACGGAACTTTAAAGGGCGTCTCATGAGGTTGACCTTTGGGGGCAATTAGTTGCATGGGCTTTTAAAAGACTCGTGAGAATAGTGGAGGCGCCTCGTGAACGGGACGATTGATGTTGATATCGTTGCTAGTGGGAATAACACAATATTTATCAGCTGAATGAAAATCATTTGATTGTGTGTAAGAGAGAAAGAGAGAGAGTTATGAAGGAAGAAAGAGTAATAAAACGGAAGTGCAAATTAAAATCATTTTTGTGACTAATGCCACGGAAATTATAAATTGAAAATCTTGTAGGCACTAGGATTAAACATTTATTAAATAAAAATAAATAAAATTAGTGGATCTCCAAAAATTTTCAAGTACTATGTAGAACGAATCCTTGGAAATATGTACAACAACAACAACAAAAATCATTAATTTTCTTACACTTTTCATCTACTTGTTTACTATGGCGATGTTGATGATGTTGGAAAAAGGAGTTTTTTTTTTCTCATTAATATTTTTCAACTGTGCCTCCTTTGACTTTTCTCGTTTGGCATAAGAAAATTTATTCGAAAATTATTCATCTTTTTGTACAAATATTTACAGCAAGTTTTTTTTCCAGCTTTTCTAATTTTTCACAAGTTTGTGTTTTTTTTCTTTTGCTTTGTACAAAATTTCTTCTTTAGATTTTCATCTCTCAACTCTCAAATGTTTTTCTTAATGAGAAAAACTGGAAAGTATATGGTAAATAAGCAAAAGTTGCTTAAAGAAAAACATGAAGTTTGATTTTGATTTGTTTTTGTTGTTGCTGTTGTTGTTGAGATATTTTTCTTTCTTTGGCTATGCAAAAATTTATGTGAGTGTGCTGTTAATAAATTTGTGTAAAGTTTCTTCAACTGGAAATCTCCAAGAAAAGAAATTAACAGTCCAATGATTATGGTCAAAAGATGAAATTTCTTCTTTTTTTTATTTATTTTATATAAATTAGTTGCAGGCTAAAAAAATATATATATTAATGAACTTTATTCGTGCTTTGTATGTACTCGTATCTTCAAGTTTCGAGGAGACGATTTTTTTTTTTTTTTTATAAAAAATTATGTTTTTGAGTGAATATTTGTTTGTGATTATTTTTTATACCCTGCATAATTTGTATGCAACAACAACAAAAATCATATAAGAGTTTATTTCGATTATATAAGCTGAAAACTTTATAATTTCAATCAACATTTATCAATAACTGATCCTTCTCCCTTTGCTAACTCGACCGTTTTCTTTTCTTGGTACCAGTACTTAATAACCGTAATTTCTGTTTTGAAACCTCAGTCAAGATAAAAGTTCTTTACCCAATTAGAGCTTACCACCCATTGACCTGCTTCACAGTCCCTCACTTCGATTAAGTGAACTTTTCTTACTCTGTAGGTTCAGACTTAAATTGTTAGGTCTGTCATTAGTCAAAATAATCTAAAACTTATATAAATTTCACGTCATATCAAGAAGTCTCTGACTTCGTTGACTCTCAAAGCTGTTTCAAACTTTGTCTATTCCCATCTTTATGCTAAAATTAAATATATTTCTCTATTATTTATGACTATGCTTAAAACCTTTCTATATCATTGCAAATTTAAGATAAACAACTTGCCAATTATTTTTGTTTTATACCTCCACGTTCCCCTTCTCATTGCATTAAGTATATTGTAAGCAATAAAAAAATATTTCTCCTTATTTTTTTTTATTATTATTTTCGACTGAATGCTGATGAAAAATTACTTAGCCAAATGAAAGGGGTGGAATGTTTGCATTGTGAATCTGCTTCATAGTAAAAGAAAATTGCAAAGAAAAAGAAAAATAATAATAATTTTGCATGCACACACACACACACACAGTGACACAAAATCAGCAATTTTTATTTACATTTTAAATCATTTTAATTAAATTAAAATTATAAGAAAAATATATACTCTACTCCACTGTCACTGTTGTCTTGGTGAAGAGACTAAAAGGAGTAGTAAAAACAACAACAATGATTGTTATTTAGAAACATGAAATCTCAATTTCATAAATGCACACACACACACACCCACACATATCGAATTTGAAGCTCTTTTGCATATGCAATGAAAAACTTGTACTTGTATTTATACATACAATGGTAAGAAGAGTGTGTTAGAGGAGTGAGTGGAGTTGGAAGGAGAATTTTCTTCTCTTGAATTGCATTGTTGTTGTATTTTATTTTTTATTTTTGCTTTCATTAAGAAAATGTCAGCGCGCGGTATACTCTAAGCACAAATTTTACTTGTTTGCTTTTAACTTTTCTTCATCTTTTTCTTCTTTGTTTGAAAGTTGTACATAGCAAAAGCCAAAGACACGCGGGGCTCATAAATTATTCCACCCCTTGATATTGAGTTCGCTTTCGCGACATTAAAACGCGGCGCGTCACAAGCACAAGAAGATGAAACCCAAACATTTGTTAAAAATTAACTGATGGGGGTATGTAAAAACAACAACAGCAACTAGAACAACAACAATACAAACCTCGAAATGAATCCATGATATGCCAAGCGCGAGTTTCCCTTCGAACAAAAAAAAAAAAAAACATTTCTCATTACGCGTTGAAAAATGAAAATGTGAGAAACCTAAAGCCTTTTTTAAAGTGAAACATGCGTAGGTACAGTGACTTTTAGCGGGAGAAGTGAAGGAAGTGAAAGAAGAAGAAGTAGAACAAGCGCTAAACAAAACAACAACAATGACAAATAATGAAAAAAAAGTATGGTAATGAAAAAAATTTGCATATTTTGCGCCCTCAGCGAAATTTCTGTTACTTTTACTTTTACGCTTAACAAAATATACGCGCGCGCATTTTTCTTAAAAAGCAAAGCGCATCATTTTTATAAATTAAAAAAAAAGCAAAGTAAAAACGTTGGCTGTGTGTTTACCTAAAGCGCAAATTTTAAATTTTGCATAGAGGGTTGTTTTAGCTTTTACTCCTACTGCCTTCAAATTTCTTTTACTTTCTACTTAGGTCGCAGCGAAACGTAAACAAAACGCAAGCGAAATCATTAAATTAATTGGAAACAGTTTTTTCTTACAGTTTCGTCTGCGTTTGTTGTTTAACTTTGCAAGTATTTTTTTTTTTTTTTTTTTAATTTACGTTTTTTGTTTTTAGTAATTATTTTGAAAAAACAAACAAAATTTTCTTATCAAAGAAAAAAAAAATCACCCCATAAATATGCTATACACCAAGCGTACAAATAATATAAACGCCCACTGTTTTTTTTGTAGGCTGCCATTGTTCCGGCTTTTTTATAAAGATACTTATATACTTTATAATTTTTTGTGCTTTAACCCTTTTTCTCACATACTAGGTACCCACACTCAGACACTAACATCGCCTTGTGGCTAACCAATCCCAACAGTTTAGAATCAAACCTCTTTTCTTTTACTTATAGCATATTTTTAGGGTTGAAAATTGCAAAGGCATTGGATATAAATTTGTATGGCAATTTCAGATTTTATACACTGAAGTTGGTAAACCGCAACCCATTTTCTTGCTTCTGCTATTACCTGGTAACTTGAAAATGCTTTTAAAAATAATCCAAGCTATAACAACGACTCTATTAGAGTGTACATAAATATGTAGCTCCAAACTTTATTAAGCTTCTACTTACCCTTTTCCGAAATAGTAAAATCTTAACTTTCATACTTTTTGTTTCCTAAACAAGTAATAAAAATGCCAACTCGCTTTAAAAAAAAGTAGATGCTGCTTTAGTTTTACTTGCTTCTTCTGCCAGATTGCAGTAATTTATTGTTACTTTTTCATATTTTTGCTGTTACTACCAACAAATTTTTTCTGCTGCATCGTCAACTCTTAAGTGTGTCTAAAGGCTTCTTTTGTTCTTATATACTCCATACTTTTCCATACTTTTTCATAATTTTTTTATACTATGATACTACAAGTTGCACGACGTCGGCCCTCTGCACATTAAGTGGTATTTTAAGTACTTACGAGTTTTTGTTGCTATTTTTTTTTAGCAGCAAAAGAAAAAGAAGATATGTCCTTAGTAGAGCGCAGGAAATTATGCCGTGCTTGAAAGTTTTGATTTTTTCGCTTTTGTAGCTTTGGTTTTTTATATTTTATACTTTTTTTTCTGTGTTTTTTCTCCTTTCAAATTTTCTTCTTTTGTTTTTTTTTTCTTTTTTTTTTGTTGAAGCTGCGATTTTGTTGTTGTTGTTTGGGGTTGATATGCATACATATGTACATATTTCTCCTACCTTCATTTTTCGTATATTATAATTCATTTATGCAAATGAGGGTGTCGAAATGAAAAAGTAACATTTCGAAACAAACGAGCAAGCAAAAAAGAGAAAAAGAGTCAAAAATATGCCTGATTTTTTTATTTTTTTGTTTTCTAATGAATTGATAAATAATTTTTTGTTTTTGTACCCAAAAGTATGCTTTAATTTGTTTTGTGTAAAATTTAATATACACTACCTTCGTTGGAATTCAAACTTGTAGAACTTCCAATCGTGAGACATGGCCAAATACAAAAAGAAGTAAGATGTGTGCCTGTAATAAAGATTCGCTGTGTTCATCCAGAATAACTAGCATTTTGCTAGGAACTCTGCTAGAAAAAAGCATTTTTGGCACATTTTAAAAAGTGATAACACAGTCCAACAGCATTTTTGCAACAGAATAGCCACCCTATAATGCTGAAAGGGTATGTTCTATAGACCATTTTTGTAAAACAAACTTATAGTCCAGCACCTCTCAGTTTTTTTTACAGTGGATCAAAGTTTTCTAATTTTGGTCGAAGGGAGCTGAATACTAAGTGCAAAAAGTGTTATAAATTGATGCCTGAGGAAAATCCTATTGGCAAAGTTGTATTGTAAAATTTTACAAGGGCCATTTCTGTAGAATATTTTAACCCTTTAGTTCCTCTTTTTATGGGGCAATTTGACCCCTTTTTTGATGAAAACCTGAAAAGTTCTTTCAAAAGAGACATTTAAGGATTAAAATATTCCACAAAAATATTTGCCAGAAAATTTCACTAAGGGTCACCAAAGACTTAAAAGTCATATATATAACGGTTAACGGTAAAATTTTGTCACATATGCTGACTTAAACCAACAGCCTCTTTAAATTTCTTCTTCTTTTATGGCACAACAGCCATAGAGGCCTTAGATCTAGAATTTCGTATTCATTTATATTGTGTGAATTACATTTCTACAATAATGAAAGGGACTTACAGTTTTATGCCGAATCACTACGGTGAAGTGAAAATCTTTTCTATGTCAATTTTTACTCTTGGAGGCTATTGTCAAGTGTTGCAGTGCAGTATTCCCAATTTTTTGGATTTTTTAAACCGTTCCGAGCTTCGAACTCGGACATCCTGCGTAGGAATCCAGCACACTAACCACTACGCCGCAGCGACCACTACATATACCACTGTATTATATGAATACTGAAAGCAAATTACCATAAAAATAATCAGTCCAATCATTTTTTAATATTACAATAAGTCATTACCTTAATAAAAAATTATTGAAAAAAAAAAAAAATGAATTTTTTTCCGAAGTTGCACACTTCAAATAAAAAAACTGCTTCAAAAAACGGTACTCTGAATTTCATTTAAAGTCTCAAACCCACTTAGGATACTATAGCTGAATATCCTTAATTCTCCGAAATACTTGAGCAAATATTTATATAAATGTAACCATAAAATAATAAACAACAATTACAATTAAAAACTACTAGCGGTATATAAGAATTTAATCGCACGAGTGGAATACCAAAAGACGACCAAAAATTATTTAAGGATATGAAGGAGACAATGAATACAAATGAAATAAAAGAATGAAAAAAAAAATATTTTTGTATTAAATCAAAAGTAAGAACTATAAAGAAAATAACTGTATACGATATTGCAGTGATTGCACACACACACATTTAACACGTAAATTGAGAGGGCAACCAGGTGTGTTGCATGAGTACTGTTCATCATTGTGTAACAAATACACACACACACACACACTAGCTAACATGCATACATATATGTGGCTCTAGCTATTGTCCTGCTGTTGCTGGCATGAAATGACACAATTTCACTTTTTTCTACATCAACTTCTTTTTTTTTTATTTTTGCTCGTATTTTTTTGTTTTGTTTATTGTATCATAATTCAACTGCTGCTATTACTTCAACTACCCACACATATACATGAATGCGTAAGGAGACATTAAAGTGCATTAAAGATTGTGTAAGGATTTCTTATGAATAGCCGTTGATATTTATATATGTACATATGTATGAAAAAGGACACCGAGCAACTGCTGCTGCAATTCATATGCTGCTGCTCAACTACCTGTGTATAGAAATTTGCGCATTTTTTCTAATAGTTTTATAGAAATTTCCTGTTGTTTCTGATTTGTAAGAATATCTCGAAAAAATGTCAAAATACCTTGAAAGGAGTCATCATTGAAAATGTCAATATCATGCACAATAAAAAATCGTGAATGGATCTTCAATCAAACTCCAAGCCATAATTGTAGAAAATCTCTTGCACTTAAATATCGTAAAAAATGAATTAAATTTAATAATAACAACGAATCAACGAATATCCTTTTCTTGACTATGTACTGCTAAGGATAGACAAGCATAACATTTTGCGCTAACGCCTACAATGCCTGCTATAGTAAAACGGGAAAATGCGCAAACAATTAACTATGGTAATAGAAAATTATAAGCAGAGATCAATCATTTATTCTACTTATTTTTAATGTATATAAAAAAAAAATCCTTTGAAATATCGGAATAATAAATTAATCCTTTTATGTGATATTTTCTTAGAAAAGTATTGTGTAAAACTGAAAGTTGTAGGAGAAACTTCAAAGGATATGTTTAGGAAGTTAACATGTTTTTGATTACGTTAACTAGTTTAATTATTTGTTATTATTATCTAATTTTACATTGTTATTATTCAAAGTTCAGCATGACGAGTTTCTTCAATTATATCTGTATTTATTTTGCATTCGAAAACATCGCCGATTTGTTTATTTATTGAAAAAGCGTAAATTTTTCATAAAAAGATGAAAAATTTGGGTGAAAATTTAATGAACTAAGGTAGGTCTGAATTGAAATAGCTTGTCCCAAATTTGATCTCTTTCAAACTATTGTCATGTTTGCCTATTGTCATGTTCGTAGTAATCGGTTTGCCTTCCCGAAATTTATAGACCAAAATTCGAAAGATTGAAACATGCTCCCCTGTGAGAAAGAAAATAAATTTTATATGTTCCGTTTTGTTATTCTACAGATCTACCAGATTCAATAATAAATTTGATTAGATCTGAACTATTACTCACTCTTGTTCGGGAGAACCACAAACAGGCCAAAAGTACGTTTTGCCGAGACTCTTTCTATTTTGAAACTACCCTTGGGCATCCACTGACAATGGATTCCAGTCCCGAATCCTGACATTATGCTTCTGAAACTTATTTTTATACTCTTATCGATGGGAAAGCTCTTATCAATATCTTCAGCAATGCCATCACTACTCCAGCAAGTATCATACCAATGCCCACAGATTGCTCTGAGTTGTCAAAAACATCAATTGGTGATAATTTAACAAACGTTTCTAAACGTGGTTCAACTGTGATAGGTAAGTGCTTTGGTTAAGTCCAGCCCACCCACAACTCTAAACTCTAAGGCTCCCATGCTCTAGTGCAACTAGTTTCTTTTTATAGCTCGAAACTCTATTAAAAACTTTCTCAACATTTGGCTTCACTATTTCGTTCACTTAGACTTTAACTTTTGCATGTTTTTTCAACATTAAACAATCAAAAAAATAATAATTATATTTTGTGTTTTTATTTAAATATTCCGCACATAATACGCTTATTTAATATGCAAATTATTTAACTCGCGCATAAATTAAACCCACTCATATTTCTCCTTTTCTGCGCCACACACATTTAGGCGGTAATAAAAAGGCAAAGACTTTATATAGAAAGCGAAATTAGCAAAACAGAAAAAAAAGCATAAATTAAACAAAATATATGTAGAAGCTTAAGCTTAACTTTCACTACGTTACACTATGCCCACAACCGGAATAAAGAAATAAAAAATGAAATCCTTTTTCTTTTCCATTCTCTCAAACCATTAACACTCTAAAAATATGCTATAGCACAAGTTCTTGTGTTAAACTATAATAAATCGTTTTAGTGTACAACAAAACAAGTTTTGTTATTGTTTTGTTAATAGATTTGAGTGGCAACAGGCGAACAAGCAATAAAAACACTGTTGAATTGTAATGGAGCAAGAGTTAAATGAGTTTTAGGTGCACGAGCTTAATTGCGCCCTTGTGCCTAAAGTTCCTTGAAAGTAAAACTGTATGAATTTTCTGCTCTGTTAAGTTTTAAATACAACACATTTATTCTTGTTCCTTATTATCCTTTTTTAGATTGTCAAACACTTTGACAATTTAAGCACGCGCTTTACAGTGTTTTTTTTTTTTCTATTAAGAAACTCTTATTTTAATTGTTGCTGTTTTCTTTTCTAATTGTAATAACAACATTAAAAATTGCAACTGTTTTGATAGGATCTTTAATGCTTTAGCATGAGCGTCTCCTTTTCGTCCTTATTTTTTTTTTTTCAAGATTATCTAATCTTAGATTTATTGTAGTTTTTAAGGTAGCCATTTAAGTAAAGGAGCGAGCAGGTGTTGTAGCTATGGATTGGCAACATTTGTGCAATAATAACAGCAATAGCTACAACTACAGCAGCGGTACTTTTACGACTGATGCCTTCACTCATTCAATTCAAAGTAATTCGATGCTATTTCTTTGGTGTATGCTTAACTGTGAGTAAATATTTTCGAAAAAAAATTTAGGTATGTAGTAAAATTATATGATAATAATGAAGCATGAACATTAACATGAAGCTGAGAGGTTGAGGTACATTAAAAGGGGCGTGGTAGGCACGGTTTATTCTTGAAGGAACATTTATGCCTGTTGAGTTATTTATATAAATACAAAAAATACAGAATGTTAATAAATTCATTTAGTTTTATTTGAGTTGTTTAGTTTTCAGTTTATTCAAATAGATAATAATCTTACTGACTAGAAATACAATTATAAAAATTTTAAAAATAATATGTTATGAATGCATATAATTATGAATATATACTACAAATAAATAAGTTTATAAAATTCAGTTCTGGGCACAGAAAAATCAATAAAGTGATTATTGGACAGTGAATTATATTCTCTTAAGGTTCTAGTTATTAGACTGTTACAAGCATAATTAGATCTATGTAATTTTATGTAGAAAATATTGAAATTCCGCAAATATTAAAAAACTCTTAGCAATTATTAACCTTCCCAAATTACACTTAGCAATTATAAACCCACTTTTTTAAACACCCGCTCTTCGTCATAGTTCCTTTAACTTGCTTTGCTCCTTCCCTTAAATTTTCCTAAATACCACTCAGTTTTCTTACAAATAATCAAAAAAATACGGGTACTTGAAACAAATTTTCAATAAATACATGCAATTTACCCAATGGCAATACTTAATATGCCACATAAGTATGAATACCACGCAACACCCTACGCTCCACTACACATACACAAATATACGCACACATGTGCACATTACTCATATGCGTGTAACCACAAAAGCACGCGACAACGATTAATGTTGTTGCTATATGTCACCATAACACCAGCATATCAAACAAGAAAAAAAAAGAGAAAAAAGGGAAAACTCAAACATCTTTAAATTGTTAGAAAATGATGACATTTTGAACATTATGGATGAAAAAAAAAGTAAGTAGAAAAATCAAATAAGCCTTAAAAAATAAATACAATGTCAACCCCTTTTCTTGTATAGTATATTGTTGCTCTCAAGTGAAAAGTGGCAAGAAACACTGAAAAACATGCCACAATAAAGCAGAAGACACGCAATAGTGTGTAAAGAGGAACTCACGCACGAATTTACTCACTCAGTTAGTCACATATGATGATATGCCGCGGTTTTTTGCTGAAAATGCTAAAATCCTGAAAAATCAAAAAAAAAAAAAAAGGGATAAAAATCACGCGCAACAGCTTCAATTTGTATGTGTGGCTCATATGTGTGCAGTGCATATATATATGTGTGTGAGTGTATTTGCTTATCTTTTATTGGAAAGGGTAACTCTTCTTCTATCAATCGTTTTCTTTTTTCTTACTTATGACTGCTTGTTGTTGTTGTTGTTTGTTAATAGAGCGTAATAAATGTCATGTTCTTCCCACTTTTTTACAATTTCTGACTCACAGAGGCAATTCAGTCACTCACTCATATGTGCGTGCGTGTGTGTATGTGTGATATTTGGGTTCCCTTATTTCCCCCTTTTCTTTTATTTTACTCTTTCTAAATTTGAAAATAAGTTATCAATTATTGATCATTTGATATCCTCAAGGATATTTGTTTTTTTTAGTCATGTCATGTTACACTATATGATGTTAATCTTGGCAATGTCAATAATTTTTTTATTGGTTTTTTTTTTTTTTTTGGGAATGAAAACAATAAACCTGAAAGTGTGCCCACTGTGCCTAGAACGCCGGATGAACTTAAAAAATTGCATATACAGGAAACAAAATGTACTATGTAAGTTCTAGAAATGATGCAGAAGTAATGGATTTAAATCCCGAAATGAATTTGTTTCCGGATGCAGTAAACCCACGGAAAGGAACCCCAAAAAGGAGAGTTTTTCTTCAAAGAAATACAAAAAGGCGTACAGTTTAAGGATTTTATATTCGTATTAAAGGATGTTACGAATAGAGTAACGTAAATAGATTTGAATGCCAGACGAGAGTATAAATTAGAATAAATGGAAACCTTTCGTTTCAGTTCAAAATTTTTACAAGATCCTTGAACTAATTTACATTTAATTTATAATGAAACTTTATTTTGAGCTTAAAAATAAGACTAGATTAGGTTCATTTCGATTTTATTCTCTTATGCTCACTGAGCTGATTTTGAACTAGAAAACATTCCAAGACGTTGAAGTTATGACTGCTTACAAGCAGCGCTATCATATTTTTCCCCACATTCATATTATTATTTATTTAAATTTAATATTTTTAGTTGACACTGATTTTACATTAGCTACATACAAAAAAAAAACACAAAACATTTTTTTTGTTATTTGTTCATAAAAAATTTATGCACACCCACATGCACCCCATATTTGTACTTATGAGTGTGTGCGAGTTACTTACTTACACATACCCGTACATGAAAATGATAAGGACGTTCTGCTTCTACGCCTAAAAGCATATTAACAAATTTGTTTATTTTCTACAATGTTTTTTCTTTCGTGTTGTTGTTGCTGTTTTCGTTTCTTTAAGGCGCGCGCATTTAATCACATTAGTTTTATCAAATCATAAATGTACAAATGACAAAAACAACAAGCGAAAGGTGCTGGATAAGTACATAGAGCAAGTTGCCTGAAGATGTATATGAAAAGGTGAAATATATATGTTCATATATGTATGTATGTATGCGTGGCATGACAACAACATGTAAGTATGTATATTTGAGTGACATTTCAACCATCATTTCAAATTTTATGACATTTTTATTGCAACAACATTTTAGTGTTTGTTTGCTTGTATGTTTCTCATTCATTTGGTTGCTGTATTTACGTGCTAGTAGCGTATAAGCCCAAAAGGTAAGTGGTAAATGTCCGCGAGATTTTTGCTTTGGCAAAAGCTTTTAACATTTTTATAACTTGTGTAATTGTGAAAGAGCAAGCAAGTGCCCTACTAAGTATTTAAGAAAGAGATACATAAATACATGTGAACATTCATATGTATGTATGTATATAAAGAAAACACCATAATAAATCTAACAGTTTAAAAGCATTTTGTTGTAGTTCTTTTTAATAACGTATAAAAAAGATTTAAACATTTTTCTTATACAAGCTTCATTTCTAAAAAAGCAGTAGCAAAATGGTGGTACTTTTTTTCACCATATCAAATAGCAACATCACGATCTGCTCTCTCAAAAAATATTTATTCAGAGAGAGAAAGAGAGAGAAACCAAATTGTAATAGATCTGTTGTTCTCATATGCATGGTAGTGTAAAAACAGACGTACCCAGCCATGGATTAGTCAATATGGCGGCCTGAGAGAGCGAACCAAGTTTGCTCTCACTATCTGATTAGCTCAGTCATTTTTCCTTTTGTTACGCGTTTACTTTTGCATAAAATAGAAAACCCCATTAAAAGTTTTACGCTATTGTTTTCATATCAACAAAGTGTTAAATTTTCATAGATTTTTTTTTGGTTTTATGCCAACAGAGTGAGTGGCACAAACATAAGTTTCTGTCTCCCAAACACACGAGCACACATTGAAAGCCATGTCCGTCCCGTTTCACTCTCTCTTACACTCCGAGCCCAACAAATTTTTCTCATACTTCCACTTACTTTTCAATGGATTTACTACTACTACTAAAACGAAGTGTTGCTATTTTAATTTTCCATTCCATTCACATTTTCAAACATGTGTAAATATACATATATAAGAAATCCTCTTGTTGTTATTATTGTATTTGTTTGTGGCTAATGAGAAATTAACAACTTAATTAATTTCATTGCCATTTATCTTATTCGCATATATACATACATACATAAATACATACATTTCTTGTACTACTTCAACTTTTATTTCAACACATGAGATTTATACCATCACAAACCAACAAACATACACGTACATCCTTGAATATTAGATACACATACTACGCGATATAGACGGGCTAACTGTGTTGTTTATGTCTTTGGTAAAAGTTTTCACAAGTTGCCACACATAGTACTCGCTTTCAGACAAACAAACACATACATACACACATAGACATTCCTATCTTTTGGTTTCTCTCATAAAAATTACGGCACGTTATGTGAAAAAGCACGAAAATTGATGGTGATCAAGTATGTCGCCTTACACCCTGTCCCCAGCCCTTCTCCCTTTTTTCTAAGAGTTACTTAAATATTTGTGTATTCGATGTTATGATTTTGATTGCATTGTAAAGTTGCTGTGGCTAAAATTGCATTTATTTAAATTTATTTCTAATTATTTTTACTTCTGTATGCAAATTCAACCATGGCAATTATGAAGAATTGTCAAAATTGGCAAAGATTTACAAGCTTCTAAATGTTTGGATTGATTTGTTCTTCGATTTCAAATCAGAGTTAGTCAGACTTCAATACTCTGGTATATGGTAAAGTTTTTCAAATCAAGTAAGGATATCGATGAGTAGTCCTAAATCCCATAAGGCTAAGTTGGGCGAAAGACCTAAGAACACACAAAGAAGTAGACAAATCATTTGTAAATAAGGGAAAGAAATACTGGAATTACTGGATCTTCGACGAAGGAGAAGCTGGATTTGCTCTACACTTAACAGCGTGCATGCCTTTGATTCCAGCAATGGTAGTAGAATCAATGGCTTTGTAATGCACACATACATCAACTAGCAAAATTAGACTATTTTGGTGTATGTTGTCTTTTGGATGTATTGAGAGTTCCACTTACGTTTGAGATTATCAAGATGTGATCGCAAACATAAGAATGCATATAAATTGAGGTATGTGCATACCCAATTCTTCAAAGCGCATTCGTCTCGGCGTAGGAACACCTTGATACGATACGACATACACACATACATACATACACAGCTCTAGTACGAGTACTTATTCAAATAGGCTTAATTTAAATGTTACTCTTTATATGCACACACAACGATTACTTTGCATCTTTGCTGTAGCAGAGCATGACAATAAGAAATATTGCAAAGGAGTATGAGCCATATGCATATCCTTCACACACAAAAAGGATTAATGCAAGCGTATAAAATTTGCAGAAATAAGCAAACAAAAAGAAGAAAATAACGAGGAAAGGTGAAGAAGGTAAATTAGTTTTCTGGCAATAAAAGAAAAAAAAATTGTGCAAAAATTTGAATGGAAATTGAAATGTGTAGGCATTTGCTTTGGCCCATGATAGTCACAATTCAGAAAGAAGTAAAGGTAAAAGGATGTAAAGGATATGCAAGTATATTTTGAAATGCAAAAGATCCTTGAAATGCATGCATGAAGTAGCTATATTTCAAATAACTGTAAGAAAATTGGAAAAGATTTACTTATATTTTTTTTTTTTTTTGATAAATACATGCAAATAATTAAAGCGGCATTTCTTTATAAATCTGAAAAAAAAATATCAAGGACAAATAATTAATATCAAGGAGTCTGTGTGTGGTATGTAAGATTTTAATGAGCTGATGGCAAGGAATTAATGAAAATTTTGCGTATTCTTAATTCAAAAAATCATAGAAAATTAAGAAAAAAATATATTCACATTTTTTTTTTGCTGAGTTTAAGGCTGCATAATTTGTAACTGTAGCCAAAAAGGATATACATCCTTTACATTCAACTTTGCTAAGCTTAGAACTCTAGAAAGAAAACTTATTTAATTTCACATAAATGAAAAAGAAAAATTCAATGTTCAATGTTAGTGAGGGGGTTACATTTTTTATGCATGCCTAGTTTTGTTTATTGCTAGCAGGATATGCAATCCTTTCAAATACAAAAACCTACAAAATCAAAATTTCAAAATCACCCCTCATCGTCAGGGTACTCGTTTTTTTTTTTAGTTCTTTTATATTTGTGTCTGTTGATGACTTTTTAAAATTTGTGAATTCTATACCTAACTAAAAAGCAAAAACGTGTGCATACAAAAGTCCTGCGGATATATTCGCAACCCTTTTTTAATCCACATTCGTTTTCCAAAAATTCTACTCTACTCTCAATAGTTGTGTGCTGAAAGGGTTTCATGTTAAACTCTTTTTTTAATTTGCATTTTTTGTTAGATTTTTAAATTTTACAGTTTTTTTTTTTTGTTTGTTCACTGTGCGCTGCATGTGGGTCTTCTGTATGCCTGTGTGGGTCTGATATGACCCTAAACAAAAAAAAAAAAAAAAAACACACACTAACTCAAATGCCAGATTTTTTGTTCTCATAATTTTTATTTTGTTGCTTCGATTCTTTTGTATTTGACAAGTGAATATTCATGTTTCTCAAATAGAATTGAGTTTTTTTTCTACTCATTGGCAATAGGCAAGGGTTAAATTTACAGTGTTGCGTGTGTATGCAGAACAAGTAAGTAATACAAAAAAAAATTTCGTCTGTCAGGATTTTTGGTTGTGTTTTTTTTTGTTACAAGAGGAAGACAATATGAAAAAAACGTGGGTACTTAAACATGTGCTCATGCAGAATAATTTGATGGCAACTTTGAATATTTTTTTTTTTGTTGAATACAGGGTAGCGATTTTGCAAAGAGTCTTGTAAGCTGTGAAATGTCTTAATCTTGCCAAGACTACCTGTGATTGATTGTGGCTGCTTCTCTTACTATGATTGACAGCCTTTGGTTGTAGACTATTTTTTCTTATTGAGTGCGGCGTCTTCTGACTTATGACTGCCTGCAAAAACCCTAACTAATTGTTGAGCCCTCTCTGGATCCATTATTTTATACTACCTCTGTAGAAGGTTCTAATTGGTGCTATTAATGAATTAGATATAAAGAATCAGTGGAGATAAAGCTATATCTACAGAGAGTCTGTGGAAAAAACAAAATTGCCTTCGAGAAAATGATGTGAATAAGTTCACTTGTAGTCGAGCTTTCAGCCAATATCAGCGGAAGTTCCAACAGTATACAGAAAAACTAACCCGACTCCGCCTTCGGATTAGATTTACTCCCATCTGGAGCAAAGAAATAAATTTAGGAGGGTGAAAAATCAGCGAGGAAAGGACCAATTCTTACTGAATATACAAAAGAGTTAATACTTCAATCGGCAATATCACAACTAAAATCATTCAGCACCATGTATTTTGACATCGGGAGCAGGGAAAGTGTGACAATGAAATTACTGGGCTCAATCGTGATGCTACTACTACATAAGTATTTGGATAAAACAGTTCATTGGTGGTCGAGTTTTTCACATCCATTCTCAAGCGTTGCGTTCTGCATTTGTACAGGAATGGAAGTAACCTACACCCAAATTCCTCCGACCAAATTCGTAAGGTAAAGAACAAACACTAAGAGCCGTTCACATATTACGTAACGCGCGTGGGGGGAGGGGGGTTTAGACATGTTGTTATGAACTGTTACCTGAGGGGGGAGGGGTCGTCCACGACCTCCACGGTGGTGTAAAATAGGTCAAAAATTGCTTTACATAATATGTGAATGGCCCCTAAGTAGGGAAACTGAGCCTGGTAGCTCAATGCAAGAGTGACTTTCTCATACCTTATTTATTCACTGCGAATAACAAAGGTAGAAGGAAGCCGATTTGCGACATAAGAAGAAATATAGAGATAGGAAACAACGCTGTGAAAAGTTGATAGCTCATCGATGAATGTCTTCAGGATCAAGGTCTCCAGCACCTATTATTTTAAACGAACAAATTACAGTCTTTTTAACAAGAGCGTATACGGCCTAAGCCCTTCAAAAAATGCACCAATCAAAAAAAAAAATCCCACATTATTTTTAAACATTTCTTTGTCCAACGCGCTGATATATCAATATACTGTCTATGCTGGTATAAATGGATTATGTACTGGAGATCCGAATTTCTCGTAAACATGATTATCCTGTCGAAACTCTGTTTTCAAAAGCATTCCCAAACATGAGCTTTTCCTGGATGCTTACCTAATCTCAGAACCATCTCACTACCCCTAATGGACAATGCACATTTTGTGGTACCTGCCGTCCATAAAAAAAATTCGTTTGTAAAGGCCACATCGCTCCAATCTTTATCCATATGTTCGACAGCCCACTCTTGCCATTTTTTTGTTTGTTTTGCCGTCAGTAAGAGTTTGGTTATGGTAGCTCAGCTCAGAATTCAATTTGGAATTCATTTAAACGGCTTTGGATATATTAGTGACCTTCTGCGCCAGTTTTTGTTTTGTTTCTTCAAGTGTAATGGTAGAATTGACTTCAAAAACTCATGCTATCACCAAATCCTGCTGCTGTAATGTTCCCCTAGAAGTACAATGATTTGGAAAGTCGTAAACATTCTGGGGTCTTAAAAAAGCTGTTTTCATTTTTTTAGGAATGCCTTCAACTTCTCAAGATACATATTTGCAGCACCTAAGACATTTTGGATTCCTTTGGTTGTGAGCAAAGAATGGCAGCTTAAAAACGTTTAGCATACACGGAGTATGATTTGAAAAATTGCTTAAACAACGGAATTATAATTGCGATTGTTTGAAAGGTTATACAGCGTCATTCACAATGAAATATTGAATGTTGAAAATAAAGTTCAACTTGATACTTAAAGTTCTTCGTACAATTCGCTCTTGTTGAAAAGACTGTATATCAAGACACCAAATTTAATCTAGTAAAAATGTATACTGCACCCTGTATCTTGTAATCTACGATCCGATTAAAAACTCAATCTTATAATGATGAACAAGGAAATGCATGTAGCAACAACAACAGCAGCCAACAAAATAAAAAATTATTATAAATTCACCCAGACCACGGTGAACAAAAAAAAAAAAAACTTTACATTTAAAGGGTTGAGTAAGGAGAGGGTTAAAAAAAGTGAACGGAAAAAACCGAAAATAAAAAAATTTGAATACGCTTAGAACGAGTAGCGAGTGCAGAAAAAACGTGTGGCATGCAAGGCAAGTTAATCACAAAAAAAAAATGTGTACTAAAATTTATTGCGTAGCTCGAAAGCTAAACGAGAAAAAACGCACAGATGAGCGAAATATTGCAAAGTTGCACGAGATACGAGCGAATAAAAAAATAAGACAGCGACAAATACAAATTTACAGACCGAAAGCGGATGTAAGGATATGAAACTGAAGCTGCGCCTGATTGTGTAAAGAGTGGATGAGGCACAGTTTTTTTTTCTCTGAGGGGTGACTTATTTAACTTATTTAAAATAGAAAGCAAAAAATGAGAGTACGCGAAAAAATCAAACTTCAATTTGTGAGCGAACAGCAAACGAAATGATTTTAATTTTAATTGGAAAAATATGTGAAGGATAAAAAGCAACAACCAGAATCATTTGACTTGCAAAGCGAAGAAAACATTTACAAACAAGAATAAATTGGAAAATTCGAATGAAATTTGTAGAAGTTAAAAAGAAGAGAAAATTCATATTCAGCAAATTGTTCAGATAGAAGGATTTCACTCAAAATTTGAAAGTTATGGTGGTGAGTCTGACATGCTGATGGTTTTCGGTGAGATTTTTTAGAAACCGATAATTTCGATGCGGCAGATGAAATTTGGAGATAAGCTGGAAGGCCATAGTCTTTTCATAGCACTCAGTTTATGGGAACGCTGAACATGATAAAGCAGAAAATGGGTTAAAGGGGGCTCTGACAAATTTTGTGCCCAGTATCCACATCTTAATGTTTCATTAACTTCTAGGTTGAATTTCATGACTATTGCCACCAAAATTATAAGTAGCCTCGATAATAACTGAATGAAATATGACAACGAAAAGCCAATGATCTTATTTTTTTGACCTCAAAGCTCTTGTTGTTAAGTAAATCTACCTGGGGAAAAATACCACCTTGTTCAAAAAGTGTGGCGCTCCCATCGTTCCGATTTGAGTTCGGCTTTTTTTGTTGAGTTGGTACATCTGTTGTTGATATTCTCTCTAAGCGTCATAGCTTGACATTTGTAAAAATTACGTAGCCAAGGGTACATCTATCTCTGTGTGTGTTGGCGATTTTTTATAATTTTATTGAATTGTATTGTATTAAATTTTGCGTAAAAAACGGATTTAGTGGTGCGTGAACGTTGGAAATGTTGGAAAAGTGTTTAGGCAACGATTTTCTAAAAAAACGATCGTTTACCAGTGGCAAGAGCGGTTCAAAAGTGGCCGTGAGTCAATCGAAGATGATGAACGTTGTGGCAGATCATCGACATCGAAAACCGACGAAAACGTTGATAAAGTAAAATAAATTTTGGTCAATAACCTCAAATTAACCATCAGAGGGAACTATTTGGGCGTTATGTTGCGTTGGCGTGAAGCAATTCGCCGAAAGAGACAAGAATTGTGGACAGAAAACTCGTGGATTTTGCATCATGATAACGCACCGTCGCACAGTGCCATCATTATTCGTAATTTTTTGACGAAAAATGCAACAAATACCATCCAACAGCCACCGAATTCACCTGATTTGGCTCCCTGTGACTTCTTTCTGTTCAATCTAGTTCAAAAACCATTACGGGGAACGCGTTTCAGCAGCCGAGAGGAAGTAATGGAAAAATCGCAGGAAGCACTGATGGACATACCGAAAACCGAATATAAAAAATGTTTCGAGGATTGGATCAAGCGCTGGCATAAGTGTGTTGCAGTCGCTGGAGATTACTTTGAAGGGGACAATATAGATTTAGATGAATAAACTTGTATTTTTAATTTTCTGAATAAATTCCGAGAACTTTTTGATCAAGGTGGTATAACTTCGAGATTATTTATTTTATCGAGTTTTCAACACATTTTTCAAGGTGACTAAGTTCAATTCAACCCGATACTAATGTGTGGATAATGTGGGCAATATTTTGGTTTTGAGAATGCCAAATGACGAACTGCTGATTCTGTCTGCTTGAAGTAGAACAATAAAACAGAATCGGGTACTATATCTGAGAAACGGTGTCAATTGATAACCGAATTCTTTTGCAAAAGTACTGAGCTCTTCATAGCAGCTTAAGCTTTCCAGGCCATTACTTTTTTTCTTCTTTACCAACTAACAAAGGAAATAAAGTCAACATTTTTTATAGAAGTTTTTAATACATTTTTATACAGGACAAATATCAAGTCAAGTCAAATCAACACTAACGATAATGTTGACTCACAGCGAATTGTTGTGATTTCTCCAACTCTTTTACGTAGAAACTTTTGGTCATATCCTTAGGCATACAGCAAAACAATGAAGAGTTAATATATTGATTTTAAACTTAAAATATAAGAATAAATCAAACTGGCGCTAGCATCCTGCAGACATTGAACACACATCCACACACACACTCTCATTTCAGTAAAGATTATGAAGAACTGTAATAAAAAATGAGGGTAGCACATTTCTTTCTTTCCTCAGCTTATCAAAACTGCTTACCAAATAGATCCACAAAATTTTAATGAATCCTTTTTTTGTGAGTGTGTGTGTGTGCTCTCTTCAACATCAACTCGACGTCATTGTAAGAGAGTACATCAATTACGCTTCTTTCTGCTAGAAAGAAGCTACTTACTACTGCATGAGTTTAGCGAAACCATAAGAAATTAAATTAACGAATAATAAATGCAAAGCAAAAAAAAAAAAAAAACAAAAATTAAAATAAAAAAGGATAAGAAGTAAGTATATGCTGCGTGTTGTTTAATCAGATTTTTCCATGCTTTCGCCGATTCCAAACCATTTTTTATACTTGTGTGGCGCTTGTGATCATTGGAGAAGTGTGTGTTCGCTTATGTAAGCAGCAGTTTTTTTCTTCTTCTTTCATTTGGAGGGTTATTAAAAAGTTATAAAGTTCTGGCTTTTTTTCTTCTGGTAGCACAAACAAGCATACTTGAGACTGTTTTGCTGGCATTTTCACTTAGCATCTCAAACTCAGCTTTTTAGCTTACTCAACTTTTCGTCTTTATGTACTATGAATGTGTAGTGAAAAAAAGCCTAATGATTTTTGGTGAGGGCTTTTTAGCCTTTTCCTTTTCTTTTCTAAAAGTATGTACTCTTCTGGCTTTTGGCAAACTGCTGAAAGGAGAAATGTGATAAAATTTCTAGTGAAAAGTGACAAATCGTGTCTATGAATTTAATTTGTTTGCGCTCTGCTGCTGCTCCCTCTGCTTCTGCTTGCTCATCTTGTCATCAGTGTAGGCATTGAAAAAAGGATAATAAAGCGTAGCGTTAAAAGTTTTAGCGTGAACAGTTTTTCTGTTTTATACAAAAAAACTGTCACTGTGATGTCATAATAATAAATTTTGATATTTTATCATAGATAATTTGAAGTGTTCAAACACTTGAGATATCAAGCAACTCTTTTTTGACTGGCTCACATATTGGAGATACAAAAGATGAATGAAAATGTAATAGAAAAGTGAATCCTTTATACCACCAAAAAAGGACAATCAGAGATGTGCATTTAAATATTATAGATAAACCACGTATGGTTAGAAAATTTTACAAATCTTGCCAGCACGAAATTATTTGAGGTTGCCTGAAGTTATTTGACTCGCAAGCAAGAAAACTTAAAAACTGTCAATTAAGATGATATTAAAAGAAAGCCTATGGACTTCCTTTTAGGACATATTTGTCTAAGCTGTAAGTGAAAAAACTCAGAAATTTCGAATATAATGGATCGGCGACTCTGTTTGGGGATAAGAACAGAGCATTCTTTATGCGAGTTTGTGTATGTATCAGTACCTTAATTTGCCAAAGCCCTAACACCCATTTTTCAAAATTTACAGGAAAAGCAAAAAACGTGTTGATATTTAGAGTACTGTTTCCAGAGATTGTAATTCAAACTTAAGGAAGTGATCTTCGAAATTTTCGACACAGATGAAAGTGGGCATGCTTTGTCATAATCCATCAATATCTCGTTATTGAAAAATTTGATGTTAGGAAGTCAAATCTAAGGAGTACGGCGGGGGAGACAAAAGTCCAATCCAAGGACAGCAATTGTGTCTCTGGTCGCTTTTGCTGGGGTATTCTTCTTTAAGCTGTGGGAGGCGATCCACCTTTGGGAGCTTCTCTGACCCCAGATGACTGTGGTATGGGCGTGGAGCATGCCGGCTTGTCTGTGGTGCTGATACTTCTGGCTGGCGAACATAGTTGTATAGTATCATTTTTACGCCAGACTGGACGAGGGTTTGTCATCATTAGGGATGTAAATTTCAAGCATAATAAAGTGTTTTTTCTATAGTTAGTATTGATTTTCAAATTATAAATTACATGGTCTGATATAAGAAAGAAAAAGACAGTAATACTTAAGGTCTTTCTGTTTTTTTTTCCTTCAGATGGCAGACATTTAAAATTTCTAATTTGAAAATCAACTAAACTATGTTAAACGTGCTTGAAATTTGCATCTCTAGTCATCAAGTAACCTAAGTAAAAGAGAAAGGGATGAAAGTTCACAGTTTCTTCCAAAGGCAAACAAGTATCCGAAAGAATTTTTATAAGCCAATTTCGTCTTATTTGGAATCTATATCTGACTGTAAATCTTTTGGCCTGGTGTAGATCTGCGGGGAGTAACCCAATACCTCTTCATTTAATTATTTTTCCAGTAACGAAACTAGGAATTTATACTAGATTTGATAATGTGAAATGTAATATGAAATTATGCAATATATGGTATGAAAAAAATAAACAATTAACACTAAGAAGATCTTTTAGTACCACATCCCCACTATAGTTTGGGCTTTAGGCATGAGAGCAGTTTCTCTAACTCAGTTTTTGAGGTATTATCGCGGTTATTCAGGAAGTGAGAATGGGAAAACAACATTTTTGCCTCCAAATGCCATAATGATGAACAATGTGTGAATTTATTAACCCAGTAAAGCCTAGCGGTGCCATATGGCTCCTTGCTGCTGAGCCGTTCCTGAGCCAGGTTTCTCAAGTTACTTTCTTGATCTATCTACTTTGGTTCCCGCTCATCCTTAATGGGTTAATGTAACGGAAAGCAAATGTTTGCACAAAGAATGGGAACACTGTTTAACTAAGCTAGAGTTAAATAATTGAAGATGAATTGACAATCAGAAAAGTATGCTATACTTTTAATTGTTTAATGTGAATCACTTTAGTGAAATTATATATAATTTTAAATTGAACTTCAATCTTCAAGTTCAATACATACATAAAAAACAAATATTGATATAGAAGCGCGCAAGCCAAATAGCAACAACAACAACTAGAGCAATTTGACAGGAACTTGTGAAAAATCGAAATAAGTCGGAAATAGTCTTATTTCTTATGTAAACCATCTATAAGCTTTAGTAATAACACACATTCATACATACATACAATAAATAGTAAATTTTGATCATAGTTGTTGCTTTTTGTTGTTGTATTTTTATTGAAAGTACATACAAGTGTGTATAATAACAACAACAACCAACTGCATACAACCGCCGGCATGTGTTTATTCACCTTTATTTGTATACAAATTTGTTTGTATAAAGTATTAACTCCTAAAAATATGCTATAGATTTGCACATATATTGTTTTGCTGCTTGTGCTGCAGGTACGATGAGGTCAACTTTGAAGTATTGATTACACAACTTTGTTGTTGTTGTTTTTTACTATACTCCTACCACATGCTTTTGCTTTACCTGTATGTGTGTATGAAGCAGAAGTAAATCAATTTATCAATTGACAGTTGCACACTCTTTCACACACACATACACACATTCATAAATGGACATGTGTGTTTGTATGCGTAAAGAATACACGTGTATTATATGTATGTGTAAAATACACGTGCATGTGTGCGTAAAATATTTACATGTTTTGTTGTGAAATTTTGTGTGCTTTTTTGTTCCTTGTGCGCTTCTTGATTTGCTTGACTTCTCAGTGGATTTTTTTTTTTTGTGTTTTCTGGATTTTTTTGCCATATCCTTTTATTTACTATTTGCACTGCGTGTGCATGTGTATGTGTGCATGTTTGGGTGTATTGGTGTATGCGTCTACCTTTGTACTTTTGGTCACTTCAAACGGAAGTGTCGCACGCACACGTGAAACACAGAATCACATACGTATCCTGTCAATTACAGTGTTGTTTTTTCATTTCGTTTCATTGCAATTGATTCGAAAACAAAAATAAAAAAAATAAAAAATGAGAAGGAATTTTTTGCCAATAACTTAAAGCTTAGTTTAGAAATCTTTACTAACTTATTGTCACTTTCTTTCAAAGAAATAAGAAAACCAACGCTGCCTAAATTGATATGGAAGCATTTGAGATCAAATAAGAGAAAAGCTTATGCTAATTTGACAGAAAACTTTTTCAAAAAGAATCTCTATTTAAATCAATATATAAATTTAATCTTGAAAGTCTCATTAAAAACTTTGCACAAATGCAATCATTATCACCAAAAATACAAACACACATCATCAAAGAGTTGTTGCCAAGGATATTGAGCTTGCAGCATGGCGCACACTCACACACAAACAAAAAATAAAGGATATGCCTTTGTGCAAAAATACAAACTCAATAATATTGAAAATGAGAAGGAGGAGGAGGAGGAAGCAGAAGCAGAAGACGTTGATAATGATGATGACGTTCATTGATGAAAATGAGTAAAAAATTCAAATGAACAAAACACGAAGCTGGAAAAAAATCATATCAAAGTAAAAGAATGTAAAAAAACGAGAAACGAGAAGCAACAAAATAAAATTAAAATATCGATCAGAAATAAAAAACTCCAACCCCTTTCGAAATGAACAAAGTAACGAAAGGAATAAATTTTAACAGTTGAAAGGCATAAAGAGTGAATATACTTTCACTTAATGGATGAGGGAAGGGAAGAACGAGGCGAGGAATGAAGCAACAGCAAAGGCAGCAGTTAAAATTGCTGTAAGCGTTAACGACAAGGAAGCCAAAGCTGACGATGATGTTGAAGACGACGACTGGAACAACGATGAGGAGGTAGAACTGAGCAGGCCAAGCAGAAAATGAGAAAACACCAAAAAAAAAGTTGCCTGCCTGCTTGCTTTTTGCTTCAATAAAAATTAAGAAAAAGAAGAAAAAATGAAGGAAACAAAAACACCGAAAAGATGAGAGCGCCCAAAACAGCAACAGCAAAAGCGGAAAACGGATACGGATATGGATGTGCTACTGCTGCTAGCTTTGCTTGGCGCTCACTCACTCACTCATTCACAAGTAAAGGGATTCTTCATTATTATTAAACAAAAAAAAAAAAAACCGAAGAAGAAAATATAAACCTCGTTCGTTTTCCTCTTCTGCCGTCGTATCTCTTCCCCGCTTCCCACTTTGCACACGAAACGTGCTTTTAAAATTAAAAGCAAATTTTTTTTCTTTGCTTTTTACAAACGTACGTAAAAAAAATCTGGGGTGGCATTTTTTTCAAGTCGGTTGTTTTTTTATTTCTTAGCTTAATTCATCAGCAACAGCAGCAGCAGCAATAGCAACAAATTTGCGTTTTTCCTTATCAGCAGCACAAGCAGTCAACGTTATCCTTTTTTGCTTTCACTGTTTTTATTCTCCCCCGCTCCAGCGTCCTCCTACTGCGCTTCTTTGGCTTCACTGTTCACTGTTTTACCGGCACCATCACCCCCCCTAAAAATGTACTCCTTTCGTTTTTTTTTTTTTATCTTTCTCATTTCTTGTGGCTCTGGCATGGAGACATTTGTTCCTTTCATTTCTCATTATGAGTACCCTGCATTCGTGGGTAAGGGCACATTAATTTTTTGATGCAAATGTTTGTAATTGATAGAGGTTGAATTGCTGATAATATGAAAAAGCTCACGAATATATGTATAAATTTCTTCATTTCATTTATATTCTAGAAACAAATTGATCCGAAGTTGAGAATATCAAAATGCCCTCTATGATGGGTGCTCTCCGATATGGCAGAAGAACTGTAGACGAATAAACTCCTCCTGTTTTTTAACAGGGAAGGATTTCAAACTTCTCATACCTTAAGACCAAAAATAGAAACAACTAAGTTCCTGACTTGCCATAGATCAGTCTGGCCTTTGAATAGCATCTCATTTTTAATGATGTTTCCATCAATGAATTGACTTGTCAGAGCACTAACGAGTTCAACTTTTGTACTTCTTTCGCAGGCATGTTGATCTAGAAAAAATTAGTGAGAAGGCGGGCAAATGCTCTACAGAAACAATTAATTGATTTTAGATATGATATAAGCCTCTTCTCCCCTTACACACCTTAATCTTATATTCGTTATCGCTGCAACAAAACGTTTCTTCTTCCTATGATCTCTCCTCTGTCTTCCTATGATCTATCCCCGTCCGCTGTAAGACTTCACTCTTCCACAAAATAGTTCCACCGAATTCGATCCTTTAAATAACTATGAATTATTTGCAAAACTTCCTCAGTGCTTAGCCTTTCTTATCAAGTATTTATGACGCAACTAGGAGCTTAGTGTTGGGGATTGTCCTTGGCCATTATATCAAAACTGCCTCAGCGGATTCAGAGATTGCGAAAGGGGCTAGTTTTTTCTGTCTTTTTACATTTTTTTTTTTATTAACCAGCAACGTTCGAAATGTATTAGTTTTTCGCACCAACACAGGCTAATAGGTTCAGATAATTATTTTCAAAAATTTGTAATTTATTTGTTATAAAGTTTGCTATTAGAACCGATCAGATGTTGAAATTAAAGATAACTAGCTTTGTGGGAAAACCCAGACTTTAATTGGTGTTTGGAGCGTCCGAACGCTAACTCATAACTACAAATACACTAGAGCTGACTGATTTATTCATATATCAGAACCTAGCTAAAACCGCTCGACCGATGAAACATGAAATATTTTCGAGGATTTATACTTCTAAAGCGGGAAAATTATTGTGATATGTAAACGAAGGTTGCTAAAAATACTCATTCGACACAACATGGGCAGTATTGGACAGGTAGCCATGATAGCTCAATGTGCATCAATTCTAATGCAGCAGCGTCGGCTAGTAGATTATAAATTCTGAAAACCTTAGACATCATTTGTTTAAATATTTATTTAGCTACGCCAATAACCATCGTGTGGCGCTCCCATCGTTTCGATTTGAGTTCTGTTATTTTTTGATAAGTTGGTGCATCTGTTGTTGATATTCCCTCTAAATCTTAGCATCATAGCTTGACATTTGCAAAAGTTACGTAGCCAACAGTACATCTATCTCTGTGTGTGTTGGCGATTTTTTACAATTTTATCAAATTGTATTGTATTAAATTTTGCGTAAAAACGGATTTAATGGTGCGCGAACGTTGGAAAAGTGTTTCTCTTAAGAAAACGATCGTTTACCAGTGGCACGAGCGGTTCAAAAGTGGTCGTGAGTCAATCGAAGATGATGAACACAGTGGCAGACCATCGACAACGAAAACCGACGAAAACGTTGATAAAGTAAAAGAAATTTTGGTCAATAACCGCAAATTAACCATCAGAGAGTATTATTTAGGCATTATGAGGCGTGTGCGTGAAGCAATTCGCCGAAAGAGACCAGAATTGTGGACAGAAAACTCGTGGATTTTGCACCATGATAACGCACCGTCGCACAGTGCCATTATTATTAGTAATTTTTTGACGAAAACTGCAACAAATACCATTCAACAGTCACCGAATTCACCTGATTTGGCTCCCTGTGACTTTTTTCTGTTCAATCGAGTTAAAAACCCATTACGAGGAACGCGTTTCAGCAGCCGAGAGGAAGTAATGGAAAAATCGCAGGAAGCACTGATGGACATACCGAAAACCGAATATAAAAAATGTTTCGAGGATTGGACCAAGCGCTGGCATAAATGTGTTGCAATCGATGAGGATTACTTTGAAGGCGACAATATAGATTTAGATGAATAAACTTGTATTTTTAATTTCCTGAATAAATTCCGGGAACTTTTTAATCAAGGTGGTATTTCGGTTAGCCAAATTCATTCACAGTGCATGCAGCGCATAAATTAAGTCGTTAAAGATGGCCTTAAAAATTCTTTCTTATTCTTACGCTTATATTTTACTTTTTGTTCTTTTTCTTAATTTCATTCACCCCTTGCAAATGAGTAAAACAGCATCAACGGTGTGTGTGTATGTGTGTGTGTGTGGTGGTAAAGGAAAGACTAAGAAGTTGGAGGAGGCAACGGATTGCCAAAGAAGTAGAAAAAATCGAAATTTTGCTTATTTACATTTTTTTTGTCCCGTTCTGATTCTTCTTCTTCTATTTCTACTTCAGGATATTCAAATTTTTTCGCGTTTCGCGTTTTTTAAATATATATATTTTTTTTTTACTTTTTAATAGCTTCAACAAAAACTCTTTTCTTGTGTTTCTCGACTATGTGGTTGCGTGTGTGTGTGTGTGTTGGTGTAGCATATATTTTTGTGAGGGTGGCAGTAAATTGTGCTTGTTGTTGTTTTGAACACGTCTGGGGACACACTTTCATATACTTAGATATAAATTTCTGTCTTTCGTTTCTATGCTTTACTTTACTTTACGTTTTTTCTTTCTTTTTGTTATTAACACAAATGCTCGCGGCTTTTGCTAAACTTCCTTTTGCTCTACTATATACATATATATAATTTTTTTTTTTTAAACATTACTGTGGCAACCCTAGCCACTTTAGCTCGCTCACAGTTTCTGTTCTTCTTTTATTTTAATTTTATTTCATGCACAAGTTTTTTTTTTTCGCGGCACTCTAAAACGTTTTGATATGTATGTACATATTTATAAAAAAGAAAAACCAAAGTTTTTTATACATCAGCACTTGCGGGTATTATACTTAATGTTGATAGTGTAATTTTATATTTAAAAGTATTCAAAGTACGAGTAGACAACAACAACAACAACAAAATCATTAGGGTTGAAGCTGCTTACTCTTTTCTGTTGTTGTTCCTTTTGCTTTGGATGGGGAACTTTTTTTTTTTTTTCGTTGGCATCATTTCGTTGGTGACAATTTTAATACAAATGTGTATGAAGCAAAAAGACTGTGGAGGCAATTTTTCAATATTAAAGTTAATTTCACATTGCTTATTTCTCTTTATTCTCTTTAATGAAAATATTGATTGCATACTTTTAAGCGTTAGAAAATTACAAAACTAAACTGGAAATTGGTTAGAATCAAATAAGATAAATGAAGTAGATTAAGTATTCAATCAAGATTTCGTTAGACTTTATTATGCATATTCAGAAAAGATGAGTCAATTTACTGGATCCAGAACCATTATTATAGTCAGCTCTCTTTCTCCTCATTCCCTTTGACCCCCAACCCTAGATCCGCCAGTGTGAAGGTGGATGACTTCTTGTATGATTAAGCAACTTAGCAGTAGAGCAACTGTCCCAGAATTAAACGCAGCTGAGAATTAAGAATACAAACTCTAACTCCATCCCCGGATTCAGATAAAGCATAAAAAAACAAAAACTCCCACACCACTAAACTTTCCCTTTTATTGCCCAGAGTTTATCAGAAGGAGACTGGCATCCATTGGCCACCATTCGTTTATACAGTTAACTGAGTTAGAATTAATTGATAGTAGGGATTGAAACAGATCAAAAAAGCTTTAAACTGGTTTAAATACGATTAAGAAAAATTAACTAACAACCCATGTGGATACACAACGGACCTAAAGAAGTTTTCAGTAAAGGGCAACCACTTTAACCGAACCCAATCTGACGCCAATTGAAGAAGTCATCAGTACAGAGGCTCAATAAGTGATTAGAGATTGAGATGAAAAAGTGCTTGGATCTAAGTTTTGGCTCAATGGTTGCTTATTAATTACACAGTGTAAAGCCAGATTTTAAATATCGAATAGATAACCATTGAAAGGTAATTCGGGGTGGTTGAATCCGACCCTGTACTCAGATTTTCTCTATCAATCACGTCTGCGATACTGGGTGGAAACCTATAATCTTAGTATGCGTGGGACCAATATAATTTTTTTTTATTTTACCTAGTACATGTTTCATAGCTAAGAGAAAGTTGTTTATCATGAATGGAAGGGAAAAAATTACTTAGACAGCAACAATCCACCTTTTTGGAAGCTAAATGAAGCCTCTATTCGATATATGACTGTACCGGGTAAACGAACCCGAAAACTTTAATTGAGTTTTGTAAAAAATATTCCCCATCGAAAATTATTTGGAGTCACCGAAGGTCAAAATTACATAGGTTCTACTTATTTTTAGAAATTAATCCTTGAAAAAATATTGTAAAGCGTCAAATTGTTGCATCTGTGCACTAGAAAACCGAGGCGATTCATCCTTTAATATGCCTGAAGCGACTGATTAGTAATGTTAGTTGTCGCTCACTCACAATTGCCCTCGGTAGTAGAGTAAGTGGAATTGACATCTGCAGAAACGTTTCTTTCACCTTTCACTTCATTTGTATTCACTTTACCGCCTTCCAAATTAGATATAGATTCTTATAACTTTTATTAAGTAGAATTTTAAAAAGCGTGTTTTCTCTCTCCCTCTCTCTCTCTCTCTCTCTCTCTTTCTGCCACTTTCTGTTGTGTTACTTTCATTACATATCCATTAAAAAAGTCATTATTTCTGTAGTTACAATTTTTGATTAATGCAATAAAAACAGAAAGAACTTTTCTTTTACAAAAACAACAAAATTATGCACATAAATATCAAACGAAAACCAAACAACAATAACAACAACAAAAATAACCATAAAAACCATAACAGGAAATAAAAACAACATCGTCGCCATCAAAGTTAACTTGCTCACCTGCACGCTGACAAGAATTCAACAATAACAACAACCACAAGAATAAAAATAAAATCAGAGGAAAAAGCATAAGAAAAAGAAGAAGAAGCAGAGAGCGAAGTGATAAAAAGAAGGGGGTGGCATAGAATTACATTTTACACACATAAACTTAATTACTCTCGTACTTAACTTTTTACAAAGCACAGCACAGGAGAAGAAGAGATGGTGAAAAAGAGAGTGAGAAAATTGCAATGGCGCTGAAAATAATAAAATGTTCAAAACGAAAGGATATGATGAAGGATGAGGAATGATTGAAGCAAGCAATAAAAAAAAGCACTGTTACTTTTGAAAGACGTGAAAACTGTAAACGAAATAAATGAGTGAAGAGCAAAACGAACTGGACAGTGAGAGAGAGAGAGAGAGCGAGAGAGAGATGCAGTGGTATGCGTGTAGTATAAAGAGAGCATACGCAAATGGCGCTGACTCATTAATGGCGGCTTAATGGTAATATTAAATTACGACAACAACAACAGCGAAAACAAAAACAACAGCACTTGTTGTTTTAATGTATTAAAACAACGGAAATGAAGAACGACAGCCGGCCGCAAGGCAACAATAACAACAGCAAGAAACAGGCAACAACAAAATATGCTTTGAAGTACTGAAACGCTGCGCCGCATTGCACCAAATGAGCTAGCTAGCTAGCATCCCTTTTGTGTTACAGCGAACATTTTTAACCCTCCAAATTCATTTACAGCTTCAAGCTTTCGTAATGAAACTTCAATGAAACAACAACAACGTTGATGAAGGATTTTTTTTTTTTTTCATTTTTGTTAAATATTCATGAGTACAAGAAAATATGATACTGTAGTTGGAGTCAGGTTTTTTTTGTTTTTTGTTTTTGCCATGAGAAATGCAATTTCATCAGGAGCGGAGTGGAGTAGTAGAAACACTGTCGCTTCAAAGGAGTTCAGCAAATCGCCCAAGTGAAGTGCAAAATCTGTAAGAAAGCGACTGAGTCACAACCAGTAGAATCTACTTATCAGAATCTTACTTGGCGTTACTCGCAATGAAGTTGGGTCACCGCTTAGCGGTGTATGTTTATGTATGGAACCGGCACTGAACGCAATTAGAAAATACGAAAAGGAAAGTTTGCAAACATGAAAAGGTATTGACTGTGTGAAAAGGATATACCGCCATGTCAACACTTGAGCTGGGAGCATGAGTTGAGTGGTTAGATGGATGGATGGATGAATTGTAAAGCTGAATGAACAAATCGCTCGTTGGATGGTAGTTGGTCGTAAGAAATTGAAACAGAAAAGGTTGAAAAGCTTCAAGAAATTATTTAGTTTTTATGATAATTAGCATTTACAAAAGTACCCAGAAACAACTTCAATGACGTTAAACAACATTCCCTTTTTAAAATTAGGTACATAAAGTCTTTTCTCTTTGTTTCCTTCTCTTACACTCCAGCAAACAGAAAACGCTGTTTTTAGCTTTTGTGCACTTGTGTGTGTGTGCGCCATTATTTCTATGGGGTTAATGTAATTTGTAGCGTATCCTTATTATCCTTTCATTTATTCAGCACGTTGTTAATTCATTTATAAATGTAATTTTCTTTCATTTTTCATGGAAATTACTGGAGAAGACATTTTTGAAAAAGAAAAGCGGCAAAGGACGCAAGGACCAAGAAAGGAGCACGATATTGCGTCCCTTATTTTTGTGTTGCTTGTGCTGCTTAAGATTGGCTACGTTCAAGTAAGTGGTGTTCTTTTTAATTAATATTTTCCTTATTATTAGTGAAAGCCAGCAAGTTAGCAATGAGTTGAGGACCCAGGGGTTTGAGGACTACAGCACAGGATAATGAAGCGAAACGATATGATAGGACTTTTTTGAGAAAGAGCAAAAAGGATATTCTAAAGTGGTAATTAAACTTTTTGATTGGTTTATTTTGCATAAAGTTTCTTTATTCTTTTGTTTTTTCGTGTATTTCAAAGATGGTGTACTTATAATTTTTTTTATAAAAAGACGCAATTTTCAATTGGGGGATTATATTTTATTATTCTAAAAAATATTAATATGCATTTATTAGTTTGAGTGGCTAATTGAAACGTTAGAAGTTTGTTGTAATTTGGAGACTTTATGATGCTAAAGAGAGTTGAAATAAGTTAGTTAGACTTGATCAAGTGAATGTATTGCATAGAAAGAAAAGTGAAGAAAAATCTTCGAAAAATTCCATAAAAAATCAAAACCTTTACGCTTTTTTTGCTTCGCATTAATGTGCGAACTCAATCAATTGTTTGCCAGCCACTACCTTTCCTTCATAATAACATGCCACACTTCCCTCCCCCAACACCTAGATCCATATCTGTGAGTTAACTCACATGTCACAGTGGGAGCTAGCAATAAAATAAATAAATTCAGTGATAACAAAACGATGATTATGTTAGCATTAGATACACTTGATACACTCAACTTAACGTTGACAATGCATTTCCGTTTCCTACACACACAAACATATATCATAACACATATGCAAACACCCTCTCAAATAAACACGCAAATATGTTTTTTATTTTCCACAAAATTTCGACAATTTTAAACAAATTTACATCGAAAACGCGCGCAGGAAGTGGTAAAAATTTGTGAATAGCAATAACAACATATGAAACTCCCCTGAGGTTAAAGTATGGCTGCAGCAACTAAGCAGCAGCATAAGTTTATCCTTTTTTCTTTGGCTGGATGTTTTTGTTGCGGGGTATTATTTTTTCTTCTTCTGCTTTTATGTACAATTTACCAAAAATAAAAAAATAATAAAAATCGCGTTATTTCCTTTTTTTTTTGTTTGACATTTATAGCGAGCAAAAATTGCATATGTTAATGTATAGCGGGTTGCACACACTCCTTCTCTTGTTCTGTGTAAACATCATTAGCGGATCAAAAGGGGGGAATTTATTAGACTGCAGATATTGCAACCTGATTGTTGTGGAGGCATTAAACTATTTATTTTCCAAATACTGCAGGCTTGTTCTGGAAATCGCGACTCATATGTCAAAAAAAACACCGGTTTTTATGTCAAAACCCCCACCTTTTATCCGCCCGTGTACACACATACATATGTGTATTAGCAGTAGTTGTTGTTTTGAAGGTAATGGGCGCGCTTGGGTAGTGAGAAGATATGCTATTTATTGAATGACAAATAAAAGCAACCACAAACAATAACAACAAAAACAGCAACAGAAGCAAATACAAATATTTATATGTGTTTGTGTGTACAAAAAAGGCAGAAAAATCATTTTTGCATATGTGTAGTTACAACCCAGTGGGAAATTTTTAAGTATCTTATGAGATATATATTAAATATTTTCATTTTCCTTTTTGGAAAGTTTCCTAGAATGCAATGATTTGTTTTGTGTGTTGCCGTATAGAGCGAATATAAGAAATTTTCTTATAAAACTTAGAAAATAGGGCGTGGAATCCATGTAAGGCGCAACTAATATTACCTTATGGCATTTCTAAAAAAAAAACTAGAGTCTTCCGGTTCGACTGTGACTACGCTGCCAGCAACTCAGCTAACTTTTAATGCACTCTAATCTAACTATTTCGTAACTAGAGGTGGTTGGTACTTGGATTATTTTTAATGGAGCCAACTGACTATTTTAACATTGCGATATCCTTGGCAGTATCAACTATTCTCTCTATATTTCCCCACCATCATTTTGTGATTATGCATTCAAAATGACAAAATTACATGTTATCATCATTCAAGCACCAACCGGAACCTGGTCAAAAATATATTTTCATACTCTGTACAATTATAAGACTTTGTATTATAGGTCCCACTTAAACACGGTGGTTTGCCTACTGGGTTTTGTCATCTTTTCCTATATGACAAGTTGGGTGAGTGTGTGTGTAATATTGTTGTTTGTTTGTGTAATCATTATACTCCCCTCTCTCACTAAACGATAACAAAATGGGTTATCAACAGTTCATGTGTGACTGTATGTGTGTGTGTGTGTGTGTATGTGTATGTGGTGAAAGGATATACCCGTATATGCAAACATATGAGTAACGATATGTGAATGACAATGAGAGTGGGTGGGTGGGTGGCTGGAAGGAGACAAAACAGAGAGTATGAGAGCAAAAGAGCACGTGTGTATGTGTGCTTCTGCTGGTATATCATATGCAAACTGTTGATGCGATTTAACGATTTGCGGTTATTTTTGTTTATTTTTTTCTTTTTGTACTTTTATGCATTGAATTTATGTGAGTGTGTGTTTTTCAGTTTTATGCATATGCACAAAAGTAAATGTGTGTGACCTCACGCAATAAAATTTTAATTTTTTGCATGGGTTCCATTGGAAAATTTGTATGTTTTCAATTTTATGTCACAAGGTTAGCGTTTTTTTGTTTTGCATATGTGAAAAAAGAAATAGAAGCGGAGACTATGATTTTTCTGTGTTTTGATTAGTGAAAAATGTTTTACTGCAGGTCAGTTCGAAATTAAATCTTAGAGCTTTCTTTGTACGCTTGCATTTGATTTTAATTTTTGCTTTGAGTTTTTACAAAGTTTAGCAAATTAAATATCCTGCAGCTATTTGTGCGAAAATTGTATATGTTTGTAGTGTGGAAAACAAACAACCCTTCTATAATTTTCAGCTATTACTTTATTTTTTGCACACGCTCAACCTACACAGGCAAACATAAATACTTAGCTTAGAAACATCATATTTTTTTGCTTCATAAAATGAAATGTTTATTAAATTATATCATGATTTGCTTTTGCACACAAGGCATAAAAGGATTTTCTTTTTCTTTCTACGCGTGTGTGTGTCTTTTTTTTTTTTTTTTTTTGATTTAATAATATATGTTTAGTTGTTGTTTTGATGTCATAATGATAGTCCTGTCAGTTGTTAGTATTTTTCTTCTGCTACTCTTGCTCGTGTGTGTGTTTTTTCATCTTTTACTCTAATGGTTCAGTAATTTTGTTATTATCACATATTAAGAGCTCTGAGTTTGATTGTTGATGTAGTGCTGTTAGTACATTGCGAAAATGTTCCTTTTTTGTTGTTTGTAGTTGTTGTTTTTTGCCTTTTTTCGCACTCTAGCACTCTTCCTTCCTCAATGTACTTACTCTACTCTACTCTTCTTTAATCATGTGAAAGTGTAATTGAATTTGTTTATAAGGGTAAATGTAATTCTTTATTTCACTTTATCCCACTTCAAAGTAACATACTTATTAAGTCAATGAAATCTTATCTTATCTTACATATATACCTATATTTTTATATATTTATGATTCTTATGTTGGATTGCACAAAGTGTTTCCACCGCGACCTTTTGCTTAATAAAAATACTTTTTCTTTTGTTTTCATCTTGTCAGTTTTTATGAATACTGATCGTTTGTTGAATATTAGGGGCCCAAGGTGAAGCTTTCTGCGTAGATCTATAGATAGGGCTATAACAGCTTAGGCTGGTTGATTTGTGTCAAATCAAATTACACTAGTGGCTCTTTTATTCCACTCCGATTCCACAAAAATTCAAGGATATTTCCTAACAAGATGTTGGACAAGGATGCTACGGAAATGGTTTTTTTGATAGGATTTGATGAACAATCTCCTAACAGATCGTCGCCTGAGAATTGATTTAGCGTATGTGTGTACAAATTTATATACCCATACGCCAAATCAATTCTCAGGCGACGAGATGTATGAGGTATTTTTTTCCTGTCTAAGGCATATACGTTAAGAAGACATTAACCTATAAGAAATCTTGTCAAATTGGAATTAAATTTTTTAGGTTTCGGTTGCATGAAAGTCGTGATTCTGGAAGGTTAGGTTGGAGTGGCTGTCGAGAGACACACTTAGGCCTGAACGACCCATTGTGATACCACATAGTTGGACCTACAGTTTAACGCCGATTCCGAACGGCGGTGTGGTAATTTTTTATCAGCTTGGTGGTTTTGCCATTACCAACCAATGTGTGTACTTGTACACTATCTTATAATTCTCATACACTTCATATTGATAGTGAATATAAGAAAGTAATGAAAATTAACCACCAGACGAAGACGGGAATCGAACCCGAACCTCCCAGATGAAAGTCTAGTGCACTACCCACTAGACTATCGAGGTCGTCCGTGATTCTGGAATGAATGAATGCTTTACATCGATAGGGGCATGGCGGTATAATAAGTTACAAAAAAAAAATACAAAAACAAAAAACCATGAATCTGAATTCTTCATATATTTCAACGAGAGGAAATTATATCAAACTGAAGAAAAATGGAACCGTGCTTTTAAATTTCATGCGACTTACCCCATCTCTCCCCTTCCCCCAAAATATATGAAGAGCGGGTTACACTAACAGTTTTTTCCACCGCGCATAAATGTCTCCAAAAAATACGTACAATATATATATAGTAAGCTCCTTCTCGAGAATGCCACAAATCCTAAATAATTTCTTCTTCTACGCCTTTCCCTTATTTCCATATCACCCAGCACTACTCCCTTCCCGCATACCATCAGCTTGCTTGCGTTTTCATTAGACTCGTTGAGACGTTTTCCTTTTTCATGCCTTTCCTTTTTTTTAATTTTTTCGGTTTTTGCTTCGTTTTTTTTTTGTTTTGTAGCTACTTTACAGCTTTGTTTTGCGCAAGAAGAAAATGAAATAAATAAATAAATAAGTAGAAATGTGAATGTTTTTACAAAAACATATACACACAGGCACAAGCAAAGAGTGAAAGCAGAAAATGAAGAAAATTTACAAAAAAAAAAAAAATAAATAAATAAAATAAAATTACAACAAACAACCCCTTTTTAAAAATGTACATACTATATATTTCTTCTTTTTTTTAATTTTTTTTTTTTTTTTTTTGTAGCCAAAGTATTAATGCCATCATGAATGAATGCTGTGAAGATGGAGCAAAATACGCGCACGTAGGCAATAGCAACAACAACGAACAGAAACAACGAGCGAGGGATACCAGAGTTAAATGAAAAACCCTTGTAGACCTTCACTCACACAACCCCCGACTCCACCACTCCTCGTTCTCTGTCAAGCTTTTCCTCTTTCTCCTTCTCCCTATACTCCTTACAAGACCATACCACCCACCAGCATGGCTGATTACAATGGAGCAGCGCACAGCGTGACAGCACAGACACACAGACACACACACTCACACACATACAGAATATGCAGATGAGTAACAAGAAGGTAACGAATTTGGAGAGTCAAACATCATTATCACTAGCCTCATTATCATCATCATGTGTTTGAAAAATTTAAAGAAATTATTTAAAATGTTTTCTAACATTTCTAGTTACTTTTTTTTCTATCTATGCATTCTTTGATTTTCCATGCAAATCATCTACAAAAAATAAAAAGAAACATACATTGCAAATCAGTCATTAGCCTGTAAAGTCAATGGCATAACAAAAACGATAATTGTGTTTGTGTTTGTACCCTTTCGTATAATGAGACTACAGGATATCAGCATGCAGTGGAAATTTTTTTCTCTTCTTTTTTGCAAATCATTCCAACTGTGAGAATTGCTTTTGTGTTTGTTTTGAAACGAGTTTTTTTTATATATCTGAGGAAAAGAATGTAGTTTTCATTTAATTTTGTTTTTCGTTTGCAAATTAGATATTTAATACTTCAGTACATATATATAAATAAACAAGTCAGACTTGAATGACTATGTTCTTTAAGCAGTATACAAATTTAAAGTAAATCCAAGAAATTCTTAGAAATGCATGCAAAACATTCTCATTGAATGCATAGTTTGAAAGGCATTGGAATAATAATATTGTATAAATAAAGATTAAACAAGTCTGTGTTTCACAGATTTGGGAATTACACTGGAGGTCACAAAAATCGCACCACTTGCAATACTGCTGCAATTTCGGTAATATTTCCTAACTTTGCCCAAAAATTTCCCTTCCCTTGTAAAGGAAATTCCTTTGTTTATGTTTTAAGAATGTATTTAAGCGGAATGTTCAATTTTTTATTGCGCTTGTTTGGCGAAAAGAAGAATTTTTAAAAAAGTGCCAAAAACAACTGCAAAATATAAACAATCGTCGCACCACCAAAACGTCGAAATTTTTGTTCTTAGGTATCAAGGAGTGTCATAAAGTTAAATATCTGAAGAAATCCGATGCCTAAATTCGACTGCTGTTGGACTGGTCCACAAAAACGGCAATTTGTACCCGCTCGAAAGGACAAAAGGATCAAGAAGACTATGGAAGACAAATACGAGAGAAAACGGCATAACCTGAAAGAAAACCATAAATTATCGACTTAAAAGTGCAGTAACAATAAGGACTGAGCTAAAGAGCTATTAAGTACAACGTGAATATAAATGTCGAAAACTTAAGCAGAAAGAAACAAAAGTTCAGTCTGTATGGGAGACGATGAGCCAAAAAGTCGTTGTTAAAGAAATGGATGGAAACAAATCGCGTGGCATGGACTAAAAACTACAACAATTGAACTCTGGCAGACTCGAGAAAAGTTATATGATCGGGCAAATTAAACTCAATTTTTTATGCGCATTTAATCATCGGTACATGAGTTGCTCAGATATAGAGCAATAGAAGGTTAACTGTTTAGTGAAAATAGTCAAATTCCCACAAAGTCAGATAGTTTGGATGGGTCCCTTATACTATATTGAAGGGACTGTGAACGTCCAAAAATATGGAATAAGTTTTATGGAGCAATTGCTGTAAGCCAATTGTGGTATGCTTTCGCTCATTAATGACGTTATTTTTCCGGACGACTTCTGCCAAATTGGCAAGGTTTAGTTAGTAATTTATGCCTAATGTTTGATAACTTTAGAAATAGTAAACAAGTTAGATTATTGATTCTTATTTGTTTGCAGATTCAAAATGTTTTCGATGATGCTAGAATTTACTGACGGGAATAATCAGGTAGCTCTCGCTGTTTAAGTCCGATAGGGCACACCTGTCATTTAATGAAACCGAAAGTTGCTTAAAACATGCCAAAGAATAAAAAAATTCCTTGTTGAGGTTCTGAAAAAAGTTTAGTATTAAAAAAATAACGAATCATATCCTTAAAGTGCTTGTCGACTCTATGCCATTCAAAATAACGGCCAACCATAAGAAAGGCTAAGAGACGGGCACCATCAAAAAATAACAAATATTTTTATTTTTACATACTTTTAATCAATTCCCTCAAAAACGTGAAATTTCTTCCAAATTTTTGTTTTAACTCTTTCATACCCAATGTTGCGTATAGGCAACATTCACTTTTATGCGGCATAAATAAGGTGTTAAACAAATTTTACTATTAATGCTTTTCGTATTCGGTTCTATTAGGTATTTTTGGTATTTTTCACGTTTGGTGATTACCGAACATTTGAAATTTCTTGCTTGAGTTATTTTTTTTTTTGTTTTGTCTTTGAAGTCCAGCAAAAAACAGCGTTTAAATATTACTAAGCGGTAATTTTCTTTATCATCTGCTGATGTTTATAAAGTATTAAGTATTATATGAAAATCAAAAAATTGGAGAAATCGGATTATCCAGTGGTTGTCTACAGCTTCATAGCTATGTTTTTTTAATCATTAATAAAAGACAAAAAAATTGATAGAGAAACATGAAATTTGGTGTCACGATTGTGGAAAACCTAAGTAACCATAATTTTAACATAACAACAAAAGCTCTCTATCGAGTCCCATTAAAATTCGGGCGTGTTAATTAAAATATAATAAAATTTGTGTGTATGTATGATGTTTCTTTTGCAATTTTATTAATTTTGTTCCCAAAAATAAAAAAAAATTACATTCACTTAAATAAAATCAGGTTTAAGTCCCATTTTAAACGATTTTCTTGAAATTGGTGGGTGGTGCGGTTTTGGTGACCGCCAGTGTAGAATTAGAAGAATTAGTCAAACGACAATTTCTGTGTAAGAAAATTATACCTGCTGGTACTTTATTTTTTTTCTTACATATAAAAACTTCGCTCTCTACATACAACCTTTCAAGAAAATCTAAATTTACGAAGATCTCATAATTCTTCCTGTGCTGTTATTAATTTTTTCTCATTTTAAACTCGGTCCCAGGGCAAAAACTTCAAGCCTAGACCTAAAATGCAGAAGCTAAAAACCCATATTAAAATAGGTATGTGTCGCACAGTGTAGCTATAAAATATGAATATGCTTTTACTCCTTCTCAGTGTACTGTTTGTACTTCCACTATTACTCCTTCCTTTCTGACCATCTGACCACTCAAGAACTTTTGCTTTGAATTATACTTCATTTCGTGTATTTTTTCTTATTTCTTTTGTTTGCTGTTTCGTTTATTCTTTTTTACATTTCCCGGTAAAATGAGGAGAATTTTCATTTTATTTAATTTTTTTTTATTTGATTCGGCCTATTTTGACCCTTGAAATTGTAAATGCCATGGAGCTGCTGCTCCAACAATAACAACAACGACAACGACAACAACAGCAATGAGAACAATACTTTCTTAATGGCCTCTCTTTCTGACAACGGCAATTTGCATGCATAGTGGTAAAAAATTTCAAAACAACATAATCAACGAAATAAAAAAATAAAAAAATAAAAAATAATAATTGGTGGAAGAAAAGAAAGAATTTTTAGAGGAAAAACTTGAAGGGGCAAAAAAGGCTTATAAAACGCTGTTTGTGTTGTTGTTACATCTTTCACATTTTACGCCAGCAGCAAGCAAGTAAAAGCAAAACGCACACACCAATATACATACAACAACAAGGACATTCGGGAAATTTATTTAAATTAGGACGATGATTACATTTCGTATACAATGCTCTGCAACTCACTCTTTCATTTTCAACTATACGTCACACTCACTATCCCGCCACAATCACACTCGCTCGCTCTTTCTTTTTTTCTCCCTCTCTCTCATGTACGCTGCCACACAAAGTTTTTATATCTTGGCTTTCTGCGTTCATTCGCCTGTAATTTCTTAGCGTTTGCCTTTGATATTGTTTTTGTTTTTACTCTTTCATTTAAGTGTGCGGCGTGAGTGTGGGGAGGAGGGCGAGTGGGTGGATGGTCGAGCTCAACGGCATTGTTGTGTGTGTCATCCCTGAAAGGGGTCGCAGGTGCAACTGAGAGATAAAACATTCGTGCGCGTTTCGTATCGTTGAAGCCGCTATTTAGCAACAACAACAACAGCGAGAGAAAGCAAAAAAAAAAAAACAAAACAACAAAAGCGTAGCATATGCAAATGAGTTTGACGCTGTGCGCTAAAGTCATTTTTTTTTTTTTTTTCATTTTACATTCTTTGCTTCTCCTTCCGCCGCTTTACCTCCTCTGCCACCCACTTTAGCACAAGAGAGGGTTGTTTTATGTTTTTGCTATATGTAAAATTATTTGCGCGCGCTTTTTGGTATTTTTTCTTTTGTTGTTGTTGCTTTTACACTTTTACATCCAGCATAAAGAATGAAGAGAGAAAACGCAAAGATTTTTTTGTTGAATTTCTTGCACATAAATTTCGAAAGGAGTAAATGCGCCGTACAACAACAACAGCTCTCAAAAATGTAATGAGCACAGGTTTTTTTCTTTTTCATTTTTACATACATACAAAATGTTCGTTGTTGCTGTTATTGTTTGATTTCTGAGCAGCTTGGCTATAAAGTAAATAATGAAAAGACGAAAATCAAGTTAATCGCACGTAGGAAGAGTTTCAGGAAAGGGGAGGGGGGGGGGGTGGTTGATAGGTTTTTGGTTAAAGAAGCATGAAGTAAAGATTGGGGTATCTGTAAGTGTCTTTGAGAGGGGGTTGAAATAAGAAAAATGTCATAGCATTAATTTATTTTCTGTACGTTGCACTATGGTGCAGATGAGCACATTTTTGGAATAAAACTCAGTGCAATAACTTAAGAAAAGGAGATATTAGATAAGTCGGATTCTGGGAAAAAGTTAAATTTCACTGCGAAAAGCAGGGTTGAAATCGGTTAGAAAGAGTTTTGGTAGTCTTCAGCGGTTGTGCTCGATTTGTCGAATACGAGACCCCCTTGGCATCCTAATGTACTATGTACTTAACAATTATTGCTTTATAATGAAACTGCTCAAAATGAAGATATCGCTTGCATAGACCTTCTGGTCTATCGCCCTTGAATTTGACGAGTTTTTAGTATTTTTTTTAAATGAAATAATGAGCAATAGTATTAAAACTTTGTAGATATATTTTATTACTTTAACAATATACAAAAAAAATAATAAAAAAAAATTATAATTTTAAGTTAACTAAAAACTAAAATTACAGTTGCCCTCTTCAAAAAAATGGATCTTGCTGGTGGGACAGGTGTTGGATTTTCCACTGATCTCAAACAAAAAAAAAGAGGTTACAATTGGTGTGAATGTAGTTATCGCAGGAACTAAAATGAAAAAACAAAAAAAAAAATTTTGACAAAATGGCGCGTTGTTGAAATTTACTTTACGAAAACAATACTTTTTTCAATACTTTTGGTATGTAAAAAGTAAGAAGTATTCATTTTTTTAGTTTCTGCGATAAGCACTGGTTTTCTGAATAATATAGTAAAATTTGAGACGAATCGGTCGAGTAGTTTTTGTTTCTTGTGTCCCACCGTGCAGAAAAATATAGTTTCGAGATAAATGAGTTTAAACTTCAGTCGGCCCATTTACCTGCTCACGTACTAAATAGGCTGTGGAAGTCGAAATACTGGAAATATAAAAAAAATGTAGACCAGAAGGTGGCCTTAAAACAAAAATGTCTGAAATTGTATGCCTGATGATACCTCTTCACGATTATATTTGCTAGATTCATCTAGAAATGACCACTAGGATTACGGGTCCCAGTTCCCATTTATCCCCACATAACTTTCCTGTCTATTTACTCTCTTCTACTGGTTCTATCCTTGGGTATAGCACAAAGGTTCTCGTTGACTGAGTGCTTTGGTTAAGTCCAGCCCACCCACAACTCTAAACCACTAGGATTTCTGAAAATTCTGAAAATTTTTTTTAAGAATTTTTCAACAATAATATTTAAGATGTAGCATAAATTAATGTTTGTTTCATGATATCCATAGATATATCGCTCATACTGCCATAACTCAATATCTGAAATTTTTGAATTATTAATACAAAATTACACTTTCACATTTGATCTTTCAACTGACAAAATCTCGTTAGTTGTGCAATTCAAGAGTTTATAAAAAATAAAAATTTCATAGATCGAATTCACAAATAGAATTGATCAGCATTGCCAGTTTTCACCAATAAAATAGTCTATCCAACGTTTCTATCCATTAAGATCACGCGTAACATAAATTCCACTGAACTTCCGCTGATGCAAGAATTCTTAAATAGGAAAGAAAATTAATGATTTTTCACTAATTTGGTGTGAGAAGTCACTAAGAACATGTGCATACGCCACTCTTGCTCTGCTTTTTCAACAGAACGCTTTCGCTTCTTTTGTATCCTTACAAGAATTAGATTAGCTATTTCGATTACAATTTGAGCTTCACAGATTCAAATAAAATTTCTTTTTTATTACCCCTCTCCCTTAGCTTTTTCCCATACACATACACACACATCCCTATCCAAGAATTTCTCTTTCATATTTTACCCATAGACTTAACGAAGAAAACAGAAAAAAAAACAATGACATTTTTTGAAAATAAATTTTTAAATTTTTAATTTATGCCAAGAAGGAAAAACATGCAGCCCTTTTGCATTAGATATATTCACTTTTCATCTCCTTTGCTCCGTTTCCCTCTCACTCACTCTATCTATTAGAAAATACTCTCGTCATTTTCATTTAAATTCGAATGTAAATTTTGTTTCATGAGACTCAGTGCTGCTGTTGATGTTGCTGTTGTTGCTACTGAGGCCACAGCTGAAGTAAATAACAAAATAGCAACTGAGAGTGGAAGCGGTGAGAGGATGTGGAGCAAGGAGCTGAAAACGAAAAAAAGAAAAATGTCACAGCTTTCTTTTAACCCCAACTCGTGCTCATGCTGTTTCCGTTTTGTTTTTTTTTTTTTTTTGTTTTCTTTAAGATTTTTTACTCACTTGGCAACATGTATTACCTCCTCCTTCACCAAACTCGTGTTCTTTTACTCTTTTCGTATATAACCGCGCGGTGGTTTGAGGTTATGTCGCCAAAAAAAAGTTGAAGAAGAATGAAAATAAAAAAAAAGCGAAGGGTTTCCATAGAAAAAATCCATTTTTTATCATTTTATCCTTTTTACTCATTTACGGTGCTAACTGAAAAATGAATGAAAAGAAAAAAAAAAAGAATGTCGCCATTTTCACATGAAAGAGAGCTATTTTTGCTTGCTAACTTGTATACTCTACAGAAAGCACTGATGAATTTTTACACGATTATTTAATAAACAATTGAACTTTGAATAACCTATGGGCTTTCTAATGAAAATATCGCGTTGCGTTTAACAGTAAATGGGCGTGGTTACTGCTTGGATTTTGTATGAAATATTTAATTCATCAGCTTGAGAATATTGTCAGGTGTTCCGGGCTAATTTTCAAGGTTATTTCGGGAATTTTTTATTTTAACAAAATAAAATAAAATCATTTAAATTTTATTATATTTTTTTATTTTATTATTGACATCTTTGACCGTAGAAAAAAAATCTTTTGGACTTTATTTGCCATATTTTTTTATATATTTTTTACGTCATAATGTACACAAATTTTTGGCCCCCGTGGTCGCTTAGTTTCTCTGAACACCCTCTAAACCTAACCTACATCTAAGGTGGACACCTAAAAAAGGTGTGTAGCAGGCACGGGTGATTACAGTACTTGAAGTCATCTGAGACAAAAAATTCAAATAGAATATTGTTTTGTTCAAGCCTCCGGGCCGATCAAAAAAATGTTGTTTCGAGAAAAACGCTTTTAAGAAGTGCTTTAACTTAACTAATATTTTAAATTTTGGTCTGAAATTTTACTCTGAAGTTTACTCTCAATATGAAATACTTAATAAAAAAAAATCGATTTTTTGAAACTCGAACACCAGACTACATCCTTCACTAACTAACTAACTAAATATACCGTGTTAAACAAATTTCATTTTTATTAGAGGTAGGCCGGGTTATTGCTCAATATTTATAATTTTCACAAAAGTTATTCTAGAGAGTTCTTCAAAGAAATGAGCCAAATTTATTTAATTTGACCCACTATTATTTTTAAGTTAAATTTTTCAATATTTTCAGTTTCATAGGACACTACGCCACTTTACCGGTTTTGCCTATTTTGTTATCTGGTTATGTATCTGTACACTTAACTCGTAATATTTTTGTTTTTCACTTTCAACATGCTTGTCACAATCGAGCGATATATTCTATACTGTCTTTATGGTTGGAACATTGGCCAATAAGGACTTAGATGAGAAGCATTCGATCTTTTCGTGAACTGTGATGCTAATGCTGCCAGCGTAGTTTGAAGCGTTCTTGCAAATATTAATCAATTGTTCTCTTCTACGGTCCATCATCTGTTGATATTCTAATATTAAAATAAAAATTTCGGCTTTGGAAATGATATTTTCTAATGATAACCACGTTTGGTTTCTTAATTGTTAATTTCTAATTTGCTATTCTGATTTCAAACTGGAAAATGTGTAAGCGCCTGGTCGGTGTTCGACAAACACAAAACATTTTCTCCCGTGCTCGGTCAAGGTGGTTACATTCAGCTCGTTGCCGAGTTGTTTTTTGTCAAAATAAACTCGTTTGCCTAATACTATTTTGTATGTAATGATACTGTTTTGTAAAATAACTCATTGCCACCCTGAATACTCGGCGTGCTCGGTGTACAATACACCGAGCATATCGTGTTCGGTGTGAGAGTGAGTAAAGACTCTCTCTTTGTGTTCGATGCAACAACAATTTCATGGTGCTCGCCGAACATACTCGCAATCCGCAATATAACCACAGCCTAAAGGTAAATCAAAAACTAATGAATTCATTATTATTTTTTTTTTTTTGTATAACACAATATTGTAATATATTTGATCTCAATAGCAACGTAATTACATTTATTTTGAATTTTTTTTTTATTATTGTTATTTGTTAATAAACTAAACTATACACATTCCATTTTTATTTTTAATAATTACAATAATAATAGTAATAATTTAAATACTTAAGAAAAGAAAAAACAACAACAATTTAAATTAGCTTAAAATTATTAAAAATCTTATTATGTAGAAGTTTATGTATTATTTTAAGTTTAATTACATACATACATATTTATTGTAATTTTATTTATAAATTTGACTATATTTTGAGATTAAGCTATGCATTATTATTACGTATTATAACAAATATATATATATATTAATTTGTTTATTTTTTTAATTTAATATTGCACAAAGTTTTTACATATAATTATTTATTTATTATAATTTTTCTTTTCGCATAAGTTTCAAGTTTTATTTTCAATTATTTACATTGTAGTTTTGAGTATTTATTAACTATAACTATTAAATTGACATGCTTAAACAAGGAAATTATTTTTATTATTATGAGCTTAAATATATTTATAAATTAATAATTATTTTTGTATATTACTTAATTTTGTTTTTATATGTGAAATATAGTAGTGCATTAATTGAATTTTAAGCATTTTAAATAAATTGTAAATATATATGGGAAAGAAGATTTTCCTTCATTTATTTACAATTAAATTTAAAATGGGAAAAACTCTTTTCTACACTCTATTGTTTAATTAATCCGAGGAACTTGTATACCATACACTTTTGAATGAACAAAGAAAATTATACAATTTTTCATTTATATTTTTTTGTTTGTTTTTTTTTTTTTTTGAGGGTTTTTCATTTAATTTTTAACAGATTTTTTGTTATAAATAAAATTAATTGTGTTGCTTACTTATATGTGATAAGTCTATAATTTAATATTTTTGAGGTATATTTTTGAATGCTTAAAATTTTATGTTTTTAATTAACACTTATATATTTATACATATATGTAAGTATATACACAATTACAAACTATTTTTTATTTTACTTTAGGGATTTTTGTTGTATACAATATTGTAGAAAAAATTTGGTTTTATTTATTAATTTAAGGGTTTAATATTTTTATATATTTTTATTATTATTATTTTTTATTTTTTTTTTTTTTAATAAATTCTTTGAAATTCTTGAAGTTTTTTCCATTTGCATTACGAGCGATTCGCTTTCTTTGCTTCTTTTTTTTTTGGAGGTATTGGAGGTATTTGGTTATAGTATTCCTGTGTCTTTTTTTAATTTTAACAATTTGTGTGTTTAAATATATAGTTAGATTTTTGTTTTTTATACTTATGATTGTATATATGGTTTTGTTTTTTTTTTATTAATATTTTCGACAATGCTTTTTACAAGAAAGAAAAATTGAAATTCTAAAGATGTTTATTTAACGCTTAAGTGTTGACAAAGAATTCGGAGATAAATTGAGACGAGTTAAAAGAAATACGAAATACAAAAACGAAAATAGAAAAGATAAAACATTTTATTTTTTCAGTGAATCTTTTAGAATAAACCATGAAATTAATTGGTGTAAAAAAAATATTTTTAGAAAAACAAATTCGCTTGTAATAAAACATTAGAAAGTGTAATGGAAATATATATAGAAAAAAGATTAATGGGAATATAAAAAAAAAAAAAAAAAAAAATTCAAAGTCCTTTCGTAAAAAAATCGTTCTTTAACAACTTTTTCCCAACAACTAAAATAGTTTTTTGTGAAGTTCTGTAGAAAAAGGTTTATTTATAGCCAACATGATACGATATCTCCGTCCCTTTACTTCATGCCGTTTCAACTAATGAGTGAGACCTAAGTGGGTGTCTAATCTAAATATCAGTCAAGTTTTTAGGTTATCGAACTCCTAGATAAATGTTCGTTTAGGAAACTCTGTCTTTCCGCATATCTTCCAATGACGCAATATCCCGTAAACGCCCAACTCACGGTATTAATAAAGTTTCATTATTTTACGGGTGATTTCTAACAAATAGCAATGATTTACAGCAGTGTTCTAGCCAGAGCTGGGCGGTTTCGATTACTTTTGTAAGTATGATTACAGTAATCGTACTCAAAAACTAATCGTACTTCTACACGCCCAGCTCTGGTTCTAGCTAACTCATTTGCAGCTTCATGCCCCAGTAAAACTTTGTTCCTCGGCAACCAATTGAAGCATATACAGAACAAATTACCAAGTCATCACATTTAGAGATGCTACAAAATTAGTAGAAGGAGAAACTTCTGCTTAAAAGGAATGAGTGGAAATCTCTGGTCACCTCAAAATAAATGTTTTTTAATTTGTTTTTAAGTTGGAAATATAAAACAGTTGGACATTTTTTTTAATTAATAAAAACGAATTATTTTTTGAATTGTTCGTAGCTGGAGTATAAATCAATAAAAAAAAACGTATTAATTAAAAATTCTGTAGCTGAAAAAAAAATTTTAAAAAATGAAAAGAAATGTTTTATTTTTTATTCTTCTTTTATTATTTTTTTGTAGTTATTCTTTTTTATTTGTGTATTTTTGTGTATTTTTTTTTTTTTTTGATTTATATTTCATTTTGATTTTTTTCTAAAACTAAATAAATTTAACTGAAACAAAAACAAAAAAGACAGTCCATTTTCTTTAAAACTAAATATCTATAAAATATAAATATAAAATATAAAACTTAAAATTAATTTTGATTCAGCTCTATTTACAGAATGAAAAAAATCTCCATTATATTTTAGTCATAAATAAATTTAGAGTGTGAGGGTTTAAAAATAATAGTTACATTTTTATGTATGACTGATAGCCAGTGAGGGAGAAAAGGCTTAAAGCACGCAAGTAGAAAGGTAAACTTTAGATTCTTTTCTGAACTTGAGTTGTCTGTCTTTTGACTTGCATGCTTTGAAAATATATAAATAAAAAAACACATAAGGCGGCGTCGAGTAACGAAATATGGCACATTTTTTTCGTTTTCATAGTTTTTTTCTTAAGCTAAAATGTACAAAATTTATTTTAATAATTCACATTTTTTTTTTTTTTTTTGATTTTTTCCCCTTGAACTTTTTATAATTTTTGTAAAAAATTTTAAGTTTGATTAATTTCGTTATTTTAGTTTTAAGTTATCTATTAACTTAATCTTAAGTTCTTTAGTTTTATGATGTACTTGTACTTAATTGTTTAATATTAAATTCCTGTGTTCATTGATTACTTTTTGTGGAGTAGTCAGTAAGTGGGTAGTCGAAGAAGAAAACTGATAATAGAATATTAATGGATGGCTTGAAGCAGTAGTGATCCAAACGGCATTTATCATTTTCTGATCATGAATGAACCACATAAATCCGTTTTAGGAATTACGTAAGAAGAAACATGGAACCGAATCAACTGAAATTATACCGAATTTGAAAAATCTTTAACCCCCGTCTCCAACTCCGCTAGTGCTTCTTACTCATTCATGCTCAATTTGACTCGCAGGGATCACTTTTGCTTCAAGCCTCTTCTCGCAATATGCTTTAATGTTAAGTATTAATCTTTGGATTTATATCTTTGTATAAGTTACTCAGGGTTCTAGTTGCCGAGCTTACCCTCGTTTATCGCTTCCAGCTGCTGCAATATTATTTGCCATAATCGCATCTTAATGGTTGCCGTCGATCCTTCGGTGTTAGCCGATAACGACGATGGCATTAGCAAAATTCTGTCCTATTTCAATAAACGATTCTGATTAAAAAATAATGGGTTCATTTTAAGTTCTGGACGTCCTCCTTTTTGATGGTGTGACTGTTCGTATAGATCCGCTGCATCTTCAATCCGCAGCAATTTCTCTTTGCTATATGCGCTTTCTTTGGCATTCTCAAATATTGTCATTAGCGTCGATGAGGTTCTTGTTGTTGTGTTGATAAAATTATTTTCAGAAGCGTATGACTGATAGGAGAGAGGAGCTCGTGAATAACCCATAGGATCTTGTTTTAAATTTAAATCTTTTGCCGATTCTGTTCTATAATCAAAAGCACTTGCTGGGCTTATTGGGCTTGCTGGACTAATCGGGCTTGCTAGGCGTGGTGGTGATAAAGATGTGGTTGGTGACCGACGGAAACTCAGATCTTCCGGTTCTGTTTGTACGGGCAAGACATCATGCTGGTTAAATAGCCTCACTGGTGTTGGTGTTCGTCTGGTCAGTCGAATTTCATGCGCCTTACGTGGTAAACGTCCACTGGCACTGCCATCATCGGAAAGATCGAGAGGTTGATCATCAGCAGCAGCAGTGCTGCCGCCGCTTGTTGCATCCGAGTGGCGGGAGTTTTGATCATCACTGCTGTGAATTGTGGTTCTCAAATTAGTTGCGTTTCGCACAATATCGTCCATCGATTCATACGCAAATGATGGTAGTGGAATCGTAGTGCCAGTAGTGCCAATAATAGTGGGACTAAACACTGGTCCTGCAGCAGGTGTGCTCGGCCGACTGGATGAGGATAGGCGCCGGACAACGGGAGTTGTGGCTCGTCGCCGTTGACCCATGCGTATTGGTAGATCACATTTATGAGCAGCCATGAGATCACGCTTTCGGAATTTCGCATGACAACGTTTGCATTCTAGCGGTTTCTCATAGGTGTGTGTCAGCAAGTGCGCCTTCAATTGGTTCGAGTCGCTGAAGTTGCCGCTGCACACGTCACACTTGTACGGGCGCTCACCGGTGTGTACGCGCAAATGTCGCCGCAAATTCGCCACTTGCACAAACTGACGATCGCAATGTTCGCAGTGATATGGTTTCTCGCCGGTATGCAAACGCATATGAGTCTTTAAGTGATGATCGCGTGTGAAGCGTTTATGGCATTCGCGGCACTCGAACGGTTTCTCACCGGTATGCGTACGTTCGTGATTCTGTAGTACATGCTTATAGCCGAAACAGCGTGAGCAAATTTTACACTGGAAATTCTTATCACGTGATCCATCGCCGCGGCGCTTTTCACGTCCATGCGCCGAACCTGGCGATGAACCACTCGATGGCGGCGACATGGGTCCATTACTGGCGGTGGGTGTAAACATGTGAACGCCTATATTAGCAAGTTCGATGGGTGGTACGTAGACGGGGATTGAGCTGGACGCATTAGTTCTGCAAGCCCGTTTTGCTGCCGGTGGCGGATCGAAGGTATCGGAGCAATCTGAGACTCGACGTACGTGCCCAATACGCTGTTGCGTTGTCGGTGGTGTAATTAAATGTTGGCTAAGTAAAGGGGAATTCGCGGATTTCACGGAATTCGTTGGTGTTCTTGTTATTGTAGCGGACGGTGATGAAGCAGGATCACGAGGGCTGTCAGGTGGTGAAGTATGAGCGCTATTAATGTTGTTGGCATCTGTGTGTGGAGGTGTTTGTTGCAGCTGATATTTCTGCTGCTGCTGCTGGTGCTGCTGATGCTGCTGATGCTGTTGCTGCTGTTGCAGTCCATGGACAGCCCAATTTGAAATTAATGCGGCGGAAGCTTGAAAGTCCGCCGGTTGTTGCATATATACGCTGGCAAGTGGTTGAAGGTTGGGTGTATGAAACAAGTACGTCAAATGATGCTGATACACTGCAGCTGCGTGAGCTTGCTCAGCAAGTAACAGAGCCTGGTCGCTATCTGCTTCGCCGTTACTCTCTTCTTTTTTTATTCTGGCAGCTAAGACAGCAGCAAAACCTAAGATAATACAGAAAATGTGATTAGTTTCAAGTTTTTAGCTCCAGCTGTGTATAAAATTGTGTGAAATGTCAAAAGCAGCAAAATCAATGAGTGTCGCATTTTGAAATGGGTAAACACTAAAGAGGTGCAGAGGATTTAAAAAGTCTATCGATATTTCTTTCCTTAACATGGCTTTTTCAATTTCCGAGCGGGAAATTGCCAAAAAAGAGAAAAACTAATTGTGTGACGACACGTGTCCAAACAACAACAACCGCTTTTCCTCTGCTTCAAATAACCCACATACACACACAACGGAGTAGGAGGAGATGGCGCAAAAATAACAGAAGTGCAGTGAGAGCATGAATAACATATACATGAAAACAAATGTGAGTATGTGAAAAAAGAGCGCAAAACAAGGAGAAATTTCTTAAAATCAAGAGTAACACATAACGGACATTGATTACCATACTGTCACTAAACAAAATTCGCTCTCTTGAGTTATAATGATTTAAACTTCCAAGTTTTCATACGAGGCAAAGCAAATGTATGCACTCTTTTAGCTATTAAACTCTGCAAACCAAAGCTAAAGCCATGGGTAGCGTAGTTCATTGACGGGAAAGATATGAAGTTTACAGTCGAAGTTTTAAAAGTTTTTATAGTGTCTGTTTGGTAATCAATGCGCATATGTTTTCATATGAGTAAAATCATGTACATATGTGAAAAAAGAGTCAAAGAGCATATGTAATTTTTGTTTCGGTAGAGCGTCGCCAATGTATTTTTATTTATAAAGGAAGCTCGCGTGAGTGGGTGAGCGAGCGAGTGCGTGCATGTGAAAGAGTTAAATGCCGGCTTAAGGCGCAAAACAACAACAAAAACTTGCAGCAGAAGGAAAAAGGTAATGTGTATCTGTATGCGTGTGTGTATAAAAGTTGTAAACAGAACGAAGAAAAAAGTGGCAAATAAAAACAAAACTGACGACTGCCATTGAGACGTCGTTATTGTTGTAGCGTGTGCTATTTTTCACCCTCTCCTCTGGTTTTCCTACGGTATTTTTGCGCGGGTATGTGTGTGGGCGAGTGTGTGAAAGAGGGTGTCAGCAAATGCTGTTGGCTAGTGTTGAATGAAATAAAGGGGTGGTCGGTTGGTTGGTTGCTCAAGTTCAATGCAATAAAGAAAAAATTCTTTACATTTTATTGTTTTTGTTGTAATTGCTGAAGTAAAAGCGTTAAATTTATACGCAATTAAAAAATTGCTGAACTTTGAATGAAACATTAGAGTAACTAAATAAACAAATTTGAGAACAATTTTCATACAAATATTCATAAAATAAAGCAAGCTCCAATAATTTTAATTTATTGTTTTTGTTAAAACTATAAGAAAACTATTTCAAATATGCTTCTTCATACAGGACATTTGTATTGTATTGTAGATCCATTAACACTTCCTGTTTATATTACAGAAAAAATCCCCATAGCAAGTACATGCGAAAACAATTATGAAAAGAAAATGGAAGAAAAATTGTTTTGAAAGAAGTTCACATATTTAAAAACAAGGACATTAAATTTGTTAAAATGATGCAATCTGAAAAGCAAAAACATAATGCAGTGATGAAAACAAGCTTAATCCACTTGGTTCCGATGGAATAAATAAGGCGATCAAGCCGAGGGAATAGAGATGTTCGCTAAGATATCAACTGCCGATAGAGAAAAAGTGGAGCAAAAAAATTCAGATATGCAAATTGATTAATATTTACGTATGTAATTGTAGCCCAATGCATTTTCCAGTTATGATTAAGTAAGACTTTTAAGACTTTGTAATGGTCACTAACACATCTTCAATGGAAATTTCCCGCCTTGGCCAGTGGTGGATATGCCAAACTACATAAGCCGTACTAGGAGATAGTGGGAAACTAATTCAGGACTTAAGATTGGAGAAATGTTAAAATCAAAGAACTACAACAATCTACAATACAAAACATCAATTTGGCACTTAGTTGAGTAATAAGAACCCACTGTTTAAATCCAATTCAGTTACACCAAAACAATCACTGCTCACACTTTTTCATTATTTTTATGCTTTAAAATTATTTGATTTATTTATTTAATTTTGCTTAGCTCGGAACACACAGAGTTAAAGTTAATTGTTTAAATAAATATATAAAATTATTTTATTTATTGTAAATATTTACCTCGTGTTTGTGCCTCCTGCAGCATTTGCATTGCCATTTTGATGTGTGTTTGATTAATTTGGTTTTGGTTCTTTTTAAACTCAGGAACTTAAAGTTCTTTATTAATTTAACAAACTATTTTGTTATACTTGTAACAACACACACACACACACTTTTCTTTTGGTTTGTAACATTTATTTAATGTTTTAAATTTTAGCACTAATTTTGTTTTGTTTTGTTTTGTTTTGTTTCTTGATGTTGAGGTTTCTTCTATTTTTACAACGATATTTGCACTTTTTTGTACTGGTGAGGTAATTAAGGTTTATTTTAAATAATTTTTTTGATTTGTTTTTATACGTTTACATAGCACAAAAAATGAGGTAGTTCGAGGTAGTTAATTGTTTTAAAAAATTATAATAACTTTGTATGTAAATTCGAGTTACTTGAACTGTGTAGCTTTGTGTCGTGCGCCGTTTTCTTAATTTTAAGAAATTGTTCAGAATATGAAGACGTTCACCACGAAAGGCTGATCGAAATGAACTGATTTAACACTCCGTTAGCTCGGCCTTTTATACACAAAGATTGAGCCATGTTGTCTATAGGAATGCGGTGAAAAGGATAAATGTTCTTCCGTTCCGTTTTGTCAAAATTCGTATGAACAATTTTTATGGTATTTATTAGTTATGATTTTTTTTAATAATTTTTTTTTTTTTTAAATGCAGGTAGTAGATGTATATAACTTCTGAGATATTTTTTTATTTTTTTCGGTTTTCTAAATTTTTATTCTCGGAAAAAATAAAACTCACACACCATGCACAACGAGACACAATTTACTACTGAATATGAAAACGCTGTGAGATCCAACTATATACTTTCATTCCCTGCGAGTACGTGTCGCAGATATGTACATATATATATATATATATATAGACGAGTCATCTCTAAATGAAAGAGATGAAATTTGAAGTATTGTTGTAGGTAATAAAACCAAACCAGTAACCAAAAACACAGCAGGGTTATTTTTAAGGGTGATATTCAGTCATACACTGTTCCACTTCTGCTCTGAGTGTGTTTTTTTTCCATAATCGTTTGAGTGTTTCTGCTTAACTCATATCTGCACTGTAGGAGAGAGAGAGTGCACGTATTTACAGTACAGTGTTAACATAGACTTAACATAAATATGTATATATAAATACTACATAAACCAAGTATAATAAACCAGCATGCACAGGTAGTTTTTACTCAATTATTTTTCGTGAGGGTGAAAAGGAGAGAGTTACAACGAGAGAGTGTCACTCAACTGTGGTAGAGTGCAAATTTTTGCATTTCAAAAATTGAAAATGATTGTCGGACTCACAATCACATTTTGTTGCTGGACATACATACATACAAATGCCGAAAGAACTATTGGATTTTTGAACATTTAATTACTTTATACTGAATAAAAATAAATAAATATATGTTTGGATTACAGTAGACGTTTGGAAACATAGACTTTGTAGCTTGCATAATTTATTCGTTTAATATATGAATAATATGTTAATTAATCTTAAACGGATGCTCTTTCAATCGTACTTTATAAGATTAGAGGGAGGCATAATGGATAATCTTCATATCATGAAACTAGTGATATGTTTTTATAATATTTAATTGTGAATATTAGCTTGAAGTCTTGAAAAGGAACACTGTGCCTCAAAAATCAACTGAACTTTTCTGAAAGGTTTCTTCATAAGTACACGGAAAAAAAAAGATTTGTGAAAATAACGTGTGATATGGGAAAAATTGAGTTGATAAAAAATACTGAATTAATATTGAAATATTCTATGATCAGCAATTAAAAATTACGGGGCAAACTATAAAAATTTATGAAAATATCTTTGTTTCATTGTTTTCATTTTTTAAATCACACATTTACTTTGTTTGATATGTTTTTATATATCAAATATTTTTCTATATACTATCATTCAAAAAAATAACTTTCAAACTGATTTGTTGGCACCTGGATTTGCTTCTTTCTGTAATGAGACATTTTGTATTATATATCTGGGACCTTTTACCAGAAGCTAGTAAGATGTTTACACTATATTAAATGAAAGTTTTAATATTTTATTAGCAAATGTCTTTAGCATTGGATGCCCATTTCATAATTGTATCGAACAGTTTTCCAAAAACCATTGAAACTGAAACACCATCTTTTTTTGAATTACCCTAGAATCATGAAGATAGCAAACAACTCGCTTTTGATCAATGCGATTTGAATCAATTATTGCTTTTGATATTAAAAGTATTATTATGATTAGTAAAAATTCAATTTCCAATTTGATAATTAACAAAATCACACTGTAAAAATTGATTCGAAACTCCAATAATATTAATTGTATTGTGAAGTTCAATGTGCTTATTCATTCGTAAATTTTATTGATTCATTCTGGAATTATTGTTTGATCGTAATGAATTACTACAGTTTCTCTTTTACTATCCGGGCAAGACAGGAAAAACTGTAATTATTATCAGAAATCCAATGAATTATTACAGAATATTTTTTTCCGTGTACCACAACTCTGTTTTCACTTTTGTTTGGGTTATTTCAGGATTTTTAGAAATTGAAGAAAAATTTTCTTGAAATGTGCATACATGAAAATTTTGTAAATTAAAAAAAAAAAACAACATAAATACATATAAATGTTTACGAAAAACATTTCGGACTCACGTATGTACAACGCCCCCAATGGAGCCTAAGAAACTCCAAAAAATTAATGTCGGTATAATTTAAAATATTAAAAAAAAAAGTTTTCTTACATAAGAATATTAAAAAATAAGTTCAAAATTTTCTAATTCAAAAGACTTACTAGCATTTTCTTAAATATCTCTGCGCCTTGGGATAATCAAAAAGAGATTAAATGGATTTGTAAAAAGTGTATTACAATTCAGAACTTTTTTCTTAAAGAAAAATCAGAAAATTCGAATGATATTTTCTTGAATTTCTTAAAATTCTGATGTGACCTGCAAAAAATAAAACGCTTCAAATCTTAATTCCTACAATCAGGTTATCACATGTTGACTAGAATATGGTCTTTCAATGTACATATAATCCACTAGGGTAATAATCTTAAAAAACCAAAAAAAATAAAGTGACCTCAGTTATTTGAAATCAAAACAGTATGACGCTTTAATTAATATTTCATTTAAGTCATAAATAATTTTCCGGAAACATTTTTATGAGCCTCCTGCTAAGAAATTTCACAAGAAAATCATCAGGTTAAAAAAACAGATACCCTTCTGAGAATTTTTGTAAAAATTTTTCCCTTGGGGAAATTAGCTTTAGCGACCTTTATTGAATTGCCAATTGTTTTCGTAAAAAATAAACCTTGCTTTTCTAACGAATTCAAGGTCTCGAAGAACTGAAAACGTTATTCGATCAACTCAAATAAAACGGCATAAAATCAGAAAACGCGAACTACGATGGTAAAAAAGTCGTTTAATTTCAATAATCTAGAGAACTCCAGGTAGGGTGTTGGCCCTGATTATGAATCCTCTCTGCTCCATGTGAAAACCCCAATGTGCGAAAAGTAGCGCCGCACTGTGTTATGATAATCGCCAATTTCTTTAATTTTTGAAAATTTTTTCAGTTCATACTAAACAAAAATCTCACATTTATTTGTTACTCTTTGAAGCTTATATACTTGGTTTAAAAAAGAGAGAGATAAAGAGTGAGAGAGTCCACTTGAAATGAAGTATATCATAGAAGAGTGTATGATTTTCATTTACTTCCTTATGTCTTATTTTTTATTCCCACAATAGATTCCTTCAAAAAAATTGTTTGTTGTTTTCGGTGTTCTTATAAATAAGTATATACATATATAAGTATATAGGTGTATGTAGTTGCTCTGACGCGCATACTCCGCTGAGCGCGCTCATTTGTTAATCATTCGTTTGATATTCGGATGCATATTTTTGTTTTTGTTTTGTTTATTTTTTGTTCTCATATACGTATGTATGCAATCGCATGAGAGAGTTTATACATACATATTAAATAAAAACATGTTCTCCTTTTTTGTTGTTGTTATTTAGATATTCGTATTTGGTACAGCACTGGTATGCTGTTGCTCACTCTGTTGCTGGTGTTGTTGTTATGTTTTCGGTTGTTTGAATTTATTTTAAGTATAAAAGGGGAAAAAGATGCTCTCTCTTTTAATTGAGTTGATAATTTTTCGGAGAGGTTAACTATTATTGTGAACAAAATTTAATAGAAACCAAGAACAATTGAGAGCATTTCGTGGGATATATTCTCTCTATGGCGGCTTACATTTATCAACTCTTTCAAAGAGCTATACTTAAATATGTACATATGTTTAGAAGATATGTATGTGTGAGTCTTTTTTTTCCTCTACATAAAGATCAGTGAGAAATTTAATTTCTTATAATTCTTGTGGGTACTATTTGCTTCTAAAATTGAAAAACCAAACATCAAGTAGGTACATATTCTTTTTTTCCATTTTCTTCCTTAAGTCATAAAAATAAAACATAGAGGTTGTTAAAAAACTTCATTTCTACACATTTCCCACACCTTCATTTTCTACACATTTTTTTGCAATTTTTTACCTCATAAAAAGTGAGAGTATTTGAGTTTTTGTTTTTGGTTTTTCCTGACTGTCATCAATGATTTTCATTTTTTATATCCCCAGCAACAATTGCATGGTAAAAAACTGAAAATAGTTAGTAACCAGCTGTTATTTCCATGGGAGCCTCGGGAGAATGTTCGTTTTTTAACAAACAAATTTAACTTTTCCATGATGACCATCATCATGTTTGCTTACTTCTTGAATTTGTTGTGCCTCTGGTCTCACTTATCATTCATTGTTATTTTTTACCATTTTTTACCCTAATTTTTTATGTTAGCCAAAAATAAAAAACGGGAATCTAAATGTAGATTGTTTTTTATTTCATTGTCGATCTGTCTTGAGGTTTTTAGTGTTGCATTTTTTTATGAATTTGAGATCTAGCATGCAATTTGTGTGTGGCCTGGTAGATAATTGAAATAATCAACTCGTGTTTTAACTAATTTATAATTTAATTTGAATTAAGTTTTACTACTAATTTTTGCAATTAATTTTTTTTTTTTGGTATAGAATAATTTCCTATATAGTGGAACATCGTTGAAAACGCAGCAAATAAGCTCAAATTCACGAATCTGGAATAGGTACTTCTGCTGTATCGGAGGTTAAATATTAAAGAATCAGATTCGATACTTAGATACATATATTTTCTTGCAAAGTATAACGAGACTCCAAATCAATGAACCTGAACAAGCTCAGAAGTTGTTGTTAGTAGTAGACCTACTAGTCATAGTGATACGGTGATGGATTGAAATGACATTATTAACATGAAAAGATTGATTTCTGAACCTCAATTTTTCAAGTAACTTAGGAATAATTGATAGTTTAAGAAAATAACTACAAATATAGTTATGTTTAGGACTAGATTTCTGTATTGGGGCAATATATGATAATTTTTACATGTTTATATTGTATTACATAAAATATTTATTAAAATTTAAATGTGGACAGACGGAGACCAGGGCACAGTTCTAGCAAATGAGGGTAACTATACTAACAGAACCTTCGAAAGTATACAGTTTTAAGCTGGTTAGATCATAGCAAAGTCAAAATCATTAAATGTAACATCGCATAAGTTACGTTGATATATAAGTCGGCTAAAGTTAGGAGTAACCGACGTTGCGGTGGAACACACTGATTTAAATTCGAATTCTTTGATTATCTATAGTCTTACATTGCTTTGCTTTTAATGAATCGATACCAATCGATTTGAAAGCATTTTGCAGTAGGATAATCATACATAAGAGTCCAAAGTTCATTTCAAACAAAAAAATATTAGTAAAAATATTTATGCGAACAACACATGAAATAGTTATCAATTAAATTAGTAATTATATTTGTTTACTTCCATTTTTAGAAATTTAAATAATGATTAAATACTTCAAAACATTTTCAAGTGAAAAGGTTAAACTATTATCTTAAATACTTTCGAAAATATTTACACATCTGACCAGCTGCTGGGATTAGTTCTTTCAACTGTTATCAAATATCATTAATTTTGAAGCGATTTCTATTGTTTTGATGCAGCTCAGAGTTACATGATCGATGATTCATATTGGTTAAGGCATGTAACTAATTAACAAGAACCTTAATCTATTGCTTAAAAATATGAGACGTGAGAAATAAGAAATATTAGCAATATTCCTTGCTTATAAACAGATAAGTACTAGGGATGTCGATCCCGAAGCACTTTCAAATTTCAATCCCAGGCTTAATCGGCTTTTAAGAGTTCGTGCTATGAAATGGGGGGAAAAATGTATGATTTTTTTGTCTAAATAAGAATGTATTAAACAATTTTTAATGGTTTAATTCCCAGAAACATATAACCTATCCTTGCCAAAATCAACTATCACAAAGAAAATGTGTGCCTCTTTTTCTATAAGGTTTTCGCAACTTCTGCTATTAGTTTTCAGGTATCTAATTACTTTTCTATATTGTCTAGACAAAATTGCTACAAACCGGAACCCAAATTAGATTTTACGTTTCACTTTTAGGTTGGTGGTAGTGTCATATAAAAAACTTATAAAAAATAACAAAAGATTTCACGAAAACATATTTTTTTTTTAAGGAATTGGTTTTAAAGGCTGTACCAGATTGCAGAAAAGAAATTTGTTTTCGCAGAAAAAATTTACGACCATTATAAAGACACTTTCCGATTATCAGAAGAATTGAAAGTGTTTTTCATCTTTGTAACTTTTTCTTTTCCGTGCCCTTTATATGTAGGAAGTGAGTGAGCCTTAGAGCACACATTTTGACCATAAAAAACGAAATAGTTTTCGCTTGCTCTGCTCGCAATAAAGAATAAAAACGAGGCTGTGAATCCATATCTCTAACTGCGCACAGCTTGGTAGATTACCTGGAAGTTATTACTATGGCGTACAATTACATATTTTTATATTACCTACAAAAAAAGAGAAAAAAAAAACACTGTTGAGTCATTTTTGTCCTTCAGTTTTTTCGTCTTCTTCTTCTTTTCTTGATTCTGTTGGTTTTTTAACATTATAATTTCATTTGTGGGCATTGGGTTTATTACATTTCATTCTGTTTTTTATTATTTTGATTTCGGGTTCAGTTTCGGCAATGTAAAGCCTGGAGATCAAAGAGAAAATATATGTGTAGTGTTAAAGTGTGAGGGTCTCGTGTTTTCTATTAAAAAACTAATGATTTTATGAGCAAAAGTTTAAAACGCTAGACAACTCTTTAAATCATTGGGAATGAGAAAAAGAAAAAGAAAAGAGTTACAAAAATTATAGAATTTAAGACTGAGCAGATCCGTTATAAAACGAGTAGAAAACAGTGCACAATGAATGTTTTTACCCATAGTAAAATAAACAAATAAACAAGTAGGCTAAATAGGTGGAGTAAAGTAAAGTAAAGTACTCTGGATTGTCAAAAAAAAAGTCATCGACAAAGTGGGAGAAACATGTATTCCATATCCAGAGTGCTATAAACTTTCTGACAATCATTTTTTTGAGAACCATTTGATATTAAAATCTAGTAAATCTCAAAAATTTCATTTATTTAAAGATGGGAGAATTCGACTTAGCATACTTCTTTATTTTACTTTGGTTTTTGCCAAGATATCGCTTCAAGTTAGTGTTCTCTTTCCATCATTGCTCTTGTGATGACATGAGCAGAGAGAGAAAAAGATAGGCCAATGAGTAATAAAGAAGTGAGGCAATCAGAAGACAGCACTCTCTTTTGAGACTCTTGTTGCAGAATAAACTTAAAAGAACGTTTACAATTTTTTTTAAGGCTCAATTTTGCATAAGTAACAGAAAGGAAAGTAAGGTTGCCAACAGTCACTTGAAAATCTATGATATAGGCAGTGCGTGTAAGTGATTGCCGAAATCGTAACGCAACGTAGAGTTCTATCTTCGATAGATTTTTACATTGACAAATAAATGCTTACGCTACGTTGCGTTACTTATGCATAATTGAGCCTTTATTTATTCCCTTTTTGTGGTGGTTATTCACACATAATGGAACATGAAATGCCCCAATAGGAAAAACACTGAAATATGCTGAAAGCTTTAGCTGAAATAACTACTCACTAAAGAAGTTTCGCTGAGGCCCTATGCTCCAAGTGAAACAACAAGCACATTGAGACAGAATAATCTGAAGGGAATTTGGGGGACTTAAAATTTTTTTTAAATTTTTTTAATTACTTTTGGTACAAAAATGTTTGTTTTTTTTTTGTTTGGATGTATTTCGTAACCTTAAACATACTAGATGAAAAAAGAATTTTTTTGTAAAACCAAGTTTATGACCGATTGTTTTTCATTGAAAATGCTTTTCTATCTTCTCCGTGTTCTGTCGTTTATATGTAGTTTAAAAAGAAAGTGACGCATTAAGGTCTGAAAAGAACAGTCATGGTTTTCAGGTCGGTTCGCTCGCAATAAGACATAAGAACAGGGTTGAAGCGCTGTAAACCCATATATCTAAAGCAGCACTGCTGCGTAGATTTCGTAGAATTCATAACCAAATATGACGCACCATTACATACTTTTACATTAACAACAATAACCTAAGCATTGAGGCTTAATCACAATTGCGACGTACGACGGAAAATCCGCTGACGGGTATCTGTCCATAAAAATACAACGCACTTAACGTATGAAATAGCACATAGTTGCGGTGGGAACGAATTGATTGCTTAGACTTAGACTTATTTTTTTTCTATTTCACCGTCGTAGGGCGATGACACTGGGTTGCATTTCTGAGCAGCTGATTGATAGTTCATTATTATTTGCATTTATTTGGCAATATAGATATTAATTTTTTTCTTAAACAATTTACGCAAAAAGTTTTAAGTAAAATAATAATAATATCAATGGATAATGCGGATTTCTTGTCGTCCGTCGCAATTGTGTTTAAGACATCAGGTGTTTATGATGCAACTGAAAAAATGTTTTTTAAAAAAAAAAGAGAGAAATAATATTAAAAAAAAAATGCGTAAGACATTAAATGTTTTGATAAAAAATAAAAAGGTTCCGCACACATTGCTTAAAAAAAAACAGGTCGAGTAATTTTTTTGTATTTAATTTTCATGGTTTTCTCTTCCAATATTGGTTTTTTAAAATAACAGTTTCATTTGCAGACTCTTGATTTACTACATTCCATTTACTTTCTTATTATTTTAATTACGGTTCTCTATGATTTCAGCAATGTAAGTTCTAAGAGAAGCACAACGAAAAAATGCTGGTGTGAGGCTGTGAAGGTTCCGTGTCTTCTATTAAAAGAATAATGATTTGGTCAACTTTTTGAATTCATTTGAAAAAAACAAAAGAAATATTTAATACAGAAATTAGGAAAATATTAAAATGCGAAGATAGTTATGGTTGAGTGGCTTTGTTAATATCCTGTTCTTCCTTCAAGTAAAATATTAAGCACATAGAGAGAGAGAGAGAGAGAGAGAATAATATAAATAGAATTCGTTAGAAACAGGAAAATAGCTGTGAGTCACAGTCTATGACCAACCAACAGAACTACCGCGTTCCAAAAATTATAGAAAAAAAAAGAAGACTCAGAATGGGGCAGTCTTTTTAGCATGCGTCGAAATCTCAATTGTAATTTGATTGTTTTGTTGGTTCCATTAAATTTTGTTTAAAAAAACAGGTCAATCTTTCTTTCAATATCTCTATTCAGTGAAGATATTTGAAATCAAATCTGTAATTCTGGGTTATGATTTCAAATATTAGTAGCTTATATAGGCTATTGAAAGATTAAGAACTATCACTAAGATCACTGATGAGGAATTGTGGCGGATTCCGAAACGGTCGTCTGATTTGCCCGTCTCTATATACATTGTTGTTGTGATGACTACATTTGTTTATGAAGCCTGTTTATAAATAACTTATCAATATCCGTCCAAAGTTCTAAACTCATTAGAAAGACACTAAAAAATGTAATAAATTCTGCCAAAATAAACTACGAGTACAATCTTGCTCTACTTTAATAAAACCAAATTTTCTTGAACAAATTGTAAGCAAAATATGTCAAATATCAACGTTTTAAATTACCAAATGCCCACATGGTTCTCTTCTTACTCGATGGTATAACAATAACTTAAAAAAATTACATATTTATCAATTTTTTATTTGATAAAAAATTACAAATTTCTGTTTTCTGTCGATCAAGGAAAAAGGGGTTGAAAAACAAAAGCAAACATACTTCAAATACTCAATACTACACCATAAACATTTGCAGAATTGGAACAAACAAAACAAGAGTGAAAAAAGGATTTTAGAAACAATATTGAATATTTGCAAAATAAAAATAAAATCAGAAAGTATGGCATAAGCATGCCAAGCATGTGCGGCAGTTAACGCTAACCAGCACCGAAGCAAGCAAAAACGGATTAAAAAAGGAGTAATAAACACAAAAGTTTTGAAATAAAATGAGGAAAAATTCAGCACAAAAAAAAAAAAAAAAAAACAACAAAAACAAATCATCAGGAAAAGACGAAAGGGGTTGCTCTCCTAGTATGAAATTGCATCGCCCTGCATTATTGCACTCGATATATGATATTTGCCCACAAATTTTTTAACAATTTGTAATACTAGAAAATGATGATGATGACAAATAAAATATAGCGACCCCTTCCTTTTTTGTTTGCTGGCTTCCTTTATTTATTTATATATATGATTTATAGTCAATCGAACATTTGCGGACATGATTTGATCATGATGATGAAATGATTTGAGGAATATTTGAACGCTTTGTTTACTCATATTAGATAAAAAAAGAAGATAATAAATGAGTTCATAAAAATAAGATTGAGAATCGCTGAATGCTAGAAAAACTGAAATGTTTAATAGGATGCCTCGGTTAAGTTATAGCGGCGATAAATTACATTACAATGGGCATAGACCACTTTGGGTCCAGAGTTCCGTATGATCTTCCTTCGAGGTTTTTATCAAAGTTAAAGAACGACCCAGTTTTCAGTACAGTGGTCACTGATGACTGACTTGAAATTATGTTCGTATTTCGTATATAGGCAAAGGAGGTAAAGAAGTTATAAAAGTATTATGTTTTAATTTCTTTTTTAATTAGATAAAAAAAAAACACTCTTTGTTTTTTGCGGCCCCTGAAGTAGCGCATTCGACAAATTTTCTATTCTAGGCACTTGTTGTACTTTCCTCGCGTTTTATTAGAAATTTTGCTTTGGTTTTAAGCGCATAGAATGGGCCATTGTAGAATCGACCTTGATGCATGAATGTGTTCTAAAATTCCATGAATGAGATTATGCTTAGAGGAGGCTGTTCAAATATATCAGTCCCCAAACATTCTGGGATGCCCATTCATTGCTCGTGACAAAATGTGCGAACTTTCTTTTCCAGAGATGCCAAAGTAAGTGGATTTTTTTTACAAATATTTATTTTTCTTTTCGATTTCAAATGCTTCTACTTCATTCAGGCCAAAAAAAAAAATAAAGTCTATTGAACTCTGAAAGCCCCTACCCAAGTGGGTTCGCTCCTGGAACGCGCTGATAAAATCTAAATAAATAAATTTGTGATCGAAAATTTTAACATGAAATCCAATTGATTTTTAAGATATGAATTCAAATCTGAATAAGAAATGTTGCTAGTTCTCCACCTTCTTGAAAACCAGGCCACTAAGCAAGTAACTGAGCATATGGTGCCATAGCAATGCATACATAGAAGACTTCACTTACATTGAAACAACAAAAGAGGTTGGTACCTATTTGCTTAACTACCCACAAAAAAATAAGCATATAGCATGTAAATCCTAGTTACTATACCATAACAAAAGGTGCACATCCAATTTCAATAGAAAAAAATGAAAAGGTAAATAATGAAATGGAATTTTCGAAATTTTGTCTTACATTTCCGCTTTCGTTTTTTAGGTTTTTCTTTTTGCCAAAAGTTCTATTTTCTATACTGCTGCTGTTGGTATTAAACCTAGAAGCGTGCTATGCTAACCTCAAACTGAATAATTGGATTTTCTTTTCAATTTTTATTTCGATATTTTAAGTATGCAATTCCTCATTACTTTCTGCCTTTGCATATGTAAACATTTTTTCTTGAGCCTAGTTATTTTTATTTTTCTTAAGATATGTTTGAATGAAAATGAAAGGATCTTGCTTTCATTTTCATTGAAAGATTAAATATTGCATAAGGGTGTCTTTGTATAAAAAAAACTCCTTAATAAAAAATGTAGGGTAAACAAAACACGCGCTTCTTCTGAGGCAACGTCAGCAGCATCCATCTACCGCAATGCCTTATGGCTGTTTTTTTTTTCTTTTTTAGTTTTAGATATTTAGGGGAATACATTTCCTTGCAGCATCCTTATTCTTTCTTTTTGTTTTTTAGTTATCAAAATAATACTGCATATGTGCATAATCACGTATGTTTGTATCAAATTGATTGTCATTTGTTCAAGTACCGCCACTGAGCGCGAGTATACCTTGTTGCTCTCGCTTACAGCAGGCAGCAACCATTGATCTGCGCTAGCACGTTCGCTACTTTATTCTCTCTTTTTTTTAAGTAGGACTTTTATTAGTGTTTTTTTTTTACATTTTTATATAGGGTTTCATTTGATTTGATATGTAAGTATGAATAAAAAATATTGAAGTAGGAATGAAAGGCATTGATGCTGCTGCTGCGCATGCTTAGCGCACGCATGCTGTGCGCACCTTTAGCTATATACGCGTTTATGTGTATAAGTTTAATGAAAGTGAAATTGTAGGTCATGGAGTTGCGTTTTTTTTTTGTATATACAAAAAAAAAAAATAATGTATGCCAGCATGGTATTCCTATTTTGGGTGACAGTTTAAGGATTCAGGTTACAAAATATGTAGTTAAACTTTTCTTTGCTTATGAGGGATAGCAGCTTAATTTTCTACTAATACTCAATGCTTTATTGGACATTGTAAGGTGAAAAGAGAGAGAGAAAGTATAATTGTTGTTGAAAGCATAAGAGAGTAATAGACTCTCAAAAAAATTCCAAAAATCTCAATTAAAATCACTTAGGAATTAGTCACTAATAATGCGTGCTTGCTTCCGCAAATTGTTTTAGTTTGTCTTAGGTCAGTTACAAATTTATCAGCATCAAATACTAAAAGTCTACAGTATTTTACAGATTAAAAATAAAAACAGGCCTATATTTTGGTTTAAATATACTACAAAGCTAAAATATAAGATTAGAATATGATAATGCGTACGAAATCTAAAACAATGTCGAGTACGCGCTTCTTTCAAGATCAATGATAGGAATTGTGCGTAGATCATTGAAAAAATAAAAAAATATTGAAACTAAATAGTAAACTGCTGAACTTTAAACACTTTATACATCTTCTAATGAAAATAATTCGTTGCCTATTTATTAGCCTAACTTAATATAGGCAATATTAATGGTTGCGTTTCGCAGATGCGAAACATGCTGGCAGAATAATAATACGCTCGAGAAAATAGCTGAGCACAAACTGAGCATGTTGCGTTTGTATGATACTCATGGAGCAGTGGTGTAGCATAATTTGAGCACTTGCGTCTACCAAACGCGACCATTGTATTTGTTTTCACGAAGTAAGACTAGCAAAATGCTGGATTGTGTGCAAAATACATTTTCCAAAATGGTTCCAAAAGTAACCAGGGGTTACAATTCGTGGAAACTGAGCTGTTTCCATTTATCACCGATGAGTATCATTTCTCATGTCTGGGAAATTTTAGTTACTCTTGCTACATTTGTAGAAAACTGTAAAATCTAGACAAATGGTCGATTAGATACGCTTTTTTATTACTTTTTTTATGACACGTAAACCTTTTTAAAGAGCAATACTTTATTGAACCGTTTTTTTTTTTTTCGAAGTACGAAAATGAACGAGTATGGTTTGAGTAGACAAAACTCAATATGATATAACTTGAAGTAAAAAATAAATTCCAGATGGAAGTAGGAAACTATTCTTTTCCTTTCAATCAATTTTCATGTAATAATGAGTGAAAAGAAAGCAGCCGACTGTCTGAGAAGTAGACAAAAAACTCAAAATTTTTTTTCAATTATGGATTGTCCAGATCGAAAGAAAACAGACCAACTGACTAACTTTGCCGAATGAAGTAGGATATAGATGATTAGTTTGTTTAATTTGATTATTCTTTATTACCTAATAAAATTACATTTGCAAAAATTTACTTTGTCGATTTACGCACTTTTTCAGAAGCTTTACGTAGAGAACAATTACACTATACAACACTGTTTTCTACCCATTTAAAAATTTGATGGTACTTAATGTCTTTTGGTCCGATGAATCCGAATCTGCCATCAGTTTTAGCAGTCGTAGCAACTAAGGTTTTTGAGATATAGGCAATTTTTTGATTTTCCAGACATGGGTCGACATTTTTATCAAAATTACAATTTTTCCGAAATGAAAAGTAAAGCATCTATATCTTTTCAAAAAGGTAATTAAAAGTAATGCTATGAATTAAAATTAATGAAGTGGTTAGTTTTTGTTTCTAACTCCGAAACTAGAGTTCAGAAATCCATCGCTGAGCATTTAAATTTTGCACAAGATAGCGTGGATTCACATAAAATTCAGCGATGGGATATTTCGTTTTCAGCACGTAATAACGACCAAAAAATAGAAAATTCGGAAAAAAGAGTTTTTTTGGTCAGAATTTCAACTTCGAATCTCTATAACTTTTGACTGAAATGGAATAGAATAAAATCTTAAATTAAAGATAATTTAATTGCCTTTTTGGAGAGATATATATGCTTTCCTTTTCATTTCGAAAAAATGGTAATTTTGATAAAAATGTCGATCCATGTCTGGGAAATCAAAAAATTGCTTATATCTCGCCTATATTGCCTAGATTCGGATTCAGCGGGCCAAAAGATATTATGAACTTTCAAATTTGGAGATGGGTATTGTAATTTTTTTCATTTTGTTGTATAGTGTTATTGAACCTTTTACTGCGGATCGCCTGCTACAGATTGATACTTTATCGAACTTGTTCTACAAAAATCGAGCTACTGTTAATTCCAAAAAATATATATTATTACGGATATCTCTGCATAGGTGGATTTATGTGCATATCGCTGCAAGACTGACATAAGTCAAAATAAAAAATTTTTGAGAAAATCGCAAAAACGACTAAACCCCTTCTCAAAAGGGGAGTTCATAAAATATCATTATGATTTTTTTCACAAAATAAATCATCAAATAGCAGTTATTCCTACAAAAGTCCAATTTTTTTTAAAACACTTTGCTAATCGCAGGATCTATTGAACCAAATACATACAAATTTCTTTGAACCAGCTATACTGTAATCGCTTGTGCTCTTAATTCCAACAGACTTGAGCTGGGAGTATTATTTGAAAATCTTTTAAACTAGATAGGCTGAAAAGATTTTGCCACCCAAAAGTAAAAAAGGTTAAACAAATGTACGTACATAAAGTAAATATTGCAGGACATATTGGCAGGACATTCATGTACATATACCCAACAATAAATATTGTTCTTAATATATCGATCGATTAGTATTTATTTTTTAGTATATCCTGAATGTTTTTCTAACTTCCTTCACACACTCACACACACACACAAATGCAAACATACTTCCGTATTTTGTTTTTGTTTCTTTTCAGACTTTTGTTGCTATTATTTATTGTTACATATTTGTTTTTGTTTTGTTTGGTATCCTTTGAATTGATAGCAAAAAAATATCATGGTTATTTACTTTTGTAGGTGGATTTATGCAATATGCTCAAAAAATAAAAGTAAAAAGTAAAAGAAAGAACCTCGAATAAAAGAAATATAACTGAACTGTCCATCAAATTTTCAAAATCTTATGTGCATTTTTTGGGCTATAGCAGTATGTAGGTTAAGGTGCATATCTATCTAGCTGGCTGGGCATGTGTGATTGGTGGGTAACTTCCTGTTCTGAAATAATAAGGATTAATGATTTTTTCTTCAATCAATTCATTTTTGTCTAATATTTTTTATGTGTGGGGTTATTTTCTTGCTATTTTACAGCGTATTGCATCCATTGTCAATCTCGGTTTTTTTCTTTCTGCTTTTATTGTATTTGTTGCGCTGCACTGGACATGATTAGCTAGCTATCCTGAGTATCCTTAGAGATTGATACTTTTTATAAAATTTAAAGAAAAATATATAGAAATCAAGTTTGTTTGTATTTCTCTAAGCGGATCATTAATACAATTAAATTGTATAATTTTGGTAAGGTCCTCTTAACGGAAGCGTCGCATGCTAAAGTGATGCAATCCAACTCAACTGCAGCTGTTTCTAATTAAGTGCCACAAATTTATTTTTTCTGATTTCGGTTTATCTCGAACGAATTTGAGACACATTTATGGTTTTTAAGCGGATTTGTTTATGTGTAAATGAAGACTAGCAACAGGTGATAGCAGCAAGAGGAGCTTCACATGCCCAGATCTCAGATGGGGAGGCAACGCTTTTAAAACATTTTGAGGCTTTCAAAACTCCGAAAGTTGGTCAACTACATCCCGTGATTGGCAATTATATGAGGTATAAGATGAGCCTCAGACTTTTTGAAAGATAATCCATAGAAAGCGACTCCCATAAGATCATATTCTGGAGTCAAAGAATTCGTCAATCGAGGGGTACAGTGCCAAAAAGAAGCTCCTTTAATATATGATTCAAAATATGAAGCGAGTTGCAAAATTCCATTATTTCATTTCAAATGGTTTGTTTCTCTTTTGAATAAAATTAATTGAAAAACCACATAGCAGTCTGGTTAACAGTCTGGTTAATTGGTAATAAATACTTCAATTGGTTCACCCTGCAAACAAGGTGATTTGGCCTCGATAGTCAGAACGAAGGCAGGTAATACTGGTCAAGGAAAGTGAAAAATCGAATGGAGTGGATTATGCGCACCAAATAATACAAATTTGTGAATTATGACCGCTTAGGAGGGACCAGGTCTTCACAAATCCAAAAAAACTCTTAACACATATTAGCAACGCATTTGGCTTAAATTACACAGCCACACAAAAAAAAAATTTTTGTCGAGTTCGAGAGCCAGATCATGTTTATTATATGTTTTTTGGATCGCTGAGTCCGAATCCGAGGTCCAAGAAATCCGAGCACTTCATAGTTCTGACATAACCTCAAAAACCTCATAAAAAATATTTTTCGGATCTGGAGATCAAACCATGCTTGGGTTTTTTAGACCTCGGATTCGGATTCAGCGACCCTTAAAACATATCATAAACATAGTCTGACCCCTGAGCTTGAAAAAAAAATTTATGAGGTTTTTGAGGTTATGTCAGAACCCTGGAGTACCTGGGGTTCTTTAGACCTCGGATTCGGATTCAGCGATCCCAAAAACGCATAGTAAACATGGTCTGACCCCAGGCCCGAAAAAACATTTCTTTTTGTGTGGCTCTGTTATCTATAAAGATAATTTGTTCGAACAGTTAAAGAGATGTTTTGTGAAATGGAGTCAATGCTGTAGTGCCATTCGCAGGAATACTTAATGCTGAAATTACATAGTTAAAGGACCGAAGCATTATGTTCCCAAATCACTGCGTCCAACTAATGCCGTTTGCGATATCCCTTTGATGTTGTCGTAGTGTGGTTGTATGAAGGAATTTCCTAAGTAACGCAGTCAGGCCCTCGTTAGACTTTTATAGAGACGCAAGATAGTCTATACAGTTTCTAGTTCAATTTCTCTGATTTAGCTTACTGAAACTCCATGGAAGGCCTTAGTGTGAATATTTTATAGATAATTCGTTTGGTCATTTCGTTGCATGCATGTCTACTATGCTCTAGCACTCAAGCGCGGTGTGCTCTATTGTGGGAAGCTAGGTTGATTAAACTAGTTTAACAGAAAATATAATAATGCTAGAAGCACTCGTCACCATTAGGAATATTAAAATTTTTATCCCTATTGATTTATTAGCTGAGATTTGGTTGATGATTATGTATACTGGTCATACTTCTTCAGAGATGAGCTTATCTGTCGTCGAATCTGAATATGTGGTCTTTAACAACTATGACTGGGCTGGAGTCACATTGATCAAGGTTCATTGTTATCAGGTTGATAACGAACTTTGCTCTGCCACACAATTACCACACACTCGAAGGAATTTTATGTACTTACAATATTAAGAAGGTGGTAAATCATGGAAAAGTCTTAGTTATGGGACATGTTCATACAAATTTAAGGAAAAATTAGTTTAAGTGTGTCCAGAGTGGAGTCTCGACTGCACTTTAGATTGGTTGTGTTGGAGTGGCTGTCACACTCAGGCTTGAACGGCCCATTGTGATACCACATAGTTCGACCTAGAGTTTAATGCCGATTCCGAACGGCGGTGTGGCAATTTTTTATCAACTTGGTGGTTTTGCCATTACCAACTAAGATGTGTACTTATACACTTTCTTATAACTGCACTTTAAGACTTACTTCCACTAAAATATTTTACTGTTTCGACGCTAGGAAATAAAAGAAGCCATATGGATAATCAAGACATTTCGCGTATGAGTAAACTGGAGCCAAAAATTAAATAACGAACTTTATTTCACAAACTACATATCGTCGCTTGAGAATTGATTTGGCGTATGTGTGTACAAATTCGTATACCTATACGCCAAATCAATTCTCAGCCGACGATATATCTTCTTTTTTTTTGTACTTTACTTTTATTTTTTATTCGATTTTCACACCGAAGCTCATTATGAACCACTGACAAAACTATCAACACTTACCCGACATGATGTCATTCAACATGACACTTTTACCAATGATCCAATTAGAGATGCATACAAAAATACAGAAAGAAAAGTAACGTACTTTTAAATTAGCAAACGAGAAACTACACAAAAATAAAATCTAGTTAAAATATAAAATACTTTTTAGTAAGTGAAACCCAAAACATTCATAGAAAGGAAACCTCAAAAATTCACACGTCAACGGAAAAATTAAGGATTAACCTATGCAGGACCAACAAAAAAAAACTTAGACAGGATAATCAGCTACACAATTGTTTGGTAATTAAAAAGAAGTCAAAAAACAAAATATCAAATTACCATGTGCGAACACACAAGTTTTTCCCCAAGAACCAGCAACGGCAGCAGCAACAGAAATGGCAACAAGACAATGTCAACTATCCTGTCAACTATAAATTTTTGACACATTTTCTTGTTAGTTGTCAGCAACAACAATCAACTGCAATGAAATTTAACAAAGCAGAAAAATTAACGCTGGAATTCTCTCTTCATTTATTGCAAAATTTGCAAAAAGTTGTTTTAAATTTAATAGCAAATTGCTTTGATTTGTTGTTGACAGCAAAATGACATTTGCAAATTTTTTTTTGTTTTTTTTTTTGGGTGCTTGCAACAGAATTTTGCGCGCACAAAATGTCAAAGGTGTTGCAAAGGTCTGTTAAGTAAAACAAAAAACAAAAAAACATTTTACCACAGAGCCTTAGTTAAATAAGTCATTTTGCCATTTCGATTGCTGCTATTAAAACCGATCACCAGCAAAATAATAGATGCCATCTGTGTCAACAAGCAGAACGAATTAAAATTTTAAACGCTATCCTTTAAGGAAGTTGTATTATCCTTTCAAAGTAAGGCAAAGTAATTAATCAAGTGCAGTTGAGTTGATTGTTAGTTGTTGCTATTTCTGTAGTTATTTAATAAATGCCAACAAGTTTTAGGATTTTTGAAGCACCTTTTCGGACTTGTATTCTATTTGATTTCATATTTTATTTATTTTCATTGCTCTTTTTTTTTGTCTTTAATATAGTTAGAAATGATTTATGATCATTAAAAAATAAAAAATCCTTAGAAAACTTTTCATTCTTTTTTACTCTTCCCTTTTTTATGCTGACTGCTGCTAGTTGGAATGAAATTTTTAAACAATTGGTGAACGTTTTGGCGTTTGCCTCACGTTACATTTTCCTATTTTGATAAACTCACTCAGATGAATTATTGTGCGTACTTGAATTATTGTCCCCAAGTGTGTGTTCTCAACTTTTTTTCCAGTTCAAAGATTTCTCTTCTTCTTTTTTATAATAAAAATAAGTCGAAAATTCATTCATTCATTCATTCATTTTGTTCCTTTCTTCAAGCACTCATGACGAATTTCACTTTCTATATTGCATTTCTTCAAAACCTGAGCATCCACTACTCTTATTTTTTACTTTATATAATATAAGCTATGTCCTTTACTAACTGACATTCCACCATATTCATTAATCATAATTTTTTTGTTTTTTTTGTTCATTTAGTTATATAAATTTAATTTTTTTCTATGTAGAATTTTCGTGGTTTATGAAATTTCGCATGTCATCAGCGTATTTGCCCTTTCTTCTTCACAACACAACTGCTACTGCTTCTCCTTTTGGTGACAATTGTTTTCATACTTTCTGGCTACTTAATAAAAGGCACTTCTCATATCTCGGTGCACGATTATTGTAGCATCATGCCTAATTTTTTCAAGCAGGTGTGCTAAAAAAAAGTAACCGTAGATTGTAACCATGGTATTGTGGGTGGTATTGTTGTACTTTTCTTATAATATGTTGAAAGAAATATAGGCAGCTGGCTCGAGTCGTGCCGCGAAATTTTCATACATGCGTCTAAGATGGATCAAGATTGAAAAGTTAGCTTCTTTATTTAATCTGCGGGCATTTGAGTTTGAATTTCTTTTGAACAATATGTAAATAGTCAGGTCATAGTGTTACAGCTACTCTTACAAAATAATTTTCTATTTGAAAGTCCACAAGGTTAATGCAAGACGCTTTGCAGCTTTGAAGTGAGCCAAATTAACACTAGGTAGGTCTTTTGCTAAGGTTTATTGTGATGCCTCCTATTAAAGAATTTAAGTTTTATAGCTCTCCAATGAAACTCTTCCCTATAAGAATTAGATTATCTCTTTAGAAAAGGTATCCGCTAGTAGCGAAGCCGTATCTTCACTGTGACACAGGGATGTGCTCAACTGTTTCTTCCTCTTTGCTACATATTCAACACATAGACGACTGCAGCTACACGACTACATCTCTCAAATTATAAAAACAACTTTTTCTTATGGAGACGATTATTTTGGCGACTACACGACCACCGACCACATTTGTGGCTGTAGCCAATTTGAAATCTATTTGGCTGTATTTGCTGCAGGTGGTGCCGCTTCCATTGTGTTTAGTAACTGACTACACGGCGACAGTTGTAGCCGACAGAATTTCGTAGTCGTCTGTTCGTGTAGCTGCTGACGTCGATGTGTATGGACCAATATCGTTCTAATCCGTAGATGAACAGACACTGGGAGACTCCCCTTCGTCGGGAGTCGAGTTTTCTTTTATATATACAAATAAACAGAGTGCAGAGTCGTTGACGTCGGCTCTCTCAGTGTAGTCTCATGTGCGCCATGAGATAAACTACGCAAAGCTTCATTTAATGTAAAGAGTTCTGAGTGTTTTAAGAACATGAAATCAATTAAGAAAACGCCCACTTCGAGTAAAACTTCTCGAGAGTGGAGTTATTGTTGTTGTAGTGGTCAGAAGCATTGATCATTGTAAACATAATTAAAGAACGAGTCATTTCATTTTAGAGACAACCAAGTTTAATCCTCTCCATTCAGTTGAAATTATGAATACTTTGAATAACAATTTCCTCAAAAATATTATAATCTCTTGAAATAAAAAAAAAAAAAAAATACCCTTTCTTATATTTTCCCCACACTCATGCGAATCATGCAAAATGAACCCAAGCGCATATTTTGAGATTTTAATTCTTATGCTTGTGTTTTGTTTTTGTAAGTGAAGAAGAAGAAGACAAAGACAGCAGCTTATCAGTCCCATGAAAGTATTTTTTGTAACCAAGCTGCCAAATTTTATTATGCCCGTGTGTATAATTTAAAAAAAAAAAAAAAACTAGAAGAATTTTCGCGCGTTTATCAGCAGAAGCAGTAGCAATAACAACAACAACAACAACAACAATAAAGCAACAAAATGGCATTTTAATGTTGTTATTTAATTCGGTAATCAAAATTTATCAACAACTTTTTTTTTGAGTATTTTGGTATTCGCAGTATTTCTTGCATTTTTGTTGCTACAATTTTATTCAGTTTTTTGGAACTTTATGCGTTGCAGCAGAGCAGCGCTGCGGTTGTTGTTGTTGCTGATGTCACTGCTGCTTTTTAATAATACATTAATTTATTTATTTAATATTCTTAATCTATAAAGTAGACACTTTATTTTTTGTGGTTTTTACAAACCATCACAACATATGCAAATGCTGCGGAGCATAATTCAACAGCATCTTATTGAAATTAATCAACATACAGCGGCCGCATTGGTGAATGAAGATCAAGGATTTATGAAGCTTATCAATGGGTCGGCCACTGCACTCATTCAATGTTGTCCCGAAAAAAAAAACCCGTCTGATTTGCAAAATAATTGTTAGAGTCAACGAGTAATAGCGCAACATGATTCAAATTCTTATCATTTTTACTTTTGTTTCCATTTGTGTTTTTTTTTTAAATAAAATATTTTTATTAAAGAGTGCACACATGAAATTTGCACGCAGAACTTTTAATTTCAGTCTCAAATTAATATGAGCTGAAAATTTTGAGAAAGTTTTCTTCTAATGCCCTAAATAAAACGTTCAAATTTGAAACAAAATATTTCATTGGACTATGACATGTTTCCAACCTGATTAGTTAAATTTTGTTTCAAAAGAGTTGCAATAATATTCAGAGAGAAAATATGCTATGCTTTGCTTTCAATTGACCAATCACAATCGCTGGTGTATGTTGAGTGAGTGGAAAAGCCGCTCAAAGAGAGCAGTAAGCATATCAGTTCCACGAAAACGAAGTTTTCTTTGATGCAATTGCTAAAATTCAATTGGAATTTAAGTTTCTTCTTAAAATTTGCTCAGCTATTTTTATCCATTATATTTATTTCAACATGTTGATTACAATTCATCTTACTATTATTATTCATAACCATAGTGATAATTTGAAATATAGATAAAATTTCACCTTTAGCCTTTTTCTACTTAAGTTTTTTGCCACTGCCCTCACTCTCAATCAAACATCGGCACTTTTGATATCACCTGCGGCATTTAAATTGTCACCCAAAATAGAAGAAGAAGAAGAGTGAAGAGAAGCGAAATAACTAACATCAAGGATTTATCTATTGCGTGCTTATTCAATATTCAAGAAGATTACTCCAACTCCTTTTTGTTTTGTTATGGTAGCAAAATGAATTTAATTTGATAATTTGCGACAGCAACTTATCATTCGAGGAGTGACAAAAGCGGCGAATGATGTGATGTCCTTTTGTATTGTATCAAGTTTAAAATATCATTCTATCATTCAGAGACGAGTATGTTCATAATGTCATGCAATACACGACTGGCTACAGAGAATATATTACAAAAATTCCACGCGCATTGTTCATATTCCTCATCATGTAATGATGAAATGATATCACACTATAAATTTTGTGAATGAACAACATGAAAAGCCTTTTCTTTTTCAGGTTTTTGAATTTTTGAATTGAATCAAATAAAAAAGGATAATCATGTTGCAAACAAATTTTCAAATTATTATAATATCACGTAAATATTTGAATGAAAAAAAGTGTGTGGGGAAAAAAGGAGATCAAAGATTGTGCGACATACTGGCATTGAGTTGATGTGATGTTGCACATCATAAGCAAGTGATAAATGATATTTTGCTATATACATATGTCGAATATGTTAATGCAACATGCTGCAACAACTCAATTTGTCACAGAAAAACGTGTAGAGGCATTAATTTTACCATATTCAATACAAATACATAGAAAACTTCACTAAAATATTACAACTATAAGTGATACATTTGTGACCAATATTTATTCGAATAACAATTGAATTGAACCATTGAAAACACTGAAAACAAAACCACTTAAGCCTGAACTTGTGAACATCGGGACAATTCATTGAGTAAGAATAAAATATGTTCAGCATGTATGAAATATCGACTCACTAAGATGCAAATGTGTTAAACTGAGTAAAGGTGGATTCACCGTCCAAGTACCGAGTTCCACGGCTCATTCTCGGTTGCCGTATCTCTCCAAATATGTAGAAAACCCGTTAATTCTGTCCATTTCTACCTCAAATTTTCAAAAAAAAAAACTAACTTCAATGTATTTTTTTTGTTTTGTTATAAAAAATATATAATACTATTAAAAAAAAAAATAGTTATATACATAAATACGCAGATCTGGCTTATGAAAAACTCGCGACTTATAATTGTGATACGTATGTAGTTCCTTGTAGACTTGTTTTCGGTACACACTTTGACTTCGGCACTTTCACGGGTAAATCTTTTTTCGGAAACGTTTGCATATACTGTGACATATCCATACGGAACATTTTTTCCTTCATTTCTTCACATTTGGTCCCGTTGATCAGACCCGTTTCTGTTGCATTGCCGTAACTTTGCGTTAAATCTTCTTTAGATTTTTTCTTTTTCAATATATGCACCACGCCCACATTACCGGCTTTTTGCGGTTTTATACGATAGAATATATCATAGATTGTTGTCATATTTTCCATATATTTCGCGGAATCATACATTTTAATATTAGTCTCATTGCCTCGTAAGCGATTTCTGAATGCCTCCAGTTTTAAGTACAAGAAATCTTCAACGCCTTTACGTGAATTCTTCTGCAGTGGTGGTTGGTAATTATCCTTGTAGAGGCTTTTATCCTTAATACAGCCACTTTGTACGAAAATTCCCGGGGTTATTGCTTTCTTGTCACATTCACCGGATAGACGATTCTCGAACCAATTCCCAAGAAGAACATCATGGTGGTACATGTGTTCTTTGTGATTTTCTGCATGCATGGATTGATGGATTAATTTTTGTTTTTTTTCTTAAATTTCTTCGTTTTAAATTTGTATTTATTTATATTTTATTATTATTTAAAATGGTGAAGGTTCTTTCATAGAAAATATTATTACAATACAATTTCTAATAAAGAAGTGACGTGTGATGCTTTCGAATTGTTGTATTAAACTGATTGAATAAATAGATTTATAGTCCATTGAATACTTTGCTTAGGAAAGTTTTTCTTGTATACGATTATTTTTACCAGTGCACACAACTACCGCATGAAAAAGTTGAGTGAGGACTTAGATTTCGTTTTCTTTCCGCACTGACAAAACTTTCTAATGAAATGCGCCTGCTGCTATAGAAAAAAATTAGGTAAAGTTGGGTTAAATTTCCTAATAAGATCTGAAACAGTTTCCGCCTAGAAAAGTTTTATGAAATTTTCAGAAATCTATAGTTAAAAAAATAACACTATCATTTTTATTCTAGAAGTAAGTGGTTTATGATCATTCAACTTCGCAACCATTTGTTGTCGGTAGACAAATTTTTCGTGTTTGATTTGAGTTGACATGCAGCGTGGACGTTTTAAGATTTGGCTCCTAATATTCAGATATTCCGATTCAACGAGAAATGGAATTTCTCAATCAGTAAACCTTTATTTAAGTTCATTGTAACTAATTTAGATACAGTGCGGAAGCACTGGAAGCAGATACAGATTAACAGCTTTAACTGGTTGGGCTAGCAGGATGACTGGTTATCAGATTATACAGTACAATCATATAGTTTACACCAAGAAAGTAATTGCAACAGATTTTGTGTTGGTCTATCAGTCAAAATAAAAATATTTTAACATAATGCCATACCGAATCCAGATAGTTCGGAACTCTTATCCGAAGTTGACGCTGATATCAAAAATTACTAGGCCTAGATACTTAGAAGTTAGAATGTTTAAAGTTAAAAAGAGTAGAATAGAATAGCACAAAGTTCTGAATAGTTATGTTTCAGAAAATGTCTAGAACTTTTTGTTACACTGACCAATCAAAACCGAAGAAAAATCGGAAACTCATTAATTAAATAGATCATATATACAAAAAGTTATAAAAAGTAATAATCCGCATACAATCTACTGCACTGAAAGATTAAATGCTTCAATTGCCTCCCCTCAAAGGACACCTTAAAAAATCTCATATTAAAGAAAAACACAAAAGAAAAATAAAATATGAAGACATTACACAATTCAACTAAGAAAGAAAAACCAACGGACAACTGTATAAACAAACTTCAATTACTACAATTTAGCAGTAACATATGCAGTACATAAAGAGACAAGTGCTACCAGCCAGTTAGAACCAGAGCAAGGATATATGAAAGGATATACGTCACCAGCACCACTTTACAATATACGGTTATGCCTCCATGCTTCATTGGAATAGAAAAACACTTAGAAAATAGAAAAAAATACTGCAAACTAGTAATATAATATAATACTTAATATATGATTTTTTTTTTTGAGGCAACCAAGAAGCAGTTGCCTCAATGATAAATGAGACGATGAATGTACTTTCAATAGCCGGAAGAGGTTTTTATTTTACTTACTATGGAAATAATATCCGGATTGTGTGTCTCTGTCATTGACAGAATTTGCGTTTTGGGTGGGCTTACTTTTTTACGTTATGAAAGTAAAAAACAAAAACTTCTTTAATATTCATACATAGGAATGAAGGAAGGAATGAAAACGGGTATTGCTAATGTCAAGGACCTTATCGAATGCGTGGAAAATTATATAACAATGTATTTAGTAGTCCAAGTTCTTTTTAAAGCTTTTTTACAATCAACTACTAAACTATATATTTTTTTTATCTGTGTATTTAGTGACAGTCAGGCTGCGCTTAAATCCTTGCTTAATCCTCTAACCACGTCTAAACTGGTTATGCATTGCAAATCCAGGCTTGATTGTGTTAGAAAACACAATAGCCTGCTGTTGATATGGGTTCCTGGACACTCAGGAATTTCAGGAAATGAATCGGCTGACCTTCTGGCCAGAAAGGATTCGGAAACTGGTTTTCTGGGCCCAGAACCTGTACTCTCTTTGTCGTCTACAGCCATCAAGACCACCATTAATGAGTGGGTCGACTTGACCAACAATCTTAAATGGGAGGACCTGAGGGGCTTTAGACAGACAAAGACCATGCTACCTGTTATCTTGAAGCGTCTAACAGACTTTCTGTTATCACTTAACAGAAAGAGTTGTGGGCAGCTGGTGGGATTATATACAGGTCATTTCTCTTGGGCCAAACATTTGCATATGATTGGCCTAGGAGCTAGTGCCTTCTGTGCTTCCTGTGGTTTGGAGGAAGGATGTGAAGAGACGACGGACCACTCTCTTAGTGTCTGCCCCGCTTTCTGCCAGATCAGAGTAAGTATATTTGGTACTGGAGTGTTGGGAGACGAACACCTGAGCTCTCTAACACCGCAGGATCTGCTAAGATTTATTAATAAATCTGGTAGATTTAAAGAATAGCAAAAGGGAACACAGGATATAGTACAATGGACGTAAAACTTGTCTGAGTGCTGTATTCTTGAATACTTCTTTTGTCTGTTCCAACAAAAAAAAAAATATATTTTAAATTTGGGGTGGATAAAAAAGTGCTATATTGCTGAGGATAACTTTCCAGCAACAGATCCGATCAGTCCAAGCATTGCCTTCATAGAGCACAAAATCTGATGAACTTAAACAATAAACAAATACGAATTGTTTCAGGATTACTTATAGCACTTTGTCGTGTTAATAAATACCTACTATACCTAAAAACTCTAAGTATAGGTACGAAATCTAAGTAAAAACTTGCATTATAAAAGCCGCACGATATATCGACTTGCACTCTCCCACAGAGATCGTGAGATATCCACTAAATGAGCTCACAAGAGAGCAATATCAAAAGTATAGAATATAAGCCAAACCACTAGTGAATTCCACAAAGAAGGATAATAGGTCTGAAACCTCTCCTTCCTGATAAATATCTTAAACATTTTGATAGTTGCTTATGATTTAAATAATTACTTGAAGGAATGAAAATCTAAAAGCCCAACTTCTGCAATCTCTAGACCCGCTCCAATAACAGAAGATAACATTTCTCTCGTCAGCGTAAATGAGGTTGGCATGTTTCATATATTTCTCTTTTGTTCCAATCCCAAATTCTTGAGTTCACCCAGTCTATAGTACTCTGGGAGTAAACAATCTTTCATTGCCTATTTTTACTTAGATTTCAAACAGCTGCTCGCTTAAAGTTAAACTCCTCTGTCCTTTTTATCCCTTTTTCTCATTTTTGGTAGAGCTAGTTCCTGAGTTCCAAAAGGGTTCCAGACTAATGTATGTTTTGGGCGGTGTCTTTCATTTGCTTAGTTCATAATCTTCTGAGATGTCTCAATGGAATCAAGTTCTTACACATAAATTTTGAACATTTGTAGGACTGTATAAGTAGACTTTACTAGGTTTACTGACTAATATATTGACTGCTATTTAGGTCTCCCTTTTCGAAAGTAGATTACATTCATTCTTCATTGTGAAATATAAAGTTGCTCAACTTAAAAAAAAAAAAACAGAATCTGCACATGGCTTTAAATAATTGCCATTGTCAACTAATTTAACTTTAGTTTAAGTGCTTATGTACTTGAAAAACTACTTTCTCTTTGATGGTGGTCATACTTTTCGTCATATTTCATACTTTTTTCTGCTTACTTGTACCATCTATGAATATTTTGGATTATGAATGGCATCCCAACCAGCATTTTCCATGCAAGCATTTTCCCAGCATCTGCAATTTTCAACTATTCTTATTGTTGTTGCATACTAAAATGACTAAAATGACATAATAACATTGTTGTTTTTGTTTTGCTTTTTTTTCGTATATTCATTCAAATTCATTTTCATTTATTTCCTTTAGTAGAACGAGTCATCATCAAATTGTTAATCAATTGTTTTTCAAGTGGTCAATTTTACAAATTTTTTGTTGTTGTCTAAGTAGCTTCTAATTTATTAGGTTTCACTGTGTGTTGTCGTCATAAATTTTATATATACTTGGATATAATTTCTTTTTTAATGTCATTTATGAAGGCGTGCAATTATGCATTAGTAAATATTCAATTCAACTTTGCGCAGCAAATTTTGTTTCCTTTTTCTTTTTTTTTTTTTTTTTTTTTTGAGAGTGTATAAAATATTTTTTTATAGTTTTATAGTGGCTGCAGTGATGCAGGCTTATTGATTGAAATTTGTATGACTTTACAGGAGGATAAAAATAAAAATATTGATAGTTAATTAAGTTGGATTTTGAAGGATGTGGATATTACTTGAGAATATTGAGAATACATTAAAGGGTGGAAAGTCTAGTGGATCATGGCAGGAATTCTTAGATTAGAGGAACAAATTTTAATCAATTTAAAAGATATATAGAAATTACAAACGTACTAATTTTCTAATTTGGGACTGGAATCATAAATTTTTTCTTATATCTATCAAGAAAGTAATATCAATAAAGATAGGGCACATTTTTTATTCAACGCCCCCCATAGGAAAAACCCACGGGCGGGTCTGACATGAACTTATATCTGTGGTCAGCTTCAATACCTCATGAGAATCCTACTTACACATATATATTATTACATATGCCTACAAACATTAACTAGCTCTAAAGAATACACAAAGTAGTAATAAATATTTGTAGCTGGTTATTCCAGTAGAAAGTGAATTGAAAAGGCGACTTAAAAAGGAGAAAATAAACACTTGAAAGAATGTGCAATCTTGCGCAAAAGAACAAACTTTAATCCTTATACACAGCAAACTCGTAAGCACCCAGAACAAGAAAGATTTCTAAGAACTCTAAAAATCTACGAAAGAATGAAAAAGAACTAAGTGAGTGACCATAGAAATTCGTTAAGTAACCATGAAAAATCAGCATTAAACTTCATTTGGAGTTTGCTTCAGTGAAATTTTTATAGAATTACAGAAAAATCTAAAATTTTTTTTTTAAATTCCATTTATTTTCTCAATTAATCTTATGTGTATTTTGGTGTTTTTACAATGAGTATGTAATATGACACTTGGGCTACACGCTACATACAAATAAAATCCATTCAATTCAATTCGAACTCATAGAAGAAAAGTGAAACTACGCAAAAATACGCGAATGATGGACAAAATAAATATTTATAAATATAGACCAACAACAACAAGAAGAATAGGAATGCCAGCGAAAAAAAAACTCAATTTCCGGTGTTGCGCTCAAACTATTACTAGGAAACCATAGGAAACCTTCATTTTCATCACGATTACAGTAGGAACATGCGATTTCCACTTTTATTTTTTCCATTTTTTTTTTTTTTTTTTTTTTTTGATAATTTTTGTTATGAATTTGATCAGAATTTGTATATAAAAATAAAAATATTTATACCTAAATAGTTCGAGATTGAGTGCATACGATATTGCGGTTTTGATTTGTTAAACCACAATTTCAATAGATTTGCTTTTTACTAGCGAAGCAATGAAACAAAATCAAAATGAGGAAGTGGAGAGAAAAAGGGAACGGGACACGCCTTTCATGTGGAGCGTTTGTTTGAAAAGGGAAATTCTTTTTTTTTTTTTGTTTTTTTTATTTGTGGTGAAAATGTGTAAGGAAAAGTGGAAATTCAAATTACATACATATGAGTAAAAGTATATGAATGATTCATACAGGTACATAACTTGATTGATTTTAGTTTTGGATATGTGAAAGTGAAAGCAAAAACTTCCGGAAATCAAAATACATACTTACATAAGTATTTTGAAAACAAAGTGTAGCTAAAATGCTTAAAAGGGAAATTAATGATTGCTTATCAGATTGCACAAAAAAAAAAAAAAAAACAAAATTATGTGAATCTATACCACTATGACATTTTATATATATATAGGCAAATAATATTCAGGCATAGGAGTGTTATATACTATAGTTATAGTGTAGCAAAAATATGCTACTTTCGATTTTCATCAAAAATTTGAAAGCGATTTCAAAATGTATTTGTAATGAAATCAGCTTTAGAATCGAAAATCATATCAAATTAGTAATCATGAAAAAGTCTTCATTAAATAATAAAATGTTTTTATATAAACTGGTAGGAGGAAAATAGTTTCGAATACATGGGATTGATAATTTTGATCTAGACAGAGGCACGGAAATGTCGAGTTCTGGACAGTATTTGCTTTTATTTTCACAGTGCCATTGAGTCCATTTTTAATTTATTTATTTTTTTGGGTCCTTTTTCATTTATTTTTGGAGGGTTTTTTCATAATTTTGGGCATTTATTTCATTATAAAAATATGCCTAAATTTTGGGTGTATTTCTTAATTTCAGTTTGGAGCCAAATTTTTCTATATGTTTTCAAAAGAAGGTGTTTTCTTACGTATCACATGTTACATGGTTGTTTTATTGTTACGCTTACGTTAAAACGTCACCAATAAAAACAAAAGAAGAAAAACCAAATAGACTACAAGAAATCTCACTTAAATGTAAGGATACTTTAAATACAGGATGCTTGAGAGTAAGAGCAATAAGTACGAGTATAAAAATGAATGAACAACAAAACTAAATCTAAATGAAATGTTCCATAAACCTAAAATAACAAAACACAAGAATCACCACAAGAATCTAAATAATGTCAACGAGAGAAGCAGAGGAAAAAGCGGAAATTGTATGGAAAAACGCATAGAACAAATACAAAACAACAGAAGCAGCATTAAAGGACAAAGGACGACAGCGCTGAAATCGCATAAAAAACACATTTCCAAACACATTCAGATTCTAAAAGATGCAGCAATGATTTACTCGTTTATTTGTTAGATACACTTGCTGCTGCTGGCTGCTGTTGCTGGCTGCTGTTGGAATGAAGAAATCATTTAATGACAAGCAACAACAAAAGAGGGAAGCGAGAAAAAACAAAAGTACCACACTAATTTGTTGCAAAGGATCAAAAGTGTTTGCGTTTATGTTTTTGCTGTAGCGCGACACTTTTTCTGTGTTTTTTTTTTTTTTTTTTCTGGTGGAAGCTATAGATGGTGAATGAATGACTTTCGGTGGATACCGTTACTGTCGAATAAGATTGTCATAAAATTGCGTAGCATTTGCGTTTTTGATTTGATTTCTTCACATATGGAATGGCGACAGGATATACTTACGAACGCAAGGACATCACATCTTACATATTGCAAGTGTAAGCGAAAAATTTTGTATTGTTTTGTTTATTTTTTGTGGTGGTTGCGTTGAAGTGGTGCTCACATTTGAAAGCAGTAAAATGAAGATACACTCATATGGGAATACACCAATGTCCTTTTTAGTCCTTTCTACAATACTATAATACATATGTATATTAAAAAAAAGAAAAAAAAAACGGAAGCATCTCTGCAGTTGATTGCATTCACATTCTTTATGTGCGAGTGTCATTTAGAATTTACGCGTGTAGGCTCGCACGGGTCGGCATCGTCAAGAAGAGTTTGGTGCGATAGGGGGGCGAACACTTAGCGCTCTAATATCCTTTTTATCTTATGAGTGTGTATGTGTGTGTGTGATTTGTTTTTCTTTTTCTGATTTTATTTCCGTTTTCTTCTGTGTACAGTTGATTTACTTTGTAGTTAGCTAGTAATTTTGTAGGCAAAAAATCAGCTGAGGAACTGATTCCAATATTAGATTTATCGGTACTGAACTCAGTGCAACAAATTTTCAACTTTTGTCTTATGCGTGTGATTTTATTATTTAGTTGGCTCCATATGGAATTGAACCACTGGTCAAAAATGCATTTAAACCCGTAGAATTTATGCTTAAGCCAGTAGCCAGTTTTTGGGAGTGGGGTTCGCTCTGAGCGCCTGAACTTTTCGACGCGCTTTTGTTTTCCTGATTATTGCAGCGTCTTTCAGGCAGAGCTGCTTGCGATCACTGAAGCCGCAAATCTGATAAGGTGTAATGCGATACCTTGTGATGATATCTGCCTGCATTTTCACTGATAATCAGGCAGGCAATAAAATCCCTCCAATGTCCAGCTAATAACTCTAAAGCTGCCCTACAATGCAGAGACAGCCATGGCATACAACCTGCACCTTATATGGATGCCTGGGCATAGCGACATTGAGAGAAACTGTAAGGCTGATGATCTCGCCAGACTTGGTATGACACTCAGCAATTCACTTATCACCAGTAATGCAGGTATACCACTTGCCACGTGTAAACTTTTAATTAAAGACCACTACTGCCACATTGCGAAGAGCAGGTGGAGAATGGAACCAACTTGCGCTATCGCCAGACAGTTTTGACCAATGCTTGACCATAATCGCACTGAAGCGCTCATTAATCTGGACCGTGTCCACATAAATAAGGTAGTTCCTATTCTAACCGGACACTGCCTCATAGGCAGCCACGCACGCAGACTAGGTCTTCCTTATAATGACTTCTGCAGAAGCTGTAGAAATGAAGAGGAAGAAGAGACCATTTTCCACTTTGTATGTAATTGGCCTGCTTTAGCAGCACGTAGACACAGAACTCTGGGAACACCCTTCTATGGAAGACTCACAGAACTGGCAAACCTCTGACATTAGTGACTTATCACGTTTCATTGTAAGCACAAATTGGTTTAATTAGAAAGGGATCAAGAGGTAAAACTCTCCCCAAGGGTATCACAATGGATTCAGTGTGTTCTTTTATGAACAGCCCCAACAACCTACAAATCATTAAAGAAACCAGCAGATTCTAGAGTAAACCAGTTGAGTTGGTAGCCCTAAGCATACGACTGAAAACTGGGGGTCAAGGTTAGGATACTTTCTCAATTTTTGTTGATAGGGGACTTTGATTTCAAGACCCTATTTTCCCACTAACATATGTCTGCTTTCGGTCAAACTAAATAGTTGCTTTTAATATTACCATTGTTTCTTCAATACTTCAATCCAAAACCTATATGACACCTTTTCCACAGCTTTCTCTCATAAATGAGCCGTTGCGTGCAAAAGTGCTGTAAGTCAGTTTTTTTTATTATTTTGATTTTCACCTTCATGCAATAATTTTGGCCTCATTTAGTTTCCAACAAAAAGATGTTCATCTAGGTTGAACATGTGTATTATAAAGCTGCCTGTACATCGGGAAAATAAATTTTATAGGAGCCCTATTTTGCACAGCACTTCTACTAAACCAATGTATTTTCATAAATCTGATTTTGGCTTAGTCCACTTTTGCACTCAACGGCTCATATAAAAAGATTCCATATATAAGTATTTGGTTCAAAATTTCATTGACATTTTGTAATACGAAACTAAAATATAAATTTTCACTATTAATAACAACAATAACCGCTTTTAAAATTCATCAAATCTGCTAATGATTTTCTATAAATACAATTTGCTTTTATAGGAATTTCAAGTGGTCTTTAAAGCCTGTACAATGATCACTGATCAAATCGGTAAAAAAAAGAATGAACAATAAAAAGAACATCTTGATTTTTCACCAATTCAATCAAAAGCGAATGAAAATTGAATTGATTTGATATTTTAGCTTGGCTTCCACTTGCAAAGACAACAATACCTGTTCAATCTAGCGCGTATAGTGAAAGTAAAAGCAGCAGCAAAGGATCAAATATCGTTGTTATCACGATCAGCAGTTGTACATTAACACTTTATAGTAAAAAAAAATCTGGTAAATTCACAACCAATTTTTCAATAAAACAGCAACGGAAGCTGATTTTGTCCTTGTCATTTTTGATCTTAATATGCAGATAAGATTCAATTATAAATTTTGTTTTTCTTTTTTCAAGCACCCGCACACGTTGCCTTAAATTTCCCTTCACAGAAACAGAAAAATGTCAAATTGACATTTGCTGCTCAATTCAAAATCAGAAGAAAAAACTCTCACAGAAGCTTAAGACGATCTGCAAAGCAATTCTATTTATGAACTATTTGATCAAAGCATGTACATACATATGCATCATGAAGCGATCTTTCTAGCTTGTAATATTATGTGAAAATAAACTGAAGAGAAGCCTGTAATAAACCACAAGTAAACTACAATTCAATTGTTGTATTTTATCGGACATTGCGTACAGTGATCATCTTCTTTCAACTTACTCTATTTAAGATCAGTTGACTGATCCTCTACTATTCTTTTATTGTCTTTTCAAAGAGTTTTTGTTTTGCTTTCATATGTTTGCCATATTGTTTGTTAAGATTCAGCAAAAAGGATACTTTCTCTCATATTTTTTTTTTTATTATATAAAATCTATAAATTCAGTCAAAAAGGTTTAGAAAAGAAAGAGTACTTTAAAATTTCGCAACATGTTCATATTTCACTGGTGCTTCACATCTGTGAAAGATGAATGTGATTTTTCGTTTCTTTGATGATCTTGCACATGGCCAAGCATGCCTGATTGCGGCATTCTTTGTGTCCGTTTACGGTGATCATGCAATGATCATGATTATGATCATGTGACCACGATCGTTTTCTAATGAGGATTTGGTATAATGTTTTTTTTTTCATATGAAAAGGAAGTTTCACTGTATTTTAAATCATAATAACAGGCAAGGAAGAATGTTCAAAAATCTTGAATGGATACTCTTGAACTAATCCCAGGAAAAATCATAGAAAGAATTCTTAAGAAAAAAATTCAACAAAAACCTATGAGAAAAAGTTATAAATGTGAAAACCTAAACAAATATTTTGCAAGAAATTCGCGTGAATATGAAATTCCGTAAAAGTAAAGAAAGTTCTTCTTAAAACGTTTTGTGAATTTTGTGAACCTTTTCCTTTGAGTATAATCGATAATTTATACAAATTTTTAATTGCGCTTACCAAGAATTACTCTTTTTCTTAAAATTAAATGATTGTAATGGCAATAAATTGATAACAATATTAATAATAAAGAGCAAGACCAACAAAAAAAAAAAAAAAAAAGAAGAAATTGATACCATCTCGTGTCTGAAATTAACGTGAATTAGTGAGTGCAGTATGACTTCATCAACCAAAAAAACATAAAACTCAGTCACACAAAGACAATAAATTAATTCTTTCTTTTTTGCTGCCTCGGCTGATTGTTATTCTTTTGTGCAAATAATCAAAATACTTAATATGAATTTCGTATTCATTGTATATGTATAAGATGCAATTGTGGCATTTACTTTCACTCACTCACACAATCTCTGACCTGTGCATTTTGCCGGTAAGTCAGCCAGTTATACTATAGTAGTCTCTCGCCTTATCGCGCCGATAACCCGAAATTCCAAAATAAACTGAAAGTAAAAAGCAATGTGACGCCAACAATAAATAATTGCAACTGCAATTGTTGGTGACATTTTTTTAGATGATAATTTTTTTTTTTTTTGTATGGTTCTGTGTCAAAGTGAGCCTAAGATTGAGTGAAAGTGCATTTCCGGTATTGTTTACTTGAGAGATATAGTACCCCATACAGTACCCCTCTTCACCGCCTACACTCATTCAAACTGATACAAGTGTAGGTATGAGATAACTACAGAATGTGTATAATTTGTTTGGAGGCGCTGCTAATCTCCCAGTAGGGAAATATTAGCTCCCGATTTTGCTAAATTAAGGAAAAACATTTTAACGTTGGCTGTAAACATTGAATCAATTATTTTTCATGATGGAACTCAAAAATGTTTTGCGCGTTATAGAACTGATCTTCGCTCTGTGGTAGCTGGTATCCAAAGTATCCAAAGGAAGATGAATTACACTAGTCTGCAGCCGAAAAGTACCAAGAACAAAACATGTTTGGGTGGATAAATTGGGACCTCCTGAATATAAAAACGTTTTTTTCTTTTTTTTTTTTCTATGGTAAGAATTTTAGCCGAACAATAATTTTGTGTTTTACGGGGTATGGTTTCACTCAAATGCTTGTGGAGTCCAAACAAAGAGTTCGATATCGAGATGAACTGCAAATTTTTAAAAAAGTAATGTAATGGTTGAGTTGAGTTATGGTTCCTCAAAATTCAAAATTTGCCATTTTTTCAAGACTTTTTTAAAATTTTAAATTTTCAATTCAATTTATTTTTAATTAAAAGTTAAAATCAGGGGCATTTCTTTTTTTGATGCATAGTCTATTCAATTACAAACATTTTAGGCCCAAGCTGACCAAGATCGGATGTGAATTTGTTTGTGAAGCAGTGCTGACAACATGCCCATACAAATGTACAGATTTAAATTTAAATTTAAAAACTCGACAAAACTGATAAACAGCAAATTTAGTATGAAAGCAGTGGAATTTAAAATTTAGTTGTTTCACAAAAAAAATTTGTAAAAAATATTATTTTTCATCCAATATTGATCAGCTTGGACTTAAAATGTTTGTAACTGAATACACTATGCATTAAAAAAAATAAAAATATCCCTGATTATAACTTTTAATGAGAAATAAATTGAATTTAAAAATGAAAATTTTAAAAATGTCTTGAAAAAATGGCAAGTTTCTAACTTTGAGGCACCATAACTCGACTATTTGTTATTCGATCAAAACAAACTGTATCTCAATTAAAAAGATAATCAATTAACTTTAAAATTAACTTTTGATTTTGATCAGATTTTTTGTTTTGACTCCACAAGGATTTGAGTTAAACTATACCCCGGCAAAAATTCTTACCATAGAAAAAAAATTTTTTTTTTGTGTTCAAGAGGTCCCAATGTATCCACCCAAATATGTTTTGTTCTTGGTACTTTTTTTTTTGAGAATAAGAATGAAAAAATTAACAACAGAATACTTCAAATGTTTTTGTTATAGTTCACAGCAGACTAAACCAGACTAGATTGCAAACCAAATCGACAATTAGACAAAATATCAGATCAAAACTTTAACCAAAATTAAAACTAAAACTTTGGTCAAAAATGGGACTTAAAATCAAACAAAATTCAGAACAAAGATCAGACCAAAACTGCGATCAAAACTTTGGAAAATTATACCAGAATTGAGACCAAAGTTCAGATCAAAAATGGACTGACAAAAAAATTTATAAAACTTAAAATAAGAGTAAAGATCAGACCAGAAAATTAGATTAAATACCAAACCATAATTTAGAACAAAAACTATGCAAAGGCAGGACATTTATAAACTGACACAGAAATTTAAAAGTATGGGCAATAAACAATGAACTATAAAAATAATGGGAAAGCAGAGAGAAACATGAAGAGTATTGTCAATAAAGTAAGATAAAGGAACAAGTATTTACAGGAGATCAATTGTTGTTGATTCTCTCAATACGAGTTGAAGAGAGGCGTCATTACCACCAAACTGATGCCATAAATCAGTCATTGAAAAAAACGTAAAAGAGTACAGCGAGCTTTAAGTTTTCATTGCATTACGTCTGCAAAACTTAAAAGCTTTTTGCAATTAATAACCAACTTTGATGTAATCTTTCGAATATAAAATTCAAATGATTCGAACTTATTCTTTTTATCCGAGGCGCATACGAAACCTCAGGAAAAATTTTTAATTTTCTATACTGCTGTCACTAATGCCATTCGAAAGATCCGGTGGATTCCAACGTGTAATAGAACCCACTTCCTTTTGATGAAAATGGAAGTATAAAAAGTTACAAACTCTTTTTGGATGCCTATGTTAATTAGTTTTCTTTACTGGGATTATATTGATACATTTTACTCTAAGCTTATAACTTCCTTGATATACGAGTTATTTAAGTGATTGAGATATTATTTGGGTGGAATTTTCAAAACAAGTTAAATTTATATGCCGGTGCAATTATGCACTTTCAGTGGTACTTGCAGCACACTCATGCGTCATTACCACATAAATCTTTGTTGGGGCCATCATCATCATCATCATCACGATCATAATAATTCACTTTGAACTTGCCATCGAAAAATGCTTATGCTCTGCAGCGTTTGTGTTTGTACTTAAGCTTATCAGTTGCTTCTTTGTTATTAGCTTTTTACACAATACAAATTCAAATACAAGTATGAAGAGTATTAACTAGTAGGTAAGTAAAAGTGCGATTAGGGTTTTTTGTTTTATTGTATATTCTTATGTATATTTTGTCATTTGTGAGCAAATATGCACGCGCATTTCATTTATCAGCAGCAGAATTGAAGGCGCAATCAATGTCAGTGTTTTAACTTTACTTAAGTGGCGCCTTTAATTTTGTATACGCAGCGGCGGCGACAGCGACAACGGCGACGGCGACGATGATTTGCTTGTATTCATTTACAAAAATACATTTTTCTAATTGTATTTAATGTTGAAACAATAAATTGATTAACTTTATGTTGGCATTGAACTTAACATTTCTAAAATTCTAGTTCAATCACTTTTTGACTGAGGTAGGCACATACATATTCATATGTATGTATATCCCGACTCGTATGTGCATACATATTTAGCTATAAATCTGGTGATTAGAGTTTTTTTCTTTTATTCTTTGGAATTATGTTTATGGTGTAGCTGATCTCGATCTTTGATTGCTTTTAAAATATATACGTAGGCATAAGTAAATTCATATGCACAAGTCAAGGTTTTCAAAATTTTTGCATATGTTTATTTGATTTGTGCGTGTTATTTGTTGTCCGAAAACATTAGAGATTAAACCTGATGAGAAGACATCTAATATCTATCCACGACAGTTCACGTTCTTGAGGTTGAAGTTGACGGCCATTTGACGGCTTGGTTATTTGGACACGCTCTACATCAATGATGACCACCTGAGCTCTTTTTCTATGGAATTTATCTAGGGATCTATACATGCGTGCTACTCTTTGGCCTATGCTACTCTACATAGAATAGCCAATTTTGAAATGATCTCTTTTGCAGTTCTTAATTTAAAATAGCGTGCCCTCTTTGAACTAATAAAAATGAGATAGATGAAAGAGAGAATATACAGAATATCCTCTCAATTGTAAATGATTGTTGTTATTTCAATGCAACCAAGTAGGAAATTCTTGAAATTTTATAATCAGAAATCGTGTTTCTAAAACAAGGATACTTCAGTTATTGAAACTTGGATTTTACAATGATGAAAACATTCATTTGTAAACAGTAGAACTGAGATTTGATTCTGGGACTGAATAAGCAATAAATTGAGAGAAAAATGTTTGTTTGCTTTTGATGTCCTCTTTCCTTTATAGGATTTATAATAAACCAGCAATGATGCAATTAGTTAGAATATTTAAATTTTTGTAGTAGTTTTCCTATACTCCGCATATACACACGTTCACTTATAATGTACCATAAATCAATAATATAAATTTCCAATTAATGCCATTAGAATTTATTCTAGATCATCATTTTTATCCAATCAAATATTAAATTTCCCTCTTTATCTCCTCCAGACAGGCGGACAGGATGCACCTTGCTATCAATATGAGTTAAGGTCGCCTATGAATCTGCAAAATATGCAAAGTGCATGTCCTGCATTTAAACGTTTTCTTCATACAATATTGAGTCATTTTAATATATTATTAACATAATGTGATATCACATTACAAAAGGACATCATGATGCGATTGCTGTTAGATGTCAATGTTGCTGCTCTTGTTATTGTTTACATCCTGTTGCTTAACACAAACAGTTGGGTAAACTAAAAAAAATCTGCGTATAAGTACAAAAAAAGTTAAGTTAAAAAAACTTTTTTTTTGGGATGCAAACATCCGCGCTCTCGAAGTTAAAAATTCAAATGCAAACAGGTGAATTTGAGTTAAGTTACTTTAATATTAAAAACATGTCAGTTAAGTATTTATATAAAAAAAAAAAACAACAACAACTGAACAAATGTTCTGTACAAATATTTTAAATAAATTTTTACAAATAGCAGCTGCTTTTATTATACAAAATAAAAAGTAAGCGCGTAATATTACTCCAAAGTAGCTAGCACCTTCAATGTATTTATAACTTGTAATGGAAATGCCAGCAGTCTCATCCCCTCCGTTTTTTAAAAACCTGCCCTCTTTAATATCAATTGACTTTGATTGCGCACTATTTTTGTTAGCAAATCATTTTTTATAAATATGTTATCAAAAAAAAAAAAAAAAACGAGAAACTGAAAATAATTAAACGTTGACTCCCCCCTCCTTAAGCGTGCTGTAGCTCCATAACGCTCTAGAGATATTTAGTTTCTTTTTCAAAAAACAGATTTGAATGTTAAAAAGTTCATATCCACTATATTTTTCAAATAGTCAAAATATTATACATATTTCAAGTTTGCTTCATTTCCGTAGTTTTCAACATCGAGCAATTGTTTTCATTTTGAGGGTAGTGTTGCTGCACTCTGCTGCATGTGTCACCAGATGCTCAGCTGCTTAATTGTCACACTGCAGCACTTTTTATGTTGCTTTACACATATGCTGACCTTTAACCTTAATACTATATATTAAATATGAGTGTATTCATTCTTATTCTTGTAGTTGTAAGCATAAAGAAAATTCTGCAAAAAAAATTTAAGCAACCTGAACATTTATATCAAAAAACTAAGTGATTAACGTAAATGAATGGCGGAGCGGATCGAGGAGAAGAGGAGCTAAGCGATAAAAATTCCGATTATGATCATTGCTCCTAAATTAAATTATTTTTTTGATGGAATGAAAAGTCCTAAAGGCCCTGAATTTATTTCAGAGATTACCGAAGGAGATTCCAAAATTTTTGATCCTTCAGAGAATTTTTGGATTCGAGAGCAACGATTATAATATATAATATATTTAACTAGAAAAGGAAGCGGGACTTATACCAAAATTGCAATTGAAAATTTCATTCACGATACAATTTGTTATTAGTAATATGGTTAGTATTGATTTCCACATTTTTTGTGCCTATTTCATAAAGTAGTAGAAATTATAGTAGAAAGAGGAATGGAAAAAGTAGTAGAAAATAGCTGCAAAAAATTAGAAGAAAATAGTAGTAGAAAAGGTAGTAGGAAAAAGAATAGAAAATAGTATTACAAATTGTTGTAAAGAAGTAGAAAAAGGTAGCAGAAAAAGTAGTAGAAAAATAGTTAAACACAGTAGTACAAAAATAGTAAAAATAGAGTAGAAAGAGTGGTAGAAATAATAATAATAGTAAAAAATAGTAGTAGAAAAAACTGTAAAAAAGTAGTAGTGAAAAATAGTAGAAAGTAGTAGTAGAAAATACGAAAAAATTTATTAAAAAAGTAGTAAAAAAGTAGTATAAAGTATTGGTTGAAAAAGTAGTAGAAAATAACAGAAATTTGCAGAAAAAGGAGCTTAAAAGTAGTAGAATTAGTAGTTGAAATAGTAGTAGAAAATAAAAAAGGAGCATGGTCCCACTAATTCAACAAACTGAAGGAATCTAAATCTTAGTACTGTACCATAAATGCCTCCCAAGATATCTATCTCATAATGGAAATTCAGGTTATATGGAAGGTGACACACCTGATATATTTTGGAAATATGACTTCAATCGGTCCAGTCGTTCAGAAGTTACACGATGACATACACACAAAACTCTACGATTATATATATAAAGATTTTACTATGGAAACAAAAGTTTTGAATCAACACACACCATTAGACAAACGACCATTGGATTTGTAATTGAAAATTAGAAACCACAAATGATCATAGAAAAGGAAACCTTTATCATCTTCTTGCTTTGGTTGCTCAGATATACCGTTTAAAATATTTTATTTGTATGAAAGCTGCCGTGCTCATTAGCCCATAAAATATCACTTTGAGCCATTCGGTCGTTTTCAATTTCAAACACATGTTTCCTGGAGCATGGCGTTGTCAACCAACCCCTTTGCACCAGATCTCAGTACTATAATATGTGTGATTTCGGAGAAATACTCAAAATAGCATTAAGATTGCATGGGAGACGCCACGCCCATTTGAACACAAATTCAGATCTAAAACTCCAGTATACATAAGCTCGGTATAAGCAAATAATATTTCCATACAACAAATGGTGCTTGAGATATTCCAAAATAAATATTCAGGTTATATGGTAGGTGCCAACCCCATCCACATTTTTACTGTAGCATGGTACTGTAAGCCAGCGTCATCGGACGCAGTAAACTGCAGCACTGTACTTTAAATGGTATACTAAAAAAAGTATAAGGTTTGTATGGGAGGTACCCCGCCCACTTGTAATTACAAACTTTTACCAAGCCAATAGTAAGATCAGATACATAATGCAGTGTTATATAAACTTCTATGTCATTCAGGAAGTATAGCCGGACATACAAACAGATTTTCATTTTTATTAATATTGTTAGATAATTTTCTTCATTGCTGTTTCGGGACGTGAAATTTCTTAAGAATTCTCAAATTTCTCAATAAATGTATATATAAAAACACTATTCTTACAAATATATAGTGTTTTCGTACAGTTTTCATTGAAAATTCAGATAAATGCAGTTGAAATATATGACGGTCTGGCTGGACCGTGGTGGTAGGAATGTAACAAACAAAAGTGGTGCCAACAGAAGGGTTAACGCTGGCATTTGAAATTAAAAAAAAAAAAACATTTTTTGTCCTGCTTGAAATTTTCTTCTCTAATATATACATACCTGCATATTTATTTTCTTACATAATTGTATTTTTATGGTCGTGCTAAAAAAAACCCTTTGAAATTCCGTAGAAAAACCAAACATTAATATTTATTATATTCAAGCAGGCACCATTGTTGCAATCTTCGTTTAATGACCCTCTCTACCAAATAGTTCTTCAAACATTTTTCCCTGAATTTTATCCTTAATAACAATAAATTTTTTATAAGGATGTTTATTCATAATAAACTATTAATGTGCGAAAAATTGTTCAAACAATTGCAAGAAAATTATTTCAAAAAAAAAAAAAATTTCAAAAAATTAATACAATACGCATCCATTAGGATTACCTCATTCATTACAATTCTTGAATTCATATTTTGTCATGATAATAAGTGTTTTTACTTTCATATATGGTATATATATATGTTTAAAAAATCGTGTGAAATTTCACAGAAAACCTAATCGTTAATATTTATTACATAAATTAAGCCAGGCCTCGCTTTGACCGTTAATATTTTGTCAAGATAAGCAATAATTATATATAATCCTTTTCATAAAACAATTTATTTTCATTATTTTTCTATGACAACAATCTGAATAGGAAAAAAATGAATAATGAAGCCTGAGACAGTGCTAAATGCCATTGTACTGGCATGTCGCCGCATAATCGTTTTTTCGCCAATTTGTTCGTATCATTGAAAGCCCTAGTGGGTCCTAGAGGACTTAAGAAAGGTCGTAAAAATTCAAAATCCGGTTATCTCTGGATCCGCTTGTGGTTAAGAATGCATAGGTGTTGGCAGATGCGGACGTATCGTTTTCGCTTTCAATGCTTTTAAGATCGGTGGTCGCTGTTTTCCGAAGGATATTTTGTTTCAGCGATTGTTCTTTTCAAGAAAACTGAATCTTTACACTTTTTTATAGGTGAATTGGCAATTTTGACTTTTACGAAAAAAGCGACAGTTGAAGAGTTAAAATCATGCATAGCGAGAAAAATGAAGTATAGGTATTCTATGTTATGTTCTAAATTTGCTAGAGTAAAACCAGAGTAATTTACCGTCGGAACAAACAAATATTAAATTTTCTTTGAAGAAAAGTTACGATAGATTGTTGCTGGGCCTAAGTTTTTTTTAACTCAAATGTTATATCTCACGGAAAATGAGATTTATTAGTGTAACTACAATTTTATTCCAGAAGATCCAGAAGTGCTACTATATCATATTATATATCAATTTAAAGAGCTTGACGAGTAGGTTAGCCAAAAATTACAGATTTAAAATCGGTTTAGCCAATTCCAAAATATTAGCGTTGGAAGTTCTTTGAAATTCACTTATTGAACAAAGCATTGCATTCATCGTTGTAAAAATCATTGCTTAAGCGGGAGGAAATAACAAATGAAAGAGAGAGAGAAGACATGAGTAACGAGATTTCTCAGAATTATCTAACGAATTATCTGCACACACAAATAACTCTCTTTTGATATTTATCTTGAACAAAAAAAAATAGCTTCAGGGGCCCAGCCATAGGGGCCCTACCGACTATTTTTTATTATTAATGAGAAATACTTTTTTCGATTAAGCTACTACTCACTTTACCGGTTAAATGAACGTAAAACTTATCATAGGCTTTTGGTGAAAAATGTTCCCCATCGAAAAGTATTTAAATTCCGTCAAGGTCAAAATTACCTAGGTCCAACGATTTTTGTAAATTTTCGTAGAAGCTTCGAAATGCAACTTGATTCACTTCTGTTTTAAACCAAACCTTCATATGAAATTCAAATATGTTATTGTTCCCAACTTTGATATATATTGCGCTATATATTTTCAATAAATATTCTCATACTTGAACTCATATTGTGAACACATTTTGCGTAACTAGAATATCCTGTGAAAAAACCGCCCGAAAATTTTACAAATTCAAAGGATTTACGCATGATCAATAAATTAAAAATTAATTTGGCATTACTTACCTACGATCATTGTGTGATCCTTGCGGTGCTTGCCTGATCCTTGCACAACTGACCAGCCGGGACGAACCTGCTGTTGTGGCGATGCTGCAATATCATTGTCAGACAATGCAACGCCTACTTATTTATATGAAATATAGGTCAGTTGGCTTGTCGAAATAACAAAGCACTAAAAAAAGTGAAAAAAAGATTGATTACAAAAATAAAAAGGAAAATAACTCAAGAGAAATTAAAGGGATATTTGTAGGTGCCTTAGGTTTTTTCTTCGCTTTCGACTTTTGCATGCGTAATCATGAGAAAAATATTTTTTATTTCATAATTTCTTATTATAGAAAAACAAAGGAGAGTAGAGAATTATTTTTGTATATGCAATATTGCAATATATTCCCACACAATATGAAATAAATACAAAATAAGCAAAAAAAAAATGTTGGGTCATCCTCGTCGCTCTCACAGCATAGTAAAGGATAATGAAATAATCAAAAGAAAGTGCAATGCAATTACCTTAAATATCTTTTTTTTTCTACTCATACTCGTTTCTTTCTCATGAATTTTGCGCTGAATTGCAAAATTCATCAATAATAAAGTGACTTTTTCACAAGGATCTCACTCATATATTTCTACTACTCATATATGCCACATATTACCATAAAAAAGTAGTATTATTCACTTGGAAAATAGGAAGAAAAATATGGAGAAAAATATGTTTTCATTTTCCCATGACGCGATTTTATTCATTTCATTCTTCCTCAATTCCCACTGAATTGCTGCAAGTGCATCATGATGTGCAACAGGCAACGTTCCAATGCAACCTCAACGCATATCCTTTTATTACCCCAATTTTTTCCTTTTTGTTGTTCTTGTCCTATATCCTTATATCCTTTCACATGTGTGTATATGTCAAATGTTGTGCATCAATTGCATGAGCAACATCAGCAAGTGAAAGTGTTGGTGTTGCATTGTTTAAATTTGAGACACACAGAGCAATCCTTATTCAATTTCTCACATATCCTTTGTTGATATCCTTTGATGACGATTTGTGTGTGTGTGTGTTTAACTCTATGACAAGTTATTTTTATTGTTGCTTGTATGTGCAACCAAAAGGATTGCCATGCAGGTGCTGTACGCACAATGATATTGTATATAATTGAAAGGATTTTTATATTTGTTGTATTCTGTGTATGTAATCATCGATTTTGTTGCATAGTGTTTTTGTTTGCTTGCTGTGTTTGTGATTTTTGTAATTTAATACAATTGTAAATAATTTTTGTTTGATTATCCACTAGGAATCGTGTGATAGTAATTTTATGAGAAAATTGATTTCTTTTTGTCAAGTCATAATCGATGTGCGTAACTTCAATCTGTTTTTCTATATCTGTCAGTGGTTAAAAGAAAAAAACGTGTCTTTTGACAGTTAAAATGCAGCAACGGAGAGTAGATCGTAAGAAATGTTACCTTCTCTTATTGCCGATTGTCACATTCAGCTCAAGTGGAAGAATTTTGAGAGTGCGTTAGTGATATTGAGCCGATTCAAGCTTTAAACGCTAACTTAAAATGTTTTGAACTTTGAGGCTCCGGCACATAGAGTCCGTTGTGTACGAAATAAGCGAAGGAGAGAGGTGACACAAAGCATATGTTGCCAACGGATGCAAAATCATACACAAAATTAATCAGCTGAGAGCTGCAGCACTCTCAACTCTCTCTCAACGCACGGCAAAGTTGAGAGTTGCCCAACTTTTTACATTACTTCAACGTATACGTTGTATATGGGCCACACTACATATGATTTCATATATTTTATATTAGTTGTCAATTGTATACTTTGCTCTCACGTACACAACGGACTCTATTGCCAGGGTTGCCAGGGTTTATGCCCATAGAGAAGTAGAGCTAGCTTCAAACTGAGTATCTTTTGTGTGTATTGATATTTTGGATCATTCCCATACTTGATGAAATTGGGAGTAACTATGTATAACTTTGTGGATTCTGCTGCTAATATCTTTGTGGCGCTGCTTTCTTCGGGTATTAAGTATATTCTGTCGAGATGTTATTACCGTTGCCCTTGAGTCAAAAGACTCGTGTGAAGGAAATCATATAAAACCCCCTTCCTCCCTTGCACAACTTATGGATCCTATAGTTTGGAAAAATATCACATTTTTCAAAAGTCAGAACTTCCATGAGGGCACAACGCCAATAAAGCGCTTAAAGCTATTAAAAAAGATTTTTATACTTAATTTCCAAGTATTCAAACGAACATTAATTTAACATATACTCCAAAAATCATACACGCATTTGCCTTCAATAATAATATATTAAGAAAACATTACAGCAATACAAATATAAACACATCAGAAAAAAGGACAATAAATAAATGAAGGGAAAATCAACTCGAATTACACCTGTAAAGAATCATATGTGAACTATCAACAAACAGACAGACAAAAACATATACACAGCGGCATTGTGAATCTAAAATTTCATTTTCGCGTACGCGATTGAATGAAAATGAAACTGATGAAATGAGTGGATAACCTAAAAACCTACAAATGAAAACCACTTAACCCAAATTTATATAAAAAGAAAAACTGTTGAAGAAGACAATAAAACAAATAGAACAATAACAACCGAAAAAAAAATCGCTACGCGCCAAAAGTAAACGCATAGAAATAATAGTAAATTCATTGAAGAAAAATAACGTATTCAGGCAACCAGGCAGGCAGCTTCTTCAGAAAAGCAAATACGTTCGCAGAGAGGAAGAAGAAACTACATTCGTTTTCACTTTCACAATGAAAATTGAAACCACAAATAGTGAAATCTGGAGAAAATGAGATGTATGTGAAATAGTATTGGACCAGAAATGAACGTAAGGTGAACCATACATGAAAACCGCAAACAAAACACCGGACACTGCGCTGATCAAATTGCACTTTCGCTTTTGAAAATATAAGATAACCATCCACATTATCACTACCATCAATATTATATCAACAATATTATGAAAAAGAAAAAAAATAAATATTTATTATTAAAGGGATATGCTGATATTTATTCTATTATGTATTTATAATCATAAGGATGCATGTGTATCGCATATCCTTGTGTGAGAGTGGTAGGTGGAAAGAAAATATTTGTATAGCAATTTCTATTACATTTTTTTTACAATTTTCTCAAGAGATTGAAATGTTGAAAAAATAGGTCCTTCAAACACCAATTCCTTTGATTTATATCAAATCAAAATATTTATGTTAGGAATATATATTAAAAAAATAAATATTTCAAAACAACAACATCAATTTGTCATTAAATTTTCCATGTCTAGAGTCTAGACTGCAGATAACAATGGGTTAAGTTTTTGCAATTCATAATCATTGCAATTTGATTTTATTGAAATATAATGAGTATGTCATCGTTATCCTTTTTTTTTTGGCTTCTTCAATCTTTATCAATTTTGCGCATGACAGTGCGTAAAATGCATACAAAATTTCGATGGCAGACAAAACAAAATTGTAAATGTTTATATATACTAGAGTAAATGTCACAAATATAGACACTCTTTTCCAGTTAAAGCCATAAGCGCAGTTAGCCAAATAAGTAATATACTGAAGACTTACAGCTCTACTTACATTAATGCTGTGAACAACTTTTTCATCGATCATCTTACATTCGAAGTGTGATTGAATGCTTTTATAATGTAAAGTTCTACCTGTTAGTCTGGGTAGTTAAGTATTTAAACTCTAAAAAAAGTCCATAGCAGTGCCCACGTTTCTATCAATTACTCTATGGAATTTTCAAAACATTTTTCCTTCTTTCAGCCCTACATAAGTTGACAGCAATTTCCTCGTTTTGTGAAAAGGTCAGTACAGTAAGTCACACGATCAATCTTTTTCTTGTTCTCCAATTGCTTTCTTTGCCTGAGGCTTGAAAGGGTTTCCTTTTACCCTTTGCAATGCACACAACTAAACTGAAAAGGATATGAATTGCACACAAAATTTGTTATGGTTACGTGCTTCTCTTTTTACAAAGCAGACACACAAGTGCATTTGAAAATTTCTACAGTTTACTTTCTTTGAAGATTTTTTTTTGTATTTTTTTTTTTTTTAGTTCTTTAATCCTTAATTGCTAATGGCAAGATCGGCCTATCCTCATTTTTCACCAACAATTTTAGAAATTTTAACGTATTTTTTAAGCATTTTTGTCAGCAGGTTATATGTGCATGGAATTGGATATTGAATTTAATCCTTTCTTTTCACAATAATTTTTTGTTTTTTTTTCTACCTTGTGTACCTACTTATATAGTTTTTCTATGAAATCTTAACCAATTCATCAATGTCGAGTTGAAAAATTATAATAATTGAAATTGAATAGTCATTTCTTGGTGGAAATTACTTTCGTTTTAAGCCTTTTCTTATTATTTCTATATCATATTACATTTAGGGATGTTGAAGTATTAGCTATGAAAACGTTATGTAATAGCGAAACGGATACTAATTGAAAAAAAGTTGTCTTTAGAAATCAACTTAAAATTGTCAAACAAAGTATACATACCACAGAGTTACCACAGTTACATATCACAAAATATCTTCCTCTTCAAGTGCACATCAACCGAATGTAGCATGCAATATGAAAACTATTTTTGTCCACTGCAATAAAGGGAATCCCCAAATGGAAGCCCATCAATTTAATGTAAATGTAAATACACTCATACAAAACCATATACACACACACTCCCACATGCACACACACTTATGTATATGCATTGAAAAAGCAGCACTTGAACACATACTCAAGGAATATCGACCCATATAAAGAGAGAGAGAGAAGAAGAACAAAAGAAAAGAAGTGTGTAATTTGAGCGAAACGAAAAAAAGCACGGGTTAAATAAAACTAAAAGGATAAAAAATAAATAAATAAATATACTAAGTAAGTGGTGAGCACGATACAAAACTTTTCCATTATAAGCAAAAAGAAAACAAAGCAACAAAACAAACAAATAAAAACAAAAAAACCTAAAAGCAAACGCGCTTATAGTATGGAAACAGAAACAACGACAAAAAACGCTGAGAGTATGCAGCAAATGTAAACAAAACAAAGAATTTCTATAGCTCCTTCAAACTCTTTCCGCTTTTTCTACACATACATACATACACACTTAAACCTCCGCCCCCTACTTGCCAAACACTTGCACATTGTGATAACAACAAATACACAGCAGCAATAATAATAATAAGAAAAAACAACAACGAGAAATTTCAAAACAAATGCTTCTACTACTACTGTCAAATATGGCTGCCAATAAAATACTTTTCTGACGCATGTGCTCCACTTTAACACTTTCGCTCTTTCTCTCTTGGAACTTGTGTATAAAAATACAGCAACAACAACAAAAACTTACATACATATATACACACATGTGTATACATACCTAACAACATATATATACACTTGTCTCATGCGACATATAACGTAATATTAACCCTTTTAATGGCGTCTCGTCTCGTCTGGTTTGTTAGTGTATCCATACAACAATGTATGTGCATATGTTTGTGATGCATGTGTGTGTAATTCTCATGGCGCACATGTGTAACGCTAATGGCGGCCATTGACATTTGTTTGCTTATGCTCCGAACTCAAGAGAGAGAGAGACAAAATTAAATTTACGCTCAAATTATGTTCACACTCTCTCTTCTTAAATCTTACAAACATATTTTCTCTTTTTATGTATGAGTTGAGTTAAAAGTTGTAAAGGGGAATTCCTTTTTACCCCTTTTTCTATTTAACATTTTTACTCCTTTTAACAAATTTCTCACAGAGAGTAAAAACTCTTTTTACCTCGTTTTTGTTAACTATTGAGTGAATTATATTATTTGAGTGTTGACATGTTTTTATGTACTTTCTCTCTCGTGAGAGTTCAAATAAAAGTGAAAGTGTTATTCTTTGTATATAAATGAGTGCATATAGTAAATAAATGGTTATATGTATGTAGTTAGTGTGTGAGTGTTGTTCTTGTGCGTGACGTATCAAAGGGGTGAATTTGGTTTTTTTTTTTCATTTTCATTTAACTTTTATTTTTATCGATTATGTGCGTTTTTTTTTTTTTTCTTTTTTCCCACTTTTATGTATTATATAGGTATGTTGGCTCTATACATACACATACCTATTTGTGCGCTGTTTGTATCTGATACGCTGCTATTTAATATGTGTATGTGTATGTATGGCTGTGTTTATGTGCTACCGACTCTGCAACTCTTTTTTGTTTCACTTTAACTCTTTCTCGCATCAACATTAATTTTATTTTGACACTCGCTGTCATTTGCTATAATAAATGAGTATCTCTTTGTTTGTGTACTCTGGGTTTATGTGTGTGTATGTGAGCATTGTTTGACTTGTGTTCATAAATTTGGAGGCGGAGTTTGATCGATACTGAGAGCGAAAGAGTTTAATGAGCATATAAGAACAAATTTAACCCTTTCAAGGCTAGATTAGCATTAGGAAAATTTGAAGTACTTGAACTTTACAAATTAAATGTAAACCAGAGATTGCAAAACACTTACGTTACTCAGATGAAGTGGTAAATTTAGAGAGAAAGGTGTGTGAGTTGAAAAGTTAAATTTTGCAGTAAAATGTATTATTTTAAAATTTATTATAGCCAATCAGTCTCTTTAGAGGCTAGAACCAAACACCCGAACAATCCCTGCTTCATGATGATAATTTTTAAATCTTTCTCATTTTTTTAAATAAGCACAAAATTGTCAAATATTTTAGTTTCTACCAAAATTTTTCTTAGAATTAATTATAGAGAAAATTGTGAAACAAATGCTTTTCAATACCCAGCTATGATTGATAGAGGTAGAGAAATCCTTAAAATTCTTTTCTCTATATATACACCTCTCTAACTCCTTTCAAGTCTTAGCGAATTGTAACTCCAACAGCCTTAGTATATTGCCACTCCTATTCCTTTATCTACATTTTGGTATAATATGAAAACCCTTTAAAGAAATGCAAAGCCAACCAAAGAATTAAACACATTATGCTATTGTTGAAAATAGAGTTTCATCTATTTTACCAAAACTGAAATGTTTGATATGATGCATGAGTTCCAGAGTATTTTGTATATTAGTTTAACACATTTTTGTAAATGCAAATCCATCATTTTTGCATACCTACCCAACTCAGCAAAAAAAGAAGCGTCAAATAGATTTCATAATAGTTCAACAACAGCAGGAAAAATATCGCATTAGAAGGTAATACAGAATAACAATAATGATGAGTCTCTGTAGATTTCTTGTCATCCTTTTTTTTTTATTTTTTTTTGTACATTGCCGATGACATAAGGAATATGAATTGAGTGGAAAAGAGGTGGACTTGAAGTTCTAGCGGACAACCCTTAAAATATCTTATGGATTTTCTATACTTTCTACATATATTCACATACGAATTTCTGTTCATTAATAACTAATATGAGAACGTGGTCCACAATGACCCCCTTCCTACTTCGATTTCTTGCACAATTCTTGCGTTCGTCTGTCTGATTTCTGTTCTATTTCGTGCAACCACATGTGTGTTTTCCATCATTTATTTTACATTGTTCATAATTGTGGTTGTTCTATTTGGGGTTTTTTTTTTTTTTGGCATTATTGCAACACACTAGAGACCAAACAAGAGAGAGTATCTTATAACAAAACCAAAATTCTGGTTTAAGTTTATACACAACAACAATGCTAGTGTTAATAACGAACTTTTCTTTGTTGGTTTTCAATTACATAGTAATCATTTTCCCTCGCCTTTTTCCAGAAATATGCGTTGAAAGTTTTGAAAATTAACACCATCATATGTTTATTTGATTTGCTCTACTTTAGTTTCTTCTTCTTCCTTTTATATTTCCCTTGTTTTTGCCTATTATTTCTTCCGTTTCGTTTTCATCTCTTACCACATTTGATTGCCGAAAAAGAATATTGCTTAAGCCAAAAATTTTTTTTTTGGTATATTTGCAAATATTTGAGTGTTTAGTGTAGATTCATCATTTCATCATCTTCATCACAAATATCATTACAAGTTTGGCTTGAGTTATCATTCATGTGCTACTTCCTTCCGGTCTGCCGTGACAGCAAACAACATAATGTTATTAAGTTAGAAATAGATATGCATATGTAGGTACAAATAACCAGAAGGACATGAAATTTGCATTTGTTAAAAACGCTAGTTTAAGTCAAGAAGAAAACCTCCCATTTCCTGATAAATATCTCATGTCTTTTGATCGTTGCTCTCAATTCAAAATAATTTTTAAAAAGATGAAAATATAAATTGCTGGAAGAAGTTTCACATTTATAATTTTTCAAAGAGAATGCTGAAATAAAGCTGATAAATGTCAATTAAATGAAAATCTACAGCCATAAGGGCACATTTTTCTTCTACAAAAGTAAACTATGAAAAAAAATAAGCAAATAAATAACGAACTGATTACTAAGAATTTTTTTTGATAAACTACTAAAAATGATCATTTACAAACAGAATGCCGGATGCGTCAATAATTTTAAAGGGGCAAATTGAGTGGATCACAATGACTAAATCCAATTGTATTAAAATATAAAAGAAAAATTTTCCAAAAAATAAAAAATACTATTGAATGAACCATGATCATCAACATGATCAGCTATAATCATATATATATGAGTATACGTTATAGCGCGATTAAAGCGAAAAAATAACTACTACATACTAAAGTAATGTACATAGTAAAAATACAAAGGAAAATCATAAATTTTAAGCGTAAAGTGCTCAAGTCATACATTAATGTAAATTATGCCAACGGATTGTGTTGTATTGTCAAGTTCAAAGAATAGTAGCTTTTTTACTTTATCAATGACATGTTTTCATAAATTGACGCCATTGTATTGTTATGCGCAATGAAAGAAAGAAATAATCGCAAGTGTCGCATGAGTTGTAGCTTTTGTGGTGTGTGAGTTTGAGCATGTAACATCCGCCTTCAACCAATTATTGCCTTTTCTTTTTTAATACAACTTGAACTTTACGTACAGCTTCCCGTCTAAATACAACATATATTCAAATGTTAATATTTCCATTCATTTCTACTGTAGATTTAGTTTCTCTTGTGCATGAGAATGTGTGGGATTCTTCTTTTCGCTGATACGAAACAAATTTTTTTAAGTGCCCGCCTTTTTAACGCCTTTGATCGGTATCGCCAGTCGCCATCGTCAGCATCAGCATAACAATTGTGCATTTGTATATCACTATTCGTGTTAGTGACGACTGCCGGATGATGATTTAATAATGGCAACATATCCCTAAGATGATTCTTTCATCTTGTTCAGCTCAATTCGTGAGATATAGTTTTTGGTTTCATGTGAGCATGCAAAGTAGATATGTATAAAAATCATGTAAAAAGAGTGTGTGTGTGTGTGTGTGTGCATGCGTGAGGAATATAGTAATTTCTCAGCGTGTTTCATTCAATTAAGCAAATGATTTGTTAAACTTGTTTAATGTGTACATGCTCTCTTGCCCCCTTTCACATGCATACCCACTCCACTTTCCATTTCTTATTTCTTCCACCCCTAAGAGCACACTGATCTCTCAACTGATACAATCTTATTTAACGATCTATTCTTAACTGATCAAGTTTTAGTTCAACCATTCACAACTGAGAATTCGTTCTACTTGCTTATAATTTAATTATAGTTTATTTATGTTTATTGTAGTAAGTAGTGTATGTCATTGTTGTTGTTGTCACTGTTTGTTGTGGTTTCACTGTATGGCTTTTCTTTGTTTGCCTTAAAGTATTTTATTTTTCTTCAGACTTCCTTGATTGGCTCAAATTTTCTTTGATTATTTACTTACGTAAGTATTTGTTTTTTGTTTTTATTTCTGTATACAAAATTTTCTTTAAAAAGTAAGAAAATTTATTATAAATTAAATAAGTTCGTAACTTTTATGGAATGAATTATGTGGGAATAACTCTGCATTTTTTTCCTTATTTCTTTGGATATTTATTGTAGAAAATTTGTTTGCATGTTTTCATGTGTATGAATTTAATTGGTTATTAAATAAATAATTCAATTTTGTTGTAGAATATAACTTTATTTTGCTTTCATATTGTAGTTTCTTTTTTAATTGATATTTATGGTGTGAATTAATTTAAAAACAAATTTTAACATATCAATTTATATAGTTGAAGAAAAATCATTTTATTCCATAAATGAGCTGGGTACAAATTTTAGTGCAAAGCATTTATGTATTTCCTCCAATTTTTCGAGAAATAAATTCTAGCCGCTGAGAATTTCCTAAGGGGGGACGGTCATAATTTTTTGGAGGAGTTTAACCTCAAAATTCCTCTCTTTCATTTCAAAAGAGTCGGTATTTGTACTTAGAGGAATTTACTCTCACTCTCGGTCTCTCTCTATATTGAAACCAACGATTATGGCTGGTCAACTCAGAACATCTTTATATACGTATATAATCGTAGAGTTTTAAGTGTATGACTGGATCGATTGAAGTCATATTTCCAGAATATATTTTCTTAGGAGGGACGATGGTTCATAGCTATTCATAATGGCTTTTAGTAAAGTGGGCGTGGCACCTCCCATACAATCCAAATAGTTTTTTGGGTATATCTAAAGAACCATTTATAGCATAGTACAGAAATTTGGTACAATAACAAGAATTGACAATGCCATGCTACAACAAAAATATGGGTGGGACTGACAAAGGGGGTGTGTCACCTTCCATATAACATGAATTTCCATTATGAGATATCTTGGGAAGCAGTTATGGTACGGTACTAAGATTTAGATTCCTTCAGCTTGTTGAATTAGTGGGACCCTGCTCCCTTTTTATTTTCTACTACTATTTTAACTACTAATTCTACTACTATTTCTACTACTATTTTCTACTACTTTTAAACTCCTTTTCTTCTGCAAATTTTTGTTATTTTCTACTACTTTTTCAACTAATACTTTTTTAGTACTTTTTTCTACTGCTTTTTTAATAAATTTTTTCTTATTTTCTACTACTACTTTCTGCTATTTTTCACTACTATTTTTTACTACTTTTTTACAGTTGTTTCTACTATTATTTTTTACTATTATTTCTACCACTCTTTCTACTCCATTTTTACTATTTTTGTACTACTATGTTTAACAATTTTTCTACTACTTTTTCTGCTACCTTTTTTCTACTTTTTTATAACAATTTTTAATATTATTTTCTATTCTTTTTCCTACTATTATTTCTACTACTTTATGAAATATCTTAAGGCCTTGCTTCGCTGTCTTAAAATCCGTTAGGTGGCGCTTTAACAAATGCTATATTTATAATAAATATCAAATTGGTTCAAATTTTTAAATAATTTTTAGATATAATTTCTAGAATGGCCTTTGATATGAATATAGAGCCTCCGGAAATATTGATTCAACTGAAATCTAATAAAATTTTTTAACAAAAAAAAAAAAAAAACACTTAAAAGTTATTGCTTTTTACTACAGATATGCTGGAATTTCTATCCAACAGCTGAATGACCCCTTTAGCATCAACTGGGTTAATAATTTTGCACAAACGGTATCATCAGACGATATGGCTTTGTTTTTGTCGAAGGTCACTCACTGATGCGCCTAAGGTTTATTTTTTTGGTTGTAAATATCCACTTTGTTCTTTGCTATCAGACTTGAGTTGTTTTCGTACACGTCGTTGAGTTCACATCGGTGATAATACAATAAAAATGTTTCATTTTCTGGTCATCCAGACGCAATGTAAACTTTCATTTCTAAAATTTAATTAACACAATATTGATTTGAGATTTTCATTTGTATTGATTCTCTGTTTTTAATGTACAGCTCTGCAAGTTAAATACTTTTGAAAATGTTAATAATGAGACACATTTTTAAATGTAGAATTTTTCAATGGACGGACTTTAAGCCTGAATTGTCATTACCAATGTTCAATTTTAAACATTAAGTACTTAATTCTTTTTAAATTTGCGTGCTTTTTCGCAGAAAGGGCAAAACAACGTTAGCCGGGTCAGCAGGTTGAATTATAAAATGGTGTCTTATGTACTGCAACCAATACGATCTATCGTACTTCCATTTCCTTTAAGCTTAGATTTTATCTTAGAATTCTCAAAATGAGCTGTGGCTCTACTCTTCCGAGTCCCTTTACATTTTAGGTAATATATATCTGTGAGTGATATCTGTGAGTGAGCGCCTCACACTGAAAGAGGATGTGCCCCTATATTTCAGTGTATTGTAGATAGAACCAAAATTCATTCATTCTTGGGTTATTTTTACTAACCTTAAAAATTGAATTGTTATTTTTAGGTTGAAGCCCTCAACCAGCAGCTTTCCTTAACTCTACTTCGCTGACTTGCCTAGCTCGTTAAATAGATCTAAATAGATACAAGAGGATTGATAGAGCTTGCTCCTCGTCTTATGACATAGACCTCAGCTTTGAAGATGCGTGGTGTTCAAAGCAAAGCGCGAGTTATTCTCTCTCTGCCTGTTTAGCCAATTTTTCACTTGGATGAGTTTTGAGCTCATTTATTTTTCTAATTGCCGTTGTTCAATGAGCTTGAGTTCATTTCCTTTCTCCTATTTTTAATTTGTTTGGCTATGTTCGGTATTGAGTCATCAGACCACAAAATGCGTTCAAAAGATGGTAATGAGTAGAGTGGGAGTGGGAAGTGTGGAGACTATATTACTATAATCGTTAACCTTGCAATACTTTTTTATACTTGTCATAAAATCTTGAGTCCTTTTTAAATTAGATTTCCTTCAGTATAAAGAGTCCTCCACTTTGAAAATCTTTTAACTATTTAACTTTCATAGTTTCTACAGAAATTCCTTTGAACGGAATCACATTACTCCGAAATACCTTCCCATAAAGTTCCCCACAACTCATGTTATATTTACTGATCATCATTTTCTACAAATCAATAATTCAAACCACATTCTAAATAAATTTTTTACTCATCAATATAGGCGTTCCATGACTAACCACCCCACAAGAAAATAGATAATGATAAGAACTACTAAATCAAATGAATGTCAAGTGGTTTCCCTAAACTTAGACACGCTAGTATGATTAATTTGACACGTGAATGACATTTATAATGTTCTATTAAATCAAACTGAAGAAATGCTTAAAATAACCCCATCATAAAATGAATATATTAAGTATAATAAAAGAAACACTTGAGCTGAAAACACCTTAAGCATATAAAAACAAACAAAAATGTACAATCCGACATTGAATTTTAGAATATGCCAGCAAATTATGGGCGGTCTGCCGCATCAACTGCGACTACAAATACTTTATAGCTACTTAAGCATGCAATGCACACACAAATATACCCAAAATATTTACCCTTTTCTTAAGTGAACAGAGCTGAAATATTTTAAGAAAACAGAAACGCGTGGCGCTCATAGATTTGAGGTGCTTTAAATTAACCCCATGGCAACACATGAGATCATCATCATCATCATTAGTTGCTTAGTTGTGGAAGCATTTAACCCCTCTTAAACTATAGCTCAACACCTTTTTCTCTTCTTTTTTCTTCACGAAGTAACAGCAGCAACAGTCAACCGAAGCAGCTATAATAAGATCTTCAAGTGATCGCGGCATGTGACCCTTTTTTTCTTGCTCTTACTTCCACATCTTCATTGTAGATTTTTCCCCTTTCGTTTTTCCTTTTTTTTAGCTGCTTCTTCTTACTTTACATTCAGTGGCTTTTTTTATTATTATATTCTTAATATGATCGTGTCTTTTGATAGTCTATAATCTTCTTGTTGCTTGCTGCTTCTTAAAAAGAATATTATGTCTTTTCTCTCTTTGAGTTGTGTAACCCTTAATTTATTTGTTTATTTTTTTAAGAATTCTTCCAAATTCCCCCTTCCATATAACAAAAAAAGAAAAAGGAAGAATTAAATCTTACGATCATGTTTACAATAAATGATCGTATTCACGTTTTGTTGCTTTAATAAAGTGGTGAGATCGGTTAATTTTTGTGGTGCACACACAAAGTTTTTTTTATATGATCTTCAAACTAAATAGAAAGCGTAGAGTTTGGCACCCCTTTTTTCTTGATAGTTGTTGAAAAATCAACGCTCACGTGCTTACGATCATTTAGCAAAACATTTAAGATTAACATTTTAGAAAAAGGTTGCATTTAGTAATTTTATACTTCCAAAGATTTTTGTGGGCGTTTGCTTTTAATATATTTCCTCTGAATAATCAAATTAAAAGTTCTTCAAATTACATGCGCTTGTTTTCTTGGCATTTGATCATGAACACGCTCGCTTTCAAGTTCATTGTTGCCATATGTTGGCGTTAATTTGATTTGAGGCTGCTGTTTGAAGTCAGACAACAAGCAGCCACGCAAGCAGCAGCGATTTTGACGTGTGTCTGATTTTTTTTCAGTCTATTTCGGAATGATTTTCTTTGAAAGTGTTAGTTTCATTTAAACCAAGGGTTAATTTGTTACTTTAGGCGCATTTGTTTTTTTTTTTTTTTTTTTTTGTAGCTCTTGTTTATTGACTTGGTGTCTTTATTTATTAATTGGCCTGGAGTTAGAACGAAAAAAGAGAAGGTTTCAAATTTCATAATAATATATGAAATTGAAAATAATTGCAGGTTAAGTTTCTAGGAATATGAATTTATTTATGAACTAATCTAGCAGAAATTAGGACTAAAAATAATAATGAACTCGTCAGGTGTCGGAGCGATTAATCATTTCTGATCCAAAACAGAAAGTAGTAATTTCAAACATAAACTTTATATTATTTTAGAAAAGGCAAACCATTTCTAAATCGTAGTCTACGATTAACTTCTGTTTAGTTTTATTTAGAAATTCCTATTTTACACTAATATCTTAATTTTCTTATAGCCCTTAAAGTTTTAACTAAGAAATATTATTTTGTTCATCTTACCTCTGGTTAGCATAAGTATTAAAATTTAATATTTTCTTTTGTCCCTTTTTAATATTTTTTTCTCATTTTAACTTTTATTGCTTAAACTATTCATATGTCCATTTACCCATTAGAATTTTGTTTATTGCTAATTAATTTTTCTATTTTTTCAATCAATAATACATTAGCAATGCTCACTTAACATGTTTTTTCCATTTATACGTAAGTTCTTTTTCCTCTGCCCAATCAATATTGTTCTTCACTAACGAGATCTTACCATTAGATCAATAACTAACTGTTGCTAAGGATAGAGATCACTGGATCGCCCGCTCTTTTTATTCTTACTTAACTAACTCTACATGAGCATGAACGCCGTTCATTAGTTTTAATATTATTCAGTTCCGCTTTTCAATAGGTTAAGGAAACATACACATATATATTCGTTATGTAATACTATAATTTATATACTTTCTTTACATATAAAATAAGTCAACGTTCTTGTTGTTGAGAGGTTTGATTATGTCCATTTATGTTGAACACTTTGTTTTAATTGAAATCAATGATTTGGAACAAATAATGAATGGTACAAAATAAGGAAAGGGGAATGTAAAGATACATTTTAGCTCCCTTCAAAAATGTTTATAGATTCTATTGTAATTTAGTGTGATCTCTTCATTCACTGTTCCCCCAAAAGTATACGTAAATGAAATCTGAAACCTTTTTAATGATAGAAAACACTAAACCTGAATCTGGAGCATTTCGGCTTGAAAGAGAGTATCATTTCCAAGTGAAATATTTTGAAATGAGGTTAAATATTTTGAAATTGTTTCGATCCCACCATTTTCCGATGACCTATTCATAGTTTTTCTGAACTTTTAAAATCGAAAATTCAGATGAACTTTTTTGATCATTTTTAAGGCTACTATGCCACGGAAGACCTAGACCGAGTTTTTCGCATCCATTCAGTTGTTTCGGTTATATTTGTGTATGAATAGAAGGGGTCTACAGCAGGGCCGTAGCAACGATTTTTTCGGGGTGGGTTTTCATTCGAAGAAAATTGACATTGACTTGCCATTACTGATGATGAGCCCGACCTCAAAAAAATTACCAAAAATACTAAAAATAGTCAGGGGTTCATTTTTTTCAAATGATTATCAAAACTCGTGCAGTTACTGCATTGAAAGAAGTCTTCCGATTCGGGGTGCTCTGAGCAATAATGGGTTAAAGAATTAATTACATTTTCAGATTGTTTCCTAAAACTTTGGAGCTGATCCACTACTACTGCCCTACATGGGCTTTGCGAATAAAATGGTTTCTAGTGTTTGTGAATGAATTTTTTATACTGAACACGAATCTGAGGTTAAAAATTTCCTATCACGACACGGAAAAATGGGATGGAAAACCCAAAAATAGAATTTTTGGCCATTTTTAAAAATTGGAGAGCTGAACACTGGCGTGCTACAAACTTCGAAATCCAGAAATTATAGGCTGAATCATGCCCTTCCAAATGAGCCCTAACCCCGAAACTGTAAATCAAAAACAGTTACTGACCTAGAAAAACTATAAATGCAGAATTGCTCAGCATCATCTTTTCTTTTTGTATCCAAAGTCAAACCTCATGTCAAAGAAAACAAATCGGATCTGGTCGCATAGTGTAACTAAGATTTCAAGTTCAGTTTTTTATATTTGACTTTTTAGAAAGAAACCGATGGAAGTAAAAAATATTTAAAAACTGTTCAATAGATTTTATTTTGACTTTTTTTTCATCCACTGGCAATTACAATAATATCAAAAATAGAAGAAAGTTTCCATATTTCGGGGGGGGGGGGGGAGGTCAGAACCCCCAAAACCTCCCCCCTAAATACGGCCTTGGTCTACACGTTATACCGCATCCGAACAACGAATTGAAAAGCTTTTCTAGGGCAATTTTTACTCTTGGAGTTTTGCCAGCCAAGTGACGATGTTTTGCAGAAAAATTCTTAGTTTCTATTTCGGATTTTTGACCCCGCCCTGACCGGCTGCAGCCGCTCTCATATTGGTTTTATTCTCAATATCTTTAGCATAAAATTGGCTTCGAATTTGATCTTCGTTTTGGTTTGATTGGTCTGAATTTGGTCTGGTCGGCTTTAAACTGATGTTTTGGTTTGAGCATCAAGATGATTTGATTCGAGTTTATTTTTTAGTATTTGTCTAAATTTTGGTATAAATTTTGATCAGATGTTTTAACTGGTTTTAGGTCTAGATTCTGATCGAAATTTTTGGCCTGGAAATTGGTCTGATAATTATCCTATAATTAAGCAAATTCAGCCCCCCCCAAACCCAAATCATAGATCCGCCTCTGACCATTTCCTCTTCATTCTTAAGAAATATTTCCAAATAAGATAGAAAAATTACAGGAAATATTTATGGCATACATTTTTTTTTTTTTTTTTTTGCTTTGATTTTAAAAATCATATGCAAAGTATCTACGAGTGTTGTAACAATCACCTGTTAATAAATATACCTCAACATAATAGATAAATTCTTCAAATAAGGGAAACAACAATGAGACCAAAAGAAACCGCCTTCAATTTTTATCTATACCACACAGCAGTGAAAGGAAGGAAGAGCTTATCAAAAATCAAACAATAAACCACGAAATCATAGAAAAAATCTAACAGATTTCTCAACTCAATCAGTTGAAATCCTAAACAAATCACAGCGATACACATGCAACGCTTATCAGCAACATGTCTAAAACTCTTCAACCTATGGCAGATATACATTCGAGGCTGCCACAAATTTCAATTAGTGTACGTACCTCAGCTGCGGTTTTGTTTTTGTTTTTTTTTGTGGCGGACGCATATAAATTAACACCATAACCACAAACGAGATTTAAAAAAAAAAAAGAGTAAACGAATGCAAACATCCTTTCTTCCATCAGCAATCATGTGCAACATGTTGCTCGTTATCCTTATGCAAATATTTATTGCTTGAGCGCAGGTTAATTGAGCAAACTCAAGAAACTCTTTTACCGGCACGCAACCTTTGAAGAAGAAAATCACACTAACGCAAAAAAAAAACACAAAAAATCATTTACTTATATTGTTTTTTATTTGGGGGGAAATCCTTTGACTATTTGTTTTTTCGTTTCTTTCTTTTGTATGAATGTTATTGTTTTATTTTTTTTTTTTAGGTGCGAGTTTTTAGAGTCAACAATATTATCCTGTGACTTAAAAGTTGCTAAAACCGCTTACAAATATTGACATACATGGATTTCATTAAGATTTCTATGATTTTTCTTTTCGTATTAGACCACAGAACGTGCGCATGAGCGACATGCAGGACAGCAATTTCAAAATTTTTAGGTATGTTGGTGCCAAATATTTTCCAGTGATATATCTCACACATAAATACCAGGATCAACGTCTGCTTATGGAAAGAAGAATTAAAGCAGAGCACTGTTTTCAAGTCTGTTTTGGAATCATTAACAATAACTTTGGTTATTTTTGCATCTGAAAACTAAAATTTTCTCTAACACACTTTTTTTGGTTTATTAACCCTTTAGCTTCCTCAATTAGTAGACTTTTTTTGAATATTGCTTTTCAAGTTACTTTTTTAATTCCTTAAACGGGTGATAAGTGGATTAATATGGTCCTTTTGCATTAGGATCTAAGTGAAAAATGGCTTCATTGAAAGCGTGGGCATTAAATAATGTTAAAAATATATTTTAAATTAACTTTCAGTCATCTTCAAAGTATGTCATATTTTCACTTGTTTGATAGTCTCTAAATTCTTATGTAAAATAAAGCTTTATTGATTACATTTCCAATAAATTTTCAAAGTATTATGTGCATATTGCATTAGAAAAACAATAAGGAACCCATCAAATACATACAACCATAAAAGGATTATTAATTCTCCAGTATTATGAAATTTTTATGTATATACTTTTACTTACATAATATATATAATACACATACATATATCTCAGCAAAAAAGTTATTGAGTACCTTCACAAATACGAGTACAAATTAAAAAGTTTACTACCTATCAACCGAAAAATTGTGAAAAGAATTTGTTGCGTAAACAAAACCAAACAAAAATCCTTGGAAAATATATGAAATTTTACGTAAAAATAATACCAAAATGGGAAAAAGAAAGAGGTATTAATTTTTGATTGCCACAGCAGCCGTTAGATTGCATGTACACAATACTTATGTAGGTATGTCTGTCTGAATGTCTGCCTGCCTGCCTGCCTGCATATGTGTGATACAAGTTAGACACGTAAATGAAAATGTAGGCGCATATAAAAATTCCACCCCCGCACACTCACAAACACACAACAAAACAGCGAAAAATAACAATAAAAATGAAAATAAGGGTTTACATTTACAGCAGCAGCAGCGGTGGCGGCGACAACATTTGCAACAAAAAACCCATACCAAAAACTCATATTGAATTACATACTTGCATACATGACCACGTCATACAGTGTATGAAATGCTATAAATTTATATACAGAATTATATAATACTTCTAACAAATTATTGAAGACATACTTGTTATATCCTTAATGGTTTTGAAGTTACAATGTACGAAAAATAATTTGAAATGAGGATAAGAGCACACCTGAATACATTGAGAACCATTTCTGGTTCAAAAATATATGAAATCTGTAAAGCAGAAGAAACGCTATACAATGGTCAGGTGCCAGAAGAAACATTTAAAAAGATCACGCCGGAAAAAACCTCAAAACACAGAACAAATTGGTGTGAGTCTTTGCATTTTTTCAAGATCTATTCAAACTTTTTGAAGTTTTAAAAAATTAGAAAAAAATTCTAAATTCAAAAATTCTTTTGAAGAAAATTGACATATGAAAGCTTATGACAGCCACGCAAAGCGAGAACTTATGAGTTGTATCTTTCCATAAAATATTTTATTACTCTTTAGGATTCAAAGGCGAAATATTCTTGACCAAGAGTGATGAACTATTATTGGAGAATTTGCTTTCTAATATTTAAAGGCGAAATATTCTTGACCAAGGGTGATTAACTCTTAATAGAGGATTTGCTTTCTAATATTTTTAAAAGCCAAAAACTCTCACAAAACACAATCAATTGTTAATTACTACTCCAAGCAAAGTCAACAATCAGCGACGTATCGTTTGTTTATTTTCCCATCACAATTTTTAAATTGTAAATTTAAAATACAAAATCTAAACTCAGAAATCGAAACTAATTAGAAAAAACATAAGGAGGGGACTAAAGAGGAGGGAACCCATAACCTTCTTGCTGTTATTTGAGCAGAAATAGTGACGATTATTAGTGCACTCTGACCAGAACAGAGCTGTAGAAGAATGCATTCAATTTAATTGCAATGCCTTGAAGTCACAGTTAGTAACTGGCAATTCATGATTGCAGTTATTGAATAACATATTTGACTTCAGAATAAAAAATACACTTAGAAGTCTTTTCGGAGTCACCGATTGGTTATTCATTTAGAAAAGTCTTTTTTAGATTCAATCTTATGACTGCAAAATCATGACTGCCTTGAAGTCACTTGGAGTCTCTTGAATAGCCTTAGAGTCACTTGAAGTCACATGCAGTCACTTGGAGTCAATTGGAGTCACTTGAAGTCAATTGGGGATTTGAAGTCAGTTGGGGATTTGAAGTCAATTGGAGTCACTTGAATTCACTTGGAGTCAATTGGAATTTGAAGTCTTTTGGAGTCACTTGAATTCACTTGGAATCAATTGGGATTTTGAAGTCGATTGGAGTCACTTGAATTCACTTGGAATCAATTGGGATTTTGAAGTCTTTTGGAGTCACTTGAATTCACTTGGAGTCAATTGAGATTTGAAGTCTTTTGGAGTCACTTGAATTCACTTGGAGTCAATTGGGATTTTGAAGTCAATTAAAGTCACTTGAAATCAATTAGAACTGGAAGCTGTTGATATATTTAATCAAACAAATTGTCTAAGCAAAGCTTAGATTTAGTGGACTCGTGCAATATTATTTTTACCAGATCGTGAATAGCTCTATTCATTAAATATAACAGAATTCAAATTGTATCTTCTCTCATATGGTACGGCGAAAGTTTTGGGTTTACGTAGGTTTGGTACGACAAGGGCTTCAGCAGCCAATTGCCGCCCGCCATTACTGTGGCCAGTTTGTGGCATTTTTATAGTAGGTTTTTATATCACGATTAACTGGAGCCAATATTATCTTTCAGCTTTGGGTTAAAATTGACCAAATAATTTTTACCCTTCACAGCGGCCAACTTATTGCTTTCAATTGTTGACTAGGGAGTCAGGCTTTACCCCCAATTCTCTGGTGTTTAAAAAAACAAAGTTCATATACTCTTTAACGGAACTGAGAGTATAAGTTTAGCTTAGCTCTCACCCTTTTCAACCCACTGTACTACAAACATATAAACGTTACGTTACGTTTAAATACCACGGCAAGCCGTGCGTAAGAATTGTGTGTGTATGTGTGTATTTCGTATTAAAAAAACAGAGGAAAAATCGTAACGTTAAACACATAACGTGCCTACGAAAAGTTCAAAGTCATTTATTAAATTTGTATGCGTAAATTGTAAAAGTACACACATACATATATGTTTCTCTGTATATGTGTTTGTGCCATAAACTCATCCATCACTCATATGTACATTCAAGCAAGCGCCGCATAGCGCAGCATGTTGCTTGCTTAAACTTAAAGGATAAAGTTAAGACGTGCAAAAATAACAAAAACTAAAAAAAAAAAAAAAAAAATCCAAAAGAAAAATGGAAGAAAAAAAAAGCTGAAGCGAAAAAAGGGTCGTTCTTTTTGTATGTAATATGAGTGCGGTACGAAGCTGATGGTGCACGGGTTGTTCTGCTATAAAAACATTGGACACAAATGGCACACACTCGCTCACATACACATGCATGCATTCAAGTGTGTATGTCCAAAACTTTTATATCAAACATTTTTACTTTGAAAACTCAATTTTAACTCGCTTGCTTGTTCTATTCAGGCCCCCTTCCCAACAGCTTCTCGCTGCCTTAAACATAAACTTCTGCTGCACCGACTACATACATCCTTCATCCCTTTTCGCGCAGCTACTAGGCCTCATCCTTCTTCCTTGCTTTTTTTCGTTTTTCTGCTTGTTGTTGTTTGCCAACTGTCATGCTAGATGACGATGACGTCTCATATTTCCGGATTTCTTTATGGTATTTTCCGACTCGAAAAAATATACATTTTTATAACACATATATTTACGTACATGTGTGAGTGTGTTTTATATATGCATACATGCATGCGTGTGTTTGTGTGTGTATGTTTTATGTATACGAAAAAAGGACATTCGCTCAGATCGTAAATTTTGCACAAAAACCTAAATGACGACGCAATAAAAAGGGGTGAAATCGTGTGCTAAAATCATATATACATAAAGACGCCAACAAACATACACACATGCATGCATGTAAATGTCTGTGTATGTGTTGGATAGTAGAAGAAGAAGTTCAAACCCTTATTTTTAGAGTTAAGCCATATATAAAACAAAAAAACATTTTCTCATATATAAATACACAGTATTCAAAGAAATATAAAAATTCTTAACCCTCATGCGTGCTTTATACGTACATATATGTAATATATATGAATGTATGCTTTTTTTTTTTGTCGAACTTTAACCACATGTCTGTCCATTTGAAGAAATGGCAGTGGAGAAGCAAAAGCAGCCCAAAACAGTTAAAGCAGACAACACAAAAAACATGTTGCTAACGTTTGTTTCTTTTTTTTACTTTTCTTTTATAGATATAAGGGTTAACAAAAAGAAGAAGGAAAAAGCCTTTAGCTTTCAGCAGCGATGCGGTAACTTAAAACCATACACAAGTCTATCGATTTATGGCAATACATATTTCTATTTCTCGGTGCTTGCTTTCGTCATTCTTACAACATTTTATTCTCATTCTTCTCAATCTTCTTGATTGTGCAACCATGATGAGGATGATGTGGTAATTATGTTGTTTTAGTAACGTATATGTGGTAACGGGTATGTGGTAACAACCCTTTTTGTTTGCCTGGTGATTTGGCTAATTGAATTGGAAATAATATATAAAAGCTAAAGTAATAAAAACAACCCTTTTGCAAGTATATTTAATGTTAGCTTAATAAAGCATTTTAACCCTTTCCTTATTCATCATCATCTTTTCCAGTTTTATAATTGATATATTTTCTTTGTTAGCAAAATTAAAAATATTAAAGTTTGTTCATCATATATAAAATGGCTTCTTTAACCCTTTTATCAGTTATAACCCTTTTTTCATTGGTTCTTCTTTACTTCTTTTGCGTGTATACATACATACATTGAATGTTCTAATACTTAGTTTCAAAGTTGCCCACAACCCTTTGCTTTTTGGTATTTGCTTACATTTTATAAACTCGTTTGTAAAATATTCAACCCTTTTTATTTACTTTTTAACCCTTTGAAATGTTTTTTCAGTATAATTTTCCTGTCGTCATTGGCTACTGCTACTTTTCATAACTCTTTTATGCTACCATTTTTAAGCTTGCTTAAATTTAAAATGGCTGCTATTCATTTTTGAACCTTTTAGCTTTCTTTATCATTCATAGAAATACATAAATTTTTCTTGCGAGTAGTCAAAAAATTTCTTTCAGTGTTGCTGTGAAAACTAATACAGTTCAAAAAGGAAATGCAAAAGTCAAGGTGGGTGGAAACTTCTAAAAATTTATTTTCACATTTTTCTTTAAATAACGCATAAAAATGTTATAAGTCAAAGTGTACTTTGCCCTGACTTTCTTTTACTTTTTTTAACTTGTTTTAATGACATCCTCTGTCACTCTCGAAGTGTGGGGTGCGCCTCCGAGAAGAAAAAAATTCATCATCTTTGATTTACTTTCAGAAGGTGCCCCAAAATGCGACCATAATGATATTAAAAGCCAGAAGCTTAGGCATACACAAAAGCTCTCGAGATTTTGTTCAAATTAATACGGAATGCTTTCACTTATAAAATCAGCTAATTTGCAAAATTTCAGCTCGAACCGACCACTTTTACTATTTTTGGTCACGGTTTGTTTTAACCCATTAATGCGTAGTATTCTTTTTACATGACCACACGCAAGGGGCGGATACAAGAGGGGGAAACAGGGGGAAATTTCCGCTCCCAAAAGATGTTCAAACACTTAAAAATATAATAACTTAAACAGGCAAAAAGGTGAACAAAATTAGTTATTGTTGTTTTTAGTTATTATGATTTACTTTCAATTATAAGAATAATGAATAATCTTGGTCATTAAACCACTTTAATTCTCTATGGAAATGTGCTGAAATAATAATGATACCTAAACCAAATAAACCTAAAAACTCAGTGCCCTCATATAGACCTATAACTTCGCTGGCAATATTCTCGAAAACATTCGAAGTAGTAGATTGCTAATAATAATGGAAAATAAGAATATAGTTCCGGATCACCAATCGTCATAAGCACGGTACTCCTGAGCAATATCATCAATATTGTCGCTGACTTTCTGGAATAATGCGTTCAAGAAGCGTTCGAATAAGTTTGGTATCAAGGGCTGTTATACAAATTAAAAAATTTACTTCCAGCTCCATTTTATTTGGTCTTAAAGTCTTATCATTCCTATCCTATCATATTCTATATCAAAGTAAATGATAAAACATCAGCCAAATGTCAAGTGAAAGCCGGTGTACCACAGGGTGTTCAGGCAGTGTTCTGGGTCCTGCTCTTTATTCGATTTTTACCTGCGACTTGCTTGAAACTGATGGTGTTACTATAGCTACTTATCCAGACGATACTGCCATTTTAATCTCCTGTCAAATTAATCTAATTCCGAAACAGCTCGACGACGTTCAACAATGGCTACTTCGTGGATGAGTGCTTGACTGGAGTTCCATCTGCCTCAGGTTCGATTCCCACATGGGGTTAAATTCTTAAAAAATGTCCAAATGGATTGTTCTAACAAAATAGATCTTTTCGGTGATTTAGTGCTTAAATACGTGACTCAAGTACCAGTTCAATGGGTTCTATCCTCAGGTAGAGAATTGAATCCACCAAAATGCGTAACGTACCAGTAAGTTTTTACATGGTCATACCTTTGAAATTGTTAGTCATCGAAATAAAGTTTATGAATAAGCAAAAAAAAAATATGCACGAAAGAGAAAAAAGAAACGTTCAAGCACGCGTTTTGGCGTTCTGGTTCATATGGAGAAATTTTATTTTTTTTTAACTCGTAATTGCATAATTTTTAATTACAAAATACAATTCTCTATATTGAAATCAATAAATTTTCAATTCCACTACCCGGGAATTTGAAAATTTTCAATTCCCAATTACAATTCTTTGTAATGGAATTGGAGCTTTTATTAATTCCTTTACTAAGGAATTGAAAACAAAAAGTACCGATTGCAAATTCCCTGGAATTAGAATTGGGATTGTAATATGTTTAAATTAACCCAGGTCTACTCAGTTCATGCCAAAGCATCACCTTACAAAAAAAACACCGAAGAATATCTCGAAAGCTGAAAAATGCCCAAATTGGTTCTGTCCCTTGGGATCACAAATTCACGCACAAGGTTTTATACCTAAAGGAATGCAATTTTAAAACATTAAATATTCTTTACATATTATAATAATATATACTTTTATATATCCGCTGTTATGTATATAAACCTTTTATGTACACCCACTTGTATATAAACGCCCTCTTTTATTTTAGTTGCTTTTCCATTGGAGTTATTTTTTTCTGAGAATGACAACATTTTTTCGTTGCCTTTTTTCTTCTGCGTTTTTGAAAAGGGTCAAAATACAGTGGACTTACTACAGAAATATATCTGCAACCCACACAAAAATAAAAAAAACACACATACATTTATATTGTACACAAAAAAAGGCATATATTTACGATTACAACTGCCATCCCTGCAAACATTTTGTAAAGCGAAAGGGCTGTTCCGTGAGTCGTCAACGAATTAAAAAAAAACGCAGATGATAATCACCAGGGTATCACTTTCATAGGGCTGGTGGACAAAAATAGTAAGCGTTTCCCGAATTCAATGAAATTTTGGACACAGCCTTTTTTGGCCAATATAACAATCCTGTTTTAGTTTAATCAGGATCGGAGTTGAAACACGCCCCCCGCCCATATAAAAAAATATTTTAAACATCAATTTCTTGAAAAATATTTTGCCAATCCAATTAAAATTTCACACACTACCTTTGTTGGTCAATATAAGTTATCTGTTTAAACAATTAATATCATTTTGAAAGCCATGCTTACAATTTTTTCAAATGTCTTAATTTCATAACAATCTTAACATTTCAATTTAAATTTATTTACTTATTTGCAAGTGGAACGTTATAAAACTTATAATTATCGCGCAATTTAGAGAAAATTGTAACATATTTACCTTAGTTCTATAGCAATCATTAGTCAATAAGATTTAGTTGTTAATAACAGGACATTTCAAGGAAAGTCTAGCACTAAAAACTTTCGATTTATCCAACAGTCTTAATATAAAAACACAACACTCTACGCTTTTTGGTTTTATTAAAAAGTCAACTTTGATCTGTCTCGACTTGTATGAGGTACCTGTAGTGCTCCATTATATAACTATACATACCGAATCAATATTGCTTGGCATAAAATCACTGTCAAGCCAACTGGAGTATTTATTAATAAATCTAATATAAGTTGTACTAGACTCCTGCCAAAGTTTTCTGAATTTAAGCTCCAACAATGTCAATTTTTGAAGAGTAACGTCATCAATACCTCAGCCAATTTTACTTTTATAATAACCGATAAGATGATCACGTTTTTCTCCGTGCCTATTTTGCGCAGATATTTGCCACACTTCAAAGAAATTCAGTATTTTTATTTTAGGTGCCACCAGAAAAAGTTAAAAATTTTAGTTGGGGGCAGCTCGGGGCAGAAAATTTGTTTATATTATGTTTTTGTATACTTTTATATGTTGTTTTGTGGAAAAATTGGAAAACCGTTTTTTGACGTTTTTTTTTCTTTCCTGTGAAGTTTGCTTATAAATTTGCTTGACTTTCAAAAACGTAATTTTTTTTAATGTAACAGTTCTTGATATATTATTGTAATGCAAACAAACGATTAGTATTTTCGTATTGCCAATACTTCAATACGAGTTTTATATAAAAACTGCTTTTTAACATCATTGTTTAGAATTGAACCCAACTCAGAACAATTATTGAGTTGAAAGATTTATCTTTGACGCTGCATAACTTTTAAACAAAAGGGAATTTTTTGCTAAAATTTTGGATTTGTTTTCACTGAGGTATTCTCTATTCATCGGCATAACAGGTTTTTTAATGTTATGACTTACAATTTTTTCATTTTTGTCCATAAGTGGCACGCTGTGGGGCAAGGTAAAATATTTACGAAAAACTTTTTTATTAGCATATATTTTTTTGACCTTTCTTTTTCTTTCTTATACTAAAACACTGATAGAAACTATAAAATTTAAATTTTGAAATCAAAGTTTGCTACAGATAAAAAAGTTTTCCGTAAATATTTTGCCTTTCCCTAAAAAGCTCCGACCTCATATGGCGAGTCTTCCGATAATCTTCAAAAAGTTTGCTGGGATATACATAGTATACCATGTATTATAAAATTTAGTATTTCAGTGTGATGCCAACTTTGTGCTGTGTGTGTTGTGCCTTTGGATTTGAACTTGACAGAGCCTTAAAGTATATGACATTGAGTACTTTAGTTTTAAACGAGGGTTGCGACAAATTCTAAGTAACTTTTCCTTTTTTTTACTTAGCTGCTTTCGTTGGGAATTTTCCTACTACCATATACCACTACTTTACCATAGTTATCTGCTTTTATTTGCCCTTTTTTTGAGTGTTGTTTTAACCCTAACTATACATGCATACATATGTATACACTTTTATGTACTTGTTGTTGTTGCTGGCAGCAACATTTTCAAGTATTTGTACAGTTATTCAAGCGTGTCTACGCATTTTGAAATTGGATAAAATTCTTCTTCAGTGCTTGGTTTTTTTTTTTAACTTACCATTTTCTTTTAACTACAATGCCACCCCTTTTGTTTTAGTGAGGAAGAAAAAAAAAAAAAAAAAGCAAAGCTACATTATTAAATTTTTTATGAAATAAAATCTTTAAGTCGCAAAAATTTCCACTTTTTCCATTGATTTACCCTTGAAAAGCAACTCTGTTTCTCTCTCTCTTTCTCTCCCCATTTCTGCTATTTAACCCTTAATTACACTTTGCATTTAGTTGATATCGTGCTACTGGTTATTTGCATATCCCCTGACCACGATTTAAGAGTTAAACGCTTACAATTACTCGCACCATGATTGTTTTGCTTTTTCCTTTTATGAAACAACACGGACACGTGTTTGTTACTCACAAACCCCACCACAATCACCTGAACCTCCGCCTCCACACTTTCCATATTAGACTAAAACTAATTTTAGAAAAGGTCAACAATTTTTTTTTTTTATATATACTTTCACTACATATTTGACTAGGTACTATTTGTAGTCATTAGAAAGAACCCCTTCAGTCGTTGTTGTATTATAATGTGTTCGCGTGCATGTCCTTGTTTTTCATGTCTTTTTTTTCTAGCTCTTTTTTTTCTGTTGTATTTGTGTAATTATAATTATACTCTTTTATATGGTGCGTTGCTGTAGTAAATACTTACGTGCTTTTTTTTTGTTGTTGTCAAAAAACGATAAGCGCATTTTGTCGTGCCTTATCATCAAATATAATTGAAAGGCGTGTCCGTCCAGTGTTGCAACATGCTTGAAATTCTTCTTGTATTTAATATTTAATAATTATGTATACTGCTTGATATTTTTGTTGTTTCATTCTATTTTGAGGGAAGTATTTAACCCCTTTTCCCCCTAATTGACTTTTTGTTTTATAGAGATAACCCGCTTAAAACTAAATTTCTGTTACAGCAAATGAATTGAATAGGTTCGAAAAAAGTTTCGCCAATAACACTACTCAACAAGATTTTCCACAACGAGCGGCGATAACATTTTCTATAGTAAAATTTTCCGTAAAATCCGAATATCCTAATGATTTTTTTGCGATTGGCTCCAATTTTCCATGTAAATGGCTATTGAGAGCACATATTTCAAATAAATGCCTGTCCAAACTTTAATATTCAGTCAATGAATTTAAAATAAGATAAAAATTCCAATAGTAACAATAATATTGCTGTTATGATCGAAAAAAGGTAAGAAAAATCACTTTTTTAACTTTTTTTTTCAACAAATTTCAACTTTGAAGCCGTATATCTCAAAATAATTATATGGGTGACAAAAAGTTAGCCTTATTATCTTATAGACAATTTTATAACAAAAATTTTAGGCATAAATATGTTCATGGAAAAATCATAATTTACGATACTATATTTTTTTTAATATTAATGCTAAAACTATTTTTTTCTTTTAAACAGTTTTATTTTAGTCAAATAAAAAAACACAGTACAACCAAATTTTTTTTTTTTTTTTTTGCTTTACAGTAATTTAGAGTCGCTGATCACGACTGATGCCACCACACCTACTTCTCCCACAATATGGACCTGAAATCGGAAAATGGAGTCTTCAGGGGCTATTAAGAAATTTACTTATTTCAACAGATACGAATTTGATGTCTGAAGGAAAATTATTAAACACAAACAGATAAACAATTTTTACATATTTACTTTTCCCCCACCCCCTACCTTTCCTCGATAAATGGCTCATAGACCCGTGGTTCAATCTCATGTGAAGCCAACAATTTTTTTTAAATACCAATCAAAAAATTTTTTTTTTTTGAATTTTGTTGACTCCACAAGGGCCTAATGTAATTACAAGAACAAACGAGTCCATTATTTAGTTACGTAGTGTGAGTGTCTTGGTTCCAATGCAAAAAATCGATTTTTACATTATTCTGGAAAAAGTATACCTCGTAGGTCATTCTAAAATTCTAGTATCCACTATAATTTTTTAAGAAAAAATATTTTCTGCGAAGACAGTTTTATAGTTTTCTCAAAGGTTTTTTTATTGGCCATTTATCGAAAAACGGGGTTTAAAACCCCATTTTGAAGAGGAAGGGTAAGAGGTGGAGCGAAAGTGTATATAGAAAAATCGTTTATCTTTTTGTGCTTAATAACTGTCCTTCAGACATCAAAATCTTATCTGTTGAAATAAAGAAATTTCTTAATAGCCCCTGAAGAACCCATTTTCCGACTTCAGATTCATATTGTGGGAGAACTAGATGTGATGAGAAAAAACTGACTATGCAATAGTTTTTATTCTAAGCAATCCTTGAACGCAATCAATCCTTTTTTGACATATCCTCATCTTTTCCACATCCTTTTAGTGATTGTTTACACACAATTTAAATTTACATAAATATGAAATTTCTGAGCACAAAATTAATCCCTTGCCCAATATTCTCTTTCTCAAAAATACAAAAACTGACCCAGATATTTCAAATTCAGCACAAATAACTAAAAAAGAAAACAAAACAGATAGGTTTAATCTTATCAAAAGTAGTAAATGCAGATGTGCGTGCGTATAAGTTGGTACAGGATGTGGTATGTATTATCCTTTTTCTTTATTTATTAAGAACATAACCCTGACCGTAATACTTTTATGCAAATATGAATGTATTTATGTGTAGAACGTATGTATGTATGTGATTTCAGCTACGCATAAATATAAGTTAAGCAGGATCCTTTTTCTCTTAAGTATATAAAAAATCCTTTAGTGTATCCTTTTTAAGGATTTATGTCAAAGAAAAGTTGTATACGAAGAATAAGCACCAGCATCACCAACTTGTTTGCTTCTTTTTTTGTGTGTTTTTGTATTAAAATAATAACTTTTCTTATTTATAATATTACTATATGAATTTCTGCTTATTTAAACATGAAAAGAATTTTAAATGGGTTTCCTTTTTCTACTTTTACAGTTACAACTGCTGCTCTCTTTCTCCCTCCCTCGTTTTTTCTCTCTTGCACACTGTTGTATTTCGGTTGCTCTTTTTCATACTTTCAAAGTTTGCGACATAATTTACTTGGTTCTTGGTTCTATTTTGTTTTCATTTTGCTTTTGTTTTGTTTTTGGTTTTTTGTATATTTTAAGATAACAAAAACAGAAACTTTTGTGCATTTTTAATGAAATTTTTTGATGAAAATGAAAATGAAATTTTCTGTAACTCCTTTTTTATTCATGCTGCCAGAGAAACCAACCAAGCTCTCTCTCATAAGGACTCTGCACTTTGCTCATGGCTCTAAAGTGGTCACCAGGTGGTCTTCAAAGGAATATAATCACCTTTTTATGTTTTTCCTCTTTGTTTTTTGTTCACTACTATACTTTCTTTTTCTTTTTTTTTGATTACACTTAAAACATTTTTTCTTAGGCAAACCGAAATTTATATTTTGCATAATGTGAGTCATTTTTAAACTAAACAAACAACAACAGCACAAATGGACGAACCAAAAAAGTAAAAGTATTAAAAAAAAGGTAGTAGAAGTACAAACAAAAAACAATCCATAAAGTCTTTAAAAATTTAACAAGCGTCATTAAAATCTTAGGTACTTTCATATTTCAAAACAAACTCAACATTTTTTCTGTTACATTTCGTTAAAAATATTGCATGAAATTAAAGCACGTGTATAAAGAAAAATCTATTTTGGGAAAGTGTAGGAAAAATATTAATAAAAATTGCAAGCAACCCCAGCAATCAGATAAATGTGCTTATTTTTTTATATAATGGAGAAAGTGGAGGAAAGGGAGGGGATTATGATGGTGCTTTAGAGCAAAACCCAACGAGTTATAAAAGCATTTGAAATTATGCGTTTTATTTGCAAATGCTACAGAAAAAATGTAGAACGAGAAAAAAGTTTAGATAGTTACAATTTTTCTAACTATGTATATTGAAATGTTCTTATGCCTTTTCGATTTAGCAGCAGGAAAAACAGGGGCGTTGAAAAAAAAAAAAAATTATAATACTTGAAACCAGAGTTAGTCATTTCGTAGGTATGTGGAAAACGAGAGAAAAATTTTGCACGCGTGCCTGTGAAATGGCTAACACCGCTCTAAACATATTATACTCGACGGCGACACGACGACGAAATTTCGTCGCCAGAAAACGAGACGTGGTGTCGGCGATTCGATTAAATTGGCAGTGTTAATTGGCGTGGCTGAGGTGCTTACTCTGGACTTGCCGTGAATTCAGGAAGTGGCCAGATTACATGAAGAAAATAAAACTTTAATTATTCTGGATTTAAGTAAAAACTGTAGTTTTTAAAAAGTCCCATTTTTAATTTAAATGGAAATGCTTACTCTCGAGAGTCTCCTGGGCGGTACCTTAAAATGCTTGCCCACTACTTCTGTTTCCATTGCTTGCAATTACAAAAACCCGCCACTGTCTACTTCTACATAGAACTGGTTGCTTCTCAATTATATCCTTTCGCAATTGTGAATCAACGACGACGACCACATTACATTACATACATATATCCTTGCAGCAGTAGCAGAGTAATATCCTAATAAACATAAAAGCTACTGTTGCGCGTTATAAAAGAAGAAAAGCAGAAAAATATAAAATGGGAAAAGAAGAAACTATCATCAACAAACCAAACCAAACCAAACAAACAAATAAAAAAAAAAAATCTAATGTCAAACATGACGCACATACTCTACTCTAAAGCCTCAATTCTCCCACTGCCACTTACTCTCGTTAACTAAATATTGTAGGAGCACAATTTCTATGAATGTCTTCGTCATCATAATGTGGAAACCAGCGCAACAACAACAAACAATATACATCCTCCACTATCACCAAAACAAAACGAAACCAAAGAAAAAAAATAAAAACAAAAGCAAAAACGATAATCATCAAAGGATATTGTTATAGCATTTCGATATTGTCTTGAGGATTATTAACAAAAATTGCGTACACTTTGATTTAAGGGTTGCTGGCGGCCTGGCAACTCTAGGTACGTGTATATAATAAAGTGATGAGGTAGGTGGGTGGTTGTAGGGTTTGGTTTAGGGTGACCTATCTATTTACCAACAAAGTGTGTGGTGTGTGTGTGTTTTTGACTGATAATGGAAACGAAATCATTCGGCACATACTATACAACCAGCACAGACAAACTATATTGTGACATTGACACATTTTTACTACTATTCGTACTTTTACTGCCATTCCTACTACTATTATTATTACTACTACTACGTACGGCTATACAGAGGACAATTGCATTCTTCTGTTTATTCTACTACTGTTTGTTTTATACTCATTTCGTGCGCATTTGATGATGATGGATCAAAAAAGTTGATGATTTTTCGTATTTCCTGAAAATCCTTTTTATTTCTCCCTCATCTTTGGCGCTGCCACTTCATCTTCCGCCATGCATACAGCGGAGGTTGTCCTTTTGAAATTACATTCTTGGGGGTTTCAATAGTCCTCCAGATTGTTGTTGTTATTGTAGCTAACTATGATTACATACTTTTTGATGATGAAGATTTCTTGGTTGATATTATTAACCTTTTTGTTTTTATTTTTCGGTTTTTCTCTTTGCAGTGTTTTATTTAAGCTTTGACACGAAATTGGATGACAACAGTTTATGTGCGACGGAAATAGGAGGGGATGGGGGAGGTAAAAGTGGGCAGCAGAATAAGCTGGTTTTGTGTTAGTGGTTAGTGTTGTCCACTAGCGGATCTTAGAGGGGGGAAAAGCTCCCCTTACCGGTAAAAATTTCATACATTTTGATCAGGAACCAAAAATATTTTAAAAGGGCTATAAGTCCCCTTTGAAAATGTCAAGATACGTTAGTGATCTCGGTATAGCTTGACACACTCTCTCTAAGTAAGCCATCAAGGGAGTTATAAAATTGATTGCGAAATTTTTTACGATTTTTCTGAAGCCTTTTTACTTTCTCTTTCAGTGAAACGTTAAAAATTAAAATAGGATTTCATGTTCATTATCAAAGCAAAGAAAATATGTACATATTTATACCTTTTCGAAGAACATAAGGTAGTTAACCACATGCTTCTTATAACCGTCCCCAACAGTTACTTTCATTTTTCCTACTAACTATTGCTTAACCCATTTCCTCCCAAAAAGCATGTACGGCTGACCAGCTTGAAACCCAAAGCGCTGATTTTATTGTTCATTCAATTTTGTTTACTCTTTGTGGGAATTTAAGGTATTGAAGGTAACGAGGCAGTGATTTTGTTAACACAAAATGGTTCTGATAAACCAAAAAGACCCAACGAGGGTAGAAAATATATGGATTCTGTACTTGAGTACCTGAAAAAATAAAACAGTCAAGTGTGTTAAGTTCTTGTCAGGTCAATAAGATTATCAATACTTTTCTTAAAGTCGTGATGAGGATGTTAAAGTGACCTAATTCCTCATGAACCTCAAGGCGCTGATGGGCTGTTCATTAAAATACTTTTTACATTTAATGGATTGTTTGTGGGTTATAGAGCCAAAAATGGAAAGGTGGCCCTACAAAATACTACGGATGGTACTGTTTTTTTTAATTAACCAAGTAATCCCTTAAGATTATCAATCATTTTCTTCTGGCACTTTCTGGCACTCCCGGTCAACTACCGTCAAAAATAGCTCGACTCATAAACTCGCGGAGTATCTAAAAAAAACTTTCAGTTCTGGGTTAAAAATGGGTTAAAAACAGCCAAATGCAATGAAAGCGAATATATAACATAAGGGTGTATATTTTTGTTTTATTTTATTTTTTTTTTTTTCTGAGATAATTTTATTGCGCATTTCAAAATTTTTATTGCTTTTCATTTCATGTTTCCACAAACCACAAATAAAGAAAACTCTTCAAGATTAGAAATGCGAAAATTTCCACGAAACCCTTATCTAATAAATAAAACGAAGCAATACGCATTTTCTAAACCTTTTAAATGAAAAACCCTTAAAAAAGAAGAAAGAAACCACTTTCATCGTTTCTCAATTAGTTCGGGTGTAATAGTCATTATTATATTATTTAAAGAAATGAAAAAAAGAAAAGTCATAAATAAATTCGTTTATTATTTTGTTTTTGAGAAGAAACTCGTTCAAAATTTCCCCTTTCAGTTTCACAAATAAAAATGAAAGTAAATTTTAAACTATTTTAGAATAGAAAAAAAAGGTAGTAAACATTTTGCAAGGTACACATACACATAAATGCGACGGCACATGTTTAACCTTTATCCTTTTCTCTTTTAAGGAGCCACTCCTTTTAAAAACAGAAGAAACTGATCATCAACATTATTCTTGTCATAATTTCTTAGGTACTAATAATTTTTTATGACACAAATCAAACATATGTCATCATAACTAAAAAATTTTTGTGAAGCGTGCCTCAATTTCTTTTTAAATTTTTCTATTTTTAGTTGAGTAGATATTGATGAGTTATGATGACTACACGATGGCCATTTCTTTTACTACCATTTTTTCTTTTACTTTAAACTTAGTGGTATACAAAGTAAATAATTAGAGTGAACTCATCATCAGCCAGTTGCTTATCGCGATTTTAGTTTTTATCTTTTTGATGTTTAAATTCACTTTGTTTTTACACAATTTCAATGCATTTATATTGAAATTTGTTAATGAAGTCATATTTTAAAGCTAGTTTATGAAGGTAAATTGAAATAAAGTTCAATGTCTAATGATTTATGGTGTTAAGTGAAGTTCAAAGCTTTGCTTCTTCAATTGGATTGACTCAGAATAAAAGAAATTCAGCTTTAGCTTTTTTAATTGAATCTTATATTGGAAGGAAGTTAGAGCACTTTCAATGGACATATGTACGCAAATCATTCAATAGGTTCTATTTATTGTCAGTAGCGTATCCAGGGGGAGGGCTATTGGGGCTGAAGCCATCAGCAGTAAAAAGTATATACTTTCAACAAACGAAAAACTTTAAGATTTAAAATATTATTTTATATTACATTTTATTTTAATAATAATAATTTAATATATGTATTAAAATGAGGTTGGATATTTGAATCGATTCTGAATTGAACTGATTAGCCGCCTTGCCGGGCGTTCCAATAGGATGCACGTTACAGTGCAACTGGATATTAAATATATTCAGACTACATTAAATCTACAATTTCAACGCCAGCTTACAAATGTTTCACTTTTAGAAAGCTTGTTAATAGTTTAGTTCTTGGATTGATATTTATACTGAATTTTAGTCTGATATTGGTTTAACTTTTCCGTTTTTGATCTAAATTCTGGTTTAATTGTACGTCAGAATTTTGTTTCATTTTAGTTTGAATTTTAATCTGAATTTGGTTTGAGTTTAAATCCATGTTTGGTCTAAATTTTGATTTGCTTTTCAGCGTTTGATCTGATTTCTGTTTTTAGTCTCAGTTTTAAACTAACACTTAGCTTGAATTGTGGTTAATATTTTCGTCTGAATTGGCTTGATTTTTAAACTATTTTGGTCTGAATTTCGGTCCGAAATCGGTCTGAATTTTGTTTTAAAATTTGGTCTAAATTCGTCTGGCATTTCGGTCTGGTTTTTATTTAATTTAAGTTAAAATTTTTTTATGTAAATATTTATTTTATTTTACACAAGTTTTTGGTCTTAGTTTTGGGTTTCTTTCGTTCGGTATTTGGTGTTTGATCTCATTTTGGTCTATTTTTGTTGGAATTTTGGCCCAATTCGCGGTCTGAACATTATTTTTTTTCACCGGTTATTGCCCGGTTTGAAATTAAAAACATATTGGTTTTTTGGTCAAATTAAGATATATTTACATTTTAAGTAATGTATAACAGACTTAAAGAACGTATTTAATTTTTCATAAAAATTAAGTGCTTGGTTATGAAGTTGTGAGATCGTAAACTCACCACCAGGCCGATATTAATAGTGATGTCGATGCTAAAAATTCGTTTAAAGTACAATCCAAATCAACTGTTATCTTAATTCAATTTTGTTCGTGTTTTTGTTTCGACCACAAATGACCCAAAAAATAGAGATGTATAACATTGTTTCATCAAATTTAACTTAAAATTTCCTTCAAATTTTTTTCTCAAAATAGATCATTTAACAATATAAGTCCATCAGAAAAGTCATAATCAAGATTTTGATTGAATTTGGTCTCATTTTGATATAGATTTTTGATCTGAAATTCGATTTGAAAAAAGTATTTGAATTTTAGTTTGAAATTTGGTCGAAATTTCCGCCTAAATATCTAATTTTGGTCTCAGTTTTGTTGCAGTTATCTTTTAATTTTTGACCTGTATTTGATAAAATTTTTGCAATAGTTTTTGGTCTAGGTCTGGGTTTTGGTCGATAGTGAGTCTGATATTTATCTCTTAATCTAGTAAAATCAGCCCCTCCCTCCCCCCCCCCCGCCCCAAACCCAAATCCTAGAACCGCCACTGTTTATTGTGTTATACAAATGCGTTCTCATAAACGTTCGCTTTCTTATTTTTTCTACTTTAGTATTAAGGTACTGTTTTAATTACTTTTATTTTCTTCTACAACTATTTACTTCTTTGAATAAAAAATAAAAACACTTTTAAACTGAAACTGCGTTATAACAATTATCTTTAAAAACTTAATTGAAATTTTATTAAAATTTACAACTTTGACATTTTTCTTAGAATACCATATTTTTTCGAGAATTTCCGCTGTTGCTTCATCAACTTTATCTACTACTTCTCTTTTTACTTTTTATTTATTCTCTTTTTTTACTTTTAAGCATATAACTTCAGGGCATTTGTCCATTCTGGAGCAGCACAAACGGATATGAAACGAATGAATGCAAGAAAAGAATTCAAACTCATGCCTCAAAAGCGTTTATAAATTAAAATTTTTTCCTTTACTTCCTAAGACAAAAACAAAACAAAAAAATTAATACAAAATATGAGGGTGCTAAATACAAACTTGGCCATAATACAAATATGCAGGAGAATTCAAAACTATAGAGTAATTGATACAAATATCGAAAGGTTTCGAAATTATTTTCTACAAAAGAATTTCAGGTTCATGTAAGTAATTTCAGAATAGCCATCGGACGACACTGTATGTAATTATCCCAAAGAGAGCATAATGGAAAAGCAGAAAGGAGATTCGTTTTGACTTGCTTCCGGCCGGTATTCATTTACTGCCAAATGCAATATTTTGTTGCTTTGAATTCCGATTCCCCTTTTAGTGGTTTATGGAGCATAAATTAGTTCTAGATCAACGAAGAATATCTGAACGGAAACCGCATGCCTCTCCGTTTAATCATAGATTCTCAAATGATATGAAATCAGTGCCCATTTGAATACCATTTACCCTATGCAGTACTTTAAAACTTCTTTTGCGTGTTACAGATACTTTTCACAATGTATTTAGTTGTTTTGTACTTTGATTATTGTTGCCATTATTGCTATTGCTGTTTTTGTTGTTGTTGTTGGGGTAAACAAAGGATCAAAAGCGCACTAATTGTTTTTTTTTTTTTTTTTTTTGCTTTAGCGCTTATAGCGTTCACTGGATACAGAACACAAACAACTCATGGAGCAGTAGTAGCAACAGGACAATAAGCGACGACAGTGAAGCAAGTAAGCAAGCAACCAACCAACAAAACATTAACGCTAATGCGTAAAGCAACGAGTGCGACGAGTGTTGTTCATTCAATTCATTGCTGTTAGGCTAATCTGGGCTCTTTTGCTGCTATGTTCTCCTTCTAAAGCCTGCCCTCTTTTCCTTTCTCCATTTTAGAGCAATTTTTCAAAATGTAATTTGCAATTAAATACGCAAACGTAGCTAAACAGAACGAACAAAAAAAAAAATAGTGGAAAGTTGGTGCTGCTGCGCCTACAAGCAAAAGAAAAGTAAAGAATTTTATACAAAAAAAAGTAAAAAATTAAAAAAAGTACGCTGAAAGAGCTTCATGTTGATGATGGTATTATGACGTTGCTTGTTTGCCTCGTTCGTTGTAATTCTGTGTATGAGTGTGGGCATGGCATACGGCACAAATCTCCGTACCTACTAAGAAAAAAAAAGAAACAAGTAAAAGAGCAGAAATTAAAAGTGGAAAAAAGCAAGTAAAAGCAAGCAACAGAAAAGCTTTGCTTTAAAAGGATGTTTGCTTGAGATGATTTACACAAAAAGAATTTTAATTAATTTCATTTGAAGTTAGCGATGAAGCAGAGTACAGGGATGGCAAGCAAATGTGGTTTGGGGGCATAACAAATTCGCTGAAATCATTCATGAGGAGTAATGAACACAATGCGTCGCTTTAAAAATATATTCCTGCAGAAGGGGAAAGGGAATGGGAGGGGAAGAACGAACAATGACTTATAATGGATGCGGTGTGGTGATGATCATATATTCTTTCTGACTTAAAGCATTCATAACTTTATACATATTTTTAAACAAAATTTTCCTAGATAAAAATATTAAATATTATTTGAAAATAGTTGGAATTACTAAGTGTTGATTCCAATAATGGGCAATAAAATAATTAAAAGCACATTTTACAACAAAAATTTCTACACACATTCACATATAAAATTACACTGCACACTGGGTAGACACTTTCACAAAGAACTTACACCTAAAACAAAAAACGTGAACCATTAAGTTAATTAATAATGGCACTTTCGTAATGGCCACTTAAAATACTCGTTTCAATTTCAATTTAATAGCAATACTACATAAAAAAAAAATATATAATCGATGGCGAATATGAAATCAAATAATAAAAACCACATACAATTTGAACAATGTTGCATGCTGTTAAATATGCAATAAAAATCATAATGTAATTGTTGCGCTTACAAATACGTAGAAAAATACAAAATGTCTACAGCGTGTTGCTTCTTTTATTTCTAATTACTCTACCACACACTCGTATATCCTTTTAGCCAGCTAAATACATGACTAAATGAATTATGATGTTGTTGTTGGTTGTTCTTTATTTGATATCCTGTTGATATTTTTGCAGCATTCGCGTTTAATTTAATAATAATAATTATTATGAGTCTTTAACTCATACTCCACACACACGCACACACACTCAACTTCAAGCGTGCTTCAGTGTAGATGACTGCAAAAAAAAACGCCCCTATTATGTTTTATCCTTTGTGCAGCATCCTTTTTTATCCTTTCATCCCAAAAGTGTTGCGCTGTCACATTTTTTACTCTTTCCTTGTTTCTTCTATTGATACTTTCCGCAAATATTTTCTGGAACATAAATTTTTGCAAACATACTACAAAGGCATCATTGAATGTGTTGATAAAGTGCTTCATTTTGGTGGTGACACATTTGGTTTTTTTGTTTTTGTTTTTTTTTTTTTGGATTTATAGTGTGTATGGGGAGAGAGGAAGGGTTCGGTTGTAGTTTTTCTTGAGTGAGCCATAAGTGTGTTGTCATCAAATCAAAAGATTGTTAGAGTACTTTCAGCCTCCTAATAGGGTAGGCCAAATTATTTATGTATAAAAAACTGGAAATGTCGTACTAATTGTGGTCAAAATATTGAGAAGTTTTGAACCTAGCTTAAATATGTTTTCTTAATTTTAATGGCCTTTAGAATTTTTAGGCAAAGTTTAGCCTAACACAGAAAAAAGTTTAAACTCACAAATAAGCGAGAACTTTAGTGGGGGTCAAAACTGTGTGAGTAGTCAATTAAAATAAGAAGTTTTTCGTACAAGTTTTATTTATCAAAATATTATATAAAAAGCTGGCAGCCGAGAACTTTTAACTTTTAAAAACAGCGTTTAACTTTGAAAAACATTGCCAGCATCGAAAAAGAACTTCTCTGTACCAACCAGGTTTTGACCAATTTGACCCACGTGGTGACTTGAAAATATTAATCCCAACCTTAAACCAAATCCAGAAAAAATGTATCTGTTTACTACTGACATCAGCAGCTAAATTTTTTATGTGGTTCTGAGAAAAAAGATGTTTCACTTTACCCTAATATATAGGGGAGAGGGGCCTCCAGATGGGCATAGTATTGAGATAATGTTCTAGAACCCAAACTGAATCTGATATCTTATGAAAGTACAATAGGTTGGGTATCTTTTGGCTACAGAGATAAATTTTTATTTAGTCCCCATTTTTTTTAAGTATATTTCAAAATTGTTAAAAATTTAGATTTTCAAAAAAGTAGCTCCAAGATGGACATCACTTCAAAATTCACTGAAAAATCAAAAATAAATATCATGTAAAGATTTTGAAGCCAATTTTATGTTTTTTATTGTATTTATTCCGAAAAATAGCACACAAATTTTAGGCAGAATTATTTGAATTACAGTTCGGGCATGTATACCAGGGACGGCTAATTTTGATGCACTTTACACTCGTGGTACGCAATCATATTGCTGGCATGGTTTTTAGACAGATGATACAAAAATCTTCATCTGGAGATGATAAATGTTTTTTTTTGTCGACTCTGATTTTTTTTTTCTAAATACTTTCGCGGCGTTGGCTGTTTTTTTTGTTTTGTTGGTTTTTGAGCCACTTTTTGACCGAAGACTTTGCCTTTTTTTCACGAGTGCGTTCTTTAATTTTCAAATCTGCACTATACCATGGTGAAGTGATAACGTTGCTTTTCATAGGATTCCGACCTAGTTTGCTTTTAGGAATGGGTTTCCCTTTTTGCAACGGCCCGATTACTGTTAATAAATCAGAACTAAATTCTTCATTTGAATTTGAAAACTTTCAGCAGAGTAAGAAACTTTACGCAGCACTAGTTCGGACAACTTGTCATCTTCAATGTTTGCATGATCTACATTTTCATCTTCTTCGATTTTCGTTCATGGTATTTCGAACGTGGGTCACCAAAATGTCCATCTTTGGGCGACAGTAAAAATTTTTACACAAACACAATATCAAACAAATCATTTTAGAATATTATTGTTCGATAAATAAATAAGGTGATAGCCATATTTATCTGTTCAAAATCAAAAATTTAGATAACTTCATTGACGTAACTAAAAAATGTTGAAAAACTTTTCAAAAAAAAAATTCACGTCATGTGTGTAGCAGAAAAACAAGCAGGTCTTTTCTCTTCGAGTGAGCATAAAAATCCGCGTCTACCCAAACGACAACAATGACATAAAGCAGGAGGTGATGCCATCTTATGCAAACATTTTATACACAATGTCCATCTTGGGGCCCTGTCCATCTTGGGGCCCTCTCCCCTATACAATTCCACTTCTGATTCTTTACTTTACTATTTTTGAAATTTTTTATCAAATTAAGGTCAAAATTTTCAAACCTTTTGATTAATTGTTGTAAAAATTGTGGAAATAACCACGCCTACCTCCCACACAAGTAATATCTGCAAAAATCGGTTGCATTTTAAGTGCCCTGATTACAGTCAGATTATAACCATCCAGCTATTTCATATCACAATTGAGTTGAACTACAAATTGGATGGCTATAAAAATATAATGCTTTCAGTAGAACACAGAAACTAGGACATTCCACCCTAAATATACCATAATTATCAGATATTTTATAACTACCAAAAGGAAAGGAGTCAGCTCCAGCTGCATTCTTATAATTCTAATCTCAAAAACTAAACAATAACAAAATGATTTGTAGCATGTTACACTTTTTCCGACTAAATGCTTAAAAATAACTAGGCCAAGACATAAATATGTGTAAAAAGGAAAATGCGCTAAACCTTTAATCACGCTTGTACAAAATACATAAAGAAGAAAAAGACCACACGAAAAAACAAAAAACAAAAAAAAACACTGAATGCTTACACCTTGTAATTTCTTTAATTTCATAATATTCTTATCCCTTTTTAGTAGCATGCACACGCATGTAACAAAATCCTTATACACAGAGACATCAACATCTAACAAAATAATTGGATCAATTTTCTAACAAAATTTATGATCTCCTCCAAAGGCTGGAATGGATGAAGTAGCGAAGTGATAGCGATAAAAAAAAAGAAGAAAAACAGAATCGATTATTTTTTTTTTTCTGGGTCAACGAGAACAGGTGAAACACATGACTAGACTGAACTTTGAAAGCATTAAATCGTTGCAAGCAACGTGTGGCTATCACTAGCTAGCTATGGCAAGGAATTGTTTGGCTGAAAAGGACATCGAATTCCTTTTTAACTGAAATTATTGTGTCACCATTTAATGTGAACATTTTACTACTTTACGTGTACGTTTTTACCTTTTGACTTAAACTTTTTGGAAACTCAGAACGCTGAACCTAAAACGTAAAAAAAAAATCAAACAAAAAACGCAGTAAAAACTAAATCCTTACACACATTCCTACTATCCTTAATTTTTGTTATCCTTTACTTGCCTGCTCGCTTTTTCTCACTCACTCTCTCGCTTACGACAAATAATGACATGTTTTATGACCACCACCACCACCACTATCACTATTTGGACATTGTTGTTGACCATTGTTAACATTAACTTTATGTCCTTGTGGCCTGAAAAAGTAACAATGAGCGGTAGTTAGCAGTTGGAGGAGCAGCAGGCAAGAGCAACAAAAACGTAGTAGGTTGTTTATATGAGTTGCTGCGTAAGTTAAAGAGGTAAAAACGCACGTTTTGTATTTCGGATTGTTATCCTTTTTTTATGCTGTTGTTGTCCTTAACAACAACCAAAAAAGTCAATTTTGTATGTGGCTTATCGCTACATTCATATCAATTTGAACGAAGTAGTTTTTTTTTCGTTTATTTTTTTTTATTTTTATTTTTTGTAGGCCCTCCCATAAGGTATTCCAATTGCGATTATATTTTTACCCATAGAATGCCCAGTGAAGAGTAAAGGGTAAGTAAGAGAAACGGCTTTCCTTTCAAATATCCTTTTTTTTTTTTTTTGTTTGCTTTGCTAGGAGCTCAATAATAATTGTGTGTGTCTCTGTCTGTCTGTCTGTTTGTGTGGTATCGGAAAATTGAGACATTTAATGTGGAAAAACGTAATCGAAATTCCAATGAAACGTAAAATTATATGTCGTCATACTATCAATTCAATATTCTATACAATTCCTTTTCTGTTTTTTTTTTTGCTACCTTTTTGTTTAGTATGCTACTACTATTACTACATGCTACGTTTTTTATATACCCTTTTTATTTATGTTTTGTCATTCTTGTTAGTTTTTTATGTGTGTAGGCAATTTTCATTATCTTGTGCTTTGAAATTGAGACATTTCAATTTGAGTGGAGCTTTCTAAGGTTTCTGAGGAGGATAAGTGAAATTATGTATCAAATTGTTATATAAAGCATAAATATATGCAGACAATGCCTAGGCCATTATAGGTCTATTGTTTCATAGTAAGGAATTAATTAACGAATACACCTTAAGAAAGATGTATAAGGGTTCCTTTATTTTCTTCAGGGGTAGCTCGGAATTGGTACACGGTTTCTGCTGAAACATATAACCCCGATATCTTCGATTTTTATTATGTAAATACAAATTTCCAAGAAATCCTTTATACTTCTTAATGGTTTTTACAAGAAACATTGTTTGAAATGAATTTTATGTTCAAAGAAGGCTCAAATGACAGCAATTACATCGAACAACAGGCGATCTAACAAAAAAGGATAATAACAAATTAAAGGATTTGTGCGCACTACTTTTGTTGTTGTTGTTTGTACCAAATATTTGCTATTGATAGTATTCAATGCAATTTTTCTAAACGTTTAAGCGAAAGTTGAAAGGAGAAACAGCATAAAGATTAATTTCTTAAAAGATTTCAGATGAAATCAACGAAGGTAAGTATTACAAAATGAAATTCAAGAGAAATTGAATTATGATCACATAAGAAAATTTAAGTATTCCTTACAAGTAACTTGTTTATTTTTAATGTTTTCCAGCTTGTGTAGGCGTTATGAAAAACAATTAATGTGCTGAACACATTGAATGCGGCAGCGATACGATGAGAGAATTTCATCGGCAGCAAGCGTTGTTTTGACGTCGACGAATTAATTACAATAGCAAAACTTCTCATAAAATGATTTATTCTTATTACTAAAATTTGAGAGCATTTGAAGATTTGAAAGCAAAATGAAATTTTTTCCTCGTTTTTAAATGCGTTTTCTTTCGCTTTGTCGCTTGGCAAAATAAAAAAAAAACCAAATCTGCGACAGCGTTAATTTCCGTCGTCTATCAATTCATTGGTTTCCTTAAAAATATATGAGATTTACGTTTCGACCGCAACAGCCGTATTCTTGACGCGTTGTTCTGTGTTTAGGATATAGTAAAAATAGAAAATATTTCACCTTAAACAGACGTAATGATAATAATGAGCCTGGCTACACGAGAGCAATTGCGCATGTAGCAAAACAAGCTTCGCGCACTTCTTTTAACCCACACGAGCATAGTTATGCAATGCAGGCTTAAAATGTTTGTATACATGAACTGCTTTTGGATGTGTCAGTGTGACTAGCGCTCAGAAAAAATTAAAATCCAAATCAAAAATGAAAAACGACTTTTGTGTATGAGTTAGTGATTTAGTCTCTTTGCATCAGGTCTCTGCCTAGCACACCCCCTCTCCCCGCCCCTCCCCTCTCCCCCACCGACGATGTTCGGGTTTGCTCTCGTGTGGCTAGGCCCAATTGTTTTGACACTTTAATTACACAAACCGTACATATCCAAAACATAAGTAGGCGTAATAAAAGTCACTTTTGCTTCGAATACTCTCACTCTCTCTCTCGCCACGAAACAAACTGGGCAGCCATTTCAAACCAATCTACTTCATTTTGTAAACTAATCCCATTTGTCTCTTCTCTCCTACATAGAAACATAATATTTATATTACTTTTGTGTGCGATGAATAAAGTTATCAAAGGGATTCAGAAATGAAAGGGTTACACAACTTCAACGGCTATGAAAATAAACCAGTTATATGCTGGTTACAAATAATTAGCGTTATAAATGCGCAAGTCAACCCTTTTTCACCCTTCATTTCTTTATTTCTCTGCTCTAAAATGAGTATGCGCAATGAAAGGGTTACATAGCACTAGGGTTATTATATGAGTATTTAATGGGCTATTAAACATGTGATATTGTCTACTCATCATCAAGTTACCACACAAAAGAAAAAGGGTTTTTGATAAAGTCCGCTGAATGAGTTGGTTTTGACATTATGCGGGAAGTAAAGGTTTAAACACGGTTGAGTTAACGCTAATTGTTGGGAAATTAGTGAGTGAAGTGAAAATTGATGTGATTATGAAGCGACAACAATTATTTCTATTTTTTATTACAATAAAGAGACAACAATTAATCAAGGCTTAACATTTTTGTAAGTTGATTTGTTAGGACCCGTTTACAAAGTATCATACTGCAAAATTTGTTATTGTTGTGTAAGCGAAATTATAGCTTAAGATTGAATTATGCAGAAGTAACAAAACGTTGCGTAAAGACACGCACTGTTTATATCACAGATATTTAAGTGGTTGTTGTTGTTGTAGCAACGTCAAACTAGAAATGTTCATCAGTTATCATGTTGTTCGGTTAAGTCTGAACTCAGGAATTGGGCTACGTCTAAGGGTTGTGTTCAAATTGATAAAGGTGTAAGGTCAGTAGGTTTTGCCATTGTTGCAGTCTGGGTATCTGTTTGTTAGAGTGTTGTCAATGCGCTCCATATGGCAGTTCAGCATGTTGCTCCATTCGGACCTTAGCTGGGCTAAGTTACATCTTGTGCTCCTCGGTAGCTGGCTTTCGTTGTTCGCAATAGGTGATGGACGCCCCTCACCGGAACAATGTAAGGCTGTCGGTTGCTCATGGCTCTTGCTACCTCTTCGGTGTGTATTGTTTTCATTGCAGCGTTGCAATCATTCTGGTTTAATGGTTGTGTTTGAGATATCATAATATGGCGGATGCTTCTTTGGAACATGTCCCGCCCCTTGCGGATAGAGCGTGGTGGCTCTACAGAAATTTAAGTGACAGTTACGTTCTGTTCCGTTACTTATGTTTTTCAAGTGAGTGAGGTACATATGTGTTGACAGTTAGCTAAGAAAGGGTTGTGTCTTTACAAAAAACATTGAACTCTTTTGAGAAGAGTGACCTAGCCAAGTTATCACGAAGTAAAGTAAAACATTTTTACAAGAGAGAGAGAGAGAGAGAGAGAGGAAGAGCAGTTATAACCTTTTGTTAGTTATGAGTAAACTATTTTGACATTTGAATCAATTATAAATATTTTTGGCCTGTCATATTAGCTAAAGTCAAATAATTTTATGATGAATTGTTTGTTGTTGATTGATAATTTCTTTCCTATTTAACTGCACCTGTTACAGCAGCTTGCACTCACTTCTTCAACCAATAATCTTTTCTGTTTATGCTCGAATTTGTAATCTTATCAAACAAAATTTTGACAAGCAGGTGAATTAAATGTTTCCAAAAAAAAAAAAAAACGGGCACCTAAAAACATTAAAAATATCATTTGTTACAATTACCGTAATAACTTGAGTAGCTACATGTTCTTGGAATCCTTTCTCCTTTTTTTGTTGTTGTTGTTTTTCACTGATAACCTACACAATGTTTTTAACATTTTCATGTTTGTTTCAATAATAAATAACACAACATGTTGTCCTCTAGCCTTTGTACTGAAATGCCGCCACTGTCGCTATTTCTTTCAATATTCTCAACATTTTGGTCACTCTGTTCACTCTCTCTTTCTCTCTTGCTTTAATCAAATACGATGTCCATCTTCAGAAATGGACACATATCAATAGCTAAAAAATGTAATTCAACATGTTAAAAATAAATACATGTGTTTGAAAATATATATCGTGTACTTTTTGGCAAACATTAATTTGCCTTGGGTCGTGTGTCCTGCTGTTTTAAAATACTCATGTTACACATTTGATAAGTAGGTAGGTCCTCAGAAATCTACCCTACCTACCGCTCACTCTCTCGCTCTCTCCAACGCAATGAAAACCTTTTAAATTTTCTGTTACAATTTAATTTTTTTTCTGCTATTTTAGTTGATTAATTGTTTGAAAAGAGTTTGTCTTTCACTCATTCTTTTCTTGTTTTATTTGTCTTTCATCAGTAACCCTAGAAGTAACTTCTTCTTAGACTCTGTTTCAAAGGTAGGTAGGTTGGTAGATAGATTCCTTTGGTGTTATTTATAGGTGTTGGCGCATTTGTCTTTAAAAATTTGTTCTTTAAGTTTGTTCTATTTGTATTTGAATTCTCAATTCTTTAATTGACTCACAATACAAATGATTAATTATTGTATATTTTAAAGGAGTTAAAGGAGAACATTTTTTTCAATTGATATATGAAGGTGTACCTGGAAAAAGCAAACAAAAAAAAAAGAAAGGATTTCTAAACTAAACGGCAAATGAAAAATTATTGTATTCGAACAAGCTATACAGCATCAATAACAACAAAATTGTATCAATAAAGCATTTGTATAGTTCTTTTCAAAAGATTTGATACCTAACAAAATACGCAGAGAGAAGAAATTCTATATAAGACTCTCAATTCTACAATGAAGAGACTTTTTGATTGCAAGAATAATAACAAAAAGTTTTAGTACCCAACAAGCCGAAAGGAGTCCTTTTTAAAGTCAGAACGTCTACTAAATACATATAAAGACGGCTGCTTGCAGTTTAACATAAACTCAATGCAGACTTTCATTACTCCGACTTTTGAAGAATTATAGTTAGCTACATACATCAACATCAATAAATCATTAATCCAGATAATCCACGCTTCCGCAATGACATATTTACACTATTTAGTTATTTCTTACAAAATCAATCCGTAATGATAAATTAGCCTTAGTTCTATAGTTTCGTCATAAAAATTTGGTCATCTCATTTACCTTTTTAAGTAACAGCTTAAGGTTGACCCATTTATGGGTTTTTTTTTTCAACGAGAAGTAAAAGCAGTGAAAGCCAAAGTCAGTTCGTGACTTCCACCCGCTAAACATCTCCTCTCGTCAGACGGAAAGCTCCTCCCAGAATCACCGTTAAGTATTTCGTTGGGAGGCCATCTAGAGCATTACTGCTCACTCACTTTTTTTTATTGTCGGTCTGGTCCATTACGGTCCGCTGGGGGACAGGGTTACTGATACCCTGGATTCTGCTTTCCAAGCGTAAAAACTGCTTTCCGGCCGCCAACTTCGATTAACCGTGACAGCCATTATTGGTCTCGCAGCGAGGTGAAGAGGCGACTGGAAGAAGCATGTTAGCAAGTTTTTATAGGAGGGAGTTGTTTCATTACAGTATGAGGCACCGTTTCGTATAAACGCAGGAGTTGTCTAAGTCTCCTTGGCGTTTACTATTTGGAGTGCGCCGTGTTGCTTCGATCTAGTGAGACGGGCGTGGTCTCATTGGAGATTGAAGCGTCGCCATTCATCGGGATGGCATAGGGTTTCGTGACATTTTGGTCACGCCCTTCCTCTCTGTGATATTTTAGTCGCCTCTTACTACAGGCATATTTTACCGCGAGCCCTCTTCCCGCAGGGGCGTTTATGGGGTGTTATATTTAAATTGCGTTTGCTGTAATTATTATTATTACTTCTTCAAGTTTGTTATAGTGCTTCCAGCTTCTTAAGTAAAATAGTAAAAGATTTTGAAGGATGAATCTCGGTTTTTACACATGCTGAGATTCTTTTACTATCCCTTTGTGATCAAAATGTGGATTAAATGAGTAATAATTTAAGATTGGAAGTAAATTTCTTACTAGGTATTCAAGTAGTTTCTGATTTTCTATGGTAAGAATTGCAAGGAAAGTATGATCTAGTGTACGGATGTGTACCTCATCTCCCCGTAGTGCATTGCAAACGAGAGCACTGATGTCTGTTTCAGCTCTCTTGTTCGCTCTCTCGAAGCAATACCCCTGCGGGAAAATTACCACTCATTAAGATCGTATGAGCTAAAGTGCGCATGCCTAATCTAGAGAATGAAAATATTATTCGCTTTCAACAATCACAGAAAAATCGTCCTGTTTTCATAGTTTCTATAGTAGAAATTGTGTGGGAGCAATATTTATAGTTAATTTATTTCATATATTATAGTCACAGAGAGTAAATTTCTCTCAACAATTTTAAAATATCTCTTTCGAAAAACGAGAAATACGAGAGGCGTCTCTACTTTTTATACAACTTGATTCGCATGATTAAAACCTAAATGGAATTGATTTCTACCGAAATTAATCTTCAAAGTATTTAGCTCATTCTGGTACCAATTTGAACTAATTTGATTGAAACTTAGTATTTGAAAATTGTTTTTTTTTTGAGTAGCAAACCTTCCCCTACAACCTAATTTTATTCAATTTTTTCCTTGGTTGGTAATTTGCTTCGTGAGACTACAATACGCTGTTAACTGATTACACAATGACTATCAAAATTGAAAAATGTTATTTACCATCAACGCTGAAACTAAAAAGAGTAAATGAAAAAAATGTGCAAAAAAAGAAAAAATGAGAAAAATAGAATTCATTCACATCACGCAGCAGCTTTTTCGATACTTAATACAAATGAAAAGAAAACTTTTTTTTTTTTTAGAAAATCTTTTTGGCCTTTTTACGACTAGGACTATGACTACCACTAACAGCGAATGTGTACTATTTCTATAGCTACTGCTACTGCTACTACTACTACTTTTGAATGACTATTTACTATACAATAATGCTTAAGTCATTTTAAATTTTCTACGATCCTTTCAGTAAACAGAAAAAAAGGAGAAAAATATAATACAAACAAAATAAACAAACAAATACATATAGAGATGGGTGGATGGAAAAAATAAAGCAAAACAACAATAAATCGAGCAGCTCATCATCATCATCATCAATGCCCTGGTTGTTCTGGTCGTCATCGTCATTATCGTTTCAAAAATTTTATCTTATGCCTATACTCTACTCTTCGTAGTATTTGTCATTGTCAAGCAGAGGAGGCAGAAAGTTTTATCCCAATCTAAGTTCTACCCCTACAACAACAGTAAAAATCCGACTCTTCTACTTTTTCAATTGTAGGTAGGCAAGAAGAAAAAATGAAAAATAAATAAATGAAATTCTAAGCTAACATTGAACAACGATAGCAACAAAACTAAGGAACTTTTGATTTTACTTAGTTTTGTTTTTTCTTTTTTTCCTTTAGCTTCAGCCTGTTTTTGACAACAAATCCAACTCAATTCATGTATTTCTCAAAGTTGCCGGTTTGTGCAAAGCCTACGTCCTTTTGACGTCCTTTCAGCCATTCAACACTCAATGGGTGGACATATTCTGGCTGCGTTGGTTACACTCTTTTTTTCAGCTTGTTGTTGGCTACCGTTGCTGTTGCTGCTATGAGTTGCCAGCTATTTCAATCTTTTATGCCCCACTACTATGTACACCTACTACTTTTTTCTTTGGGATTTGGTATCGATGCTGTATCGATGTCTACTGAATTAGAAAATTGAAAAGTTTCCATAGGCGGCAGTGTCCTTTTTTCGTACTTCTGCCTACGTACAATTTGCTTTAGCATTCGCTTTTTGTAATTTTTGACTTTTTCCACTTTTTGTTTTGTTTTTGTATGTTGTTTTTGTAGGAGGATACGTTTTTTCTCTGTACACTGTTGTTGAAATTTGAAATGTGCAAATATACTCCTTTCTTAAAGCAACACTGTAAGAAAACATATCATTCTGGAATCATAAAAAGAGAAAGAGATAGTGAGGAATAGAGGAAGAGCGTGATTGGTTCCATGCTATATTCGGCAGTCTCGTGTGCGGCAAAAAGAGTGAAAATATCCTGCATGCTCTCAATTTTGTGATTGCTGTTCAGTTCCTGAGTTTGAATTATAATTCAAATCTGTGAGATGCTCGACTATTTTTACTTTCAAGAACTGAAACCTAAGGTTCTTTAGATAATTTTAGACTGCCTCTGGCTACCCCTGACTGCCTGTTATTACTTTCCTGAACTGCCGAAAATTGCTTTACAGTAGACTATGGATATTATGACCGATCACGATCTTTAAAGCATCACTAACATACTTAGTCTTGATCCTGTCTCTCTCATATAAATCATAGATAAAAAGTTTTCTTTACAGTGTACCCCAAGGGCAAATCTAACGACAAAAAGAAGAAATTATAAACTTTTTCTTCTTTTGAAGTAAATTTAAACCTTCGAATTTCGTATATTTTCATTGGAAGTGGAAAAAATTGGCAAGTAAAATAAAAAATGAAATAAAAGGAAAACAAAAATGAAAAAAGTAAAAACAAATAAGTAAATAATAAGTAGCGCATGGACTTGGAAATGGCAAACCCGTTGTCAGGACAATATTTCACTTTTTCTCTACCTCCCTTCACTCGTCGCATTGATATTTTGCGCGGGTTGTCAAGTTGCACTAAAGTGTGCGTGATGGACAGAAGAAGAAGAGGAAGAAAAAAAATCAAATGCCATGAAATAAACAAAATTCAAAGGAAATTCTTTGAATTATTTGTTTTTTTTTTTTAATAGGAATCGAAATCTTTAATTTCTTCAAATATAAACATGTATAAAATTACATAAATATATAAAAAAGGAAGAAAGAATCCTTGCATTTTAATCGTAATTATTATAAAATAATAGTAAGGAAAAAACGCGTGCCCACATCAGAGATTGATACCCGTGCTCATATAAGCCATGAATGAATAGAACCAATATAGAAGATTATGTAGTTTAGTGAGGGAGCGTGTTGGAGGTGTTTACCCAGCATACAATCAAGAGCGACAGGCAACAGCAGATGATGCGATGTTCGACGAGTGAAGGTGAAATCAAAAGCGAAAGTAAAAGAAAACTGCATACCTTAAAATTTAGTATGGGCGTCTTTCAAAAACTCTTAAGAATTGAAGGAAGACTATTGAAACATTAATTGCTCTCTAATGTGTGTGTATGTGTGTGTGTATGCAGGAAGTCTGTAATTAGAGCTGCCAAGCCGCTCCGATTAGATTCGATAGAAAAGTGAAAAGAAAAAAGGATGAAAGTGAATGTGAATATTTTAGTAACGGCTGCAAACTTCTCCACTTCAAGAAAGCAGTAAGGACTTTCCAAGCACGTGCTGTAATTAGAACATATAAAATCAATGGTTTGAATATTTAAATTTCAATGCCTAATCTTTAATAGCTTAACCTTGTTTGTAACTATCAAAATTTTATTTTATACTAACCTCATTTGTAGTATTAAGGTATAAAAACCTTTTCTTTTTGAAAACAATAAATTTCAAAAATGTAACCCCAAATAGACACCCAATTAACCAATTAAAACTCATAAAGTATATGAAATATAAAGAAGTAAAATGAAAATTATGTCCACGAAAGTTGAAGCTGATGAAGAAAAAAGTGACATTTTTGGTCACTTGATGATCATCCTTAAAGATAAGCTACACCTGCTGTTGTTGCTACCTTTCTACTCTTTCGTTATCTACTTGATCCTTTTTGTAGCTCTTTTGTCACATTGTGCGGTAACACTACGTTAAAAAAAAAAACGAAAAATGCCGCGCGTTATAAAAAGGTCAAATTCATGTTGTTTTTTAACTAGTTTCCCTTTCTTATTTTCTTACAAAATATACAAAATTCTCTTTTATGATAAGCAGGATCTAACCAGCAGTAGTAGCAAAGATGTCAGTTTAGTGTGACCTCTGCATAAATTAAATTCATTTTGTGTAGTTGACCACACTGTTAAGCGTTTCAGTTGAATGCGTGCGCTAGTTTTATATAGAGGAAAGTGTAAAAGTTATATAAATAGTTCTAAAGAAACTCTAGATCTGACTACATATGATTGCTTTTTATTGCTTCAGACAATCTTAGTTGGTCTCTAACAATTTCTGACTACCTCAGATCGCCCTTGATCTACTCTTGATCTGCATTCGTTGTCTGATTTAAGCAACCACTAAGTACCTTTGGTTATTTCTGATTTTCTCAGACAACCTCAGTCTTCCCCAGATTGACTCCTTACGCACGTTTTGCCCATTTTTAGGTCGTTTTGTCTAGTTTTAAATCATTGGTATATTTTTAGATAATTTTGTCGCCTTTGGCATTAAAAACAAAAGTATATGTAGAAAACGCTTTGACTTCTTAACCTCTATGCCCCTCTGATTACTTCTGACTGCCCTTTATTGTCTCAGATTGCACATGGCTCTACCTCAGATTGCCTTTGTCTGACTCTGCATATATTTTTCCCCTCGTGATTGATTCAAGCTACCTTAGAATGCCTAACCTATTTCTGGTTATCACAGATTGGCTTTGATTGCCTCAAGAGACCTTAGACAACCAATTTCTTCTATGCCACAAGGCATGCGAAACTTTATGGGATATATAAATTAGAGTCGCAGGACCAAATTCTGCTCGAATTAAACTACTTAATAAATTCTTGTTAATATTCTAAAGAGCTGGCTGCAAGGCTTTCGGAGTCCGATAGAATTACATATCACCCATAAACTGAAGCTGTTAAAACTGCTCTAGAAAAATAGAGCAGTTGATAGTTTATTTGAAATATACGCTTGGTCAAAGCCTTTCCCAATCCATAGCCTTTTCACCATCATTATTCAAATATCCACACATAACACAATTTAATTATATAGAAAAATTTCTTAGAAAATTTTCAAGTCTTGCCACTCAACAACTTTAACTGTAATTATATAATTTATTATGCAAAAATGTTACCTCCTCAAAGCAACCTACACTTCTAGAACATCTCTATTGATGATTCCATTCAAATATGTACCTATTTTAATTTGGCTAATTTTATTGTGTGTGTTCTCAAAAAAGAATTCGAAGCATAAGATGAGCTCAAACATTTTCTCACCGATAACTAAACTAATAAAAGAAAAATATTATCTCAGCAATTCAACAAAAGAGAAACAGAACTGAACTGAACACCCGCAACTACGACGCAATTATGTTGCGTCTATCATAAATTCATATGACAGGAAAAAGTATTCAAATTTTGTAAGAAAGTCCTTTCAAACTGCAAGGACTACTACAGCCTGCCTAGAGTTTTTTGCTCGTTCTGCACAAATGAATTCATGTGAAATTAATTTTCCCTTCCGTCCATCAAGTACGAAGAGAAGAATGTTCTTCTTCTTTTCGTTTCTTTAACCGTAATTAAAAACAAAGACAAACGATTGCTATGCAAATGACAGGCAGAATGTCCATCATTTACGCCATCTTTGTTACCATTATAATATAATAAGTATAATATACGATAATAATAATAAATATATGTACGAAACACACAGGCACAAAAAAAGGACGAGCGAACGCACACTCAGTCACTGCACAATCGAGTCAGTAGTCAGTGACTAATTAAAAATTTTTTACTTGGCCATAAAGAAAATTTCTAAAATAAATACGCTCCCAGAATAAAAGAAGAAAAAATAAAGAAAAGGCTCGAAATCATTTTGGTGGAAAAATACGCGATAATGTCCAAAACTACTCACAGAATCATTTCGTTGGAATGAATGAATGATTTGCTTCTTTTTTCTTTGTTTTTCATTATACCCAAGCAAGACAAAAGGATAACACAAACAACGCGAAGGAACGAGGAACGCGGCAGCACGAGCGTAATTTAAGTTATAAATTTTAATTTCATATTGGTGAAGATGATGGTGAAGCTGATGAAATGAGTTTACTCGCTGTTCTTCTTATTCCTATCCCATAACTGAAATTTTTGTCGTTGTCCTTGTCAACGAATTTTTGTTGGATTTTTATTTTTGTATTTTTTTGTGTAGTTAGCCAAAGCTTTTTGTCAACGCACAGATAAGGATTCTTGAATGCCTGTACCTCTCGTTGCATGCAAGTAGAAGCAGAAGTAGAATCCTTGGAAAGTTTCTTTGTTTAAACACAAGTAAAAATAAAATACCCCCAAACTAACGCGTTTATTCATTGTCATTACTCGCTGCCCGCTGCCGCAAGACAAAAAGCCTTTATTTAATTTAATTTTTCTTTATTTTTTTTTTTTTTTTTTGCTCGTTTTCTTGTAGTCCTTTGCAGTTTTTCATTAGCAGTATGATCAAGTTGAAGTGTAGGGATATTTTCAAAGAGAAGAACAACAAAAACAAGGTATTCATTGCTAGAGATGTTGGCATGGGCAAAGGAAAGCAGTAGCGTTTCAGAGATACACTATTATTTGAGCCCATTTACAGGCATAGTTTAGTTGGAAAAAGGTGCAAACAACGTGCTTCTAATGGTGGCATAACTCTAAAAATATTGAATCTGTTAGAAATCCTGTCCAATCACATGAGTAACATTGTAGTTTGTGAAGTTTTAATTGAAGCAAGGGGAAACTTGAATGTTTCTGGTGGCGGATCCTAAGGGAACGGTGTTACGAATAAAATTGTACCTCAATCGTACCAACCATTATGATCTCTACTTCTAAAATAAACACTTCTTTGAAGAATTAAACGACATGAGTAAGGGCACTCCACTAGTTATTCAGAAAGCTAAATCATTTTTGTTGAGAATCTTTTGTCAATTTCATCCTCACTCATTGAATTCGCTAGTGCGGGCACTATAAAATCACTAGTTCAGGACTTAAGGCTGCTCCCATTCGTTCCTTTATCGTTCCTTACAATACAAAACAATTTCGGTTTTATGTATCTGCGACTAGAGTGTACGAAGCCTCCATATTAGTAATTACCTCACAGATAAACTTGAATTTGGTCATATTTCTGTCTACCTCTCTAGGCAAACTATTCACTGAGCTCTGCAGTTGTACAGCATCCACATACTACTGAACCTCGGATTGTTGGATTCGATTTGTCGGGCATCTTCAGGTCTACTTCTTTCAATACGCTCCTGCACACCTTTAATTTAGTATGTAAATCAGCCCACTATGTAAGCAAAACTGTACGATATTTACGCATTTTTAAGGATTCCACTTCTACGTTTTCTTGCTTGCTTGCTTGCTTGCTTACATTATACATGATGGTCAACATTTTTCTTTCCTATGCGAATTTCCAACAAAATATCCGAGTGCTGTGTATGTAAACTTTACAAAAATTAAACTAAAGGAGAAAAAAATGGTTGTAATGAATTTCAGCGGAGAAGAAAAACATAAATAAATATTAAACAATGAAGAAGCAAAGAAGCAGCAGCAGCAGCAGCAACAACCGAAGAAAAAAGGAAGGAGTAGTAGAAGTGGGGATGGTGAATGATGAAGAAAAAGTAGGTACTTTTTTTTCTTGCGTTGTCATTATTCATCAGCGAAGTTCTTTTAATTTTCTTTATTCATTTTTTTGTTTGTTTTTTTGGCATCATATTTTTTCATGGAGAACGGAGTGGGAATGACAGCAATTTCATCCACTTTCGACGGCAGCAGCAGCAGCAGCATTTGTTGCAAGCCTAAACCAAGCAACGCTACGCAACACACAAAGGATACTAATATCACAATTTACTACTCAGGCCACCTACTTTTCTTGCCTCCTCTTCTTTTTCTTCAGCTTCACCTCCCCCAACAAGTAGTATTTTATTTATTTTTTGGTAAGCAACTTGAACATTAACGGCTCATTCAACCTTTTTTTTCGTCTTCTTTGAATTTTCTTATCCTTGCTGCTCATGATTCTAAGCATTGTTTTGTTTCGTTTAGCTGCGAAGCGACGCAGTTTTTTTTTTATTTTTATTTTTTTTTTTGTTGGTTAAAAAAATTAAAATTAGCCTCGATTTTTTAACTTGTCCACCATTGTTTCATTACAATTTTTCACAACCAAGAAACGAAATGTGCCTGCTGCATACCTCTTCAGCTTCGTCCTTGCGTTCACTTGTGCTGCAGCACAAGTTCGCACTTTTTCTACTTATATTCAATTTGCGCGTTGTTTTCATCCGTGAGCATATCCTTTTATGAAATGCGACTATAAAAAGGACGCAAAAAATATCTTAGCTGGTCTTGAGTGAATTATAAGAAACCTGTACCAGAAATTTTTAAGAGGTGGTCTAATCTTTAGAAACTGTTTTCAGTGAGCTTAAGTGAGTAGAAAAATAACTCGCTTTTAGATATTTTTAACTTAGTCTTTTGATTAAGATGTCGTTGAAAACCTTAACCGATATTTAATTGATTTTTCGCCTCTGTTGAATCAAAAGAATCTGAACGATTGACAGTTTATCAGACCTTGAATTTTCGTTTTAAAAGATTTTTATTCAGGTATTGGCAAGTCTCTCAAAGTTAGGTCTGGGTCGAGGTGTGATGCCAGTACCCGCCCTGGGCAAGTTGGTGTTATCATTCCGGCTTGCTCTCAATGAATTCAGTTCGTGAATTTCTTACAGTGTGAATGTGTCTGGCAGTTAGAGAGATCAGGCCATTCTATGTCCTAACTAACATATCATCAGAACATATTTTAGCTCAATGTGGAGCACTGATCCACAAAAGAAGGAAATGTCTGGGCATGCACCAAGTACCCAGTACCGAACTGGCATCCATAGATCCGGGCGCAATACTCAAATTCTTGAGGGAGACTGGACTGGATGAGGTACTCTAGGCAGATTAGACTAGAAAGAAAAGAGGGACGTACAATAGATCTTATAGGTCGCGGTACAACGACAGAAACCTCTATAATACAATACAATACAATACAACATATCTTTAAATTACTTTAAATAATTTTCGGTTAAATTGTGGTGTTAAGTGCCCAAGAATGTAAAAAATGGGTGGCCCTACACCTGGTCACTCGAAGTCGATTATAGAGATGATTTTCAGCATAGAAAACTTTAAAAGCTACAAATTCGATATGCAAATGCATCTACCCTTTCATTTTAAGTGCAGGGTATATAGGAAAAGTAGAGAAAGAAAGTAAAGAACATTTACAGCAAGTTTGGAACAAAATAAAAGAGCTTGCCTCATTGTTTGTCGCTGTTGCTGGTGTACTTGATGATGCTGCTGCTTGAGTAGCGAGCAAAAATTTTAGGTTAGCGGCATTTTCCATTAAAATTTTTTAGTATTTTTTTTTTCTTGTTTTTGAATGAAGAAAGGAAAAAAATAAAACAAGAAACGGAATCCAATATTTTATGAAAACATTCCTTTACCACTTACTCTACAACAACAGTTACAGCTTCTACTACAGCGAATACTCTTCTTCAACTTCTTCTGTTGTATGAGTGGAGTGTCCTGTTGACGTGGCGCTCATTTATTGTTGTTATTTTTGTCCTTTCGTTATAGTCGCGCTCGTTTGTTGACGTTTTGTCGCCGTCACCACCGACACCGCCATTTTTTCTTGTATTTTTTAATGAAAATTTGGCTCTTTCATTTTTTGTAATGAATTTTATTTTGCATAGTACCAACAGCAACAGCAACAACAACAGAAAAGAGGGGGTTGACATTAATGAAAAAGTGAAGCTAGGCTATGTGTAGCTATTTAAACATTCCAAAATTTCGTTGCTTTTTCTTTTTTCTTTCTTTTTTTTGGATGGTTGTTCAAACAACAACAAACATCAACAAGCTAAAAAAACAAATTTTTTTTTTTTTGCACGCAACTATGGCAACTCTACAGCTTTTTTCTTTCTTTTCTTTTTCTCCTTTTTCTGGTTTAGAAAGAAGGTCATTTAGTATTTTTGCTTTCTGATTTTGGCATATTTTTTGTTGTTGCGTAGTTGGGGTTGGTTTTAATTGCTTGGGATTAATTTGGAATAATTATTACAACATTTATTTTGGTAGATGGTAGAAGGAAGGGAAAGTAATTTTCAAAATTTAAAAATTATTAGGTCGAGGTGCTTCGAAATTTTCTTGTAATGAAGCTTAGAATTCATTTAATGGTGAGCATCAATATTTTTATATAAACAAAAATACTTGCCATACAATAAAAAATAAGAAAAATATTTTTTAACTACATACATATTTTTATTTATGTGGTATGAAAATTTTAAAGCCTTTGGCTCCATCTCTTGAGCGGTAAAGCTTTATTTCAGCATATTCATGCACGGATAGTAAAGGGTTTTCCATTAAGGACATAATAATTTTATCTATTAATAAAACACAGAATTTTTTGAGATATTGAGCTCAAATTTGTTGTGGATTTTATGAATGAGCCCATTTACATGACCGTCATGTTACCGTCAATGGAGAGCGCTATCGTGTTATGTTGGAAGATTATTTGTGGCCAGAATTGGATGAACTTGACATCAACGATATGTGGTTTCAACAAGACGGTGCCACTAACCACACAACACGCCTCATAATCGATTTATTGAAAGGCGAATTCGGTAAACGTGTTATCTCGAGAAATGGTCCTGTAGAATGGCCGCCTCGTTTATGCGATCTAACGTCATTGGCTTTCTTTTTATGGGTCTATAACAAGTCACTGGTCTATGCCAACAAGCCAGCAACTTTAGACGAGCTCAAAGACAATATCAAACGCGAAATTTCCAACGTTCCGGTCGAAATGTGTGCGAGAGTGGTGGAAAATTGGGTCCAAAGCATCACTCGCTGTAAACGGGCACGTGGTCGTCATATGACCGAAATCGAATTTCATTCATAAAATGTAATGCTTGCACTACACCCACAATAAATTTGAACTCAATATCTCAAAAAAATTCTGTGTTTTATTAATAGATAAAATTGTTATGTCCCTAATGGAAAACCCTTTATAATCTAAATTGTAGCACTGGAAAGGAAATTGAAACCGATTAATTTAAAAGCTCCTTTTAGGAAATCTCTGGGTTCGGTGGCGATAATGAGCCTCCTAATTAGTCGATGGGTAGTTTACCTATAGTGGTATTGCTCCGTGAGAGTAGAGAAGCGTGCTTCAGCAGATACCAGGGCTCTCGTTTTGCAATACGCCGCCGACAGCTAAGATGTACATCCTTTATTCGGCAATACCTTCCAACTTTTTGCTCGACGACGATTTGATAAAAAGTACACCCCCTTTGGCAAAAAACACTCTTTCTTTTATTTAAAAAAACAGATTCCATTTGCTAATTATATTTTTACCATTTATACAATGATAATAAGTGGTACAAACTATGCGCAAAAGACCAAAAAAAAGTTTTGTACAACCTTCAGGTAAAGAGTTAAAACACCTTCACCCTCGGCAGTGACGCATTGCATCAGAATTTTTTGCTAGGGATCTAGCAATTAATGCGCTCATAATTGAACTTATGTATATGTGTTAGATTTTTGGTCATTGTGCTCTCAAAAGATTTGTTGTTATATGGTCAAATTAAGACATTCTCAGCATGTGCAAAAACCGACATTCATCCTTCAAAATATTTTGTATTGGACTTGAAAAACTCCAGCACCATGATAAATTTTCAATAGTAAAGTAATTAGCATTAAGAAACCAGAAATGCCACGATTCAGAGCAGCTCATAAAATTTGTCAATCTCAACATTTTTATGACTAACCTTAAAACGATTTCTAAATGAACCAATTTGTAAGTTTGGTTAGTATATCAAATTGGACACGTTATGCAAGAGATAATTGCCTTCTAACGTTACGTTTCCTGCTGTGTGCAAGGCCGCATTACTTGAGCTTGTTATAGATGCAGATTTCACGAAATTGCACATAGTTTTAATGGCAAAAGGTATAGAGAAAGAGAGAGGGAAAAAATTAAAGTGAGAATTCTTTTCAATATACGCATTTATACATGCATCGAAAAGATGTGGCAGCAGCGTTGCCATATCTGTCATCAAAATTTATAGCTTGTGTGTTTTTAGAAGAGAAAGGAATTTAAACACAAAATTAGTGAAAAATTCAATGGACAGCACACACCTGCTTCAAAAACAGCAGAGCAACCCTTAAAAAAAATTCTATTAAAAATTTTAAATTTTACACAAAAAAAAAAAAAAAAAAACAAATCAAAGCAGGACAAATTGACGCATCAGCAAAAATCAGTGTGCGATGATTTGTTGTTAGCATGTGGAACTGTCCGTGCCGCACCCTTTGCGCACGCCACCAACGTTACCCCGTTATGTGTGTGCCACAAAAAAAAAAAACAAAAAATGGCACAGAATATCCTTTTTTACAGTATAGGGGGAAAAATTAAAAAAAAAAATCACTTGAAATTTGGTGAAAAAATACGTTAAAATCTCTAAAAATAAAAATAAAAACTAAAAAATCATGTCACGCATTTGTAAAAAAAAAAAAAGCAAAAAAGCACGTAGCTCACACGCACATACAAACACACGTCAAGGATGCGCCTCTGCCGCTGCTGCTGCTGCCGCGCCCATTCATTAACGCACAAAAATCTCATAATCAAAAATCGAAATCAACTTGAAAATGTATCAGAAAACATAAAAAAAAAGTGTATAAAAGAAAGGATAAAAATTGCAACGACAGGATAACAAAAGGACACATCAAATTCGCAACTCGTGCGTGCGTAATTTTTGGCTTTGTTGTTGCAACAACAAAAACAATAGCAACATCAGCGATTATTGGGTTGAATGAGTGTAGTGTGGTGCAATGGTGAAAATGAGGCACATGACAGACAGACATACAGCCGAAAAAGGATAAACGACGACGACAACGACTCGCTTCATGCTCGTGCCTAAAAATTATACGAAAGGATTTTCGTAATTTTATTTTATTATTTTGAGAGAAAATATCATAAATTTGTAGGCATTTTTTGCTGTTGCATTATTAAAACGTCAGCATTGCAACCCTCTTGCCACATACGAAAGTAAAGGGTATTTTTATAGGCCCGACTGCATAGAAAGGGCTATTTAAAAGGGGTTGCCAGTGGGCAGACATGTATGTATGAATTTTTTTTGCAATGTTGCGGGTGCTGTTTAGTGGTGGTGGTGGTGCTGATGTCGATGGTTGTGTGTATACTTAAGTATAGGGTTGCTGGGCTTTTTCATCTATCCTTCTATGATTGTAGTGGGGTGTTTTTGTATGTGTTTTGTGGCTCGAATTTTATTTTTCTTTTTTTTAATACTTTGCCTAAAATAAAAGGGATTTTATTTTTTTTCTGTAATTTTGAGACATTTGAAGTGTTGCCAACATGCTTCCCAGTACATGCGAGTATGTATTTGTATTTGTACACTATGTATTGATAGCAATTCCCAGTAGGAAACTTCATCAGACCTGATTACTTTAGCTAAGAATTCAGGCTGCGGATCCAAGAGGGAAATTTGAAAATATACCAACGCTCCTCTCCTCCTTTTCTGACACACATTTCGCTTTTGAATTAATAGACTTTTTTGGGGAACGAAAAATTTAAAACCTAGTGGCTTGAGAATTCTCACTGAATTACTGAATTACTTTCCGTAAAACATTTTTTTGAAACATATTGACAATTTAACTCCCTTTCTCATTGAATTTTTTGCATATTTTAAAACAAATTAATCTATTAATAGGGTTCATTGTTTAAGAATAAATATGCGCATATATTCAGTAACTACTAGATACTAAAAAATTCCCTATTTCTGAATCCAGTGAAAACACCATTATTCTTATTGACAGAGATCAAAAGCATTAATGTCTGAAAATTATTAAATTTGAGGTTTAAGTCTGCAGTTCTGTGCAAACTATACAATTTTTGCTTAACTGCATTTCCGGTTTTCGTCAGAAAGAAATTCAGATGTTAGCAGAACATTCGAGAGAGGTGTTTCAAAAGAAAAAATCAGAAAAATTTTTATTTTTGCCAACGATCCAATTTCAGTATCGTTTATGTAATATCCAATCTTGGTTAAACAAGAGACACTTTTTTTTTTTTTTTTTTTTTTTTTTTTTCAATGTCCTCATGTCTCCTATAGAGTATAGGGAAACGTTTCCACTGAGTACGATCTGCGGTGCTACACTGCGTGATTTTATTTTTAGTGCTTGCCTTCCTTTTTTTGGTAGTTCAACTTTTGCATTTCCTCCTGGGTTCTTATGTACTCCGTATAGAGTTGCTGCTGTTCAGTATATAATCAACAGAATCTCTTTTTTAATCTACTTAATGTGTTTGTCACACACAAAGCAAAGAAGAAAGTTTCAATTCACAATTTTTTCGATTGAGAGGCAGTTTTCTTTTAACTATAGAAGCCCAGTTAATTCAGTATTTTTTATATATATTTTACAGAAATGGGATGGACAGTTTCAACAGTTTATTTTTTTAGGAACTCAATCGATTTCGGCCTTCAAAGTAAGACTCCTGAATCAAATATTGCTACGTGAAATATGAAAATCATTTGAGAAAATTTTCCTTCAGATGTTTAGAATGCAAATAAACCTATATTTCTGATACGATACAGATAGCAAGTATATATTTGTTTTCCATTTAGATTCCTAACACGGTAATGCCTAGCGGTGCGCATTTGGCGCTTGTCGCTGAGTCGTTTCTGAGCCAGGTTCAAAAACAATTTTTTCTCCAAGTTACTGTCTTGATCTATCTTCTTTGGGTCACTTTGAAATGAAGTGTATAAATTTCAGCTTTATATCTGCTTTGGTTCCAGCTCGGTTTAAATATACATATTACTATTATACTATTATGGCACAACAGCTCCAGGTGGACCAAGAACGAGCTTTTCGCATCCATTCATGTTGTGTGAGTTATACACGAATGAAAGGGACCTATAGTTTTATGTCGAATCCGAACGGCGAAGTGAAAAGCTATTCATAAGCATTTTTTACTCTTGGAGGTTTGCCATTGCCAGCCAAGAGGTGGTGCCGTGTTGAAAAATTTTTATTTTCTATTTTTGATTTTTGAGCGTGCCGAGATATGAACCCGGGCACCTCTGCGTAGCAGTCCAGACCAGTTTAAATATAACTTTTCCATAATAAGTGAAATGATTGTTCCGGATTCTGTTTTGGAAAGTGCGAAATTATGACACCAATTTACTCTAGTCCAATATTTGACCACAATTGAAACAGAATCAGCAACTGATGATTCTGGTCCATCATACTACTTAGGCCGATTGTCGCCATCGGCGGAGTTTTAGTATTTTCTATTGGGTGAGTACGAATAATTCCCTTTTTCCCCGTCACATTTCAATATTAAAAGTTTACTACCTCTCACTTCAAATGCAAAAAAATGCAAAAATCCATTACCAAAATTCAAAAATCGCTTTACAATAGAAGAAAGTATTTCCTTTTGGGGGTAAAAATACAAAATCATGTAGAAAAAATCTTCAATAAATTGTATAAAAATTACACGAATTGATGAATTGAAGTGAACGTCAGGCGGACCGCGATGATGATTGCGTCGTAATATTTACGTGCAGTGTCCACGAAGGCAACACAGTTAAAGAAAAACAGGGAAAAAAGTAAAAATAGGGTTTCTTTTTATTCGGGAAATATTGTAGTTTTATTGTCAAAAAACACAAATTTTTTTTTTTTTGCTTTTTTCTGTTGCTTCTGAAATGTTGCCATTGTGTATTGTCGCATATGAATTGAAAATCCTTTGTATGTTCACATACTCGTATTCACATAAGAGTGTAAATGTGTAGAGATGTGGAAAGGGAAGCAGTCAGTCAGCCAGTAGCGGCGGGGCAAAGGTTATCTCTCTATGACAGGCTGAATGGAGGTTTACCTTCAAACAAAATTGTTTGCTTTTTAAACAAATTTTTGAGCAGCTGCTGATGGCGCGAAAATTATATAGCTAAAAACTAAAAATCTTTGATTTTATAGCATTTATAAATGTTTTTTTTTTTTTATGCACTTTAGTTTGAATATAAATTACTCAAAATCTTGTAATCTTACTTTAGCATAACTTTATATCCGTCCACTTTCTAGTCATGCATATACGTATGTAACTTAACCCATTGAAGCACACATTTTTCTGATGATTTTATTTTCATAAAAATAGTTGTATTAAGAATTTTTGGTGTTCGCGATCACTCTTATAGATTTCCGAAATTCAGAAATACAGTCCATGGCGGATTCAATATGGCGGACTGAATTTGTAAAATTAGCTTTGATTGCAATATAAATTTATATGAAGTGCTCTTCAGTGTCGCTGATTTTGGATCTGTGATTAGATTTTGAAAATTCACGATAGCGGACTGGTAGACCCAATTCGTAAAATCAATTAAGATCTTAAGAGAAAGTGGAATATATGAGTTAATTTTACGTATCTAGTTCGCCATAATGGATCTGCCATAGATGATCTGATAAAAGATTCGAAATCAGTGACCCCAAAAACCCACACACACTAAGTTTCATATGAATACGATGAAAACTTTCTGAGATATTAGTGGTCCTCATGAAAACTCGCAAATGCCTCGTATACATCGCAAACCTCGCAAGTTTGCATTGCGTATATCAGCTGTTTTCATTCTCCATACAAAAAAAGTTTGCGAGGTGCTCGTAAATTTGTATGCCAATTTCAGTGTGCAAACCTCGTATATAGTGGAGTATTGCCAACATTAAAAAAATCGTATGCAGTTTATTTTGAATTTTCAACACTTTTGCGCAACAGCTGATTTACACTCTCAAAACCTGCAGAGTGTATTCATGAAACGGTGTATACAAATTTGCGCATATACGAGTATGCAAGTTTGCGAGCTTTCATGAGGACCACTAATGATTTTTTTTCGCAAATAGTGCTTTTCTTCGTATTTGTTTCCAATTTCCAGTTTTGTAATATGTTACTATAGTAAATTCTAAAAAACAACCAAAGAAATCGAGAAAAAATTACTCGAAATGTATGAAAAATTATGATGATCTAGGTGGGATATTAAATAACCCACCGAGCTTGCAAGGGTTAATAAACGGTTAAGTATCTTTCAACATATCTATTTTATTTGACCATATTGCTTCTATCGACGAACGATAGATATCCTTTAATTCATATACATTTGTATATGCGAATCATCAATTTCCAAAAACAAATTCACGATGACCGGCAAATGTTTGTCTGCATTTCTAGGTAACTATATGTTTCTCTTCTGCCTGAACGCACACATCGTTTCTACAGTTGTACCGGACATTGCGTTGTACACGCAATTAAAGTTTTACTTTTTCCAATTTTCTTGCTGCTTACTTTCCTTCATTTTTATCTTCCCCCTTTCAAAATAAAGTATCTATCTTCATATATCTGCATAGAATGGCATGAGTAGAGTACCTTTAATGTCCAGCATATCCTTTTATTTCTACTATGTAACAGCTGGACAGACACGCATATACATATGTGTATGCGCGCCAAATTGTAACCGGACATTGCGCAAAAATACATATATTCCTATAAACACTGAGGAGAAGAACTGGTTCACTGATACTGAAGTCGATATAATATAAAAATATCTAGAATTAGAAAAAAATTGGAAAGAGGGGTTGAAAAGTTTGATAACACAGCGAAAAGCCTAACTGAAAGGACCGAGAAGAAGAACCGAAATGAATAAATAGAAAAAATTCTTACCGTTTGAACCGTAGAACGATCTTTGACTCAAATCTATTGCAATTTACTACAATATATTAAAAAATAAACCATTAAAATATCAGAAATCAATTGAGGAAGAAAATGAAACTTTCTAAAATGCTCGCCCAGGTTCTTAGGTTCCGCAATTGTACATAATTCATGGACAAGCTCTAATAATAAGTTCAGATGTAGAAAAGGGGACTAAGAATAGAAGAGTCTATGAAAAGATTAAGACTAGGCAGCATCGAGAACTTTGAACTTTCAGGTTACTTTAAGAATTCAACAAACTCCGTCTAAGGATTCCCGTGTAAACTTTTCAAATTCTCTAAATCAAACCAAAAAAAAGTTTCTCTTACGATTTTTCTCCTCACTGTAAATTGAATAATATCATCATTATTGCTTCTGTAGGAAATAAAGGATTTTTATGGATTAATGGATTTCAATATTTTTATTGTTGTTTTTGTTTTTTTGTTATTGTTCCCTGTGTTGTTGTTGTTTTGTTATGGTTATTTTGAATTTTTGCGCATTTTGATTGACGCGCGCTTTTAATGAGCAACATTATTCCAAACATATTCGCTTATATACTTATCCTTCTATATATGCATGTGTTTTGGATAGGGACCTACCCAGTCAAACTAAAAGGGATATTTGCGTTTCATTAATTTTATGTATACAATTCTGTTACTTTTATTTCTTTTCGTTCTATGGTTTTAGCATGATATAATAATTCTTGCTTAAATGCACGCAGGCACCAATGGCAGTCACAGTCAGACATTACTTCAATGATTTTGCACTTTTTACGCTTTATTGGGTTCGGCCGGTCAAATTTGGGTTAAGTTCAGCATTAAATGAAAGAAAGCAAAAAAACGACGATGGTCAGCAAAAAATTCATAAGTTTTTTTTTATTATTTTTTTTTTTTTTTTGCTTTACGTAAAGAAAACATGGAATTTTATCAATACTAGTCTAGTCATTATGTGATAACTTCATTGAATATCTTTTACTTAAACTATGTTTGTTCTCTTATAGACATTTCTTCATACTGTGAACCTCCACCCTCTCGCTCTCCTCCCAAATATATAAATGATTTGCTTTTTACTTGATAAAATCTGTATGAGAAGAAAGTCTTAAAATTTTCTATGACTTCTCGAAAAAGTTAAGTGAAAATAATAATTAAAATCGTGGGGAAGGAGCAGTACCGAAAGTTTTTGTATGGGTTTTTGGTTATTCAGTTTACAGAATCTCCGAACTTTGCTGTGAACAGATACAATAATTAGATTGGATAGATCAGATAGCGATAAATGGGCTTGAACCCAATGATCTGTTTTAAGCCGAGTAGTTAATTGCTTTCAATATTATTTGATTTGTCAAATCTCTAAAAAAGAAATAAAGTATTTATATCCTTTCAATAATATTACAAAACCATCAACAACTTTCCTCGATATAGTTCTAAATTTAACACATTTTCTAGTTTCAATTCTACTCTTCTTCATATTTAAAAGAAATCCTTTGCATCTGCTTTACTTTATTGTACTAAAACTTACACTCCTAAAGCAAATAACTAGATCAATTAGATAATTAATTTTTCAAGCAATAAATAATCAGATCAGTTTGATAAGTTTAAAAATATAAACATAAAACTATGCATAGTATAGTATATGGGCATCAATTTAAATGTGTGATAGTTTTCTATAAAAACCATGTATCTCTAATAAAGATACAAAAAATAGATACAAATTTAAGTGATCGTAAACATCAAAATACGCTATAAAAGATCATCAATCAAAACTACATAACAAACAAAATCTCTTAGTAAAAATTACAAAAACCTCAATAAAAAAAATCTAATAAAATTTTAAAAATATTAAAAATTTGATGAAATGAAGAAAAAGTGCCAAAAGCTATAAAGAAAAGAAGCACGCGCCTGGAACACGATCACTACTACATATCCCTCGAATAAAATTAAAGATCATAAGCTAAAAAAATTCTAAAAACTGAATGAAAAATATGCTATGTATTAAAATCCTAAAATCAAATATAAACATGAAAATAATATTAAAAAAAAGAAGAAGATTTATAAAAAGTGAGCATAGCACACTCTGATCGCGTACCTTAAACCTAAATAACACAAAAACAGCATACAAAAAAAGAAAAAACAAAAACAAAATAGGATCTTCAGTTTTTTAATGGAGGTAAAAGGAATGATTTTGATTTTACAGAGAGAGAGAGTGTAGGGGAAAATCTGAAAAGAAATTCTAACTGTCATATAGCATGCGCGCAGGACACACGGCATCAAATACATGGAAAAAAGAAGGATGCTGCTGTAAAAAAAAAACGATCTTGTTAGTATAAAAATCATTTAAATTTTATTCCTTCAGTTTTTTATGCCTTCATGCTTACTGATTGACCCTACGCGCCCTTAGAAAAGAAGCTGAATGAAATGCAAGCATCATGCAGCAGACATTGAATAGCAAATCTTTGCTCGTTCATTTACCTAAGGTAAGTTAGCGCGCGTTCAATAGCTTAAGCTATTTACTTTTTTATATTGTCTTGATAGGCTTCCCTTTTTTAAAAAATATCTACCATTGTCTTCTCTGCTCAATCTTTTTGTTGTATTTTCTGATTTTTTATCGATTGCATATGCTACTTTTTTGTCTCTACGATCTGCATGCAACAAAGTTCATACCGCTCATGACTTGAGGTAAGTTCTTCTTCTACTCCTGTATGTTTTTTATTATACAGAGAGAGAGAGATGTTTTTTATCATGCATAAATCTATATAGTTTTTTAGTTTGGTAAGAGTGTGGCTGTATCTTTTTTGAAAGATACCCTTAAGATTTTATTTTTCTTCAGTTTTTTAAGCTGATTGTCGTCTGCCGATCGTGTGCTGCACTGCTGTTGAGATCTTGTGGCTGCTACTCTTAGTTGTGTAGTTTTTTTTTTACAATTTAATTTTTTTTCGTGGGGTGTTCATTAGTCGCACATTTACATATCCAAATTGTTTGCATGCCTTTTAATTGCATCATGAAGGGAGAGAGGTGGCTCATAGTACATATAAGATGCCTCTAGTTGAATACTGTTGAAAATTCTTAAGCGTGTCAAGTTTTTTCACTTTTAATTACCCACCAACTTCATGCAACAATCTTCTTTTTCTTTTTATCTTTGGAAGTTGGAAGGGGGAAAGGAATCGACTTCAGCTGAGTTGAGTTAGTGAGTGGGATTAATATGTTGCACACTTCATTTGACATTTGAGTACTGCGCTTGTCGCTTGCTATACACATATATACATATATACTGCAATGCTTTATTTATCGCATTACTTCCAAGAGCGTTCTCCCCCAAACTCTTGGTATTCCCATTTTTATTATTTCTTAGCGGCTGTATTTGTTTCTGTTTGGTGTTTTATTCGTCCGTCCTTTTGATTTGCATGCCACCGTCTGTTGTATTGTTGATTTTTTGTTGTTTTAAGTGACATTATTTTCTGTTTGATTTGTCATTTGATCGCGCATGCAGTTGGTGCGATTAAAAAAATTAAAATTTTACCATCAAGTCTTGGGGAGGGGAGGAGAAAGTGAATTCTTTGTGGTTGATCTGTAGTTCTTTCTAGCTTTGGTAAAGGAATAAAAAAATAAACGTGTTGCTGGCTGTTGATGAATGATGGCACGTTGCTTCATGAATTTTTAATACAATATTTAAATTTAGAAATAAAGAAAAAAAAAAAAAGGTAAAGACACAGGTTCTTGAATATCAATGCAATTGAGGAAATAAAAAATGGAAACATTTTTCAGACTTCTATATAATCCATAGACCGATGTATAATCACCAACCTGAAGGGCTGTACCAGTACGAGCTGCTCTCGAGTCTGAAATTAGTTTAGTTCCTTACAAAAAAGTTTATGTCTGCATTTGTAGCGCTAGAACGTTTCTGGTTCTGACCTTTAGTGTATTTATTTTTATTTCTTTCTCTTCCCTTTTTTTCTCACAAATTTTGCAATTAATTCACAAACAGACTGTATAGCTTTCAGCATTGAATATACAAATTAATTCTTAAAGAAATACGTTACAAAATTCTATAGTCATTCATTCATTTTCTCTCCTCGTGCTGATAGTTGAAAAATGTCCGTTAGTTGTCAGCATAAAACTACAAGCCAACCCCAAATATTACTTAATACTGAAGTGTTTTATCTATCTATCAATATCTTCAACTTGTGTACCTTAAATAGAAAGTGCTGAAGTATGATCTTTTTAGGATGACCAACAAAATTTCATCAATACATTCAAGTAATGCAGAAAACAATAAAGTATAAAAGTATAGAATGAAGAAATGTCATCATAATATTTAACAATTGCATGCAATAACAATGGCGTTCAACCACGGAACAAAAAATATAAATTTATTGCATGCAACAAATTCATATGCGAGTAATTATATGTATGCTCTCTCATGCAATCTTAAGATTAAGCATGCACGTCTGTACCAACTGCATTCAAAAATGTCCGCCAAATAAAATTATGTATGTATATCCTTTCATATATAAGGATATATATATAGGAACATATATGGAAGTATATGAATATGTATAGAGAGTAACCCCTGCCTATAAGAGTAAGGGGTGCAAATTTATTAAATTTGTTATGCATTTTCTGCTAATTTTTCCCACCATATTTATACCTAGTATAATTGAATGTGTATGTTGGAAAATTTTTGCATAATTGCATAAATCGTCTTGCTGCATTATGCTTTTGATCCTTTCTCCCAAGAATTATTGTTTTCTGTTTTTGACATATGCAAAATAAATGAAAAATGTAACGTGAAAATTATAATTTTTTTCGTCATGGATATTTTTCACATATTACTCATATATTTTCATATTCAGTTTTAGATAATCACTGAATTTGTCTTATTTTTGTGTAACATTATGGGGCATCTATCTATTCTAAATGTGTTTCAGATTAGTTCATGCTTGAAAATCATCGATAAGTGTCTTTTCCAGAGGCATCAAAGTTATTATAAATGACCATCAACCAGGGGCGAAAAAAACTTCAAAATTAAACTCAGAGCGAAGATTTCAAAAAGCCTAACAATGTAAAAAATTTCCCCGTACTCAAAATATTATTGTAAATATTTCCAGCTCAAATCAGTTACTCTCTCTAATCACTAGTTACGGTCCTCTCAAGTATTCACCTCAAGATTGCAGGTTCCATTCACGGACTTTTCTATAAAGAGTTTGGGAGCAATATGTCTGTATTTCTTGTCTGGTATAGAAAAGTATGAATTTTTGGCACCTTCGGATTTAAAATTTTTCCATTTGTATAGTGAACATTTTAATCAAAAATATTTCTACATATCCTTTTATTGACAAATATTTTTCTTTTCTTCCAATTTATTTTTAATATTTCAACGTTAAGAGGCGCCTAAAAAATAAACGTTTTTTTTGTTGTGCTAAAAAAAAAACACGCTAAGTTGCTTCTTTCATAAGTAAGTATGTATATCCTTTTATTGACCAGTTACATTTCCCCATTATTCATTGTTGGCAGCATATCCTTTTGTATTTTTTCTCCCTTGCAGCAAGGAAACAAAAGTATTTTTTTGTATGAAATTCATATGCAAAGTACAAAAAAAAAACAAATACAGGACATGCAACTGATTATGGAAAATAGAAAAATTGCAAGCTGCATGCAAGATTTTTATATTTTTTGCATTTTTATTATTATTTAAAAAAAAGCAGAAGAGCAAAAAAAAAAAAAATGATCCTTTTTTGTTTGCTACTCTTTTTGTTTTGTTTTGTTGCTCCCAAACTCAATTCAAATGGAATGACGTTGAAAAATGTTAATGGCGGGAAACAAACTGTACTCCTGCACTCTCGTTCTCTTCTTCTTGTGCTCTCTGCTGCATTGTTTTGTTATTGTATTGTATGCATGTATTTGCTTTTGTAGAGCAAGCGCCAGAATTGTATGCTTAATCAGTCAAAATGTTCTCTTTCATTTGAATTACAAAAACAACAACAACAAAAAGTATTTTAAATGAAAAACAACAACACAAATAAAATAAAACTAGTGGAAAAAATCAGTTGCCGAGGTAGTAGTAGTAAAGTTGAGGCAAAAAGAATCTTCTAACATACATGCATACATACATATATAGCAACTAACGGGCTTGGGGTCATTTCGGGGTCATCAACGGGATTTTCAGAAAATACCATACATTGCTATTGTTCCTGCTATTGTTGAGACAAGGGATGCATATATGCAACATAAAGCATGCTACATCTACCATCTACTAATGCATAGTTTACCATGAATGTAATGTGTGTGCAACGTGCTGTAAACCCTCATACTTTCGGGTGCAGTCGTTCTTTTTTTTACCTCAAAAAGATTTCTTCTCTTCGGTTTTTAGTGAATTTTAATGAAAATCGTATGCAATTTTTTTTTTTTTTGTGTTATTTATTGTTAGCTTAAAAAATGTTGTTGACATTTTCAATGAATTTGGTTTCTTTTTTTAATAGATTCATTTTTTATATACTTACATATGCCAAAGTGCAGTGCCATCAATGTTTTTTAATACTAAAAGCAAAGGTTAAAGAAATTTCTGCTGATATTGCATACTTTTGGCATACGATTCTCTTGCTGCCTGGAATTAGCGCGTGTTATCTTCTCTTTTATTGAAAGCATAAATAGTTGAAAAAAAAATGAATTAAAAAGAAAATTAGGAAAATTTTGTATGGAAGTCAGTAGCCCAAGAGGTTAAGCAAGCCATCATCTTTTTACTTCTAAATAAGTATACGATTTTGTTTTTATATATTGTAAATTGATATTTTCACATTGTTTTTTTTTCTATACTTTTTTTGATATGCATATGTGCATAAATTTAAATGCATGCGCCATTTTTATTTTATTTGCCAAAACCACGCGGGTCGCATCTGGAGAAAATGAAGATTGTTGCATTTGATTCTAGAGTAAATAATGTGTTAATGTGTGTGTGTGTGTGAAGGGGGTGTTATTCTACGATTATTCATGCAGAAGGGTGCAAGGATTATATACAAGGGTTGAATAGTTTCAGTTTCCCCTGCCAAGCTCAAACAAATATGCTAATATTTTTTGAACAAAATTAAATATGCAATATTATTTTCCAACTGTACCCAGAATATTTAACCATTACATACTTTTCAAAGCAGAGAAACCATTTTGTTTACTAATATTCAAATGCATTTTTCATATAAAAATTTTATATAAAATTTCTAGTTGTCTGTTTATTTAGCTTCCGATTGTTGTCTTCTATAGAAAATCAATGGCTATCTTTTAACTCCATGACACAGTTGCCGAGGTATAGAAAGATTTGGATAATAAAGGAGTTTCCGAAAAGTTTAACTTAATTTTAATTTAGTAAAAGACATGAAACTAAAATTAGTGTAACCAAAAGTTTAGGAATGAAGGACACGATATGATATCTGATCTTTAGGAACTCGTCCCGGACTGTCATCGCTTCTTCACAGATAGATTCAGAATAGTTGAGTGCTGAAGTTCTTTAAGCACTTGCAGAGTTGGCAGGTGGTGTAATCTGTTGTTCATATGAATTCCATGAATCATGCAACGATATCGAACAATGGAACCTCTTGAATAGAATGAGATCATCTGTCTGGTTTTCGTGCTTGATCACCGTAGTAAAAATTTCTGGATATTACGATTCCTACTCACATTTATTAAGTAAAATGCTTTCCCTAAACACTACACCATCCCACTTCATGAACCTAAGTCCCGGAGTAAAATGTTTAAGGAACTTCTATTTTCTGACAGAAATAAATTATTAAAAATTTAATTTTTGGTTTTCGATTATTATATTCCAACTTGTTCAAAACTTTTAGAAAATCATACTTTTTTATAAAAATTTTGAAAATTGGAAGAGGTTAATCAGGCATTAGTTCTCATAAAAGATTAACATTATCTTATCTGTTAATCTGATAATCAATCTCGCCCAGTGTCATGAAGCTGGCGCCTGTGCGAATATTTACGGTGAAATGAAAAAAATATAAACAGCGCAGCGCAACTAATCTTGCATAGCAACAATACCTGTAACGGTTTTTCAGTATTAAGAGTAGCAAACATAAAGAAAAACCAATAAGATAGGGTTGAATACAACTTACAAGCAATACACTTGAGACTATAATTTGCAGAACAAAAAAAAAACCGAAAAGAATAAGGAATCAAGTGCATTACTTGGCGAAATTTAAAGGATTTAAAAATGTTTTTTATTTTTTTTTGTAATTTTCAAAATTTAAACATTTTTAATGATGATGACGAGAGAAAAATCAAAATGATGATTTGAAAATTTGTTACACTCTAATGACTTTTCAAGATTTTTGTTGAACAAAAAAACGGCAGAGAAAAAGGATTAAAATCCAGAATTAAATGAACAAAACAATAGAAAATTAAACCAAAAAAAAAAAAAAGAACTAATAGATTTCGAAACAAATCATCAGAAATGAAGAAGTTATTGAAAATATAAGTAATAATTTTTTTTAAAAGGATCAATATTTTTTTAAGCCACCCACATTTATGAAATCTTTTCGTGTTGCATTTATTAGGAAAAGGTAACAAAGAGAAAATTAACACTTGCAAAAAAGGAAAAAGAAAAAAAAAGAAGAGATATGAGAAAAGTATGCGCTGTTGGTTATAATTAAAATAAATTGAAAACTGCACACTAATGCGAGTTTTTCTGGGTAAGACGGACCCAATGCAGGCACTTTCTGTGGCTATTTTATGGGACGATAAGAGAACACACTTTCAGTGAGAGTGAAATAGTATACAGAGCAATAAAAAAAAATAAAAATAGCATGCCAAATGATATTAATAATAAACAGATTTTCTTTCTCGAAGAATTTTTGCAAAATTTTTTTTAGGTATATTAACAAGGATACTCTCACTTTAGTTCACATGCTGATTAAGTGTTTGCATCATAAATTTTAAGAAAATAATTTTTAATGGTGGCGTGATATAAAAAAAGGATAGTTTGAAATGAAAACAAAAGAGATCCATTGTAAATCTTAGAGGTATTTCCTGTTGTGCACATTTACAACTATTCTGTAAAAAATCACCACGGAATGCATGGAATGTTTTCGAACAGTTATTGCCAACTTTTTTTTTTACATGCCGATGACATATCGAGTGCATTCTTGATTTGGCTTTTTTCAGGTCTTCTTGTATTTTTTGGTCTTGCCATATTGTTATGTATTTATTGTAGGTAAACATGAACAAATATTTGGGTTTGTGTATTATGAATATTATTGTAGTCCCTTGAAATATTTGCAAGGTCATTTGTGCAACAAAATAAAAGTGGTTTCTGATTGGTCTTTCTTTTTTCCGAATTTGTGAGACATAAAAAAACAGAATGAAATTCTTAAATAACATTGCAACTGTGAGTAGAAGGTTTCTTGGAATAACATTTGGTAGAAACCTTTTTAAGTCGACCATTCGATTAGATGGAGGGACGCTGTCATAAATTATATATGTTAGACGTTCATATAACATATCTCAATACAATTTCAAACAAAGAAGAGAATTTGCAAATAAGTACAAAAGAGTTCTAAAAAGGAACTGTGAAATTAGAAAATGTTGATCGCAAAACTTTCTTTTTTACTTTCTAGTTACATTTTTCGAATAGTCCTTTCTTTCAATTTTAAATTGAAAGTTCTGAAAACTCCAGTAGATGTAATTGTATACAAAGTTTAAAAGTTACTTCAAAGAAGTGATGAGTTCTTTATATAAAAAATCTTAAGCTGATGCCGTTTTTTAGATCTAGTAAACAAAGCCATTATTATAAATAATTACCAGTTATTTAGAGAGATTAAAAGACCATTATCGATCAAAACCAAAAAATAAACACATCATAAGATTCACGCTTGATTGGAACCCACAAGGAAGTAGACTTTGTGGTAGACCAGAGAGCACGTGCTGACGTGACCAGAGTGCACACGGAGACGAGTCCAGAGAGCACGTGGAGACGTTTCATACTATATTTGGAAAAATATGGATTCATTAATCTTAAGCGGGCGCCTCCAGAGGTGAATTCCTATGACATATATTTCCCTCACCGATTGTTTGTCAATCTTGTTTAAAGATATTACTTCAAAAAATTGGACTTGGATTGTGTAACCCTTAACCCATTTTTTTCAACTTTTTTATTGGGTGGGTAAAAAAATTTTTTTTTTTTTATATTCGTAGATTCGCACTTTGTTAAGAATAAAAACCAAAAAATTGATGAAAGAAGTTTTTGGGAAAGGCTGTGAGCTTTTGGAATTTTGTACATTATAATGACCAAAATGCATGAAAGGAGTAAAAACTCGAGAACAAAATTTTAATTTTAAAATTTTTTTTGTATTTCTCAATGCAACATAAACTTTTAGTTTAGAAAATACTTTTAAAAACACATTTGTTCACTAAGTATAAAAGGTGAAAATTTTAAACATTTTTGGAATTTGAATTTATTTTTACTAAAGTCAAATATACAGAATTTAGTTGTTCATTCACCTATAGTAAAATTTCATGGGCAACATATTTCTTGAACATATTAACCCTCTATCAACCCTCGTAGTGGGTCAAAAATTAAACATTTTAGAAAAAGGCAAAAAATACCCATAATGGTGGGTGCCAAAGGGTTAATATGTAGGAAGAAAATATTATACGGAAAATTCTACGATAAATCGCTGAACTTACAAACAAGCTCAGATGCAAAACTAACAAGTTATCTTATGGTTTATAATACTTAATCTGTTAATCGGCAAATTTTAGGCCTACGTAAAAAAAAAAATTGACGTTTACTTTTAAAACGCCGAGACCCGTATAATTTTTTTTCTCGAGTTCTATTAGCATCCCCTTTCCGAACCTTGTTAATTTTTCGTTTGTTGAACAAAAAACAAATTAACACTATCACAATTTTCTTAACACCCGCAGAAAATAATTCAAAAATCGTCAACTTTTCATGTCTTTTGTACACAATAGTAACTAAATTATTTATTGTACATTATATTGTACATTAGAGTTGCGTGAATTTGTACACTATAATGTACAATTTTTGTAAGTTATTAATTTTGTATTATGAAATGGAGTTTTAACTTTCATTGTAAACTATTATAATTAAAAAAAAATTTATGTACTTGCTCAAAATTTTAAACTTAGTACCTTGACTTCGTAAATTCACACAAATATAAAATGGACTGTTTTTTAAAATCAAATAAAAAAAAAAACTGTACTTCCGTTTTTGCTCAGACTTAAATTATAAAGAGAAAAAATATGCTTGATTTAAAAAATATTTTTTTATTTTTAAAAATCCTTGATAGGTTTGAAATGAGAAGTAGTGAAATATGAACATTTTTTTGTACAATATATTAGCCAAAAACAACGAAAGGGTTAACGTCACCAAAAGAAAAAGTTAGAATTTCTAAACCACATTTCATGCATTTAAATTGCAGAAAAGGGGAAAATTATCACACAAAATTGAAACAAGATAATATTCTACTGGGTAACTCAAAGGATAACATATTTTTGTATTCAACCATCAAAGCAACGCTTAGCAATTAAGCTGACATTTTAACACCTTCATATAAAAAACAATAATAAATAAAAAAAAGAAATGCAATCAACGCTTAAGAATTTCCACATGATATGTTTTCTAAAGGTGAAACCCTTTCTATCGAAAAATAAAAATAAAGAAACACATCTCAGCTCAAAGGTTAACAAAGAGCAAACGCTTTTTATTAAAGAAAAACGCTTAGAAACATTTTCAATGCGGTAACTTTACAGCGAAACATTGTCAAAATTTTTCTTCTAATAAAGGATAAAGGCATTGAAGAATATAATCAGTTTCTTAAAAATGAAATTCTTAAATTATTATATAGGAGCATTTAAAGTGAGATCGTTATTGCTAAGAAAAGGTTAAAATTTCTGTATATAAACCTTAGGTTATGCTGCTTTGATTGTAAACAACGGATTTACACAAGGCACAAGGGTTTCTTAGGATTTCTTTTGTACATAAGTTTTTATAAAGCAAAAGCAAGGATTTATTGTTGTTGTTATGTATTACTAGTTTTTGATATCCTTTTTTAGAAATATAAAATTCCATGCTATTATTCCTTCTTCTTTTTTGATATATTGTTTGTAGGTGTTTTGATTCATTACCTTTAATTCATTGTCAACATACCGAATTTTTTTAAAGTGTTAAAAAGTGTAAAAATAAAGAAATGTGTAAAGAAAGCAAAGAATAAAAATATATTAGTATCTTCAAATAATTTAATAAGAAATTTAAAGGCTTTATTGAAAATAAAGCATGACAGATAATGATTTAAAAAAGAAAAAAAATTACAATTCTTTTTCTTTGAACTTTTAATAGTAATTCATTTAAATAATTTTAAGGTAGAAAGGATGCACAACAAAATATCGAACAGTCACAAGAACATAAAGAACTGAATACCCAGTTTCTTAAGTTGAATTCATTTGAATGACTTCAGATGAAAAGTCGGCTTAAATGGATTCAAAACTTCCCTAGGACATGCATTTTGAGCCATCTCAAAAATAACTAAAACCCAACCATATATTTTATTAGATAATATTCCTGAATAATCACAGGAATATCATTATTATTTCTTCACTTCCAAGTAACTTTAAGATTATTTTCAGTATACATATTTTATATCAAAAAGAACCAAGCTATGCCGCTCTCTAAGTCACATACCAACCAAGTATCAAAATCCAACAAAATTTTCTAAGGATTCGTTTTTTAAATACGAAATTTCTAAGAAATATTTTTCCTATCAATGCAAAATCTGAACCAATTTCATTTAACTGATAATTTAAAAACTTCATACTACTTTCTTTCACACAATTACTAGATCCAGAACTAATCGGCTTAACCCTTAAGCATGCACACGACTAACTCTCTATTTGCCTCTCGCTCTACGGTGTCCTCACACCATTTTAATGTCAACAAGAATTTGCATAGCAGGTAGTATAAAAAACTCTTACTTTCATTAAAAACAATATCGAAAATTCTAAGAATATTTTTGTTTTACTAAACAGATGCAAATCTTTTTCCTTTCCCATTCTTTTCTTTTTGCAAAGATATTATCCTTTTTTGTATAGAAAAAAGTCTAGCTCTAATTTCAAAGCAACAGCAGCGTCAATGTGACATAATCCCAATTTCAAAGAGATGTTAATATATTTGCATAGCCTTAACCCTAGAAAGGAAATTATATGTTACAAGCGTTGTAGGTAATCTTCGTTTTTCGGAAAGCGTATACACTATAACCTCCTTTAATTGTCAAACTTCGACCTTATTTAAAAAAATAAATGACGTTGTATATATTTTTAAAAATTATTTATTTTTAAAAAATTTGCTTTAAAGTACAGCAAAGAGAAAGTTAAAAAAAAAGTATGTGGTGTTCGTCGAATCAACAAATATTGCCTTTCTAGGGTTAACGGATGGGCTCATAGATACACATATATTGAAAAAGGCTATCTTCACCTTGAAGTAAAGCATTTTGTTTACAATCTTAACCCACATTATAAAATAAATATGGCCGAACAATCGATTTGCCATGGTAATGGTATTTAAATTGCATTGGAAAAATTATTTTCCTTGCTCTCCCGTTGAGTTAGAATCTACCGGGGAGTATTGCATTGCCCTTAATCTGTTATCTGTTCTTAGTAAATTTTTTTTTTAAATAATTCGGAATATTAAAATTAGTCAGTTGATTTGAACAATCCCAGTTATTTTGTAACAAAAAAAAAATAAAAATAAAAAGAAATGAAATACTGCCATGGTCAAACTGTTCGGACTTGAATATTTAATATTATTAAACTGAGCCAGGCAAATTTCTTTACCAAATTTTTTGCAATATCCTTTTTAACAATGACGGTTATTGCACGCAATTGGACCCTTCGTACCTGGAGCGAATGCAAAATCAAGAACAGTCAGAAATAATATACTTTATCTACATGGTCGCAGTCACATTGTCTTATGTATTTATGTACATATAAAATATATATATACAAAAACTAAAGAATATTGCAAAAAACAAAAAGGTAGATTTCTTTTTTTATTTGCATCATCTTTATCTAGGTTGATATGATTGGTTGTTTCTTCAAGTATGCCTAATCAATATGAATTCGCACAATTTGCTCTAGAAAATATATAGATCGCATATATTTATTAAACATAGTTGGCCTTGAGGTATTGTTAAACAGAAATCTTAAATGAAAAATAATTGATATGGCACGTAGTAAGTAGGCGGGATGTATATGTATGTCATTTCATGAACAGTGTAAACTATAAGAGCAACGGGGTGTTTTTCAAAAGATGTTTCCTTCTGCATTAAACATTCAAAGTAGATAGTTTAGAAAAAAGATTTAAAAAAAATAATAAGAGCATACGAAACGAATCGCTCTCAACTCAATTTTCATCGTTGTGTAAAAAAAATCTAAATTATTTTTCGAATCTTTTATGCATGCATCAGAAGGCGGCAAGAGCTGTGAGTGAAAGTTTGATACAGTTTCAAATGACTCCTCATGTAAACTGAGCGTAAGCGATCGATCGGAAGGAATAGTATATTTCACAAAGGACTTTACATTTGTTGCCACACAAAAGACAGAGCATAACAAACGTATTGCTCTCAATTTTCTGCTCTCAATATGTACAGAATAAATATGAATTCCTTTTCTAAAGAGCTATTTGAGATCCCAACAAACCAGAGGAATTTGTTATTAATTTGAAACGAATTCGTTGTGACGATAAAACGTTTCGAAAACGAATATCATTAACGATTCATTGACGAGTTCGTTTTCCTGGGGAATCGCCTCTTCATTAACGAATTCGTTTTTGATTTCGTTTATGTATTCATCCCAAACTCAAGAATTCCTTCGCACGCGAGCATCATTTGCGAATCATTTACAATGTTTTTTTGTTTGTTTTTTAATGAACTTATCTCGAATACTAAAAGTTATTTAATTAAAACATTTAACAGGTTCTTTAACAAATTTTTATTCAATAATAGCTGCGTTTTATTCGCCACTTGCTTCTAGTTATGTATAACTAGCAGCGATTATTGTATGGAAAAACAAAAACAAAGCCGCAGAGATAACACGTATAACTATAGCTGTTATGTATACTTAACAAGTAGTTTAACTACATCATATTCTATTGTGAACTGCCATAAGTGAAAGAAGAAGCATGACAGTTTGGCAAAAAACAAAAAAGGAAAAGATTCGAAATGTCTGCCGGCGAAAAGATGTAAAAAATCATTGTTAAATATTCTTATAAAGAGTAAACATTAACCGCAATGGCTGGGGGCAGTTACTGAGCAGTTTCATTGTGAATTACAATATAAAGAAGAAGAGACTTAACAGCTTGGTCGCTGGCAAATAAAACGCAGCTAATATTATCAAGAAACAAAAGGAACATGTATTTACGCTATTAACTCGACCCAGAAGATTGTTTGTGTTACGTAAATTCGATTCTTGATTTCTTAAAATTATAAAAAATAAGGTTAAAATTCTGCAAATTCATGTATAAATATTGATTTATTTATTTACCTGATAGGCATCCAGATTAAGTATTTTCGACAAATAAATTTTTATTTTGAATTTTTGATTCTTTTCTACTTTTACTAAAACGAACTCGTTTCGAATGCTATAACGAAGACTTGTTACCGGGTTAATTTTCGAATTCGTTTCGAATGCTAAAGTAATGGTATTCATTTCTATGATTTGTTGGAAATTTATTCCCTCAAAAAACTCTCCCAAACTAATTACTTCTTCAATACACTCTCTGTCTTACTCGGCGTCGCATCCTCTCGATTCGTGTAAATAGGCTAGGGTATGAATTGAGTGAGCTTATGTAATTTTACTGAAGTAATTAGCCCAAATTTAATTCTCCGGATAACTTTTATACACGGAAAATTTGCTGGAAGTAACCAAGTTCAAAAAGTCTATTTTTGGCGAAGCCAAAGAAAAATCAATAATTATTTCAATAAAGTCCACACCGATTTTTTTTTAATTTTTTATGTTGTAGTCACAACCAAAATTTTTTGTTTTTTCTTCAAAAAGTTTTTTAAACTTTTAAAATTGAGTTTTGAGGTTATGTTTAGATATAAGAATTCAATTAAATTCTATTAATCTTAGATTGAAAACTTAAATATGCAATTCAATGTTTTTCCCTCTCAGTTATACTTCCACTTGCTCTAGTGGCGTGTCTAAATCTTAATATATTTCTCACTGAATGAAATGTATCAAAACTTGAGATTTTGATCATAAGAAAATAACTAAAAAGCTTCTACTTGATTCGAGAACTTCCAGGAATATTACAACAAATGGCACTTACTGAGTTTTAGGCTTCAGTTATTCAATAAAACAAAACAGAAAAATATCTATAAATATTAAATTTAAGTTTTCAATCAAACCTTTGGCACTTTGGGTTTCTTTCAGTGTAGTGAAGCACATTTGAAAAATCTTTAAAATAAAACTGTCCATCATTATATATATGAACGCCCCTCAATTGGCCATTGCTCGAGCTACTTAAGAAACACTACAATTCGAGTATGTGCTTCTAAACAAAAAAAAAAAAGGAAAACCGGGCGCTTCCAATTGAAACAGAAAAAAAGGGGAGAATAAAATGGAGTGAATATGCAAAATTGAACCAATGAGTTAACCATGAAAACACACACACCCACACACATATAAGCAAATAACCAAATAACTCATACAATATGAAAAAGATAAAAAGAGGCAACCACACATTTAGCTATAAAAAAGCTTAAAACATATAAACCAACAAAAAATTTGTATAGGCTAAAATATGAAGAAACATGGACGGATATTTGAGGAACATACATAAATAGATATTTTTGGTTTTTCCTCTATTTTTCTTTTACTATATTTTTGGGTTAAAATTTATACGCAACGCATGTAAATAAGAGAAGAAGGTCGACGACATTCACATAAGTGCGGTATGGCACGTGCATGTGTGTTTAAACTAGAACTGGGAGGTACAATTTAGCTAAGCTACTTGAAGTTTGTATATTTCTCCCCTTTTTTGGTTGGAAATTTTCTTTTTTAGATTTCTCCAAAAAAAAGAAGGAAAAATAATAAAAAATGATTTTCTTCTTCTTTGAGTATTGAATGCAAGAGGGAATATTCAGTAGTTGTTTCTTCTGTTAGCTGAAAGGTTGTTCAACAATAGCAAAAAATAGAGACTTCCCCTACCATTTCCAAACTTGAAATGCGACAAATGATATGTTACTATTTTAGACATTGAAAAGCACAAAAATTTTGTTTGTTTTTTTTCTTCATTCCTATGGCATTTATGATGAAAAAGTCATTTGGGGTAAAAAAAAACTTGTCTTTGAATATATTTCTGGTTATATACAAAAGAAAACAATAGTGCTTAATTTAAAGTGAATAGTTGGTAGTAGTATTTTTAGCACTTCTTCTTTTTCATAAGTATTAATTTTGCTGTACATTTATGTCTTCATTTCAACATCACTTCATGTTTTTTGGTAAAAAATTTTTAAGTTTTTCTTTCACTTAAATTCAATATTTTTTTAAGGCATTTCCATGTATAAATAATACTTTTGAACTTGACTACTCATTTTCAATACTTATTTTAAAAATATTTTAGTCTAAAGTAGCAAATAGTGAGAAATTTTTTGGAAATTATATACAGGTATTCAGTTAGATTAAAAATTATTGAAATATAGTTTATTTCAATCATGTTGATATTTACGATATAGCACAGAGAGGTAATATTCCAATTAGCCAGAGAGAAAGAGTTAAGTGTATGTAAAGTTAAAGAGAAAATATCGCGCGACCAATCATAGAGAGAGAGAAAGAATTCAGTGAGCGTAAAGTTCTCTCAATATGTGTAGTTCAAAATATCAAATCAGTTTTTGATTACACACTTTTGTGATCCCAACATCAAAAGTCCTGGAAAGAAAATTCTTTAACACGTTCGCGGACACTGAAAATTGTATCGAGGTGCAAAAAGAGACACATAGCGGCTCTCATAAAGTAATCGTTATATTTAAATTTTGATTCCACACGTTTTTTCTAAGTTTTAACAATATAACATTTTATTAGTTATATACACTGAATACTAAAGCACTTACTTCGATACATAGATCAGTTCAGTTGTGGGTTATGTGGACGCTATATAGAATTAAATTGCGAAATTTGTATTATAGATTTGAATGCTATAGCATTCCTGTCATATTGCGACACCATGAAAATGGATGTTATAGCATTCACGTCCGCGAACGTGTTAAGTGAAACTTCTTTGCCTACATTGGCAGCAACTTTCAAGGTCATGCAATGGAAGTACGTTGCAACGGAATAGAAACTACTCATTTAAATTCTTTAACCAGGCATTAAAAAATAGCTGTGGACGCCCTCTGTGGACACAAACCATTATATGTGTGAGTACGCCATCTATATGTCAAATGTGAAAAAGTGATATTTATGTACATACATATACAAAGGAATGGATAATACCTTCATTATATTTGATGTACAGTAGAGCCTCTATTTACGTCATATCATAATCTTCCATGCTCGCAGTTGCACCCAGTCGAACTGCAAAATAAGTCTCCCTGCTATCGATTGCACTAAATTACGTTTTTATGAATTTTTTGTTCGTCTCTTTTCTAGATTCGGCAGATGAGATCTTCAATCCATCAAATTTTAGAGCTGCCACCCTTACCTTAGCATTAGAAGCAGAAAATGTTGTCGTTAAAACAATTTTCTTAACCCATCCACACCTTTGTGTGAGCCTCTACATCAACACTCAACACCTTCTTTCATTCATTCATGAAAGAAAAAGAATGAGTGCCGATTAAACTCTTTCAATAACATTTTCAAGCAATAACCCTTAATTAAAAAAACATTTAGAAAATAAAATAAATTATCTTCTAACATAATCAATTTTGAAAGTCCCTCATGTCTTCAATGCATATTCCACAAACGATTTCACATAAACTCAACAATAATTAGAAAACAATCAAAAATATGGCACCAACTATGGCTCGTTTCAACTCCTTCTATCTCTTTACATATATCTACACGATCTAGCATTCCTTTGTCCATATGCTGGTTTCCGTGTCTCATGCACGCACTTCATTCATTTTCTCTGTGTGTGCATTAATAAATATTTGTATACTAATCATAATTTTTCGACAATAGTTAAACAAATTTTTGAAAAAAGTAAAAGGGTAAATTTAATGCTTATTTGAGCACTCAAGTGGTCAAAACATGCACACATATACAGAAATTTGTATAGAGAACAATAGGCTGATATCAGCTCTGAACCCCTTTTATGCGCGCACTTCTATTAAGTGCCACACATTCACACCGACAATAACAGTTGTTTGATGTTGGTCTGGTGTGCAATATTTGTTTGTGGGCATGTGTAACGGTTAAAATTGTTCTTTTTTTTTGTAGCCATTCTTGAGCATTGAGTCTTGTGAAATATGAGCTTTATCTTCGAAAATAGAAAATACCCTTTAGTTATTGTTATAAAATAAAAAAAGTAGTTAAGGGTTCATAGAAGTATTTATTTCCAAGAAAGGCAATTAACGGGTTAAATGACATTTGGAGGGTTCAATAAATACTAGATTGAATTTAAGCATAAAACAACATAGTTACATATGTGAGTCTAATTTTAATTACATCTTCTGTTTATTTGGTAAAACAGCTTGATGTAAAATTGAGGTCTAGAACTCTTATGCGAATGGAATAAGATACGTTTAGTTTTAAGCTGAAGTAAAAAATAAAGAAACTGTCTACGAAGCATTAGGAGATTGGCATGGAAAGATATTCAACAGTACTTCAAGCAGAAGAAAAGAATTATTCAACTTCAACTCAAGCTAAGCTCAGCCATCATCATAACGGGTGCTGGATAGTTATAAACTTTTTTGAAGCCTTTTTTATGAAGACCAAGGCCTTTTTTTTACCTTTTTGTTGCATAGGTCTAACTACAAAGATATACAGCACCTATAAAAACTTAATATTTGTATATTTCTCGGGTTATATTAAAGTTTAATATTTAAAAGTTTTTTTATTTTAAAACACATATTGCCAAGGGGGCGTGGTAATTCAAAATTGTATGTTTTTGAAAAATTTGCAAAGAGTAGGTGCCTATTCTTAATTTAAGAATTGCTGAATTCTAATTTCTCAAGTATTTATATCTGAACTATGATCTGAGGTTAACCCTTTCTGACCCAAATTAGTGTGTCCAAGTGAAAAACAAATTTCTTTGAATCTCCTTTGCTTTAATTTTAAGAGATTCAGAGTGCACAATATTTTTCTGAAAAATGAATTTTAGGCTAAGAATTCAAAAATGAGTCCAATTCGCATTATTGACTCTAAATGGAATTATTTCCTGCATAACCGTTTACAGCAAGCAAATACACGAAGAGTACATCATGAAAGAATCTTCGCAAAAAAAATCTGTATTCGAAGTGCCTTTTACACTACCTAAACAAAAAATTTGAACAGACGTGTTTGCTCGCTCGCTCGGGAAAACATGTTCGAACTCTCGCCGATCAATCCGAATCATTTTAAACCGGCCATTTGCGAATATTTTTTGACCAGCATGTGCTTGTTTACAGAGGGTAAACGAGGGAAGGAATTTTCTGGTGTATGCTTGGTGTAAACGTAGTGTAATAGTATGAAAGCAAAGAAAGTTAGTTATTCCAATTGGTTTCCTTTTGAGAAAGAAATGAAACATGGCTGCATTCTTCATAAACCAATATGCTTTAGAAAAAATGCATTACAAACTTGAAGTTTGTTTTGTATTTGTTGCACTGTGTTACTTTCTTAGAAATTTAAGATTTTCAAATTTATTTACCATATATCTTCTTATATTCATATGTAAAAATATAGTAATATTAACCAAAAATTTCTCTTGGGAAAGTAAATGAACGCATTTTTCATAACAAAACAAGAATCCAAAGCAAACTTCGCCGAAAAAAACGAAGAAAACACAAGAAAACACTTGAGAGTCACTAAAAAAGGAAATGGAAAAAAGAGACAAAAAATAAAATTATGCTAAATTTATTCTGCAAAAAAAAAAAAAAAAAAATGAAACCAAAAAACAAAAATGAACCCAATATACATAAGTAAAGGCAGCAGCAAAAATAAGAAGCTAAAAAGGGATCGCTAACAAAAATTTATACCCTCCACATATGCTAATGCGGTTGATTCGAGCGTGTTGTATTTATGCATGTATGTGTGTGCTGGTATGTCTTTCATTGGAAGATACTTTTTATGCAGATACGCTCCTATACTCAACATAAACATTATGTAGATATAGCGAGGATGTATAGCTTCAGATATGTGTGTATGTGTGTGTGTATTTGTTGCTGCCTTTCATATGCGTAAAAGGGGTGGGCTTTCTTGGTTTTTTTCTTCTGCTGTGTGCAGCTTTAATGTTTTCAGTTTTTTCCCTTTTTTTATGCATACATACATATATATATATATATAAATATGTGTGCATGTGTGTATGATTTGCCCTGCCTTGCCTTGCATGCGTAACACGTTCTTTGACTTTTTTCCGCCATCATGGCATCTCATGATGGTGTATGCGATATTTGTGCTGCTTTCCCCCTTCTATTTTTGTTTTTGCTTCTTGAGGTTTCTTCATGTTGTATGTGGAGTTTTGACATTTCCATTTTTTATCCCAGCATCACGCAATACACTCATATACATATGAACATACATAGAGTTTTATATATGCAAGAAGAGGTTAGTTCTTCTTTTTTTTAACCAACTTGTGTGCACGAGTTAAAATTCGTTTTGCTTATGTGCTGGAGGTGTACGGGGGCATTTGTGGCGTGCGGAATTTTATGCGTGGCATTTGGCTGAAGTGTGCTGTTGTGGTTCTGCTTTCATCATTAATGTCCTACTGAAAGTTTGTGTTTGTTTCTAGTTGTTTTTAATGTGAAAATGTGAAGAATTTGGCAATTTTATTGATATATGGAGATTTTCTTGGAAAGCAGATTCTAAATATATCTGAGTACCTAAGGTGTGAAAAACTTCTTTTTTGGATTTCTTATTATGGTAAAACTTAGAGCAAATATTCAAAAGAGGAAACATGTTCCTAGAAAATCTAATTTAACAAACTTTACAACAAGGTTTATATTCCTTCTTTAAGTAAATGATTTCTAATTTAAATTACCGCAACATATTGCAATGAATCCATATACATACATAAATATCTTACTCTTTATTATACTCAAATAAATCCTAAAAGCAAATATAAATAACAAAAGTAAAATGCTTAAACGTCACATATGCCGGCTACACCTGGTTAGCATAAAGCAGCATAAAAGAAATCAATACAATTGTGGTTGTTGTTGTCTCACAACAAATATATGTATGTATTAATAAATATTAACTATGCAATTTCATATCATTTCATTATCAAAAACTCATTATTTTTCTTACTTTCATTCTTGGAAATAATGCAATGCTTCAGCTCAAGAAGTAAAAGTACAAATAAAAGTAAAAGTATAAAAAGGCATAGCAAAATGTTAAGGATTACGCACGCACATTGTGTCCCACTGTCTCAGTGTATGACATTGCGTCTAGTTGCATCCTTTGCATCCTTCTCCAATTTTAGGATTAATGTTCAACGCTCAATAGTAAACAATGATTATGCAAGAAATTTTTGTAAAATTATAATTGAAAAATACAAAACTCAAGTCTTAGTTCTCTTTTGGGTTGAAATATGATTATTTTGGTAGCTGAACATATGTTGCTGAATTCGATTCGATTTTAAAGGATAAAACAGTAGGTATCCTTTTTTTTCCTTTTATAGGTTCTTCAAATTTGTTGGCATGTGCATAAATATGTTTCAAGTGTGGTCAATTTTTGGTATAATTTTCATGTTGAAATTTTGTATTTTTCATTTGTATTTCTTTAATTTCGTTTTCAAAGTGACCATAATGTTATCTAATGTGGCGAATGACATTTGGCACGAGTTGGCTGGAAAGGATACGAAAGTGAACGGAATGAGAATTGTATAGGTATATAAATATAAATTTGATTACATATATAAGTAGATTCATTTGTATCTACCTTACAAAAAAGATGAAGTGAATTCACCAATAGGCAGACAGATTGTTCAGGCATTTATGCCCTTACTTTCAAATATATTTTTATATATGGGACATTCTCTGTCAATGGGAGACCCCCCCCCCCCCTGTCCAAAATTGGTTATGGTCTTTTAGAGCATGTTTGGGCCAAAATGAAAGCTTATTATCTCTAGTTTCAAATGCAACAAGGCCGTTTTTGATTTTGCGTGATGGCGAACCAATATGGCGGCTGCAAGTCTACCACCTCACCTTAAAATGTATTCTTCATTATTAATTTTGTTTTCACTCTAATAAAGCACTGCAAAGAAAACAGAGAGTTACTAAGTTCACGTCGTTGTTTCTGAGTAACGCTAAAAGTATGTTACAGCCAAGTGAAGGAATGAAAATTGAAAAATAAGCCATTTGGGAAGTTTTCTGATGACTTGGGACACGTGAGACACGGAAAAAAGTTTTTTGGGATTTTTTTTTAATTTTTTGAAGTTAGGGATGACATGTAACATTTCTCGTGAAAAAAAATATTAGATTCATGTTCATCAGCTGAAACTACACAAAAATAGGCTTTTTCCGTCGTTTGATGATGACTTGGGTAGGCATGAGACCCGAAAAACAACCTTTTTGGACCTTTTTTGAGGTTAGGGACAACATGTAACATTCCCCATGAAAAACAATATTGGATTCATATTCAGCGAAAAAGAATATACGAATAAAAACTTTATCTGTTTTTTATGATGACTTGGGTAAACGTACGCTTGACAAAACTATTATTTTTTGGACAGGGGGGGGAGGGGGGTCTCTCATTGACAGAGAATGTCCCATATGCATGTAGATGCAATGGGCATGATATAAGCTGAGCAGGAAGGAAAGGGATACAAGGTTTCAGTTTCCTGGGGTTACGTTTTCGCTCAAAGCAAGGGGGCACCTAAGCGCTTATAAGGAACACTTATTCTGAATAATTACTTAGGCCCTTATTATGAGCTGCTTTCGACGTTCGATCTTTGCTGGTTATCGAAGATCGAATATCGAATGTAAAATTCGTATTATGAGCAGTGCAACCCTGTCGAAATTTTCATTGCGCATCGAATTTTCTGTCGAACTCAATTCTGCTTTCGATACGGTGCATGCTGAGTAATAATTGTTAAAAATTTAAGTATTTTGCTATTTCTTTTTGCTTTTTGAGGACTAAAATCTAATTTGAAACAGTTTTTGTAAATTTTTTGCAGGTTTAAAGTGGTGAGCAACAACACATTGCAGTTATAGAATCTTGTGTCATTGTTGGAAAGCAAATCCTCTGATTGCAAAGGGTTTTTCCCCAAAAGTTCTGGCGACTAAGAAAGAACTAAATGGTTTAGGGTCAACCACTTTTATTAGCAAAATATTCATTCATCTTTGGCAAATACAATTTTCCAGGACATCTAAAGCTTCTGATAATACCACAGACACCGTGAGCTGTATTCTCTTTCCCAATGCTTAGTTGAAGTGATCTCTAAGCACAAAATCGCAGAACTGCTGCCAATTTTAATATTTTTGGAATTGATCTTGCGCATCTGCATTGCTTAAGCGGTTCATCTATAGTAGTCATCAAGTCCACAAACGCCTCCTTGGATAGTCGAAAGTTCTGTTCTGAAATCTGTACACGAATTTTGTAGATGCCAAAGCTTTTTCTAAGGGCCAGTTCCATCAAGCTCTCATCCTCTTCCGATGAATGGTTGAACTATTATTTCGTTGTAGTCATAACTATTTTGTCCGTATTTTTTCTACTTCCTTTTTAAACAAATCGTATTTATTTTTCGAAATGACGATCAGCTGATAGAAACATACTACCGTGAACAACCCAAAATGAGCAAAATTCACTTTTAGTATGTAGAAGGTTGGTGCTTCGTAGGCTATTTGGTCTAATTTGTTGAAAATGCGAATAAAAAGGCTTTATTCCATTATTTCGCCCGACGTTTCGTTGGATTTTCGCAACTTCTTCATTGAAAATGTTTTTTATTTTATGACACATATGTACTTATTTACATTTTAAGCTTACTTGAATATTTCAATTATCACATTAATTCTTTTGTCTAGTCCCGGACATCACGCTATTCTCTTTCGAAAGCACGTCATAATACCAAACTCAAATCCGTTCGATCAGGGCGTTCGACTATAGTGGAAGATCGAACGCTGTTCATAATAAGGGCCTTATTTCTTAATTTTAATAATAGAATTGCATTTAAAAGCACACGTGCATTTAACTGTCAGTCAAATTTCATTAAGCTGGTCAATCTAAGAAATTGTGATATAGTTACTATTATCCTGTGGAAAACAATTTTCCCAATATGCGTTCATTCCAAAGTTTTCAATTTTAGTATACCATTTTCATATCCCAATCCCTTGAGAATATATTTTGTTTTTATAAAATAATTTAGTAAACATTTTGTACTTAAAAAATTCCAAAAAAAAATAAATAAAACAGTACAATTTTATTATGGCAATTGTCAAAGATGTCAATCAAAAGCCCAAAAAAAGAAAGACGAAGGCAAACTATAACAATTTTTCACAATTGAACAATTTCGATAATAGTTGGATAAAAAAAAAAAGAACGAAACGAAACCACAACCTTCACACATTTACAAAATGAAAATCACATTAGAAACACACACGGTGCACGGCACACACGCCGCCACTCACGGAGTCAGTCACTTACGCAGTCACCAATAATGTCCATGTCCACTACCAAAAGCATCGACAACGACAACGACAACGACAAAAATACCATAAAATCACAATAATAAATGATCTATTACAAGTACATTTAAGGATATGTATAAGGATATTCTTATCATGTGAGTAGAATAGAGTAGAGGCACTTGTAGTTGCAATATAGTGAAAGCAAAGATTTTTTTTTTTTACTTTATCATCAGTAACACCCTACCCTATATACCCCCATAGGAGTCTCAGAACAGGAAGAGTGGGTAAATTTTTTAACCAAAGTTTCTTTGTACCTCCCTTCTGCTACTTATTTACTTCATTTTTTTTTTTGTTCACTACAATAAGTGGGTGACAATTGCTTAGATTAGCATCAAAATGTTGAACTGACCACAATATTTCGCATATACGCATATGTGTTGAAATATACACATACGTATGTGCTTGTATGTATGTGTATTATAAGGGTGTAAATAAAAAAAATATGAACAGCAAAAGTTCTTCTTTTTTTTGTTGGCTTTTCTTGATGCCTTTGCGGTATCTGTTGGTTTTTTGTTAGTTTTTTTTTTTTTTTGTTTTTTTGTTTTAGCTTGACGGTGATAGTTGGTGGGGTCCTTTCCCAGGATAATGTTTGCATTAGCATCTTTAGTTTGCGTATTGTATGTCTGTGTGTGTGTGTTTTTTGTTTTCATTTAAATTGAGTAATCACTTGGGGAAATTGGGAACATTTTTTGCTGGCTCTTGTTCTGATGTTGAAATTGATAAAGGTTGCCGCTGCTGCTTCACCATCGTACCATATCACCATATATACTTAACCCAAATGAGTGATTACTTTTCTCTTGTTTTTTTTTTTTTTAGTTTTTTCTTTTGTTCTGTTTCTAGTTTTTTTTTTTTTGTAGTAATATGTTTATTTTTCTGATAATGATGAAATTAAGTTTACAAACAAAACAAACAAAAAACAAACAGGGTGTAAAAATATCGAATGTCTTCTGATAAATTAAAAGTGGATCAAAGGAAAGTCTATGATCCGGAACTAGTAAGAGGAGACCCAATTAGAGGTAAACATTTTTTTTTCCGATAAATATCTTCGTTGCAGTTGCAGCGTTGCTCACAGTATACAAGCATTTTTTAATTAATAAACTTAAAACCCACTGTTCTCCTTCCACAGGTTTTGGATCCATTAGTAATCCGGAACGTACATATTTCACATTATTCATGCAGTAATTAAAGGCCACTTTAACGCTAGATTTTTAATTTCTATTTTTAATCCACTAGCAGTTCCACTAACTTAGGCTTTTTGGTTCGAAGACAGGATGAAGTAGCTTTCTTGCATCAATAAAGATTCTTTTTTTTCTTGAATATATCCATGGCGATTTCATCTCAAGTGAACCTACTTTTGAAACCGATCGAGCTAAAACTTGCGCAAAGTCCTATTAAATACTATTAAATAATAGTTACCACACCAAATATGAAGGAGTTCGGTTAAAAACTCGCCGGGTTAGCATTTTGAAGTTTCCACAGATTTTTCTTCAATCTTTTGAAAAAAGAAAAAAAAAGAAAAAAACATAAAATTTCACCGATTTGCTTCTAAATCAGAAATACAATATTTTTAACTTCTTTTTCAAAAATGAACGATTTTTTTTTTTTTGTTCAAGAGAAAGTTAAGAACTCTGAGGTCCGAAATAGGGCTGAGACTTGTTTATCTATCAAAATGAACGTCGAGTAACAAAACACGAAACACGACCTCTTCCAAATTTGTTGTGGTAACTATTTATTACCCAATAGAATTAAACTTTGTGCAAGTATGAGCCTGATCGGATATTGGTTTCAAAAGTGGATTCAGTTGAGATGAAATCTCCGATGTTCTAAACCTGTAGTAGTTTCCGTTTTTTTTTTTTTTTTATGTACTATAAATACCCTGTATATCTACAAAAACTTCCTTCAATATTCCCACATCTGCTTATCCCGAAAATAAAAAACTTTACAATCAGATAATGCAAAATTACTTCAATAATCAAGTGTCAAATAAACACAAAGTTTCATTTTATCAATAGTCGCAATGAGCGCGAGAGAGTGAGTGGGAAAGACATAGAGGAAAAGAGAAAGTAAACGAACATTAAACATATGCGTACAAAATGAAGAAGGTACATAAAAACACAAGTATAAGCTTCTTCTATTTTTTTTTTTTTTTTTTTAGTTTGAATACTACAAGGACATTATTGCAGCATACAAGTTTTTAAGAGCTCGACGCTTTACTTGAGGCATTTTTTTTTATTTTGTTTTTTATTTTAAGTTTGTCTCTTGTCTCTTTCGAGTGTCTTAGTATGTGTGTTAAGTTAATTTACTTTTGGGAGTAAATGAAACAAAATAAAGTATAGTAAATGAACGCAAATCAGCCTAAAAGTATGCTTGCTTTTCTTTCTTGGTTAGTTACTTTTATGCTTGATGGGCTACGCATAGGAGTAGCTACATATATGACTTTATAAACATATACATACATACATACATATTTATATACATTTATATGTGTGTGTGCTCTTGTTATAGCTATGTGAGCATGTGAGATGTTCCCGTGAGATAGTTTGATTAATGGACCAACAAATTCGCTCGTTCGTTCGCTGGAAATGCATGTCTGCGCGTGATGTGGACCATTAGTAGCGTAATTTTTTTGTTGTAGTATTATTTTAGAAATAGTAGAAAAAGTTTGTTTTTTAGTTAAATTGTTTTCTTTTTATATCTAAAAAAGGTTCTCTTTTTAAACAAATAAAATACCAGTAGTTGTGGGTGTTGCCTAAACAATTTATATTAAAACAAAAAAAAAAAAAAACAACAACTTTGTTTATATTTAAGTTTTTGTAAATGTCCTTTTTTTTGTATACACTCTACACCGCAAAAAAAAAATTGTTTTCTATACTTTTAACGCTCTCTATTCGTTCATCACCTTATCGCATGATTTATGGGCTACAGTGAAAAAGCGTTACAAGTTTTTCTTGATTGCATATCGTTCGTATGTATGTAGTTATATTAGTTTCTAGACCTATTGGTTCTGTTTGTTCCGTTTGCTACTATTTTTTAACATCATTTCTGCCTCTCCCTGCCTTTTTGAAATGTGAAAATGCGCGCTTGTCACGCGAAACGTTTAATATTTTCCTCTTTGGGTATTTCACCGGAACTACGTGTGTTTGTGTGTGTGTGTGGATGTGTTTGTGTTTCGTATCGCGTAACTGTTAAATGGGTTTTATTTTGATTGTTTTTCCTTCAAAAACAATAATATTTGCCGTTTTATTTAAATTGCTTTTAGCCTTGCTTGCTTAACTTATTTCTGCCCGGCATCCCGCCATATTTATTTGTTATTTTATCGTTTGATTTTTCCAATTTTCAGAAAACTTTATGGCTTTGATGCGCATGAAGAGAAGGGTTCGTTTTTATTGACTTTTGGCATTTGACTGGGTATTTGAATTCTTTCGTTGTTCCTAAATATTTTTCCTTTCAATTTTTATTCAAGCTTTAAATACAATTTTTTTTTTTTTTGCATAGTCTTCTGTAAAATTGAGATTGCTTTAAAAACGATTAAAGTAATGAGGTTTTATGTTTGATTATTGGAACTGAAACTCAATCGTCCCCATGCTTTTCTGTTGTCGCTGTGTTACTGATACATAGCCAACTATAGTTTGTTCTTAACTCAAAAATTCGTGTTAAGTTTATGGAACATTAGTATTCCATAGAAATTTAATCAATTGGTGCTTAAACCATCTGATAATTGTTCATATTTAAGTAGGGTTAGACGACCTCGATTGTCTAGTGGATAGTGCAGTAGACTTTCATTCAAAAGGTTGCGGGTTCGATTCCCGTCTTGGTCTGGTGGTTAATTCTAATAAACAGAGTGCCAGACTTTTATCTCTGGAGACCTGAGTTAGATTCTCGGCTTGGGTATGTTTCTTATCTATCTTTCTTTCTCTCTGCCTTTCTTTCTTTCTTGGGGCTTTGGTACAATAGATCTTATAGGTCGCAGTGCCTGACTTTCGAGTCGTCCTCTTTCAAATAACAATAATAATAATAATAAAGTAGGGTTAAAAACCATAATAATCAATTGAACTTCAAGCATTTTTGAATGAAACTGAGATTTAGGTGAACTACCCGAATGTTTGCTTTACTTCTCCAAAAAAAAAAAATTCTTAGAAAATTTCAAAACAATAATTTCAATTGAAAATAAAAACTGCAGGAATTAAACCCGAAATAAATTTCTAACATACAAAAGTAAAATAAAAAAAAAAAAAAAAAAAAATGGCATAAGAAGAAAGGAAGATTAAGACCGCAGTTTCCAAAGAATATTTCTGTTTTCATATTTCGAATTTCATCAGTAGCGTAGCTAAAAAATAATTGGCTGTCGATAAAATACAAAATTTTACCTCAAACAGACTTTACCTCTCAGACCCCCTCCCTTCCTGTGAGCCATTGCAAACAACACAATATGTTGTCAACAAAACAATACATGTGAAACCAACTTGAAATAAAAAAGGGTTGCCAGCGACCAACGGCGTGTCAGCATGTGACCGAATCCTTCGTAATATTGTATAATGAAGAATATAATTTATCCTTTCAATTTGTATTGTAATCAGTTTTTATTGGTAAATTTTAATGGCTGCAATGGCAAAGTTTTAAATTTTTATATGAGCCAATAAAATTATAAGTTTGAATAGAAAGAATTTATAGTAGTTGGGAAGTATATTCAAGCAAGCACTAGTGGATATCATACATTTTTAATGGTTGGTCACGAACAAATTTTAAATAAATTTAAAAAAAATGCTGAAAATACGAATAATTGAAATAAGAATAAATTGACAATGGAGTTCGAAATTCAACAATATTTCATGGGTGAAAAAGTGAATAAGTGAGAGATTGGTATATTCATTTTACCAAATGTTAACCTAAGAAAGGAAAATCTTCTCTAAGACTAAAGTCTTACCTTTCTGACAAAATTTTAAATTAAAAGTACATAGATTAAGCAGGCAATGTCGAGTAAGTCCATACAATAGAACTAACAATGGAAACAATTTATATTCAAGAATTTATTTTAATTTACATTGACCAAAATATGTTCTCTCTAATTCTTACTATATCCTTTCATGCTTCAATAAAAATAAATCACACTCAAAATTTCATTATTCAAATATTAAAAACATCATTTATCACTGCACTGACAAAATGAAAATCTAAGTCTCATTTAAAATGACTTTAAATCCTTTTCGGTTTCTACTTCTAACTGTATCCTTGTAACTTGCTACAGCAGTAAAAAAAACAGGAAATATATTTCAAAAATAACATCCGCAAAATGAAAATATAATTTTGTTTTACTATATATTACCAAATATTTTTCAAATTTTACTAAATATCCTTCAAATATTCTTACAAAAACAACTATCTAAAGTGCATGGGTAAGCTATGCGAGCAACGCGTCTTTATTTCACTGGAGACACATCATTAGTGAAATCAAAAACGCATAAAACACCAAATAGAATCAAAACAACAACCAAAAAAGGATGTCAAAACAGACTTGCAAGGATATACAAACATAAGTCCTCGCACATGCATATGTGTCTGCCCTAATATCGGACAACAAAGATAACTAGAGATACTTAAAATTCTTAAGGTTAAACTAAGTATTCTCTAATAGTCGCAGATCTCACACAGCAACTTGTTCATTGCAGAAGCAACATGTTGTAGCTATTTTTTTTTTTATGTTTTTCTTCTTACTGCTACTGTCACTGCTCTGTGTCACCTTGTGTGTATGTGGATAGTATTTTCTAAATATAAGTATTCAGTGAGTGGCAGGATACGCTATTACTATATTAATTACATTGATACGGTGCGTGAGAAAATGTTTTGATCTATTACTGTAGTATACACAAAACAAAGGAAACAAAAGGATATTAATGTAATGGCAAAAATATAACAATCACACACTCTATGACATGTGAAATGTATTGGAATATGCATATGAAATTAGATGGAAATGTGACAAATTTCAGTTTCAGAATTGAAGATTAAGGGTAGAAAGTCTGAACAATATAAACTCGTATGTAGTTTAATATTTAATAATGTCAATATGATATTTTCGTGTAGATAGCAATATGTAAATATTTGATAACCCAGTGCGACTCAGTTCTATATAGATCACTTAAATTACTTCAGTCTCAAAAGATGCGAGATGGTAATGCATTCAATGTGGCTCAGTAGATATGCAACAAAAAATCTTCATATTTTTACTCTTAGAATCAAAACAAGATTTTATTGGCATATTTGTTACTGTCATTTACTCTAATAGACATGTGTCCTTGTCAAACAAAAATAACCATGTACATAACTAAAATTATTTATTAGTTTTCTTGTACTATTTTAATATTTTTCTCTGTCATGTTGAAAATATTCTACTTTTTTATGAGCAGCTATACTTTCCCTGCTTTTTTTGTAGTTGCCTTTGTAATGTTTCCTTTGGAGATAATCAACTAAAAGTGTCACACTATGCATGAAGAGTACGTTAAAAGATATGTAAAAATATGTCCTTACGTATCCTTATGGCATTCATTCAAAAAAAAATATTAACAATAATAATAGTTTTAATTTCTTAGAACTGACTAACACATAACCTGCAGATGAAGGGATTTCCTGTGTCTCAAGAAAACCAGGAAAAGTGAAAGAGAGAAAGAGAAATTCAGGCATCCAAAGGGTGTTTCCAATTACTTGAAGTTAATATTTTAAAAACTGAAAAAAGAGGGGGTCTGCATTCATAACTAATATGATGAATGCTTCTTCTTTTTTTTTTTAGAGAAAAATTTGTGAAATGTAGGAATTTTAATTAACAATTGCAGTTGTGGAAAATATAGAGCACAAATGTGAGTCAATAGAGTCAATTTCAAAAGCGAGCTAGAGCTTCTAAAATTGATTAAGAATTGACATTGTGTTATGCACACGTGTAGCTCAAACTCACACACATTCAGTTGGGAGAGGTTAATCTTTGAAATAATGAAATAAGCAAGGAATGTTTTTCATTAAAATGTAATATATTTGGGTATTTAGAAATTTTGAAAGTCACGAAACTATTCATAACAAAAAGAGTGCATGATTTTAAAGGAGAGCGGCAAACTTGCATAACGAGTTTCATGCTTCTCAATAAATATGTACACTTGTGGACATACAATTAAGTCACACACTTGCGAGCAGAAGAGTTTTAAGAAAAAATAAAGTTTCTATTGAAAAGTAACAAAACCAACGGTAAAATAAATAAATAACTGTTCAATATTGAAAATTATAAAATAAATAAACAGTTATAATGACAAATATGTAAAATTTTTCCAAATTATCGCATGTCTATGGTGTAATTTGCGGTCATATAATTAAGTCATATGCTAAAGAAAAATATTTAAAAATAGTAAGTGTGATGATTTTTAATTTGGAACTGAAATTTTACCTTTGGTACTGTTAGTACTTTGTGGAAACCATTTTTGCTTGATAATTTCTGTACATCTCTTCGACTAGTACCAGAGCATTGGGCAGCAGTGATTTGATTCTATTCTTCCTGAATGATAGTCCATAAGGAAGCACTTTTTAAAATACTCTATAGGTTTTTTATATGGTTTAAATATGAACTTTGGGCTGGCCACTCGACAATTTTTATTTTGTTCTTATTTAACCAAGACTTAACGACCCGATATGTGTGTTTTGGGTCGTTATCATGCTGAAAGATCCAACCCAAAGGTAAATTTTCACCGTATCCTCTGAGTAAATGATTTTTAAGGTGCCTTTGCACTTTTCTTCAGTAATTTTGCTATCGATCTAAGCAATTAGACTAACTCCAGATGAAGTGAAACACCACCAAACCATTACACAAGGGCCCCAAGTTTTACAGTTTTTTTTAGTAAATTTTGGGTCCAGTTCAGTATTTGATGGATGCCTAACAAAGATCCTTCCATGAATCCCAAACACATTTAATTTGGATTCATCGCTCCAAACAATCGTTTTCCAAAAATGCTGGTACTAGTTGAGATATCGTTTAGCGAACTGAATACGCTGCGCAGTATTTTTTTTTTTTGGACCGTTGGGTTTATGTCTGCTAATTCGTCCTAATATTTTTTTTTTTTTTTGTTTAATCGCTTGCGTATATTTCTGGCTGATATTTTCAAATTATAATCTAAGTCCATTTGTGATCTTAGTTTGATGAAAGTTAAGAAATCGTTCATTTTGCTGAGCCTAATCAAGTACTTATCTTCAGCTGGAGACGTTTTAAGTGGTTTTTGGCGTTGCAAATTGTGAAATGATTTGAATTTTTTATAGTATCTTATCTCATTGACCACTTTGCCATGTAAAAAAGCTAACTCTTCCACGACCTTTGCAATAACCGCAAGGTTCTGGAAAGTTTTCCAAATGAGCTCCCTCTTCGAGGGAGTGGAACTCTTATTTTTGCCCATCACAACCAAAATCAACAATTGTTCAACTAAAGTATACAGAAATGTGTAAATAATCAATTTTATTGGTTTTTACGGAATTTAAGTGCATTTAGTCAAGTTGATTGCGAAAGAATATAAAATGACTTAATAATATGTCCACTTCTACTCTTACTCCTTCACACACAATTGCCGACTGCCCGCAAAATACGTCACTCTTTTGTAATTGCTTTTAAAATTTTTTAAGGCTACTAATTGTACCGTTAAATGACATTATAAAAAGTTCTTGGACTACTAATACAAAATATTTTTCAAACTCAGCATAATTTTTATTGTTCTAGTGACTTAATTATCTGACCACAAGTGTATATCAACCATTATCACCGTTAGTTTGAATTTAAAGACTTTTCCGCTTCATGCCATATGAGTTAAAAGGGAGATATTGCTGTAGTGCGGAGAAAGAGAAGCTGGTGTGAAAGAGTAGGGCAAGAGAGATTGAATGAGGTGACCTGGTGGATGAGTGCTAGACGGTAATTCCAGTTGTCTCAGGTTCGATACCCAGATGAGGTTAAATTCTTAAAAAATGTCAAAATGGGAATATTCTAATAAAATGAGTCACTTCGGTGATTTAGTTCTTAAATACTTGACTGGAGTACCAGTTCAACGGGTTCGATTCTCAGGTAGAGAATTGAATCCATCAAAAAAATTGAATCCATAACAAGGAATAAAGAAGACTTATTCCCGGACCTAAGAGAGGTCATAACAATTCTAGTCGTGCCAACTTTTGCAACAACCACACGATCAATAACTAAACAATAAGTTAGTCATAAAGTCGACAACTCTTTCCATGGGCACAGAATAATATTCAAACATAGAATAATAATAAAATATACTTATAATTATTATTTTCATATTATAATTCAAGTATTTTAGTAGCACAAAAATTTAATAATTTACAAAAGCAATAATTTGTTTTATTACTCGTAACCGCAATCGTATCCTCATTTATTATTCCTTTTGGAGGTCAAAACGGCTACTCTATCAGCAAAAACATGCAATCTTAAAAATGAATACAAACTGTAAGACTCTAAAGCAATACGGTATGAGATCACGTTCAAATTTTGAAGATCTCGATGATTATTACATGGGTGATTCTCAGTGCAGGAGGCCCATTTTGAGGTTTTGGATGAATCTTATAGAGAAAAGTACACTCATTGGAATGAGCACAATCCCAGATTGGTAGCAATCTCAGCGTCTAAGTTATCCGCACTCGATATACAATCAACCTGCTAAAAGTTTAAAACTTTAACTTCGTTTATCTCGAAAACATGTTTTCGCTCATACGCTCCCTTTTCGCAGTCCAGGTCACATATTTTAGGTATAGGTGTCTGAATAATAGTTTAAAAAAGTGCTTAAGTTCTCATACGCAAATTCTCCATTCTCCTGTGAAAATTAGACTCTGTATGGTTTGAATAATTCCTTAGGTATTACATTCCGATTCAGTGAAGTCTATAGAAAACAGTAATTTCCAACTTCAATTCTATATTATATGTCTATAAAATACATATACCATTTATTTATTGTTTTTATTAAACAACTACTTCCAAAAATCTCATAAATTCCATAGCTTTTCATCCTTTTAATCCTTAAATATTAATATTCCTACAAACTCTCCTACACCTGCAAGCTCTAAACTTTATGCCCAACTATAATTTTTAATCTCATTGAGTATTGCTCAAGGTACATGAGCAAATATTGGATACCTTAAGATAACTAACAATACTCGTATATATAAATTCATGTAGCAATATCATAACAATTTTGATACGCACTTTTACTTTTTCTGCTATACCTGGGTAGATGCTACATATTAACTTAGGTAGAGCTACATACATTTTTATATTTGTAAGGATTACATTTTTATGTGCTTGTTGTGAGTGTGTATTAACAAAAAAGAATTTTTTACATTTTTCGCCTTTCAAAAATGTTTATCAGGATAAAGGAAAACAACGCGCGACCAGCCATCAGCCACCAGTCACCAGCCAGAGTTTTTTTCTACTTCACCTACTTTCCGCCTTTTCTTTCCCGAGGCTTCAGCATCAATTCAAAAAGTATTTGCTTGGATTATATTTAAACATGAATTAAGCAATTTTTATGCCATCATAAATGTAGGTAGAAGCGGCAAACGCAATGTTTTCTATTTTTTGAGGTTGAGCTTAAACATAAAAAGTACTTAAGTGTGCGCAGAGAAGCGCTGAGAGCCTAAGGTAAGTCTTTAATGGGGTTATAAAAGTGGTCAAAACAAACAAACAAAAAAAGGAGGTGGTAGTGGTAGTTAGTTCTAGTAGCAGGTAAATAGTTAAGTGAATTTATTTTGCATATGACCGTAAGCACAAACAAAAATTGATGAGCCAAGAAGCTGTATAGAGTTTATTATAGGTTGAATTAAATGAAAACGGTACAAGGATATAAGAGAACGGTGCACATATTTTGCTCCTCATCTGTTTCTAGCAGTTGGAAAAATCACGTGCTGTTAAACATTTCCCCCCACAAAAAATACTGAGTATGTTCTAATTTTGAAAAATCGTTTTCGAACGGCAGATGACAGGAAGTCAAACGACAAATTAAACGAAAAATCCTGAAATTAAAAAATTTCATAGTGTTTTGTTTTTTTTGTCGTATTTCTATTTTAAACTTCTAAATTGTAATGAATTTTTGTCTAAAGTTAAAACTAAGAAAATTAACAACATGCAGACATTTCAATTAAACTAACAGCCAAACACTTGGGGCGCTTTGTTTCGTTGTCGAAAGTGACTAAAAAACAAAAAATTGAAATGTGTTGTGTGAGTTTGAAAGGATTTGAAAGGAGCAGCAACTGTTTAGTTCACCTAAAAAATATGTAGGTAATTAAAATTATAAATTCTTTCTGGTAAGGGTATGTTAAAAAATAAAATAAAATTAATGGTGTTATTTTTGACAACTTAAAATAGCATTAATTTTAACTGCCAGTGCTCGATAGAGTTGCCACTTAATTTCAACAGCGATTGTAACAACTTAAGAGTCGGAGTAGAAATCGAAGTTTGCGTTATTGATTTCTCAACTGTTCTTTTTGTTCTTTAACTCCTGGCGGTGCGTAGAGTGTTTTATTATTATTAGTTCGGGGATAAGCCGAATCAGACCCTTTTCGTCCCCTTTTCGTACCCCTACTCTAAGCACTCGTAAACGAGCATACCCCGAATATCGGCATCCTGCGTCAACGTGAGCATATCCTTATAGGCCAGATGGCCAATCTCAGATTCATCAACGTATCAACGTATCGATGACCCAAGATTGCCAACCTTCTGCTTGCCAACGATGGGCATTGGCACAGTAAGTGCGCCGCCGTTTCCAGCTCCTCCAGACACAACCTACAGGTATCATCCTCAACAAATTTCATCTTCTTGATGTGATACCTGAAGGGACCGTGACCTGTAGTCAGCGCTGATAGCCAGCTCAAATTCTTCCGGTTTAGTCCGACGACTTTGGCTGACTCAGTGCACGATCACTTCACGGCCGTCTTTGCTGCCTGCAGTTAGTGGCATCTTTCCATCTTTTACAATGTTCAGATTTAATCCACTGTCTTATCAGGCCTTCCACCAATTCATCACCAATGGCGATGCATAGTTCTGGTCCACAAAATTCGGGTGCTGAACCTTTTTTGGCCAAAAGATCAGCAGTTTCATTTTGCTCTATGCCTGAATGTCTCCTCACCCATATCAAAGTAAGCTCGTTTACACGAGCGCACTCGTTGAGTTTTTGGACACACTCCAAGGCCAACCTAGAGGTTATATCTGTCCGTTGCATGCACTTAATTACCGACTGATTGTCAAGGGCAATGACAATTCTCTTGCCATTGACCTGATTCTCAATAAGGTGGTCCAGTGCATGCACTAAACCCAGCATCTCTGCCTGATAGACGGACATATATTTTCCCAACCGTAGAACACAGGACAAATTTAACTCATCTGAGAAAATATCTACCCCAGCCCAGCTGTACCTTCCAGCAGAGAACCATCAGTGAAAATGCTGATATCGCTATACTCAACTTCCACGTTGACGGTTCCATCTGCTTTCCAACTGGGCATTCCTCAACATTCTAAGGGCTGTAGTTGCTGCCATTTTCTTTATTGCTAAATCCAGTGGCAGCAAGCCTATCGCGCTCGTTGGTGTGGTGCGCATTGCACCAGTTATACCAATACACGCCAACCATTGGACTCCATCCAGCCAGCATTCTTTTAATGGTTATCTGGTTTACTTTCGGCCACCAGATCACCGAGGCATACGTGATGATAGGTCTAGCCATCATAGTGTAGACCCATTTTGAGGCCGCAAAGGATATACCCCATTTGAGACCACAAACTCTCACTGCACTGAAACAAAACCCTCTTAGCCTTCTGGATCTTGTCCTTAACATGGTCGTTCCAAGTTAGTTTACTATCTAAGGTTACCCCAAGATATTCGACCTTCCTGGACATGTTAATATCAGATCCGAAAAGTCTGAGTGGTTCTCTATTCAGGCCAACTCTCTTACGAGTGAAGAGTATGATGTCTGACTTCCCTGCGTTGATGCTGAGCCTTGTTTCTCGCTCCATTCCTGACGTCGGATATGGTGTCAATGAACTTGCCACAGACAACAACCGCAATATCGTTGGCATACCCTCGTAGAGTGTTAAAAAAACTCCTCCTTTATTTTCAACATTTCCCCTATTCACGAACTTGTAGGTCAATTGAACGCTTCCAGGTTATTTTGGTGCACCCGCGTTTTATTGCGGGTTCTGTTTCAGGGTTTGACAGCAAATTCCACTCCGGTGCTGTTTTACATTAATCGTTTAAAAAGAGCGGTAAAGAAATAAGTTAAGATTGGTGAGAAAATTAATTACTTTTTTTTATCAATTCTTCTTGCTTAAAAAATTCAGCTCTAAAAAACTATCAGCAACTTTGAGTTCTAATTCTGTCGTATACTTTTAGAATTCAACTCAAATATCTTTTTTGTGAATGTGCACAAACAATTTGTCCTCACACTTAATCGCTTTGTTTGATAGGTGGAAGGATTAAAAGTATTAAGACCAAAAAAAAGTCAGCAACAAAAAGAAAAAAACCAGTAGGCGCAAAATACCTGCCACCAAAAACGGAATTACTTACATCCTTTGTAAAGAAAGCAAATATCCTTTGATGTCATTGCGTCTTTATTTGGATTTTGGTGACAATCATGCGTGTGTACACAAAGGATTTGCTGTTGAACAAGTAAAAATAATTTAAAATGGATTTTTAAATATTTCAGATTGTAAAATATAAACGAACAATTTTAAGCTGTTGTTTTCGGCAGGACTTTTATTTAGTATTTCATTGGGAAATATTTCCCTTAACTCTTTGTCGGCTTGACTGAGGTGGTTATAACCAATTGAAGTAAGAATGAATTGAGGTTAGAGTGAACCGGCAGCAGTTTAAAGTAATTGAGGTTAGAAATGCTCGCTCATAAATACATGGAAAAACATTTTTTAAATGCCAGTTGACCAAAAAATAATACAGAAAACTGCTTATGTATTACTGTGTCTGTTCTTCTACTGTACTCCATTTTCTTTTTGTGCATGAATTCTTTAGGTATCAAAATGAAACAGGAATTTCTGTTAGTTTCCTTTTTTTAATTTGTTGTCAATCTCAATTTTTTTTTTAAGTATTCACTATACTCATAGGTAAACATAAAAATTTGGCAATTCGATCACCCCATACCATAAATCTGTCCACCATCTACCATTACACCCTCAGCAAACCAAAAAGCAAATAGCAATAGCGCGCTTTAGTAACTTCAATTATCAGTTGTCAAAAAACAAAAATAAAAAATTATAACAGAAGTGGATCAAAAAAAAAAAAAAAAAACGGAAGGACATGTTGCTAGGATACCCTTTTTTCTTGTTGTTATTTGATGCTTTGTTAGCTTTTTGTTGGGCTGCTCTGCGCATCAACAAAAATATTTTACTTCTTGTTTTCCTCTACTACATATAGTCATAAGTTAAGATTGGTCAAGTGGGGTTCTTTTTTGTTGGTCGTTGGCTGTTCTTGTTGTTGTTTGTTTTTCATCATTTTACAAAAATCTACTTTTATAAAAAAAAAAAAAAATCTTGATGATTTTTTTATTCTTTGTAGTATAGTTTCCTTTTTCATGTTTATCACAATCCCGTAGTGAATTAGCTAAGGAGTTTTTGGTTACCAAGTAAAATAGAAAATACAGAATGGGGAGGAAATCTATTACCCCAGGTAGCTTTAAGTAATTTAAAAACTAATTATATTGCTTGTTTGTAATCACATAATGTACTAGATTTGTTTAAAAATGTCAAGTAAACACTTTTTAGGAAGCCTTAGTTTATGTTTATTATCACTCAAATACTGAATTTTAGACACAATTTCAATATCGTAAATTTACGATATTAGGATTTTAGGTTTTAAACAGTCACAATTTGCTATTCATTAACTTTAAATTAGTTTTAAAGAAGATTTATAAACTCAAATCAAGAATATTGTAATGTCGTAGATTTACGATATTAGATTTTTTTTTGGTTTTCTAGCAATAATTATTCTACTCTACGACACTCACGATTTAAAAAACATTTACAACAATTTTAACACTTTTCTCAGCACATTATTTCAAAGAGTCATTACAGAATTTATGTCTTTCATATGTGCCACAGAAAAGATTTCCTTGAAACACTTGAATAAATAATATGCCTACAAGTAACCCACATATCCTTGAGAGTGCAAGTAGAAATATAAACCGCATCGATCATTGGCTATTAGCCACACCATTACTATCCTTTTCTTATGAAAACTGAGCAACTGCGCACATATTTTTTCTTTAGATGCTGGGATTTAGCGCTCATGCACCCATTGAAACCAAACAGGAATCCTTTTTTTTTCTCCTACCAGTATGCTGCATACATTCGTTACGGTAATGAGTGACTAGTTAGCGCTTTGTTTGAAGTCACATTGATGTCGTTCTTTTTTGTGTGATGTTTTAAATCAAAATAATAGTAAAAGTGTAAAATGAAGGCATACCGAAATTTGTGTTTTTCTTTTCTGTTTGCGTAATAATGAAATGTAAAATGTTCAGCATCATAAATTCATAATTAACATGAAATACATTGAATAGTTAAGTCAGAACAATGTGAAAGGATTCAAATGTGTAACGGGCAAATATGGCAAGTTGTAAACGCAGTGGGATATTGACAGCTGCTGAGCTGATGGTCAGTTTGTGATTTTCTTCTTTTAAAAACGTACTGGTCCTACTAGTTTCTATAGTTTGATATTCGTTTGAAAAATTTGCTGAATTTTATTAAAAATATAAAATCGAGAGATTGAAAGGGTTTTTTTTTACATAATAGCACACACGTTTTGATGATATCCTTTTCTAACAAAACTGCGCACAAAAGGATTCTCCGAATTTTTGAGTTTTTTTTTATCTTTCTTAACGTTTAATTGTTCTCTTATTTGTTGCATGTTTCCAGTAACTTTACGATAATAATGACTCCTTTTCATTGCTTGTGTCCATTACCGTTGTTGCTGGTTGCATCCTCCATTATGCAGCAACAACACCAGAGACGACAACCCATTGCATTACATCTCTTACATCGCTGTCAACTTGTTTAATTTATTATAGTGTTTTCTGTTCATGCACATTTTCTGATTTGGATTTCATACTCTCATTACTTTGTTTGCGTTTCCCACACCTTTTTTTTTTTTTTTTTGTTCTTTGGTTCTTTTTGCTTTCATTTGTATTTAATGTCACCCTTTTTCTTGTGACTTTACAGCAGAGTATCATTTGAAAGGACATCAAATTAAATGTAACGTATAAGAACACAATATCATCGAAGATCGATCGTAAGATCGTAAAGTGATTATTAGTTGGTTTTGTTCGTTATTTCATTTGGTGGCAACATTGCGTGTGTCCGTCTTCTGGTAGTTTATTATTTGATTTTTAAAGATATTTTTCTTTTGAATTTTGGTGTATAAAAAAGTAGAAGAATGTATGTACTGTTAGTTTTTGCTGGTATTATCCTTTCAATGGATGATGTATGGGCGAGAAAGGGTCCGGTTCTTTGTGCAGACATTTACGATATTGTACAGAAAAGTTATCATGGACTGGTATCCTTTCAGATTTGAAGACTTTAATCTTATTGAAGCATGAATTAACTGTAATATCTATACTGGAGCCTTGTGGGAATGTATTAAAAACTAAGAATTGTAAGTTATTGCCACTCAATTAATTCAATTGGTGGATGCCAGTTGGAGATTTTTGACAGAATTATAAATATATTTCTTTTGACAAAAACACCGATTCTGTTGATTCTTGGCGAATCCTAAATATAAATGTGGTAAAACTAGCATTAGAAATAGTGGCAAATTTGACTAAATGAAGAAGGTGAGTCGACTGACCTGTCGACTTCAAGTTAAGCCATTTAATCTTTTTTCGCCATCTACCGCGAAGACTCTGAAAAACTAAACTTATAGCAAGAGAAGCCGCGAAACGTTCAGCTATAACTTCATGACCAGTAAAACACTTTTAAGTTTGGTGGTTAAATTCCAGATGGGCTTTTTCAAGAGCATTAATTCATTCATCGCTGTCAAGAGTCCCAACAGATTCTTCCGAAAAACCTCAAAGTTTGAAGCATACAAAATTTGCTTAAAATTAACTTTATTTGCTGCAAAAAAACAATATCGTAAATTTTCAACTATTCTTTATTTTGTTATTATGCTTCATTTACTTCTTTCAATACGTCTTTTTACCTCACCTCAACAATAAGCTGCACAAACAGAAATTGTTCAAGAATTTACTAACGCCTACAATTTGTTAATATTTCTTCTATTATCTCTCGATCTACGTCGGACTGCTTAAAAAATAATAAACTTCTACTCTATAATTATATAGTGCATGCCGCATGTGTCCTGCAAATTATCCTGTGTCAATTTTTTTTTTTTTTTTGTTCATTTATTTTTTATACATCATTCAAAATCATGTTCCGCATTATCCTTTCACCCAATTTCTGACATAAATATCCTTTCTACTACCTTCAACGTTTCTGCTATTTCGACATTAACTCAGCGGCAGGTTGCAAACGCATGCCACACGGCTCTGATGATATCCTTTAATTAATGCGGTGAAAGATGTTTGATTTAAAAAAAAAAATGTATGGAAAAAATCGATTTGTTTCTTTGTATTTCTGTATATTTCTTTTTATATTCTTAGGAGGTCTTACCGCCAAGATGCTGAAAGGATATTCGACAACAAGAGTGAGTTTTTTTTCTCTTTATTTCTTCTTAGTTAATCGTTTAGTTCCTTCACTATAAATGCAATGTGGTTATGCTCAAAAAAAAAAATGGGTGTGTCTAGTGGCAAACTGTAGCAATTTTTAAGTTGATTTTTCCAAGAACAACAACTACAATTATCCTTTTTCTTTTGTCGTTTGCCTTTCCTTGCTACACAGATTGCTATAATTGAAAGTAGATTTTATTAAACTCTGCACAAGCAGTTAAAACCAAATTAGACAAAGAAAATTGCAGTTTTTCATTAGAAAAAATTGTGAGAATATATTGCCAAAAGGATATAATGCAATCAAAATGCAAATTCTCACCCTTCTCATATGCTGACATGACATTTGATACTTTTTTCTGTTTCTGCATTTCATTTCATGTTCTGTACAATGATAAATGCTATTGCATAAATCATACACTTTCCATTTCACTCGCTTACACGTAGCCATATCCTTTTACTTTACTTTACTGGTCATCATTGTATTCAACGAAAAAATAAATGTCTGCCACACAATACATACGCAATGTGTGCGCAATCCGTTCGCTTTCGTTCGCTCCCTTTTCTCATTTCCACATAAAAAGAAAGAAGTACTTGAAAACGCACCCTTTTCATCAACTAACTGACCAGTGTCCTTTTACATAGCATAGGGATGCGCTTTGGCCAACCACCCTGTTGAAATGCATAATATTTATAAAAGGGAGATTCTCAATACATAGCTGTAGCATATACATTTTTCACTCTAAAGCAACTACAAAAATTTAGTTACTTTTTATCCAGCACATACAATTTTTTGGCACAATAACCAACTGCGCAGCAGGATATTTTTCCCCTTCACAATTCAATTGTTATCCTTTTTTGTATGTATGTATGTCTGTATATATCTTAGACTGCTGATGTCCTGTTGTGTTGCTCTGCTTTCGCATTGTATTGACCAAACGATGATGTCCTTTTGGCATATGTCCATGCTGCAATACTGGCGCAATTCTTATATTCTATATTTGTCGTTATTGTTATCGTCTTGTCCACATGGCTGCTGGCGACATGAACGTCGTGTATGCGAAAGTATTTGGCATCTATGCTTTGTTTTTGTTAAAAAGGATAATACAAAGCATTATTATGCGGGAGCATGTGTAATGGTCAAGGTATGCATGCTACGTATTATTGGAGCTTGCGAAACTTTTAAATTCCTTTGCTCCTATGTCTGCTACAAACTTTACTTTTCCATAACATACAACAGTATTCGATTTCTTCCAGGACGGCTCTTTCCTAAGAAGCTTTTGTATGACCTCTTTTACGAGTTTTTTTTAGGCGTTTCTCCTACTTTTATTTTATCTATAGATCTACATTGTGTGTCTACTATGAAGATCCATCAATTTATTACTCCATTTGACCATCATTCGTTTGTATACGCGCTTTTTTTACAGCCTGTCATCATCAAGTCTTATAGCTCACTTTAAAGTATGTATAAAGCATTGAACGAAAATTCTTCATCATGCTCTGTTTTCTCGCTCCTATTTTCATCTCGTTCCATAACTTGCCGTAGTCTTAGATTTCTTTTAGAACAGTTCTTTTCCATGATCCTTTTGGATGGCCTTTTTTAAGGTTACTTTTTAAGGCTTGATTCCCCTTGTTGATACATTGCTCGATATTTTCTTTGTGATTGTTTAAGTTTCTCAAAGTCCTGAGGTAGATAGATGGATGTCGTATATTAGAAAGAACTATTTTGCCAACATTGTGGCTTACCCTTTTTTTGGCATGTGGCATCAGATGATATCCCAAGATTGAACGTATGGCTGAGTTTTGACATGTATGTGAATTTCTTCACTGCATATCATAGTTCAGCAGGGTCTAAATAGATGCTACGTAGTTTGCAACAAAAAGTTTAATGGTTTTGTAAGCTTTAAGTATAATTTCTTTATCTTCGGTTTAACGACTTTGGTTTCTTTGTACAGAAAAATCTCTAAATTTGTTCCTTTTGTTTCTTTCTCATTTAATTTTACAAATGTATTTGCCAATTTGGTACTTTTATACTTTTTTAATTATATTCAATTTAATACAACAATAATAAAAGTACTTACCAATTATCTTCTAAAGCATCTCAGCCTTCAGTAGAAAGATGGTTACTAATTTTGCGACGTCCAGTTCGGGTTTGATTTCTATCAAGTTTCAATAGTTTTCAGAATTTAATGAATTTTTGCCAACCACAGAATATAAATATTTGAGCTCAAGTTTAATGGTTTCTAGGGATCATCAGCTCTAGAATAGAGTTCAGTGGAACTGCAACACGAATTAAGAATCAATTTTTATGGTATCCCAATGACTTAAAGCTCCAAATGTTACAAACACAATTTGGTTTTAGTTTAATTGTTTCTAAATCTTCACCAGATTTCAGTCTAAGGCAGTATTTCACTTCATTTGCTTTTGACTCGCGCTCCTATGAACGTAGAGAAAGATTTTTTCATGCTGTCCAATACTTTGTTTTAAGTGCACAAATTTGGCAAATAAATGGCGACATCCGGTAACGAAATGCAAGATCAGTACTTTTCATTTTATTCGCTGTGTTTTTTTTTCTGAGAAAACCTGAAAAAGTGCAGGAATTTGCTGTTCACTCTCAGTGCCATGACCATTTTGCAGTTTTGCAGGCAGTAGCTTGCTTTATTCATCTTCGATTGGCGCTCCTTAGAATGTTCACTGAGGCACTAATAAACTTTTTTCTTCTTTTCACTTTATAATTTAGAATTGCGTGAAGTTAGTAAATAATTTTCATGGTTAAATATACATTGGGCACTAGTTTAGTTTAAAGAATTTTACACTTGACCAACTTTTTTATAATTTATAAAACTCTTTTTGCTTGCGGCAAGAAAACGCTTTTATCTTCAAATCTCACGCGTTTAATTCAGCGAGTGCAAGAAAACATTGAATGAGAAAAAACATCATGGCTGATATTCAGCCATATTTTTTTTTGGTTTGTGTCAAAGCTGAGTAGGAAATATGATAGATAATTGGAAAATGTAAGTGGGAAACAGATAACAGAAGAATGAATTGGATACTTCTCTGAAAATTATCTCGCAAACATAAGAAAATTAAAAAAAAAATGCATTTCTATTACTTTGCTATTATTTTTTTTTTAACTTTTTCGCTTTCTTTTTTTTTACTTTTTATTTCATAATTTTCTATTCCTCTTTATTTACCAACGTGCCATCTGCCGTCAAAACATTTTCAACTCTCTCACTGCCTCAGCTACTCAACACGTGGTGTCGCTCTCTCACTAAAAGCCAACAACGCGTCAGCCGCGCAATCCACGCTCATTCAACTCAATAATATTGAGCAAGCAATGCTACACAAACAACATTTTGACATTTCTGTTACAAAGAGTTTTTTTGTGGTGTGTGTGACAAGCGACAGCCAAACGACAAAAGTGGAAAAGTTGGAAAAACTGTGTAAAGGCAAAAAGCAAGAATAACATAATACAACAATAGAAAAAAACAACGTAAAAAGAAAAATTGTATAGGAAAATTCATTGCTGCTTTCGTGCTCATCCGCTGCTGCTGCTGTCGACGTCGTCGCTGTTGCATTCTTCTCGATTACAGTAAATTTGTCACAAAAGAAAACCCTAAATTCATATTGCAATTACAAAAACAAAAAGAAAGTGGTGGTGGTGCTGCTGCTGCTGCTCATTTGTGCATTTGCGTAATTTGCTTTTGATTGCAGAGCAATCAGAAAGAGGAAAAGAAAATTGTTCAAAATTTTCATACCGGCTCAAAGAAAATGTCAAGTTTTCGTAAGCGTAATGTACAAAAGCCTATACCGGGCACACGCACCAGCGCACAAACCGGACAGACGATTACATCCAGTGGGAATCCCTCCTTGGATGTACTGTTGGGTAAGTTGGAAATTGTAAAATTTTATCAAAATAATGTTGAAAATGTTAAATATTTCTTGTGGGCGCAGGTGGTGGTCTGCCGATTGGTTCGATTTGTTTGATTGGTAAGTTTTAAGTCGAAAATTTAATAAATTTCCTTTGCGAGTTTGTATTCATTTTCTTTGCGTCTCTTTCTTTCGTTTCGTTCTCTCTCGCCCTCCCCCACAGAGGAAGACAAATACGTCACACACTCCAAAGTGTTGGCCAAGTATTTTCTCGCCGAAGGTATCGTTTCGCTTCAGTCCGTCTTCCTGGGCAGTCTCGATGATGATCCCACAGAGATGCTGCGCAAGCTGCCCAAACCGCTCAATGAAGATGAAATCCAAAAAGAGATTGCTGATGACGCCGCTGAAGCCGCAGACGGCGGTGATGGAACGCATAAAAATGGACTGCGCATCGCCTGGCGTTACATGGATTTGCCGTTGGTAAACTCGGAGCAAACGACCACCAAGATCGGACATCATTTCAATTTGCTCGAACAAATCGATGCGCGTCTGCTCGACTATGCGGAAACCGCAATCTGGAATGATAAGCCGAATAGCGCCGTCGAGGGCGACGAACGTGATGAGGGCAACGCCAGCGGTAGCGATGATGATGACGACCCCACTGAAGAGAAAGCTATTAACAATCTCTTTGGCGGAAGCAGCAACAGCGTCAAACAAGAAGATGAACACAATATACTAAGTTCGAATAGCAGCGGTAGTGGCGGCGACATTAACGATGTGGAAATGCAAAATGCCAAAAATTCCGCTGCAGATGAAGGCGGCAGCGACGTTATGGAGCCGACCGAACTAACCACAACCACGATGACTGCTGGTGATGCGGATAGTTCTTTTGATGCTTTGGATTTGTTAGTGCATAAATCTGATGAAGAATCCTCATTGACTACACCCACGCCAACGGCATCGCAGAAATTGAAATTATTCGAAAATGCAAAATATTTACGTATATTAAATGAAATACAACCGCTGCTGCGCGATGACAAATTCACCAGTGGCACGTTGAGCTTGGGCCAGAAAGGTCTGTGTCGTGTATGTATCACATCGTTGGGCTCGCCGCTCTGGTATGATGATGAATTTCCCAAGGACATATTGAAATTCTTTACGATTTTACGCGCTGCCGTACGTAGTGCTATGGCTGTATGCTTCATAACGATGCCGATGCATTTGGTAGCCAAGCGTGTAAGTTTATATGTACATAGACATAAGGGATAGAGTAGTAGAAAGAAGAAAGTATCTTAGGACCCAGGGTAGATCTAGATCAAGTCCAAAAAAAAGAGGAAAGTTAACAGCTGAGTTTGAAAGAAGCGGCTGCTATTTAGTGTGCGCTAGTGTCCTTTATGTAGTACACAAGAAAGAGAAGGTAGTCAATTTGTCTTTTATTTTCATGGTAGGCTTTATCAAATCTGATTACAGAGCCACAATTAGAAACTTAAATACGCACTTCTTTACTTTGTTGTATTAACTCATTCACACATTTTCCCCTTAACAGGACGAATCCCTTGTTGCCAAAATACGTAATCTTGTTGATTTCTCCATTGAACTGGAATCGTTTGCCGGCTCCGATCGCGAGACAAATCCAGTTTTCAAAGATTACAGCGGACTCTTGCATATACGAAAGTTGACCGCTGTCAATACGTTGAATGCATATGTGCCAGAGACATTCGATTTGGCATTTAAGCTGCGACGAAAGAAGTTTGTCATAGAGAAGTTACATTTGCCACCAGGTAAATGGATTACAACATAGAAATTGAGCGATAAATAACTTAAATAAATTTCTCTCTTCTGCCCATTTTATAGAGCTACAAGAAAGCGATATTGATGATGGTGCCCATGCAGATCTAACCACACTTGGCGGTGGTTGTAGCGGCGGTAGTGTCGCTGGCTCCTCCACTGCTCTTAAGGCAACATCGATGGATTTTTGAGTGCCGCCACTAGCGGCATCATCATCAACACATCATCAAAATAAAGTTGGTTGGCGTAAAATATTGGTTGTCTGTTGTGGTTGCAATGCAAAAGAATTCTGAGAAAAAAAAAAAACAAAAAAAAAAATATAAATGCAAAAAAGAAAAAAACAAATAATTGTAATAATTTTAATTCATCATTTTCTTTTAGTTTCTTTTGTATAAAATGAAAGCAAAAAATAATGCCATTTTTATAACAAAAATCTAAATGCTCCGCTAGTAGTAGGCTACTAAAAAAAAAAAATATATACATATATACAAACAACAAAAACAAATTAAGTCGTAAACTTCAAGAAAATCAATCTACTAAAACATATAAAAAAGTACATAATTAATTTTTAATTTGAGTTTATTTTTACAAAACAAATTCAAAAAGATAATTAAATAAAGATCCAAAAGAGAAAAAAGGCAAATTACAATTATAACTATTCATTATTAGTTTTTTTTTTTTTTTCGTTTTTTGTTAAATTAAGAATTATATATTTCCAAAATAGCAATTAAATTTATTAAGTCTAAATATACAAATTTTATAAAAAGATGAATGAAATTATTATCAAAAAAAAAAAAAAACAAAAATGAAAACAAAAAACAACAACAATAATTATACAAAAAAACAAACAAAAAATGGAAATAAAAAACAAACACAAACTGTAATCAATTTTTGTACAAATAAAATGTAATTTTTGTTTAATTTCGTTTGTTGGCGTACGTAAATTTGATAATGAACTCTTTTTCTCGCCCGATTTTCACATGAACTTTACGCTTCATTTCATAAACTTTTATGTGTATGTGGGTTTAATTTCATTTTTTGGGTGAAATGAAGAGTTCAAGTCTAAGCGGTAAGTGAAGAAGAAGAAGAAGAAGAAGTGTATGCTGTTCCACTCGAACGCTCCCGCACTCTCATTTCTGCATTTTCCTATGCTCGTTTTGTTTTTGTATGGATGTACATCATTTTAGAAAGCGTATATGCAAATTTGAATGCATTTTGACTGTTGAATGAATTTGTATGAATATTAATTACAATTTATTTGTTACGTTAAATTAATTTGATGTGAGAGTAAAGAAGTGTTGGCTAGGCTTGAGACTTAACTATTTATGACTATTAACTAAAGCTGGCTTTCTAGCCCAGGAATTATGAATAGATTTGATCTAGTACACAAATGACGATTAGTGATGAGATGCTACTGGGAGCATTCGAGAGAAAGATACTTTGCGAGTTTGCATTCTGTTAAGTTTTGTTATGGGAGCAGGATGGCGATGAATTAAATGAAAATGAATTTAAAGGAAAATTTGACAAGAAAAAACAAACAATTTGAATACAGTCGCTGTATCGTACTGCAGAAAACTCTCTTTGCGAGAGAATGAGAAAGTAGACTAGGAGTTGTTGCGCTCTTAATTTAAGAGAGCGAGAAAACAGAATGCCATTGAAATCTCAGCAGTGAACTTAATATTCGTCGCTCTTGCGCATCAAAATCAGTATCACTGTTTTCTCAACCATGTGTGAAGAACAGTAAATGAAGAGAAACGGTAAAAGTAACCGTTTTTTTGTTCTTAAAAATGTAAATCAAGGCGGATTTAACATGGTGGTAGCAGTATTACAACAAGTACAAAGTAACAATAACAACACGCTACTTTGCTGTTGCTAAAAATCGTAATTGTCAAAAGCACAAGAACAAATGCATGGTAAACAAAAAAAAAACAAAGATTTTGACAGTTAAGATTATCTTCATATAAAAAAAATTAGAGAAGAAGAAGACAGAGCTGACGCTGCTATCACCTATTATAATTTCGCCATGATGTAAATGCTCAAATGAAATTCCTCTCAAGAAAGGTATTTTTTAAATTATTGTTATTGTAATGGTGGCGATGAAAAGGTAGTGTGAGAATGTAGAAGTAGAGAGTATCAATGGCAATATCAATAGCGCTCTTGTTTGCACTACTACCAGGAAATAATAAAATATGATCTGCCTGTCTTATATATGTTCATTATTATCACTTGTTGTTAAAAATCCCTAAAGCCTATGCTGATAGATGACGAGGAGACCCAATGGAATGCATTGCTCATATACAATTATATTTCAAAATCAAGTCAAAGCGGACAGATCTGAGGTATAAAACAATGTTACAAAATATGGACTAAATATGTTACAAAATTTGTTGGAATATACTTAGTAATTTCCATAAAATAATTGTATTGAAACTAGGTCTGACTAATGTACAATTTGAATTGAGGTCATAATCCAATAGACTTCAAATAAAACTTATATGAATGCTATTTCGTTATTTGTAACCACAAGTTCAATGCTCTTCTGATTTTTGTATACAACTGATAAGAAAAACTTTAAAATAAACTTCTTTATGAAAAAACACCATATGCTTTGGTGCCCTATTACTACGCTCAACACAAAATCAAACGAAAGAAAAAAAACATATGCCTTATCTCAATATAATTTCGGTAAAGCTAACAATTACTTATAGGGAAAATTAAATAAATAAAAGAAACAAATAAAAATCATAACAGCAAAAATAACAACGGCTACACCATAAACTATTAATTGAAAAATGTTGATATACTTGCAACTGTATAAGCCATGGGTGTGGCTAGGGGGCTTTAAGTTATTAATTTTTTTGAAAAATGGGATGAGGCAGGCCCAGTTAAGATTAAGTGCCTGCTCAGCTGAAGGAAGAGAAGCTCGCTCTAGACCCCCAACGCACTATTGTGTAGTAGTAATAATATTAGCCAAGTAGCGCCTCCTAAGCTTTTCGTTACACCCATGGTGCCAGCTTTGAAATATGTTTTTATTGAAGAAATCAAAAACAAAAACTGTCATAAATCTAAAAACAAAACCAAATAAATAAACGCAAATAACTGTTATTTAATGTTTCATGTTGTGTAAAAAAATCATAACGGTATTTTGTAAACTTTCCTCGAGCGAAGCGTATGTGTCGTTATTGCTTTCTACAGATAGTGGTTCATTGAAAACTTTTAATGCGTTTTTTCCTAAAATTTGTTTATTGACTTATGACAGTCTTGCAGAAAACGAGCGTTATACATATTCATTTCCGAAAAGTCTCTAATGGGTATAAGTACGTAGTATAGTGACCCCAATGGCTGATGTATCCATCACGGCGCTACATGCATATTATGTATATACAGACATTTTTGTTGTTGTTATAATTTGTTTTTTTCGTTTTTTTGGTTTTGTTTTGCTATGCTATGAGCATAAAAAGATCACCAACATGAATCATGAAATTTGGAGCACAACGAATATTCACATTTAAAAAAAAAACTCATAGAGTTTCCACAAATGTTTTGAATTATTTTATATGTGAAATGTTTCCACTAGAGAAAGAAATTACTACAAGTTGGCAATCATAAGGTCAGTATGTAGTTAAAAGTTTCTAATGCTATCCAACTATGTCCAAGTATTGTACCATTGTACATAGAATTAGTTTTAAATGAATTAATAAAGGCTTAAATTTCTATGCTTTTGTACTCATAATTGATAGATACAAACACTCATGTTGTTTTTGTTATTCTAACCTTCTTTCTCTCTCTCTCTCTAATTGACTCCAGAATTTCAACTTCAGAGAACAGTGCCCAAAAGTACTGCATATGCAATTACGCATGTTATGCTTTGCTTTTGCAGTATGTATGCATAGGTGAGAGTGCCTTCTTCTTTCTAGTATTTGTTTTGATTGCAGCTGCCGGTGGCCGAGCACCGAACTATGAGCGCGGCATCTTTTTTATTGTATCTCCATCTCCTGTTTTTTCTTTTCAATTTCAAGCACACACCACTTGTCTGTACGTTGAAAGAAGGGGGAGGGGGGGGGGAGGAAGAATCATCATCATGATTATGGGTATCATCATCAGCACCACCATCTCCAATAGTATGGTTGTTGTTATTGGTTCCATTTGGTTTGGCATGTGAGCACAAGTTGTGTATGTACGTATACAACAACTACTATACACAATACGTACTCGCCGCATATCTCTTTGTATTAATGGTGGTAGTGTAAGGGGAGAGAGAGAGAGAGAGAGAGTAAATATGCTATGGCATCAAAGAGAGCATTCTTTTGTTATAGTTTGCCTGCATTGTTTATGTTATGCGTCTATGAACCATGGGTATGGGTATTTTAAATTATAAGCAGTATCTTGTAGATCGTTGTTGCGCGTTATTGTTGCCACTTTTATACAACCAACATTTTTTTTCAATTACATTATTGTAGTTTATAATTTTTACAATACGATACAACGGCCATTTCTCAAAACAGGAATGCCATCGTATACGAGTGCATAATAATAATACAAAAATCAAACAAAAATCCAATTACGAATATTGAAAGCGAAAATGTAACAACTCATTGAACTAAACGCACAACAATCAATCATCAATATACACCCGCTAGTTCGTGTATTTTTTTAATTGATCTTTAAAGAGGAGAGGTCAATCCATAGCATTTCATCGTTATCATCAACGTTTAGAGAAGTTCTCATCATTCTCATTGAATTATGGCGCGTTTCTTCAATCATAAATTCTGGCTGAATTGCTGTAATCTGTTATTTTTGGTAAGTTTTCGATTTTTGAGTTTTTAATTAATTTAATTTAAAAATTAAGTGAAATTTTGTAAAATATTTTTAACTTTTTTTTTGCACATCTTTTGTAGTTGCTGTTAATTTGACTGTAAATTTGTTAAAGTTCATTTGTTGCCTGTACAAGTATTTTTGGTTTTTGTTATGCTTCGTTGATTGAATTTGTTGTTATTGTTGTAGTTTTTACTCCATTCATTGACTGGGAGTTGGTATCTATTATAATCTGACTGAGTTTCTGCAAATTATTGTTGTAAAGTAGTCACACTTACTCCATAGTATCATGCATATGTATGTATGTTCCTACTCATATTGTTATTACTATTATTATTTGTTGTTGAACTCAATTACAAAATCTTTAAATAATGAGTAGTGCTAATTTTTTAAAAAATTTAACAAAAATTTACATAAATATCTCAAGGTAAAAACTTCAACTATTTTCAAGAATAGTTAATTTTTCTTCTGCGTATAATGAGTGATTTGAACACTCTCTTTACAATCGAAACGAAATCAAAGACAACAACAATGCGACCAAACTCTGCAAAATGAGCGTAGATTTTCAACTCTAGCAACGAACTATACTTAATGATTTGGCTTATATAATTTCAACTTTAAACAGCACATTTAGTTCAATGTCAGCTTTTTTTTAACTCCTTTAATATATTATAGTCTTTGTACTCTTCCATTTGAGTATGACTTCTGCATATTTTATTTGCTTAAAGGTCATCATCAAATAAATACCTCCTAACAAATTTTAGAGTTATCAATCATTTGGCAAACATATTTGCATGCATGGTTCTAAATATTTTGATTAAAATCTCAAAAGAGAATTTGTAACAGTTGCAATTATTTGAAACTATCCCGGTTTGACACTTCAATGAGATTTCCTAAGTTAATAATAAAAATGTACATAATTTTTTTAATAAATCACTAATCCATTCTTCTTGCTCTTCTTTTCAGCTCTGCGGCACACTACTAATTGTATCAGGCTTTTATCTGTTCACCGATTCGAAAAGGATATTGCTCTCACGTCTGCTAGCAGCGACCAGTGAACAGCTCAACAATCTCCCACAACCGCTCTTCTACTATATATCTATTGGTCTTGCAGTTGCCGGCTTAATCGCAGTACTAGCAAGCATTGTTGGCTTTTGGGCATCATGCTTGAATACATACTGTTTTTTTTGTTTATACTTCCTCACAGTAGTCGTATTACTACTAGCTGAATCAGTCGTTTGCTTAGCTATAACACTTTGGCCACATTGTCTTGGTATTAGTTTGGATGAAACAAAGATGGTAAAAGCCCTGCAGGGGAATTATGGTGTACCTGGAAAGGAACAATTTACAATTGCAATGGATTTGGCACAGACGCGTTTTGGTTGTTGTGGCATGAATAGCGATATCAATTACGATACATCATTGTGGAAATTACAACGTTATGGTCAACGTGATTGGGCTGTTCCGCTCACATGTTGTATATTGGAGAATGCTAATGATAAGTTATCACATTTAGATCCAAAACCAGCAAACGAAACACAATGTCAAACCCTAATGAAAACTGATTATGAGCGTTATCGTTACACTGATTCGTGTCTCAATTATTTGGATAATTGGTATCGCGAACAATATGTTGTGTTTTTGGCAGCGAGCTTAATTATAGCGCTTATTGAATTTTGCGTTTTACTTAGCATTATAGTCAATTGTACTAAGCTATCAAGTAAACGCGTGGAAGTTGACAGTTTGCTGGAAATGCGCTCACGCCCCAAATCGCGTCAAATGTTAGTTGAAAATATCTATGAACCAGACGTTGAATTAAGAGCTGCACAAGCGAATGCTATGCAAAGAAATGCCATTAGTGATTTGTCAGAAGATTTCAAGGAAGTTTATATACAGCCACGTGATCTATACAAACAGCGACACAATACGACTTTTAAGCCCAGCTCAAGCGATTACAATTTACCAACGAGAAGTTACTTAGTTTAGGTTTTTTTTAAATATACACTTTTGATGTGCATTTTTTATCTTTTGTTTTCATTTACTAATTTTTAATATATTGTAAAATAAACCAAAGCATAATGTTAAAGAAATTTATTTGCATACCTGTAATGAATCTTTTGCGTTTTTTCTTTTTATTTCTTTTTACTTTTCATTTTCAGAATCCACATTTTTTTTTATCAAAATATTCTTCATGATATTGCGAATACTTTTTCTTTTTATTGGAAAACTTATTGCAAACGAAAACCTATAAGTAAATAAATCAAAAAGCATTAATTTTTTAATTCATACATTTAATAAGAAATAAAACTATTTTTCATCATCAGAACTATCAACAGCTATCCGCTTTCTACGACTATTTACTTGGCCAATTTTAGCAAATTGTCGTTTGGCTCGTCGACGCTCTTTCAATATTTTCTCAGCACGTTCCAGCGGGCACATTGAAATTTCACTTTGTGGCTCTTCTTCTTCATCTATAAACGAATCGTGTACATATTGAGAATGTTCTAACGGTGCAGGTTGTGAGTAGATGTGCGCATGATCATTGTAAATACGAGGGGGAGGTATTTTAAAGGCACCACGAAGCGAATGTGGACTTCTGATATGTGAAAAAAAGAAAAGAGGGTAAATTCATAATTGCTTTGCTAGAAAAGTTTCGGCAAACTTACTTCAGCGATTTCAAGTAAACTCCTTGCATTTGCGTTGCTGAAACGTCATCATTTTCATCAGATTCACCACTGGATACTATCACAGAATCTTTTAGATAACAACCAAAACTTTCTTCGGCTTCATCTTCGCTATTTTCAGAGCCACTGACAGCAGCTTCTTGTTCAATGAATGCATTGAAAAATTTACGCTTTTTACGTTTCTGTAAGAAGATGAAATAATTGATTAAAATAAATAAAGATTTTAATTTAAGTTTAGCTAACACAAAAAAAAAAAAAACACATACCCGGTGATGTGGCGTCGCTGCAATCTGCTCACAAGCTGTAATACTGGTTTCATGATTATCACTTGCTATCAAAGTTTTATTTTGCTCAATATCGGACTCATCACTAGAATTGATTAATTTTCGTTTGCTAGTCTTACGTTTTACCCACAGAATGTCACTATCATCGGCATTACTATTGGCATCTGGTGTCGTATTACTAGTTGAATTTGTGAGTTGAGATCTTACTATTCTACTGCGTCCACGCATATTATTCAAATACATATCAAAAACACTGGGTGATTTTTTAACTGCTCCTTGAGGTGATTTATTACTGAGTGTTTTAGGTGGTGTACGTAATATATTATCCTTTACAGATTTAGTAGCTAATTTTGCAGCCAAACTAAGCTTAGTTTTTACAGGGGCTGCTAGCACTTTCATGGTTTTTTCTACTATCAAATTATTAGTTTTTTCCTGTACTTTGGTGTCCAATGATGTTGATGCCGATAGATTATTATAATCAACATTTTCTAGCAAACTAGGACTGGGCTGTGTTGTGTAAATTGGTACAGTTTTTGTTTTTATAGAAGTTGCTTCTGCTGCGGATGCAAACTTCTCAGGATTATCTTTCAGAGTAAAGTTTGAGCTGGTTTTTGTTAAAATTGGCTCAATTTTTGTAGAAGCTGTTGCTGTAGTTGTGAGCAGCTCAGCAAGACGTTTTGATTTAAGTGTACAGTTTAGAGCTGCTAATGCAGAAACTGTTTCACAATTTGCTGTAGCTTCTGAATCGCATATTATTTCCTCACTAAAAGGTTCCATAAAAGCTTCCCTCAAACTAGGGCTAAGACGATGTATTGAAGTAGCTTCATTTTGCATTGTTGCAGCTTCAGTGGTGCATGATAATTCTTCGGGGAATGGTTCCATAAATGCATCCATATCGATATTTAGCTCACTCAAGAGTTGCTCTGTTGAAATTGCTGCCTCTTTGGCGATTACATTACTTGTTTGTGGTAGTGGTTGTGGTGGAGTTTTTATTGCTTTTGGAGGACTCTCAGTTAGTTTTTTAGTTAATTCAGTATACAATGACAATTCACTGGATGTGCTGTCATTAGTTTTAATCTCATTTGCATCATTTACTTCTTCTTTAGATTTATTTAAATTTCCACTTCGTTGTGTGGATGTCTCATCTAATTTTGAAGAGGTACTATGCGATAAGAGCGGGATAGTGTCTTCAGTTTTAGGCTCATTACTTCCTAACTTAGAATTACTTAAATTTGCAGCAGCTTCAGCTTCCTGAAATACTACATTGCCACAATTTTCACTTAGACTTAGCATTCCCTCGTTACTTTCTTCTAAACGCTGCATCCAAGTAGAGCTGCTTTTTTTCTTTTCCTGTTGACGCTTGAAAGCTTTAGCTAATGTTCCCCCATTTTGCACAGGTGTGGATTTATTTTTGAAATCATGCCGTACAAACTCATTCCATTGACTAGCATATTTTGCATCAGCAAGCAGTGAATTATTTTCATTGGTGGTTAAATTAGTGCTACCCATTGTGGTAGTCGATTCATCTTCGAGCAACATAGTATCATAAACCAATGATTCTGCCACTGCGTCAGCTAGTGCTGGCGGTGACGGTTCACTTGTCTGCTTTGTCATAAACATTTGATAGCGTTGCGTTTTCTTCAGCTCCTCTTGCACATAATCAAAATTATCACAACAAATTCCCTGCTCATTTAAACCAGCAAATATACGATCAGCTGAAGCTTCAAAGATATCATCTTCATCGCTCAGGACACTCAAGTTTTCAAAATCATTATCGTCGTCAACGCTTAATTCAATTCTTTCGCTTTGGCTTTGACTTTTCATTTTAAATTTTTCTTCTTTTTCCACATTTTGCAGAAAAGTTTCTAAGGCCATTTTTCCTTCAAAAAGCGTCTCAATAACTTCATACAATTCACGTATTTCCTGTTCTTCCTTCGAGTTACTGGTATCTATTTCCATCTCTAGGGCTCTCAAAATATTCATTTGTTCATATGTTTGACGCACAAAATCTGGTTGCAATTTCAGCAGAAGAAATTTCGAAGCTTTGCTTAGTTTTTTCGATTTTAGCAGCGAAGGAATATCATTGGGTGGCAGTGATTCTGAGGGACGCAAGGTGGGATTTTTCAAAAACCTGTTAATCTTACGCACACGTCGTGGGTCTATTTTAGCATGCGATACATTTACTTCAGCTACTGGGGAGGAGGGGGAAGTTAATGCTACAGGTGTGTGTCTCGTTCCAGTGAGTGTTGCTGATGATTCACTCACTTGAGCATGTATTGTTGCTGAGCCTTTCATTTCAGAATGAGCTGCAGAGCTTTTCATATGAGCATGAGCTCCTGCTGCTGATGGGCTCACTTTATCATCCGTTTGTGTTGCCAACAGTTGCGTATTTGTTGGAGCTAACTTATTGACATCCAAATCTTTGAAAAACTCTTTCATTTTATTTTCAGTATTTAGCTGAGTTTCCAAACCTGGTGCTTGTGTGGCTGTTGAGCTTGGCCTTGTTTCAACTACATGAGACCGAGATTGACCGTCTAAAGTGGGTAATTTCTTAAAGAAATTACGCAAATCTTGACTGGATGACACAATTGGGTTCTTAGTTTTTTCTATTGATTTCTTGCTTTCTCTTTTACTTTCCTTTTTACTGTCTTTTTTCTTAGTCTCTTTCTTTGGCTCCTCTGGCGGTGGCTTTACAAATGTTTGCACACATTGTGGATTAAATTCGGTGGGCACCAAGCGTGGTGCATGTTTATAAAGTGCTGTTTGCACTACACTGGAACGTAGCAGCTTTTTATTAGTATTATCTTTATGCGCAAGTACATCTTGGAGCAATTGCTGCTCACGACCTTCGGTCACAAGCATTACAACATTGCCCTGTTTCTGGCGGCCTGTTCGTCCAATGCGTTGTATGAAACGTGTCGGATTGGAGGTGCTAATATCAAAACATACAATCATATCAACTTCACCGACATCGATTCCCTCTTCGCCAATTGATGTAGCAATAAGGATATTACTTTTTCCCGAACGAAAGTCTGACATTATTTGGATTTGCTGCTTCTGGGTGAGGGCACGCAGCGAGCCGGTAGTGCCACCTTGACCTAATACAAAGAGAAACTAATTAGTTTTTTGTATACCTTAACTAACAACGTAATAATGTCGACATTATAGATAATTTCGAGTGTTTAACATATGGGGTAAATGCCAAGTTAGATTAGATAGCTAAAGGAGGTGGACATGATATTCCCAAATCACTGGACTTAAAAATCTTAAAATCTATTGCGTTTGGACTAAAAACATACCAACAAAACATCGCGGTTTCAATAGCGGCGAATGTTGCAGCAATAAACGATAAATCAGCATCACCGATTCACGATATTCACAAAAGACAATAGCACGCGATTCTGGATGCTCCTAAAAAAAACACGTCACATTAGAAATTTCAAAAGAAACTCAAATCTCGCAGCTTACCTCAAAATGTTTGAGCAACACACTGCGGGCATGCTCAAACTTGGGATGACCGAAATCCAAATCTTTCGGCACCTCAGCAATTTTGCCATTCGTCATGGTATGTACTGAGACATCGAATGGATTGGGCCCCACCGATGTGCGAACACGTTCTAGCAAATCTCTTAACCTCGCATCCATATTAACTACGAATTTGGCGCGCCCCTCGTCATCTTCCTCGAAATTCTGCAGAAAAACACGCATGCCATGCCGCTCAAGCAACTCGACTGCATGATATAAACTGATGCAAATAGAAAAATTACTCGATATCGCGGACTGCTGTGGGTGGCGCTGTTGCTGGCTGCGTTCACGAAAACGTTTCTGCTCGAAAAGTAAAAAATTTCGACTAATGTTTGACAGAGAACCGCTCAACACTTCTGCATCGATTAGCTGACGTAGATAAGGATCAATAATTTCTATGAGCTCCTCACGAAACGACTTAATTTCATCACCCAGCGGCACCACCACCGTTTTCATTGTACGCTTATAAACATAGGGCATGACATCAATCGAACTTTCCCAACGCACTTCCAAATGTGAGATGAACAAATTACGCACTACCTCAGCCACATCTTCCATTGTACGCCCGGGTGTTGCTGACAATGCCAGCACACGAAAGTAATGGTTACGCTGATGAATAGCTTGCGCCACTTCAGCATACGCGTAACGCCCTTTAGCTTTATGCGCTTCATCCACCACTATTAACTTGACATGGGCAAATGGAAAATTTAGCTTCTCTGATTTTGCTGTTGTTGTGCTTTCTTCTACCACACCATCGGCCCCAATATCTGATTGCACAACTTGTGGTGTCGCAAAGAACACACGCTTTGTGCGCCATAGCTCTGCACGCACGTGCCGTTGTAGCTTACCCGTGAGCTCTACAGTATCCGAAGAAGGAAACGGCATAATGCGTTGGCATGCTTCAATTTGTTGTGCTACCAATGGGCGTGTAGGTGCCATGAATATCACTTTGCTTGTGGGATACCAGCGATATATATTATACATTACCACTGCAGCAATGAAAGTCTTTCCGAGTCCCGTTGGCAATACGACCAGCGTATTTCGATAGAGCGCCGCTTTTACTATGCTCAATTGATACATACGGCAAGGCAAATTATTTGGATAGATCCAACTATCTCCCACATTACTATCAAAGCCTATATGTTGTTCGTTGGAGCGTAAACGTGAGTTATCCTGTGGTTGGAGCGGTTCATCAAGCAGTTTCTGCAATTCGGGATCATCAAAATCAATATCGTTCCATTCATCATATTCAGCATTGTTGTTGTTAGTACTACTGTTGCTCATTGTTAATGTTGTTGCAGTTATAATTCATTTAGTTCACATATAAAAGAAAATATCTACTAATAACAAGCAATTGCAATTGAATCTAATCTAATACCCGCCTAAAGATGATTAGAAGCAAACAGCTGCTCCATATATATTCCTGCAGCTCTGTTCGTTTTATTTATAATGCTCTTCAGAATGGTTGCAATTAAAGTTACAATGAAACAAAATTATTCTTCAAAACAAATTTAAAATTTGGTTTGGTCGCGGTTTTCCTTACAAAATATAAGTTCAGTTTCTCCATATTAAACTTTTCGAAAATGCAAACTGAGTTGACTTCATGTTTTACACTAAGTAAACGAACGAAAGAATTCTCGTTTGCTTGCTGGTCCTATCGATAGTATTGATAGTTTAAATTTTCCCATTACAATCGATAGTTTTGGTCACTATCGAATGGTGTCCATTACTAACAGTGATGGAAGCTATCGAGTGATTTCATTTATTGATAGTTAGTAACTGAATGATTTGACTATTGGATGATTTTTTTCATTCATTCATTTATTCGACTATCGAACGATTTTTTTCATTCATTCTTTTATTGGTATACATTCATTCATTTATTGGAACTAATTAATTAGTAGCGATAAAAACTATCGAGTGATTTTGATTATCGAATGATTTTCACTGTGGAAAGATTATTTTCGTTCACTCATTTATTCGATGATCGAACGATTTTTTTCATTTATTCATTAATTTGAATTAGTAAGAATTATTTTAACGATCGAATGATTGGTTTTTTCTAGTGAAAACCCTTAGAAGATTGATTCCCGAATAATGACGATAGATTCACTCAACGAGATTTTTTTTCTAGTATGAGAATGCTATGCAGACTATCTCCAATCTGTTTTTCCCGGGTTCCTTTCAGGATTTTGCGTAAAGTGAAGAACTGAAGGACAAAGCTGGGCCAGAGCCACTCTAATTTGATCAAGAAATGTTCGGGTTTCATTCCTGCCATCGCCGATATCTTCGAACTCACGCCTTTTGGCTGCTTAGCTGCTCGCGACGCCACGGATTGCAGAATGGCTTTGTTTTGCTTCAGTAGCATCGCAATACTCTTGATCCTATCTAAAGTTTCTCCGTTGATGGTGTTAGCCTAACAGCGGTATGCATTAGGCATTCATGCCACAGCCACTCTATTATTTCATACTTTTTTGCCTATTTTCGTACTATTTCAGCAAAGTAGGCGAACTACAGTGCAAATCACAACGACTGAAAAAAGTATTATTTAAATGAATTTCAGTAGCATTAATGCATAATTTTAAAGCCCTGCGTAGTTCAAACTTAAACAGACGAAAATTAATACACAGCAAAAACTAATGATAAAAATGAAAAAGAAAGCAGATAACACAAAAACAAGTTTTTTAAAAACACACATGCACACACACATGCACCCATTCAAAAGAGAATGCAAGCATAAACAAACGCAACACGAATATGAGGAACCAAACGGAATAAGCAAACAAAAGATAAGAAAAGCATTGGCCATCTCACTCACACTTCCGTGAGCATACGCCGTGCCAGAGTAGTGTAGTAGTTTATGAAAGAGAATGAATGGGTTGTGTGTGTTTGTGTGAGAGGGGTGTGCAAGAAGAACGAAAGAGTGTAGAGAGCATGTGAGGGTAGAATACAACACCTCACCATACAATTTAACATTTAGTAGATGAAAAAATATATCTGAAGGTGCATGAAGGACGGAAGCGCGTTAAATTTTCATACGTTTTCGTTTATTTTGTGATGAGTTTTGTGTACGTTTGTTTTCTTTTTTGGTTTTCTGCCGAAATTTACGACAACGACGTGAGTGAAGCAAGGCGTCGGTGGTTGTTTTCAATGTACTGATACTGAAATTACTATGTGTAAAATATAAATAAATATGCAAACGGGCAAATTGGCGGCGCGGCGCGAAAAATACAACTAAATGTACAACTGAAATTCTAGGTTATGTGTAACAAACAAGCAAACAAAAAAAACGACAACAACGAAAAGGCGATATTTTTAAACTAGTATAACGAAAAATCACTGTTCATATAGCAAGCAGAATTTAAATAAGTGCTTAAATGAATTTGCAGGAAATACAGTGTTAAAAGGTATTTGCATTAATTCCTAGCGATAATGTATGCACTTAGAGACATTTGTGCGCGTTTTTTAAAATGATTTTTTATAATTATTTACTCATTTGCTGTTGCTACATTCAACACATATGCGTACATAAAACAAACGAAAATAAATCCATAAGATACGCTTGAAACGTACAAATTTCATTCAACTCTATGCTACTTTTACCAATTCTTCTTCTTTCTGATTTACATCTTTTTGTGTTTTTGTACGTACGTTTCACGTTTTTAATTCGTTTCGGTTTTGTCTCTAATTTTGTGGAGTCAACTGTCGAATTTATGCCGCTGGTGTCAAGAGAGAAAGAAAGAAACTAATTTACGAAGAGCGTAAATAATTAAATGCTCTCTGCCTCTCTAATATAGCGTATTTCCAACTGTGTGCATTTTGTTGTTGCATTTTCCATATACATGCATATCACCATCTCGCTTGCACACATTTATTTTATGCTTTTTTTATATTGAATTTATCGATTTTAATTAGCGTATGGATAGCAAGCGAGCATATGTGCAGCTGTGTTTGTGTGTTGGCGAGTGTTTTTGTAAAATTGCACCGCAGCAACAACAACAACAATAAATGCAATTCTGTATGTTTTGTTGCTTTTATTTTAGCATCTTCTTCGGTGGTCGCCGTCTGTAGCGATTTTCTTCTTTTTGTGTTTTGATTTTTATTCTAGCTCGCATACACACACACATGTCCACTCACACGTGCACAATTGATCATTGTCGCGACAGGCACTCTCACAAGAAGTGTTGTTTCGCTACCGATCGAGTGAGAGAGACCGAAATTGTACTGATTTTCTTTCGTTTTTTTTTTTTGTCTTTTCTAGTGCATGCGATATTTTAATTAAATCATAACATAAATTTCGTATTAATTTTTTGTGTTTGTGTTTATTTTTCGTATGAGTTTTGTGCATTGCAATTTTCGGTGAATCTGTATAAATTGAAAAATATCAACGCGTAATACGATGTCAATGAAAGTTATGGCAATTTTATTAGAAACAAACATACTACAAATTTATTTGTGTTCCTGCATCGGATTTGCTTGGGTTAACGAATGTTAATTTATTTATTCGCGATATTATGGTAAGTTTTGAATAAATTTATACTTATCGTATAGTAATACGATATTGTATTGTATTGTAAGTGATAAATAGACAGCACAGACTGTCAAATGACAATAATTTAGGTATGGCTAATGCTATCAACTTCAAATGTGATTAAAGGATATTTTATTTTCAGCAAAAAGGATAAAAATGTGAAGATATTTGAAATCAAAAGCTATAATTCTGGGTTGCGATTTCAAAATATTAGTAGCCTATATAGGATGTTGAAAGATCAAGAACTATCACTAAGATCACTGATGAGGAATCGTGGTGGATTCGGAAAAGGCCGTCTGACTTGCCCATCTCTATATACACTGGTGTTTTAATGACTAAATACGTGAAATTAAACATGAACAGTAGTCAAGACTTTGAAAATTAACCCTTATATTTAGTTTTTATAGTCTACTAAAAATATCACAAAAAAATGCATCTGCGTCGAGAAATTTTATGTCTTAATGGATCGATTTTTGCAACGACACTTGAAGAGCAAAAGTCTCCTGTTTCTAAGTTTGTCTTTGCATTTGCGGACCGGAGCTGAAGAGCCAGGAAAGCAAATAACAAACTCAACCCAACTCAAAATTCAATGCAAGGGACTTGCTGAGCGTGCACATATTGAAAGATCTCTACTTCCACTCAGAAGTTTTTTTGGCAATCGATTTTTGCAACCATGCTACCAAGAGCATCTAAGGATTTAATTGAAGTTTTCAAGCTCTCGGTTTATCATCCTGTCGAGGCAAATAGGATAATTTGGTAAAATATCTATATGCAACGTTATTGAGGGAATGCGATGAACGGGATAGAGCTGAAATAAGAAAGCATCCTGTGTATTAAATTTTGCGTAAAAAACGAATTTAATAGTGCGCGAACGTTGGAAATGTTGGAAAAATGTTTCGGCAACGATTCTCTAAAGAAAACGGTTGTTTACCAGTGACACGAGCGGTTCAAAAGTGGTCGTGAGTCAAACGAAGATGATGAACGCAGTGGCAGACCATCGACATCGAAAACCGACTAAAACGTTGATAAAGTAAAAGAAATTTTGGTCAATAACCGCAAATTAACCATCAGAGAGAATTATTTGGGCGTTATGAGATGTTTCGGAGAAACAGACCAGAATTGTGGACAGAAAACTGGTGGATTTTGCACCATGATAACGCACCGTCGCACAGTGCCATCATTGTTCGTAATTTTTTGACGAAAACTGCAACAAATACCATCCAACAGCCACCGAATTCACCTGATTTGGCTCCCTGTGACTTCTTTCTGTTCAATCGAGTTAAAAAACCATTACGGGGAACGCGTTTCAGCAGCCGAGAGGAAGTAATGGAAAAATCGCAGGAAGCACTGTTGGACATACCGAAAACCGAATATAAAAAATGTTTCGAGGATTGGATCAAGCGCTGGCATAAGTGTGTTGCAGTCGATGGGGATTACTTTGAAGGGGACAATATAGATTTAGATGAATAAACTTGTATTTTTCCTGAATAATAATAATTTCCTGAATAAATTCCGGGAACTTTTTGATCAAGGTGGTACTCGTTGACTAATCAGTAAATTTATATTACGGTATGTGCGGCATCAAACAGTCTGATAAAAACACTTTGCCGAAAATACTAGAAAAATTTGCAATGGATTCAATGAAAATCTGAACGGAATTTTAATAAAGTCTTGAATACTCGACTTTAGTGTTGATATCTCATTAACCCAATATCGAAATTAAGAATACAGAATTGTTCTAAAACTGAAACAAGTTCAAGCTCTCAAACCAGGTGAGTGACTATAAATAACATTGACAAACCTCATTATTTGATACAGCAAAAACCTGCTTAGTAAATTAATTGAAAATCGAACCTGTTATCAATTTGTGAAGTTAAAACTACATACATTCATACAATAGTAACAAATAAAAAAATGACTCATTGTTGAAATATTCTAAATTCCATGGAAATCATAACGAAAATTCCACATAAGTATCCACCGCATACGACAAAAGTCATTAAAACGAAAACGTTTCAACTTGGAACTACAACGACAACGAAAAAAATGGTAGTGGTGCGAAAAATTTCATAAAAAAAAAAATCAAAAAGATTTACTTAGAGTTGTAGAGTAAGTATGTGCAACACTTTTGAATATGTTACCACAAAGAAGAAAACCTGTTTTACGACAACGACGACCATACACAGAAGAAACAATACAACAAAAAGTAAAAAAAAAAAAATTTTAAAGTAACTAACCAGCAAACGGATAAACCACCTACAGTTGAAGTACGATAAAGTCGATGGCTGAAGAAGAAGAAGAAGAGAATCACTCACCGAAATATGTACATAAAGGTTGACGAAATAAGAAATTTTGTTTTGTATAAAAATTTGTACCGGAGAAAAGAAATATATCATGATTCAAAGGCCTAATGCTATCATACTGGAGCGTCTCGAGCGCGCCTCACTTTCAGATTATACTAACTACATACATAGGTACATGAGCGGCGGCATGTATTGTCTCATGCTCATTGTCAAATGCGGCAGAGATGCGGCAGAGAAGGAAGAAGAGTACAATTAGGTCATTTACCCGATGATCATGTACTTTATTCATCTCTCACTCACCATCAGCGTCACCGCTACAGTCACACTCTCCGTCACTGTTACTAGTAGTCGAAGTATAATAAAATGTATGTAGGCATTCGAAGCAATGAAGTGGTGTGGTGGAGTGTATGCAAATACAATTTTTTTTGTTTTGTGCATTAAATATGATATAAAGTTTATCTTAAGAAATAAGTTTGCTCGATTATTTGCTGTTGTTTTTGTTGTATTGGAAAATGCTCTAACAACTTTGCTTGGGCGCGCCTAATTATAGTGCGAAGATGCGTGTTCTCCTTTCCCCCTCAACCCGCTAAAGCCTTTGCACCCGCTCTCTAAAAAAAAACATGATCATCTTATGATTATAATATTATGGAGAAGAAGAAGTAGTAAAAACACCAACACCGCATAAATGTCATGTACTCGTAAATGCGCGTGCGTATGTATTTCAGCAACTTCCGGTCATATCAGAGAGAGAGAGAGAGAGAGGGAATACAAAATAATGTGTGAGAAAAGAGAGACTAACGCACAAAGAGCGCTTCAAGACTTCGAAATATTCGGTCTTTATAAGTAAAATGTATCACCACAAGTTTAAATATGTTTGGAATTAAAATTTTAATATTTTAAACATAAAAGTTTCTCAACATTAGTTACATACAACATAACAAATACAAAATAACACTAAAACCTTTTCCGTTGACAATGGAAAAACATAAATAAGACAATAAAACTGCTGAAAATGTTTAATATAAATTTATGTACCTACAACATGATTAAAAGATTTGTGAGTATTAAGCAGGGTTGCCAACTCATCGCTTTTCCCCAGTTAAATTTAATGCTTTTTGAAAATAAAACGCGAGAAAAAAGTGATTTAGTGCTTAACGCCTGTTTTAGCGCATTTTTTTTTTAATTATAAAGACACTAGGTACATGCTTCTTTTCCTAATTGATAGAAAAAAAATTAAAGTGCCATTTTACAACACTAAAATCCAACTGTAGATAGCAAGCAAAGGAGTACCGTTACGTTGAAAATAATCTACTTTTTATTACAAGTACATTTTGTATAATTATATAATTAAAAAATGCTGTGAAATGGCATGCATGTGATTTAAACGAATATTTTTATGTTTTCAGGAAAAAGTGCGTTTTTTTTTCTTAATTTTAACGGATTTTGAAATTCAAAAGTTGGCCACTCTGGTATCAAGTAAAGTAATGTAAAGCAAGAGGAAGAGAGTAAGAGAATTTGAGCGTTAGCATGTCAAGAGAGCCAACGTTTGTATGTACAACAAAAAAAAAGTAGATAAACAACTTTGCTGATAGTAGGTAGTACCTACTTGTAATTATTTGCTTACAACATTATTATTATTATTAATGCAGATGATATTGTCTTTATTTTCTGTTGTTGTTGTTGTTGTTAATGCTCTTAACGTTATTATTGGTTTTTGATTGGATCAGAATATGAATTCTTATAGTAAAATGATATGAATAAACTAAACTTTTATATAAAGTATTCCAAATTATTATGCCATTTGTTAGGTGAACATCATTTTACTCTTTTTCCTTTCATATGGTCGACGTGAGGTTTTAGTAAAGGGATTTTCATAGTAGTGGGTTCCAGCCTTGGAACCTGCAGCACACATTCGTTCGTTCTATGGCGGAAGTAAGATTACTGTCTAGGAAATACCTCGAGGAGTCTTATCTGATTATTGAGCGGTCGCAGACTTTACCTTTCGAACAAAACGCAGCATTAGAACCCGAAAACTTGTTAAAATCGATGAAAACTTATACAAAAGTGGTAAAGTGATACTGAAATCGAAATGCAAAGCCCATAATGAGCAATCAATTAATTTGTAAAAAAAAGTTGTTAATTATCGCTTTCTATGTTTTGTTTTATAAGAAGAAGTTATAGAAGCAGAGCACCAGTTCATTGAAATCCGTTGATTAATCATGCACAAACTGCCAAAAATGCTGTTTCGAGAAAATCGCGATCAAGGTTAAAACAAAAATCGCTTACTTGGCTCGTGGGTACGCAGTCTATCAGAGGCCATAGTTACAAAAGTAATTCAAATTTCCATCTGAAACTACGGCAAAATATTTTTTTTAAGTCCAAGCACTAGCTCCATTGTTTTAAGGGCATTTACAATGACTTATAAATAACTGTGACGATTGGATAAAATTCTAGGTACTTAAATTTAGCGCCATATGGATGAGGCTCTAACCTAGGGTGTCAATAGCTCTAAAATGTTTACTTTTAATTTTCATTATATAAAAAGTTAAACCATTATTCAAGATTAGCACTTAAAATTAACACCCTGGGTTCTCTATTGCCACACATTGCAATTGCTTACAAAAAAAAAACAACTGAGTGATGAACGTGTGCAATTCGCACAATATTATCACCACCACAGCCACTGGCTCAACCACCAAGAAGAGCTACAACCGAACACTACCCAATAACAGCAATAACAACAAAAATAAACAAAAAATAGACTGAAGAATATTCATCCCTTTTATATGCATCATCCTCCTGCACATTCAGACTGGACACAGTGCAACAGAGACACATTCAACCACTTTTTAAATTTAATGTTGCTGCTGCTGCTGCTGCCACAAATCGAAATTCATTTAAAATGTCAAACAAATAAGTACGAGATATATAAAAATAAATCATATGAGCATTTATTTGTATGTGTGTGTTTGAATGTTCACAAATACACACACGTGCAGCACAAATTGTATGTATGTGTTTGTTTGCATTCGTGTTTAATAGTGTTAATCTTATAATTTCTTAAATGATTTTCATAACACTTTTTCATCGACTCGACTCCGACTCTTTTCCCGTACGATTTTTACTTTTGCTTTACTGATTGACTATAGTTGCCTCATGTTGGTGATGTTGCTGTTGATGGTTATGTTGCATGCAACACAAAATTTTAATGCTAGCTACTTGTTCCCAATTTATTTTGTCTTCCCCCAAAAAAGGAGTGTATGCATATTGTCCTTATGTTGTTATTATTTATATTTTTTTTTATTAAAAATAGAGTTGTGAGTCGTGGAAGAAATGCGCACGCTTACTCGCTCGCATTTTTCCCCCATTCCAGGTGTTCCACGCTTGTTGCATACTAGGCGCACAGCGCACATAATATATAGTTGCATCCAAATTGCAGCTACCACCACAACAACGACGGCAGCAATAGCAATAACAAACAACATCAGCAGCAACAACAACAACAACAACTGCAGTAGTTAGTGTCGCTGACTCTGACTTCTATTTGCGTCGTATACAAGTATCTACAACTACAATATGCGATGCCGTTGCTGTGCAGTGGTTTTGCTCCTTTTTGCCTATCGCTCTCTTCCTCTTTGTGTCTGTGTAAATTTCATCTTTTGTTGTATGCTCCTTCGTTTTCTTTGCCTCTCATCTACAACTCTGCGTGTATTTATTGCTTTACAACAACTTCACAGTTGCTGGTTTCATTTGGTTCGTTTATTTGCCGGTTTTTATTCTCTCCCTCTCTCTTGATATTTTCAGTCTCTCTCTCTTGGTATCTTTCTCTTTTCTGTTTTTTGTTGTTGTTTATTTGTATATATTTCTGAATCACTCAGTGTTGCTGTTGTTTTTTGCTACTCTTGACATATTTCGCCGCCTGTCGCCGGAGATATGAGTAAATTTCTTTTGTGGAAATTTATTTTTGTCCACAAAATTTATACACATCTTAATTTTTAATATATTTTCAAATTACTTTTTCGCAGAAAGAATTAATTAATTAAGAATAAATTAGTATTTGTTATAAAAAAAAATAAATTTATTAATATGTTTTAATTTAAGTAGGAGGAAAAAACGAAGTAAAACTTGCGTTTTCAATCAACGATCAAAAAGCCAGTGGTGCAAACCAAACCAAACCAAATTATAAACATATTGAATTTGATCATATAAATCAACAATTCTCTTTTTAGCTTGGTTTTATTTATTGTATTACTCATGGATTCAGAAGTTTCAAAAGTAGGACGGTACGAAGGATGTTTATATCTTTTTAATCCTTTAAATAGCTTTTAAATTCAGGAGTAGCTCTTGCATCCCTTGAATTGAAATATAATCGGGAGGAGACAGGTTTGTCGCCAAACCTTCACAACCTCTCGTTGGTTTCTTTGGTGCTTTGTATTGTTTGTGTATCTTTACTCGCATTTTAAATTACCACAGTAGAGAAATTTCATAAAAACCATACTCATATTCATGCATGGTATGTTAGCACTTCTGATTCCCTATGGTAATGTAATTAATCAAATATAGCTAGCATATAATCATATTAACATTAGCGCTCCAACAAATGATCGGGTTTGAATGCCTTTAAAAGGCTTGGCCTGTTACCGCTGCTAAGTGATAGATTTGTAAGAACGAGTTATTGTTGTAGGCGCTGAAGTTGAAGTCTATAAATAAAAAATATTAAATTAAAAACGAAATTAGTTGCCCTAGCAAGCCTGAGCAAAAAACGTCTTGAACACAGTGGGAATGCAATTATGAGTTAAATAATCGGCCCAATGTGGTCGCGGGTACAATAGTAACAATCCAATATCTATTGGCAATCCAATATAAAAAGCAATGGGTTTTAACGGCTATATAACAACAGATCTTCTTGGCTTCAATTCGAGGATAATGACTTCGACCGTAGAAATTCTTTTGTGCTTCAGTTGCATGCATGAAAAAAAGGAAGGTATAGTTTATAGTTAAATCTCAAAATATTCCTTTTTCGATATTTTTCTGCTTATGATCTTGTGGCGTTTCAGGTAAAAATTAGGATAAGGATTATAGTATCATACAAAACATCAAGAGATTGTAATGAAATATGTCGGAGTCAAACAGGGAATCTTCATTAAAGATTGTCTCTTGTTTTATTTACGGTTACCTTTCACTTATTCAAGATTTTCATTTTTGTTTGCCTTACCACATGGTTTTGTTTAGTTGCACAATTTCAAGGACATATAACATATATGAAAAACAAAGAATTTTGTTGCACTCTCTCCTCCGTACCTTCGGGTTTAAATTTACGTACTTTGTTTCTTTTTATGTCGCTTTTGTGCCCACATCATATGTTGCGTGTTGGTGTGGGCATTATTTTTTACCGTTGGGTTGCTACAGCTCGCTCAAGCGAAACCCAGTGAAAATATTGTGGTGCCTTTTGCTTCAGTAAATGTTTGTGATATACGGATTATATAGTATTTCCACTGTGTCGTCGCTTGTCTTATTACTTTCTTACGTTTTTGTATACACTTTCGAAAGAACAACAGACGACAGAAAAATAATAACAAAATTAAAATACTTGGAATTTTGCTTATCTTCTTCACTGGTAAACTAACCGCTTGATATATGAACACAATAAATTCGCTACTGCTTCACACACACACACACACACCCTCAAATACTGAAAAAAGTAAGAGAATAAAAGTAAAAGATTTCGAAAATAAATAAACAAATTGCAATAATTTGATTTAAAATCAATTTAATTGCTTTAAACTTAAATTGAGTTATAATAAATTGTGCTACAATTCGATTCGTTTTCGATTCGATTTTATCTTACTTCGTATTTTTGTGTATTTTCCCTTTTTGTAATTTTCTCAACGAATTCTTTTTTGATGAAAATATAGTAAATGATTTGCAGATGAATCACGACACATTTTTGCTTTTCTTATATATCCTGCCTTAATTTGCTAAGGCCCTAACATCAAATTTTTCAATATCGCGTTTTTGATGGATTATGATAAAGCGTGTCCACTTTCAGCTGTACTGAAAATTTTAGCTAACTACATCGAAAACTTATGACTTTTTCTTTTATTTTAAATTACAAATTCTTGAAGTAGTACTCCAAATACCAAAATGTTTTTTGCTTCTCCTGTAAAATTTGAAAAATGCGTGTTAGGGCTTTAGCAAATTAAGGCAGCGATGTGTAGTATGTTGTTTTTGAAGGGTGGAGAGGGGGCAAAAAGACAGCGAGCGAGCTAGTAAAATTCTTATGAGTAACCGCATAAAATAAATTGAATTTAAATTTAGAAAATGTTTCGTACTCTCCGTTGTTGTTTAATGTTGACAATCGAAACAACCGAAAATGTATCGAAACGAAATAATGCCACGAAAAACGTCAAAATATTTTTCGGTATTTTCGTATTAAAAATTGTTGCAAAGTTCATTGATGTCAGAAAATGTTTTCTTGCGTCAAAAACAAAAACGACAAAGAGAAATAATATTGCAAACTGTGAATCACAGCAGCACAGAACTGCAGGCAGTCATTCATTATTAAATATTTTGTATCTTAATCATTTACCTGCTTACGACTTAGAGATAATGAGGATTTCATGTTTCTGTTTTTCGTAAGTCGGATGTAATTTAGAGAAAATTAACACTTATTAGGCTCAAAACAACTGTGTTGGTTAGTTACAATATTCTGGAAAGTATAAAATCTGTTAAAAATCAGGAACCTCCTGGGTATAATGGATAAACTCAATGGGAGAGGGAATTCCCTACACATTTTGTTCGTTAAAAGATTTCAATGGTAATACAGTGAACGAAATTAATCTAAGTATGACCACTTTTTAGTGATTTTCATTTAACTTTTGTCATTTAATATAATCTGTATTGTTTCTATTTAAACCCTTTTTTTTATTGGATAATTTGCTCTCATTTTAGTATTCAATCTTTTGATTATATAAAGTTTAAAAAATATAAAAAAAAAATATGAAATTCTGAAAAGGCATTTGACAATAGCTCAGACTTACTCTATTTAATGAAAAAAGTTAAAAGTTACCACGCAAATACGGAAAAGTTGACTAAAAAACTGATTAAAATAGGAAGTCTGAATTGAAGCAGCCTCTATTCCAAATAAGAACTCTCCATCAAGGTTTTTTTTTAGTTTTACTTATATATCAATTGAAGGGGTGTATGTCTAAAGGGTCTAAACGCCAAATTTTTTTTCTTTTGAGATGATAAATTTTTTCGAGCCTAATATGATTGTAAAGGACTTTATAGTTTTTAAGTAATGAGAAAGATGAATCATCAGAACATATTTTATCTCAGTGTGGAGCACTAATCCACAAAGGATTGAAATGTCTGGGTATGTACCAAGTGCCCAGTGCCCTTCAATTGACTATCAAAAATTTCTTCATGGTCTAAGAGAAAAGAACTTAGTTCAGTATGCTGGAGTCAAAGTTTTTGCAAGGCAGCGTATTGACTTAACAAGCAACAATTTATTCGTACTATTTTTTATTACCGCATATATTTCAAATACCTATGGATAGTTTCATAATGATCATGATGCTATCTAAAGGTTTTAGGTTTACTTTGAATAAGGCAAGCTCTTCTGTTAGACCAGAATATTCACACATTGTTTGTAAATCCGCCACTGAAGCATTTACAAACTCCCCTTGGACCAGGCATACATTTGTATCTGTATCGCCAACGACTAGGAGCGAAATTTTTGCTAAATTTTTATCGTTAGCACTAGTATTTTTAAACCATTTAGCTTTATTGGAATCGCCGATTGGTTTGAATATATTTATAACTGGGGCTAGTTTTTTGCGGAAAGAAATCTCTTTATGAAGAAACAAATATCAAAAGAGAACCAAACTACTCGTTGATGTTTGTTTTGTTATTTATGTATGCAAATAATTCGTTAGATAATTCTGAGAGATGCCGTTATTCATGTCTTCTCTCTCTCTCTTATTTATTATTTACTCCCGCTTAAGCAATGATTTTTACAACGATGAATGCAATGCTTTGTTCAATGAGCGAATTTTAAAAAACTTCCGACGCTAATATTTTGGAATTGGCTTAACCGATTTTAAATCTGATAATTTTTGGCTAACCTATTCGTCAAGCTCTTTAAATTGATATTGATATCGTTGCACTTCTGTAGTTACACTAATAGATAGCAGACCTACATATTTAAAAATTTCTGGTTTTGCTATTATGTCAGTTTCGGCTGGAAACAGCAGTTCTAAGTAAATTTAAACTCTGATATTAAAGTAATAATCTAATCCATCAGCGGATCTAAGGGGGGATTAGGGACAAAATTTCTACTTGCTCATAAATAAGCCAGCCGTTATTCACGTTTCTTCTGAATGAATAGGAACGAAAAAATTAAACTCTCTCTGCTTCCTTAATCTTTGGATACGTTGGTGATCTAATCTTTCTACCTTTACCACAATACTCCAATTTCTTTCAACTCAAATCATTTCAGTCTCAGCCTCAACTATATTCAGTCAAAAGATGTTCAATTAACACATTTTTGTTGGGCCCTCCTAGTAACTAATCAATAAAAAGTTCATTTCTGATACACGGAAGAAATTTATCATTCATTTAGTTTTTCTCACTTCTCTCACATTATCCGAAGTTCATAATCAAGTTTATAAACCTTTTATTTTTTCTCGTCTTGTTTATTGTTGTTATCATTTACAATTTATCACATACTGCACAAAAGCCGCAAAATGGTTTTTTATCAGCTTCCTGTATTAAGTGAGTATGAGTTGAGTTGCTTCAACCTCAACTCGCCCGTTAATCAACATCACCCCTCGCCTCCCTGCCACCCCTTTCTACTGATTTTCTTCCCTCGAAACGGTTGTAACCGCATGCAAGTGCAATTACCTTTGTTGTTGTTGTAGTTGATTATTACAATACAAAGTGTTTGTGTTTTGTTTTCTTTTTTTTTTAAACCAGTTTAGTTAATCTTAAAGAACGTACAAAATTTTAGTTGCCGCTGCTCTCGTTGTTGTTAATGTCATATGCTAATTAATTTGTTTTGTTGTTGTGATTGCGTTTTTAATTAATCCCGCGTGGGAATTTATAAATTTTGTTTATATTTATTTAGTGTTTTCAGATTTTTTACATAATTTTTTTTTTGTTTTGTTTAAGTTTATTGAAATACATAAATGATTTCCTTTATTGACCACTAAGCAACTGTTTCTTTTGACTTTTTTTGCTTTTGTTTTTTATTTTTTGTTATTTCTATAAGTATCTGCTAATCTTATAAAAAAAAAATAATGTTTGCAAAAATCATTACCACCTTTTTTCAAACCTGTTTTGTTATTGGCTATTTTTATATTAACGCGCACAAAAAAAAAAAAAAATAAATAAAAATACTGAAATTCACATTGTGCTTTTACTTTGTGCTGATTTTGTTGTTGTATTCACATATACCGAAATCTTCATTAAGTTTTTATAGTTAGTTTTTTTTTGCTATTGGATTGTTTAATTTAGCCATATCGAATATGCAATCCAAATATTACACATAGTCAGATATATGAATGTATCTTGTAGATACTTTTGCCGTGTGAAGTATTCACATTCAAGCGCTGGCGCTGCATAATCAATTGTTACACTTTCACTTTATTTTCTTTCTAACTTTTCATTGTTTTTTCTTTTTCTTTTTTGATTTTAATTGCTTCTCACAAACCACAAGTTTGTAATTAAAAAGAAAAACAATTCTTACCTCTTGGCATCAATTTCAATTTATAATTTAATTTTATTTAACATTATCTCTTAAATATACATTTGCTTATAGTTTTCTATATTCAGGCGAATAGTCACTCACATTTGCTGATCATTTCTAAATGAGATCCATTTAATCTAACTTCTTTTAGATCGTAACCTTTTTATTGCACGAATTTTCTAATTGGAGGGTCCGCTTGGGTCCGCTTGAATCTTTTTAATAAAAGGCTCGAGTTTGAGCTCTTACAATTTTAAGATGTTTTTCAAAGCATACATAAATGGGTTAGGCTACGATCTATGATGAGAACAGTTAGACACAGGGAGGTCCAGAAGCCTGGACAACAAAAGCCTATGACTACAAGCAGGGTCGTAGTAGGGGATCACGAGCCTCTTAAATTAATATAATAAATTTGAATCAGTTTTTATCTTTTCTACATAATTTCTATTAACTTCAAAGCATTGTTTAAGTCGGTAGAACCACCTTTCAAAACGTTCCTCAAAATCGTCTCTTTGGACAATAAGCAAGCAATTTTTTGTCCGACCAGTTTCCACTGACATAACCATTAACATTTTTGCTCTGCTGAAGTAAATTGATGCAATCACTTTTGTTACTGACTTTTATTGTTTTGCTTTAAGGTAAGGACTTTGGGCTTTATACCATGGACTACTATTTGGCTTCCGAGTCATATTTATAGAATTAAGCTTCATCATATGTTACTCTTTCATTTCGTTAGGAAGTAAGTATTAGGCAAAACGAACATGTGTCTCTTGTTGGCTATCATTTCAAATTCCTGTATTAAAATTTAAAATTCAGTCTAGGATCATCGTCAATTTTACCCTTCACCTGGGTCACATTTGTATCGTCGATCGAAGATTTCGGGCAATCATCACAAGGATCGTCCTCCATAGAAAAATACTTCGTCTGGAAACCATTTGGAAACAGTCGGAAGAGATTGCGCATTCACTACATAAGCATTTTGGCATTAGTGGAAAACGTGCACTGGCTTGAGAATTTCAAATCGGATTTCTTGTTGGTGATTTTAGTAATCAGGTTGTTTTCAGAAAGTTGGAGGATTAGTCCAGGTTTTCTAGGTTGCGCGCTTCAATTGCCTGCCATGGTCACATGTTTATATATTAAGCCACTTGCTCCACGTCAGACGTCCGTTGTAGCCGCCATTAATGTAAGATCAGACGCTACTTCTTGCCGCAGACAAGCTGTTATGGATTGTTTTTAGTTTCGATGCTCATCTCTGACTTTACAGGTAGCTACTCTATCGCTGGCATCACTCTCACTAACATTGCATTAATAATCCTCCTGGAGTAGATAATAATCCTCTACGTCCTACGCTCCAACAGGAGTTATAGGTAATTATATATGGATTTGTCGGCCTTTACATACATCATTAATTTTACTTTTTCTTATCTCCATTCATACCGATTTTCCTGAAATTGTAAAAAAAATCGTAATATTACTATACTACAAATCGCCTATCAACTTTTTGTTTCAAGCGGGCGTAAAGTTTTCCCATTTCTAAAAAATTCAATATACTAAACCATAAGGTAACTTTTTAATTTTGCATACGAAATTGTTTGTGTACTCAACAATTTATAGTAGAATTTTCCGCAGAACATTTTCTTCGTTCATTTTAACCCATTAGTTTGCTTTTTATTGTTCTTTTACGAGAATGATTAGAGAGTTAATAAGTTCCGAAAATATGTTGTTCCGTAAATTCTACAGTGGCCTGAATAAATAAAATTCTGTAAACTAGATTTTAGTAAAAATAAACCAAAATTTCAAAAACTTTTCCGAGTTCTAACAGAGTCCACCTTCAGAACCTTTTTATTTTGGAAAAAATAGATTTTTGTTGGGCAGTATAAAGCTATAGATTTCAAAGAGAGGCTCCAAATCTTGCCTGCATCTCTTTTTTTTTTGCACTCTTCCTATTTCTGCCATGTTCTCTTCAGTTAAAGTTGCACAAATTCAAAAATATTTAGCTATGCTTTCCAATATATATAGTAAAATTTGTTTGTTTTTGTTTTAGTTTTGTTATTTTGATAAGAGCTTTAGAAATACCCAGCGATATTGCGAACGCTGAACGTGTTTATAGCAGTTTCATTTTTTTTTTTTAAGTTGGAAAATTTCTCAAATAATAACAACAAACAGAGTAATTTATAATCATTGCTCATTTAATGGTATAGCCGTAGCTTACCATATCAAAAAATAGTCAGTCAGTCACCCAGCCAACCAGCTGAATAGCTAGCTAGCCTACCTTCAAAATACACACACACACACACACACATTAACGCATTGTATGTATCTATGTATGTATGTATGTTTGTATACAAAAACAACATCAGTCAACGTTAACATTTAACGTTTAACATTTTGATGATTAATCAATCATGTAGTTCAGCGTAGTACGAGCGTAGCTGAACGCTGTTCATACGCGGCATAGCTAAATTTATCATTATTATTAAATTAACAATTTCAATTGAAATTTCTTCTTCTGTTTGGTGAATGCATCCATCGTTTTTCATATGACATGTGGTGGTACGAGTGCAACATCAATAACATTTTTTACCTACTACCTCTACATACTTACCTTACTCTCTACCTCTGTGTGCCTTCAAGATCTTCTATAATAAAATTAACCCTTAAAAATAATGTATTATTTTCGTTGAGCTACAGTACAGTGGCATAGCTTACGCTTTTAATTTTTTAACAAGGATAAATTTTTAACACCACCACCACTCAGTCATGCATTCACATTCACTCTGCTGAAAAGAGCAAAAGAAGAGAACTCAATAAAATAATAACCAAAAATAAAATAAAATCGAAAACAAAAACCAAAACGAAAACGTAGGAAACTGAAAAACTGAAAAGGAGCACATTAAAGCGTTAAAGTTCCCGCATCAAAGTTGAAATGAAATTGGTTGAAAAAACGAAAAAAAAAAAAAAAAATATTCCATGAATTTGTATAGGCTTGGCCATCATCGTCATCGTCATCATTCGTATTCACTGCTCATTGCACATTTTTCATTTGTGATCTTAGTTTGAGTTAACAGCACAAAACTTGTCTTTGTTGCGAGCTTTGTATGCAGCGTAATGTTGACTTCACTTCACTTTTTTTCACTGCCAGCGCGAAATTTCAATGCCTAAAATTATGTCTACTATTGCTATTTGGTTTTTTTTTTTTGAAGAGTTTAGGCTTTTATTATTATTATTTTTATTTATTTTTTTTTTTTTGGCAACAACCCAATACCTTTCATTGTTTTTCAAGTGTTGCTTTTTTCTTTCTTTATATAGAATGCAACTCTATGCTATAGAATACAACTCTGCGATGTTGCGGATTTATTTGTTGTTTCTATTTTTAAATTTCATCAAAAATATCTTTTATTTTTATTTTCTTTGTGTCTCCTCTTGACGTAATTGGCAGCAGATTTTAAGTTTGTCTTTTTAGTTTTCTCTCTTACGTTGTTAATGAAGCGAGCTAGAATTTAATTGTATTCGTTTGCTTGTAAGCAATAAAAGAATTTGCCCATTTTAAAAGTATATTTTTAGGCGCAAAAGTGTAAGAGTGACACTTGCAATATCCAAAAGGAAAAAAAAACTAAAATAGTAAATTTGGGTTGAATGATATATTATTAAAAAGTTCTTTAAAGTTATTTAATTAAATTAGTATGAAATTTGAAAGGTTCTAGTTTAGATTTTTTATGTAATTAGTTAATTTTAATCAGTTAAGTATGCAACATTTTTGGTGAACTGCAACTTTCTCAAAGCTTCTGTAAAAGAAATGGGAATCAAGTGGTGTGGCAATGGTTCGTAAACAGAAGAGAAAAAATAGGTTCATACAAATGAAATTGAGTCTATGGAGAATACCACTCCATTCAAGATGGAAACGCCAATGGCTTTATTAGAATATTTTGTCTAAAAATTAAAATTTGTTAGTAATTTTCGTTTAGTCACAAATTTTCGAAAATCTAATAAATTTTATTAGTAAAATTTTTTAGTAACTTTTGATGAGAAAAATTTTGTTGGTAAAATTTATATTTTCTTAGTAAAATTAGGTTAGTTATGTCAAAAAGTATTAGATTTGAGGCCTTAGAATTTTCGTATCAAATCAAAGAATATGAAAATTATTTGAAAAGCAATCAGTTTAAATGATGACGTCATACCCTTTAATCTAAATTACAAAACAAAAGAAAAAACACTAATCACGAGAACAAAAAAAAAAAAACAAAAATATAATTATAAATTAAATGAAAAATCTTGTTAAGTGCCCACTTAGAGAATCTATTATTACCAACCTGTTTGTTGTTGTTGTAGTTGATGCTATTATTGTTGTTATTATTAAAGGCAACACTTGCAGCAACAGCAACAGCAGCAGCACCAGCAACAATAACAAGAAAACACAACAAATAATAAAGAAGGCGATAAATAAACCAAACAATTGAAAGACAAAAAGTGCAAACAGCTCTGAGGAGATGAAGAAGAAGAAGAATAAAAACATACAAAATGCATTTCTGACAGAGAGCACACGCTCTCATTTACTGTATTTTGAGTGAGTTACATATTCACAGTGTTGCCAGAGAGAGATTTAGCTCTAAAAATCTCATCTTGCAGTCCATAGTTATGGACTGCAAGTATTGCTCATAAAATTGCAATACTATTAAGCAATTTACTACAAACTCTTTTTCTACGAGTATAAAGCGAATATTGGATCATCAATTCATTCAGAATTTCCATCCAAAAATAAATTAAATAAAACAAAATTGGCATTGGCTCAAAAATCGCTTTTTCAAACTCAAAATCCCTTACGCTCTGTTAAGGTAGGAAAATCCCAAAATATCGGCGAAATCTGGCAACACTACATCTATGCATTTCACATCCACAAACACATATGAATGTGCTGGGATGCTCTCTTTAATTTAACTCAGTAGAAGAGAGGTCGGCAACGAAAAACGGCAACAGCAAACATCCCTTCGGATGTGTCACGATGACGATGACAACGGCAACGAGAATACTAACAACAACAACAACAACAACAGCAGCAGCAGCAATACCGACAACGACGTTGTCAGAAATGAGTTTCGTTGTTGCTTTTTTTGTACAGGTCGTTGCACTGAACTCCAAATGCATACACACATATGGCAGAAGCAAAAGCAGCAGCGACAGAGAGAATAGAGATATGCATGCATACATTACATGTGTGTATGTGTGTTTGGGTGTGTGCGAGTTGGTTGCATTCTAGTTATATCTAGTAGTAGCAGTAGATACGTTCGTTTCTCGTTTCATTTTTATCTATACCTACAGCAAAACAAACACATTTGTTTCTTGTATTTGGTTTTATTTCAGCTTCTTTGTATGTGTCTTTGCAACAAACGCAGATATTCTCTTTGGCTGCTGCTGCTGTTTCTTCTTATTCTTCTTCTGTTTGGGTTTTGCTTGCCTATGTGTGTGCTGCGCTACATTTGCTCTTCGACATGCAAGGCGTAGATACTTCTACTGTTGGTTGTTACTTTTGCTCCTCTCGTCTCGCCTCACCTCGCCTAGCCTCCCTCCTTCGCTTCCCCCGTCAGCTGCGGTGGCTACTACTTATTTGCGGTTTTAATCTCTGACGACGATGGCGACTTTAACGCTACTACTGCATTTTAGTTGCTAGTTGCATGCAACTGCTGCCTTTGCTGCTGCTGCTGCTAGAGCATTACAATTGTGCTTTAGTTTTGTATTTATCTTATTTTTTTGCAATTTCACAGTTGCACATCTGCATCTTTAGTTTAGCATCTTCCATCCCGTCCAAAGACATTATTGCCATTAGCTGTTAGAGTGAGTAAAGTTGAAGCGTAGCAAAAATTGCTTATTTTAATACTCTGTTGCTGCTGTTATTGCTTGCATTTTTCTAAAAGTTGCACAGTTCTGAAGAGGTCATATAGCTGTACTTGCGTGACGCTATGCGACGCTATCCGCCGCATATGTTGTTATTGTTGTTGCCGTTGTTGTTGTTCTTTGTTGTATAATAATTTTTGCGCCAGTCTTTGTGCCACGCTCGTCTCTGGTTCAATTTTGTAATTAGATACAAATAAAATAGTAGAAAATTATTAAATTCTTGTGTTGATTTTTTGTTATAGCTATAAATATTGAGTTTGCACCATAAAATTTTACGTTTTGGAACTTTCTAATTTTAATAACAAATAAAAATAACTTATGCTTATACACAGCTATGGATGGCTACAGATTGATGAGTAGATATTTAGATATGAATGTGAGCATGCAGCTAGATAGATGCAGACGCAGTCAGGCAGTGAAACAGATAGACAGATAGATAGACAGTGGGGCGAGATAACAATTTGATTGATTTCTCTTCCAAAAATTATTTAGAAACAAAGGGAAAGTGAAAAATTATTTTGGGTTTTTTTTTTAAAATTTATTTGCTTGTATGTGTAAAACTGATTTGAGATTCAACTTTATGACGCAACGCCCTCATTGTACGAGCAGAAAGAACTTCACCATTAGAGCCTTCCAAAGTGAGAAAGAGGGAGAACGGGGGTATTTTTCTCTAGCATAATGATTTTAGATTGTGACTTTAAAGCTTTAGAAACCTCAGTTATTATTTTTTATTTGCTGAAAGCTTTTTCTGTTAAAAAAAACTCACTTTCTTGCCAAGACTTTTTATCTTTCTGAAAGGCTTTGCGTAGAAGTGTCTAACAAATGCTTCATGTCTTTAAGGAGCGATCTAATAGATCCAGGAGGTGTTTAATTCTTCAATCACCAATTCAATCGGACAATTCTTGAAACTTGTTGCTGTGATGGACATAATTTACAAGAATTGGTATTCATGTTTGCATGATTAGTACTAATTCGCCTAGAACTAGTACTACCTCGAATTAAATCTTGCGGCCTAGACGCATTTCTAACACTTGGACCTTTGAGATCCAACACGGTTTCTAAAGTTTGGAAACGATTCGTTAAAAAATTATCGAGATCTACCCATTTGGGTATCTCGGTCTTCGCTTTCAATGTTCGTTCCCATAAAGCCAGAGTATTTTCAGATAATCGAGTGGAACATAAATATGTGAATATAGCGTTCCAACTGCTAACATCGATGTTTTGCAATTTAAGAGCCGACTCCATCAGTACCAATGCATAACATGTCTCTTCCGCCTTGCGATACGGAACTATTTCATGGAGATTATTTATCTTGGCCCTCTTTTAGGGCGATTTATATAAACAATTCACGCTTGTCCCCGGTTGAGAAGCTATTCCACCTTAATCAAAAGGTGCGCGGTGAGGCTCGTGAAATTAGTTTTCATCTTCACGCTCTTAGTGAATGAAGGAGTTTGTGAAATTTACATTTTTAAAAAAATGTTAATGATTTTTCTGAAAAATTTGGTTTTGGTGGCCAAAAAAAAAATTTTCCAAATAAAAATTCCTTCATTCACTAAGAGGCTACTACAGCTCCGTTGACAGCTGTAACTTTTTGGGGTTTTTCAAATGGTTGCCATTTTGCTATGCAATAAATTCTCCCAAACTTTGTTTAATTTATTAATTTTTAATATGTTTTTGTTTCAGATGAACTGGCAAGGCAGACCAAAACTCACCGTGCATGGCTTTATTTGATGAGAGCTAGGGCCGCCATTTTATATATTTTTTATAAATAAATCTCGAACTTACTCAATAAATTTATACGTTAAAACTAATTTCCAAAAATATTTATTTTGTATTAAAAAAAATCCTAAAGTCCATGCATTTTTCAAGCTTTTCGATGGTAACTTCCCATTAGAGGGTTAAAGATACAGCTGTTCCACTACGCTAATACTGTGCAGGTCTCCTAGAAAAACGAGTTCCAACTCTGAGGCCACATATCTGCAAAGATTACAAGCAGATATAGAAGATTTTAAGCTATAGATCTTCAGAAACAAGAATAAATCTTTCGAAGAGCTAGTAAAAAGCTTTCTCACCTTAAATCTTGTATTTAAAATCTGTCTACATAGAAGTTCTTCCTATAATAAAAACAACCATCACACTATCATGTTAATTTTTTGCCTTAGGAAGTAAATATTTTGTATTCTGGTATATTTCCATAATTCCACAAAGTCATTCATCATTTACAGCGTGTTATTATGCTCAATGATTTTAATTCATAAGTTTATTCAAACTTAAATTGTAACTTCATGCAATGCATTACAAATTGATACAACTTCTTCATAGCTAACAACTACTCAATGTTTGTATCTAATAGTTAATTGTGTACAATTATTAATTAATCTACTTAGAATTTATACAAAACAAAAATAAAAAAGCGAAAAAATTGCGTAGTCTTAATTGTTCACAACAACAACTTGTCGGGGTTAAAATGCCATTGAACTCTTCCTCTTCTTGTTTCTTCTTCATATTTTTTATTTCATATTTCCGTTTCCATAATTTCAATGTAGTACATACTTACGAACATACATACATATATTGAACGGATTAATTTGTTAATTAATTAATGTTAATCAAGTTAAAGAAGCATCTAAAAATTTGTTGTTATTGTTGTTGATTTACTGAAGACTGAAGTTAATAAATTTGCAAATATTCATCAATTCATTTTACGTTGTGAATCTCACCGAAAATACATTCAGCTCGTTATTATGTGTGCGAGTTTGTTATTCAGCTCGTAATTCAGCTGATAATCACATATTTGTAGTTGTTTTTTTATTTAAAATCAAACGAAGACGACGTCACACACACGTTGACGTGATGATTGCCTTGAAATGAATGAAAATGGTTTTTTGTTTTATGTATTTGCTTTATTTACTATATTTTTAATTTAATTTCTTTTTAACTGAATTGATAAGAGAAATTGTTAAAAAAGAAAAAAAAAAAACAAGAAAAATATACGCAATGATATATTAAAGCTTAAGGTTTCTAATGGAATATATAAATTAGTAAATACCTATTCGTCGCCCGAGAATTGATTTGGCGTATGTGTGTACAAATTCATATACCTATACGCCAAATCAATTCTCAGGCGACGTATTTTCTTTAATGGAGTTCCCCAAAATCTCTTTGGATTTTGTTCATTAGTTTAACTATATTTTATTTTTAGCTCTTATTTTAGTTATTACTCAAAATTGTATCATTTGTTTAAAGTTTGCCTTTTTTCAGTTTTTCCTTTGGAACATATTTTGTCCATTGGATCATATGAATTCATGGTTGTCAAATTATCGTAAGCGACAAAAAGTGGCTTCTACAGGAGAAGGTTTTTTGCACTTTCTCTTTATATGACATTATATGGGAAATTAAAAGTTACCCACTCATTTTCTCCAGAATTGCTAAAAATGCACATAAATAAGTTAGTGGAAAAATGCTCCGGCTACTAAAGTCATTTGTGATAAAAGAAAATGATTTTCGATAAAATGGCGCTTACGATAATTTGACGATCATAGTTCGACATTTGCTTTAATTTTGTCCACTGAGAAATAATTTGACCATTGGTCCATATTTTGTTCATTATAAATAGTTAAGCTATACTTATTTATCTGTTTTAGCTACAACTTTTCTCATATTAATGAAATACGTTTTCTTTTCTCTTTGCAGATATTCCAAAAGTGAGTGAAATTCTACTACCTCAATATAGAAGTTGCAATTTGATTAAACTAAATTTTTAACAAATGGTAAAACTTCTCATCTCTTTGATGAATCTCTCATTTACACTGCACTACAATGATAAAGAAAATCTCTTATTCTATGCAAGCACAGAAATTATTTAAGTAGGTAAACATTATTTAAAAGTATAAAAATTAAATGCAATTCCAACAAAAAAAAAAAAAATAAGTAAATAAATAAAAAAAAAAAAAAAAAAAAACGAGATAAGCGACAACTAAATTAAAAATACATTTTCATTTCGTATATAAAATTTAAATCAAAAAGTAGAGGTATAATCTATATCTGTGCATATATTATATATTCACTAGTTGATTCAAGAAGGGGGTAGGAGGGGGTTTGGGGTTTTAGTTTGACCGTGAAAACCTTATACATTTCGATTATTGCTCACGATCCAAAGTAAGTTTTAAAGAGACAAAAAAATTAAGCCCCCCTCGGCAATATCTCAATCTGCCCGTGTGTACATTCATACAAATTTAATAGTACAAATTCCATACATAAAAATGGAAATGAAATAATTTGCGTAGCAATTACAAAATCAAAAATTAGAAAAAAAAAACAAATAAAAACAAAAAATTCCTAAATAAAATGTGAAATAAAATTCAAAAAAATTAAAATGCTAAAACTGAATCTAAATTATATTGGCTTTTGAATCCATCAGCGTGATATTTTTTGTATCGTTCCTGTTGTTGTTCTATATGCAGCGATGTCAAATTTGAAACTTGTGCTTAGAGGAAGCACATTCTAAAATATAATTAAATAATTGCAAAGGACTTTTTTGCCAGAGTACCTGACATTATAGTTTGTATTCTGTTCATTGCTTCATTTGTTGGCCAATAATTCATATTTTGTCCATTGGATCATATTTTATCCATTTAGTAATATTTTGTCTAGTGTGTTAAAATTATTCCTTTCCGAAATGTTTAGTCAATTCGTTCATATTTTTGCAATGTTAATTCGTGATACAGAAAGTAACCAATTCAATCATGATTATCTCTGAAACTATGGAAAAGTTCTGCCCGAAATAAAACTCTATTTCCTAACAAATCTAATCTTTTGCTCTACGACTAAGTACATCCAAAAAGTTAGCTGCAAAATTTCACTCGCATTAATATACACAACAAAGTTCAAATACATTTTTTATATCTATACTGATCACATGCTCTAACGTTTAATTCTATGACGATACCATCGCTCAGCAATGACGGCAGGGCCGCCGTCGTCAACAATGCCAAAAGTAGCAGTAAAACGTAAGAAGAAAACTATTTAGTGCTCACACTAAAAGCTAAAAATAAAATATTCAACTTGAAAATGTAAAATCAGCAGCTAGAAAGAAAACGCTTCAGTTCAGCTTCACTTGATCACATATACATAAAATTAAACGCAAAAACGCTCTTAAACCAAATCAAACTAAACGAAATTAAAGCGAAAGAACTCGACGCAATTCAATTCAACCTCAACTCACACATCAAATCGAGATAAGATAAAATAGTGCAAAAAAAAAAACAGTACGCAAAAATATGTACAAAAAAAAAAAAAAAAAAAATCCAGAGACGCTAAATATTTCTTTAAAAAGTAGAGAATCTTTTTTCCGCCTCAAAGCAAAAAAAAAAAAAAAAATACATAAGCGACATAACTTTGTGGTGGACATTTTTCTTTCAATTTCTACACTTTGCTTTCATTTCATTTTTCATAATTCATTTTTTTACTTACGTTATATTTTCTGTGTTCTATTTAAGTTTTCTTTTCTTGACTTGATTGCTTAGTTTTTTCTGTTTTTTTTTTCAGTTTTTTCTTCGAAAGAATATTTTTTCATTTTAATTTTTACTTTACTGCAGTGCTGCAGTTTTTCTCTTCACTGCACACTTTTGTGCTAAATGCAAATTTAGTTGCAGAAACAGAATAAAAAAAAACTAACTAAAGCGCTTTGGGTTGCGTTGCAGTGATGTGGTGGTAGTGTTGGCGGTGAATGAAGGCAGGGTTCAGTTGAGGTTGATTTGTACATATGTATTATAAAATTTACTTAAACAATTATACATACACCAGTTTTTCTTTTACTTATTTTTCTCTTCACTCTCTTCACCCTGCCTTTCTGTTGCTTTTCCTTCTTCTTCTTCTTCTACTTTTATTTGTACTTACTTCTCTATTATAAGTTTTGAACTTTGCTCCTTGAAGCCATATTAATATTATTATTTCCATCATCACACCATCACCGCCATCTACTACGCGTATGTACTTTAAGCATATTAAAGTTTTGTAGTCGTAATTTTTGTTATTGTAATATTATTATCTAGATTATACTATAGATATATATTTATTATCTTAAAAAAAAAGAGAAAAAATATTAATATTTTCGAAAAATGTTTGCATTTTTATATGTGGCGCATATGTCTACGAAAAATTACATTTTAGTTTATTTCAATTTATTTTTATCTCTAATCGTCCCTTAGCGTATATTGGTTTAAATTTTGTTTTTATTTCTGTTTTGCTGATTGGTTTATATTTTATCCATTAGTTTATATTTTCTTCATTAGTTCATATTTTTTTCATTGATTTATGATTTGTCCATTAGTTTATATTCTAACAACTAATTTGTATATGGTATTGTCCCTAGGCTCATCTTTAGTCCATTAGGTTAGGTTGGAGTGACAGCCTTTTGTATGAAAGCACACTCATTGTGAGACCACAGTAAAACTGTGCGACTCTCCCAGTTACGGAGTGAGAATCACTGCAAGATTAGACTAATTTCATCTAATCTTACTGTATGTCTACCCATTAAGGGCGAGGGCTACTGTGACGGGTCAAAAAAATTTAAATTTCAAGTCAAAATTCCAAAAATTACCTGAGTTACAGACATTTTAGTGATAGTAAGTAGGCTGAAAACTTAATGGGCTGAAAACTTTAAAAGTGTTTTTCTCGAAACGACTTTTTTCGAACTGGTCGCGTCGATAACTCGATCAAATATTAACCGATCTTCAATCTATACATTTATTAGTGTAATTACAATTTTGTTCCAAAAATTAAATTATATATCAATTTAAAGAGCTTGATGAGTAGGTTAGCCAAAAATTTAAAATCGGTTTACCCAATTCCAAAATATTAGCGTCGAAAGTTCTTTAAAATTCACTCATTGAACAAAACATTGCATTCATCATTGTAAAAATCATTGCTTAAGCGGCAGTAAATAATAAATAAGAGAAAGAGAGAAGACATGAGTAACGGCATCTCTCAGAATTATCTAACGAATTATCTGCATACACAAATAACAAAACAAACATCAACGAGTTATTTGGTTCTCTTTTGATATTTGTTTTTTCATAAAGAGATTTCTTGAGCAAAAAAAAAAAAAAAAAAAAAATAGCCCCAGTTACTGGGGCCTTACCAACTAGTCTTTTTTATTCATCTTTGTGGCTATCGTTAAGCGTAGCCGATTTTCAAATTTTTGATTCTTACTATTTTTTACGCTCTTTTGAAACAAAAAAAAAATGGTCGAAAACATGAAAAAATTTTCAATCAGTCGCCATTTTGTGGAAAAAAACGCTACTTGCGACGCGAATTATACTCATACTATAGATTATTAAAAACTAAAAATTTTGTTTTTCAGAAAATCCGTTCTTGAAAAATCGACGCTTTCGATGCTTTTCGGCAACGCCCAAATCGTCAAAAAAACTATTCAATATTTTTTAATAAAAATTTATGGAAATATGGTATTATTGGAAGTGCGCTTAATTAAATGAATATAAAGCGATCCCTATATTCCTTTATTTGACACATCAAAAAAATTCCCGAAAATCACTCGTTTTTCCAGCCGTCACATTGGCCGTCCCCTTAAGCAGTGTCCCGTGAGCATCGAAATCGTTGTGCTGATGGAGTTTCGGCTGAGGTTGAGTAGCTGTTTAGTACGTGTTTTGTCCATCGTGGTCCATATATGTTCTGCTACTCTGAATCATTTTGCTTCCCCAAGGTAGTTTTGCTTAATGGCCAGAGGAACATCAACAGTGTAGGTGGGTAGAATATTGGCCTCGCCGATTGTGCCTAGATACGCAATATAAATGGAGCTGCGAATAACTTAAAAAGCTGAAAGAGATGATCGGCCGTTAAGAACAAGGTTTGATGTAGTGAATAGACCGGCAAGGGGCATGATTGCTAGTTGGCTGTCAGTGCAGTCACTTAGACGCTTGATGTGGTCCATTGGTTCATATATAAACAACTGGCTGATATTTTATTAAATTATTTTTTGCCCATTGGCTCATATTTTCTTCATTGCGTTATATTTAGCCCAATCTGTCTATTAGTTTTATTTTGTCCCTAGATTCATATGTTGGACATTGAAGAAATTTTCTCGTTTACTTGTATACTGCTGCTCATTGTCTTATATAAAGCCCATTGGTACATTTTATATTTCCTGGTTTATATTTGTTTGCCTACGGTCTCAAATTCTCCCCTTTGGTTTATATTTTATTAATTGGTTCATATTTTTTCAATTGGCTCATATTTTCTTCTGAACTTAATTCATTGTACCATAAAAACTAAAACTTCTTGACCGATTGAAATTTGTTTTTAATTTTATTTAACTAATTCAATGAACTTTTTCAATAGAGTTTATCTCTCTGCTAACAGTGTAATAAAAAAAAAAAATTAAAAAAAAAATAAATAAAAAAAATAAAAATAAAAAAAAAAAAATAAAAAAAAAAAACAAGAACTACAAAAGTTTGAAAACAAACAATTAAAACAAGCTTAAAAACTTAAATTGAAGTCGAAACATAAAAATAGAATTTACCTTTGCTTGGAATTTGTGCACAAGTTGTTTAAATATTTATGAGACATAAGCGTGACAGTTGTTTATCTACAAGATACGCGCAGATAATCCAGTAGATAAAAAATATACTCTTTGAAGTCTTTTTTAGTTCTAAATTTGTTGTTGTTGTAGTTGTAGTCTTGTTTTATTTATTCCATTGTGATTTTGTGAAAAGTTAAGAAGTTGAACGAAGTTTTTCTATTTGTATAAAAATTAATATAAATTTTTATTTTCTAACCATGTTTTATTAATGAAAGTTTTAAAAGTATAATAAATATCATTTGTTATTATTGTTGTTGTCAAGCGTGCAAAGAAGTAACCAAAGTTGATATATAAATCAAAAATGTTGACTATACAAACACACACACACACACGCACACAATTTATATTTATGTATGAGTATCTGTTAAAGTAACTATAACTAGATACTCTCAAAACAAAAACATTAACGACGTCTTAATGTTATTAAAAAATAAATACATTCCTAATAATAATTCTTGTGACAGATGTTTTAAATTGAGTTTGAGTTCAACTCTTGCAGATTTCTGAAAAGGCATAAAGAATTTTTTTAGATATTTACGGACGTACGTGTGCCTTAAATTATAACACAAATTAAATTGTTTTCATTTGGATTGTATCTACTTTGCAGATAGCTTAGCTTTATTTTTATTCATTTATTATTTTATATATTTATTTATTTACTTTATTATAAAGGTTTGTTCAAGCTTTACAGTTTAGAGAATTAGAGTTGAGAAAATCTGTTTAAATTTGTGCTTTATACGTGTTTATAACTCCAAATATATCTCAATATATGAATCGAAAAGTCATGCATTAAACAAACTTAAAACCATTTAAGTTAAACATTTTTTTAAATTATAAGGTATCTAAAATTTTTCTTTCAATATCAAAAATATTCTTTGCCTACATTCTTAAAGTATTTAATTTCTTTTTATAAATACAAAACTCAAACTTTGTTGATTACAATTTGTAATGTGAAATTTACTATACTATACACAATCATTATTTTTGCGCCTTCATTTTGAAATCCGGTTTAAAGGATATGCAGATATACATACATACGTACAAATATTCATATGTGTATGTGAATGAAGAAGTTGGAAGAAGGCAGAAATTTTTACTGCAGGTGTGCATTTATTTTTATAACTTTAAGGCACACGCCGCCGTCTCCATCCTCCGTCGTTATTGCCTGCCTTTCGTCGTTGCTTATAATTCAAGAAAAACAGTAGCTAAAATAGAAAACTGTACTCCATTTCAAAAGGATATACATACATATACATAGATACACATATGGTTTTTGTTGCCCAGTGAAACATTTATAGCTCATTCTTAGCAGTGAATTTGTAAGCTAATGAATAAAATCAATAAAACGAAATATGAGCTAATAGATAAAATATGAACAGATGGAGAAAATGATATCCAATGGGTAAAGTGTGACCAAATGGTTTAATTTTATCCAATGGACAAACTATGAGACAATGGACAAAATATAGACGTATGAACAAAATATGAGACTATGGCTAAGATATAGATCAATGGACAAAATATAGACCAATGGACAAAATATAGATCAATGAACTAACTATAGACGCATGGACAAAATATAGATCAATTGACAAAATATGAGCAAATGAACAAAATATGAACCAATGGACAAAATATAGACCCATGGACAAAATATGAGGCGATGGACAAAATATAGACCTGTGGACAAAATATAGTCCTATGGTCAAAATATGAGCCAATGGACAAAATATGAGCCAATGGACAAAATATGAGCCAATGAACAAAATATGAACCAATGGACAAAATATAGATCCATGGGCAAAATATGGACCTATGGACAAAATGTAGACCAATAAACAAAATATAGTCCTGTGGACAAAATGAGAGTTAATGGACAAAATATGAGCTAATGGACAAAATATAGACCTATGGACAAAATGTAGTACTATGTACAAAATATGAGCCAATAGACAAAATATGAGGCAATGTTCAAAATATAGACGAATGGACAAAATATAGACCTTTGGATAAAATATGAGCCAATGGACAAAATATAGGCCCATAGACAAAATATGGGGCAATGGATAAAATATAGACCTATGGACAAAAAAAGAGATAGTGGACAAAATATAATCCTATGTGGAAAATATGAGCCAATAGACAAAATATGAGGCAATGGATAAAATATGGACCTATGGACAAAATATAGACCAATAAACAAAATATAGTCCTGTGGACAAAATAAGAGTTAATGGACAAAATATGAGGCAATGGACAAAATATAGGCAAATGGACGAAATAAGAGCCAATAGACAAAATATGAGGCAATGGACAAAATATAGCCCTATGGGCAAAATATGAGGCAATGGACAAAATATAGCCCTATGGACAAAATATGAGCCAATGGACAAAATATGAGGCAATGGACAAAATATGAGGCAATGGACAAAATTTGAGCCAATGGACAAAATATGAGGCAATGGATAAAATATAGACCAATGGACAAATTATAGTCCCATGAACTAACTATAGACCAACGAACAAAATAAAAACAAATAAAGAAAATTTAAACCAATGACAATATGGTATAAATCAATGACTGCAATATAAACACTGATCTATTATTTATTGAGTTATATACAATTTTGGGGCTGGGTTGCCAAGTACATTTTTATATTCGTACGTCACAATATATAGATTATTTTGTGCCTTTTTTATTTTTTGTTAGTCTTAATTGCAATAATTTGCGAAATTGTATTTAAAACTTCTTCTACTTTTTCCATTTTTAGAATTCATAAATTTTGCAATACTTTTACTTTTTGACTACTAGTTACTTTTTTTTTTATTCTACTTACGGGCATTTTGCTTACGTCATTTGCTACGCTGAAGTATGCACCAAATACAACAAAATTTATTTTTGCTTTTTATTCTATTTTTTTTTTTTGATAGGTAGAATTCATATAGAAATTTATTTTCACTCATTCACTTTACTTTTCGATTTTGAATTGAGGGTTGTTTTTGTAATTTTATACGTTAAGCAGTTGAGTAGTAGGGAGAGATAGATATTTCAGTACGTATTTACGTATGTAAACGTCGTATAAATGCGGGCATATACACTCTTATGTGTATGTCTGTCTGTATGGGTGTTTGTCTGTTCACAATATTTATCCACTTTTAAAGGTTTCTTCCTTCTTAGAAAGTAATTGAAACTGAAGATGAATTACAAATTTTGCAAATATATTTTAATAAATACGTAATGACAAAAATAAAAGTAAAGTTCTTGTAGATAGAAAATAAAATATAAACATATTTGTTTATTTTATATGCCATAAACCGAAAACTTTGAACAAGCTGGGAGGGAATTACTTTTTATTTCTGTTTTTATTAGAGACCTCATTGAAACGAAATAAAAGATGCTTAATTTTTTTTTTGGAATGTGTTTAAATTTATTTCATTTGATTTTGATTTTTTTCAACATTTTTCTTTAATATTCGTAACGTTCTTTGGGATTTTGGTATTACAAGAACGTTTTTCTATATTCTGTTTATGAATTCAAATTTATCTCATTGGTCTCTATTTTGTACAATTTTGTCATAGTTAGTTTCTAGTCTGCCCATTGGTTTTTATTTTTTCCATTGTTTTCTATTTTTCCCATTGGTCTCTATTTTGTTCATTAGTCTCTTTAGTACATTACTTTCTATTTTATCTATTGGTTTCTATTTTGTCCATTGGTCTCTATACTGGTTTGTTTCTTGCATTCTATGTGCGCCGTTTTAAGTTACTTTTTTGTGATTGCAAATAAATCTCTAGAAAAACAACTGTAACACGCATCGCTGAATAATATAACATTCATTCTAAGCTGCAAACTCTTCAATCAGTGTGCGAGTTTCTAAATTAACATTCGTAAAATGGCACAAAATTAATGCTCATTGAGAACAGCTTCAATAAAAATGAAGAGAAATAAGCGCAAGCAGATAAATTCAGAAAGAAGGAGCACATATCCTTTTGGCACAAATACACACACACACACATACTAAAACACATTCGCACAAATTGACGCAGATACACATGCAATCGCATAACCAGTCAGTCAGACAGCTAGAAAGCCATGCAAGGGTGACTCTTTACAGTTGAAAAGAGAAAGAGGAAAAAGATAATGATAATAATTAATTTTCTTTCTTTATCCCCTCTGCAACTCTTTCCGCCCGCTCTCTTACCTCAGCAAGAGCAGCCACAGAGCGCAGGGTTGCTTAATTGGGAAAGCTTCCTAATTAAATTAACTCGTTGGGTGTTTTTGTTTTTTTTTTTGCAATTATTTTTTTAAAAACATAATTTTTTTGATTTTCTATCAAAAAAAAAAGTTAAAGATAAAAATTTCGTTGTGTAAAAAATAACTACCAATTTGTAGTTGGTTTTTGTATAACATGTGTGCTTAGCTACTAATTTCCTTATGTTTCTTTTGTTTTCTGGTGGCATTCTTAATGAGCGAATAATCGGATTTAATGCCACACCATCACCATCGCCATCGCCACCGCAACCACTCATTCAACACTCGCTCAATCGTTCAGACAGTCTCGAAATCAGTCTAACGCAGACAGATAGACGTACATATATCATATTCGAAGCAGCACTGTTCAGCGTGCTGCAAAATTTGCGCCTAATTTTTTGGCTTATTTTTTCCATATTCTTCGATTTTTGTTTGTTTGTTGTTATTTTTAATTTTTATTTTTTTTTGCAGGTTATTGTTTTTTCTTCATGTGGTTGTTGTTGTTTGGTTTGGTCATTGAACGACCTCTTTGTTGAAGCCAATAGACCGTTTCTTAGCAAGTTATTTTTCAAGGGCAGCGCATACGCTGCGACGCAACGTTGAAATAATTAGTAGTAAATAAATGACGCGATGTTTAATTTTACTTAAATTTTTATATATTGTTTCACATAAAGTTGAAAGGAAAGAATGAAAAAAAAAAGGAAGCAGGGAAGGCACTTTTCAGGTTTCTTCTTTGTTTTTTTATGGGATAAGAATGAGCGTTGTTTAAATTTTTAAAGAAATGGAGTGCACCTCAAACATTGCCTGATATGATTTTAATTTTTTTAAAATGATTTTGAACAAGATGCGAGATCTCTGTTTTACAGATCATAGAAATGGGAAATGCTGTGACTATTAGCTTTAGAGAAACCACTGAAAAAATATAGAAATTAATTTGAAACAATGGACAAAATATTGTTTACTTGAGGAAATCAAAAATTGAGAAGAAAATAGAAATAAATGTAGAATATATTAACCAATGGATAAATAGAAACCGATACATATCCTTAGAATATAAACTAATGAATAAAATAGAAACTAATGGAAAAATATAACTTAGAATAAAAATCAATCAAATCAAAATCAAAAAAATATTAATCAAAGAACAAAGTGGTCGTTTTTAAATGAAAAAATAACTAATAGACAAAACAGTAGCTCTTGGTCAAATCACTACTCCCTAGTCTTTCCGATTCAAGGACAACAAACCCCCAGATTTATGCCAACCAAACTTGAAAAGTGTATGGTGATAACTTGTTCACAGCTTAAAGTATAATCACTCATAAAAATTTCAGTATTTTATTTTATAAATATTTATTTTCCTCTACCTGTAATTAACCCACACATTTAACATTGAGAGAGAGAATTACAAAACCCCCTTCAAACGCCCCACTCACGCCCATGTCGAATCGCATTCTGTGCAATTTTTGTGCCTGCCTTTTTCAGCATAAGATTAATTATGCACATAATTAAACTATAGTCATACTAGTTAAAATGATAATTATCATCGAATAAAGTAGTAACAAATTTTTAGTTAACAAAAGCAACATTTTTAATATAACAAAAGCAACAACTAGTTACTTATGAAAAAAGTAACAATAAATTATTAAAAAATATTTTTAACAATACATCAATATTCTTTACTAATTTATTAACAATTATTATCAACATTTTGTATATAAACTAATTTATTATTTATAATTAACGCCAAACGAACAACATACAAAATCAATTCCTTTTTCAAAGCAGCACAATAACAACAAAAACAACAAAAAACGCATTAATAAAATTTATTTATTAAATAAATAAATTATAACAACAACAATAAAAACCGCAACTATCAACTAAAAAAAAAAATAATACTTTGTATCAAAATGTTAATGAAATAATTATGAAAAAGTAGTAAATAGGTAGTAAGTAGTAGGTAGCTAAAAAAGAAGAAAGAACAAAAGTAGACAACTTTTGCAAAACGCTCGTGTAAATCATTCAGCAATGAGCGTAAATAAATATTATGACCAAATACTCGTTTAATTATTTAATTAATGTATGTAGTGGCAAATGGAAAAGAAAAAAGGGTTGCCAGGGCATTAATTTAATACGTATAAATGTTTAGCTTCTGGGAGTTTTTTTTTTTTGTCTTGGCGCCAAGTCTCACATGTAAAGGTAGAAGGAACATAGCTTTCATTCGAATCTCAGCCAACATCGAAACCACCTTTGCCCAATTTCTTTTAAGAACTTTACCCGAAAATACTATTTCGCAATAATCTGGATTAACCGTTAGAAAGAAGTACCAACTGTCTTCGTAAACAATGCTTCTCATAGTAAAATATTTAAGGTCCCTGAATCTCAAAATCATTCAATACCAATTTAAAAAAGAAAAATTTACCCTGAAAAGTAAAAATTTGGTCACCGAACTCATCTCTCAATAGCTCTTATATTTTATTCTGCTACTCATCAGCAACGAGAAATGAGCTCCGTCGCTGAACACAATTTTTTAGTAAAAAAAAAAGAATCTTCCACCAGTTTTTCTAAGGCCCACTCACCGAAAATTGGACGCTGTGGCAGATCGCTCGGCTTTAGTTCTTGAGTGAGCTGTATTTTATACGCTTTGAGACCATAACCATTGAGTAAAATATTCGACATAGTAATACCATCACAATTGGTGCGAAAGGTGTCGAATGGACAAATCATGGTCTTCATCAACACTGTCGGCTACGGCAGCAATATTTTCCTCTGTACGCACTCTACGCACATTAGTAGATGGATTGATTTGGAATTGGTGCGAAATTTTGTTACAATAGCTTGATTTATTTGCTCAGTATGTTCTCGCAGAGCACGAGCTTTGATAACAAAAATCAATAATTTATAAGCGTTGTTCAGGTATAAGTTTTTGATATATTATAAATATGTTATATTCTTAATCCTTAACTCTTTTTTAGGTGAAAAAAACCATAGTAAATCTGTAATAAACTGTTTATTAGGCGTTTGGAAAGAACTGTAACTCCCTCTGTCAAACACTTAATATTTCTTTCACCTTCCTCAATCGAGGCTTTCCTTCTTTAGCCAAGACTAGTGGAAAGTGAAGCTGGGCATTTACAGTGCAGTGCGATTTACCATTTTAGAATTAAATTCACAGTTGTTAATTGACACTAGTTTCTGAGCGTAGTACTGGCAAAAAAATTTGCAATTAAAAGGCATCACATTTATAGTGTAAGTGTACGGAACGAAACGAAAAAAAAACAATTCCACCAACAATCCGTACGGACCGGACCGAACAAAGAAGGCTTTAGTATTTTGCTCTATTTTCAATCCGCAAAATACCATTGCTTTCTGAAGTTTAAGTATATAATGACGTTAAAGTTCTCCAGTTTTCTAGACCTAAGGAACGATTTAAACGTTTCAATGAGAACTTTCCCTTATGCCTGGTTTTCACTATGTCAAATTCAAAAAAATTTGCCAGCAAATTTCATATGGGAAATTCTCTCGTTTTCTCTCTTTGACAGCAAATAGCATTAGAATGAGAATTTTTTTTTGTCCATACTGGAACATTTTTTTCGGAACTATTATTTTTGGTTTGTTTCTGTCAAGTATTTATCCCTTTCAGATAATTTCCTCAGGCATTATAGTCGTCGTTGCTCTTGAATTAAAAGCCTTTTGAAGGAACGAAGAAGAAATTCGTCCAACCCAATAAATAAAGATTAAGAGCTATATTGAGGGCGAAGGGAGGAATGTGTACCATTACAAGGCTTTAAGTCATTTTGTATTGTTTATAATTCAAATAATCCCAGTTTTTATTAATGGAAAGACGGAGTTTGGATATTGGGTGGTTCTACCTGCGTGGAAGCGTCACTGTTAAAAACCATAAATCACTTTCCTTGCAATCGAAATTTAAAATCCGTCTCTGTGGTTATAATTATGCATACAGTTTCTCAATAGTAATTGCTTTAAATTATTGTCTTGCCTATTTGCCCAAGAGAAAGCAATTAATTTAAGCTAATAAATTATATATGTATCAAATCCCAATTGGAAATACGTTGATTTTGCTGCTACCATTCCCCAATAATTTTCAACGACCACGGCCTCCTCCCTCCCCTGTTTATGACTAAAGCCATACACATAAATGTTATAATTAAATTGTGTGTTTGAGGTTTGAGTGTGTGTATTTTGCATACTTTTGAAATGCTGGAAATGAACGAAGCACATTTCATTGTAATTTAATTATTTACCTACAATTTCTAGAAAATATACTTTTTATACTATTATTTTGTTTTTAATTTTAGTTGACTTTAATTAAGCTCATTTGTACTTGACCAAAAAAAAAAAAAAACAATTTACGCGATTTCTTCGTCTTGTTCTTGAATACATATGTACATACATATGTACATTGACTATACATATGCATGTACATAGGGATATATTACATATCAAAATAAAATAGCATAAACATAATAATTTATGTGTAGCAACCAAAACAATAATAATAAAAAAAAGAAGAAAAAAAAACATTAAAATCGTATACAAATTTTTTCGACTCGGTTTGTGTGTGAAATACGAAACGAAAATGTTGACGACACAACAAAAACAACATCAACACCGCTGAATGTTGTCGGTCGTCCATCTGAAAGTACCAAATCCATTCATATGTGAAGCACATGAAGTATGTAAAGTATATGCGATATGTGTAGCTAATAATTCAGATTTCAAACTCAAAACAATTCGAAAATTTGCTGTGGTTTTTTTTTTGTATATTACGTTTAAAATTCAAGCCGAAAGAAGTATTTATTTATTTATTTTTTAATTTTATTTGGCGATATTAAATACAATAAGAAAAACAATAAAAACAGCACGGGTGTGCTCATTAGTTAGATGAGAGAGAGAGAGAAGGAGAGAATCAGAGAGATGAGAACTAACAGCAGCAAAAATATTAAGAGTATGTACTATATGAACTAAATAAAGCAACAACACACCGAACGATATTGAACTGAAACGAAGCGAAACGTATGGAAATGAAATGTACTGTAAAATTAAAGAGAACGAAACCGAATGAGAACGAACAAAATAAGTCAATAAAAATATACCAAATAATAATAACAAAAACAATAATAATACTGAAAAATTTCATGTAAAAGTATACAACAAAAACAAAGTGGCAACTCTAGTTGTGTTTGTTGTTGTTGTATTCCGTTGGGTTTGCAAAATGCTAATGTAGAAAATAAAAGAAGAAAAATACAAGAAACACAACAAAAATGTTTTTTGTATTTTGGTATTTTGTGTTTTTGTTTATACATTTATTTGTCTGACGTCTCTACTAACGTCGTCGTTATCTTCGTCCATTTGTGACTTGCTGTGCGCCTGGTAAAATTGAGTTGCTTTTTATTCATTTTACTAAAAAAGTCTTTCAAACTTGACGTTTTCTCTTTAAAAATATTAAGTGAATATATGAAAAATACTTTTGAGAACACAAACAAAAATAAATAAAAAAAAAATTTAAAAGATTTTCGTGTGCATGCACATATAAACGTTGAACGAATTGAATTTTATGCGAATGCATTTTAAAAATACGAATTTTAGAATAATTTAAGTGTAGAAAAATTACATATGGTTGAATTAAAACATTTAAAAATCACTAAAAAAAATAAAAAAATAAAAATATTATTAAATGTATAAAATAATATTGCTCCAATGACGCTAATTCACATTCATTTTTATAATGCAAAGTTCAGTTCCCAGTGAGCGCAAAATTTTTTTATAAAGTAAATTGTTTAGAAAATTTTTAATTAAGTGTTCCTTCCATTTCAACAAATTATTCTGAGTGAGCTATCTTAATATTTATTTATTTTTGAACTGTATTACTTTTTAACACATTTACGCTCACCTTCACTCGACGCTCTCTTCTTCTTGTTCCTTCTCTCTCTCTTACTCTCTATCACATTCACTTCTTACTCTTTTCAACTTTACACCCAAGAAAACAAAAGTGGAGGCACTCATATGTCAGAGCTTAACGCAGAGTTATTTAGTACTTAGTAACTCAAATTCAACTACACTTACTTCATAATAAATATTTTTAATTTTAAACTCATTCATTTCGCCCGGAGGAACTCGTCACAATATTTCCAAAGATTTCTTTGCGATTTACTGATTTGATTTGAAGCGTTGTTTTGATTCGATTTTGTTGTGATTTTCCTTTTTGCTTTTTTGAGTTTTTAGTTTCATTTTCTATTTCTTTTATTTCTACTTCTTACTTTTTTGTTTTCATTTCATTTTTATTGCTCAGTTCTAGTGTTTTTGACGTTTTCTTTACTGCTGAACCCAAGCGTTTCTTGAACTTTTTGTTTACTCTTTTCACTTTTCAGTCACACGAAATTGTCACTTACTCTCTTATTTGCATTTTACGATTCTGATGCCGCTATAGTTTGAGAAGAGCATATTTTAGATAGAAAATCAAAAGTTTCGTCTGATTGCGCTATTTCTAAAGGTTTCCTCTACTTCTGGGAATTAGAAAATTCAATAGAAGTGAAAAATAATTCCAAAAAGTTTACAAAAAGTTGAGATTGTAGAGGAGAAAAGAGGATGGTGAGAAGATTAGGCCTCTTCCCTCCTTCAAAAAGTATTTTATTTGAAGAGAAACGATTATAAAGACTGATATACTTATTAAGAAGGGCAGGGCTTTAACCCCAGCCCTTTAAAACTAACTAGCTCTCAAAAAAGGATTTAAAATTTACAAAAACTTTTTGTCTCTTAAAAAGTGAGTAATATATTTTTCAGCGCTTTCAAATGAAGTAGGCGTCAACTGACACTGTTAACTCAAGTCTTCATTAAAAAATATATGAGAAATGCCAAATGGACTGCAATTTTCTGCTGTTTACAAAAGCAATCGATTAACAAGTCTGAAGTATAAAGTACGTGAGGAGCATTTTTTTAATTACTTTCATATTAATTTTTTAATTAATTTACATTCCGTTTAATTTAAGCGTGTAAAAAATATTGCAAATAATAAAAAATAAAAATATCAGAAGAACATCAAAAATCAACTGTATAAAATCAACAAACAAGTGCAATTACAACTGCAATGTAAGAGCAGCAGCAGCAGCAGCAACAACAACAACAACGACAACAGCAGCAATTGTGTAGACAGACAGTAGGTACGTAAAAAAGCGAGCAATACATCTGACTACTTAATTTCATTTTCACAACAGACATACAAACGTTTTGCATTGCTTCCTTTCTGCACCATTGCATTTAACAAGCAGAAGCGATAGTAGCAGCAATTGCCAGCTGCATGCTCGCTAGATGGATGGCTGACTGGCTGGCTGGCTGGCTGACTGACTGACTTGCTGTACATATATGTGTAGGTACGTATGTGTGAGCAAACACAGATGTCTCTCTGTTGGCGAATATGAATTCGCGCATCACATCCACAAATGCAACCAGCAGTCAGCAGCTTTAGAAGCAAATTGTCCTCATTGTCCTCCTCATTGCTTGTGTGTGTCTCTGTGTGTTGCTAGCAACATTTACTGCATGCAACAGCAACTTGCAGTACTAATTTCTGTTCTGTTCTGTTTTTTTTTGTTTTTGCCTTCCTCACACACATGTGTGTGGTTCTGGCTACATCTGTTGTCTGCCTGCCAGTGGCTGCCACTGGCCGCACTGCATTTTGTCGCTCAACTTCTTTCATTTGATACCTTATACTTCTTTTGCTGCTGTTGGTTGATGTTGCTCTCTTGATGTCATGTGTCGTCTGTGTTGTTTGGTTCATCTGCAACATGCAGAGGGCGCCACTGTTGTTGTTTCATGCCACCAACAGATGGGAACGCAGCAAAATGAGGACAGGATTTTGTTGCACTACAATTACGCGCAACTCCACTCCAATGCTGAGTTGTTGCTGCAGCTGCACAAGAAAAAATAAAAAGCCACAAGAAGAAGAAAATGTAAGAAATTGTTGCAAACACTTTACATTTCACAATTGCAGCTCACAGAGGAAAAACAACACAACAAGCCAAAAGGAAGTTGCAAAAAGGAATAATAAAAAGAAACCGGTTCACTTTGCAATTCCGCATACGCGCCACCGCGGCCGCCACAGCGCGTTATTCAAAGCAAGCGAAATAGTTGTAGAGAAAAAGAAACTAGTAGTTGTAGTTGCACTTACTAGGAGATGGTTGGATGGATGGATGGGAGAAAATTGTACTTGCATCGTTGGTGTTGTTGTTTTTGCTGCTGTTGCTGCCTCTCTTCCTGTTGTCGTCGTTGCTATTTGTTATATTATTCATTATTTACTTAGTTTTAGTGTGTGTTACTTGCAATTGTTGCTGTGCTGCTGGTTGCAATGTTGCGGCGCACTCATGTTGCGCTTGTAGCAGACGCATTTTTCCATACGGCAGCAACGTTTTTTTTTTCATTTTTTTTTGTTTTCTTGCTGTTTAGTGTCGCATGAGTGCAAGTTGCAAGCGCAACAGCAACAACAACAAACAACATGTTGTTCCTTGATGCCTTCAGTCAGCAGATGCAACCATGGTGGATGACGTATGGTGTTGTACTTAGGGTATGCCATAAGGAGGTGGCAGGAATACAAGCATGTTAAATGCATTGCTGTTTCTGCTGCTTGTTGTTGCTTTCCCCTCTTTTGCTTCTTTCCCCTCATTGTGTTTCTCGAATTTATAACTAGGGGGTAATTTCAATAATGAAAATGTATTTTTTATTTCTTTTTTTTCTTGGTTTCAAATAGTAGGGTTGATTTGTTGTTGTCGAAAGGGGAAAATGGAAGGGGGCATCGTTGGATTGCGTGAAATTATTATACCCGCGTATACTAGAGCACTTCATTAACATTAAATGTTAATTTATGAAATTGCCAATATATTTGCAATTTTATTACTTTTTTTTATTTTTTTTAATTAACAACATAAAGGCATCAGATATCGTTTAAACTTTTGAATTTATAAATTTATAAAGAGTTCAAATGTTTTTTCCATAGTTTTTGTGCAGTCAGGCATTCTGAGGTCAACATGGAGCAATGGTTAGTGTGCTGGACTGCTACGCCGAGTGCCCGGGTTCGATTATAAGCACGGCAAACCTTCAAGAATAAAAATTGCATAAGAGCAACATTTCATTTCGCCGTTCGGATTCTGCATAAAACTATGGTTCTTTCTATTTTTGTATAAATAGATGAGAAAAGCTTAGGCCCTACATGGGCTGTTGTGCCATACAAAATAAGAAGAAGACATTCTTAGCTTTGAAAAGATATTTATAAAAATTCTGTGGAAATATTGAAAATCTTTCAGTGACAAAGTGATAATAAATGAAGTGGTTCAAACCTTCGTCCAATTCTTCCATAAATCAAACGACTAAGTGGTAGAAGAAATAGATCTACAGGTCGTTCAAGTTTCTGTTATCGTACCCAGATCAATTTCATTCAGTCTTAGCAAAGAATATAACAAATCTACAAGGAGATTTGAATTTTGATGATTTTAACTCTATTGGGCTTTTGTATTACAAATGAATAAACAAAATTACAGGGCTGAAACAATTTTGACAAATCAAAGAAAACCGTTTTCTAGATGTTTAAGCATTAAATTAAGCCATCGACCAATACCCGAATATGTTTCATATTTTGATGAATCTTTGACTACCTAGACGAATATATTTATTTTCTACTGTTTCCCAACACTTTCGCTGCTGCTCACTACTGCTAGCTAGTTTAAAAAATAATAACTCTTAAATATGAATATTTTCGAAACACTACAGCTACGCAAACTGCACGCTACATTAAGGAAGTTTTTGGCAATGAATTGATTTCGCCACAGACGGCGTCTCGTTGGTTTTCTAAATTCCGAAATGGAGATTTTGATCTATCACATGCACCAAGCAGTCGATCTAAAATTAAGTTAAACAATAATGTTCTTCTGAAAGCAGTTGTGGGTGCTAACCTAGCTGAAAGTGATTGGTGGACGGCAGCGATATTAAGGGGTGAGATCGAAAAAATCTTAACGTATATAAAATTCAATAATTTTTAAACGGTTGATCTTAGAGTTTTGATTTTTTTTTATTTAATTGATAAAATTTTACAAATTACAAAAAATATAACTTTGATAGTTCTAACCACTATTTATGAACTCGTGTACCCTTTTCGGTAAGCCTTCCATTAGAGATTTGACAGTTGTTTCATACACATTTTTGGAACAGCTTGCCCATCTACTTTTAAAATCTTCGATATTTTGGGATACCTTTTTTGTGCTCTTTAAGTTTTTTTTCACAAGAGCCCAATATCTCTCTCCACTGGTCTTAGCTCCGGACAATTTGGAGGATTGAGATTGGCCTCTCTTGGTACTTTGATACCACTCCAGAGCTTTCTTGCCGTAGTGACATGATGCCAAATCGGTCCAAAAATATGTGGACACATTGTGCTCTCTTATAAAAGGAAGAAGTATTTTTTTCAAACATTCTTTGATGTGTATTTCGGTATTTATAGAGCCCACTGTAACAACTGCATATAGCTTGCCATACCAGGAATTTTTAAGGAAATTTTGTCTGCTTTTGGATTCTAAATTGTTCTTCGACATATCCTCGAGCAACAGCAATATAAAAATTTTGACCCGGAAGCTGCGTAAAATCTGCCAGTACATACGTTTCGTCGTCCATTATATAACATGAATATTTTTGTATGAAATTCGATTTTAATTTCCGAGCCCTACTTTTGGCGTCTAAATTTTTTGCAGCATTCCTGTCTGGAACTTTTTGGACTTTGTATGTTTTCAAACCTGCATTGGCTTTAACTTTTCGCACCAAATAGTCAGAGCACTGGGCTAACCGGGCGGCTTTTCTACCAGATGTGTTTGGAGATCTTTTTAATATGCTTTCTATTTTCTTGGCTTTCCCAATATCATGTGGTCCTTGTTTTCTTCCCGTACCAGGTTTCCTATCGATGCTCAAATTCTCCCGAAACTGTTTAATAACATTGGAAACAGTTTGATGGCAGACCTTCAATTCTTTGGTCAATTTTTTGTGGGACCAATTTGGATTTTTTTGAAAATTTTTAATAATCTTAAGACGTACTTCTTTTTCTTCACTCATTTTGATCAAATTCATAATAAATCAACAAGTTTGTCATTAAAACAACAACTGACATTAAATTTTACTCCCAAAAAAAATTATTAGGTAAAACGTGTGTTAAGATTTTTTCAATCACACTCCCTGAACGTTGACAAGAAAACCATATTCCGACATTTCGAAAAAATAGAAATTAAAAAAAAATTTATCAAGCGCATATATCTCACGAATTAACCGATCAAAGAAAGAAACGACGAATCAATGCTTGCCTTTCATTGCACTTGACTAGTGACTTGTGGTAAAAAGGGGATCCAGTATGATAATCAAAAGTGATGGTTAGATACTGAAAGATGCCCCCGCTTTCAGCCTAAACCAAGAATTCGCCAAAAGAAGGTAATAATGACTGCTTGGTGGTCTAGCTCAAGTGCTATCCGCTACTCTTTCATGAGACCTAGCACATGAATCACACTACATCGGTTATCGAAAATGATGGAAAATTGGGTTGAGAAGCAGCCATGCAATCATGGCTGCAATAGATCAAAGCTACTGCTTCTGCACGGCAACGCTCCTTCACATACAGCTCAAAAGACGGTAATGAAGCTTTGAGAGTTGGAATTGAAAGTTCTTCAGCATCCATTACCACTTTTTCAGAAATTTCAACAACTTTCTGATTGGAAAACAATACAAAACCAAGGAGGATGTTAAAAATGGGTTCCGGCATTTTATCATCTCCTGTACGGCAGATTTCTTTAAGAGTGGTATAAAAAATTACCAGAAAAATAGCAAAAGTGCAATTAGACAGAAAGTGCATTACTATTCTCTGCTGTTTCAAAATCACTGTGATTAGTGCAAACAACCTGTCGTGATATTTTTTCTCTATGCTAATGCTACATCAAATTTTTGGTAGGCAAAAAAGTCCTTTGGAGGGTAACTCAGCTGAACTCAGCTAATTCAATATATATTAGAATATAATTTGTTACAGAAATTCAACTAAAAATACCAGAAATAAACCGATTCTGATTTGCCGAACTTTCTTCCCTTGATAGGAGATGCATTTTTTTCTTTCGTTCATTCATTCATTCACATTCGAAACGTTTCAGCTTAAAAACTAATATTTTGTTTTTCAAAGCAATTTGTCATGTACTTGTACATAATTTCGCAAAGTGATAAATTTACTTAATGCTTTTTGCACTAACACCAGCATAGAGTCTGCTCAATCTATGGTCCGTGACACTCTTGGGGATTGATACACTTTGATTTATTTTATATTTTTATATTTTATTACTGTGTGCAATCAATATAATGGAGACATTAGCTGTGAATAAATAATGATTATGGTTTATTTATGTTGATAGTATTTTACTAGAAATTGTTAAGTAACTTCAACTAATGCAATGTAAATGAGCAGAAATAGAAATTCTTAATAAAATCACACAATCACTTCAAGCAGTTACTAATCCAATAAACTTAATATTTTATGATACCAATGAAAAGCCAATTTAATTAGCCAAAGTAAAATAAAACAATATTGTAAAAAAAAAAATAAAAATAAAAAACGAAAATAAGAAGAGTTTAATGAAATTAAAATCATGTCTACTAGTTACTAGTGTGTACTACACAATTTAATGAATATAACTTTGGTAAATACTTATATATAAATTTCAAGCATTTCTCTACTGTCTGTGTGTCTGTCTGCCTGTTTATCTGCCTGACTTTAGTCACAGTTACAGTCACAGGCTACAGCTGCTTCTTCTACTACTATTACATACTACTTCAAAATAATGTACCATACCATACAACCAGCAACATCATACAACATCAAACAAAGTAGAGCGAGCTAGTATATGTTTGGGTATATGGACAGACACTCTACACCCTGCTGTATGCATACATATATATACCTACGAGTATACACTACCCAAGCAGATAGTTTGGCATTAGTACATACTCGTATTCTGTATATTTCTGTGGCTGAAACTGCGCATGTGCACAAAAACCAAACAAAAACGAAACGAAAATGAAAATTATATACGGTATTTTTGCAGTCCCGGACACGCCGATGGTGATGCACACGGAGTGTTGGCTTGGCTGGCTGGCTATAGCTATGGCATATACATAGAAAATCAAGCACAAAAAACCAAATACAATATAAAATTCACCAAAGTGTACACAATTAAGCTAATTGGAGGGATATATGTGCATATGTAGTGCCTACCTACAGTCAGCTTGAAATATATATGCAGGCAATAAAATACAATATTGCGCTACATTTTAGTAATTTTTGTTTCCTCTGCACCGTAAGAAGCAACAACTTTTAATTGTCGTCTGGTATATGTGTCGAGTTAAAAAGAATCGGGAGCAAAAGTTAATTGTATAATATCTTCCAAAGCGAACTGATTCTAGAGAAACTTGGAGGATAAGTTGCGGCTGTAAAAACCAATAGAGCAGTCTACAACCTCGACCACTTTATCTTCGTCACTGTTTTAATAGAATTGAAATTAATTTCGCGAACTCTGCAAACCTTGCGAACTTTGTACTGAGATTTATGGAATACGAATAAATCTCGCGAACTATAAACCAAGATTTATAGAATTCGGATGAGTCTCGTAAAATTGGCGAATTTTATCAACTTTGTTGCGAGGTTTTTGAAATACTTCGGAATATCGCAAACTCTCCAAAGTTTGAACCGATGTTTATGGAAAATGAATGAATCTCGCGAACTCTGTTAGCTTTGGACCGAAATTACTGAATTGAATAAAAAAGTTAGTTTTACCTCTATTGATATTTCTGTTTTGATGCATACAAATAAAAGAAAAAATACTGATTAACCCAAAAAAACCCCCTCGTGGGATTGGATGTCAAATTCTGAAATTCTGGAAGTCAGACAATCGCTTTTTTTTGTTTAAATGAAAACTGTTTATATGGGAATTCGATAGGAATCTGTTACCTTTCATTTCTGATTTTGACTATGTAAAAATGCATAAATTAATGCCTAAGTATCTGAATTTCTAGGTAAAAAGGTCGAAAGTGAATAGTTAATAGACCTCATCTCTTTTACTTTCTTTGATATATTCAATTTAAGTTAGCAATGACGTGACGTCTTCTTCTTATGTCTTTCCAAGATCTTAAAATTTGTGTTGGATCTCTCAACCGACCACTTTCTGTCTCGTATTTTTAGATGTAGCAGAATTTTATATAAATTATTAACCAAGTGACATCTGTGTCCTTCTGAAGGTGGTTTCGTAATTTTCCTAAAAATAAGTTCCATTCCAATATATTTTTTTTTTTTAAGAGGCTGTCGAGGGACGCACTCAGGCCAGAACGGCCCATTGTGATATAAAATGGTTGGACCTACGATTTAACTCCGGTACCGAACGGCGTTGTGTCAATTTGTTGTCACATCACTTGGAGGTTTTACCATTCACTTCATATCAATAGTGAATCTAAAAAAGTTATGAGAATTAGCTATCAGACCAAGACGGGAATCGAACCCGCAACCTCACGCGTAAGAGACTACCCACTAGACTAGTGAGGTAGTTTTCAAAACATTACTTGCGATGTGGCTTTCGATTTATCAATGGGCAATTCTGACTGAACTAGTGCTAGTTTCTGTGGCACAAGGGATATATAGGTGAAGTGCTGTGTACAAGGTCCCAGGTTCAATCTGGAGAGCACATAAAACTAAATTTTCCTCACTGCTTTACTATTTGACTAACAATGGTAAAACTTCAAGAGTGACTAATTCATTTTACTGTTGGGATACTGGAGCTCATTAAACTTTAGGCCCGACAAAACTAGGCCTAAGCCAGGAACGGAATGTTATGCTTCACATATTTGATCGATTGTAGGGTTAAAATAAAACTCGTGCTTCGTTTCAGCACCAGATCTAACTCACTCACTCGTCGTAGTCAGCGTCATCGTCATCGTCATCATAATCATGAAAAAGCGTAGCTGAAACCAATAATTTTAATGAATTCGAGACACAGCAACAAAGCAAAAGACGACGAATTCTGCTACGAAGTAGAAGAAGAAGAAAAAAAGATAAAAAAAGCTCATCTTACATATGGATGGATGGAAATAAGTATCTACACACACACACACACTCACACTAAGGCATTCCCACATACATACATATAATCCGAAAAGCAGGCAGCAAAAGTGTAGGTAGTGCTAGTTACTTCTAAAAGGTATTACACTCTCATACTTATGTAGGGTTGCATTCATATGCTTGTGGAGTAAAAGTGTATGCAACACAACGTGAGCGAGTACCCTGTGTAGTTAGCCAGTCAGCGTATCTACAGAATATTCCCCTAAAGTGTGACTACGACTGCCGACGAAAGAGCCAAAGAAAAGCATTTTCTGTTATAAATATATAAAATATATATATAATAATAATAAAATAATACTTTTTTAACAATAGATAAAAGCGGATCTTTCTCGCAAATTAGAACAGGCGCACAGCAATTCGCTGTAGGTAAAGTTTTATCCAAGATATTTTTGTGCTGCCATTGTTTACATTGGCTGGTTGAACTTTTCCTCCCCAAATAGAAACAGCAGTTGTGTTGCTGCTGTTGCATTCTGAAGTACAAAATACTATAGAGAGCTTTAGAATTTTACATATTTACTTTGCGTAGCGTAGCTCTGCTGCCTCCAGCTTGCTACACAGTACATACCTTTTTTCTACTACTATGTACTTGCTGCTACACATTACGACGTGGTTGAGTATGACATTTTTGCTGTACTTGTTCCCTTATGTTTTTGGTTCTTTCTTTCGATATTCAATGCAAATTAAAATGAAATATCATATAGCACCAGTCACCAGAGTCCGGTGCTGCTGCAGCATTTTTCTCAATTCCTGTTAAATTCCGATAAAATTCACTTTTTCCTCTTATGCGCAATGTACATAGAAATTGTTTTGTTTATAGCATGCGAGAGAAAAAGTCTGTCGTACTTGCTTGCCTTGCCTCTTTACTTAGTTATTTCCTCATCTATAAATCGCTGGATGTAAATCGTTTTTCAGTTTCGAAGGCATAAACCCGTGGCAGTTAATATATTTATGAGGTTTTGTTATAACGTTCATTTGTAGCATACCTACATTTTGTGTACATTTTTGTGTGTGGTGTGGATTTTAAATATCTACTACACTTTTTCATCATCATCATCATTCATTTGCAAGTGCCAGCTATTTTATTTTCTGCTCCTATACTTTTATACTACATACTATTTCTATGTATATCCATAGTTAGTGTTAGGTGTACACAATTTTCGCACCATTTTGAATTCCTACGAAATTTATTAGGTGCACAGAAATTTTTGTGAAATATTTTTACATTTCATAATGTTGCTGCATGTACGTGTATAATAATTTTCCTTTTTCTTTTGGTTTTGTTTCTGTGAAAAGCTCGAAAAATTTTTCCGTTGGCGCCATCGCCATCACCAGGGAAAATTCTATTTCGTTTTTCCTTTCTCCTCCACTAACATTTGGCGCCAATTAGAAATTGTAATCACATTTCCTCTATCCTCTCAAATTCATAGAAATAGTAGCAAAAAGTTTAGGCAGGACATTGTAGGTCGTAGTGGGAAGTTTAATGCGAAGTGTAGTAAAAAGTTGTGGAGCGAGAACGTAATAAAAGTGTAAAAGTTTTGCTTCTTGAGAGCATTTCCAGAACTTACGCTTAAACTTTACTTCTGCAATTTAATGACACGTCTCCATGGAATGCATCTTTCCCTTCACGCTTTCCCGGGATCCTAAACCATATAAAATATAGTAAATTTTTCTGGTCGTAAAAAATTGTGTTTTTTTTATTCTTAGGCAATTAGTTTGGCACGAAAGTAATGTAAGGCATAGCCCTTTATGCAGTGGGTATAAACTTTTCTTTAAGTACTCTCTTTTGAACAGCACTTCTTCAAAATCAATGTATGCCCAAAATCTAATTTTATTGACTTACACCATTTTTGCCCTCAATGGCTTAAGTAAAGCAAAAAAAAAAAAATAATACCAGGGGAGGGAGGGGGGGAAATAAATCTGCAGACCTATTTACATGAACTTTTGCAACGCCCATCATGATAACGTTTTGTAAGAAGTTGAAGTATATTTTATTTATGTTACCCCCCTCGTTTTTGATTTTATAAAATTTTTACTAACTTTTGCTCCGAAGTCCTCTTTAGAATATTTACTTAATCAAAATAGAGAGCAAAGGGAGGGTCTAGAGCAAAAGTTAGTAAACATTTTAAAAAACTAAAAGTCCAGAAGAAAAGGAGCTCTTTAAAAAAATAATAATGCCAAATTATCTTGTGCTTACCCCCTCTTCTCAAACAACCCTGTCATGCTGATCTTAAAATCCCTCCTTTGGACCCGCTACTGACCGAAATAACAACGGACCGGGAAAGTAAAACTTTGTTCGCTTTTTCTTATATGGCACGACCAAAAAATCATATTATGACGATTATTCGTTTGCTATAATATTTCTAACGTTTCATTTGTTGTTAGTGATGTGACGAATCGAATATTTTTTTAACTCGAGTAAAAAAATACCTCAGTTCAAGTTTGCACGATTTTGACGAGCTGTCCACTTAATTGTAACTACGGAAAAAAATTAACTCGAGTTTGCTGAGTTACCAGTTCAATAATCACAGCGAATAAGAATAAGAATGTGCCGTGTAAAACAAGCCGAATGTATTTATTTCAAAATGGCTTTAAATAGTTTTATATTCGCAGTTTATGCTATTTTTACATATCTTCAATATCAAAATAAGTGTAAAAGAGCAAAAACATAAGATGTCACAATTAGAACTCATTCTATATTTTTTAATATTTTTTTTAGTCGACTCTTTTCATTTCTTATTCTACCTCATCAACTGGCTACAGCTCAAAAATTTGACTAGAGTTGATTCGATTATATTTTTACTCGAGTTAGCGAATAAATAATACTCGACTCGTCGCATCACTAGTTGTTGTTCCTTACCAGTATGTATGCTCCAAAACGAGTACTTCCTGGTTAATCATCGCAATCTAGCAGTCTTCATCGTGCCTTCCTTTTTTTTTATAATGTGTGAATCAACATGTTTATTCCTTTTTTTTTTAGAATATTACTGTCGTTCGCTACCGTTTCGTTTGTCATATCAACCTTAAGTTGTAAAAACCCTACATACATATATATTGAACATTTGTTTCAGAACGTTCAAAAATTAACTAATCTAATCGCGTTGTCATTCCCACTCCCTCACTCGCAAGCTATTAAAACTGTTAGTCGTTTGTCATAGACAAACAAAAATAATTTGCTAAAATTGATAGTCTGGTGCAATGTGCGACGATGAGAAACGAGTGCCTGACCAACGATTTTACTCAACCATCTAACTTTATTGAAATATGAACCTTAGAGATAAAACTCTACTATATTTTATGCACTTACAGCTAAGTAGAGCTTCCATAACTTCCCAATTTTATAATTACTCAAAACCACAACTTTCAATTTAGTTTTTACGCTTTTTTAAAAATTTCAAATGAGACAACAGCAACACCAACGAGACAACGAACGACCCCAAATGAAAACAACAACAATAAAAATCATTTTATTATCTACAATGAAATAGAATAAAATCAAGAAAACATTCATACATATATGACAACACCACCATCAACCCAAACAGCAACAATAAAAAGCAACAAATTTCAAATCAATTTTAACACTCACAGCGCTCACTGTTCGAGCTTACTTGGCATCGCATCGTATACACTCTCAACATGCGCGTCGCTCGTGCGTCACCGAAATACAGTGAAGTTCTTCGTGTTTGGAGGGTGAGAAGGGAGTATGTACTCTTTCACTGAATACTATCGCAAGATTGAGAGTAGGCAGCACTGCTATTGCTTACTTGATACTTCCAACCCATGCAAACGAACGTATGAATTAATCAACGAACGAGCGAACCAGCAACAACAACATGCATTCACTTATGCAGACAATACACTCAATCGTCTTCTTGAAATAAATAGTGAGGAGTAAAAAAACAACAACCACAACGAAAAGCTCTTGAAAAAAATACCAAAGTGTTTTGGACTCTTGCTACCAACCAACACTCGATTTGCTGTCTGCTACTTACTGTGCGCCTAGTCGATTTTGCGATAGACGCGCAACGTTTGCTCGCCGTCATCGCATTTTGTAAGCTACGTCTGTCGTATACGCGCTGCGCCGTGCTTTCTAAGATCACAACGGCAATATAAGAAGCGAGTTGAGCGGCAACGACCACGCTGCGGCGCCGTTTTCTATCTAACTACTACACGCGATGTCGAATACCGTAGCGTCGTCAATGCGTTTTCATGCGCCAATGACGCGCTAGCAAGCTTTCGGCGATTCGGCTCATTCCGCAACAATTACTGTGCCGGTTGCTAACATTTAGTAAGCGTTAATATGAAGCGCGTTTGTTCATAATGCCGGCATTTTTTCTTTTGTTTAGAGTTTCGCAGCTGTTGGAAAAACATATTATATTATAGCTAAAACTATTTGTGTACGTTGCATTCCTGTATGCTTGCTTCGAAGCGTTTTTCTCTACGCCTTGACTACGTAGAGCACTGCGTAGGTTCCGTCAGATAGCAGCAGAAGCAGTAACGGCGTTATTTTCATCAATTTCATCATTATCGCCGTTGTCGTCGCATACCCACAGCCGTTATCTTACCGTACGCCGTGTGTAAAACACGCGTCTATCCAAACGGACGTCGGCATTGCTGTATTGTTTCGTGCTTTACGTACACGACTGAATTTTATTTGTTGCGCTTCTCCTCCATATTGAAAATTGGGAACTAGGGAAAGCAAATGGTTTGTTGGCTTATTGAGAATGAGCATACATGTGAGCAGATTCTGTGAGTGTTTTCGCTGTGTGTTCTGTGCGAGAAACTCTCATGGGTGAAGTTGTTTGTTATTCTTTTGAATCCACCAAACACTTTCGTGGCTTATGTTTATGTTAAGCAGAGTAGAGGTATCATACATTACCCCAAGCTAAGGATTAGATAGATTACTAAGGAACTTGAAGAGGTGAATGAAAGAATGAAAACAAAAAGTTTTTGGATGATTGCTTCCCACAATTTCCTTTTCAACGATTTGTTTTAAACAAATATAAAGAAATAATAAATTTTATAGCTTCAAAGACACAGGAGAATTTCTCAGTTGTTTCCACAGGAAGCCGGAAGGAAATGTAAAGAAGGAACTTGGAAGATGAAAGTAAAGCTGCGAGAAATATTGAAGTATAGAATGAATCAAAGAAGCAATAAAGGAAGTAAGCAACAAAACGAAACGAAAGATGAAAAGAAATAGATTCGTATAAGTACCTAAGAGTAAATTTTTAAGAAATTAAGAAATATTTCGCAGATGGAGAAAACTGAAGCTGAAAAGATGAAAAAAGACTTCCAGAACTTATATAAAGTTTTCTAGGAGAAAGGGCAGCTTTGCAAAAGTAGGGTAGTCTGCCAAAAGAAAGGGAGTCTGTCAAAAGTAAGATATTCTAAATGAAGTAGGAAAGTCTGCTAGAACTAGGAAAGCGTATCAACAGTGTAAAAATTCTTGATAAGTTGGAATTGACTTTAGGAGATATTCTAGACGTAAAAAAGTTTTTCAGAAAAGGGGAAGTTCTTCTAGTTAAGAAGTTCCCTCAAGGTGAACAGATCTTCCCGAGTAGGAATATGTTTCAGAAGTTGGTAGGGTAAGTAAGGAAACCTTTCAGAGTTAAGAAATATAAAAGTGTATGAGAAAAGTCAGTTTACAAGAAGCTGGAAAGTTAGACAGACGTAGAAAAGTGTTCCTGATGTTAGTATTTCAAAAGTAAGCAAGCTACAAAAACAGAACGAGAATGATTAGATCTTGTAACCATAGGAAAACTTATAGTATTCAATTAGTTTAAACAGGCGTTATTCTCAATGATTCTAGCTACCTATTTTCGGCTGATGGAATTTGCAAAGTTTAAACTTTGTTTTGCTTCAAGCTGATAATTTCTTTTTTCATTCATAAGCGTATAAACACAAACTTCAAGGTCGTATAGTATCTATGGTCAAAGCCAGAAACTACTAACAACTAGAAACAACTTATCAAAACAAAAAACAGGAAATGTAGAGTTACCCACTAAATAAAAAGAAAAAAAAAGCAAACTTTGTTGTCGTTGCAGCAGCAACTTTGAACAACAAGAAAGCGAACAAACAAATCCATAACTTGCTGCGCTGCAGTCGCTTATTCATGCATGCTTACTTCCAAAGCATAACTCACGTACAAAAAGCGGTGATGTTCACGACAAGCAACGAACAGCCAACATCTCGCGTCTGAACATCAGCAAGCATTTGAACAGGCAAACAGTAAAAATAGCAGGTGCAGAACGCTGAAAACAGACAAAACACACCACACCACACATAGCGTTAATAAATAGCAACGATAAAACATAAACGAAATGAAGCTAACACACAAAGCAAGAGAATAAAGGCGGCGATTTTACAGCAACAGCAGTTTATATATTAAATGCGAGGCGTACAACGCCGGCCGCTCACGCGTTTATAAAACAGCGTCGGAAAACGACGACGACGACGATGGCTGCGGCTACGAAATCAACAACGACTCACACAAGAAATGACGACACACACGAGAGCGGCATACACGAGTCAGCCAGGCAGCCAGCCAGCCACTAACAGAACGAAGTGTATAAATACTATGAAGCCAATCGTTGGCAGCAGAAGGGTGGCCGGCGTGCAGGAGTACATTCGAGGCAAGCCAAACGACCAAAATATATAACCCACCCATAACAATTTGTGGGATATTTATTTCGTATGTAGTGCTCATCTCATAAACTCTCTGTATAAGGTGTAATTGTAAGGGCACGCGTTTATTTGGTGTCGTTTGCTGTGTTTTTTTTTTGTTGCTTTTTTTATTTTTGGGGAGGGGGTGGATGTTTTCTCTTTCTCTCGTTTAATATTATCATTGTGAAATGACTACTACGTAAGCAAGCAGTCAGGGAGGCAAGGGAGTCAGGCAGGGGTGTCGTCTCTTCTAATAAACAATTATGACGAAATTTTGTTGTTGTTACTGTGAAGTCTGTATGCACGATAGCATGACTTGACTAACTGAGAGTGAATGTAATTTGTATAATAGATTGTTGTTGGTTGGAAGTATTGATTTCAATATGCGAGCACACATTTAATGAACTTTTGAATATATTGATGACCCTTGATAATAGATTACAGTGCATGTTTGCCTTGCTTGACTAAGGAGTATAGATATTTGTTTAAAACCCAAATGAATACCTAAAATCATTTGGGTTTGAATCTGAGTTGTTTGGATGTTATATTTATTGCCATCTTCTCAAGCTTTGTGTAATGTTCAGGATTCAGGAGTTTAGGATAAAATTTGCAGGTGAGAAACCTGTTATTAACTACTTAATTTAAAGAAAAAAAATCAATCATAGCCTTTGCTTTAAGACGGCAAAGGGGTGAAGTTGCTCTCGGGCAACTTCAGGACAGAACAGGGTTAAAGGTCTGTGGGGCCCTACTGCATATTTCTTACTATTTCCTGCTCTACTTTTTCTCACTACTTTCGAGTACTTTTTCTACTCTAATTTTCTACAATACTTTCTAATACTTTTTCTCTACTCCTATTTTGTCCTATTTTTTTACTACTATTTTTTACTACTTTTTCTACTAATATTTTTACAATTTTTCTACTACTTTTTTAAGTACTTTTCCTACAATTTTTTTTTATTTTATTTTGCCCTATTTTTTTTACTACTATTTTTTACTATACTTTTTCTACTAATATTTTTACTATTTTTCTACTACTTTTTTAAGCACTTTTTCTACAATTTTTTTTTAGACCCTCTAAAATTGGAAAATTACAAAAACAATTTGAAATTAGTGAACTATCAAACGAAAATATTAATAAAAAATGGGAGTAGAAATAAGAAAGGAAAAAGTAGTCTTCAAAAACTAACAATTTTCCATTTGTTTTTATGGTTTTTAAATTAAAAATTAAAAAAAGAGTTATTTCAAAACTCTTACTTCCGATCATCATTTTTAACTTTCGGGAATAAAAGTTTATAAAAACTTTTATTTTGAAAACTTTTTGATAAAAGTTAAAAGAGTTTCATGCTCTGTTTTATATACTGATAGATCAAAAATTAACCTTTTATGGATTTGATATCATAAGGTAATACTCACTTTAATCTCTAATAATAACATTTGATATATTAGGTTCTTTATGATTTTTGATTGCCGACCATTTGATATTTTATAGTTATGCGTTTCGAACTCAAGTCTGAAATCAATTTAAAAAGAATTGGCCATAGCCATATAGCTTCAGAAGTTTAATATTTCAATCTTGAATAAAGCACAAATAAGGTTTCTTTTCGAAGTCCTAGACAATCATAAATTTAACACAAACGTTATATTTCTAGCTCGACTAAAAAGATGTATTGTAAGGGTTAACTGTGAGTAGGTGCTAGAGACTTTTCAAAAGCCTTTCATTTATCTAATTTTATTCGACTAGTTATCTAGTAGCGCGTTCTAGGTAGACGTTTTCGTTATACAACAAGATAGCGATCTGAAATTAGGCTCAACCAAACCGTTTGAAAAGTGTTGAGCATGCATGGGTTAAGATATACTGGAATTGAAATGTATTTCTGCTGACGACAGTGCTTGAAGACTGATGTCAGCAACTGAAGTACTTTATAATACTATAAATATATTAAAACCACAAGCTTCACTCGTCTTCGAGCATAAGTACCTGTCGCTTGAAATATCTTACAACTGAAATATTCATATATCTAACTACCATATACATATAATGTGATATGCATGATATGCTACCAATCAAAATAATATTCATTCAACCAAAAACAGGTTTTGTTTTTCGTCTGTTATGACGCGCTCTGCAGTGCTAGATAACTGCTGATTTGCCTAACTCTCTTTTTCTTCCTCTCTCTACATTGTTTCTTATCTTTCTGTTGTATCTGGTCTTGCTCTTTGAGCATATTGACGTTTTCAGTTAATTTCAATTTTACAATATGCCAGCAAACAATTTGCATGTGAAGTTAAATAATTTTTCGATAACGCTCGCGTGTTCGCTAATTTTAGGGATTACAAGTAAGTATAGGGTGGAAAGTTCAATAGATCAAAGTAATATAGGAATTAAATGAAAATAAAACGAGAAGAGAGTGAGCATATGAACACTTAGTTCACTTTAGTTCAGAGAGAGAGAATGCAATCAGTGACATGCTCTCAATTGTTACTATCTTGATTTATTTTTGGAAGAGTTTAAACATTGTTGTGATACTAAAAATTAATATTTTTTTGCTAAATAATTCAAATTTTTTTTTCACTATCTGGTACTTTATGCATTAAGCTTTCCACCCTACATTTCGATAACTTCACTTGTTTGATCTGTTTCTTGTGTTTCAGCTCAGTTCAGTTCAGTTCAGCTGCTTTTGCATATACATATCCACACCGTAGCCATCGTCGTAGTCGGTGGTGTCTGTCTCGTCTACTCACAAAATTAGCAAAACGTTTTTGTTTGTTTTGTTGTACGGCGCTGGTGTCGCACAGCGTCACAAAATCGATGTTACCCTCCCGATTAATGCATAAGAAAACGACACTGATTCAGACACTCACTCACTGCTTTGCTTTGCTTTACTCTGAGGCTTGAGTAGAAAAGGAATATTATATACGTACTTACTACGATGAGTTTATAACTCGCATGCTTCGCGCTCACCACACCACCACCCGAAATGATATAAAAATGCATTTGTGGAGTCCCAAACACCAACACTAACCATCAACAACAGAAACACCCAAGATTGCTCGACATTTCTGAGTTAGCTAGCCACCAACTTGTTACATTTGCTGCAATGCTGGTGTTTTGGTTGGTTGGTTCGGTCGTTTGTTCGTTCGGCTGTTCGTTTATTCGTACTACTTACGGTATGTTGTGTTGTTATATTGTTCGTTGGTTCGTTATTGTTTGTTCGTTAATGTTGATTTGTTTACTGGTTCGTTTGATTGTTTCTTTTGGTAAGTTTTTATTTAGGTAGGTCTTGAAAATGATTGCAATTTAGTCAGCCAACCAGTAAGCCAGCCAGCGCTACCCAGCTACTAGCTAACTAGTTATATATGAGTTGGAAAACAACTGTCGCTGTTCAGTGCACTCACTGTACAGTGCTATATTTTTTCCAATAAAGCCAACAAATCAACCAACATCAATAACCAAGCAAGCAGCCAGAATCAGCCAGAATCAGCCAGAGCTATTTAGCCAGCCAGGCAGTCAACTAACTAACCGAGCAAGTAACCAACCAAGCAGCCAAGCAAATCTATCCATCCATCCATCCACATCCATTCAAACGTCGTCGATGTCGTTGTCGTTAGCGTCTCGTTGTTCGACCCGAGCAACAAACTCACTCACTCACTCTCATACATACAGCGTGAGGTTGACTCCTCTGCTGTTGGCTGCTTGCTGCTACTTCACTCGCTCGCCTCGCATTTTGTGCTTGCCTTGCCTTGCCATTGCCACATTCACAACACATCGCTTTATACAATTGTATCTTCTGTCTGTCTGTCAGTCAGTCATCGACATTAGAGCGAAGTAATCCAGTTTTTTATTTTGTTGCTCTCATATATTTTCTGTTGTTTTGACTTTTATTTACAAATATTTTTCGTCGTCGACGTGTTTTTTGATTACAAAAATCAAACAAACAATTGCGAATTTTTTACTTCTAAGTTTACTTGAAGAAGTTTTTTTTTTTTTTTGTTTTTCTTTGCGTAAATTAAATGCTTCTATTTTTTTGTAGCATACTTTGAAGCGTGCCTAACCGTTTTATGCGTGCGTGAGTGTGTGTGCGTGTTTGTTTTTATTTTCCAAGTGTTTTGCATCGTGTCAGTTTCACTGTAATTATTCGACATCATTTCGCGCCGAATTGTTGCAACTTCATAGATTTTTTTTATTGTTGTTTTAGTTACTCAACAACTCCTGAAGTTTTTCTTGTATCCAAAAGTTTTTTTGTAATCGTTTGTTAATTTTGTTTGCTACTTTTGAGTTTTTGTATTTTTCTAATTGCATTTTTTTTGTTTTTTTTTTGGAATAGTAGCAGCATTTAAGTGACTGTTTTTAATGTGTGCGCATTATGAAATCTTTCTTAGTGTAGATCACTTGAGATCACTAATGGATTACTGAAGATCCGAAACGCTAAGCAAAAATTGTTTTGGGGATCACTAAAGATCACGGAAAACTTATCGGTGAATTACTTAACTTTATGAAACAATTCATTGGTGTAATCTAATTAATGTATCTCCTATGTATGAAGCAATTCATTTAAAAACAACCTTGTGGTTTTGAAATTGTGATCGTGTTTGATTCGTGAACTCAAAGTGTTCAATTCAATTTAATGTTCTGTGTCGCAGATGTTTAGTTGTTGCTATTGCAGAAGTAATTACAGAACTTCTCTGAAAGTTCCGAAAATCATTGAAGATCTCTATTTCTGATCATTAGATTATTGATGATCGGTGGATTATACGTCACGAAGAACTCAGCTGAGAATTAATTGGATTCATTTGAATGGGCAAATTTTTTTGTGATTTGGAATTTTAAAACGCCTACAATCATGTGTTATTTGGGAACTGTGAACAAGAATTTTTATATAAAAGTCCGGCACTTCAGCTATATATTTCAATAGTCGAATAAATAACCGACGACCACCAATTGCTTTAACTTATTTTGAACCAGCATATCAGCTTGATCTATTCTATGAAGCTACTGCATGGGTTTCTCAAAAAATAAAACCATATAAGCTGTGAACGATAATTTATGGGGCAGAGTTTGCCTCAAACCCAAATTCTGAATATTCTTCAAGTATCTGAAGGACTGTTTCGAGGCTTCAAGTTTGCAAAAATATATAGAATTGTTATAGTGCCAGAAGTGGAGCGGGCACGGTACGAAAAAAGTAAACTCCTCCCATTTCCGCAATCTCTAGATGCTCTGGTGAGACCATACCATTTCTTATAAGAATGAAAATAATCTATGCAAATTAAATCCAATCTTTTGATAACGATCTGGATAATGTTTCGAGTTTTGAATATATATATCTAACCAATTGCAATAACCACACGTACAATTCCGAATAATTCATAATTTGTTAATTTTCGAATTATAGAAATTCTTGAACTTGATATATTCCAAGAAAATTCGGTTAGTCTGTTTTGATTATGCACAGAGTGTACGTGCATTTAATCATATATAAATAAATGCATGTAGTAAATCAGTTGTTAAACTTAGTTGCTGGAATATTATAAAGGGGAGATGTGTTGAAATTGAAAAAAAAAAATGAATATTCAAAAGTAAATGTATGAAAGAGTAACAAAGGAGTTCTGGGGTTAAACTTACTTTGAAGTCAAGTCACAATTTTTGTGGCATAATAGTAGAAGAAGCCATAATTCCAGAATCGTTTAACTAATCACATATTTTTCTGTTTTTCCTTTGCAGATTTTGAAAAATGAAACCGCTTTTAGTTGGTACCCGTGTGTATGAATGGATCAATTATGAATTCGGTTACTTGTAAACTTAACGCTACAACTAAGGATTAGGGTCACACATATATCCATCCTAAGGTCAAACGAAAAAGAAATCATTATCCTCAACAACATTTATAACCTAGTATCAAGGTCATCACACAACACCCAAGGTTGAAGTGCTTGCTGCTTGTTCCTCATCGTCGGTACACTTCGGTACGCTTCGTATTTTACACGAAGTCAACCGAAACGCGCCGAACAAGGACAAGTAAAACAACACAACAACAACAAAAAATTTGTATTTATGGATGCAGGAGGTCTTCCTGTATTTCAGAGCGCCAATCAGGCAGCCGCCGCCCAACAGCAACACCAGCAACAACAGCACCAGCAACCACAACAACAGCAGCAGCAACATCATCAACAGCAGCAGCAGCAACAACATCATCAACAACATCAACAGCATCAGCAGCAACAACACCACAATCCACAGCAACATCAGCAGCAGCGCCACCATCAACAACTTAACCTGCAATTGCAACAGCAACAACAGCAACAGCATCTGCAACATCAATTGCATCAGCAACAAAGTTTACAAAGTCTACAATTGCAGCAGCATCAACAATTGCACGCATCACAACAACAGCAATTGCATAATGTGCAGCAGCAGCAACATATACAAGTGCAGCAACAGCAGCAGCATCACCAGCAACAAGCACATCATCCACAGCAACAACATCCGCAGCAACAGCAACATCCGCAACAACAGCAGCAGCAGCAGCACGCGCAGCACACGCAGCCGCAGCAGCAGCAACAAACAAATGTGCAACAGCAAAAACATCCACAACAGCAGCAACATCCACAACAACAACAACAGCAGCAAACACATTCCCCCTTCAATCCAACAACAATTGGAGTTGGACCAGGAGCTGGCGGCGGCGGTGGAGGCGTTGGAGCAGCAACGGCGGGCGGCGGACATGGCGGCGGTATTGGCACTGGCAACAATGGAAATGTCAGCGCTGCATCGGCAGCAGCCGCAGCGGCAGCCACGGCGGCAGCGGCAGCAGCAGCAGCTCTTGGCGGCGGCGGCGTCGGCGTCGGAATTCCACAACCCGGCGGCATCAACGATGGTGTGGTCCCAGCCAAGCGACAGCACATGGTCGATCGACTGCGAAAACGCATCGAAGTTTATCGACGGCGACAAACCGAATCCGTACCACGTTACGAACAAACCTTCAACACTGTCTGCGAGCAACAAAATCACGAGACGACCACGCTGCAGAAGCGTTTTCTCGAGACCAAAAATAAGCGTGCAGCCAAAAAGGCGGAGAAAAAACCAACAGAGGCATCACTCATGGCGGGGAATCTACAAAGCAGCGTACATGTGGTAAGTAGACCAATTTTATGCATCATTATATAACATAGAGTTAAGTTCTTGCCGAATCCGTATGGCTTAAAAGTAGTAACGCTTTGACATGAATGCATCAAAGCAAAGCAATTGAGTCACGTTATTGATAGTGCCTTCTCATTACTTTTGCCGGAACCGTGCTTTCAGAAATGTTTAACATTCTCATACAAACTTATGCAAAACTTTGTAATTACCGGTATTAAGTCGAAAGCTGATGACATAGGAAAGAAAAATCTTTGGTTATTACCTTGACGAGAATTTGAATTTGCGCGCGCGCTCATGCTTGATAAACTAATAAAATAACTACGATATATCGCTAAAGCTGTGCAATATATAAAAGTGTATAAGATTTTGAAATATTGGTTTTGCTAGTTATATGCACTGAAGCGAATTTTTATGCATATTCAAGTATTTCTTCACACAGTTTCCTCAAGTTTTCAGAAGTAAATTTGTACACTCATAGTTTCATATTGTATTTACGAACAACTTACATACATACATATGGTATGTATTAGCCCCACCTACAATTATTGCACCAGAAACAGAAAAAAAGAAACTAGCAAAGACAGTCAGCAACGGGGAAAAAACGAAACAAATGTGACTGACTCTCTGACAGCACATTTCCACACTCTCTACTCTACCAGTAGCAGCAACAGCTTCAACACTAGCAATGTTTTCGGTGATTTGCGTGCAAATAGTGTTGCGAATTGCTACAGCTCATAGTTGGTAACAATAAACCGTCAATTGAAATTACTTTTAAAACTTTTCAAGATCTAATGTTTGTTTGTTACGCACACACAAGAAGGCGTGGCAGGCTTATTTATTCAAGTAATCAGCATGCAATGCTGAACCGATTGCAGCCAGAACCGACGCTCACCTCAAACACAAATCTGGCCTCGCTCAACAAACTTGTTTCTTTAAAATGCTCAGAATCCTTTTTTGTGGTTGGTTCTTCTTGTGCTTCTTTCCTGAGTTGTTGTTGCATGAAATTCGCTGTTGTACTGTTCTATGTCCTTGGTGGTCTGCTTGGTCCAAAACAAGAAATTTGATTCCGGTTGAAGTAATATTAAAATATGACACCAAACACGCCCATTTCTGGTGCTTTTAAAAGAGAGATATCATTGAGGAAATCATTAAAATTGGATATTAACCACGCCCACCTGCCAAGCAAGTGAAATATTGAAATTGTTGAAAGAAATTCTAGCAATTGCGGTATAATTAGTTAAAGTATTTTGCCCATGCAGAATATAAAATTAAGAAATCATCATTAAGCCACGCCCACCTGCTACTAAATTTTAGTACGGAATAACTGATGGGCGAACCAACGAATTTAGTCCAAAACACGCTCACTTTTCATATGGGTATAATTTTAAAAATTTAACTAAAAAAATATAGATACATATTAAAAAAAAAATCAATTAAATTCGATCAAAACTTATTGAGGTAGAATTTTGGATAAGGACGGTGAGCACTAGTGGGTCCAAGCGATGTTTTGCAGATAAGCCCCCGCCTTTTCTGGCAAATATCTCCGCCATTATGCTCTGAGATTAAAAGAAATATTTTTTGAAGGAAAAAAAATTAAACCTTCCTTTCCATAATCTCTCAGTCCGCAAGTGGTTGCTAGCCTCTTCCTTCCTCTTAGTTACTCTGTCTGGGGTACTAACAGATCTCAGACATTTTGATTTTTGAACTTGAATGAAAATGCTTTCGGAAGAAATTAAAAGCTTATCCCTTTCAACGTCTTCTACATCCACTAATGGTGTACTACTACTACTCTTATGGCACAACAGCCCCTGGAGGGCCAAGGCCGACTTTTTCGCATCCATTCATGTTGAGTGAGTTATATTTATAAGCGAATGGAAGAGAGCTACAGTTTTATGCCGAATCCTAACGGCGAAGTGAAAAACTATTCATTGGCATTTTTTTACTCTTGTAGGTTTGCCATTGCCAGCCAAGTGGTGGTGCCGTATAGAATAAATATTTATTTTTTACTTTAGATATTTGAGTGTGCCGAGATATCTGTGGTCACAAGGCATAACAACACAACTCGAGTTTTGTTGAATTCGAGTTATTAGTATAATTGAAATCTTCATATCGGATTTCATATTTGTGTCAAAATTTTATGAATATCGGTTCAGTGGTTGAAGAGATATTAAAGGAAAAATAGCACAACTCAAATAGATTTCTATTAGCATTTGAATCTTTGAAGTGCTCTCCTGTAAAATTCAAAAAACTGACTTATGCTGTTATGTCCTATGACCACAGATATGAACCCGGGCACCTCTACCTAGCAGTCCAGCACACTAACCACTAGACTACGGCGACCACTAATAGTGTAGGGGATTTTATTTACCTGATTGACTGAATTTAATTTCAAATTTTGTTTAGTTTTTTATAAATGCAATTCGCTTCTTTGTTTTCACAACTCGCTCAAACTTAAAACTAAAGAAACTTGAAGCAAAATCTATACAATAAATAAATGGTATCAACCACTGCACACTCTACAATTGGCATTGGTTTACAATGCCGTAGAGTAGCGTTTAAAAAGTAGTCGTAGGTATAGGTAAAGTTTAGTTAGTACTCGCTTTAGATTTATCTCACTGTTCCTATATTTTCGTTTAAGCTCAGCTTTCTTTCTTTTATTTTTTCTAGTTAGTTTAAGTTTTTCTTCTGGTTTTTGTTTTTGTTTTTATTATTCATTCATTTTTTATTTTTTCCTCACTACTTATTTCGATATTAGAGCAACAAACTGCACACAAAAATAATGAGGTCAGCGTATTTCTTTTTATTTTTTATTTTATTTTTTTTCTTCTGCTGCTGTTGTTCATTCTTCATTCACTCATTTGCCGCACATTATAATAATATACTTACGACCGAATAGTATCTTGTAGATACAAGATACTTACTTTACTTGTACTAGCAGAAAACTCTATGAATATAATGCCGCGCTCATTCCTCATACATATACTTGTACTACACATTCGTGTAGCTATTCTTGTTCAAGAGAGAGATACTGTAGCTATATGCTTATTTCTTCTTGCTGTTATTGTATATTGCTTTTGTGAATTATTTTTTTTTCTTTCTAGTTTTTGGGTTTCTTCAAAGTTAATACCTTGAAATTATTTTGTAACAATTTTGGTGATTTTAAACAATTTTATTTAATTTTTTTCCTATTTTTTCTTCGTTTTATATCAAACCTAAGTTTTTTAATATACATATGTATGTATGTATGTATACCTCGTAAGAAGTTAAATTGCAAATATCTAATATTTTATTTGACCATGATGAACGAATGTTAATAGTTACTTCATTCGTATGCTGTGTATTTGTATTTTTTTTCTTTATTTTATGTTGTAAATTGCCTAGAGGTATAGTGCATAATTGCCCTCCCAATGATGGTGATGAAGATTATTGAGTAGAATCATGCATCAACCACGTAAAGGTGCAGTACACTCAGAAAAAAATTCTATGAAATTAATGTCTACGAATACTTTTGCAACTATTAAATTAGGCAGAAATTCTTATTTGTATTTAAAGAGAGAAAAAAGGGAAAATTCCTGATGAAAACATCAGCCATTTGTGATATTGTTCCTCCGGAATTAAAGATTTTGTGAACGAACCGAGAAACCTGAACTGCAATTTTTAGATCAGCAATAATCATATTAGCGACTATTTTATAGTAAAGCTTATTTTTCTCTCAGCGTAAATGCATCATATGTATAAACATTAGCCTTCTTTTAAAATAATATAATTTTAGTTGGATTGATCGAAAAGGTTTTCTTTCTTATTTTTTTAGTATTTAAACTAATTTCTTGTTGCTATAATTTTAAAGCAAAGAATTCCTTGGAAACATTTCTTAAATTATATATGTATAAATCTAAAAAAGCATTTAAACTGACCTCACTTATTGTTGTAATTGTGTTTCTTATATTGCTCCAATAGTATCGCATTGAACCAACATTTGCTCTCAATGAGAGCAAAATGTAATTGAAAAATAAACTACGGCTGCTGATTGGTTGCTTATATTTTCATTCGCTCTCGCAAAAATTACTCTCTAAAAGAGAGGAAAAAAACACATTAGAATTTCTTGTTAGCATTTAAATAATTTTATTTGCTCTTATGCTCTTGAGTTCTTGGTTTTTTTTTCTGATTTTAACCCTCTCAAGATTTTCGTACACATATGTGTACATGAATTTGAACATTTTACCTGACTTCGATTAAATGCCAACCAAACTATTTTGGTACTGACGACTAGTTGTTTTTTCCTCTATCGTTTGAAATTTATTTCGTTACAATTGAAGCATTACCGTCGAAACTATTGTGACTTTTATGAGACAATCTCTCTTTTTCTGTTTGTGTCGTCAATTTCAAAAAATTATTAAAAGTACTAAATAATAAAAAGATGTGTAAAAAACAAATTTCTTATGTAGATAGAACCTTCCTCTGTCGATAGAGACACATTTTGTGTAAGTCGGGGTATTTTAAATAATATGCCCTTGGCTCAGCTATGTGCATTTAGTTAGTTTGTGTCTCTTCAAAGTTACCATGTTCAGTTATTTCATAAGTCCCGCTTTTCTTAAGCCTATATTTTATATGGGAATTTTGTGAGTATTTCACAATTTAGTTTTCAACATCCATATAGTTTTGAATACATTGTACTTATCTACTTCGGACCTACATACTTTTTTATGTTGTAACTATATTTTATTCTACACTATACTACAATGTTGCATCATTGTAATTTTGTTGCTGTTGTTGCTGTATTTTTCATTCTACTCTTTTGTTATTGCTTTTGTAATTGTTATTATTTTTGTTGTTGTTGTTGCTGCCGCTGTTCGCTAGTGCATTTATTATGCTGAGTTTGCATCAATTGCATCATTTTTTGTAATGTTTTTAATTATAGTTTGCTGACTACTGCTTCTTCTTCTTCTTCTTCAACTTCTGCTCGAATTCTATTGTACATACATATATACTTTATTGTTGTTGTTGTTATTTAGAGCTTATTCTGATTTATACATAAATTGCATTCATCGTTGTTAGTCATATCTCATTTTGTTTTTTTATTTTTCCTCAAAAGAAAGAAAAATTCAATTTTTGAATAATTGATAATGAAATAGCTTTGATATTTTGCCACTTAAGTTATTTGGAATATTTTGTGATTCACTTATAAATTCAACAGAAATATTTAACTGTGCAAAGCATTCGCATCCGTGAAAAAGAGATGTTCTTAATTTTTATTAGTTTCTCATTAAATTTTGCTTGCAATAAAAGTAGAGGGAGAGAATATGTCATGATGTGCTTTCAATTAACCAATCACAGTGTTTATTATCCATTAAGATTCCATATTTGCACAAAATAAAAATATAAACTCTTTTGAAACAAATTATAGCTAAATTCAAATTCATACTATATAATAATCATAAGTCATAATTTCTGAACTGCTGAAATCTTTACAGAACTGTTTTCAAAATCATCTTACTTGATTTTATTTGATATATTCACTACTTTCTACTCACATACCTTTGATCTCTTTTCCTTTTTTTGTTTGCCTCTTTTTCAATCCTTAAACTTTTATTAAAAGAAAACAATTTGTAAAAGTAAAGTTTGTCTTATATTTGAACGTGGTGAGCCTGAGTATCTTTCCTAGATGTGGGTTAATAATGATAATCATAATAAAACTTAAAAAAAAAAAATAAGAAAAAGAAAAGTTGATTTGTCTACGGAGGCATAAAGTGCAAATGCACGCATGCACAAACAAAAAGCAAGAGAGATAAACAAACAGGCAGACAGACAGACAGACGAAACAATTTAATTCATTTGATTTTATTTTATTTTAATTATTTAATTCGCTAAAGTTTTCATTTTCCATTGGGAAATAAAGTAAATTCAGTTTTGAATATACCTAATTTTATTTTTTTTATTAAATTGATATAGAAATGCAATAACATTAAGTTAAAGTGCAAAGCAAGTGTTTGGTTCACTATTTGCTGCCGCTAAGAGAGTCAGTGTGTGTGTGAGAGAGAAAGAGAGTGCTAATAATACAAAGGGAGCTCACATCAGGGATGAAAATTACAAATTTCAAATTGTACCTAATGTACCAAAAAGCTGTACCTAAATGAGTATGAATGTACCTAAAATATTGGTTCATCGCTTTTGTAAGAAATTTAATTTTCATTTAAAAGTTAACAATTAAAAATGTAAATAAAACATGAAAACGATATTCGCTATATACAAATTAGGTTAAATTATTGCAGCACATATACAGTGAGTCAAACAAGGCACGACAAATCAGAAACTAAGAGAGGAGAAAAGTTTTTAGTCATCTAATCAAGGGGAAACAAACTTTTAAATCTGTTAATATTCGCCATGAAAGTTCCGGAATTTTTATCATAATTTTCGATTTTTTAAAAATTTGTAGCCAAGATTTGTTTCAAAGCTCTAAGCTCTGTTTTTATTGTTTATAAAAGGAAACATACATAATGCAAAAATAATTTTTGAAATCGGATAATGTTTATGAGTAGGTTAAAAGAAGGTTACATTTCACAATTTCATAATTTTTGCTAAATTTCAAAAATCTTGGCTTTTTTTTGCCAAAAAACTTTTTTGGATTTGGAAAATTATTTTTTATTTTTGCAATATTTTTCCCTTTATAAACTGCCATATCAAGGCTGCGAGCTTTAAAGTTAAGCAATACAGTACAGGCAAGTCAAATTAAAGTAGATAATTATTACAACATTTTTGTTTTGTTTTTGTAATTAAGTGTTAAATTTATTTTGGTCACTGACAAATTGTACCTAATGTACCTTGTAGTTCAAAAAAGTCGGAAAAAGTTACAATTGTGCCTACTTTTTCATTACTGGCTCACACCAGCATTATGGAAAGCATAAAAGAAATCGTGCTTACGTATTTACTCACTTTGTGCTTTCTCTCTCTTCTGCTTCAATCTTTCTCTCCATTGCATTAGTTGCATTAATTCATGCTTGTCTGTTCGCTTTACATTTGCGTAATGAATTGCAATGAAATTGTAAAATATTAAAAAAAAAATAATAGTTTTTATTTACATTTATTTAAATTCGAGATAAATAATAAAATCGAAAAGAAAAAATCAACCACAAAAATTATGGAGAAAATATAAAATTCAATAACAACAACAACAACAACAACAGCAACAGCAACCAGCCACCAGAACATACCTAGTTAATGGAAAATTATTTTCAAAAAATGATTACAAAAAATTTTTTAGTTTTGTTGTTGCTGCTGGCGCTATAATATTTTGCTGCTGGTAACAAATTAAAAGAAAGTGAACATTTGCGGATCTTGCATTTTGTTGCTGATTATTTTTTATTTTATTGAATCTTCTCTTTTATTTTCTGTCTCAAGTTTTTCATTGATGCGTTAAGTATTTAGTAATAAATTTTTATTACACTCGGCATGAGTAGTTCGTGCAAGCTGTTGGTACAATATTATTAAAAAAAGTTTTAATATTATTAGTGCCTATAAAAATAAGGCTATGTGTGTGAGAGGCAGAGTTTTTCTAATATACACAAATAAAGTAGATAAATTAGCATTTAGTTCTAGAGAAGAGTAAGGGGAGAGTTAATTATACAGCCTTCTCAATGCCCTGCTGCTGTGCCATTCCTTAAATGAAAATATCTCAATTATCGTCGTCACATCTAGAATCTAAGAGAAATATTTCTAGAGATATAATCATATCCCAAGTATCTGTAGACCTTTAGGAAAGACTAAGAACATTATTATTATACCAAAAACTAAGACTATTGATTTGAAAATATATGAAGAAATTCCTGGTATAGATCCAAATAGCGCAACTATTGCCCCCAACAAATAAGTGATGAATGTGTAAAAATGTTTTATTGAATTACGAACAACTATTGATGAAACTATATTGTATATATCACAAGTATCGGTTAGAAGTGGATGTGGAACTTTTTTCCCTTTACCGTATTCACCACACCACGTTTGCTCGTTGTCGTCAACAGTTTCAGTATATGAGGCCTCCGAAATTATTTACCCAGATCACAAAACTTCAGCAGAACATTGAGTTTGATGTTCCATCGAAGAGTGATGTGCGGAAGGCTTTGAGACTATGTTATATGAAGCCTTTTTCAAGTATGAAGCCTTTTTCAAGTATCTATGGAGATATCTAAAAATCTGTATTAAGATTTAAAAACTCTAAGGTCTAGAAAAAGTGTCTCTAATTAGGCGTATTGTTAGATCTCCAACTGACAGGCTGAGAGGAAAAGCGGGCTAAAATTTATATAAGAGCAAAAGTGAAATAATTTTGAGTGTCAGTGCAAGAATGGCATAAGTAATACGATTTAGAGTGAAAACGAAACGCCTTAAAAGTAAGAGCAAAAATGGTATAACAATTCTTTCAGAGCAAGAACAGCATAGTTTTTTATTCCATTTTCGCTCTGAACATATTTCGTTTCACTTTTGCTCTGAACATATTTCGTTTTGCTTTTGCTCTTAAGTAAAATTATTCCATTTTTTTTCTGAACGTAGAAGTTATACCACTTTTCTTCTCAGCGTCTCAACTATTAATCTAAACAATTATTTCTCCCGATTTCTATGGATCTAAACAAATTAACTAAAACGTATCCCTGGTTATGCAATGAGTATCTGTAAATACAAAATGAATATCTGTAAGCTTAAAAACTTGAACTATTGATTTATTAGGTTAGTTGTTTAATCTCCAAGTATTCATAAATTTAAAAGAAGTATCTGTATCGTAAAGTATGAGAAGAGTAGATTTACTGCAATTACTTATAGAAGAAAAAAAATGATTGTCTATAGAATGAATGCCTAAATTAGGAATCGATGGGCTTACAAAATGTAGGAAGTTGCTATTAATACAAGAAAAATGTTTCTAACTCTGAATTGAGTATTTTTTCTTCTTGAAGATCTCGGATATCGAATTGTATGCATGTATATTACAAAGAGTTGAATAATACATTTGAATATAAAACACTTATGAAACTTTGTGTATATAGATAAAAAAATGATAAAATTTCTCTTTGTACTTGAACATACTTTAACATGCTTAATTTGCATTTTACAAAAACAAAACATAAAAAAAAAATTTTAAAAAAGTAAGAAAAATAGTTATAATAATAAATAATAATTTTCTTTTACCTCCTCAAAAACAAAAAAAAAAAAAAAAGAAACGAATTTTCACTCAACTGAGGCTATTTTAATTATTTTCTTTTTCTATATATATATGAATAACATACAACAAATACAAATGTACAATTGTTGTTGTGTGGTTTGTTTGTAATTTGTGGTGGCAGTGAAATGAAGAAAATTACAACAGACGCAACAATAATGCAAATGTGGAAAAAACAACAAACAGCAGTAGAAAAAAAAAAAAAAACTAGAAATGCAATGCGTTTTTTGTTGAAAGTTTCGACGCTTGTGCAATTTTTGTTGTTATTTATTGTTGTTGTTGTTTTGTATTAGTTAGTTTCATTTTTACACACACACACACACACTCATATCCACATTTTTGCATTTCTACTATTATTGTTGTTGCATTTGTTCGCCAATTTTCACTTCATTGTCGCTTGCGCGCGGTGCTTTTTTTTCTGACATACGTCACTCACTTTTCCGCGCTTATGCGTTCATTTCTTTTTCGTTTTTTTCATATGCGTTTGTTCGTTGTTGTTCTTGTAGCTGCTGATAATTTTTCACTCACTATCATTTGGCTTTGGGTTTTGTTGTTATTGCTGTTGTTTTTGTTATTATTGTTGTTGTTGTATGCATCCACTCTCTCGTCTCGAGTTTTACTGTGTGACTGACAAGTGACAACATATTATTGGCAATTGCTGTTGTATTATTGCTTATTTGGTTGCTATTGTTGTTGTTGTTGTTGCTGCTGCTGCTGCCGCCGCATTTGATATTTTTCTGTTATTGTCATTGATTTTAAAACTTTCTTTGTTTTATCAAAATAAAAATGTATTTCTTTTTTTTTTGTTTTGCTTTTGTTTTTACTGTTGAAATTATTGACATATTTCAAAAGCAGATTCAATCATGCATAAATCGCTTATAAAATTAAAAAAAAAAAAAAATTAAATAAAATTATTGTAAATTTCTCGTCTCTGCCTCTCATTTGTTTGTTTGCGTTCGTAATCTTAAAGGTTACTCAGTTTACTTTACTTCCCTTTTTCTCTCTCTCTCTCTTTTCCAATTTATGTCATTACTATGCGACTGCAGCTTAAACTAAAATGTCAAATTTTCGTTGTACATTTAATGCTTTTGACAGATGTCAAACTCATATTTGGTATTGCTATTTTGACAATTTTAAAATATTGATATCAACATTTCGTAAGGGGAATACTGCAATTTCATAACTTTTGCATAGATTTACATACATGTTGATTGTTTTAAAAAGCGCTTCAGGTATGTACTCGTATATCCCACTAGAGATAAAAGGAACTGACTAACATGCCTAACATATTCAATTCATATCACATAAATTCGATCATAAATTTGAGTAAACTTTTAAAATCCATAAAAATTTTATTTGCATACCTGAATTTCTGAAAAACTTGCCCCTCCTTCCTAATAAATATCTCATACATTATAAAAAAAAGTTTTTTTTTTCAAATTATCTCTGGACCCGCTAGTGCTCCTGTTGATATAAAAAAATCTCCTTAAAATAGTGAAAATTTAAACTAAATTTTATTTGCCTCCTTGTGGTTGTCGTCGTCAATTTCTGTTGCACGAAAGTGTCTTCACATGTTCACAATTCAATTGAAATAACAATGTACATACTTTCCTGTCATTTACTTACCAAAAAATTTGTCATTTTCAATTGTAGCGCTATTCATTAGTGCACAGTACACATAACCATTGAATATGTTAACCCTCCTAAAAGTATGCTGTCTAAAAATGACACTTGAGACATTGTGAAAACATAAAAATAAACAAAGCACAATGCAAACGCATACACGTTGTCATACAAAGCTTAAAAATTCTGTATGTGCATTACAAAATAAGGGGAACAAATGGAACAAATTAATAAGAACAGTATACACAAATTAGGGGAAAGGAAAAAATATATTACGTGCCTAAAAGTATGCTTTAAAAATTTTAAGTTGAAAGATATATGCTATAGAAAAAATAAAACTGCAAACGTCCAAAAATAATTTAAAAAAATTTAAGTGAAAATAAAAATCCATTCGTCAGTGTACAAATATTACACGCTCAACATGAATAAATGTAAAAACCTTCGACGGGCTTTAAAAAATCCTTTCCTTGCACTGTATGTATTGAAAATTAATTGATACAAGTTTTTATTTTTTTCTTTTTAAATGAATATTTGTTCAGGGGATCGCGTTCCTTATGATACGTTTAGAAACATTATTTTGGAGAAGATTCTCACCATCCTCCCTTGAATACTGAAACAAAAATTAAAGAAATATGCTTACAGCAATAATAAGTACGTCGGATTTGGAGTTTCTAACTGTTCTAACTGTTTCACTGCCTCGAAAAGAAGTATAAGTTCTAAAAGTTTATAAGCAATTTATTCACCACCAAAAAGTATGCAACAAAACTTTAAAACTAATTTTACTGCATTTAAAAAAAAATTCTTAAGTTTTCAATTCATTTAATTGCAAAAATATCTCCGATAAATACTTAACATCATTATAATTATCTGCTTTTATTGTTGTGATTGTTGTTGCTATTCTTAACTACATACACACACACACACATATGTAAATATGTATGTATTGTTGATTGATATTTAAATCTAAATAATATTTATTGTTATTAGCTTTTATTGTCATACAGACAGAGCAGAGCAGCAGCAGCCAGCAGGAACAGCAACAACAAATAATACAAATGTAGACGTTTTTTTTGTTGTATAAAGCGAAGAGAGCGACAATTCCTTTAATAAGCTAGTGGTCTCTCTTTGTTCACTCAAATACATACATATGTATGCGTATAACTTTATTTTATTGGCAAGTGAATTACACCTTTCTTCCAACCCAAAACTCATACATTCTAATATGGTTTCACGGTATGCCCAGCATTTGAGCGAGTAAACGTATAAGCGCGTGAACTGGCGAACTTGCTGGCATTCAATGTCGTGTCGTATAGTATCGTATGTAGAGGATATTTATTTTTGCCAAAAAGCCGCATGCATAGCCCACAATCGGCTTCGCCTAGCTTCCCTTTTTTTTAATGTTTTTAGTGTATTTTGTATGGTTTTTTCTTATAATATTTAATACTTTTATGCTAACACAGAGTTAGACGCTTTAAAATGTTCACAAATGTTGAGTAGAGTTTTGAAATTTCATCAATATATAATGAATATGGTGTAGCTAGAGATAGAGAGGGAGGAGCTGTTTAAAAACAGTGGAACAAAATGCAATAATATTATAAATTAGAAAAAAAAACCCATGGGTTGTTTTGATGGGAAAAAAAGTTATGTGTCTGCTCTCTCACTAAAGCTCATGAGATAAAACTGCAAGAAGTCAATTCATTGCATGATTGTATGATTGTATGTAGCCGATCTCCATATGACCTCGTTCGCTAAACACTAACAACAGCATAACTTCGTTTCTTATTAGTTTCCAAATTTTGCAACGCGATCTCCGTTGCAAAATTTTCGATCTACCCTCGCTTCACTTTCACGTTTCACTTCAAAAATCGGCGTTACCGTATAATATAAAACGAAGAGGAATGAGAGAGCAAGAGAGTGAAAGAAGAAAACAAATATATGACGACCTCGATAGCCTAGTGGATAGTGCACTAGACTTTCATCTGGGAGGTTCGGGTTCGATTCCCGTCTTCGTCTGGTGGTTAATTTTCATTACTTTCTTATATTCACTATCAATATGAAGTGTATGAGAATTATAAGATAGTGTACAAGTACACACATTGGTTGGTAATGGCAAAACCACCAAGCCGATAAAAAATTGCCACACCGCCGTTCGGAATCGGCGTTAAACTGTAGGTCCAACTATGTGGTATCACAATGGGCCGTTCAGGTCTAAGTGTGTCTCTCGACAGCCACTCCAACCTAACCAACCTAAACAAATATATTTAACTACAACTTAGGTAAGAGCAATTGGCGCTGTTAGGTCAGATTCTGCAAAAGAAAGTAAATACCGACTTCTCTTCTGGCAAAACCAAATAACAGAGACTGTCTCTGATGAAAACTTGTAAGGGCAGATCCTTGTCTATATTTCCAACTACCCCTCAAACTTAACTTGTAGGTCTCTCACTAAAGCCTGATAGTCTCTCCTTATTTTTCATGGTTTTCAAAGAACAATTTTAAATCTTATTTCATTATCTTAATTGATTTGATGCCACTGTGCAGTGCGCGCTTCAAACTTCTTCACAATGGGAAATGGGTAACAGAGACAAACACATACACACACACACACCCTCAACGACGAAGAAGCCTCAAAAAACGAACCGAACGAACAAAACCAAATACATGCGACAACAACAACAACATCACAAAAAACATGAGAAAATGAAACGAAACGAAATGAAACCAATTTCACATGTCGAAGACGACGTAGCAGATTTCGATAATAAAAATCTGTCTAACGAAATCGATTTGAGGGGAGTGGGGGCAGAAGAGAAGAAGGTGCCACTGCTATTGCATACTGGTATGTGTATGTGTGTGCGTGTGTATGTTTGCTCGTCCACCCGCTTTGCTTGGCTGCTTGCCTTTTCGCCTGCAGGCACAATGCATAAGGGTGGGGGTGGGTAGTAGTAGTGGTGACTTTGTTACTGTTCGCTGCTTCCAGTTGAAATGGTATGTTTGCAGCTTGTGTGCCGCCATGCTGCCATTCTGTGTTTGTGCCTCTTATGTTTGTCTGTTTGTATGAGGTAGGGAATATAGTTTTGCACTGCACTGTTCGTGTGGGAGTTGAGGGTTGAGCTGTACTGTGCAGCATTGGGTAACATGTTGAAGCTTAAAAAAACAAAAAAATATACACACACCAAATAAAATACAAGTCAAAAACGACGATACAACCCCAAGAAAATGGCAAGCCAACAAACACATTGCACAGCAGTAGAAGAAGATAAATGATGCATTTTGCAATACATATTAAAAAACATTAAAGATCATAAAGCATAAATGGAGAAATTTTCAAATCCGCCTTAAAGTATGCTTTAAAAATAAATTTATAACTCTTTTACTTACTATTCTAAAAATACAATTTTCTTTAACTTTTCTTACACGCTTTGTCTAAAAATAATCTTCACTCAATTTTATAAATAGGTTCGCGTTATTCCTTAACTTTTTCTTTTACTTCTATTTCTACTTTTACTATTTCTATTTTTGTTCTGTTCAGGTTAATTTTAAAAATAGATTCCCCAGCACACATAGAAACAAAATTAAAATTGAAAGCTATTGTAGTTGGAAGGCGTTTGCAATTAGCCCTTTGAAGTTGGAGGCACTTAACTGATAGCTAGTGTGTCAGCTATGATGGTGTGTGTTAAGTTGGCACTTTATTCCTTCTGGCTTTTTTTTTTGTTCGTTTTAACATTAATTTTCATTTATATTACGTTATATAACCATCCATTCATTTTATGGTAGTTATTTCATTTCATTGCATTTATTTAATATTTATTTTTTGCATATTTATTAAGACAACATGACATTCAATAATAATAATAATAAAATATGTATAATATAAAAGAACCCAGTAGGAATTTTTTTTTAATAATTCATTTTGGCCAGGTGATACAATTTTAAAAATTTTAGTACCCAAAAAATAAAACAAGTTTGTTTCTGAATTTTAGAGGGTACAGTAGTTTTTGGCTTAACCCGAAAAAATAAAGTGACCAGGTGTAAAAAAATTAAAAATATTTTTACGCCACATCATGAGCAATAAGTATTCCCTGGAACCAAATTTTTTTATATATTATAATTTAAAGACAGCGAAACTCGTTTTTGTTAAATTTTGCCTATTTCTCGTTATGTTTTTTTTACAAAAGTTTGGTCAGCTGTGGTCTATTAAAAATATATTAATGACCTATGAAGATATAATTTCTAAACAAAGTTTATTTATTTATGTAGATGAATTTCTTATTTCAAATGTAAAATAGTTAATTTTACTATTTTTAGTAGATTTTCAAAACCACCTCCCCAAAAAGTATGTCTGTTTACGCGGCTTTTAAGTCAGGTGAAATTTAATATTTTTAAATTATCTAAATGCAATTTTAAAGTCAGTATTTATAAAAATGTTAGACAGTGATTATTTTTGGAAAAAATTTAGGCATATATTTTTGACGAATTAAGGTGCCACTTAGTATGATGCCATTATGGCAGAATAAAACGAAATATATTATAACGAATTTAGAAATACTGCATAGAAAGTACATATCGTTTAAAGATATCGGGTTATATCATTGAGTTCTGGTATTTAGAGATCTTACTCAGAGAGAAATAGAGCGAGAGAGAGAGACGTATGTGCGTACAGCGCTGAATCGGAATCGTATACATGATTTCAAAGCATATGGCTTCGAAACACTAATTGAAATCTGTTCTGGCTGATATTAAAGAAGTTAAAACCTTAATTGCTCTGAGTGCAATCAGTAAGCAATTTAAATTTTCGCGCTGGGTCAATAGTTCCTCTTTTTTTTTTATTAACCTACCTTAATAATAAGTATAGAAAGATTTTTATTTTTTATGCAGTATTAAACTGAGTGTCAACTTTATTGCTTTTTACACATTTTTAAACCGGAAGTAATTTAAAATCATTGATTGTATTTGAGTTGATTTCAATTTAAATGAAATTCCTATTTTTTTTCTAGATATATTTATGATATTTATGTATTTTTTTTCTTACTTTCTTTCTTTTTTATTGTATTGTAATTTTGTTTTTTCTTTTTCTTCTTTTCATGGCATTATATACGAGTGTTAGAGCTTGACCTTTGATTGCTTGGCTGTTGCTTGTTGCCTGTTGACGACGACGCGCTTGCTTTATTTTTGTACTTACCGTTGTCGCCTGATACTTACTTGTTACTTGTTGTTGGTGTCGTTTTTGCATATTTCGTTTATAAATTCTTCAAGGTTTAATCCTTCTTTACATGGTAGTTGTTTTTGTTGTTGTTAATTTATAGCGTGCATATATTTTTGACATTTCTCTGCGTGTTGTTTGTTGTTTCCATGCACTGCCGCCAAGTCAGTTGGATGGTGGCAGTAACTTTTATATTAAGCCTTTTTCTTTTTCTTTTGTTTTATTTACATTTATTTAATTTAAGTAAGCGAATTTACTTTTTCCTTTATGGATAATCATTTGCTTATCGCTTTATGAAATTGCTACTTTTTTATTGTATTTTAATTTGTTTTTCATGCAAGAAGTTGAGTTAATTCCAGTGCTTCTAAAATATTAGGCACAACGACATCTGTTGAGTAGGTTTTTTTTTTAATGTCTTAGGTGATGGTTATTTAAATGATAATGTAATATTGCTTACATTAGAGGGTTCTAGTCATGAAGAGTCTAGTTTTTCAGGAAGGGAAGTGGAGGAATTTCGTCACTTAACAATTTTTTAAAGCAGCCAGAAAAATCTGCTTAATCCGTGAACCAAAAAGTATGTAAATTTTTGTAGGCTTTTATTTTGGATTTTGCAATATTGAATGCAGTAACATTGAACCTAGGCTTCTCAATGCAAATCAAAGATTAATTTGGGTGATTGCAGAATACTTAATTTCTAACACACAGAATGACTGGATCTTCCATATAGATAAGCGCAGAACACTGTAATCCATCTTCTATGTGAATACCCAGCTCTGATTCAAGTATGAAAGAAGCATCTAGCCGGTTCGGTTATCTAAAAGACTTGAATTATATCCCAATTTGATATTTTTTTAGATTCCTAATCATCGCCTAACTTAATTAGGTCTCTCTCAAATGGTATCACGATGAACCTTTTTTGGCCTAACTGTGTCAGCTATTTCTGCTATATTCCTTTGTCTTATAGTGATCTTAAGTTTGCTACTATAAAGTATTTATTATGATAAGGTATAGGTTCCATATCTTAGCATTGTTTAGTTTTATCTTCTAAAAAAAAGGTCAAGTAGTCTTGTGATGGGTTTACACTATTTCAAATATTTTTAGTAAATTAATATTCATAGCAAATGTTCTCTTCCCTTTTAAGATTCAATAAAAGCTCCGGATTATGTCTAGATTGAAATGGCAAGGTTTTTTAAATAATCACAGTTTTGAGCAAACTTGATTGCTATACAGAATTTTGAGCTTTTTGCAGTTTAATATTTATAGAAATACTGCCTGAGAAAACATTCTCATCTTTTAAATTTATTTCTTTTATTATTGTAGTGATTTTGATGGCACTTCACACTGACAAGATCTTATCATAAACTGAAGAAGTTTGCTTCTAGAAAATTGCAATTTTTTTCATGATTTGCTTATCTGATCTAATTTGGTTTCAATGCTTTTAAAACTGTCCATTTAGCGACATCTGTTAGTTATTATTAAAAACAAGTCAAAGCTAGAAGACAAAAACAAACTTTGATCTCTGAAATCTTCAATATTTATAAAAAAAATTGATGTATGTAGAAATTTTACAGACTTGAATTATTTGGTAATTGGCAATGATTTAGAAAATCAAAGTATGCAAACAAAAAAAAAGTTATTTTTTAAGCTCTATAATCCATAATGATCTCTGATTGTAGTCAGTCTTCTCAATTTGTTTTATATGCCGTTTGTTAAGAATCGTTAAATCACACAAACAGCAATATAATTTACCAAATATTCAACAACAACAAAAAAAAAAAAAAAAGGGAACAAAATGAAGCGCGCTCGTCTCATCTCATCACATCAGCTTAAAAGCAACAAGAGCAACTACATATTATCATACAATGAACATTGCTTACTCTTACTTCACTATTGCAGGATGCATTCATCCGCTCACCCGAATCGGCACACACACGACACCATCCCTTTCTCGTGCATATGTATATGTACCAATATACACCCAGAAAAAAGTGTCATGAAATTTAATCTCTTTTCATTATTTTCGGTATTAATATTATTCAATGGAGAAAACCATTGCATTAACAGTACAAATGTAATTAAATTTAATAGTTTTAAAAACTGTAAAACTATAATATTCAACTTCATTGTCAATGCACTAAATAATTTGAATTTAATTAAAATTTTTAGGAGCTGTGTGGAACAGTTCTTCTCAGTTTTCCTACTGAATTTCCTGGATTAAGACTTTAAAGTTTAGTTATCGCCTTATAGTCAACTAGGATCCATAAATGTAATGAGAGTTATAAAAATTGATGATGGTGATCCATGCATATTTCAGGCTATTCTCGAGAGGCATACGACTGGTTAAAGTTCATTAGGCATAAGGCTAGAAGAGAGAAGAGAAATATGCAAACAGACTTGAGTAAATTCAATTCCATTACAATTACATTCCTAATTCAAAAAATTTGAATTGTTAATTACCAATTCGTCGCCTGAAGATTGATTTGACGTATGAGTGTACAAATTCATATACCTATACGCCAAATCAATTCTCAGGCGACGAATTACAATTCCTTACAATTCCTCAGTAATGAAATTAAGAAAATTTTCAATTGCATTAATGTATTGTAATTAACAAAAGTACTGGATAACTGAGGAATCTTGCTACCCTTGTGAAATCAATTACTTTTGTGGTATTAAATTCCACAATTGTAATTAATTCCTTTTGATTTGAATTCCAATAACCAAACGGCAATTGCGTGGTTTTGTTTAAACGCAAAAGGAATTAATTACTTGCGGCATTTTTGGAATTTAATTCCACTAAAGTAGTTACACAAGGGACAGCAATCCCTCAATTATCAAGTACTTTTTCAATTCCTTTGTGTGAATTTGTGTATTTTAAATTACAAATTACATTTCAATAATGAAATTGAGCATTTTTTCCACTACATTACTTAGGAATTAGAAATTTTAATTACTATTTAATTACACAATTACAATTCCAAGAAAGTGTAATTGAGAAGGAATCCAATCCATAAATTAATCATAACTATCAAGCTCTGCGTGCAATGAAATTTGTTGGGGTTGGTGTTCAAAGCCCTGCCATGAATTCGAAGAAAATTTAGACGTATGAAAAAAATTAATAGCCCCCATTAATAAGTCCTTGGATTCACTAGTGCACTACATCACTATATTAAATTCAATAGGAAACTTTTAAATTGATAAGAAATTCATATTAATATCTGGTACTGCTGAACTTATTTATCAATCAACTTTTCAGACATTTTTTCTTTGAGTGTACTCAATCGGCTCAAGGCAATTTCTACATACTCGTAATCGTCGTCGTCCTTTTCATCGTCATTGTTTTGTAGTAGTAGTAGTAGTAGTATGTAGAGTCCTCTTCATCGTCGTCGTCGTCGTCCTCGTTGTATATCGCATATACTCTCGTATCGTATTTATTTTTACGTTTTTGACGTTTTTAGGGGAGCTTAAAATCGATAAACTCATTTCGAAGTTTTACAACCTGATATATTCTGTTCTGGCTCTTAGCACTAAGTTGTTGTTGTTGTTGCTGTTTTAGGTTTACATTTTTTGTTACTTAATGAATTTCTTGCAAATAAGTTGATGTTGCAGTGGAAGGACGTAACGTAACGTAAGAAAGGAAGACGAATGAAGAATATAGGTGGGAAAAAGGAGAAGAAGGTGGCTCTACCTCCTCCATAACAATACGCGTTTTGTACCTTTCTTCCTTTACCTGGTTAGCATATTGTAATAATAGTATGTGTATGTGTTTATTTTAATGTATGTTAGTGTGGATGTGTGTGTGTGTATGTGTGTATTTTACTTTTACGAAATTAATTAAAAGATTTTGAAAAGAAGTGTCAAGTAATTGAATTATTATGTACTTTCATTATATGTAGGTATCTATTATTCATTTTCATTATGTAGGTTTGTTTAGTTTAGGTATGTACAAATCGATAATTTTATTAGAATACTATAATAATACTATTATTGGTAAAGAACTATTTTGTAATGAAAACTATATCATTTAGTTGACAAATCGTAGATATAAATTGCAATTACTTTGCGTATCAATTGGAGAAATAATGTACTATTTCTGAATTACAAAACAATCTGATTCACAATATTGTGATACGAACAAGAATTAGACTGTGTAATTTAAAACCTAATGAAGATTTAAGGACCCAACCATTATGAACGCATTAGGTAGTCGTTATTGGAAGACCAGAATCTCAAGGGGTCATAAAAACAAACAAAAAAAAAAAACTGTGAAGTAAGATGCAAAGAGACGATACGGTAGACGATTATCGAACTCTGAAAAGTAAACCCCAAACTCTTTCCAAAAGCACCACCACATTGTTCATTGATCTCTCATCATTTTTATTAGACATTGGGGTTTAATAGATAAGATCTGAACTAAACAGCGTAGAAAACTTTTTAAGATCATTTATGTGACTCGGTAGAAATAATGCAATAATTCAAAAATAAATAAAACTAATCGGTAAGGCCCCAGTAACTGGGGCTATTTTTTTTTTTTTTTTTTTTTGCTCAAGAAATCTCTTTATGAAAAAACAAATATCAAAAGAGAACCAAACTACTCGTTGGTGTTTGTTTTGTTATTTGTGAATGCAGATAATTCGTTAGATAATTCTGAGAGATGCCGTTACTCATGTCTTCTCTCTCTCTCTCATTTGTTATTTACTGCAGCTTAAGCAATGATTTTTACAACGGTGAATGCAATGCTTTGTTCAATGAGTGAATTTTAAAGAACTTTCGACGCTAATATTTTGGAATTGGGTAAACCGATTTTAAATCTTAGTGTAGCACTTCTGGATCTTCTGGAATAAAATTGTAGTTACACTAATCAGTAGCTAAAAAAAAAAATTGGAGTTTTGTTCGATTTAAAAAAGTGGTCGTTTCAATGGTCCATTGGTAGCGTGCTAATCTGAAATTTTTTTTTTTGGGGGGGGGGGGGGAGGGGCGGAACGAATTCCCAGCAAGAGCTCTTACCTACGTTTCTCTTAGTTACTTTTCTTTCCTAATCAACACTATGCTTTATATTCATATTATTACTTTATGAGTTAGTATTTAAAAAATTAGGGAATATTTTGTCAAAGATGTGAGTCACTGTATTTCTATATTGTATGCTTTTTTTGTTTTTATCATGCAGACACAAATACAATTCAATTTACATGCATAAATTGTAGAAAAAAACAAAAAAAGAAGCAACAATTGCAGCTATTCAGTTAGCGACCACCGACGACACAAATCGAATTCAATCAAAAGCGATTCGCATGTATTCACTCAGTGATTTCAAAACGCAAAGAAGGTGGAGTGTAAAACGGTGAGGTAAAGTATTATGAAGACAGAGGAAGAAGAATTTAAGTGGTGTGAAAAACGGTGACACCCTATAAGTGAAAAAAGTTCGACTAGAGGTGACCTAGTACGGTAATAGTATTTGCCAATGTAGAGGAATATTATCTTTATATAGGGTGGCCATCAGAAAATTCATTCGAAGTAGGAGAATCCTAGTTAGAATTTTTTATAAAGGAATAAAAAGCGAAACATGGTTATAAATACTTTAGTTGTTTTTCTTCTTTACAAAAGATTATCGATAAAATATTGTTGTTTTCCCATACAATTATCGCTGCTAGTTATGCATAACTAAAAGCGAGTCACGAATAAAACGCAGCTTAAATATATACAGGAATAATTTGCGAGTTCTTAACACATACACATTCACACTTTCAATTGAAAAGCAGGAATTTGAGGGGTTCAACAGGAGAGCAGTAAATAGTCCCCCAAACTACTAAATTCCTGTTCATTCCTGTACGGATGGCCAGCCTATCTATATTAGGGTGGCCATTTAATGTATGGGAAAACAATTTTAACGTGTATTCTCGGTCTCACGGGCTAAAAATATTCGATTCGATAAATAACTAAGAAATATAGAGTTTCATGCTGATCGCAGAACATTTAAAGGTCCCTCACGAGCCCTAAAGTTGAAGAAAAGTGTTTTTCAGCATTTTTCTCATTATAAAGCGATAAAAGTAATTAAAATCACTCTTAAAATCTAAAATAGCTAAGTTACTATAAAACATAACATAAACATATTTTATGTAATTTCACTTTTACAAAATGCGGCTTAACATTTTTTTACGTCTATTATTTATCATTTTTAAGGAGAAAAAATTATTTAATTTTAGTTTTTCATGTAACACTGTGTGGCAGTGAAAATATACTTTCCACGAGACATAGCTCAAACTGTAGGCATAGTCAAGCAAAAAAATACTGCATACTCAGAATTTTGAATTGACCCTCAAAATCTGGACTTAGGGCCGAAAACCCAATTTTTGATAGGTAACTTTATTTTTATTTATTCCAGGAGTAGGTGCTTATATGTCATTCAAAATAAGGCATTTGGCTGCTTAGAACAATGTATAAATTGGTAATATATTTTAAGGGATACGGGATTAGGGGGCAAAATATACGGAAAATTAAAATTTTGTTTACATTTTTTCATTTTGAATAGCGTTTCAAACTACTATTTTTTTGTTTACCAGTGTATATAAAAAAGTGTATGAGAATAAACTACTTTTTATTTTGTTTCCAACGAGCTAAAAATTTTTCAAAATCCATTGAGGTTTGACTGACTTAATTCATTTTTTTATTTGACGACCCAAAAAATTACAATACATAAATATTTATATCAGCGTAATACTCCAACTATTTAAGAATACATAACAGCAACTTAAATATCGTCGCCTGAGAATTGATTTGCCGTATAGGTAAATGAATTTGTACACAAATACGGCAAATCAATTCTCAGGCGACGATATGTATGAATTTTTTTCTAGTACATAGAGCTTGAAGTCGAATATCTAAGTCAAAACTCAATGGATTTTAAAAATTTATGGCTGGTTGGAAACAGAATTAGATGTAGTTTATTTTTATTTTCTTTTATTTATACACTGGTGAACAAAATATTCCTTTAAAACGCCATTCAAAATGGAAAAAATATAAAAAATGTTTAAATTTTTCGTATATTCCAGTATTCCTTTAAATATATTACCAATTTATATATCGCTGTAAGCAGCTAAATATCCTTTTTTAAATTACATGAAAAAACTTACTCATGGGATAAACACAAATAAAGTTACGGGCAAGTACATGCTTTAACCTATCAAAAATTGGCTTTTCGGCCGGAAGTCCAGATTTTGAGGGTCAATTCAAAATTCTGAGAATGCAGATTTTTCTGCTTGACTGTACCTACAATTGGAGCTATGTCTCGAGGAAAGTATATTTTTACTGTCACACAGTGTTACATGAAAAATAAAAATTATATATTTTTTTTTCATTTTTATTAGCAATAAAATGATAATAATACAGGTAGAAAAATGTTAAGTCCCATTTCGGAAAGGTGAAATTACAGTTTTATACCAACTTAGCTATTTTCGTTTTAAGAGTGATTTAAATTATTTTTATCGCTTTATAATGAGAAAAATGCTGAAAACATTTTGTGCGATCGGCATGAAACTTTATATTTCTTAGTTTTTCATCGAAATGAATATTTTTAGACCGTGAGACAGAAAAAACCGAGTTTTGCAAAAAATGGCCACCCTAATTTATATATATATATATATAGCAAACGATAAAAAATCGCTGGAAAAAATTGTTCTTCCTTTTTTTGTTGTAGTCGCTATTTTTTCTTTCAGTATTTATGTTTTTTTTTTTGCCTTACTTTGCTGGTAATTCTTTTCGTTTTTTTTTTTCCTTTTCAACTTTGTTGTTATTGGATTCACACTGTTTGTTTTTCTACAGTTCAGTTTTTCTTTACAGTCATTTTCACTGCTGCTGTTGCTTTTTATCGTTTAGTTGTCAACGCGTCAGTGTTGAGGAATCCGCTTTATTTGGCTTGCTTCTTTTTTCATTTCGTTTCATTGAACCGTTCAGTTTCGTTTCATTTTCACTTATTCTTTTATTATTTTTTTTTTAGCATTTTCGTTGTTTTTCTTTTTAATTTCATTTCGGTAATTTTCTCTGTTTTATTTTTCATTTCGTTTCAATTTCTTGTTCCATTCTCTCAATTTTGATTTTTTCATAAGTTTCATTTTCCTTGTTCCATTTTCATTCCATTTCACTTTCGTTGTTTTCTTTCCTATTTCACTTAATTTTTGCTGTTCTTTTTTCATTTTGTTTCTTTTTTATCTCGTTTAGTTTTCGTTATTTTCTTTTCTCGCTTTGCTTCATTTTCGCCGTTTTTTTTTCTCAACTTCGTTATTCTTTTCTCATTTTGTTTCATTTGTGTTGCGTTCTTTTTTTCCTATGTGAATTTTTTGTTAAGGTGCGTAGATTAGATTTGAATTTAAATTGAAACCCAAATCACAACTGCAATTTAGGTTTTCTTGTACAAAAATTCAACTCGAGGATGATTTATTTTTTTTACTTTTCATTTTTAACTTGAATTTAAATTTTAAGCATTTGTAGAAATCCAAAAAAAACAAAACCAGGAACGAAAAGAAAAATGGGTGAGGCGCGTGCGCAAATTGTTATTTATTGTTATTGTTGTTATTATTATTTTCTTAACCGATAGTGGTTTTAAAGTTTTGTCGTCATCATCATCATCATCGTTGACGCGCTTTTTTCTACTTATACTTTTGTTGTTTGTATTTTAATGCTGCTGCTGTTGTTGTAGCTGTCGCTGCTGGGTTAATAAGTTGCAAAAAGTTTTTGCGGTTCGTCGTCGTCGTTTAAATTGAATAACAGCAGAAACAAAACAAAACGTAACGTAAACGTAAAATGTAAAACTTTGAATTGATTTTTATTGTTTCGTGTGTGTTGAAAAATTATTGCGGAAATCAGAATCGGTGAAAATTATTACAAAATATTTAATTGAGTTCAAAAGTTATCGTTTCACATTTGCAGGTAAAAATAAATAATACGAACAAATAAACAAACAAAAATCGATTGACTTTTGTATTGGGATTTCTATGCCGTCCGCTAGAGGAGAAAGAGGCACCTCTTGTTTACTTGCAACGAATATTTCATTTATATTAAATTCAAAATCAACTCTTAACCAGAAGTCTGGTTAACAATTCAGATTTCAGAAATTATTCTAAAACATTAATTTCTCTTGTCAGTATCAAACTGCATCAAAGAATTGCATTCAAAATCACAAAAAGCTATACGAAAATTCATTTGGCGACACGAAAGCAATTTTCAGCGACGCGTCAATGTTCATGACAATAACAACATAATAAAGAACGATTGTCGTTGTCGTTGTCGTCGTCAGAGTCCACGTCATCATCATCAACAAAAACAACAACAGCAGTATTGACAGCATTATACTGTAGTAACAGTCAATGTCGTTGTTAATGTTTTGCAATTGTTGCTGTTTTGTATTTCTGTGATTTTATTAACGTCAATGTTTCAATCGTTGTCTATGCCATTTGATTGCTATAATTATGCTGTTAGGAAACTATTAAACAACAACAACCTAAAATGACATAGTACTGGCAGCAACATGTGACATCATTTTTTGACTGTGCAAAAACAAATGCACGCTGTTGCTCATAAAAAGAATTGTTGCATATAAATTCAGATAAACACAAAACTACACCAGATTAAGAATCTCTTCACATCACCCACAAAACAAAATCAAAAAAAAAAAAAAAAAATATCAACGAAACAAAAAATTGCGTCAGCATCAAATCAGCAACACAAAAAGCCAACAACAATACCTGCAAAAGCAATCATATTAGCATGTTGCCGAGTAGTCGTCGTGGCAGTAGTGACAAAATAACGATGATTTTGTTTTTCTTTGTTGTTGTGGTTATTCACGATTGTGCTGGTGCTGTTGTTGGTGATGTTGATGATGATGTTGATGTTGCTGATGATTGGTATGTCCAGAAGGCAATATGCTGTTGTCGTCGCCATTGCCGTCGTCAACGGTCGTTTTAATAATATTTGCTCCTTTTGTTTCTTGATTATTTCATTTGCCTTCCCACTGTCTGTGTTGCCCTGCAATGCCTTGCCCTTTGCTTTGATATTTTCTCTCTTCTCTTTCTTCTTCTCCTCCCCTTCATTCATTGCATATGATTTTTTTCTGTTGCTTTTGCTGTTACTGTTGCCTGGCGTTGCCGCTGATGATGACAGGAAGTACGACGACCTGCGGTGGTAATGGTGACGAAGATGATAGCGTTGTAGCGTTGTTGTAGTTGTGTACATATTGTACATAAATGTGTATGTGTGTCTATGTGCGAGATTTGACGATTTTTAAAAATTTCACAGTTTGGCGCGTAATTTCCATAATGCAAATGTTACTACCGTATTTATGTATATGTAAATGAGTTAGTATGCGTGTGTGTGTGTGATAAAGTAGCAACCGCATGTCTCTTCTCTCTATTTTCTAATATCGTAAACCCCCTGCCTGCTATTTCTCCACTGCAAGTAAACATACCTTAAAAAAGAAGCACGATGGCATTGCGTTGGTAGACGACGACAGCAGTCAGCATATATCAACAGCAGCGGCAGAAGGCAGCACTAGCGGTGGTGGCAGCATGTAACCGGAAATGACATTTAATTTCCGTCTGTTTGACATTTTGTAAAATTTATTTAAAGGTGATAATATTATTTGTTGTTGTTGTGATTGCCATGTTTTATCTGTATATACACACACATACTATTTATATGTATCTATCTATTAAGGAAAACTTTAAAAAATTATACGATTACTGTCACTATTTTCTTCCCAAGGTTTGCTCTACGTGGCGTATGAGTGATATTTACTTTATTTCCAAGGCAGCAATTTAAAACGATAGCTCACAAAAGAATTTACTATTTATCATATAATTTGACGCTTCAGCTTGATTTGTGCTTGAATGTAGATTATAAATATTATGCTGAAATTTTTATAAGCATATGAGAAAACTTTTAAAATGTTCTATTAAACTCTGAAACATTTTGCCATTGGTTATTTTCATCGTATATTCGTTGAACGAAAACGCCCCAATTGTTTTATGGTTGGTTCTGATCCAGAGAACATGCTGACCATTATAAAACTTTAACACTGTGTGACTATGCTATGTACTGAAGCGTTGACATGCCAGAAAATCCATTCTTGGGCTTTGTTTTTCTGCAGAAGTGGAAGCGGAGTTGTTATCAACATTGCTATATCTTCTGCAGAATACATTCAACTACTTGGGGAAGCTATTTTCAGCATAACATTGCAGCAAAAAGCTAACTAAATCATTAAGGCACCTCCACCGAAATTCCTTTCAGTAGAATATCGATATTCTTTTCGGCTGTGCCTCCAATATGAATCAGAATCATCCAAATAAAACGTTCTCTCGTCGTCAATTTAGTAAACTCTAAATTACCGAAAATCTAAAAAATTTTGAAAATGGCAATAGAAAACTTGATAAAAATAAAGAAAAAGGATTGGGAAAAAAATCCGTTTCCAATTTTTCTCGTGCAAATTGGAGACAAATTTCAGCAGGTCAAAATATGGCTATAAAGTTTGAATTTTAAACGTAGATTTCAAAGATTTTATAGAACATAAACGATAAATTACGTATTAATGAACATTTTGCTCTTATGAAATTTGCATATGCATTTTTCAGTGATTATCAAAGCTGTAAAAGAATGCAATGAATTGAGGGTGTAAGTCACAAATGAATAACAATTTTTGATTGCAGTTATTGAATAAAATATTTGACTCCTGAATTAAAAAATGCAGTTAGAAGTCTTTTTTGGAGTCGTCGATGGGTTGTTCATTTAGAAAAGTCTTTTTTAGAGTCAAGGAAATGCAATATTTTTTGGAATCATGAAAATGCAAATCTTATGACCGTTTTGAAGTCACTCGGAATCACTTGAAGTCACTTGGAGTCACTTGAAGTCACTTAGAGTCACTTAGAGTCACTTGAAGTCACTTGGAGTCACTTGAAAACCTCTAAAGTCAAATGCAGTCATTTGGAGTCAATTGCAATTTGAAGTTAATTGGAGTTACTTGAAGTCTTTTGGAGTCAATTAGGATTTTGAAGTCAATTGAAGTAAGTTGAAGTCAATTGAAGTCAATTGGAGTCAGTTGAAGTCAATTAAAATTAATTGGGTTTGAAGTCAATTGGAGTCACTAGAATTCAATTGGAATCAAAATAAATGTGAAGTCAATTTTAATACTGCACTTTTTATTCTGGAGTCAAATATGTTATTCAATAACTGCAATCATTAAAATTAATTGATTGCATTCTTTTAAAGCTCTGGTGATTATAAGGTAACTTTTTTCAACCTTTTGCCGAATCAAATTAATAATTTCCCACAGAGAAAGAATTTTCCTTTAAAAATTCTAAACTTTTTTTTCTTTGAATTCAGGAGCAACGATTATAATGATATTAGCTCCCTGGGATCTGCTGACAACAAATATATATTTTAACTTATGCCTGCCTCAACACTCGTTAGAATATTTTGAAAATAATCTATAAATTTTTACTTTGACTACCGAATAATTTAAGGTTTAAACAATTTTCCTTTCGTACCCTCCTCAATCCTTATTTCATATTGTATTTCTACTTTTCAGCTTGGTCATATTTGTTTATTTTCTTTTTAATATGATTTACATGCACATGCTCGTATATCATTCTGTGTGTGTGTGTGTGTGTGTGTAAGCGATACCCTAACATCAGCAGAGCCAATACCAGCATCTACCTGCTTCCTACTAGTCACTCGTACTCAACAACGAAATATTACAGAAATTTTAAAAGCTTAAAGTTTTCTACTATTACTTTTTGTATTTTTGCTTGCAAACTTTTCTGTTTGTTTGTGTGTGTGTTTTTTTTTTCACAGTGTAATCTGCGCATGTCCTATGAATTTTATTTTATTTCTTGATGTTTTTTACATTAAAAAATAAATACAAAAACCAAAACGTTATTTCATTTTGTGCAAACAGTAAAATGTTGTTGGTTTTCTGTTATAGCTTTTGGCATGTTGCTGGTTGCTGCTTTTGCTGTTGTTACTGCTTGCTGCTACTAAGCGCACAATTTTGTTATCATTTATTTTCTACAAAATTTGTATGCCGCCGCAGGAGCAACGCAACGCAACGCAATGCAAGCAAACAAAGAAGAATTTTTCTTTTAGAATTGAACATTTTTATCGGTTAATGAATTTACGTACTTACATATGTATACATTTTTGTATTTTTACTTTTTGAAATTTTTAATCTCCTTCTCTATATGTTTTTCTAATATTTATCCAAACATTTTTTCTAATCTTCAATTTTTCTAACAGAAAAATATTCCTACCCCAACTCTGTTTCTTCTGTTTCTTTTACGTTTGTATACTTGCCTATGTGTGTGTGTGTATGTGTGCGTGAATGCCTAAGTTCTTGTATGTATGTTTGTATGTGTGTATATATTCATTTCATTCCGTTTCTACTTGACCCTAATAAGTTTGGATTTATGGTGTCGTCACACTTGGTTTATTTTCAAATCATTTTATATCTACATAAGTTGAGTTGAGTTGAGCTAAAGTTGAATTGAGTTGAATGCTAAAGTTAATTTTCAATATATTTACTACATACTATAGTTCTGAATTGTGTGTACGAGTTTATACCATAGTCGAGTTTAGAGTGTAGCGTGTTTAGTTAGTTGCATAATATTTGCTTTTCTAACATCGTTTGTTTGTTAGCGCTTGATGATTTGTTTGCAAAATGTTCAAAATTTTGCGTCTATATGTGTATTCAATGTAACAAACACACAGTCACAATCACTCACAGTAGTGAGCTATAGAGCGACGAGGAGAAACAAACTTGCATCAGAAAAGTAGACAAATTTTACCTTTAATTATATGAAAATTAGTTCATAACGTTTTGATAACGTTTTGAGTTTTATTTCAACCAAAATCGAGTAGTGAATTGTGAACTTTCTCAATGCTTTTAAAACTTTGCGTTCAGCGACATCTATCGGTAAAGAGAATTTTGGCAGTTGTATGGTGGTGTATTCACATGGTGCTTCTTAGAGATTCTTATCCCTTTCCTGAATTTTATTCCTCTCTGGGCAACTCTTTGATTCTTAACCTTTCTTGTCCAACCTTTTCTTACACATTTTCCTCTTGAGAATGGGTCCTGCGAAAGGTTTATGACCTTCCTTTCTTTTTAGTGGCATTTGTGGAGAAACATTGTAACATAAGAGTAAATTATCTTGAAACAATTTACTTGTTCATGTCCCTTACAAGTAACATAAAAAAGTGACAGTAACAGTGACTTTAAAACTTGACAAACAGTGACATCTGTGAAGCAAATTAATGAACTGACAAAAGGAATGCAAAATACTTAAGTTCACATAATATATGAAATAAAATTTCGAATTGGTTATAAAGTTTTTCGATTTCAAGTAGTTCAATTTCGAGTTTGGCGTAAGTAGAAAATTAACTCTTCCGCTCATGTTTGCACCCTACTGCCTCCAATTATAACCCACACAACAAATTGTTTTTTTATATACTTAAATAAACTAAGCTAACGAAAAATTCAATTCAATTCAATAATTTTTTCACTTTTCATTATTGCTATTGGCTGTTATCGCTGGTTCGATTCCCAAACGATTTCACTTTGCTGTGTTTGTATTTGTTTCTTGCAAGAAAAATTCAAATTAAAATTTTTTCTGCTACTGTTTGTTTGCTGCTACTGCTGCTGCTGTTGCTGTTGCTGTTGCTGCACATGCATGCAATCAACAGATTTTCCTCTTCGGTTTTTTTCGTACTATTTCATTTTATTTATATTTTTTTAATATGTTTTACTGCTGCCAACTGCGACAATTGCTGCTTCTGCATGGTTGACTGTTGGCTGGTGGTTGATTTTCCTACAACCGAAGCGCCACAACAATACACAATGAGAGAGTTGCCTAACAAACAGCAATGCAACAGCAGCCAGCTGCAGCAACAATCGAAATTACACTACCAACATTTCTAACAAATATACCGACAGCATAACAGCAACAACGGCAGCAGCAGTTGCAGTGGCAGTGGCAGTGGTAGTCGCAGCAAACTGCAACAACTTCCAATTATTTTATATTTTTGTGTCATGACAAAGTAGATTATTTCATATGTGAAGTGAATATGTAGGGTGTAGTATGTACACATCAGAACAATGAGTAATAAATATGTTGCTGTTGTCAATTGCATTTAGTAGAAGCAGAAAAAACACACAAACAAACTTTATAGTTGGTGGCAGCAGGAGGTCAAATTGTAAAGAAGTTTTCTGGTTTGTTTAAATGTTTTTCTCTTATTCTCTTCTAGAAACCGAAATCGAAATACTTCTTTTGCATTTCCTTTGACGAGTGAGTGTAGGGTGCTCATTCATACGGAAGTATTATTCATATGCTATTTAGTAGTCTATGAATATTGCCTTCTTTTTAATCGCATATATTTCTTACCCTTTTTGATATTTTATTTTACCATTTTTAGTTTTAAATGAAAGTTCTAGTTTCTTGAAACCAGTGGCAGAAGTAAGAGAACATTCTTTACCGCGGTTGATTCATTTGATAGGGAGTAGTGTCCTCTTCTCAACATTAATTTATTTTAACCCTTTTAACTTAGTAACTAAAACAATATGCACATTCTCAGAGTTTATGATTAAGTTTTTTTCTTTACGTTACTTGCTTGCAGTGCTTTTAAAACTTTATACTTAGCGACATCTATTGACAAAAGGAAAACCATGCGATGCAATTAAATTTTGTTTTCCAAATGCCACTTTAAATTATTTTGGAATGGGTTAAGTAATAAAAAGTTTTAAAGATTTAAATTTTATATCGGTAGCGGGCCTATAAAGAGATGAAGGATTTAATTTATTTTCTTTTTCAAAAATTTGTTTAATTTAGGAACAACGATCATAATAATTAAAATTTTTATTGAGAAAATGAAGTTTTATTCCAATTTGCTAGTGTTTAATATAAATTTATAAAAATTTCTGTATTTTTGTGTCTCATCTATCGCCTGGTGAGGAAGTAGCCTCCATTGGGATTCTTTAGCTAACAAAAAAAAAACATTTTTTACATATGTTTTAATATATGTTTTACTAATTAATTTTACATTTTACATTTGTTTTTTTTTTTTATTTATTGCAACCTCATTATTATAACTATATTACATTACTTAAATTAAATTAATTACATTATTTATTCTGTTTTCTTTTTTTATTTGCAGGTAAGCTTCTTATTTCAATTATGTGTTGATGGATTTGTAAAGTCAGTTAAAAATAATGTGTAAGTAGCATATTTTATTTATTAAAATTGTTTTAATTACTTGAGTGATTAAGAAAATTGGTGTGATTAAGAAATTGTGATTTTTCAATGTACAATTCTGTGACTTTAAAACTTTGGGTACAGCGACATCTACTGAATAGGATAGTGAAAACTGTATGGTTTGTTTTCTTATGCTGAGTACAACTTTTGCCGCTGAAAGATTCAATGAAACTAGGAATAATTGAGGATGGATTTCAATAGAAAGTTTGAGTTAAATAAAATTTTAATATACAAAAATGAGATTTTTATCAAAAGAAAGTTAGATCTATGATTTTTATTGCCAGTTTTCGTATATTTATGCTGACTTTTAACTAAGTTTGATGAGGTTAAGTGGCTTTCAAGGGGCACGATATAATACCACAACTACTACAACCAAATTTCTCGGTAATATTCCAACAAATAATTTTTTTTCTTTTCATAAAAAACTCGCCACCTCGGTGGTCTGGTGAATGAGTGCTGGACCGGAGTTCCAGCTGCTTCGGGATCGTTTCCCAGATGGAAAGTAAAAAAGGATTGTTCTAATGAAATGAGTCACTTCGGTGGCTTAGTGGTTAAAAAACTCTCATTCAAACTTTTTGAAAACAAAAACAATCTAATAACTTTACTTATAACGACATCTAGTGGAGAGTAGTGAAATAGTAGCTCTGCTACTTACGTATGCTTATGCATTTTTCTGCAGACATTGTGAAATCTATTGAACATGGCGAAAAAAAAAATTCCTTATCTGCAAAGACTTCAATGATACTAAGAAATTTACTTAAAACTAGTTGGAATTTTAATAACTAAAATTCTCTCTCTGTAAGCGTGTGGCCAATACTCCTTAAACTGTTTTTAAACGCAATATCATAATTTTAAAACTTTTTATACAGCGACATCTATTGGAGAGTAATGAAAACAATAGTTCTTCTCAACTAATGCATATAAAAACTTTTGGAATTCAAAATACAGAATGTAAATATCATTATATTAAATAAATTGAAAACATACATATACTGCACATTTGCTCAATATTATCTTGATTATAATAATTCCTTCCCATTTTATTTTTTTTTTAAGTTTTAAAATAATTACAAAGAAATATATATCGAATTAAAATCACACCAAAGAAGAAATAATCGCATAAAATGAATGCATAAAAATAAACAAATCATTAAAAAATTAAGTGGTGTTAGTGAAAATACACTCACACACACACACAATGATAGAGAGCAAACAACACAATGATTTGCACACCTGCATGCACCACCAGCACAGTACTCGTACATAGTATAACGTCACAATAGTCACAGTACGAGTATAGTGTGCTGTACTCGCTCTTCTGTATTTCTTCTGTGTATGCATTTCTTTTTTTTTTATAAATGAGGCTAAAAATATGCGCGTTTGAAGCTGAAAAAAGCAAAAACAATAATATATATATAGTAGGTAGTATATGAAGAATAAAAAGAATAAAGAAATGAAAAGAAACAAACGAAAATTATAATATAAAAAATGCAAAAAGAAAAACAAAGTAACTCAAATAAGCAGCGCTTCTCATTAACCGCCGTCGTCGCGCGAAAATAATAATGTACTGAGCATATACCCACATACATATAGACATGCATATAGGTTTATATACATATATTTTTATGTACATACATACATATGTACTATATACATATATAGTTAAAATAAGCAAGTCAGCCAAACCGCTAATAAGCGCTATGGATACTTGACTTTTAGTTTAAAGATTTATGCAATGCCTTTAAAACTGTACATATAACGACATCTATTGCCAGAGAAAGTGAAGTATGAGTTTCAAAATCTTGAGATAAATAAATGCTGCTCTAGCTCTTCTATTTTCTTTCAGTTCAGGCATACAGAATATTAAACAAATTGGAGTTGAAGTTATGTCTAGGTAGACAAAACTAATTCGACTATGTACTTTACCTTACACTAATTTTTTGTATTGTATATCATCACTATTTCAATTTAAACTTGTCGTGTTTACACTTAACAATGCATAATTTATAGAAATTTGTCTGCAAATATAGAAAAACAAAAAAAAAACAAAAACAGAAAACTAACAAAACAAAATAAATAAATCGTAAAAGCTTTTATTTTATTTTTTTTTACGTACGTAGTAAGGTTAAATCAGCAGCAGCAGCAGCAGAACCAGCCAACATATGGCATGTAGTGCAGTGTAGTGTGAGGATTGTGAAGTTAGTTGCGGTGAGGAGCGGTGTACGCTCTACTACATTGCGTTAAGGCGGTAAATGCATGAGCAAAATTGTTACAGAAACTTCAAAGCTCTCTATATGCAAACAATCAATTACAATGTTTTAAAACATATATTTTGGTATTATATACATACATACATCCATACATATACTTAGCTTAGTAATTTATAGTGTTGAATAGAAATTAAAAATTAAATTATAGTCTACTAAATTTTAAAAACTTACTGGTTTTATAATGCAATCAACTCATTAAATAAATATTAAATGTTTTTTATTTATTTAATCTTATTTTTAGTTTAAAAACCATGCAATACTTTTCACTTGCTTTCAAAAGCTTAGATTTAAAATTTTTCATTTTGCTATTCGCACCAACTGCAAAAATTTCTGTAAAAATTGGTTAAACAGTTTACAATTATGTGAAATATAAATTTAAAAAATTGATTTTCCATAATTTGTTTTTGTTTTTTTAATGATTAAAACATATTTTCATTCAATTAAATTAAATGTGAAATTTAATTCAATTTATTTAGAAAACATTTTAATTATTTGCAATTCAATCCTAGTCAGAAAATAAAATGCGTTTGAAAAGTTTATATAATTACGCTGTTGATATTAATTCTATTGCTGTCACATTTGCTGTTGCTGCTGCTGCTGCAGCTGCTCCTACTGTTGGTTGTCATCATTTGCTGCTTGCCACATCAAACACAATATCCATTGCGAATAGAAAAACTTTATGCCAAAAATAAAACATCAACTACGATAGCAAAATTGGCTCTCATCGTCATCATCAGCAGCAGCAGCAGTAACAGCATCAACATTGACAACAACATCAACAAAATCAACAGCAACGGCAATGACAACAACACAACACGAAAGTTTGTCATCATTACATCAAAATAGAATTCAATTAAGTTGATTGCGATTTGAAAAATGAAAGGCTTTTTTCCATTTATTCATTCAGTTTGCCTTTTTAATGGGCGTGTTTACAGTGTAACTCTCTCTTGCTTTCCCCCCCCCCCCCCCTTCTGTCCCCCTCTCTTTTTCTTTTCTGATAAAGGATTTTTTCAAATTGACATGATAATTCTGTTGAATAAACACAGTGCGCTGAGTTCGTATGCGAATATTAGAATACATAAAGAACACGGTACGGATTCGATGGGAACAAAATAAGGATACAGCAGAAACATGTTACTAAAACTGGCACGATACGGTTACAATACGGGTACAAAACGGACTTGATACCGACACGATAAACATCATAAAGATACGATACAAAAACGACAGCAGCAAATAGTTTTCTAATTCAAATAACAATGTATCAAAAATTGTAGTCCAACATAGCTTAAAATTAAACTGAAGTTTAGTTTTCAATGCCTCCTAAACTTTTCATACAACGACACCTTTCGGAAGAGAACGTTTTCATTTTTTGTATGATTCATACCGAACCCCATACGAAACTTTAAATATACAGTAGTTTTTCGATTTAACGAACACAATTCGTCGCCTGAGAATTTATTTGGCGTATGTGTGCACAAATTCATATACCTATACGCCAAATCAATCCTCAGGCGACGAATTGTTGTCAGGCCAATTCGTCAATTCGATTTTTTCGCTAAACCGAGTACTAAAATCATTTTCAAAAATTATTTCATTGAAATAATCATTCACAGTGATAGGAACAAAAGCTACATTGTAAATTCATTTTTGAAACTTTCGGAGGGCGCGCTCTGAAAAGTTACACGAGAGGGCGCGCCGCGGCAATTCAGCCGCAAGGTGAATTTCATAATATCGAGTGCAATTTTTCTTATTTCTAGCAAAAAAATTATTAAAATAAAACAATTGATTGCTTTCTAGTGATATTTAAAAATATTTTAAGAACTTATTTTTATCATTTTAACTTTGAAAAAATTTCATCAAGTTACATTGGGATTTTTTTTATTACACGAGAGATACCAATTTTCAAACACAAATAGCAGCTAAACGATGTAATGCAGAAACCAACGGCTAACGGTGAAGCACGCTGATTAGCAAAACTTACAAAGTCACATGAGTGGCAGCGGTCGGTTACTATGATTTGTATTTAAAAAACGCGGTTAATTTGCGCAGCGCGCCCACCGAAGGGTTTACACTTCGAGCAAAGGCAATAAAATGACAAAAAATGCCAAAAAATAAAACCAATTTTTGACATAACTGTTCTTATTGCAATTGTTTTTATTTCTCTGTGTAATTGTTTTTTTCAATTGTTTTTCTTTGTCTATATGATGATAGTTTGTATTCTGTTTTTAAAACGTTTTATTCTGCTGAAACACTCTGATTTTGTTTGTTGTTCGTTAAACTGAGTACAGCAAAATTTCTTTTGTTCGTTATTTACGACACTCTATGGAAACAATTTGCTTGTTCGCTATTTGCGGCTTTCGTAGAAAAGAATGTTCGTTAAATCGGAAAACTACTGTATTTAATAAATCAATAATTTTATAAGTTTTGCAAAATAATTGTACGGATCAAAACCTTTGAAGTTTCAAAAAATTTGCCCTTTTCTTAATTGTTTTTGTACAATTGCCATTTTGTTTGTGAAAATCATTGAAACTAATTATTTTTAATTATAATTACGAAAAGGGTGAACATATGTACATAGTACAAATTTACAAATGTTAAAAACGTCAGAATCGCCAACAAAAGCCGCACTCTAGTCATTGCTAACCAATGCGGACGTCATCGACAACATCAACATGCAATTGTCGTCATCATCACCTTTTGAACTTCCGTTTGAAGAGCAGCGTCAAATAAGCGGCGGGTGATTCTTTTTTGCTTTTTTTTTTTTTTTTTTTAAGGTGACAACTGATGAGTAACTAAAGTGATTGAATATGAACTTATTCAAACGTAAATTTCATTGTCGACGATAAAAGCTGTGAGTATATCCCCAGTTAAATTATCATGGTCTGAAACACACAGTAGCAGTAGAGTGGTATACCTGCTTAAGACTACTACTCTGTCTCTTTCTCCGTCCAGTTGTCCAGCGCTGTTGGTACATCACCATCTCTCTGTGTGATTGTGTGTGTGTGTCCTGCTTTTGATATTTATACAATGTGCCGCCGACAATAAACTAATTTCATATACATAAATACACACGAGTTGAATATCCAAATTTCGACAGCTCTCGGACTCTGTCTCTAGCTTTGGTTACTTTCCGCGTCTCGTACTTAAAAATTGACTTAATAAAAAAAAAGGAAAAACAACAACAACAAACAGCAACAGTAGCCATAAAAGTCATACAATATTTTTGCATTAAATACTCATGTGAGAAATGACTCAATGTATGAGTAGAAATATAAAATGCACTGTTTGTTGGTGCGAGTCTATACTGTTCGTATTATTATATTTGCGCAGTTAATTTGCCACTTCCGCTCCAGTAAAGTAATGAAAATGAAAAATATAAAACAAATACTCGTTCATACAATGAAAAAAAGAATATTAAAATAAAATATCGCACGTATTCACTTGTCAGCGCAAAAAAACACACACAACATTCATTACGTCAATTTGAAATTATTTGTTTTTCTTTATTAATTCGGAATTTTTATGTTTCCCAAAACAAAAATTAAAAGGTTTTCACTAATTGAAATATTTAAAAAGTATTTATTCTAAATTGTTTGTCGTTATTGTTAAAGTATTCGCCAACAGTGTATATGTAAATTTTACCCCTTTTTGTAGTAGCTTCCATTACTTTTCTATATTTCGGCTCTAATTTCTTTTAGGGTTATGTGAATTTATGATTTGATCCCATAAACCAATAACTTCAAATAACCCCAAAGAAAGAAGCCTAGAATGGTCAGATTGAATGATCTTACGAATTAACTCAAATCGTCAAAACTGGTGATTAATTAGCGAAATACGTGATCGACATGTATTCTGCCAAAGACGAGATGACATGAAATGTCATTTGTAAAAACCAATTTTTGCGCCACCTTGTATTTATTAGAAATGCTGAAGGTTGAATTTAAATGCTAAAGTTAAAGAGAGGTTTTGAATGCAACTACTCTCAAATACTATTATCTCACAGATGTATGCGAAGTTTTAAGGGCATTGAATTTATTTTGGAGAAATTATTTTGAATGGAATAGATATTTCTTTAATATTATAGAAACCAAGGCGGATTTAACATGGTGGTAGCAGCATTACAACAAGTACAACGTAACAATAACAACACGCTACTTTGTTGTTGCTGAAAATCGTAATTGTCAAAAGCACAAGAACAAATGCATGGAAAACAAAAAAAAAAAAAACAAAGATTTTGACAGTTAAGATTATCTTCATATAAAAAAAATTAGAGAAGAAGAAGACAGAGCTGACGCTGCTATCACCTATTATAATTTCGCCATGATAGAAACATATAAAAACAATTCATCGAAGAGTGTGGAGTTAATAAATCTCAAACAGATTTCTTCTCAAGGAGAACAGAGCATATTATTTACTTAGCTTCGCTTTCAACATATAAATTTTAAAGGGACTTACAATTATCTTTATTAGTCAATAATTGCAAGAATTACTTTTTGTCTCTACATACACTCCCTGCTTTTTACTCATTGTTAGTAAATGCTACATGCATTTGTTTTTTTTATAAACATCACTTATGTACTTTTGTACAGAATATGTACAGATTATAATTTTATGTTATTGCGATAAGATTATTTTTATTAACATTTGTAAAATTAGTCATCAATACAAACGAATTGCCCTCAATTGTTTTTACATAATTCAAAATTTAGTGGTTCTCAACGAAGTGAAATACAAATCTGAAGTTTATTATGAAAAACGCAAAAATACACAAGAGATGTCGTTGTATACAAAGTTTTAAAAACATTGTATCAATTTTCAAGATATCGCTCGTTTGTTGCAAGATTGACATAAGTAAAAAAAAAAAAAGAAAAATAAAAGTTTTTTTTAGGAGACTATGAAAATTAAATCTAGAGGTTAATTTTCAAAGTCATGACTTAAGTTCATGTCAATTTCGCTATTTGAAGTTATATATAAACTGGTTAATGAACAAATGGACAGGTTAATGAACAACAAGAATGTATATAGAGACAGGCAAATCAGACGGTCGTTTCGGAATCTGCCACAATTCCTCATCAGTGATCTTAGTGATAGTTCTTTATCTTTCAATATCCTATATAAGCTACTAATATTTGAAATCAAAACTTAGAATTACAGATTTGATTCCAAATATCTTCACTGAATAGAGATATTGAAAGAAACTACTATCCGGCAGATTCTGAAACGGCCGTCGTGTTGTGATGACTACATTTGTTCATTAACCTGTTTATATATAACTTCAAAAAGAAAAATCTTTTGTAAAAAAAATCACAGTGGAATTCTATGAACTATCCTTGTGAAAAGGGTATGCGTCTATAATGCATTCTTAATAGCTTAAAATACGATTTTCTCAAATATCTGTTTATTTTTTGACTTATGACAGTCTTGCAGTAAACGAGCGTTATGATTTGTCTGAATTTTGAAATAATTTCTGTGTACACACACAAAAAAAAAAAAAAAACTGTGCTCTCTGTAGTCACAGTTACTAACTTATGTAAAATAAACCCATTAATAGGAATTCGCACCGTTTAAGGTATTTAAAGATCGCACCCGAACTTAGCCTTCCATCTCCACTAAAATCTAAAACTCAAACATATTTCTTCAGCAAATAATTACAAAAAAGAAGAAGTATTTAACTTTCAAACAAATTCCAGTTTTTATTTTTTTCCAAATAAGCGAAAATAACTGTTGGCAACACTCGTGAGAGTTTCATTTAACGGGATTTTTATTGTAGAGTGTTAAACTCAAAACGCCTTTTTTGTGCGCTCTCACATTCAACTCATTCACACTCTCTTTCTCTCTCAATCGTCTGCTGTAACATATCCTTTTTGTACTTATACACACACACACACACACACTCTCACACATATTTTTGCTTTGCTGTTAAGTTAATAAAGGTTTTTGTTGCTGTTTTTTGTTTCTTTGACTTTTTTTTTATTACTTTACTCTTCATTATATTTATCCACTTTCATACGTTTTTCTTTATCATACTTTGACTTAATTTTTATTTATTTTTTTCTTTTTTGTTACTTTTAGGGTCAATGTGTGTGTTTGTGTAAAAAAAAGAGTGTTGTCAACTTAATTAAATTTGTCATCACGCTTTCCACCTTCCGTTTCCGTTTTGTAACGCAAATTTGTTGATTTCGTTGACAAAAAAAATGAGAAAAAAATAAAATCCTAAAAAAAAAACCAATAAAATTACGAGTTTTTATAAATAGGTTTTCTTAGAAAAAACAAATTCGCATTATAAATTAATGATTTACTTACAAACGTGTAAAATTTATTAATATATATGTATTAAATAAAATATGCAAACTATACATATGTGTATGTGTGTGTGCATTTAATATTTATATTTCGTTTAATTGATTTATGCGTAAATTGTGGTGACGCTGTTGTTGTTTTTATTTTCCTGTAAAATAAATTTATTAAGTATTTTTCGAATTTACATACATGCATATGTCCGCATGTATGTATGTATATAAAAAATTGATAATAAAATATAATTACTTGAAAATTGCGCTTTAATTTATGCGAATTCAAACGTAAAAATTTGCTAGTTTCGTATTTCTTGAAGTTTTTACATATTGTCGGTTTAGAATCAAATCTCGCCAAGTCACTTTATTGAAAAATACAAAAATTAAATAATGAAATCTTTCTGTTTTTAAAAATCGTGTTGAAACTGTTTGCTTAATGAACTTTTTTGGTTTCTGTGTTAAGTTTTATAGAATCTAAACTGGCTAAAAATGTGGGTTTCTTTATAAATAATATTTTAAAGAATTTTTGAGTGTAAAACATGTATTTATTAAATTTACACTTAGTGAGTTTTACCTCTAAATCGACAATATTTATTTTTTTGAAATTTTCTGACTGATACTGACAACTTAAGTGAATATGAATATTTTACCGATTTTTATTGGTTTAAACTGGTAATTAGAGCTTAATTTATTGATAGCTATGAAATTGCTGTCAAATTTTATTTATAAGTGAGTAAGACAGTGTTGCCATACAATTTTTTTTTTTCATTATAACTTACTGAAAATTGTCACTATAGTCAATGAATGTTTTCGTGCAGGAGGTGATGGCTTAAGGCATAAGCCACCCACATATCCCTAACAAGAAGAGTCAGCAGAAATATTAAAGCGAGTTGAATTTTCTTTTCTTCCTATGTCATTTCGGACTCTAAGCAACATAGGGCCTCTACGAAAGTCTCCATTAATTACGGTACTATGGTTCGATGGTTTGCGGAGCGTGTGAGAGATCCTCTTACATCTACTAATTTAAATCTCTAACACAATCGCTAGTTTTTTACATTTGGTCCTTAGATCGATCAAATATTGAAGATTTTTTCCAGATATCTATTTATGAACATATAATATGAGCACTTTGAGAACGTTTAAAAACCATGAGGTCGTTTTGTTAAAGTGAAACTTCTTTAGTGAGGGTAAATCGAAAATTTTGCGACGGAAGTCGCGTTGTTGTTGCCCTCATACGAAAATAAGTAATAAGAAACTAAGTTATGCTGTTGTTAGTATTTAGTGAACGAAGTCATATGGGGATTGGCTGCATACAATAATGAAGAGAGTCGACTTCTTGCGGTTTTATCTCATTTGCTTTAGTGAGAGAGCTTGATTCCATATATATGTGCTACGTCATGTTTGTGCCGATAAATTTAGAGAGTATCAACAGAAAAAAAGCTTTAGAAAATAGAAAGAGTAAGAGTGCAAAAGCTTCAACAAATCGCGTTTTTGTTGCACTCTAACAAAACCAGTAAGAAACGAAATTATGCAGTTGTTATTCGGCTACATACAACCAAGCAAAGAGACGGCTTCTCGCAGTTTTATCGCATGTGCGTTAGTGAGAGAGTCGATACAGAAGTCTCGGCTTGATTGCATATAACTGAACTTTACCTTCATGTGTTATATACGTGTTTTAAGCCGTCTTTGTGCCGATAAGTGAAGAGCATATCAACAGAGGAAAAGCAACAACAAAATAGAGAGAAGAGGATTGCAAAAGCTTCATTAGAATGTTTTATAAATGTTTTCTAACAATTTTCTAATAAATAACATAGTTTCATTTTTACTATGAGTGCTTGCAGACGTAGGGTATTTTTTATGTATACTAGGCCGATTATAATTTTATTAGTTTTTTAAATATTTTATTGAATTTTAAAAATTAAGCACGGAACTTATTTAACATACTGTAAACTTCACAGTCTTACATTTAAAAGAACAGGACTGTTAACTTTACAGTACACACTCAAAATTCCTCTCATACAAAAGCTCATATTAAAGATCTCTAGAGAACTCTCTGTGTGTGTTTTTGTTATCTTTTCTGTAGAATTATACATTCATCGATGTTGCCACTGTTTTTCATGCTAAACTACATGAATAAATTTCTGATGATGACGATATATTTGTTTATTTCGAATTCTTCGTTTTAATCATTAGCTTTTCGGCGTTTTCTTCTACTACTGTCTCTTCTTCTGCTTCTATGTTTTCGCAATATTGTTTATGTCTTACTTGAAAACAAACTTTGAGTGTTAACAAAGTGCCGTTATTTGATTGAATTTTACAAATATGTGCACCTCCCACTCTCAGTCTCTTTCGATACACTCTGACGTTTCGATTAATTCTCTCTCGTTGTTGTTGTTTTTAGTAGTATTCTTTACATTTGAATACGAGGTGCTTTTACACACCACTACTATCAGAGACACTCTCCACACAAATGCATATTGCGTTAAACGCGTGTTTGTTTGTTTGTATGCATATGGATGTACCCTACTGCAAAATCAATGACCTTTCACATTGTTGCGCATCTAACGCGCTTCTTTTTGGATGCAGTTTTAGTTCACCATGTACTAGTGAACGAAATCCAATCCAGCCTCCTTTCTTTGGTATAATATTTATTAATTTTTTTTCGTTGTTCAGCTACGTTAAAAAAGAAGCAATCGCAACAACTTTTGTAACTTTCTATTTGTACTCACATCATACTCATAATTTCAATAAGACTTGAATTTTTTTTTATATTTTTTTTTTATTTTGTTTTTTATTCATGGCCATTCAAATGAGTTGGGGGGCTTAATCCCAAAATGACCCCTTTGAATCTACTAATGCACTTGCGCATACACAAAAATGCGCTTCAACCCTACCACAGTTGAGCATCATTTTGCATTCTGTTGCTCATCTCACTTCCATTGGGTATATGTAAATATAATCATGCCGGTCGGTTGCTTATGCTGTGTTGTAGTAGTCAGTCCGGCGGGCGTCTCTAATAAGTGCAATTTTTGCATTTGATAGAAAGAGAATTCGCTTACTAGCTGGTTGCATTGCAATCAACTATTTGCAATATTTTATAAATTTACTATTAATTTCAACTTATTTATTCGTAGTTTTCAGTCGCTGTAATCAAATTGTTTTTGCAACTACTAAATGAATTTGTTTTTTACTTATTTTCTCGTTCGTTCTTTAATTACTTAATTATATTTTATTCGCATTACATTTTTTTATAGATTTGCTTTTCTCTCTGTTTTTCTAATTAGTTGTAGCAGCGCCGCATCGCTTCGAAAAAGTATTTATTATTTACATGATGCCAATGTAATCATCGTCACTGGTATTTTTCATAATTTTTCTAAATTTAGTTTCACATACCATATTTGCTTGGCACTATTTGTACAAAATGGGAATGTGTGTGGTTCTTGTAAATCGCCCTCCGATGATGGAGAAGTGCAATTTGTTTGTTTTCTGCCTGGCGCCGTTTATTAAATTATTATTTCTTAAATATGTTTTTCATTTCGATGGATTTTTCTTTTTGTCTGCTCTTGTGGTGTAAAATGTACTTTGTACTTTTATGTAAAAAACAAAATGTGCATATTAATAAACAATTTTTATTAGAAAAGTTTTTATACTTATGCAGATGAAGTAGCTACTAGTAAATGCCAATGTGTAATAGCTGTGAAATATTTTACAAGTGCACTGCTCAATAATTCGAAACAGGAATGTGCATATGTGTTGGAAGATACTTTGAATTTTGTGGAAGTATTTTTGATATGAATATTGGAATACTGAAGGAATGACTAAGCATATTTTGTGTAAAACCTCGGTAAACTACTTAGAAATCGTGTATTGTTTTACAGTAGTATTCATTAAAAAGTCAAAAGTTATAAATTCAAGTTCTTCTTATTCTTTCTTTGCTGTATTTTCTGATTTTACAACTATCTGAAAATTTTAAAATTATCTTAAAATAATTGTGAGTTTTGCCAAACAAAAAACGCGCAATTTTTTATTTTGTAACTTTTAGTTTTTTTTACTAGCTCTAGAGATCGTGATCTTTGTGTTGAAAATCACTATTTTTGCTTGATGAGCAAATAAACTAGCAATACAGGATATGCATACAATAGTCCAGCAGTTAAGGAATGGTACTAATCCCCACCGATTCATGACTTTCGGTGTAATCTATCATTGGTTCCTTCTAATAACCAATGCTAAATAATATAAATGTATGAAAAACTATTTTTGATTTTTTTTCTTTTCATTTTTTTAATCAGCTTGCCCTAAGTTCATTAAACTAATAATAACAACAACAACAATAAAACAGCAACAGTGAAACCCTACATTTATTAATAATATATATGTACATACATATGTACATATGTATATGCAAATTTTTAGCATTACACTCGTACATACAAATATTTTTCAAAAATAATAAAAAACTTATCTTTTACAACCATCATTTGTAACTTTTGTACGGCTGTACGGAGGAGCATATCTGTTGTATCTAGTTGTTGTTGTTGTGGCTGTTGTTGTTGTGTGTTTGTTGTTGGTACAACAAACAATTTACATGCTAATCATAGGCTTAACAACTACGCGAACTACCACTTAAACCCAACGACAAATAATACGCGACTAATGAGAACAATATTTCGGTTAATGTGTAAACGTAAACGAGGAATTTCTGTAGATGAACCTAAGCAAACGGCAGCCAATGCCAGACGGCGAGAAAAATCAAGAGAAATTAACTATAAAAAGTATCTAGTAATAGAATAAAGTAAAGAACTAAGTTATAGAGCAAAAGTTGAATTGCACCACTGACAACCGTAGCTGTAACGGCAGCAGTGGCAATGATATTAGTGTTTCTGTCGAGGTATGAATGTATGTGTGTTACGTGACTGATGTAATGCAACTTAGGAAGGCATATGTAGAATTAGAGTTGCTAGAGTTAATTCTTTTGGAAGCGTTAATTAAATTTCACTTGAGCTCGGTTTTGATGTGGAAAACTTCAAACTTTAACTGAATTATTTTATTCAACGAAATTCAACTGACTTTAATAATACTCGAAATTTAGTGGAATTGGTATCACTTTTTTCCTATCGTTTTGTTTCGTTTGACTAAACACACACACTTACACATATCCACACACGTTCAGAGTGGGAAGCGGCGCATACAAAACGACAACATTATTCTTCGCAGCCGTTGCGTTGATGCTGTCGTCAGCGTCAACGTCGGAACTCGTTTGCGTTCGTTCGGCGCCGTTTCGCTGTTGTCGTCATCGTCGTCGTCGATTGCAAGCTTAATTGTATCTGTTAGATCAGGGTTTCTCAAACTGTGGTACGCGTATCATCAGTGGTACATGAGGCCTCCAAAGTTGGTACGCCAGCAGATGATGGACGTCAAACGAAATAAGCAATAACTGAATTTTATTACAAATCTTTATGTTCGCAACATTTCATAATCTGTTGCATGCTTATCGGTATATATTATTACGTTACAGTTTTGGTGGACATAAAGTACACAAAGCACAGTTTTTTTTTGTTTTTGTGGTAGGCAAAAAAAAGCTTGAGAACCACTGTGTTAGATATTTATGCTCTGCTCTGTTTATTTTCCTACATAATGTTGTTGCTGTTGCTGTTGCTTCTGCTCTGCTTCGAATTTGAATGAGCACAAATGAGTACTCTTTACAGAAAGAGAGAGAGATATCGAAAGACCGCGAGCGTGTTTACATTGCACATCGTAGAATAACGTATCGCATAAAAATACAACAACAACCACGTAGAAAATGTTGGTTGAGCCGATATTTGACAGTTGGGTGGAGGGAGCATTGCAAAAAAAAAGTCATTTATCATTAGCTCAATTACAGTGGTGGCTCATGAAACATGTCGCTTAGCCAACTTGGTTTATTATAATGGGTTGGGGGTTTGTGTTTTCACAAAAATTCGATAATTAACTTATCTGATACTAATTCAAAAGACTCGTCTTGGGCTTAGCGAGGCGGAGTAGCAAACTGCAGAAAAATTGTTTGCCTTCCCATAAAGTTCATCTTTCAAGCGTTCTTGATTTTTCTCTAGGATATTCGGGACATATCAATTCAAAACATTTTGTGGCATCTAGTGCCTTTAAATTTATCTTTCTAAAATTAAAGAATTGGATCTCAATTCTTTTTGATTTTAGAATCTGGGGCACACCCACAATCTTTCGTCTTGTATTCTACGGCACCATTCTAACTTGTTTTCTATTGGCTCTGAATCCAATGTGGCAATCAACTTAAAGTTTTCATTGAACTTTGTTTTCTGTTATACTATAAACCGCCAAACCAAAAGTTCAATTCAATCGCTTTTAGATCTCAAAAAGAAAATGCCGATTATGTTGCGCTTTCCAAAGACCACCACTGCTGCATTATACTACGCTTACTGCAGCTACGAACCTACTAATTAAACACTAAAGCAAGCAAGAAAGCAAACACAAAAAAAAAAAAAAAAAACAAATTGATGATTTCTTTTAGCATGACTTTTTTCTTCTTTAAAATTAAAACGTATTCATTTCGAATTTTGCTGGTTTGCTTTCGGTTCTGTAGCTGTTGCTCATTTATTCTCATGGGTCGTTCGGTCGTTGAGATGCGTTGAACTGCGCAAAATCATTTACACACACATGCAACCATACATAGACAAAAATATTTACAACAACTGCTGCTACTATTTTTTAGCTTGCATTCAATGCGATTTGAATTAACACTAACAACAACTAATAGCAAAAATCCGCTGCTCTTCTACTCATCTCAATATTGGGAGTTGAAACTGAGAGAGAGAGAGAGAGAGAGAGTTTGAATAACTCAGCGATGGGCAAGAATGTTGTTGCTGGCTGGCTCCACTGTTGTTTTGGTACCTGTGTTGTTGTTGCGATTTTAACTGGCAGTTGAGAGTAGGATTTTATAGTATACGCCGAAAAGAGAATATATGATGATGTGCTTTCCTATGTTAAAATAGTCATCGTCTTTAGTATGAAACCATCCTCATCATTAGCAACAACATCACAATTCTCACCATCTTCAACGTCTCGCCTTTGCTGCTGTTTTCATCGTTTTCTTCAAAAAATGCTTTTCATTATCTGTTTTTTTCGTTCACTATATGAATGCACGTAGATTTAAAAACTTTGTGGGTTAAACTTAATACATACAAATTCAAATCACACACAAAAAATCAACATTGACGACGATAACGCCGATGGAGAGTACGATGACGTTGAAGTCGAGGGAAAAGCATATGAAAATTACATACATAGTTTTGGAATCGTATTTGTACTATTTTTTGTTGTGTTTGCCATACTTGGCTTGACCGGCCGGTGTCGTTACGTTGGACTGAGAGATGCAGAAACGTAGAGGAAAGAGTGAAATGTACAAAGAGAGAGAGAGAGAGATAAAGAGAGGATATGTGTAGCGGGTGTAACAATAGCTTTTCAATTTAGGAAATGTTTTAGGAAATGTTTATTAGGGAAATCTTGTAAATAAGATTCCTATCAACAATAACATTCATAAACGTAAATACCTTATATGATTTTACTGTTGAATATTTAAACAGAACTTCTGTAATTCAGAGAGGGAAAAAATGTTAAAAGTATTTATCTAAAAGTTATGCACCTTAGAGATGCTAATCGTCTCAAAACTCTTAAGCATTTATAACCAAATTTAGGTTTAGGTAGCCAGAGAAATTTGAAGAAATATACTTAAGTGCTGACTGACATCAAACTTAAAACTTTGCTTAAGTTTTGTGATCTAATTTATTTATTTTTGATATTACTTTGGAACAGCAATGAAACTTGAATGAATAATGAAGAACATTATTCTGAATCCGCCCCTACTTAGCAAATCTAAAAATTTAACTGTCTATCTTTTCGCCAGAAAAAAAAAGCAGAACCATGGAGGCTTAACCCACCTCCGCCATATTAAAGAAGACACCACCATACAGAAGCACGACAGCGTAGCTGAAAGACATTAAACGAACTTATATTGTGTCTCTGGAATTAAGTGTGTAGAAAGTATGGAGAAATACGTCCGTGTCCTATAAAATAAGGGTCCCAAAAAAAAGCTGTCGTCTTACTACTGGTTCGTCTCTTTATTTCTCCATGTTCCTGAAGTGTTAGAGCAACTTAAAATTATTTTTTATTTTTTTTGGATCAAAAATATTCTGACTTCTATAGACATTTTTGTGACTGTTCTCTTGCTGCTTTCTCTCGATATATATCTATCTCTCTCTCTCTCTATCAGTATTTTTTCAATACGATCCTTAATAGTTTTATGCCTTTTCAATTTGAATCTCTGGCTTTTCTGAAAAAATGGAAAAATTCTTATTAAAATTACTTAAGATCTTAGAAATTTATAAAAAAAAAAACAGTTTTGCATTACTTCTCAAATTAACTCAAAATTGCAATGATATCGTCCAATCGTTACATCTGGCTGTGTACATATTTATGTATATAAAATGTACATATTTAATGTGTTTCACCTTGATGCACATTGCGCTTCAAAAATTCGCACAACGACTGAGAACAACATGTAAATTTAAAGCTCTTTATATATTAACATTGTTCTGTTAAAAGATAACAGAGCGCTATTACTTTTAACAGGGCAACTGTGACTTTGCGGCTCTGTCTGCCATTGCTGCGATTGCTTAAGAGTGCAAATTCTCAAAATGCAAAAATTAACAACAACAACTAAATACAATAACATTATAATTATTACGATTACACGAGACTAACAAAAACAACAACAGCAAATACAACGAAAAGATACAACTCTGCCTTTACTATGGGGGACTCTGTATGTATTTATGTCCGTCTATCCGTTTGTCCGTCCATCCGGTTCGTTCGTTCATTGTACGAAGTATGCAATGCAAATTGTACATACACTTTGAATACATACTTACAAACATACACCCGAGCACATCCATATATACGCATATGCACTGTTTTTGTTGTTGTTAACATTTTTAACATTTTCGAAACTTTCTCGTATCTTTTGAATGTCGGCTCGTGCCAGTACTCAATTGACAGCCAAACGGCGCACGACACCGTGAAGCAAAACGGCGAACGGAAGCGTACAAAAAATTTTATAAAATACAAACATAGAAAGAAACACAACAAAAAAGCGTCAGCGGTTGCCAAAATCAAATAAAAAAAGCTAAAATAAAACAGAAAAAAAAAAACAAAGTTCCTCCTCTACCAAGAAATAAAGGCACAAGAAAAATTAAACCAAAAAAGGAAAAAAAATTATGTCTCGAGCAAGTGTGAACTGAAAAACAAAACCGCTGAAATATCTCTGAATTTGAATTTGTGTATTGAACTCAATTTGAAACTGACAGCTTCAGATATATTGACGTTTATTTGAAATTGCATTTTGTGTCTGTTTTTCGTGGTGGGAAACAACAAAAAGAAAATACGTTAGCAACAAAACCAAAAAAAAAAAAAAACTAATAAAGTGATTTTTTGCATTTAACTAAGGAATATTAAAAATCGTAATTATAGAATTAAAAAATAAATTGCATTTACTTATGAAATATATAAAATTAAAAAATTTCCTTTATCCATTTGACTTTTGTAAAAGCTTAAAAGAAAATAAGAATAAAATTTTCTTACTAAGTTTTTTATTTCTTAATATTTTTGCATATTTTGTTGTTTATTTAAGTAAAAAATTATGAAAACAAATAATAAACAAATTTTTTTTTGTGTATTTTGGAAACAGCCGCACGGCGCCTCCTTTTTGGCGTTTTATTTTGTTGTTATTTTTTTAATTTTTGTTATTTTTATCTGTCAAAGTTTTTTGTGTTTTTCATCAAATGTCATTGACAGATAAACAATTGGCAACTAACAACAACAACCTACAATAACACATATACATATTTTTTTTGTTATATTTTTGTGTTTTATTAATTTATTTTTTATATTATTATGCATTTGTGCTTTCGCACATTTTCATATACAACAGTGTATGTGTGTGTGTTTGCGAGTTTGTTGGATATGTTAACAAAATATGAACAACAACAGTATTATTTCTAACACCATTGGTGGCAACACATTTTCCAACACACACACACATTCCTATTCACACACATTTACATTCGCACATTGACAACTGCTGCAAGACGTAAAGAATCCGGAAGTGTTGTCGTTTTGCTTGCACATTTTTTATACTTAAGAATTTTGTTCTGTTTTTTTTTTTTTTCTTTATTTTCCTGTTTTGTTCAATATAAATTTTTTATTTTTTACCGGTAAATTTAAAAATATTTTAATTACCATTTTTCACCTAATTTTTTGTTTGTTTTTTGTGTATTTGTATTTGTGAAATTAGATTTTACAGTTAGTTGTTATGAGCTTTGAATCTTTTATGCTGATTTGAACTTGTGAACCATTGAAAATTGAGTTGACAAATAAGTTTTTTACAAGTAGAAAACAATTTAGAACAAAAAAAAAAAGAAGTAATGAAGCGCAGAGAATTCGAAAAACAAGTTTAACAATTTCTTTACTTTTAATAGTTTTTTTTTTTTCTTATTTATACTTATGTTTTTATTTGCTTAATTTTTTTTTTTTTTTTTTTTTTACATCGAACAAAGTTACAAATTTTGTTTATTATTTAATTTTATTAAAAAAATAAGCAGACCATATTTATCTCTTCTCGACCATTTCTTTTTTTTTTTTGTGTTTTTAGTTTTATTTTGTTTGATCATTTTTTAATTTTTTTAGAGAAATAAGAAAGAACATTTTTATTTCTTCTCGATGATTTTATTTATTTTTTTGGGTCGACTTTTTTCATTTATTTTCTATGGATTGCTTCATTCATTTGGTTTTATTTAATGACAACTGGTTTTCGTATATTTTCAAGTTTTGTTTCTAGATCATTTTATTTATGTATTTTCTTGTCTATAATTTTTGAAATTTTGTTTTACATGAATTTCGAAATATTGCTCCTTTGTCTTTTAATTTCTGTTTTGAACTTGCAGCTTTATTTTAATTCAATAACTGATTTTAAAAATTTCTATATTTATTAATTTTTTAATATTTTTTATTAATTATTTATTTTTAGCGTTGACTTTTTATTTGATTTCGATTTAGGTTTTGTTTTTTTTTTCAGTTTTTTATTTTGTTTCTTTGTTATTTTTTTTATTGGCTTTTGATTTCTTTTCCAAAATAATTTTCAATTTGTTTTCATTTGATTTTATTGTATCGTTGTACTCCCTGCATTCTGATTTCATGTTTAGAATCTGACTTTTTATCTACCTTTAAAATAAAAATTGATTATCTTAGTTGCTGTAGTTGTTGAATTATTTTTAACTATTTTTTGGTTTTGCTTTGGTTTTGTTTTTTTTTTAATTTATAATTGGTTTTAAGGCAGTAGTTTGGTAGGTATCGTGGCTACTCCCTCTAGTTTGGTATTTTAATTAGCTCTTAACCGCTGGTTTAGTAACACATCCTCATTTTGACAAGCCATTGAATTAGAGAAGTTTCCCAATTTCAAATCGGGAAGTATTGTCTAAGAAGGGTTTATTACTTAGTGCCTTTTAAGTTCTACAGACAATCAGGTTTTTTTTTGCCCATCTCATTTTCCTCTTTTTTTTTATTGATTTTATGTTTTTGCTTTAATTTTTTTTTAAATTTTTTTTATTTAAGTTTTCAATTTTTTTTTTATAATTTCTATGCTATTGATAATATTTTCTATTGGTTGAGGAAGTTGTTTATTAAATCCGTACAACAATCTTTGAATAATCAATACCTACTCTCCTGAATATTTAGTTCTAGGCTTTGGTATATAAATTAAATGTCAATATTTAATTTCTTTATATTTCTAGTTATTTGAAATTCTAATTTTCGAATTCCAATATCAAATTATTCTCGATTCCATTCAATCTTTTTCACTTCAATCGCTTATCGGTCAAATTTCTATGTGCTGCCAATTAGAAGATTTTTTTATTATGCCAATTAAATTTCCATTAAAAAGCACACGCTTCTATTTTATTAGCTAAAAGTACAAGTAAATTTGTTTAAACAGAGAACACCTTACAATTAAGTGGAAGGAGTTAAGAACAAAAAAAAAAAAAAAAACAAACAACAACAAAGAAAATGAGAAAATCTGAAGAGGCTGGAAAAATATAAAAAGAAAATTTACAAAATCGAATAGTAAAAATTAAAAACGAAATCTGCTTAAACCAAAACAAAATCAAAAAGAAAAAGAAAACAAAAAAACTTTTTCCATTTATTGTGTCAAGGTTCGTAGCATATATATTTACAATACAAATATATATGTAAGTATATATGAAAATGTTTTTTCTTTTCTTATTTTTTTACTTTGCTTGTCTTTTTATTTCTTCTTTCTTTCTTCTTCTTTTTCATCTTTTTTGTGTGTGTTTTTTTATTTTCTTTTATTTTATTTTTGTTCTCAACATATTTTCTGTTTTTCTTCGGTTTTATTTTATTATTATTTTCGTTTTCTCTTTGCGTTGTCTTTATCACTGTTCTTTCTTTCTTCGCATTTAAATGTTTGTGTGTGTGTATGAATTAAATGCAGCGGTTTTTGCATTATTATTTTTTTCAAGCGTTTTCTTTCTTTTCGCCAGCATTTAATTTTTCTTAACCATTGTTTTTGTTCTTGTTTTTTCTGTTTTTATATTTTTCTGTTTTTCTTTTAATTTTTTGGTTTTTTGTTTTTAATTTGTGTTTAAATGCAAATTTATTTTAAAAACAACAACATTTTCATTAGGTTTTTTTGTTTTTTGTTTTAATTAAATCATTCTAGAAAAATATTTTTAATCACTTTCTTTGTCGGTTTTTTGTGTTTCTTTTATTATTTCCTTTTTTTCTTTATATTTCGTTTATATTTGATTATTTGATGTTTTTATTTACTTATTTTTTGCACAATTTACTTATTTATTTTTTCTTTTTTAATTTAATTTCTTTGTTAAACTTTTGCTTCAATCTTTTTTTTATGATTTTGTTTATATCCTTATATGTTTTCATTTTAAGCTTCAATACTTTTATTTTATTATTATTTTTTGGTTTTATTTTTGTTGTTTTATTATTTTTTATTTTTACTCCCTTGTGATTTTTATATTAAAATTTTCTTATTTGCTGCTGCACTTTTTTTTATTATTATTATGTTACATTGTGTGCGTGTATGTATTTACCCAGAATGAAAATCCACGTTGTAGGAAATTTTGAGAGTCTCATTTTTTTCAAGAACGAAATTTATATTTAGAGCATAATGGTGGTCTGTGGTTGCCTGTTGCCATTCGACCCTTGCCATTAATCTGAAATCCAAAAACTGCCGTGACTACGCTCTGGAAGTTATTGATTTATATAGACCAAGGCCACTAAACATAATGTTAAAGAAAGAAGAAGAACAATTGCAAACATCATACTGGGATGTACTACCAGGGATGGAACAATCAAAAACTCTTCCACGAACATACCATATAAACTAAAAATATTTGACGAATGCATGAATTTGACTAAAAAGAATCTGAGAATTATAGCCGGTATTCTGATAGGGCACTGCAGGCTGAATTATCACCTGACAAAACTGAGAATATGCAGCAACGATTTTGTGAGGGAATTCCGAAACTAAAAAAAAAAATTTTAGGGCAATGTTCTGCATTTAAGTTAAGCCGGAAAAGTTGCTTGGATTACTACCGAATACCAGAGGGCGCACACTTAGGTATTGCACTCGATTTTCTGGTCAAAATTCACAAAATGGATTTTGATGTATATAGAACTTTTGGATATCGGATAAGAGACGATGCGGTATTTTTTTTTGTTGGTTGCGAATAAAATTTTTTTGAATTAAAATCTTTGAATTATTTTTAAGATTTATTTCAAATTATGTCTTATAATTGAGGATTTTCTTCCATATATGTATATGGTGTTAAAGTTGTTTCTTTCGTGAGAGTCCTCGTTATATTTTCATTATCTACCCTTGCAGTAGGCTATCATCAATTGGTTTGCAAAATTTTTAAGTGCCGTTTTTGCCCCTCCGGTAAATAATGAAGTTTTTCTAAGTGAATACCAGTTTTGATATCCGAATTTGACCATATTATGTTATTATTGCTAATGTTATGAATTTTGCGTTCTGCTTCATTTCTAATTGTTTGTTTTTAACTTTATTGCTATACTCTACAGTCTGTATTTCAAACTATAGTTTTTTTTGTTTAAAATAGGTGTTCCTATATCTATTACAAAGAACTTACATATTTCACTTATGTGGTAGGTGGGCATGATTACCGAGGGATTTGGTTGATTTTCATACTAAATATTTTGTACTCTAATACAGATCATTGTGTTTAGTTTCATTTAATTTACTTCAGTATTTTTCCTGATATCACGTTTTGAAAATTTCACTTATATGGGGGGTAGGCGTGGTTACCGAGGGATTTGGTTGATTTTGGTACCAAATATTACCTATGCTAATATAAAGAAATGTGTCAAATTGTATTGAATTTTCTTCAGTATTTTTCCTAATATCACACTTTGAAAATTTCACTTATATGAGGGGGGGGTGAGGGGGGGCGTGATTACCGAGAGATTTGGTTAATTTTTATATCAAATATTTTGTATGCCAATATAAATAAGTGCGATTACTTCAATATTTTAGTTGGAATCACGTTTTGAAAAATTCACTTGTATGGTGGGTGGGTGTGGCTTCGAGCCGATTTCAGCTCTTTTGCAAAGTAAACATTTCAGGACGCTAAGAATTCGATTTTGAATAAAAAAAATTTTGGCCAGCTTTGACTGTCAAATATCCCATAGTGCGGCGTATTAATATACTTGGATCATTGGACTTATAGAAATACTATAATACTTTAAGGGTTATAAAGCTTATATGAATTCTATAATCCTGAACGGAGCACAATAGTTTTTTAGAACACGGACCATTGAACATAAATGTATTCTGGTTCAACACCGGCATCCACTTACGATCTACATTTTGAAATGGAACTGTATAGAAAAAATTTGAGCCAGCACAGCAGTTTAAGTAACAGTAGTTCCCGCGATCATTGTTTCACAAGTTTGTTCTGAAAACCCTTGATCGAAAATGGGAACCAGCATTTATTTGTTCATATTATAAAATCTTTATATGGTATTTAATTTCTTCCCATTGGGTTTGCAATGCACACATACATTCGTGCATATATATGTGCAGGCTGTGTATGTATATTTAGGTGTATGAGTGTATGTAAGTGTAGTTGATGTTTAAATTACGACACACAAATCCGAAAGGAACACAGATTCCACCAACTAACCAACCAACCAAACGATGACGACTCAACCAAACCAAACGACGACGAACCAACTTGGGTATTAAAACGGAAATTGAGATTCTCTTCACCATATTACATTCATAGTAAATGCATACATAATATTTATGCGAAACAAAGGATTTTTTTCTCTCTTCTTCTCTCTGCTGCTTTTTTCCTTGCTTCTATGCTGTAGCATATATTTATAAATAATAATAGAATTTCTGTTGATATTGGTCAACATCTTAATGGTATGAATTTAAATTGCATAAATTTAAAATTTTGAATTCCAAAATTTGTCATACGTATACGGAAACCTAACAAAATAGTGGATCAGAGATATGATAGATCAAAGTTCATTGATGAAATTCATCAAGAAGTTGTGATTTCAATCATTCGCAGCTAAGAGAATGATTTTTGTTTTGGGAACTTAACTTTTAGTTATGTGAATAAGTAATTGACCTACAGAAAACTCATTTACCGCTTTATAAAACTGCTAAACTAGTTCGGTGAATGTGAGACTTTAGAGAATAGCTACCAAAAGAGATGTTCAGAATTTTTGTTGCAGTTAGTTTCATCAATCACCAAACTTTAATTATCTAAAATATTTAATTCCAATATAAAATACTTTTCATACTCCAAGCAAATATTTTTTATACTCTTAAATAAATACTTTATTTTCAAATACCATTATTTTTTACTACCAATTTCATTTTGTTTTCTACCACTACACACTCACACGCACACACATACCTATATACATATTTTCTACTACTATTTTACATGATATTGAAAAACGTAACGTTTGAAATAGAAAAAAAGAAATAAGTTCATAATTTACGAAGATGTGAAACGTGACACGAGGAATGTGTGCAATCTTTCTTCTAACATTTGTTCTGGTACACAAAAAAAAATAAAATAAAAATCATACACAAATACTATGAAACTTATGCTTTAAAACACACAGACACACACACGCTTATACGCATACATTTACAATTTACAAATTTAAAAGTAATTTAGCTTTTGTTTTTATGACTCCGTTGGTAATAAAAATTTTTGCTGTGGTATTCTCTTCAGTTCAGTTCCAGTACTAGGAAAGTTGATTCTACTTCTGCTTTTGCTTCTGGTTATTGTTGTTGGTTCATGTTGTTGTTGTTGTCGTTTCTGATTGCTCTTGTTATTGTTGGTTGCTGCTGCTGCCGCTGTTGTTGCTTGCTTGCATTAAAGCAGTTGCCACTTTTTTTTTATAACTACATATTAGTTTTCTTACTACTATTTTTTTTTTGGTTTTCGTTTTATTTTTTTAATAAGTTTAATGTATGATAAGATTTGAAAAATAAAAATAATTGATGCATTTTTCTTGTAATTATTTTAATTATATTGTATATGTAAGATTTGATAAAAAAGAAAAAACTGTAATAATTTGACATTTGAATTATTCACATTTGTTATCTTATATATATATATATATATATATATATATATATATATATATATATATATGTATATGTTTATAAATTATATTTTATGACTTTAGTAAAGGAAATTCTGCTACAATTTGATAGAAAAAAGGCTAAAGAGTGACAAGATTTTGATTTCAATTGAAAATTCGAATTCTGGAGTAAAGAAAAAAGAAACTATTATGCTGTGGTATAAGCTAGAATAAAATTATTCTGAACGGCTGAAAATAGTAAAATTAAATAGTCAAAATGGATGAAGTAATTGGGGGAAAAGAGTATAGTGAAACCAGGCATCTGGAAGGGATTATATTTATTATTATTAAGCAGCGGTTGAGGCGACTCGAAAGTCAGGCACTGCGACCTAAAAGATCTTTTGTGCCAAAGCTCCAAAATTAAGACATAATATGATCTGCTATCCTAATGAAAGCTAGAACATCTTTTGTGAAAGAGGTTTTGATTTCGTTTGGTAAAAGGAACGGTTTTTTTTACAAATACCCAAATAGAAAGTCTACTAGCAAACTGCTATCCGATTTAGTTATGTTCAAGGATTTGGTGAGAGTGAGAGGAGGAATGAGCTTCTTTGCCTGACTAAGGCCTTGAAAGGAATGCCAATAAGATAGCCATTCGTCCCTTGCCCACGATTCAATAATCGATTTGGAACTAGTCAAACCGATTCCACAGAATGGATCGGCGCCCGTGAGTAAAGTCGCTGAACCCTGCCTAGCCAGTTCAACTGCAGCTATGTACATTACCTATAATGTCACAGTGGCCAGGTACCCAACAAAGCGTGACTTTGTTATGGGTAGACAACTTCTGCAGACTCTCAAAACACTCCTTCACTAGCTTTGAAGTACAGCACCATGATGAAAGTGCCTTGAGAGCTGCTGGCTTGTCAGATAAGATTATAATGTTAACACCTTTTAGATCTTTATTAAGGTTCATTCTGGCGCATGTCTCAATTGCATATAATTCGGTTTGAGAAAACACTTGGTCACGTGCCCAGTGGAATTGAGATTCGAATGTTAGGTCCAACAACGCCTGCACCAGAAACACAATCGATTTTCGAGTCTTCAGTATACCAATTGAGTGCAAAGGGACCAAAGTTGGGGAATTGGGAATTTCAATCGGAAGGGATATAGACTACCACAATCGGCTGGAAGCTCGTTATCATGCATAAGATCAGGAAGACATGGTTAGCTCTCTGTATCTGTAAGATTTTTTTTTTTTTAATAAGAATTTTACAAAATATAATGCAATTAATAGAAAATATCAAAATACTTATGCCAAAGTCATACAATCCAAAAATTTTCGATTACAATTACAATTACAACTAGTTCAATTCATTAACTATCTAGCAATTTTCGGTTAAATTAATATAATTAAATTTACCAATTAGATGGTGTTGGGATTATCTTGTTAGATCCCAAGGTTTCAATCTTTTCAATCTTCGATACAGGTTTTCCGTATTTACAAGTACGGCTGCTTCTTCATTTATGTGAGTTCTTAGTCTCATTTCGTGTGATTTAGCAACTAGTTGAATTTCATCTTTGACCATTTTGATGTTCAAGTCACGATGCAGATCAGAGTTTCGCACGTACCAAGGAGCATTGGTTATGCATCTCAATACCTTATTTTGGAATCTTTGGATAATCAGGATTTGTGCGTTACTTGCGTAACCCCAAAGTTGAATTCCATAGAGCCAAATCGGCTTTAAGATTTGTTTGTAAATCATGAGTTTATTATGAATTGATAATACAGATTTCCTGCCAATTAGCCAGTAGATGCTTTTAAATTTTAGTTCAAGTTCCTCCTTTTTCTTTTTAACATGAGCATTCCAACGAAGCTTTGCATCGAGTGTCATACCTAAATATTTTGCAGTATTTGAGTGTGGTATTACATTGCCGTCAATAAAGACGATGTTCAGTAAGAAACTGGATCTCCAATCTAGACTAACCTTCTGAACATATATAGAAACCATTCGACTCTATATGTTAAAGAAAACAAAGAACCGAAGACAAATGAGACGCTGAGTGTTTTTAATTTTTGGATTTCCGTCTTCAGGCAAGAATTCTGACCTTATTCAGTTTCCTACAAAAAAAAGTTTACGTCTAGGTTGAACATGTGTTCAATAAAGCTGCGTGTAAATCGTTAGAATGTATTTTATAAGAACCCTGTTTTATACAGCACCTCTACGAAACCAAAAATGTGGTTTTGACTTACACCACTTTTGCACGCAACGGCTCAAATATCAAACTTTTACTGAAATTTTGATATATTGTTTCTCTGCCTGTTTCAATTGAAATTTTTTTTTATACAATAATTTTGTTTTACGTATTATTCTTTAAGTTAAAAATATGTATTACTCACTTTTTTTAATTTTTTTTTTTTTTTGAAACCTTGAGTTTTACTTCTATACATATTTTTTCTTGGCTTTTCGCATAAATTTCATGCAACTCTGCGTTTTTTTTTTTTTTTTTTGTGTGTGCGTTTTTATGTTTTAATTTTGATTTTATTACTTCACTTACTCATTTACACTCGTTTTTGTTTTGTTTTGTATGTAAGCTAATAAATGTGTGTTAAAGTAATGATGCGCTATTGTTGTTGTTTATGTTTTTACTACATATTTGCTACGATTGTTATTAATATTTTTTTGTTGCTAGTATTTTGTGGTCATCAAGTTTAAATATTTCATATATGCCATAGAAGGTTACTAAGTTTTTTGTTTTGCTTTTTTTTTTTTGTAGTAGGTTAGTTTAATTTTAATGAAATATTTAAAGAAATAGAAAACAAAAATTTTTGGAAAAATTTTTTGACTAACTGTTTCGCCTTATCAATTTTCTTGGAAAATTTTGCCTTATTATTGGTTAAGATGGATGTGAGTAACCCAATGATTTCTTCTGTAAATAGAATAATGTATACATTTTATTGAACTTTAATATTAAATTAATTTAAAATTATAAACTGTCAATAAATTGTGCATAAACTTTTATTAAATTCTCCAGAACTTTATGCTGTACTGTGCTCTAACTGATTAGCATTTCGAAAAAAAAAAGAAAAACAAATTTTTCTCTTCTCGTTCCATACTCTCTCGACCGTTGGGTGGCGCACTAATTTCTCTCGTCTATATTCACTTCCCCACAGCATGAGATTTTCATTGGTTTTTGTATACATTTTGCATTAATTAAAAACTGATTTAAATTATTGTTTTGAATAATATTCGAACGGACAGACAGAACGGCACAGCACTTACCCAGTGGTGTCTGGTGTGTGTGTTTGTTGTTGTAGCACACAGTGGCGGCGGGCGCATAACAGTCGTAACAACATTAAAACACCTCACAAAGTGAATGCCATCTCTCTTAAATATTTTTAAATAATATACTTTGTAAACTGTGAGTGCGGTCGGTCACAGTCACAAAGTGAGAGTGTAGAGAGTATTTTGATTGGGTGGTCAGGAATGGATGGTGGTGGAAGAGAGTACGTACCCTCATGGCACTAACAACAAGCAAGCAAACACACCACATTGATTAGTATTTAGTACAATTTTTCCTTAGTACTTATTTGTATTTTTATATCATTACGTTACGTTAAGTTTTGAATACATTACGCTTTACTTTGTATTTATTTTGATTTATATTTTTACGATTTTTTTTTCACTAACTTAATTTGGTATACCTCTTCGTATTTATGCATTTTTTTTTTTAATAATTTTTTTTTCATAATGCATAATAATTTTTGTATTTTGTTGTCCACAATATAAATATTTAATTTACTTGCTTGCAATACTTATATAAAGTATGTATAAGAAAGTTTTTATATTGTGCATAAAATTAAATTGAAAAATATTTATCAATACATTTTTGTTTTTTTTTTTTCGTATTTTGCGATTTACTATTAAAGTAGAAAAACATTTAAGCATTCAATGCAAAAAGTATAAAGGAAATAGTGCAGTTGGTTGAAAAAAGATAAAAAAGAAAATGATGAAAAACTTTATGTCAATATATAAAATGCAATCCTGCCAAGTACGAGGAGTATTAACTAAAACCGTACGATATCTTGATGAACTATAAACCGGCTGTGTGTCTGTGTGTGTGTGGTGTAATAAATATAACTTCTCTATATGTCGCTGCGTGCCGTCGTTAAAGAAGTTAATACATTTTAATGAGTATTTGGGTAAATATATTAAAAAAATTGTACTAATAGTTTGTATGCAGGCTTTAAAGTTAATTAAACATTTAAATTTATATAAGTTTTACAAAGAATTTCAAGTTATGTTTAGTGAAGAAGGCTAGTTTTATGCTGTTGAAAATTCTCCTTAAAATATTCTAACAAATACTGAAATTGATTCTTTTTTCTATTTGACAAAATACTTAAATAAGATTTGTTTGAATTTAATTGCCACACCGTGGCATAAATGTTTTTCTTGTTCCTAGCAATTCGCATTATTTCAAACTTCATCTCCAAATGACGATTCCTTCCCTTACCTAATGTCGCATTATGTAACATGTGTATTCCGTTTACTTTACGTTACGTCACTACACTTTATCGCGAATACCCTTATTATTATATACATATTACGTTATATTGGCCGATTTTGTGTTTTTGATAATTTAACGAGAAAAATCTCATGGAAAATTAACTTTCTGCTGCATATGTTTCGGCACAGGGCCCTCCTCATAACACAAAATAAAACACACAGCAATTTAGTAGAAAAAACACTTTTATTGTTCTTCTTTCACTTTTAATCTATCCAAAGTCTACAACAATAATAATAATTCAATTCTAAAATGACAACTAGACTCATGCGCCGGGACCATCTTTCCGCCGTATACATTCAACATAACAGCGCAGAGTCGCATTTTATGCTCAACGAGCGTATTGCTCATGCAATACGATACAGCTTACATCAATTTGGTGATTATGGCTCGATATGTAGGAGCTAGAAGTGCTTTTCTCTCAATTGTGTGAGAGAGCAGTGTGTGGAGGTGAAAATCAATAAGAGTATCAGCTGGTGAGATACCCAAACTGATTAAATGAGAGCCCAAACAAACAATAAACAAAGCGGCAAATGATAACCATAATAATACTATTCATTCTTAATATTCTTGTATCCATTGTATGTTGATAATTCGTTAATATTTAGTTAAACTACTCGAGTGGCTGTCTAGAGACGCACTTAGGCCTGTACTGCTCATTGTGATACCACATGGTTGGACCTACAGTTTAAAGCCGGTTTCGGGCGGCAATACGGCAATTTATTTTCTTTCCTCATTGTCGGCCACTTTCTTATAATTGTCATTCACTTCATATCGAGTGTGAATATAAAAAGATTATGAAAATTAACCACTAGACCAAGACGGGAAGACGGGTGAAAGTCTAGTGCACTGCCCACTAAACTTTCGATGTCGTTAAACAATAACTAAGTAGACCTATAAATTGTACAAGTTTTTAACATCAACGGTTATTATTTAATTTTAAATTGAAACTAATTGAAAATTTTTCTTTTCTTCTTTTCTCCTCCTGCCGCATATAGCAACAAAAGTTTTTAAAACGACCAGCGGACGATGTCAATGACAATGGTGCGGACAACTTCGAACCACCACATAAGCTGCCAAATAATAATAATAACAATCAGAATAATAACAACAACGGTTCTGAAAATCTAACGAAATTCTCAGTGGAGATTGTGCAACAATTAGAGTTTACAACATCGGCGGCGAACTCACAGCCGCAACAGATAAGCACGAATGTTACAGTGAAGGCGCTAACGAATACATCGGTGAAAAGTGAACCAGGCGTGGGGGGTAACGGCGGAGGCGGCAGTGGTGGTGCAAGCGGCGGTGGTAGTGGTGGCGGGCCGAACGGTGGTGGCGGTGGCAGTCACGACCAGCAACAGCAGCAGCACCAAGGCGGCGGTGGTGGTGCAGGAGGACCAAATAATGGTCGCGGTAATGGTGGCATGGGTACTCACATGGGCGGCGGTAATGGTGGACAAGGTGGCGCTGGCGGCGTTGGTGTCGGTGGTGCAGGAAGCAATTTAATGGGTGGCGGACATAACTCGAATACAACGCAACAACAGAAATCATCGCTTGGCGGTCTCGCTAATTTGGTCGAATGTAAACGTGAGCCTGATCATGATTTCCCCGATTTGGCGGGTCTAGATAAAGATGGCGTACCGAATGGTAACTTTCCCGGTTTTCCCGATCTTATGGGCGATGATACGACGGAGGGTAACGATACCTTTAAAGATCTCATCAGCGATTTGCAGGACTTTAATCCTGGTTTTCTTGATGGCTTCGATGATAAGCCTTTGCTGGATATAAAGACCGAGGATGGCATTAAGGTGGAGCCACCGAATGCACAAGATCTGATTAATAGTTTGAATGTGAAATCAGAGAATGCAATGGCGCAGTTTAGTGCGGCATTTGGTGGCGGCGGACCACATGGTGGTCCGAATAGTGGCAGTGGCATGGGCGGTGGCGGACCAATGGGTGGTCCTCCGCATATGGATCCACAGGGTGGGGGAATGAATAAAATGCGCTCACAATTCCAAAATGGCCCGAATGGTGGGCCAATGTCGGAGATGGCGCTGGCAGCGCAAACGCTTAAGCAAATGGCGGAGCAGCATCAGCATAAAAATGCCATGGGTGGTATGAGCTTCCCAAGACCGCCAATGCATCAGCAGCCACAACAGGCGCAAATGATGGGCGGTGGCGTCGGACCCAGTGGGCGCTACAACGATTACGGTGGCTTTGCCAACGACTTCATGAGTGGTGGACCCAATGGACCGCAGCAGCAGCATCAGCAGCACCATCAACAGCAGCAACAACAACAACACCTGCCACCACAATTCCATCAGAAAGGACCTGGCGGCCCGGGTTCGGGGGTTAGCGTCAATCAATCCTTCCTTGATATCAAACAAGAATTATTTTATTCCTCACAAAACGATTTCGATCTCAAACGTCTGCAGCAGGCACAAATGCATCAACAGCAGCAACATACGCAACAGCAGCAGCAGCAACATCCGCACGCGCATTCGCAACAACAACATCAACCACATCCACAACAACAGCAGCAGCAGCAACAACAACATCACCCTCATGGCCCACCACAGCAAGCGCATGGTCCCAATGGTCCGAAAATGGGACCCAATGGACCAGTGGGCTTCCCCAAACCCACGGGACAACCACCGCAATCTCAGCAACATCAAACTAATCCACAGCAGCAACAACAATACTCGCCCTATAACTCGCCTATGGGACCAAATGGCGGAAATCAAAGTCCGGCTGGTGGTAATTTTATGCAGGGTCCTTCACGTGGCGGTGGTGGCGTCGGTGTCAGTGGTGGTCCTGGTGTTGTACCAAATACTGGTCTTAACAATGGCGGTGGCGGTGGTGGCATCCCATCAAATGTCGGCCCACCCAATATGTCGGCGCAGCAACAAATGTCAGCACAGCAACAAGCCCAACAGCAACAGCAGCAACATCAAGCCAATGCACAGCAACAACAACAGCAACGACCCGGTGCCACGCAAGTGGGCGGTGGTGCCCAAGGTGTTGGTGGAGGTCCCAATGTGGGCGGTCTTGGTGGCGTTGGTGGCCCCAATGTCGGTCCCAATACAACGCAAACAAATCAAAATGGTCCTGGCGTTAATTCTAGTGGTAATGGACCAAATACACAGCAACAAACTGGTCCAAATGTGCAGCAACAACAACAACATCAGCAACAACAACATCAACAGCAACAGCAGTCGACAACAACAACGCTACAAATGAAGCAAACACAACAATTGCACATTAGTCAGCAAGGTGGTGCTCACGGTATACAGGTGAGTCTTGCAAATTTATTCACATTTAACATATTTTTGATATTTTAATATCAAAACCACAGTTCATTTGTGACTTCTAGAAATTTTATAGAAGAAGATTAATGTAAAAGGGCCCTTGAATAAGAGAGTGACTTCGTTTGCGCTCTAAAAATGAAACAAATTGAATATGATAATTCATTTCAGATTGTGTGAGATTCAGTCTTTCTCTCGGAGCTTAGTCGCTGGATATCAAATTTTTTTAACTACAAACTTTTTAGATTTCTTTCTTTCTCTCTACAAATAAAATGTAAAAAAGTGCTTCACAAAAATGCAATAAAATATCCCCCTAAAACTTGCACACACTTTATATTGCAACCCTGTCGTTGTGCTATCGTGAAACCTCTTATAAAAAAAAGAAAAAACAATTCCATTGGCATGTAAATTCCTATGCATATTAAAATTATCATCAGAAGTTACCACCCTCAAATTAGGGCTTACATTGAAAAACATACACTTTTTTCGCATACTAAAAAACATGGACCTCTTACTACGATTTCTAGTTACTTTTTTAAGTTTCATACAAAGTAAAAAAATAAATAAATTAAGCGAGCGACAAACTCCGATTACAAAATACTCCTCTTAGAGCAAACAAATTTGAACTCGTATCCGTTTTATTGTTTTTGTATATGCACTCGCTCTCGCAATATTGTTAATTTTCTATGCTCTTATGCGCTTTTGCTCTTATGTGTTTTTGGCTTTGGTTTGAAATCAATTTCTCTCTTGCTTTTAATATTCAAAAGAAAAAGCAGAATTCTTCTCTCTCTCTCTCTCTCACTCTCTCTTTGTATATTATTCATATGATGATTGCCTCTTGCTTGTCAAGTAACATAGTAGGGGACACGTCAGCAAACAAATTTGTTCGGGATTAGGGTTGCTAACTTGAGGGTTTTTAAGTTTTGTAATAACTCAAAACAAACTTAGAAAACTCAAGAAAATATTAAATAAACAACACAAAATTATTTACTTCACTAACGTTATTTGTTTGAAGCTTTATTTGTCTACTACTTACGAGCTCATCTGTTTACTTCATTTTCAGTTAATAATATTGCAAGTATTTCAGTAACTTGGCATCCCTGCATTTGCTACCATTCGTCGTACATACCAGAAAACTATCAATGTAGTACACAAATTTTTTAATACTAAAGTCAAAATGAAATGTATTATTTAAGCTTTTAACATCTTCAATTACTTAAACTCTCATAAGCTTCACAGAATATAGCCTTACATTCACATACACCACCGTTTGCACTCGTTCCCTCTTTTTACCTATGCTCTCTCTCTCTCTCTCTCTCTTTCTTTTTTCACTCATTTTTTCACCGTTGATGGTATGTACTCAAGCTTTTCAAAGCATTTGTGTTTTTAGTAGTAACGTGCGGGTGGCAGTTTTCTTCTTTTAGGTTTTTTCTTCTGGCACATGAAAAAACTGTGTTGCTGTCGTTGTTAACCCACCTAAAGCCTACATTGTCCCTTCCTCATGCACTCACTCTCTATAGTAGCATATTTTATGCGCTCTTTCTCTCTAGATATCTGCCAATAACCTCCCTCTCTATTTACTTCAGCTTCTTCTCTACCCAACCTCAATTTTCCTTTCCATTTTATGCAATGCTTGCGCTAGTTTTGTATCTCTGTGTGGTGTGCCCATTAATATAAAATATCGTCGCAATATAATACATCTGTCCAAAAAAAAAAAAAAACATAAAAGAGAACGTGGCACTACTCTTTTCAATGCAAGTTGCATTGATTCATTAGAAGCGGAGTGGATTTTTAACTTTTGTAAGTGATGTCAAGATTTTTAAGTATCTTAAAATCTAGAAAATGAAATGTCAAGCTAACGTGAAATTTTTTCATTCATATATAAATACAAACGCCTAACAAATCAGTGGCAAACCTGATTCAAGAGAAAGCAGGGCAGACACATAGGAAATGATCCGGCGTCTTTCTCTCTTCTAAGCAAAGAAGTGCAAAGGAAATGGCAGCAAGCCAATTATAATCAGAAAATATAACCATTCGATTGATCTCGCCGACCTTTACCCTCAGAATAAAATAGTGTGAGATCACCATTGGTTCTGGCAGGACCAGTGCAGCACAAGAAAAGCTAAATTAGTTAAAAACTGCCAGATTGTAGAATTCATTAGTAAGTTGGGGAAACTATTAAATTTGCAACAGTGGGCCCGACACAATAATGAGTCCACTCTTAGCATACACCATAAGAATTTGTTCTCTTATAAGCTCTCGTACGTAGTAGGATACCACTAAAGTCTTTGCTGCTATTACTTTTTCTTTCTAACATTTTTTCCGTAGCTATTTTTCTATTTGCAATATTTTGGTTTTCTTTTCGTAAAATTAATAGAAATTTAGTAGGCGCATTTTCTAAGGACAATTTTCTCTACTACATGGGGATATTTTGGCAACATTTTCCTAGCTACTTTTTTCCTTCCGCTCCAACATCCATTCTCAACGTTTCTCCACTGCTAACGACGTAATACAAGAACGTTGTGCAAAAGTAAAATATAAAGTGAAGTGGAAATATTTCCTTTGGGCTATGATGAAAATGTTCGTTTCCGTTTTGAAAATGTATACAAAAACAAAATTGCACAGAAACTTTTTAAGTTAAATTTCATGTATTGTTGTTAAGAGTTGTGAAAATTGTAGTTTAAATTGAAATATCAATAAAAGTTACTAGGTACGTGTTTCTGCATTTTATTCTTTTTTTTTTGTATATATTTCTTATTTTTAGGCAGAACATTAAAATTGCAAATGGACATGTTTTTGAGAAAGTTTTAACTTCTCTATGTATGTTTTTTTTTTTTGTTTTGGTAGTTTTAAGTATATGACAAGCTATGTAAAAATTAAGTTTTTAGGTTGTTATTAAATCGACTTTTAGTTATCAGGAAGATTAATTTTCTTTTTGTTTCATTTTCCTTTTTTCATTTATTATTTATTCCATGTGATTGGATTTTAAAAGAAAATAATGTTGTTTAAGATATTTATGTGAAGGAAATAAAACTGTTGATGATTAACTACTAAATAAAATAACAGCTAAAAATTTTTAATATATTTTCATTCCACTCAATAAAAGTAAATGATGTATTCAATATAGAAGACGGGAACTGAGTGAGACCCAGTGAGACAAATGAAAGACTTCAAAACATTAATTTAAAATTTGTATTGTTTCTGCTTATAGTTGCGCAATTTATAATACCCGATTCCCTTGCGTAATAAGTCATAAGAGATTTGATTTTGTCACATGCAAAAAATGTGTCTTTAGCTCTTCTGAAATTCTGCGACGAAGGTAAACAAAATTATTTAGTAATCGAACGCTTCACAGAAATCGTAGATACTTCACGAAGTGATCCATTCATTTTGTGATTAAATTATTCTTTTCGAATTATACTCTCACTAGTTTTTCCGCTCTGTTGCCCCACACAATCGTTTCTGTAATGATCCATTGTAAAATAATCTTCAACTAATTTATTCTATCTCCCCGATAACCTTCGAGAAATTCCCCGATTTTCAATCAAATTCCCCGCATCGGTATAATTTTATATTATTACAGCTAGACACGTTTAAAATTGATCAAGGTTATTTAATGCAAACTGGTAGGATAGTAGTAAGCTCAAATAAATCCGGTGTACCGAGTTATTCGACGTTCATTTTGATAGATAAACACTCAAAGTTCTCAAAGGAAAATACATAAAATACATTGGCTTTCTTAAAAACGAAAAACAAAAAGGAGATGGACAAAGATTACTGATGAGGAACCGTAACTGGTTCCGAAACAAACGTTTGATCTGCTAGTTCTATGAACTTTTTGAAATTCTTCTGGCATCATTGTTCATTTAAAGCCTAACAATTGAATTTAATTCAATTTTTACTAAAAAATGTTTCCTTTTGAAAGAAAAAGTCAAAACTATTTTCGATTAAAAAAAAAAAAATGGTCACATTAATAAATGTGTTCGATAAAAATTTCCAATTGCAATAGGTGATTAGTTACATGGATCCAAAACTGGAACTGTTTGACCAAAATGTATAAATTCTACCGCCCTCCAATCGGCGAATTTTTGACTGCGTTCAAATTTGGTGTAGTAACTACTACTCAATAAGGCTAAACTTTGTGTAAGTTTGAGCCCGATCGGGGCCAAATCTCTCCCATTACTACATATATTTAAAGACTTCAAATATAAGAAAAAATTGTATACAAGATTTTTTTTTTTAAGCTTAGTGGGGGACGTTTTGAAAATCATCATCGCACGAATGCGGTACACTGGAAGGTCTAAAAAAACCTTTAGAAAAATTATAACTATGGTCTTAGGATATACTACTATTATTTTGTTTGACCGATAATTCACGAAATGGCTGACAGCCAAAATTAGTTTTATCAGAAATTGGACTTTTTTCGAAAGTACAACGTTGCAAATTGAACAAAAAATTAACCAAACTTTTTTTCTATTATGTCCTGGAGCCATTGTTATATAGAAAAACATATTTAAATTTTAAACTGTACGTGTCAATGGCAAAAACCTTGTTTTGAGAAGAACGGGTTCAAAGTTTTGGCTATCTGTTTTTAAATATATCTACGAATTTTAAATATATCGACAAACCCCAACGGACTTTCCTCCTGCCCAATACGACCGAGAGGCGCATCTGCATAACGCACAGATCGGTGACCGATGTAATCGCAGCCTGGAGTTATTAATCATTAATCAGGAGGTGCTGGACGAAGGCATAGCTAAGCATTTTAGAACGGCCGAAAGGGAAACCGAAACGCTGCGCGACTGTTTTAGCCTAACTGACACTCGCCGCTATAAGGGTCTATATCTACGAAAGCAATTCGAGTATCTCTCTGAAATTTTTACAAAATACTTCTGAAATATAATACTTTCAAATTACACATTTTCAAAAATCGATTTCTCCAAACCAAGAAAGTGTAGGGCCCTCTTAAGAAGAGATGAAGGTTATAAGACCTAAAATATGAAATATTGCAAAAGTTAAACGATTTTCATTTCATAAAATTTGACAAAAAATATACTACCGACTTTATTTACTAAAAGCTGAACGGTTTCGAATTCCCCACAAAAAACAGCTCATTCCCCGATTCCCCGTACTAAGTGAAATTCCCCACAAATCGGGGGATTAATCCCAAGTTGGCATCGCTGGTTCAAATGCACACACCATGGTGAAATTTTATATAAAGTGATAGCAAGATTATAACAATTTCACCCTGGCAAAAAAACACATCTTTGTTGCTGCGTCGGATACCATTAAATGTCAAGATCAGCCGTACAACAAGACAATAACAACACGTTGCCATAATGGCGGTATGCAGTGAATGTCAAAATGGAGAAAAAGCAAACAAACAATGAAAAGTAAACAATGATTTTGACAGCCAATGATATTGACCACAAAGAAAGAAGAAGAATGAGTTGCTGGTAACTTCACCTTGTATAAACATACACTATAAATAAGTAAAGGCCTCTCAAAAATCAGAGCTGCTTTAGTTGAACACTTGGTTTGCTGAGAGCACAAATAGAATTATTTCTTATAAAGTGATACTCTCACCCCGTACCTCTGTTGCCTCGCGCTTTCGTTTACAATTTTTATGCCCAGTAGAAACTTCCTGTTAGGTATTTCCCTCATGTATATATTCTAAAATGTTTTGGATAATTTTTCTTCAACTTTCACCCCTTATTAATATAAAAAATTAATTTAAATTTATATCGATATATTTATATAATGTTTGTGTGTAGGTGCTAGTGCTAGCATAAGTTTTACGTATTTATTTAATAAGTTTAAAATGCCATATGCCACGCAGTTTAGTTGAGTTGTTGATATTATACTCCATTTTAAATATTAGCATATTGAGCTTTTGCTGTTTACATTCGACGACGAACGAATGAACGAACAAATGAACGTGGATGCAACTAACGAAATGAAACAACCGACGAACGAATGAACGGAATGGAAAAACCGAATCTGAAACCAGAATCAGAGTTCAATGATTTGCAAAGTGTTTGCTGCAATTTTCATGTCCTTTTTCCGTCCTTTTTTTCATTTTTTGTTTGTGCTCGCTCGCATTAACTCATTAAAATGCCACAGCAGGAACAACAATCTACGATAACAAAAAAAAAAAAAAAATGCAATGGAAAAATTTTAAAAATATTCAACATATTTGCACGATAAAGCGCGAACAAAATCTGTTAATGAAATACAAAACTATACAAAAGAATTTTTTCATTTGTAATTTAAATTACAAAAGTAACACAATTTCATAGCTTGTAAAAATGAAATATATGTTTTGCTGCAATTTTGTTTTCAAATAAAAATCAAAATAACTGTTGTTTGTAGTTTGTATGGCGAAAATAAAAAAAAAATAAAAAAAAAGCAAACATACAATTTTTAACTAAATCAAGATTGTGCATATTTTTCGGGGATATGGAGAGCTTTTTTTATATTTGTGTTAGTGCCTGCTTTTTCATCGCCTCCTCTTTTTCATTTTCTTTTGTTTTTGCCTTGTTGAATGACAAAATAAATAATTTATACGTAATAACAAATAAGAATAATGACATAGTCTCGACATGATAACGGTATTTTGTTGTAATAAAAGCTTTACAAGTATGTAGTACAACTATACCAAGCATCAGAGAGAGCGACTAAGCAAGAGGAGCAGAACAGCAAAAGCAGCAGGAATGTAGAGCTCAAAGAACCACAACAACAATATAGTAAAGGAGAGCACCACACGCATACATACAGTGCCGGTCATATCATTTGCAACTAAAATCACTTGTACTTTAAATGGCAGCTTAAGTTCACTAAAATAAATTTTATCAAAAATGTTTTTTATTCAAAACAAAGTGTACATGTTAATTTTGCTCTCATCTAACAACAAAACGTTTTTCAACTGTGGAAAAGTCCAGTTTTTGTATTTATGAGAGAATTTTAAATGAGTTAAGCGAGTAAATACTTTTTTCGACAATATTGTATGCGCTTAATCCACTTTTTTTGGGTCGTCGCTTGATGGTCGATGATGATATCACAGGCTGAGAGAAAAAGCGGGCAAAAATTTATATAAGAGCAAAAGTGAAATAATTTAGTGTGTCAGTGCAAGAATGGCATAAGTAATAAGGTTTAGAGTGAAAATGATACGCCTTAAAAGTAAGAGCTAAAATGGTATAACAATTCTTTCAGAGCAAGAGCAGCATAGTTTTTGATTCCGTTTTCGCTCTGAACATATTTCGTTTCACTTTTGCTCTGAACATATTTCGTTTCACTTTTGCTCTGAACATATTTCGTTTTGCTTTTGCTCTTAAATAAAATTATTCCACTTTTTTCTGAACGTAGAAGTTATACCACTTTTCCTCTCAGCCTCTCATATATTCAACTGAAGTGCATTTTTTATTTGTCTCTGTTCCACTTTCTGATTCGCTTTCATCAATTTTGTGATTTCGTTAGTTTTTCTACACGTTTCTTTGCGAGGCCTTTATGACGCAGATCAACGATACCGCTGTTAACAATTCGCGAAATCGTCAACTTATGCATTGAATATTTTATCGAAATTTCGTTTTGGGATAAACTATTTATCCCCCTTTCAATCTAAGCCCAATTGAAAGACATTGCATGCTCGTGAAGCGTAAAATTGGCACGAATACGTTTAAGAAACTGGAGGATCCCTATGAAGATGTTTAAAAGTAATGGAAGCGAGTTCGAATCGATCAGATGAAACATTTAATAGAGCCAATGCCACGAAGACGTGCAACAGCGATTGCTAATATGGATATGGGACAAAGTCTTGAAAAAATTTTCGATTTTTCTTCAATATTCACATTAACTTTTTCTAGTTGCAAATGTTTTGACCTCTTCAATTCAGACTTTAATGTAATATGACTTCCTTCTTTTTTTATTTGCAACATAATTTTGTACTTTTAATTCTTTATAATAAATGGCAATAAATACACTTTGATTTGAATAAAAAAGATTTTTGATAAAAATTATTTTAGTGAACTTAAGAAGCCATTTAAAGTACAAGTGATTTTAGTTGCAAATGATAAGACCGGCACTGTATATCCGAGATTTTATGTAGTAAATTAATGTAGTTGTAGAAAGAACACTCTGTGCCAAAAAAAAAATCGCATCAATTGGCAAATCCTAAAAAGTAAACCTATTATGGCATATCTTAAAAAATTTCAATTCCCTTTCATTTCAAGTAGAGTTTTTTCTTCCCCATTGAAGTGGCCAGAAAAGTTTTTCTTTTTTGTCAGTTAGTTATGTATTTATAACCATTTGTGTGAGTTGTCGGGCCATAACGCTAGTATATATAATTGCAATTTTCTATCAATATCGAACCGATTTTGGAAACTCACCTGTTCTAAAAACCGATCTTTCCTCTCCATTGTTAATAATAAAATCTTTCCATTATTTATGAGTATAAAGTAGCAAGCCTTAAAATTAACACAGTGATACGTTTTTATTGGCTTGGGGTGTACATATCAGCGCAGTAGAAATTTAAAATGAAATGATGTTAAGCACTGTTGCACATGACAAGAGAGAGAGAGAAAAGAGAGAGAGAGAGCGCGTGATTTGGACAAACATTAGTTGGTGAAACAACAAACTTGAAACGAAGAGTGACTGAAAAATTGCATACTTTCGTGCGCTCTCTCTCTCTCTCTCTTCCTTTAGGTAATTTTAAAAGACATTCACTTGCTCACATTTATTTACTTTTATAGATGAAAAGCTTTTTTATGCTGATACTACATTGAGTTTTGTGTATTCTCTTTCTTTCTTTCGCTCTCTCTTTTACTTGCTCAACACTCTCCTTTAAAATGTTGTAAAAAGTTTACTATGGTTTCCTCTCCATGAGTTTTTTGTTTTTTTCTTTTTTTTTTTGCCTCCCCCTATGTTAAAATTGTTTAGCTTCACCTCTTGCTGTTTTTAGTATTGACTTTGTGAGCATTGTGCGAAGTCATGCAAAGGTCGTAATGGCTCATTGCAATCTCTTTCTTTCTATCTCTCTCTTTCTCACTGGTGTTGATGGTATTGTAATTTAATTATTTTAATTTGTCTTTTAGCATTTTAGTTAAATTAGATTTTTCTCGTCGGAAGTGAGTGGAAGGACAGTAGGGCGTTCTATATGTTTATTTAAGAGTAAAGAAACCTATATATTTCCAATGTAATATCAAGTATAATTTTATGCATAAGTAATGAAATTATTTAGTTTTGATGATATAACTTAACGAAATAGTTGGATAGTTGCAGCACCGGTGATCTGTCGATTTTACACTTAACTTATGGGATAGCAAATTTTTTTTGGTGTACTTATACATTTTTGGTAACATATGAAGACGGAAAACAAATTAAATTCGAACTGGACCTAAACCTTGCCTTTATCTGAAATATCCTTCTGATATTTATTTATTTTAACATCAGTTTCTTAGTATTGCCTTCAATGTACTATTTAAATGGCTGCTCTCTTTTTTGGCTATTTCTTTGTTATTCTTCTTCTCTTCCACCTTTGCCAGATGACAAACGCATCCAATCCTCTCACGTTCTCTCTCTTGTTGTTGTCCAATCTTTATGTGCTGATCGTGATTTATATTGAAGTTTATTTTATACGCCGTCTCTCATTTTGTGTATAATTTATTTGTGTATTTGTTTTGAGTTAAAATTAAAACTGGTCTCCTTTATGAACAAGCAATATTTTCTTCAAGTCCATATGAAAAACTAAATATTTTTTTTTTAAATGCAAAAATCCGCATGGATTCAAAAAATCTATCTACATGGCAATACTGTAATGCGTTTACGTAAATTTTCCATAATAAATTTTCACTAACTTTGCATAGATAAATATTTAAGTATATACCTATAAATATTATACATACATTGCTATACACACATACATACAAATGTACTTAGGAGTTTATATATATATAAGTATACTATATGAAATATTTATTTGGTGACCTACTAAATGCGGGCATAAATTTCAAAATGGTACATAGTTAATATCCCTATTGACATTTGCGTATTATGCATATATTTGACAGGTATATATATATAGCTATGTAGGTATGCAAGCATTCTCCTATATTTATGAATGTGTGTGCCTGTATTATCATTGCTATTGCTGTGAGTGTGTTGATTTAACACCCACTTTTAATTAATAAGCTTTGCATAATTTTAGGCGTAAATAAATTAAGCTGTTAAGTAAAAAGGCTTTTTTTCCTGCTTTTATTATTGTTTTTCGCTGCACATGTATATTTTGTTGTTTAAATTCAAATTTGTGTTTTTAAAATTAAAATTCAATATTTTCTCATTCATTTTGTTTATCATTCCATTTTCATTTTAACTTTCTCTTTCCGTTTAACCCTTTCGCTCACGCGATGATTCTCAAAACTTTTGCATATCATAGCATTGCTTTGAAACACGTTAATGTGTGCCAATTTTAGTGTATGCAGGTATATAATCATAATAATTTTTTCTACTAAGCATTTTCCGTGCTTTGTTGGATTTTTGTTTGGTTTGTTTGCTGTTGCCGCAAGAAACCTTCTTTCTTGATCATAAATTGGTGATTTTCATGATTTTCACCTTTTTTGTTGGTTACCTACTTATTTACTTTCTTCTTTTTCCCGGTCCTAGTACCTACTTTGCAATTTTTCCCTGCACACTTTTACTTCAATTAGATTTCTATGTATTTTGTGTTTTTCTTCAGGTTTTTCCTTCCTTGAAATTCACCGTTTCATCAGCGATGATTGCCTTGCAACAAATTTTTTTGCTGCTCCTTCAGGTTCTTATTTTTCATCGTGAGGGTTCTCAGTTCGTTGTATTTGGTTGTTGTTGTTGTTTTTTTATGTTGCCACGTATAAAATTTTATGTTGCCACAGTTTGAGTTTGTATGTGTGTGCGTATATTTTATGTATGTGTATACCCAGTGGGGAAATAGTAAAAGAATTTGAAATAACTTTCTTTCACTATCTCTCAACCAAGCCCAATTGATTTTTGTAAGAATTTAGAATGTTTACTTCCAAGTAAATCAAAAAAAAACTGTCTTGAATGAGTTTTTAAGTACGCAATTTTAAATTTTGCATTTTTGAATTCAGTATTACAAAAAGTGACAGAAGGAAACCTGTATACATCAAGGTTTTAAAAATAAGATGATTACTTTTTCAAATATCATGTGAAAACCTCTATTCGATACCTGCTCCCTGCCCTGAAATGAGTTAAATGGGAGTACACCGAAAAATTGTTTGAGTATTTTGCTATGCAATTGCTTTGATAGAAGATTCTTTCTTTCTTCTTTCTCTCTCAGAAAGTCGACCTCGATAGTCCAGTGGGTAGTGCACTAGACTTTCATCTGGGAGGTTCGGGGTCGATTCCCGTCTTCGTCTGGTGGTTAATTTTCATAATTTTTTTAAATTCACTATCAATATGAAGTGTATGAGAATTATAAAATAGTGTACAATTACTGGTTGGTAATGGCAAAACCACCAAGCCGATAAAAAATTGCCACACCGCCGTTCGGAATCGGCGTTAAACTGTAGGTCAAACTATGTGGTATCACAATGGGTTGTTCAGCCCTAAGTGTATCTCTCGACAGCCACTCCAACCCAACCTAACCTTCTCTCTCAGTGTCAACACTTTTTTACTCTCTTTTGGTTTTCTTATATAAAGTTTTTCGTTCTCTTAAATTCATATAAAAGAAAACAAACAAAAAAGTGTGGCACTCAGGCGCTGAATCCGCATTTAGAGTAAATTTAACCTCACGACAAAAAAATTAAGCTCATTAATTAACTTAAAAATGTGATTCAAGGCAGTAGTAGTAGCTTTACAATTCCAGTTTTGAAATTCAAACTTACTCAGCCTATTGTTTTTGGGTTCACTGATTCCGAATTTGGGGTAAATTTTTTCATAATAAGCAAACGCTTCTATAGTTAATCATTTCTCCTCTGGGTTTCATATTTACCTATACTAAATATGAAAGTGTGCATAAAAATGATTATGCATGTAATCCTTTATAGCTAGCAAAATATACTTAATTTAATATATGTTGTTGCTTTCTTAATGCTTACATATATACGCTCATATGTACATATCTTACCAGGTATTATAAATATTTAAATTTTTAATACATTTTAATGAAATTTATGTATTTGGAAAAATAACAAAAAATTTCATACAAGTAACACTGTCACCGCTAAGTTTCAAGGCAGATGTAGGTATAGGTACATATATATATTCATTTTTAAATAGTACTAAAATACATTTTTACTAAGCTTCAAGGTAAATGTACATATTTTATTTAAATGAATAATGCATGCCATTTATTTTTCTTCACTTCTTAAAAAAGTATGAATTTTGCGGTAATTTAAATATAAAAATACATTAATTTAATAATATTTTTTTTTTTATATATATATACTTCCCCCATCTACTAAAATAAATCAGTGAAACATTACGCGTTCTCTCGTTGTAGTTCGTATGCTCCGCGCATAAATGTATGCTACATTTTTTTTTTTTTTTCAATGCAATATACGTATGTTCATGTGCATTACAAGCAGTAGTAATGAAGTACTTTTCCCTATTTTTCTCATGCGCTTCTTAGTTTCCTGCTTTTTTCTGTATCTCAATTTCTTTTTCTTATCCCCTTTTTATTTTCTCTGTCCCCTTTTAAAAGTTTCTACTCCTTTTATGTTTTGGTTTTTTTATTATTTTGTTTCCCACATGTTTATTCCAATTTTAACCTGATCACGTAGCATATTTGTAGGGTTTCTTGCCCTGTCCCTCTCCGTTTGTTTTCGTTCACTCCCTAACTTGATAGTAAGTATAAAAATTATTGCCTTGTAGAACAATTTTATAGAAAAGTTTCTTCATCAACGCATTTTTTTTTTTTGATAGTTTTTCATTTTAGTATATTTTCTTAAAATAAAATAAAGTTTAAGATTTTGCAAAAATTTCAAAATGAAACTGCAATGCAAAAAGAAGGAAGAAGTTTAGCAATAATTTTGCATTCTCAATAGAGGGAAAACTGATTTCTGCATGAGAAGCAGTTAAGTTATTTTAATTTTCTAGACAGGCGATCAATATTTTTATATGCACTCAACCAAGCTTGTGGTATTCTGCAAAAAAAAATATATATCAATAAAATTGTATTTATGACTTGAATATTGAGGGCAAATAGTAAGAAGTTTTTTAAAATAAAAAAAAAAAAAAACCAGTTTGTAAAGACAAGTTCCATAATAGAAAATACTTAAAATATTTAGTCTTCTCTGTAATTTTGCATAATTTACACGAACCTTAGTGTACCCACCCACCAATTTGAAAATCATTACCTTAGAGTATAATTTTTGTAGTAATTTACAATGGAATTGCAAATGCAAATGTCATAAATTAAATGCATTTTTTCTTCTACTTTTTTCACTTTGCACTAAAACGTAATTTTTGCGAAAAGTAATGAAGAAAAGTAATTAATTTGTGCACAGTGCAACAAACAACTACAGCAAACAAAGAAAGGGTAGCAATAATTGAGTATGTGTAGTACAATTGTATGCAGTGTAAAGTAGTATAGAAAGCTCAGACAGAGATATATAAATTACATAAGTACATATGTCTGACAACAATAACTTAAGTTCTCTTATACTCAAGAAAAAACTATTTTTAAAAAGACAAAGTAGTAATTTAATAATGAAGAATTTTGATATTTTTGACGTAACCCATCTTCAAAATGTTTGATTTCTTGGGATTGATTTTCTCTATAAAGCTATATTTAATTTTTTGGCAATATATTGAAAAAAAATTTCGAAAAAAAAATCACCTCTAAGATTCGTAATTCACATATTAGATGAATGAAGGATCGACATTTCGTTCTGAGAGTCACAATCCATTCAAGATGTTCAGAGATTATTTTACAGAAATGAGTACAAACGAGGGTGAGTATAACAAATTAAATTTGTACGAAGCTCATTACCAGAGAAACAAAGAAAGGGCTCGGCCGATCATTGTGTATATATGGGTGGCCATCACTGGTTGAAACGAACCTTCTTGTCTTTGTTTTTGATGTGTAAACATTTTAGCTCAGGGTATGGGCAAAATTTCAAATGTGTAAAATGTAAGAATAACTGTAACGTAACATAACTGTAACGTCCAGTTCCCCTCTCGCTCGCACTACTGCGCGGCATGACTGTGCTGAGAGGGAGAAATTAAAATACGAGCGGAGTTTGTTTGTTTATGTTTCGATCAATTTACTCACACATACATATATGCACATAAGAAAACAGAATGTGTGTGTACATTTATTCGTGGCAGAATTATTTGTTGGTGTTAAACGTATGGAGATCGTCTATAACATACAAGCAGAGAAGTCGGCGTTTGATAGGTTTTGCATTCGGTTAATTAGACTGGATTAAAATTAAATATTTTTTTAAATATAAAAACAATACAAAATGATAAGTTATAAGGAATCTAGGTTTCAATAAATGTATGAACAAAATGTAGTAATAATGATAGCAAACCACGGCATTATAAAAATTTTGCTTTCTACATTAACCTTAGAAAGGCAACACTTTTTTATCTATGTAAATAGCAAATATGTTAAACAGAAAAAATCAAACTTATTTATTATAAAATCACTTATATACTTCAATAAAAATACATTGTTTCTTATTTTTATTAAACGCAGTCAAGGCAAATCTCTTTGCGGTGCTTTTAAAAAGTAGTGGGGTGACTGGTCACCCCTGTTGCCTTTCTAAGGTTAAATGCGGAAAGCACTTATCGTCGACTGAGGATTGATTTGGCGTATGCGTGTACAAATTCATGTACCTATACGCCAAATCAATTCTCAGGCGACGTTATGAAAAATTTTCACATCTAATAAAATTTCAAATCGACAGGAAGAAAAACTTAAAACGCGGAAAAAAAGATGCAATTACAGCTGCGTATATGCGAACATATCGTGCCCGATTGAGTAAAAGAAAAAAAATGCAACTACGATTTGGAGCAATTGCAAAATATTTGCGATATATGCGATATGGAATAAAAATTTACTATTTGAATTGAACTATTATATATAAAAGATAATGATATCTAATAAATTTTTAAGTTTATAAAAAAATTGGTTTAGTTTGAATTATTTACCTAGCATATAGATTATACATCAAGTCCATATAAATGGCTATACATATGTGAGCTTATGTATATTGCATTCAGTTGGCTTAACTGTTTACGCATCAAATATCTTGCGTGCCTTGCACACATCCATTTTTTTATATTTTACTATGCATATTCACTATCCGTTCCAAGGAAATTTTCTAGATACTGTTTCCCGTTCGCTTTACTCCTGAATTAAAAAGCTTTTCGAAGCATTAAAAAACCTAAATTCTCATTTATTTTGCTAACCAAAGTTTGTTGAAGTTATCTGCAAAAATACTTTTAAACATATTCAAATTTATAATCGATTTCAAAATATGTTGCTATTTAAAATCAATCTGTGGAATATACGCTATCTGTCCTTTATTAATTTCGATTCCATCAGTGTCATTAGTATAATGTCCTCTCACGAATCTATGAATTCAATAAACAGCAGCCTTGACTTCAGGATCTAAGAAATGAGAGCAAAATTCTCTAACGAAAATATAAAAAAATAATATCAAAACGAAAGTAAATTAAATTATTCTCGGAAATTACGAGTATGAATGCAATATCACTCTTAAGCTTAAATCCGAATCTGTTTTTCGCTCTTGGGTTTCCTAGGTTAGATTAGATTAAGTGGTAGACCAAAAACTCGATGAAAATTCAAACTCTTAGGCCAGAACGGTCCATTGTGATACCATATGATTGGTGCCGGTGCCGAACGGCGTTGTAGCAATTTATTATCACTTGTTGTTTTTTTAATTCATTACCTGTAAAAAGGTGCGCAAGTGCAACTTGTGCACTTGTACACTTTCTTACAATGCTCATTCACTTAATATCAATAACGAGTATAAGAAGGTTATATAAGAATTACCCACCTGACCAATCGAACCAGCAAACTCTCGGTTGAAAGTCTAGTGCGCTACTCGCTAGACTATCGAGGTCGTCTCTTTATTTTCCTACTCTGTTACATTTTTTTCGGGGAAATCAAAGGAGACGTGTCACTATCGCACGTACCAGCGATTTAACTGCGATTTTTTGGTCGTTTGCTTCCTACAATTCCCATATCTCTATGTTCATATGTCGAAGCAGCAAATAGAAAGAAAAAATCTCTTTGTCAAAATCGCGGTATCTAAAAGGTATCAATGAAAGAAAAGAGCTACAAAAGAGACTTTCAAAAAATCGTATTAAAATCGCTGTGTCTAAAAAGAGACAATGCAATATTCGCCCTCCGCCTTTAATATATCTAAACTCTTTTTGCTTTTCAATCAAAATTGAGAATGAGAGCACGTCATGGGATATTTTCACTCTCTATCTCTCTTTTTCTTTCTTTCCGATCGGCACTCGAATGAATTTACATCAGTGATGGGTAGAAATCTTTTAACTTCGTGATCAAATAAATGAGTGGAACTCATAGTTAATTTTTATTTTCCTTTTTTTTTTTTTGGGGTTAACTTTCGAAATCTGAGTTTTCTGTTCTGAGTTGAGTTGAAAATAACCGACAATTTTACACATATGCATCTGCTAGGCCAAGTACATACTACGATATAAATTTTAATAACTAATGCTAAAAGGCCGTTAGTAATATAGTTAAAAAATAAAGTTAAAAAGAGTTGCCACAGTTAAGAAAATAACAAAAGATACAGAGAAAGAGAGCAAGAAGAAGTTAATGAAGTAATACCACTAGTAATTGAAAAAAAATGCAGAAAATGCACAGAAACTTTTTATATTGTTGTGAGAATGCTTTTATTGAAATTAAACACACACAATATAGACGACATACTAAATATGCATACATAAATTAAAGATAAAGAAAGTAAGGAAAAATGCATGAAAATAAAATATCTACTATTTTGCTTCTTCACTAGTTACGAAGAAGCAAAGTAAATTTCTATTAATTTTTTTTTATCTTTGTTTGAGAATTCACGAAAATGTTTAATTGTTTTACAAAAAGTGATTATGTGGCTACAACACAATTACAATAACAAGAACAATAACAATGACTACCACATTTGCAACATTGTTGCTACAAATATATGTACATACATTTGCCTAGTTTTGTAAAAGTGAAATATATGAGTAGAATTTTAGTAGAGGAAAGTATACCCAAAGTACTCGTACAAATGAAGAAGAAAATGGAATATTAAATGTTGTGTCCCTTTCAGTTACTTGGAAATCTCACTGAAAAAGGGCAATTCATTTTGGGTTTTCCATTACTTCTTAGTTGATTTGATAATGTTGCATATGCCACATAAGAATATGTCCATGAGTGTGTATCTATCTCCTCCTGGCAATAAATATATTTCTCAAAAGAATTTCATTACACATTCATACACTTGACTACACTTTTCCACATACTTTAAACGAGTAATACCAAAATTTTAAATTTCGTAACTCGAATAATTTATTTGTCCGAAAATTGCATAGTTTTTAATTTACTGAGAATTTGTACTGGGCTTGGATAAAATATTGTAACTGAGCACATGCGAAAATTTTCTTTTAATTTCATGTTACAAGTTTGATAATGAATTGCTTTTTGTTTTTCGAGGCGAAATACTGTAGTTGTAGAAAGAGTAGTAACAAGACATTCCAAAAAGAAGTAAGCAATAATATTGAGTACTTAAATACAACTCATTCTAGTCTAGCCCGATTTTCATTATATTTGTGTGTATGTATGTATGTATTTTGTTTATGAGTCCATTTTATTAATAAAACAAATGCTACACTTTTTTAATTACTATAAAGCACGCCTGTCTAGTGTATAAATATGCCGTTCTTCTTCCTTTCTGCCTTTACTATCAATTACTACTACAACTTTTAGTAGATTTCAAAGTTTTATGCTGAAAAATATTCTTAGCTGCAAAATCCTTTCCCTTTTCCTCTGTTATGCTTTTACTAAATTGTATACACACAAAATTATTATGATTATTATTATTAACAATTAGTTTTTTTATTATTGTTTATTTTCTACCAGCCCTATTTACTACTACTACTACTACTATTTTATTCCGTATTATACTACGAAATAAACAATATACGCTTATAATTACTTTATTCCGTAATTTTGTTTTTGTTGTTGCTATGATGTGGCTATTTAATTGCCTACTGCATATTTTCTGTTTTTATTATTTCTTTATTATTGAATTTTCATATTTTCCTCATATGATGTTCATGGACATCGAGTAAACTACTTATCTACCTAGTAGTGGAAATGCAGCGCATCTAATAACTGAAGTGCTCTTGCATCACATACACAGCTTTGCTACAATATATTTCTATTAGAGTGGCTTGGCATGCTTTACTTTTGTATAGTTCGTTAGAAAAGCATTAAATTTTGATATAATGCGTACGGAGAAAAAAATGCGTGTTGTTCTCTCAATTGTTCAATTGTCGTGTTTCGGAATGAGTCTATCTCGCTCATTCATTACATTGTGATACTCTTCCGTTTGAAATAGATTTGTTCTTATTTGAAATTGGTTTATTTACAGTTGCATATCTGGTGTCGTATCTTTCATTTGTTGTGAATTATATTTGAATTTCTCAAGCAAATTTCACTACTACAATTTACAATGAAATGTGAACTCTCCAATTTTTTATTTTTTTTAAATTTCTCTCTCCCCTCCATTACATCTTCTCTTTACCTTGATTATCTTTCTGGCCGTTTTTCCTCCATTCGTTTTTTTTCAACTCACTCTTTCTCATTCTTTCTCTATTCTGCATTCTCTCTTTATCCTGAAATCTCTCCCTATCCCTTTTCTTTCTATATCCCGCATCTCCTTTATGCCGCTTACCCTCTCTACTCCCCACTCTCTCTACTCTTTACCCTTACTTTCCCTATACCTCTTCGTCTCTTTCCCCTTATCTCATCCATTTCTTACTTTTCTCTTCCTTCTCCTCCTATCTTACTGTACCTCTCCTTTTTCCCACAAGCCGCTATCCCCCACCCCTCCCCTACTTTTCTTTTACATTCTTCCTTCTTTCGCCTCCTATCTTTCTCCAGCTTTTCCTCACTTCTTTCTCTCCCTTCTTCCTTAACTTAGAGTTCAAGTTGAAGGTGGACTGGATTAAACCAAAGCACTCAGTCTCGAAGACCATTGTACTATACCGAAGACAGAGCCAGTAGAAGAGAGTAGAAAGACACGAAAGATATGTGAGGGGATAAATGAGAAGAAAAAACTTCTAGGGTCTCTCAACCTCAAACTTCTTTGTTTCACTGATGAACCTTAGAAGCTCAGGTTGAGGGAGAGTATGGACATTATTCATAGTCAAGACATCACTAGCCAACAGCTTTAGTCTGATTCTCGCGAACGCCAAACAGCTCCAGAGATAATGCTTCGTAGTATTGTTGTCCTCAAAACACGATTGGCAGGTTGGATCGGTGTTGACGCCCATGTTAGTCATATGCTGATCACATGTGTGTGCCCTGTGACGACACCCACCAGTAATGTTCGGTCCTTTCTTCTCAGTTTCAGAAGAAATTTAGCTGATTTCCTGTTATGGAATATATCTATGGATAGAACCCACGAAATCGTTATCCAACGCATGATCTCTAGAACTTACGCCAAAAAAAGGTTCAGGACCTCATGGTGTAATTGCCGATCCTTCTTTCTCTTCTTTCCTACACTCCCCTCTGTTCCGTTCTCATCCCATTTCTACTAACTAATCTATTCAACTCTTCTCACTCTCATGTGATGAAGTTTTATATTGATGTTGGCTGATTTCAGTTTTTACACAATGTACTAAACTGGGTCCAGCAGAATTCGATATAAAATTATTAAGCTAATTTTCCACAGCTTAAACCCACAATCGATTTGCCTTGTAACATTCTATCATGAACCACATGAAGACCATAGAATGGGACTGAGATTCAAACCCTCCTGCATCTCTAAAATCTCTAAATCTCTAAAAATAAAATTTTTATATCAAATGATCATCGAATTACAACTATCACGATTCCTTTACACTGGGTAAACATTATGATACATATTTTCTGCTGTTGCTATTTCTACTACTTTTTCTTCAACTAACTACATATTTAACTTACTACTACTTTTAGTGATTGCTGCTATTAGTACATACTGCTAATACTATTGTATTTACAAAGTAGTGTAATTATATTTAATTTTAATAAACATGCACTACTAGTAAAGTAAAGACATTGATTCGTTTTTGCTTTTATTGTATAAACTACCATACTTGCTCTCTGTCTCCTCTACTTTCATCATGATTAAGTTACTGGAGAGAAAAATTGATAAAATTTTTTTTTTTTACGCGCTGTTGACATGAAATATTTATCATACACGTATTTACTTATGTATGTAGTTTATGAGTGCTGGAAAATTAAAAATTAATTATTTGTATGCCTGGCATAATTGTATGACAAGCAGGGAAATACTGAAGGTGGGGAAGTGTAGGGAGAAAAAGGCGTTGCAAAATTTTTTGCGTTAATTTGTAATATTTATATTAAAAGTTATATTTATGTAATTAAAAAGAAAAGTTTAAGTTAACGCAACTAAATGTAGATTGCATTTTTGTAATTCTTACTTTTAATACTAACTATATGATCTTATGCAGTTATTAAATGTTAGCAGGAAGTTTTTTTTTCTCCTCTTTTTAAAGTACATTATTAATATTTAATTGATTTCTACGATAGCTTTCTAAATAGAATGCATTTTTATCATTTAGTTTTTTTTTTTTTCATTATTTTCTCGAGTTTTTATAATTGGCGTAAATCTAATCAATACTGAAAGTTGCCAACCTTTAAAGTTGGGTATAGTTCACTTGAATATCTTGACCCGTGTTTCTTTTAAAGAAAACTATAACCAGTTGGTCGTTTCTAAATTTCCTAATTTTAAATTAAATTACTTTTATGTAAATGTGGCTTAAAATCGAAAAGATTTTTAAGTTTATAAATTTCTGTTTCACAGATTAAATCTGAAATGTTTTAATTCAAAAATGATGTATACCTATAGGATACAGAAAAAAGAAAGCAAGGAAAAGCTCCCTAAGATATGCTATGAAAAATGATTACCGCTTAAAAAAACGATAAAACTAAAAATTTATTACTTTAAATATGCAAATATTTAATAAATAAATATGGAAATGATATAAATTTAAATATTTTAATTAATTAAATTTACTTTTTGTTGATGATAATAATCAACAACAACTCGAACATTCGAACATCAGTTGCAGCAGTGTTTCAACAATTTTTATAATTGCAGTTATCCACACACACACACACACACACATGCACAAGAGTAGCTCAGATTACTCTAAACAACACACAAATGCAAAAATAAAACCATTGGTTAAAACGAGTTAAATGAATTGAAATAGTTTTCAATTTTTGAAAATTGAATTTATATTTTTGTTTTTTTTTTTTGTTTTTAAAGCAAGAAAAATTTCGACTAAGGGGAGATAGTTGAAAATTTAAATCAAAAACATAAAACACTTTTAGATGGTAATTGTTGATTGCACTAATATAATATACGCAAATGCAACGAATGTATCTGTTAGTATATGAATCTATCTACCCGGTTGGAAATTATTGTATCAGCAATTTACTTACTCAAAGGCGATAACTACCCGACATGTCACAGTTCTTCGGGCATTGTGATCTTTTTTGTCACAATTTCCCTCTTTAAAAAGATTTTAGTAGCCTGCTATGATAGGCTTGATACCTTACCCTATTTCGGTTATCTGCAAGTATAACTATGTGATTCTGATTAGCAGATCAAAGAAAAAAAGGTAAACCAAAATTTCATATCCATAATAAATTGACTATAAAATTTCAAACTCAAGATTTTTACATTTCGGGTTGTGTAACTGCATGAGATAGAAATAAAAAATATATCATATTTAAGCATCGTATAGATTATAAATTTTATTTTGACTTTTCCCCTAGACCTGCTTACAAAATTGTATTTGGGCCCATCTGCAAACCAAAATGCCAAATAAAGAGAGAATTAATCAACCCAATTACTTTGTCCGAAATAAATTCACTTTAAAATATAAAAAGTTGATTTTTATATAGCTAATCCCAACGCTTTTGATTGGTTTACATTAATTCATATATTCATGCAAAAGATATCACTGATCTAAGGTCTTGATATCAGCTTGCGAATTTTTTCTCCCATTATGTTTCCCCGAGTCGGTGCCTTTTGAGCTTTCGAATATAGACCGTGGCCAACCCTGACCCTGTAATTCATTGGTGGGGACTTTGGATTTTCATGACAAGTCCTCTCCTTAAGAGACTCTCTTGTTGGAAAAGCTATACTGGGGTGGATTAACTTTCTCCCTTCTTCTCTCGCTCTCTCGCTCTAACTTGTGAAACCAATCATCAGTGACTGCAATACACTATTACATTTCCAACTGGATATATGTATTTACATATGCGTATGTTATATTTATAAGTATGTGTGTGTATATGTCATTGTGCACATTTATAAATATATGTGAATTTTGCTGCTATCACATTCGCATGCTAATGATGTTGATGACAAATTGTTTTGGCATGCTCTGCTCTTCAACTCTCTTCTCATTGTACACTTCGGCTGCCTCTCGCTCTATCGTCCTCACTGTTTCAATTCAGTTTTAATTTTGTGATTTAAATTTTACATTAAGCCACAAATACATTCTGACTACATAGAATTTTTTTTCTTTCAATTTAATCATTGAAAGTGTTTTAAAATGTTTCTACTAGTAAAAAAATATTTCAGATACTCTCAAAAAAAAGTGTATGTATTTTTAATTGCATATACTTTTCCTTTTTATTTTTTCGTGGTTTCTTATTGTTGACAATTGTCGATAGTCGTCATCGTGTTTATAGTAAATAATTTTCTAGCTGGTGTGTTACTTTTGTATTATATCATTTTGGTTTTTTTTTGGTTACTCCGCAACGAAGTAATGGCAAATAGCAACATAATAAGTATAAAAATATATTTTTATATATAGTAAAGTCTCAGAAACGACAACAACAACAGCAGAAATCAAATTGTAGCAATGAAACGAAAAGTAAAAGCAAATAATCGCTTGCAGTTTTTATTTTGCTGCGTTGTCTTATTTTATTGTTGCTGTTGTTGCTCTTATATTTTATTTTATTTTTTGTTTTGTATGTGTCCCAGCAGTTGGCATGATTCATTGACGTCTGCTTTGCGCATATTTTCAGTTGCAATTGATATGTTTTTTTTTTTTTTTTTTGTTTTCTTGTTTTTTCTTCGATTTATTTATTTGGTATAAAAAAATATTGTATTAGCAATTCAAACACAATTTTTATGAAATTATATGAAAGAATCACTATTTTTATTAGATATTTAATTTAGACTTTGCACTGTGAAATTTTCTCAAATGATTTCGTTATATTAAATTTATACAAAACGTTTTATAAATGCCATTAAAATTATATTCTAATAAAGCAATTTCAAGAATTTTGATAAAAATATTCGTTGCTTTATAATCTCTTCTTATGCTTACTTGAAGAAATGAGAGATTTATATAGGGAGTGCAACTAAATTTTACTTAAAAGTGGTCGCTGTGGCTTAAGCGGTTGAGTGTTGGCCTGAGTTCGATATTAAGGTTTTGTTAAGAGCGGAAGTTATCAAAAGATTCATTTAAAATTTTGAATTGGTTCTTAGATATGGTAGTAGATATACATACTTAAGAACAAATTGCATGTAAGCAAGAAAATCGATCACCTGATTTATTGCTGTTATTTAATTGCGTAATTTTTATGTGAAAAGTATGCGGAAGAATTTTTATTCTCATCATAACAATCATTAGTTAATAGTTATACTATAATTAGTAATTTGTTATTGTTCATAATAGACAACCACAGAATTTTCACTTTCTCGTACGAATTTTGTGTATTTAAGATAATTCTACAAAAACTCTGCAATTAAAAACATCGTGACAAACACTTTTCATTTGTGTGTTTTGTGTTGAATGCTTTATCAATGTTGCTTAATTATATTTAAAATTATGTATAATTAAACAAATTAATTATATGAGTAAGATTTTTTTCTTGCAATAAATTCAACATATTCAATTTAATTTAATTAAAATTGATTATATTTTATCTAATTGTATAGCATGAATTGTTTATTGCAAACGCCGATACTCTAAGTGTGCAATGTAATGGTTCTAAAACTTAGCTTGTAGTGACATCTAGTAGTAACCAAGGAATAATTCCAAAAGCTTTGCTTATATTTTGTCACTATTGTTTCGAAATTCATATTCAGTTTTAATTCAATTATTATCCAGTTCATACTCAAATTCATATTCAACTCATATTCAATTCATATTCAATTCATATTCAATTCACATTCAATTCATATTCAATTCATATTCAATTCATATTCAATTCATATTCAATTCATATTCAATTCATATTCAATTCATATTCAATTCATATTCAATTCATATTCAATTCATATTCAATTCATATTCAATTCATATTCAATTCATATTCAATTCATATTCAATTCATATTCAATTCATATTCAATTCATATTCAATTCATATTCAATTCATATTCATTTCATATTCAATTCATGTTCAATTCATATTCAATTCATGTTCAATTGTTTTTAAACATTTCGAAGAATTTGAAATTAAATAACTTTATTTTGTTCTTCAGCAGTAAAAAATAATTGGCACTACCGGTGGATTCCTATAAAAATAAATTTATGCTATCAAGCTCGATTACTATTAAAAATCATTGGAGTATTGAAAATGAATGATTTATTGATAAAAGAAAACTTATCCTAGGCAGTAAAAGCGTTTAAAATTAAATGCAAAAAGTTTGTGAAGTGAAAAGCTCAAACTTTAAGGTATTAAAAATTAAATTTTAATAACACCATTTAATATTTATATATACAAAGTATGTATGTAGATATGTCTGTATGTATAAACTTACATATGTCACATCTGTAGTTATGCTGAACTTATGCATAAAGGAAAGGTTACATTGTGTAAGTATTTGGATGTAGATCGCTCACACTACACACACCTTTGCAATTCCTTTTCGTTGTAATCGAATGCATTAAAATGCCAACGGTATAACCATAAATTTCGACAGTCCATTTAAAGCCATTATAATATTAATAAATTTAGTATGTATGTATACAGAGTATGTAGTAGTAGCAGCAGCAGCTACAACACAATAATATATTTTCCAAAAAACCACACATGCATACCCATATGCATATATATTTGTATATATGTATGCAAACACACATGTATAAATACAAAATGATGATGCTATTCCCAACAACAACTAAAGCGGAGGCAACACAATACAATAGTAGTAAATACTTATGCATCCACACACACACACATGCATACATAGAGTTTTCATATGTTCATATATGTAACAACAGCTACTTGCATACACCCTCAACTTGAACAGAAAAGTGTTTAAATTAACAACACAGTCAGCCAATTTCCACTAGAACAATTCACTGCCACCACTACCATCGCCGCCACTCGCCACTCATATCACTTTCAGTAGCAACATAATTATCATCGCCAACATTATCATCATCAGCAATAACAACAACAACATTATTACTAACTACTGCCAATGAATGTCCACGTTTGCATGTATTTGGCACTGTATTTTATGCAGCTGCTTGCACACATCTATACACACATACTTATACATATCCTCTCTCATTCGTTTACTCATACTCTGATTCTCTTTATCTTTCTGCTCTCACACTCCTGCTCGGTCGCGTTCTACCCATTTGACACATTCAACAAAATTTAATTTATAATTATTGCAAGTATAATTTATGATCATCGATACACTCACACACATACAAAAATACATATCTACATAGTTAGTAATTTATAATAAATAGTAGTGGTAGTATGAATAGTTTTTGCTATCGTACTCAAATCCCCATAGAGCAGCTATGGCTAAATTGTAATTGTAGTTGGTCAAAGCAACTGCATCCAAAATATGATAAATGAATTTACTCTAATGAGAAATGCATTTAAAAAATTATATTAATAATTTGTTTGCCTAAAAGTATGCTGTTAATTTTAATTTAAAATTTGCTGACTTTTTCTGAGTTTAAAAATAATCAATTTGAAAGAAATATTTTAAATATTATATTAGCTGTTTTGACTAAAACTTTATTTTGATACCAATAGAGGCCACTGAATGCAACGTTTTGAAGTCCATACTGTAAACTTCAGTGTACATCGTTTGCATTTACCTACTACAGAAATTTAATTTAAATAAATTATTTTAAATACCTGAAATTATTTTTTAAAAAATTTAATTTGTTAGCTGAATCTAAAAAAAAACTGTAAATAAGATTTAAAAAGCAAATTTCGGCACACCCACAAAATTTTAAGCTAAATATTTCAAAAGTGATTACAGTCTTTTAAAAGAGAAATAGAATTTTGCACTTCTAAAACCTAATCCAATTATTTGCCCAATTAAAACTTTAATTTTTTCCACACTTATTACAAAACAAAAAAAAAAATAAGAATGCACCAAAAAGAAGTCAAACAAAAAAGAAAGAAAATTAAATTCGTTAGCACCAGAAGAACTTGAAATCCTACGAAATAAAAGAAGTACCCAGAATATAGGTACGAACGTTCGTACATACAGTAAAATGAATGAATATCAAAGCGAAATAGTCAGAGAACACTCAGCAATATATTCAATATAGATTCGAATACACTTCGATGATATTCATATACAATTCGCATTCATTCAATTTCAACTAAACTCTCTCTCCTGTACTCCTCTTTTGTCTTCCTGCTTTCTCAATTTCAAAAAGTGTGTGTGTGTGTGCGAGTTGAAAGAAGAAAAAAATATAAAAAAAACAGAATTTATTTAAGTTATTTAATACCAGTGACTTTGTTAGGAGGGAAATACTTCTCTCTCTCTCTCTCTCTCTCTCCCTCCCACACTTATTCTCTCAGCGCCTTTCTTGTTATCCGCAATTACCGATACCCGTATGCTGTTGCTGCTTAGCTTTAGTTGGCTTCATTATTGAGAGGTTACTATTTTGTTGTTGTTTAGTTGTTCTTGTATTTTGTGTTCATTTTTATGTCGTTGTATATTTGAATAATTTTTCCTTGGATTCTTTTCTTCCTTTTTTGACACTTTGTCTTTTTGCACAAAGCAACACAGCGCAAATCAGTAGGAGGTGACGCAAGAGAGAAAAACGCTGAAGTATAGTAGATGAGCGTCTTCTTCTTTTTTGTCTTCTTTTATCTTCTGTCTTTCCTTTCGACTGAATATTATTATAATATTAAATTAACTATTGGCGATTTGACGGTTGTTATACATATTAAGGGCGGGTGTAGAAAATACCAATAATTTTTAAGCTACATTTGCATTTAACGCTTAATAAACATAATCATTGAAATTGGTTCGCCTCTAAGTGTAGTGTTGGAGTGGTGGTGTCTGCTTTTAGGCGTTCTTAAAATGATTATTATTATTATAAGCGTATTTTATGCGAAATTAAGTTTTTCATTCGTTGGTGTTTATTAGAAATTGAAGAGTTTCGGTAAATATTATTTAAGAAAACGTTAATAAGAAGTTGAAAGATAAAAGAAAGATTTTTCATTCCAATATTTCCAAAATAGCTGGAAAGGTATGCTTAAGTCTTATAATTATAAATAAGCAGAAGGGATTCAGACTAAAATATTTATATATTTTGATGGCTTTGTTTTTGTTTTAATAACAGAGAAGTTTAGGTTTTTATTTTAATAAAACAATTGCAAAGTTCATACTCAATTATTGAAACATTTTTTAAAGTAACCTAAAAGTATGCCAAGACTCAGTCTGGCTTCAAACTGGGATACAATATTGTAAATAGTTTGGTATTTTAAATTCATAAATTTTAAGAAAAGGTCAAATAAAAATTAAATTCTTTTTGAAACTGCCTAAAAATATGTTAAGTTTTAGGCTAAAATAAGCATTTAAACTCTAAAATACAGTTACTTTAATTAATTTCTTCTCATTTTTTTATACCATCAATCAAAGCTCACTCACTATTTTTCGTACACTGATATCTATCTACTCTTTGAAAAAATTATTATTATTACTAATTGATTTATGTATCCAATTTGACATAAACTATAAAAATACATAAAGAATTTTATTTGTAAATATTTATATTAATCATAAATCATTACAAATAATAGTTTTGCCAAAGAATAGCATGCAGCATATTTGACATCTTGTCATCTCACTTTGAGTTATTAATTTCTTTATTAAAAAAAAAACAGCAACAACAACAAAATATAAAATATTTATTATTGCAACTCAGCGCTAGCAGCAACAAAAGTGAATAATTATCTACGCAATTCTTAGCGAATTTGAGCAGACAGCTTTGACTATTATTCGTAATGTAAAGAATTGGGTAGAGTGTAGAGAAACGAATATGTATCTAGAGCCACAACGATTAATCATAAAATTAATGCTATATAGAAAATAAAATTATAACTCTCTAAGAATTTAATGGTTAGTTGCGTTTGACCTAGTTCTTAACCCTATGGAACATAGCAATTTGAATGATTTTTTATTGAATTTGAAATTCGCGCAAATTGTATGGTAGCATAATTTTAGGCATTTTGATAATAAATTATTTTTTTGAAATATTTAAATGCTGCTTGTGATATTTTTAAAGTTGCATACTTATTAAAGAATCGAAAATACTTTCGCTCTAATATTTTGTATTTATTTGTAATTGTCTAAATTCTATGCAAAATTTCCTATTGCATAATTTTAGACTGTATTGTTTAATGCTTTCAAATGATGTTATAAATATCAAAGTAAATCGTTATCATTTGGAACTAGTTTTTTGCATTTATGATATACATCTACTACAAAACAGTTGAGCAAACTTTTTTTTTTAAATAAAAACATATTTAGGTGTATATATGTTTTTAAATATATGGCATAATTTTAGGCGGAATATGTGTACATACTCATGCATACATAGTTAAATATTTTCAAAAAGGAATGTAAACATAACGGCAAGCAAGTAGATTTAATATTAAATGATGTTAAATATTTACATTTCATATACAATCAAAGGTTGCTATACTACAATACAAGTATAAGCATACAGTTTTCGTTATCAATAACATACTTTTAGGTGCTTTGTTTGTTGAATCTTTTTTTGAATTTGACTTTAATTTTTAATTTTTAGTTATTCATATTCATTTTATTCCTTAATTTTTGAATATCTAGCATACTTTCAGGCTTATCCTAATACAATTTAAAGCATGTTTTTAGATGTTTAAACAGTTTAGAAATATTTTTATTCAACAACGCAATAAATCTATAAATTCGCTTAAGATTTGGAAGCAAATTTTATAAAGTTCGTTCCAAAAACGAATAGCAAATTCGTTTAAGAACAAAATTGTCAGTCGGTGTGTTTATATTCACATTTACACATTATGCACACACGTTAAACTAAATCGAAAGAAAAAGTGCCGCCGCCTTTGCCACTGCATAGCAACACTGTATATTAAAATTTACGCGTTGTTTATACTATTTACTTACATATGTAGTATATATACAAAAAATATTGCCAAGGGGCGCAAAAAATAGTAGTAGACTTTGTTATTGCTCACACTTTTCGACGCTCGCTCGCTTCACATTTATATGCATACAAGTTTCACTCACTTGTTTGCTGCTATTGCTACTTCTTTTCATTGCTGTTGTTACTTTTCACTGCTATTTCTGTTGCTACTGTAAGTTTTTCAATTATTTTAAGTGGTTCCCTCGACTGTTTCTCTTGTTGTTGTTATTGTAGTTACTATTGTTTTAGCTATTGTTGCTAGCGAATGTTTTTAATATAATGCTTAAATTGTATGTAGGCAGTAGATATTTGTGTGGCAATTGAATGCATACTTATTTACAATATTATTGAAAATTTGAGATTTTCGTTTTTGTGAATGAATATTTAAAAGCAATAAATAAGTTTTTTTTTTTAAATATAAAACGAAAGTGTCCAATAAAATGGAATTCAATTTGAAGTACTTTGATTTTCCTTAATACCTCGAGAGCACCGCAATGCGAATACATTTCTCTTGATGAGATAGCGTGGCGTATACGCAATTTTAATTGTAAATATTAATTGTTTTTAGTATTCTCTTTAAACTATATGTTTAATAAAAATTATAACTACCTTTTTTCATATTTTTTTTTTTGTGAATGTCTTTTCCCCCTTCCCCTCCTTTTTTTTTAGCATCATAAATTAGCATTTTTGCATGTTTTATTCCTCTGAACTCATAGATACTTGAATAGCTCTATTCATACTCGTTTATATTATTTTATGTTCCCTATTGGATTTACGCTTGTCAAATACGATTTGTTTGCTGCTACTTTCTCTTTCTTAAAGCTAAAACTGATACCTTTGCTCAGCTCCACTATTTTGTTTGCTTTCTTTTTTTACCTTTTTTATGTGATATATAAGATTAGAAAAGTAGCAGTAGCAGCAACAGCAATATTGATTTACAAAGGAAAGGATATAGTTAAATTATTATCCTTTGGATTTATGCCTTTTTTTTTTGTTAGTTAGCTATTAAAATATAGCTTCTGAATTTTCTTCTCTACTTCAGTTTAATTTAAAGTCGTATTTAATGCGATGGAGTTTATATTATTCATTGAAAATACTTTTAAAAACGAATTGACGTTTGGGGAACTGAATTTGACTACTCCAAATTAAAATTGTTGCATCCGGAATTGAATTGAATTATTTCGAATTCGAGTTACTGCTTTTTTAATTGAACTTGAGAACTCCGAATTTTTATCTATGCTTTCAGAATTCAGTTTGATATTCAAAAACTTCAAATTGACGCTTTTGGAATTGTATTTGACTATTCTGAATTCAAATTTATGCTTTCAGAGTTCAGTTTGGTTACTCCGAATTCAAATCTATTTTTAAAAAAATCGATTCGGTTTGTTTGACTATTCGGAATACTGCTTTCTGATTTTAATTTGACAATTCCGAATTGAAATCAGAGAATTTCATATGACTATTCTAAATATAAATTGAGACTTTCAGAATGCAAGTTAACTACACATCAGTTAAACTTTTGCTTTCTGATTCAAATTGTTGTTTCCTGAATTCATTTCAACTACTCGGTATTAAATTTAACTACTACGAATTGAATTAATATTGAGAATTTTTGAATTAGCATTGACTTCCGGAATCGACAGAAATTCTATCGCCCAAATACAGTTTCCAACTACTACTAATCTAATAATCTACTACTGTCATTGTAAATGCTTTGGAATTGGAGTTAAGGATTCAAATTCAATACAGTTTTGTGTCGGAGTAGTCAAAGTCAGTAAAAAGGAATCTACTGATGAGAAACTGTGGCAAGCTTTGAAACAAAAATGCCGCTTCTATACACTTTTATAGCCTCTCTAAGAGTAAACATTAATTAAATAACTGAAAGATTTGTATCTACAATTTGTTATTATCCATCTACCAAAAACGATCTCTTTAGATTCCATAATCATTTCTCTATAAAAATTAATTAGGTAAATTTAAAAAGCCTAAACTTTTACTGAATCAATTTAAGAAATTTAATAAAAATTTCAATTCCTCATACTTGAAATCAATACTTAGAGGAATATTAGTGAAGAAAAGGTATTACTTACGACTCTTGCCTGGCATTACTGCCATACTCAGTGACAGCGCACATACATTTCCTCTTTAATCGGCAAGAAAAAAAAAAAAAAACAAAAAAAAAACCAAAACCGGAAAGAAAAAATCCCAACAAAAATTACTCATTTTGAAAATGGAGTGAATATTTTGGTGAATGTGAAAGCACGAAGAAAAAGGGAGACACAGTGGAACTACATGCATACACCAACTTATACATATGTATGTGCGTATGTGAGTTTGTGTGTATAAATGTGTTTATATGTATGCATGTATGTATGTTATATATTAAGAGTGCGAGTAAGATTTATGTGTTCAGCTTGTGATTACGACAAATATCACAACAAACAAAAACAAACACAAGCATATACGTAAAAAACGACAACGTCAAAAAGGGTATGTGTGTGTGTGTATGCGTGTGTGCGTTTGTGTATTTGCAATGCCAATGTGCAATCCATAAAAAGTGAAAATACGCATTAAAATAACAAATAAATTGCAAATTTCATATAGATGATGAAGTGGAATGGTGGAAAAGTGGTAGAAAAAGAAAGTAGTAGCAAAAAACAAGTAGCAAAGTAAAGGAAAATGAAAAAGTAGTAGTATGCAGTAGTTATAATGGCATTGTTTTCACGCGCATTGCATAAAACACTGACTGACTGGCATGCAGGTTAAATGGCAACCCTAGTTCGTTGTATGTATGTACGAGTAATAAATGTAAAAGCGTAGCATAATAAGTAAATAGCAAAAGTTTACTATGCTGTTGTGCTGTGTTGAAGTTACGTTTTTTTCACTCTCGTTGTTGTTGCTGCTATTTCGTTTTTTTTCTGTTTTTTTTTTTTTTTTTTTTGTTTTTGCCGTTGTTGTTGTAGCGCTTTTGGCCATACATCAATTTAACGGCGACAACGAGGACATCGCAAAGATTTGTGTATGTGTGTGTTTTGTGTGAAAATTAGAAAATGAGTTTTGAAAAAGATGTGTGTGTACATAGGAACTTATAGTGGCGGGTAAAATTGTGTTGGATACGTCATGCGTAACGCTCGTATCTTTTTTCGGACTAAAAACTGTATATTTCTACCAACATTTTTTAAAAAACAGTAAATCGATTTGAAAAAAAAAACTGTATATTTCGCGGTATCAGTTTTATTCAATGAAAATTAACGAGGAAAGTAAATTATTCATGAATGGTCTAAGTTCTCCATTTTAGTTTTACGAAGCGATTCCGGCTTTGTTAAGAGGTATTTATAGAAATCAACGCATGGATATTTCAAGTTGCATTTAGCCGTTTACATGTATTTATACTCGCAACGTTTTACCATTTTTCTCTCTGACGTCTTGCATTGCGATTTATAAATTTTAATTTCGAAGAGTTAAAAAATTCAATCATTGTATATTTTTCTTAGTATAAACGCGGTATTTTTGTGAAAAAAGCGGCGGTATGCGGTTTTGGAGCCTAAAAAACAGTATACTATAGCGAAAAACTGTATAGATACGAGAGTTAGCCACGCGTAATGAATTTTAGTAGAAGTGTTGAAATTTAATTGATTGCATTCACATGTTTTTCTTGCTTTGCTTTTTGAAGTCAGTGGGGTTGTTTCTGATTTCGAAATTTACGCCTTTGAATGCATTGTGAGTATTCCGAATTCAGTTCGAGGTTTTTTGTTTTCGTCAAGCCAAGAGTTCTGTATTAAAACTTATATTTTCAGTCTTCAATTCAATGACTATTTCAAATTTACGCTTTCAGAATTGAATTTGGTTCAAATAGTAGGAGTAGTCGAAATTTGAAGCAAATTTTCCAATATTTTTAATACAGCAATTTATGCTTTCGGAGTTCAAATTTTATTACTCCGAACTCGAATTAACGCGTTTTTATATTTAAAAAAGCTCATTGTAACTACTCCTAATTGAATTTTAAAACTTTCGGAGTTAAATTTGGCTACTCCGAATTTAAAACAAAGCCTTCTGAATTCACATTGATAGTTTCTGTGCATAATATGCTTATTCTAAATCCAAATAGACGCTTTCGGAATTAAATTCTAAAGCTCCGAACTCTACTTACAGCTTTCCGAAATAAAATTGACAATTTTGAAATTCAATTTAATAACCACAAATTTAAATTTTCACTGCTATCTTTATTTTAACTGTTTCGAATTTGAAGCCACGCTTTCCGAATTCAATTCAACTATTCCGAATACAATCTCACAATTCTTACACTTTTTCAATTAAATAAAATGATTTATGAATTTAAATTGGATATAATATAGTCTCCCGGAATCGAAAAACAATCGTTCAAATTTTGTTTTGTGATTTTTCACTTTATTACTGACAACTTATTCATCTACTCTGCCACTTGTAACCTTCACAAATGCTTGGGATTTATAGAGCTGTGAATTCAAAATGCATTGCATCTTCGTTTAAGATTAATAAACAAACAATAAAATAAAATAGATTTTGACTCTTCCTATTTTTCCATTGAACTCATCGCAGGCTGTCATCTAATAAAAACTTTCTAAAAGTTTATTTGCCTTGTCACTTTTTTAAGCTCTAGCAAATGGTAAAGGTTGGAGCTTTGAATTCTTCCCACCTTCATTAAAATTACACATGTCAAAAATTCACTCAATTTTATAAACATTTTTCTTTCCATCTTTGCAGTTTTTGTCTACTTTTGCGACTACATTTGTTGTTTGCTGTTCTGACTATGATTTTTATGGGTCATTGTTCTAAATATTGCAAAATAGAAGAAACCAAAAACAAAGTCAGAAAAAGTTTTCACACTTTTTACTCAATTGTTAATAATAACAAAAGTGTACGACGAGTGTGTATGCAAAGTATCAAAACCAAAACGTAAATGTATAAAAACTGCAACTGTACTAACAATAACAAAATAAATTCAAGTCAAAAACAATAATAACAACAACAACAACAAAGCAGCAAAACAATAACAAGATTAGCAAATGATATTCAGTATTTGTTGCAACCAACCAAGCAAGCAAGCAAACAATAAAAACCAATAAAATTGTTAGTTTTTACATATTTGCAACTATTTCATTTTACACTTAAAGAGTGTTGCTGGCAGCATTCCATGTGTTTTTGTTGTAGGTGCTACTTAAAAACATATAGCCCATATCTGTAGATGAAACTTGGCAGGCATTTTTATTGTTTGTTTTATTACTAAGTAGGGGAACATGTATTCTAACTTAGATCGTGTTCCAACACCGAGCGCCCGACAGCCGATCAGAAAAAAAGCTGAAACAAGTGAAGTGGTAAAATATTTTAGCCAATTTGAGTCTCTGAAATCTTTAAATATCGAAAGTGTAATTGTAGATTTCAGAGTTGAATTTGTTTGAATGACTGAATCCTACTTACCTATGTTGATAGGCATCAAACTTAACTTGAAGAATAATCACTTTTTACTTTACTGAAGAGTCATTGCTCGATCTTCCACATCAGTGGAGCTTTAATTGAGGTTGTGCCTAAAATGTTACTCATACGCCACATATACCTCCCTGAATTATTATATCTGGCCACAAATGAACTGTTCAATGCAAGATCCCAACTGTTGAGTTCACTTGAGTTTAATACATCTCTTTTGCTATTCTATCAACAACAGGTTTCGGCTGGACAACATTTGCATCTTAGCGGTGATATGAAGAGCAATGTTTCTGTTGCAGCACAGCAAGGTGTATTCTTCAACCATCAACAGCAGCAGCAGCAGCAGCAACAACAGCCACAGCATGGGCAACAACAACAACATGGGCAACAACAACAACATGGGCCACAACAACAGCATGGCCAACAACAACAGCATGGACAACAACAGCAGCATGGACAGCCACAACAACAAAATACTCAACAAAATCAACAACATCCGCAACAGCAGCAACAACAACCTCATCCCGGTAACAATAATGGACCACAAACACATCAAGCACATCCACACCCACAACAGCAGCAGCAGCAGCAACCAAATCAAAATATTAATAATACAAATGGTGAGTACGCATGCATTCATGAACAGAAATTGAAGATACTTATAATTTATATTTCGTTTGTTTATTTTTAGGCCCTCCATCCGATGGCGGCTTCTCTTTGTCTCAATCGCAAACGATGAACTTTAGCCAGCAACAACAGCAGCAACAAGCAGCACAGCAACAGCAACAGCAGGTGCCACCAAACTTGCGACAACGTCAAACACAAGCACAAGCAGCCGCCGCCGCAGCAGCTGCCGCAGCGGCACAAGTTGCTGCAGCTAATGCTGGCGGTGGTGGCGCCAATAGTGGGGCAGCTAATGTCGGTCCCAATAGTGGCAGTGGACCTAATAGCGGCAATGTGCCCAATGGTCCCAATGGTGGTGTAGGCCTAATGAATCCCCAGCAGCAGCAGCAGCAACAACAAGGCCCCGGTGGCCCTGGCGTTGGCAATACGCACGGGCCAAATGTTGTAGTTGGGCCGAATTCCGCTGCCGCTATGAATGCCATGGGTGTTGGCGGTAATGGGCCAATACCTGGTAGTGGTGTTGGCGGTGGCGGTATGGGACCAAATGGTGGACTTGGTCCCAATGGTGGTCACGGTCCCAATGGTGGTCTCGGTCCAAATGTTGGTATCGGTCCAAATGGTGGTCTAGGTCCCAATAGTGGCCTAGGCCCCAATGGTGGCATGGGTCCCAACGGTGGTATGGGTCCCAATGGCGGTATGGGTGGCATCTCCGGTATGGGTGGTGTAGGTCCTCCAAATCAAATGGGCGGCATTGGTGGCGTATCGTCAGCAGGCGGCATGAGTGGCATGATACCACCCAATGCCATGCAGCATCCGAATGGCCCCAATTCTGCAGCGGCCGCTGCTGCTATGATGATGGGTGCTGGTGGTGTTGGCCCTAATGTTGGCGGTGGCAATGTTGGACCCAATGTTGGCGGTATTGGCGGTGGTAATGTACCACCGATGAGTATAAATCAAGCGAAATTCCTGCAACAACAGCAAATGATGCGAGCACAACAGCAAGCAATGCAACAGCAGCAACAACATTTGGGCAGCGCGCGCCCCCCACCGCCCGAATACAAAGCCACACAAGCACAACTCATGCAAGCGCAAATGATGCAACAGACAGTGGGTGGTGGCGGCGTCGGTGGTGTTAATGTTGGCGGCGGCGGAGGAATAGGTGGCGGAAGTGTTGGAGGCGGTGGACGTTTCCCGAATAATGCAGCGCAAGCAGCGGCTATGCGACGTATGACGCAGCAACCGATACCACCATCAGGTAAGTGTTCGAATGAGCTGTTAAGCTTAAACACAATTTAAATCTGTTTCGTTTGCTTTCTCTTTCGCGCAGGCCCCATGATGCGTCCGCAACATTCAATGTATATGCATTCCGGTGCGGGCGGCCCGCGCTCAGCCATGGGCCCCTATGTTGGCCCCATGGGCGGCCCAGGTGGACCGCAGCAGCGTCCGCCTAATGTGCAAGTGACGCCGGATGGTATGCCAATCGGTTCGCAGCAGGAATGGCGGCACATGATGATGTCACAGCAGCAGCAAATGGGTTTCGGTGGTGGCCCGGGCGGTGGCAGCGGTCCCATGCGTCAAGGTCCCGGAGGATTTAATGCAGGTTAGATTACAATTGCCACCAACATATTTACATAGTTGAAACTAAATTTGCATGTTTTATTTTTCACTCAGGTGGCTTCATGCCCAACACTGGCGGTGGACCACTGCCCAACGGCCCTAATGTCGGTGTAGGCGGTGGAATGGGTCCCGGTGGACCGAGTCCTGGCCAAATGCAGCTGACACCCGCACAAATGCAACAGCAAATGTTGCGACAACAGCAAATGTTAGCCAATGCCGCAGCTGCCGGTGGCGGAGGTGGTGGCAATGGAGGTCCCGGTGTTGGTGGCGGTGGCCCTAACAGCATCCAAATGCAACAAATGATACAGGCGCAGCAGCAACAACAGCAGCATCATCAGCAACAGCAACAAGGTATTGTTGGTCCTGGTGGTGGTCCTGGCGTACATGGCGGTCCCGGCGGACCCACCTCCGCTAGCATGATGGCACAGATGCAAATGGCATCAATGCATATGTCACAGACGCAACAGCAAATCACCATGCAACAGCAACAGCAATTCGTACAACAAACCACCACAAGCAGCACAACAACACATCAACAGCATTCACAAATGCTGCAAATGACGCAAGGAGTAGTGGCGCCTGGCGGTGGCGTCGTAGCAGCGGGCATCGGTGGCGGTAATATTGTGGGCAACAATAATAATATCGCTGGTGTTGGTGGCGGCAATATGCTTACAGCCGCGAATGCCGCACAAACAGCAATAGCAGTATCCTCCTCAACGACTGCCTCAACAATTAATCAAACTATTAACTCAGTAGTCGCCAGCTCGAATGATTTGTGTCTCGAATTTTTGGATAATCTACCAGTGGATGGTGGGAACTTTTCAACGCAGGATCTAATCAATTCATTGGATAATGATAATTTCAATATACAAGATATACTGCAGTAGAAAAAGTTAGAAAGCTGTTGCAGCAGCCAGCAAAGCAAATTTCTTTGTAAAATTTTTGTTTTTGTTTCTCTGTTCTTGTTCGTTGATTTTTTTTATTTATTTCTTTATTTTCTAATAATTTTACTTTGTTTTTCTGTGTTGGAATTCGCTCGCTACCCCTACCAAAAAGTTCTCGAACACACACACACACACAAAAACATTCCACGAATCATGAATCAATAATATCAGAGATGAGATGAATTCGATAGTAATATTACTAATACTCCAACTACTTCCTGTGGTTATTTTATATGTGAACAAAAAAAAAAGATCAATTATATTTTCATAAACAATACGAAAGCATGCCAAACAAATATTTAAAATTTTCTGATGTTTAAAAGGAACATACTCAGTGTCAGTTTATGAGCTGTGAGCAATAAAATCCTGATAAATTAAATTGGGGCTTTTGCCAAGGATCAGAATAATTAGCTGCCGTGCAATTTTTTGAATCAGTGGGAGTAATTTTTTATAACTACGTTACAGCTTTAATATTTTTAAGCATTAAAGCTTGCGTTATAGTTAATGATTACTTTTCTTCTTGAGTCATATAATTACAGGCCTATACAACTCTTTGAAGATTACAGAATTTTTTTTTTTTCTTACGCAAATGTAATCAAAGCAAATAGTAAAAAATTCGGATATAGTATAGTTATTACTAAGACCATCATTGGTTATTTTCAATTCACAAAAATATTTCAGAAATCACTGACGAAACTATATAAAGTGCATATTAAACGAAGAAATCAAGGAATAAAATTTTTTTGTCTGAATGAATTCAAGTGACTTCATAGAGATTCTCACTTGGTTATAAAGATCATGTGAAATATTTTGGCTGAGCGAAAAATAAACCGCTACCACTAAAGGTCGTTTGAAAAATACCAAAATTCAGAAAACAATTTTTCTATACGAGCAGTACTTAAAAATATTTCAAATTCATTTCAGATTGGTTTCTGTTTATTTTAAATTAATTAGATTATTTCAAAATAATTGATTTCAGAATATTCCAAATTTATTTCATTTATTATATTTATTAATTCGAAATAAATCTGAAATTAATTTAGAATTTTCTGAAGTTTGAAATATTCTGAACCACATTCTTAGATAATTTTTAAATACCAGGTTAATAATTGTTTTTATGGTTCAATAAATTATTCGCAAATAAAGAATTCGAATAGTTTATTTATATTCTTTCTTTGATTACATTTTGTATAAGTTTTCAATAAAAAACATTTCATGTACGTAAAATCAAAATATGAACAAAAAAACAATGAAAAAATACTTAAATTTTATTAAAAAAAAAAATGCTTAAAACATGGCATGCTCCTAAAACACAGTTAGATGAACGACCAACCGACCGATCGACCATCAATCAACACAGAAAAACAAAACAAAAATATTCCTTCTTTTTTTATAAAAAAAAACCACATGTAATATGCAAAAAATACTGTTTCTAAAAGTATACGTATATATAAAACAGACAAAAAAAAAACAAACAAGCAAAACAAGAAAAAAAAAAACAATTAATTCGTGATATATTTTTCTCTATTATTAATTAATTAAAAAAAAGCAAAACAAAACAAATTAAAAACAACAAAAAAATCGCAAAAAGTTTTACAAAAAATAACCAATTTTACAAGCAAAAGATAGGCATACACACATACATGTTCATTTATTTCGGAGTATTTTTGAGCTGAGAGAAGATTTGGCATTGTGTTTTTTTGAAGTCAAAGCTAACGAAAAGAAACAGAGTAAAGAAGAGAGAGAGAGAGTGATGCACCAAGTTCAGAGCTCAGCCATCGTTGGCCTACATGCAACTACCCAGACTTTATGTGAACGATTTCGCTTACAATTTTATTGCGACAGTCTCTCTGTCTCTCTCTCTGTCTCTCTCTCTCTCTCACTTGCAACTATTCGCTGAATATATTTTTATTTTTGTGTGTAACAACAGCAATTGCGAATAAAACACCGTTGGATATGTACTCTCTCATACTCTCTCTCTCAACTCTCGTGAATTGAATTGAACTAGCAGTATGTTGTTGTTGTGTATTATCACATGAATGAACACAGTTATTACGTAATTTTGTAATTATTATTATTAAAATTTTTAAAAGTTAAATTATATTATTTAAAATAAGCAAAAACGTAATTGAAAAAATTAAAATAAAATAAAGTAATTAAATAAAAATTTAACATATTATTGTAAGTAGTTTGTAGTAATATTAAAAAAAAAAACGAAAAAATGAAAAGCAAAAAACAAAAGTACATTAGTAGTTGTTAAATAAATATTATAAATTATGCATAAAAAGAAATATTATGTTATACTATATTAAAAAAAAACACAAAAACAAAACAATTTTACTATTTAGATTTAAAAATATAATAAACAAACTAAAAAACAAAAAAAACTTGCAAAACAAACTTAATTACTTTTTAAGCGCGTAAAGAAGTTTTAAGCATAAAAACACACATTAATACACAAAATCACATATACATGCATGCACACATGCATACATATATACGTATGAGGATATGTAATAAAAATAGAAAACCTATATTTTTTTTTTTTTTGTATTTAGAAATTTAGTAAATTTGCCACATATTTTAATTAGTAAGAACCACAGTATCTATACAAAACACACACACACATACACACATTTATACATACATATATCTATATACAAACACATTTATACATGAAAGCTCACGTAGCAAAATTTTTTATATACATACATACAAATTTAAATATACAAAATAAAAGAAATAAATAAAAATAATAAAACTATAATTTATTATATTCTAAAAACAAAAATATTTAAAATATTTACATATACTATAAATTCTTCGCTCCACACATTTTCCCTAGACATTTAAGCATTAAAAAAATTTTATTTTCAAAACGAAAATTCTTTTTCAAAATAAATTCAAAAATAAAAAAAATAAAAATATTTCAAAAGAAGTATTTAAGCAAAAATTAATTAAACTCAAAAGTAAATATTGAATACAAAAAAGCAAAAAAAAAAAAAAAAACAAAAATAATTTTTCGTAGTTTATACTTATATTTAGAAATTGTAAGCAAAACAAAAAACTATATTTAAATAATATTATTATTAATTCAAGAAAAGAAATAGAGTTGAATATAAATAAAGAAATAATTAAAATACTTTACCATAAAATTATTTGAAATACATATCGCTCATTTACTAAAAGACTGTCATAACTCAAAAAACGCGATTTTGCAGAAAAAGCGTTTAAAGTTTTCAATTGACTCCCACTTTGCAGAAAAAAAAGAAATCTCATCATTCTCACGCGCAGAGTACACAAGATATTAATATGAAGCAAGAAGCGTGATATAATGAATAATCCTGCATCATTAACTCAAAAATCGTGTTTTTTGACTTATGACAGTCTTTTAGTAAATGAGCGATATAAACAAAAGTTAAAACAAAAACAAACTACTAGAGCGCAAGCAAAGTTACAAAAAAAAACGCAAAACTTGTTGATGCGAAAAAAAATCAGCAAAATAAAAATTTTAATGATACATAAAAACTAATAATTAAAAATCTTTTCAAAACCTCAGACACACGTACAGCTGTGGCAAAAATAACAACACTGACATAAGGAAAAAGTTTAATGATGCGCAAGCGTAATCTTTTCTAATGTTATAAAGTACTTTTCGCTTAATACGAACCCGCTTGAAACACATTTTCGCGTTTCTTTGGATCATAGACAACATGGATACTAAAATGTGCGTGGGCGTCATTTGGTCTTTTGAAGAGGACATTCCACCAGGGTAAATTTCCTCAAACTAGAATATCCTATCATAACAAAATCGATGTCTTGAGGTAGTCGTTTCAATCCACAGGCCTGAGCTTAATTGAAAGCATATGGATTTATATTGAAAAAGCTTTTCTCAAAATCAAAGTTTTAGTTTTAATGCCTTGTTATGCAGACGGTCCACGTCATAGTTGTTGCTTCAATTTGAAACAAAAGATTGAGAGAGGGAGCAGTAGAATAAAGTGTGACCAGCACGGCTAGCAAATGATTTGCCCTTCGATGCCAAATTATGAGATCAAACCAGTGTTACTCTGCGAAATTATTCGTGATAATGCAATTTTAGGAGCAAAATAGTACACTTTTGGTGAAAAACGCAATTTATATTCAATCAAGACTTGAAACTATTCACTTTAAAAAACAAAATAAATATAGTTGAGCAATTCACAAGGTGTCTTATTGGTGTCGTATCCTCTCATTTGTCATAAATTCTCTCATTTTGCATGCAAAATTATACGACATTATGATTAGACGACAGCATGTGAATCGGCCAATTATATCATCAAAAAATATGATTTGAGTGTTATGAAGTTTTTTGCTTACGCCACTATTATTATTTTTACTACAACTGTACACACAAACAATTGTTAATGCAATACCAAAATTTAAAAGAATTAATAATTTTAATGTTTTTTATTATGTGTTTAGTGCTGTTTCCATTAAAATGAGTAAAAATCTCCGTCGCAAAAATGCCAATTTTTTTTTTTCAACGAACGTTATAAAACGTTAAATTTGTAATCTTATTATTTGACATAAATTAATTTTTATTATTTTTTATGATTTTAATATAGTTAAACTATTATATTGCAAAATTGTTTTATTTTTATTTTTTAATTTTTGTATTTGTAAATTTTTAATTAAGTATATTAATATCTAATTATATTAAAAATAATAATAAAAATAATATTAAAACAAACAACAACAAAAGATACATAGTAAAATATTTTACATTTTGTAAATAAACAAAAAACAAATTTGTATGCCTTTTCATTTATTTTTATTTGTTTTTTTTCTGGTTTTTACAAAATATATTGCTAATAATTTTGTATGAGCACACAAGCGATAATGGAACGATAATTGGCTGCTTCTAAGAAATACTTATTTCCAAATATTAATTAAGAAGATCGAGACTTCTTACTTTTATTGACCTTTTCGTTGAAAATATCTACCGAGGGTTATCAATCAATCTCAACTCAGTTCAGAACGGTTTGGGTAATAGTTCATAAGGACATTGGTTACTACTTGGTTACTACGTTGCTTTTCTACAAACTGAGTAAAGGTAGAAGAAGTTCTGGAAATATGGACGTCTGCTTTTTTGTGCATTTCAATCAAGCGCCATTCTCGTATTATTGTCGGTAGACTTTTTAGAGTATAGCCTACCAACAACCTCTAATTTCTTCTTTCTATGTCTGTTGTTATTGGTTCTTCACTTATTTTATTATTGTTGGTAAATACTTGTAGATTTCGGATGATGTTTCGTCTTCTTATCAAGATATCTATGGTTTGCGAAGTTCGCGTTAGGAATTGAAAAATGAGAACATTTATCTCGCAGCATTAGTTTGCCCAGAAAAATTACGTTGTTTGACACCGCCGTTGGAAGTTCACTGTTGTTGCCGCCATTGTATTGTGCTACTAATTGAATCAGTGCTCCCGTTCCTTGTCTTTCTAACTATTCTCTATGGACTTAGAAATACAAATTATGCTGAGAGAACAATTTCGGTGACCGTTTCACTTTGTTCAGTTCATTGCATTGATTACTTTCGAGTTCTATCGGTAAGTAGTAGACACAAATTTTGTTCATTGCCAGAAAGCATTAACAAAAATTGGTTTCTTTGAGAAACGATTGGAAGCTAGAGTTTGTGTGAAAATTCTTTTAAAACAAAAATCAAAACTCTATACTATATAAAACTTTTCACTTATTCAGTCATTCATTATTGGCTGCAGTTGATCTTTATTTCATTTATTAACACAAAGCTACGATTTTAATTTTGCGAATATACTTAATTAAAACTTTTCAGTTACTAACAATCTGGGACTCTGTTTTTAGTTTAGAGCCTTGGTATTCACTGCCTATCAAATATAAATCTTTATATATACATACTTACACATAAATGATATAGTGATTGAAAATAACAATAGCCTGAATAATTGTTCTTCTTTAAAACAAAACAAAAAACAATATAACTATACAGAAAAAAGTAAAAAAAAAAAAAAAAACAAAAACAACTTCAGGTTCGGTATAGATTCTATGTCATTGCTGAATCACAAATTAAACTCTTTAAAGTCTTAAAAATACTTTAACAAACTTAATCAACAAAAGTAAAGTACGCGTAGAAATATATATATATATATATATTAGAAAAAAAACTGCAATCAAAATGGGAAAATGATAAAGATTCACTAACTAATTACTTTTCTTGTTCAGAAATGTTATAGCATTGCGAAACATTTTTCAAATATATAACTTAAACATTAATCTGCCTAAACATTAAAAAAAAAAAGCATTACATATTCAATTTTTAAAACATAAAATTATTAATAATTTTGATTAGCACAAAATGAAAAAATAAAAAAAAAAGAAGAAAAATGTAAATAGCTTTTGTATTATAATTTCTACAATTTCTAACTCAAGTATAAAATTTGAGTCAAAAGAAAATCAAAAAAAAAAAAAATACATTAGGTACATTACTTTATATTTAAAAAGAAAGACAAAATAATTTAAAAAAATATATATATATAAATAAAAAACAAGAACAAAAACATTCATAACCTCCAATATATTAATTATTATATATTATTATCATATTTTAAGACGTACATTTGCAATTATATCGTAGGATTTATAAACAGAAAAAAAAACAAGAAACTAAAATTATAAAAATTATTATAAAATACATACATTTACAGTAAATAAATAAATATATAGAGAATTATAAAAAACAAAACAGAAAAATCGTTTCTTTTTATTATACATGAATTCCGCACAATACAACGTATTTTTCTGAAGCAAATACCCATTGATGAAGTTAATCAATTCACCTAGCCAGTTAATTGGATATCCCCAACTGGTAACACTGATTTGAATATAGGAAATAAGATAAATAGCCTTTCGAATGCTCTCAACGGTATAGAATTAAAATCAAATATTAATAGTATGCCCTCCCTAGTCTGCCATAGACGGTCTGTCTTGAACATAGCTCGCTTGAGACTGCTGTAACTGCTATTCTTATACATGGTTTCAATATGGGACCCTAGATTTGTTGGCATAAATCAACCCACTAATGGAAATCCTAATAATTATAAATTGCCATTAACTTTTATACAGAAAATTAACCATGTGCTCGGGTTATATCTTCTATGATATGAAAGTAGTTGCCTAAACACTGTAGAAAGAAGGTGTCCCAACTTATTCCTAATCTGAGTCTGTTTCTTTCGTAGTCTGTTCTTATGGCATGAAACATTCAAGTTAGAATAGTTTCGGATTCCATATAGCCTCAAGATTGTTAAAACGCAATGATGCAAATTCTTTTATATTTATTACAAAACTACATATATTTTATTATTTTATACTATTTTTAAATTTACATAGCATACAATTTTTTTATATGCAAATTAAATCGAAAATAAAAACAAGGAAATTTCAACTGGAAAGAGAAAAGCAAAGCACACAATTAGTATTTGCTATATTTATGCTATTATCCACCCCTCAGACTCACCGTTTTCGATATAGACAAGGTTTCAACGAGAATGGCTGCACTAAAGCAACTTTACCCACATTTCGCACTTTTTTAAATTGGAAAAAGTAAAACAATTTCACATTCAAATCTCTTTTGATACATTCAAAACCACAAGCTTCTAGACCGCGCAGGAATTGTGGTACATCATCGAATCGTGATTGTATCTCCGCGATGAAAACCAAACCATACAATTTTAGTACACGATTTGCTTCCAGCAAATAATCTTTGAGATTAGTGCCCATCAACGACAGACAGTACACAGCAACATCGAGCGATTCTGTAGGTAATGGTGTTTTGTCCATATTGCAAGCGATTATATCACCGCGAGTGCTTACTAAATCCATAGAGTAAACTTTGTTCGGCACCGACTGTGCCAGTTTTCCTTCACCGCAGCCGAAATCTCCAATCTCAAGAGTCTTTGGCAAGCGACGTATCATTTTTATAATACGATCAAGTGGATTCAATGGCCATTTCTCAACTTGCTGCTGATAACCTGCATGATAAGCAATGAATGCATCCATGTCTGTGCGAAAGAGCGTCTCTGCTTTTTTGCTATCCATGGTGTAGAGTTGTTCATTGATGAAACGAAAACGTCCTCCTAAAAGTGACAACTTCAATTGTGATTCAAATGCGCTGATAGCGCCATCAGCTCCGGGTGCCGTCTCCACTAGCACTTCTTCTTCCTCTTCGGCGTCATCTGCATTGCTTTCTTCGGCGGATGTGGTGTCCATGCTGTCGGCGTCTCCCTTGGATTCCTGTTTATTCTCCGCCTTTGCTGCCGCTGCCTTTGCCAGTATTGTTTCCTGCCTGGCCGCTTTTGCTTGTGCTATCATCAGTGGCAATTGTTTTTGTTGTTGTTTCTGCTGCTTTGCTTTTGCTTTTTTTTCCTTTGCCGACATTTTCTTCTCTATGCGTCCAGATTTTACTTTGCCCACAGGTTTCGCTTCAGGGTCCGTCTCTTCATTTGGTGATGGTGGTGCACGAACTCCTGCACCTGCTTCTGCAGGTTTTGCTGCATTTTTCGCTTCCTCTGCCTTTGCTTTCTTCGATTTTCTGCCTCTTTTATTCTTTGGTTTGCTCTGCTCTACCTTTGGAACAGCGCCATCTCCACTCTGCAGTTCTGTCTTGGTTGGAAAATCAACTACCACGGAATTTTTTTCCCAAGCACTGGGCACAAAAAATTTAGCTACTTTACTTATCAACATTACGTCTCTTCTTTTTTTTTATTTTTAGCAATAATTTTTCCAACTATTAAAATTAAATACAAACAAAAAAGAGTAAAATGCGGTACGTATGCGATTTGGAATTTAACAGCTGTGAAAAAATTTGACAGCAAACGCGTAGGCATCTATTACAGGAAATTGTAATAGATCAGCAGCTACAGTAGTACAAAATGGAAAATATCATAGAGAAATTAATGGAGAAACTAAGTGAATCGAAAGATTCAAATAAATAGTATTGCATGGTACACAATCTGCAGCACCGCATGGGAGGCTTGCAGAATGCCCATGCAGAATATGGAAAGTATAAATCATGCGGAGTAATTGAAACTTGAACCTATTTTTCCCAAAACTATAAGAGCAACAACAATCTGACGAGTAAGACTCATCACACTAAATGTCCATTTTAGGAGGTGGCAAGAACTTGGTTCGGTCTTACCTAGCCCAAACAAAACTAATTTCACAAACCTTTCTTAGGCAACCTTCCAGAATTGAGAGTAGGAAACTTTTTCAATTTCTTAACGTCACGAGTTGGGTCTATATGAACAACATCTATTGGAAAAGCGAGGAGATTGTTATTTTAAAAATTCAAAAACCCTAAAGTAGTAAAAACACACGCCCATTTTGGAGAGAGTGGAATGGGCCCACGCAGAGCAAACTTCTTGCGTATTCATATTTCTGTGAGAGATTTGTAATATTGTGGACACATTTCTATTTATTTTTATTTCTTTAACAATACAATATTACAGATTCTATGCGGACAAAATAAAGTGCTTAAAAAATGCATGCAATATTAAAATTATGAATTTCATGAATTTTATGTTCCTATCCAACAACAAACTAAATTTATGGACATTACAACATCCAAGAAAATAGAAAAATTGCATAACGCAGACATTTTACATTTACTACAGTATTCCGTACAGTTAAACTCTTCATTACTTTGAGAAACCACAAACAACTCCAACATCATCATCACCTCTGACAACATTTGGGTTAGGAGCATCATGATACGTAAATATTTGCAGTTGAAACTGAAGCTGAAGCTGAAACTGAGTTGGAATATTATTACAATTCAAAACGCAAAACGCACATTAACCAAATAAGTATGCAGAGTAGAGAGGAAGAAGTTTGTGTATAAAAGGGCGTACTCAGGACAACACTTTTAGAATAAGAAAGAGGAAAATGCTGATGACGATAATAATGATGATGCTTATATTGGTAATGATGTTGTTGTTGCCGCTACTGTTACTGTCGTTGGTGATCCTTGATGAGTGAAACGTGATGTGCTTCAGAAATTCATGAGGATTTGTATATATATGCAAACCTTCTATATCTATCTAGGTAGAGGTAAATAGATATGCTCACTCGTTGTTGATTTCAATTTCAGCATCATTTATATAAGTCCTCTTTTGTGTGCGTATGTGTGTGAAAATCTTTGTAAGAGCATAATGCGGCGTATACGTGATTTTATTTACACTTTCACGCAATAGTAAGATATAAAAGCAGGCAACAAAGCGAAAAGTAAAAAACTCAAGCTTTAGCTTACTAAAGCATTTAAATTGTGAACAAGTAGTAAGTGGACATAAAACTACGGAGTGCAGGTGTAAGTACAGGAAAAGGATAATTTTAATAAGCAGTAAAAAAAGGTTTGAAAAAAAAAATAATATGGAAAATTAAATAAATATTTGAGAACTAAAAGCAAAGGTAAAAAATAAACAAAAAACGAAAAGCAATGAATGAATAAGTGATTTAATATTTACTACTATATGATGTACTACTACACATTACTATCACACTAGCTTCTTCCTTTTTTTTTTGCTGTATGCTTGCAATGCTTCATCGTTGTAGTTGTAGAGCGAAAAAAGCAAAAATCTCTTTCATTTCAAACACGTTCAGAATATCTTCTCGTTTTGCAAAAATTTAACACGCAATCAGGAAAGTTTCACCTACTTAAGCACACACATACTCGTATGCATGTAGGTATGGAGGTATAGAGGCATGTACTTGTATATGAGTTGTAACACATTCACAGACACTCATCTATGCATACGTACATGCATATAAGAGTTTGTTTGCATATATATGTGTAGCTATTACCCATTCACATCAGACAAAACACATATTTTTTTATGTTCATTCATCTTTTTGGGTGCTGCTGTTTCTGCTGCTCGTGCTGCTACTGCTACTTCAGCTGCAATTAGTATTCGCTTTGTTTTGTATCTGTGTAAGGGATTGTTTCTTTGTATATGTATGTATGTATGTATGCAAGTATGTTTCTGCCCGTGTGTTGGTATGTTAGTGTGTTTGTATGTACTTGTGCGTAAGTGTATTTATATATGTATTTGTCATAAACTTCCGCTTCCGCTTTTCTATTCTATTCAATTCCTTTGAAAATGATAAATTCTTCTTTAAATTGCGGAAATATTTTTCTTGCTTTTCCTTTTACTTTTGCAAGTTTTAGTAGAAAACTTTAAAGAACAATTTTATTGTTCATTTCTTTGCATTAGTAATCGCCTAATACATCAATATCAAATTTGGTTCAAAATACGTTTTTATTTCATATTTTAGAAGAATTTCGCCGGCAAATAAATTCAAACAGGATTTCGCTAGGCACTGTTCGCAATATGGTATAATAACAATACAGACCGACGAAATTTTGGTTTGTATCACACCCAAAAAACAGAGTTATAATTTTTTCTGCAGTTTTAATGCTAAATCCAAATGTAAAAACGGAGCCTTGCAGTTTTCGAAAAATTCTAACATAAAATTGCGAAATTATGATTTTTCCCCATTCTCATTTTGGTCTCGTCCTTCAATTGCACAATAGAATTTTATTACACAAGAAAAGTAAAATTCCTTAGTCTTCAAGTACTACTTTTTCAATACCACTGAGGAATTGCATATTTAAATTGCAAATTACAATCCAGTAACTGAAAAAAAAATTTCCAATTCAATTACCTATTAATTACCAATTAAAATTCACAAGAATAGAATTGATAAAAAAATTAGCTTTATTACAAGGAATTCAAAATTGGTAATACAATTCCTTGGAATTAAGAATGTAATTGTAATCCATTTAAATTTACCCACCTCTGAACAAAAACATTCTAACAAGCAATTTGTACACTTATTTCATATGCAAAAAGTACCTTATAACTATGTATGTAGATCTGTATATGTTAGTGCATGTTTGAACTATCCTTTAAGCTAATTTGGTACATGCAAAACGCTTGTAAATACATAATGCATGCAAAACGCTTGTAGTAGTTGCTGCAATACACACACACACACACACACACACATTGAGCAATAGATTTGCATATAAAGAGTAATTCCGAATCAAAATGTTGTTGCTGGTTGTTGTTATGTTGCTATTGACAGCAGCTTACCAGTGAATAAGATGCATGCTGCATGTTTGTATGTATGTGCAGTGAAGAAATAAGAAAAATAAGAAGAACAACAACAACAACAACAACAAAAACTAATCACATGTAAATGCCAATAAAATTGAATTTTCTTCTACACTTGGTGCAATAAATTCACTTTGCTTACTGCTTGCTGCTCCAAGCAGTCAAGTACACAGCAAAACTTTTCAGCTGCTGGGGCAGGCAAGAAACAATATCTAGCTAACATACACACATATAAATTTCTACTAACATTTCTACTGCTGTATTTCTTTCTACACAATTTTCTTTTCACTCACTTTAGTTACATATACATTTATAAAGATGTACATACACACTTACATATATAGGTATGTAAATCTTTAGATACTGGCTACGGGAGCAGATCTACTTAAATAAGCATATCTTCTTTTTCTTATAGCTCATTTGGTTTTTTCTGTTTTTTGCTCAAATACAAATATCGTTTCGTTTGAAAATAAACAAAATCTATCAATATAAAATTGTTTTTAAATAAAATTTATTTATATTTCCAGTTATATTTTCAGTAAGTACAAAAGAGCAGATACTTGTATGCATATATACAGATACACTCGTACATAGATACTTTACATCGACCATAAATACTTGCTTACATTGTATCCCATCACAATATTATCTCACCAGTCAGTCAATTGCAATAGTGGAAGTAGGAGTAAAAGAAATAAAAACTAAGAAACAGCATTTATGTTTGTCTGTCTGTTTGTTTGTCTTGCCATCATCATCGTGCCACCGCCATCATCATAATGATCATCATTATTCTATGTTCTCAAAGTTTCTGTTGTTCATTTCAGTGAAGTTCTTGTGGTTGTTGTTGTTGTTGTTCTTAGTTGTTGTTTGTTACTTTTGCAGATTATTCTTGTTTATGCTGGTTGTCCCCGTAGTTGCAGTTCTTTAGTTGCAAAACTATAGCCACCTCAACATCAACAATAACAACAACAACAACAACAACTATAATAACAACAACTCAAGTTAGATTACAATACCCAGTGTCAGTTCATCAATATGACATCATGACGTTTGTTGTTATTGTTTGTAGTAAATAGTTGCATACGGCGCACAGCAAGAAAACACTATTGGAGTTGAAAACGATTTTCGTATTGCAACATTGCATTCGTTGGATAGTTACAGTGGTATAGTTTAGCAAAAATTTTAATTTAAATCAATTATTCTGGGAATCGAACCTGAGGCGGTTTAAACTTCAGTCTAGCCCTTATTCATCAAGCCACCGAGGTGGTGGGTAAAAGGAAAGAGTTTGACTGAGCGTCCATGGAGACCGAAGAATAACTTAATTATGATGTATCTAAGTGTGATATCGTACAAAATTGTTACACTCCTCTATTCACTTCGAACCATCCTTCACTTTTAATTAATCTTATTAAGTCTGTTGGAGGACTTTTGTCAATTCCTTTAGTTTTCCAAGCAGTTCTCCTTCAGAAGAAGAAGAATATTGCTCCGAACTCTTTTGTTTTAACTCTTTCAGTTCATCTTTTTAATTGGGGTCGATAGATAACTTTTCCGTGAAGTTCATGCTGATCACGAATCTGTTATTCAAATTTTCAAAAATAAAATAGAGGTGAGTATTGGTTCCAAAATTTTATTGTTGGAGCCTTCACTGTTTCATAACATTGCTCCTTGTTGTCACCGTATGTATTGCTAAATTGTTTTATTTGTTGACCGGCTGGTATTACGCAAGTAGGATTTATGACTAAAGTGACTCTCCTGCTTAAAGTTAAAATGATTAAGAAACTATAAAGAAAATAAATTTTTAAATGCAAGTGCCTAACGCGTTGACACAAAACCATCAAGGAGGATTTTGAAAACTTTGAATTTTGTACTGTTCCACTGTATAGTTGTACATGAATTCCTTACAGCACACACTCATACAAACACCATACATTTACTATGATACTCTTGTCGATCGAACACAGTTACATTCCGCAGATACACATACAACCATAAATTCCTTGTTGTCAATCTTATTTTTTGTTATTGTACTTGGGTTTGTTATCATTTAACATAAACTTGACCACAATTAGGAGAAGAAGAAGAAGAAGACGAACAACAACAACAACAACAAAACATTTTCCACTCAATAAGATGCCAGAATGCCAATAACTTTTGTGAACTTTTTACGTTAAGTATTTTTCACATTCGTTGGCGATTTGTTGAAAAAATAAAAGAAAATAAACTGTTGCATTGCATTGCAATGTACTTAGAGCGGAGCGAAGGAGAAGTAAAATCAAACAGAGTGGAGTGAAGTGTGATGAAGTGCAATGGAGCAATGCGTCAAGCAGATAACGCTGCTGGGAATTAAGTAAATGGATATTTGCACTAGCGGATCGGATCTAAGGGGGAAAGGGGGATTGAAGATAAAACGATGACAAACATCTCATACATTATGATCGTTGTTCTTGAATCAAAAGACTTTTTAAACGAACGGACAAAATTTTACACCTCCTCCTTCCAAGAGATTATCTTCACCTGCTGCGGATGTGGATGAAAAGGCATCGATGTTCAAGGAAACAAATTACTTAAATAAAAATGGATGAAATAAAATTTAAGAAGATAAAAAAGTATAAAAGAAAATTGATTTTAGCTAAAAAAAAAAAAAAAAAAAACATGTTTGTATGTATTTCTCTTGAGAATTTCTTTGTAGTAGTATCTCTACTACTGCTATTACTATCAACCAGTGCATACAAACTCACGCTGATAAAAACTAACAAAACGATTTTCTCACGCTTTCATGCTTGCAAAAAATATAAGTTACTACCTCTCGTGCTTGGTACTATAGGTACTCGAAATACCAAGAAAAATGAATCGTGTTTGAAATAAAAAATATATATAAAAATACTTTTGAAATATATCACTTGAGCGGCAACAGGAAAATGGTATTAAATTGCATTTTTGCAAGTGATAAGAACATATTCTCATGTGGATTAAATTCTGACTGTTTTCCATTAAAATAAAAAAACCATGATATCGTTTGCTAACAGTGTGAAAAGTAAAAACGTACGCTTTAGCTAGTGCAAGCTACACGCAATGAAATTTATTAATAAAGTTTGTCAAATTTTAGATATTAAATGTTTACATATCGTCGCCTGAGGATTGATTTGGCGTATATGTGTACAAATTCATATACCTATACGCCAAATCAATTCTCAGGCGACGATATACATACAATGAAGAAGAAAAGTCTACATACATCGCCCCGGATTTTCAGTTTCTGTAAAACTAGAGTATCGAAAGGAAAAATTGGGATTATAAGTTTTATAAACAATGATTATTTTTTTTTATAAAAAAAGATAACAAAAACAAAAAAATTATCTTCAATACAGCATAATGGTAAATTCATAAGCTGACAAAAATTCACAACTTAACAAAAACCTTCAACTATTTAGACAGGCCAATAATATTTTATGCCACTTTCTATATTTAATTAGTTCTCCTTGGGCGTCAATTAGTGTTGCCAAATGTTCTGTTTTTACCCAGACATCCCGGATTTTTCATTTATTTATAAATTCCCCGCCGGGACAACAATTTTCCCGGGTCTAATGGAATTTTATTTTTTGCTTTCATGCCTAAAAATGATTTAATATCCCCTCATAAAAGGAGTATAATTTTGTTACTTAGTACTTACTTTTTAAGGTAATTTGTCCTGGGACTAGATAATTTAAATACAGTACAGTATTCATAAATACAGTTCACTTAAGAATCGTAAGTCACCGGGACTAGGTCCTTCCTAACCCCCGAGTAACAGTCTTTGCAAAAGAATTGACGGCCATACGTTCGGTAAAGTACCGGGAGGGGGCGCCTCTCATTCAAAAATTAAATTTTATCACATAATCTGATTTTATTTTTTTTTTTTCTGATTTTTTCAGTATTCGGAACGGGTTTCAAGTATAAAGTAAAAACGTCTTCTTAGTAAATACTTTCTCCAAAAATCGTCTGAAGTCAAGATTGCTTTATAAGTTTCGAAAATTTCATATCGTTAGTGGTGCTTCTTTGTAGCGAGGAACGTGAATTTTGTCAAAGATTCAAGCTTTCTTACCCATTCAAAATTTTAAAATACACAGCTTAACTACAATCCATAATTTTCAATGGCAACTAAATGTGAGAGTTAATTAAACGATTTTTTAAATAACAATAATAATTCTCGTGATAATCTGAGAAACTATTGAGTTCGTTTCGTCTTTCAAACATACAACACTTAACCTTTCTTGTCTACTCATCCTTGTCTCCATTGCTTGGCGTTATATCCTTTCTACCCTATCCCATATGCATTAAATCAATAGCAACAATTATCTTTTGCGTAAATCCTTTCAATTAGGGATTAGGCATGCAATTTTAAATTGCAGTCTTTTATTAGGTCATGTTATATGGTTAATTTTAATGTTCTAGTATTTGTTGTTGTTGTTATTCCTATTGCAATTTCTTTACATGCATTCATATGTGTATAAATTTGTAGTAGTGTGAAAACCCAGAGGCCAAGAATCACCAGTGATTCTATTACTTAATTTTGAAAACATTTGAACGCAGCTTTTTTAAAAGCGTTGATGCACTTATTTTCCGTTTTTTTTTAATTAGTACGTTTTTTTAATGTCCTAGAAGCAAAGTTATATAAAGAAGCAATTTGAATGTAGATTTCTTATCGAACGCTTGATGTGAGTTATGTATATTGCATTCATATTAGTTTTCGTTCACATGTCTATGAAAGGTTTCCAGAGTGTTTCCGTTTTAAATGCACATCAAATTGGAAGTGCATTAACTTTGGCCATTGGGTACACTGCACAAAAAATTATATATAGATATTTGTATTTTAAAAGGCAGGGAGCACGTAGATATGAAAATCCTTTCAATTTAGTTCAAACACAGGAAGTCATACAGTGGATATGCAGTATTGGTCATGTAAAATATTTATCGAATGAAAACTAAATTTAGGTGACTTGAATTTTACTACTTTATTATGTTATATTTATTATGTGTTACTTAATGTTTTTTATGCAGTTATTGCAAAAACAAAACTTATCATGAATATTGCATAAAAATATTTTAAGTAAAAAACGATAGAATTCATTGTGAATGATATGAAAAATGAAAAAAAAAAACTCTGTTAACCCCAGGATGGGCACTTGGGCTTAATTAGACCCATTTTGAGTTTAAACACGTATATATTTTTTGTTTCTTGACGAATCGATCTGAAACTCCATGACTTCTTGCGCCAATATTTTCTGAGCACAAAAACACAAAATTTATTTCAATCGGAATAAGTTGATAGAACAAAATTTTAAAAAAGTTACCCCCTGAGTCCAAAAAAGCCCAGGTAAATACCCTTTTTGTGTATTGGTAAAATTAATAACAAATTATTTTTAATTTGAGGTTTATTTAGATGCAAAATGTAATTTTGGGGTTTGAGGAAAATTTATATAACAAAAATGTATGTATGTATGCGTAAATGCATACACACACATACATACAAATTATTGCTACATCTATGTGTTTTGCTTATGTAATCATAAACCGTTTGTCTGATCTCAGTCAAATTTGGTGTAGAGATGCACTTGCAAATATGTCAAGTTGTTGGCTATAAAATGTGACCGTATCTCAAAGTGGGCGTGGCATTTTCGCGAAAATCCAATATCTTCGAATATCATATCAAGCTAAAGTAATAAAATTGTGATCCGCTAGTCCATGAACTGGTGAACAGTGAAATATATAAAAAATCATCTATCTGAATCATTCTAAGCAATTTATGAATTAAAATTTATAAGTATGTTGACATAAGTATGTAGTCAAAAATTAAAATCACTTAACATAAACTGGTCCTTAAAAATATTTTTCATATTGAACTTAACTAAAAATTACTTAATAGTTCCAAATTGATATAACACTAAGAAACGTTATTAATTCCAATTAATATTTCAATAAAAAAAAATATTTTTGGATTTTAAAATGCTAAATTTTAAACTAGAATTAAAAAAAAATTTTAAGTTTATTTAAGCTTTGAACTCAAATTCCACAAAAACTCTCTAACAAAGGGTAGATCCGAATTACCTCCAAACATCACCTATTATATCTAAATCACAACTAAAAAACTTTCATTAATTAAAACTATATAGTTTTACTAAATTGTGTAATTATGCAAACACCTCATTTGCTGGTAATTCCGATTATGGATCCGAATTATATGCAAGTAGAAAAACGCATGCTGGTAATTCGGATCGATTTTAAAAGTCAGTTTTTTTCTTAGTATGATTTCTGAAATGGTGCTTATTTTTACCAAACTATAGCAGAATGTTTAGTGAACAAACCCCTATATAAATTATAGTTATTAAAGTTATTATTGTTATAAAATTTGTGTGTTTCTTATATAATTTGCTAAGTCTTTGTATGAAAATACGCTCACTTTTAGTTTTATTCGCTCACAACTGATTAATTTGAAATAACTGAAATAAGTGTTGCATACCATAAGAAAGGAGAAATAATTCTCGTTCGTTTCGAAAAAAGGACGTAATTTTAAAAGATACCAAAGAAAAGTTATTAGCAAAACAAAATCGATCCGAATTACCCTCATTTATGTTATGCTTTCTAAAAAGGTGCTTATTTCTACCAAACTATAGCAGAATATTTAGTGAATAAAACCCTATAACATGCTGTAATAGCCCATAACTATCGTTTTATTCACTGGGCCTAATTTGGCCCAGGAGGTTATATTTGCGCCTCCTAAAGAGGTGCCCATCGAAGGGTTAAAAATTAGAAAACTATATTAATCTGACTACATAAATATCAACCTAAGTGCATACAGTACACTAAAAATTATGGAATTGTCATAGTAACTAAATATGTTTATTAATTTTTTTTTTGTTATTGAAGTTGGGCAATGGCAAATAATAATGTATTAATTGCACGAAATTCTCTGAATAATTATTAAATTTATTTTGGTTTATATTGATTAATTTATGGCACCTTTCTCTCTGAGTGTGTTTCTTTTTTTATAAAAATTAAATATCTTTAACCTTCGTATTAATATTGAAATTCATATTTGCATATATATATTAATATACCATATTTTTTCATACATCTGTACATAAATTCCATAAGATTTTTTCCAATATTTTCATAATATAATTCTAGTACGTGATTTTTTTTGCTGACTCTCAACTTACGCTTGATTTTTGTTTAATTTTTGTTTGTAATTATACAATAAAAATATGCAGGAACAATTTCTTATTTCTTTTTTTTTTTTTTAAAGCATATTTTAGGTAAAAATATTTTTAATACTTAACCAATATACTCGTACAAACATAAATATGCATTGTATATACATATGTACATATGTACATATGTATGCAAACTTATAAGTGTGAGAAGCTTAAAGTTATGCTGTGTCTTATGTAATTACCTTAAGCTTTAATTACAGAAATCCCAGCAATTTTTTATGTATTTTAATTTTTAACTTAAGCCATTTTTATTTTTAACCGCTCTAAAACCAAGGTTGGGTTGAATTAAAAAAATTATGGTATGCACTTCACAAGATCCGGAACTCTTTAGAACCAATGAGAACTTGAAAGGAGTTATGTTGTTGAGCGAAAAAGAGTATATAGTTTATAGCATCTTCAACCTAATCCTAGACAGTTTTGGTTTTTGAGACCAAAGAATAGGTAATTCGAAAAAAGCGTTTTTTTTTGTCAGAATTTCAACTTCGAATCTCTTTAACTTTTGGCTGAAATAAAATAGAGAATCAAATAAACTCTTAAATTAAAGATAATTTAATTGTCTTTTTGGAAAAATATAGATGTTTTACTTTTCATTTTGGAAAAATGGTAATTTTGATAAAAATTTCGACCCATGTCTGGAAAATCAAAACATTGCCTATATCTCAAAACCTGAGTTGCTACGACAAAACTGATGGCAGATTCGGATTCAGCGGACCAAAAGATATTTTCCATCAAATTTGGAGATAAATAAGTAAAAAACAGTGTTATATAGTGTAATTTATCGAAAGTTGAGTGATGATGAAATGTAACAGGGCATTACAGGCTCGATTGCGACCTTATTTTCCATTATACTAGAATGCCATGAAACCTATTACATCAAGTTGACACTTTGAACGTAGTCATTGTTGCAATTTAATGATTTGAGTTAATATCTTAAGATTTCAGGGTCTCTGAATCGCTTTGCTGTCTGAATAAATGATTATTCGCTAATCATTTGTTCTGATAATGAGGCCTTTTTAAGTCTTATACATGTATATGTCGGGTCAACTCCCTGGAAAACCGATGTCTTCATCCATTGCTCCGTTCATTCGAATTTAATTTGTTGAAACTACTAAAAACGCAGCGTGTTCCTAACGTCTCGTCGACTATATTTCTCATAGGCAACTCCCCTTGTAATCTATACAATTCTTATTGCTCACAAGTTTCATGCCGTTTCCATAGCGACGCTCAGGGCCACACTCGGCAAAGTATCTATATACTTTGTCTTGCTCTCAATAGCAAGCAGGGAACATTTTGTCAATACATAAAATAGGCAACTTCGATCTCAATTAAAATATTACATCTTTATTCAAAAAAAGGGGTAATACATAAACAAAGTAGATATAGCGCTACACTATACATTGCACTGACACATACATACATATATTACCTTTTTTTAGAGTTTAAACCAAATCCGGCAACAGAATTTCTCAAGCACGTACAATTTTCAAAATAAATGGGGAAAATTCTCGTACTCTCGCGTTCTTGTTAAAATTATAATGTCTATAAATATGTCCTAAAAATTAAGGTAGAAGCAAAATATTGCATATAACTCTGTAAATAAATATATAAAGGTGTAACTCAACAGCCTTTATGTCTGTCTCTATTTCCAACGACATTGAAATACATTTGCTAATTTCAATATCATAAACTCTGTTGCGATCGTTGCTGTTGTTTATTTCACATACATACCTACATATGTATTTACTTTAGCGCACATACATACATGCAAATCTCAGTAAATGCAGCTTAATGTTGAGATCCTATAATATGTGTCTGTGTCTCCACTTTTGGTTTCAAATTCAATGAAGACTTCATTTAATGTTTAATTTTTTGCTTTACAAAAAAAACTTGTGTGCATGCTAACTGTATTTGCTTATAAATATATGCACATACATACATATACATATGTCCGGCTATATGCAATTACATTTAATATAAACAATAAGAATAATTCAGCAATATATTTGCCATTCCAGTCTAACTTCTTTGTATTTATAAAAGCAAAGAAAAAATAACTAAAAAGTTTTGCCCAAATCAGCAAAAATCATTTCGACTTAAAGCATTAACTCTCACACAAAAAAAAAAAGAAAAGGAACTTTAGAAACTTTAATGCACACACAAATTTTTTGAGCTACAGTAAAAATATTTCAAGTTGATGGTTAATTTCAAAATTTAGTTTGTAAAAATTGTTGCTACTGTCAAGTTGCATAGGAATAATAGAAAAAGGAAAAAAAGTTTAAGTGAAAGTTTTAAAATTACTTAATTTATTTTTTCATAAAAAATGTTTCGAAATCGTTGGATTGTTGAAGATGAATTTGCGGTAAGTTTCGAACAAATATTTTTTACAATCAACTAAGAGAATACAAGAACTTGAAAAGTTTTTTGAAATTTTTTTAATTTACAAAAGGATAGAAGTTTTTCATAAGAAGTTTCATCTTTTCTTTTAATTTTGATTCGATTTTCCCGCTTCCTAATAATTTTAATTTAAGCTGGAACTCTTGAACCAAAACGACTCGATACATTAGGATAGGAAAAGCAAAAGCACGTCGAGTTTAAAAGAAAAGATGAAACTGCGTATGCAGAGATAAGTTGTTTGTTCAAAAGTCCATCGAATTTTTTTCTATTTTGAATTGTTCTATAATTCAAAAGAAATTTTGAGATAATGCAGTGCTAGGTAATTGAAATTTAGAAAAGATTTGTGTTCAAAAATTAAACGAATTCACCCATTTTGGATGAAATTTTAACACTATCAATGCCGTTTAGGCCTAAAAAAATTAGGCTTCCCCTGTGCCAACTAGATGATTGTGAGTTGAACATTGTGTTCCAAAAAAATGTTTTGTTTTATCTTGTGAACAGTTTTGACTATCACAGTGGTATGTCATGTTTTGATAAATAAAAATAAGTTTAACATCTTATTAGCTGACATAGTTTTTGTGCACTATATTACATCACCAACTATAATTTACTTAAGCATTAAAGCCACAAACAGTTTAAATTATATAATTTTATCTAACTCTAAATTGAAAAGTATTTTTCTTTTTTTTTCATATAAAATAAATTTTGAAAAAAACTTCAAGGAAATTTTTTAAAACAACATTAATTTGCATTTTAAATAACAACACCAAAAGTAAATTAAAGTGAAACTTCAAATCCTGTTTTCTTATTTTCCATACACTTCACTTGTGTTTATATTTAGTTGCTATTTTTATTCAAATTGCAGCAATTTGTCGCTGTTGCTCATTTTTGATTATTTTTATATTTGCTTTAATGTTAATTTTGTTTGTTAGTTGTAAGTTGTATTTGTTTTTTCTGTTGTTGTTGTTGCGGTGTTATCCTTCTTGTTTTTGTATACTTTTAAAATTAATTTTCACACAATTTTCACAATTTTCCAACATAAATTTTTCTACATTTTCGTTGCATGTAAATTTTGATTTTACATTAATTTCTGTTAAAATTTAAACATGATATGCGTGCAGCGTATCAAACATTTCAACTTTATTTAGCCTAAGTTGTTTTTCTTTTAACTTCAGCAGTACAGTAAAACAAATTATTGAAATTATTACACAAATTATAGCAGAATTTCATATATAAAATCTCAACTTGTGTTTTAAATTTCATGTTAGTTAAATTTCCAGTAAAAAACTTTTGTCCTTGTACCTTTTCGAAGTAAGTTGACAATATCTTTAATAGTTTCATATCTGAGAACTCGAGTGATAAAACAACTTAAACAATTTCGGGTTGCTTGAACAGCAAAGTTGATATTCGAACATTTTAGAATGCCATAGAAACATGAACGAGTTCTGTGCATATTGAACACATGTACGGTTTCTTGTACATGTTCATAATTCGTTGAGAAAATAGGTTGTGAAGAGATTCATTGACTTAAGTGTTAAATTATTCACAAAGCATAAACTTAAACATTGACTCGAATAGTGTTTTTAGAATTTTTTTAAGGTACAAACAAGGGAAGTAAACAAATTAAAAATAAATTTTTTTATGCTTTTGTGTCTCCTTAATGCTGTTAATCCAATTATTTGGATAGATTTTAAAGTCATCTTTTTCCCCCTCCTCAAAATCGAATCTTCATTTTCTTTGCTCTTTGAATATGTTCTATAATTTTATCTTCATCAAAAATGTGGCCAAGGCTGGACAGCTATGTGTACATTAAATGCATTGCGATGACAGGTTTAACTAAGCAAAGCCTGCAGGTGTCGTCTTCTATAAAATTTTAAGATTAGGTATTATTATCGGTAACATTTACATATGCAAGTCTGGTAGGATACCAAAAAACCGTGACAGATACTGAACATCACTGAAGAACCGCCTCTTTCCTGATGAATATCTCATACATTCTGATCGCCCTATTCGAGTTTTGCAAGGATCTTTTAAATTTAAGCTTGTTCATATACGAAAAGATCAAGTATGTCCAATAAAGAAGAAATATTTCTCCGAATTTCAATGACTTGCTTATAGATCGATCTGTAAGCGTCAACACAAGCTATACATGCTTGGAATTTGATTGTATTAAAATTTTCAACTAAAAATTTGTAACGAAATTTTAGAGAAATTCAATTGCAAATGTCACAAAAATCTTGCATAACGAAGCAGTAAGCAAAAAACCAACGCTTCTGTCAACGAAAGCATCAGCAATGTTTGTTTTTATACGCTTATATACAGCCAAACGATTACTCCAAGAATTTAATATAAAATATTTGCATATGCAAACACATTTTCAATCCTTCCAACCAAAATTGTATGTCCTTACAGTGTAACAATTCAATTCAATATCTTCAATAATATTCACAAGAAATTAGTTTGCACAGAGAGCTTACTGTCACACCAACACATCCACTAACACATAACACGCCCATTTTCACAAATATTCAATCAAGTTGCCTTACTTGTCTGACTGCGTGCCTGCCACTTGCCCTGCAAATAATGCTGAGCACTACTGGTATATATATGTAAATGTAAGTAAGTGTGGTATCTGTATGTGTGTCTTAATACTGAACTGAAAAGTATGAAAAAATATATATATTCAACGCGCTTCTATTTGCTTCCTTAGTTTGGAAAATAGTTTTTCTTTTTTCAATGCAAAAACGTTAAAATGAAAATTTTTAGAAATATTTAAGTTTTCATTCTTTTTAGCTTTTCTTTTACTTCCGAATTTTTTACACTTTCCTTTTTCTTATTTTGTTGAATATTTTTGTGCTTCAAATAATTTGCATAGTGTCGTTGTAGTTGCTATTTTTTCCATTCTAAATCGAAGAAAGAGGAAAAGTAGCATTGGGTTCAAGTTCTCGCTTTCATAGCATTTTATCGCAAGGACATAAATTTTAAGCATCCACGCGCGTCCGGAAGGATTTAATGCCAATCAAAGTGCGCGCATTTCTAAAGTTTGCTATATATTTTTTTCTCCTTTTTTTTTCTTCTTCCCCTTTCTTTATTGCTGCTTCTATTACTTTTTTGCTATTACTATTTTATTTGCTTTGGCATTAATGTGAATAAGACATTTTAAAGTACTTGATATGGAAAAAGTATTTTCCTTTTATTTCTTCTTCTTTGTAGATATTTTCCACTGGCACTAGCAATCAAACGAATATCCTTAGAGTATGCTTATTAATGTTGGTCTAAGATTTATGTGAAATTTTATGGATTTCTAGAATTTTTCAACAAAAATTTGTACAAGTTTTTGATGAACGCGCTGGCGTATGAGTGACATATAATTATAAATTGTGGATAAATGGAGATTGCAAACGTATGCAGGCTACTACAGCTAGCTACTATTGGAAAACTTTGTTGGATAAACCTAAAAGAACACTATTAGATGCAATTTTCGTAATTGTTAACAAATTTGAATTGAACTGAGAAATCTTCAAGCTCCTTCAAAGAAACATGCTAATCATGACGTTATTAAAGCATGTACCTGTGTAAGTACTAAAAAGCTTTAATTCTATAGTTTTTTATTCACAGAAAACTACAAATAATTAATTAAACGAAAGCAATCTACAAAAAAAAAAACGTTGGTAAATGTGTGAATTATTGAAAAAGAAAAAATAAAAAATATAAAAACGCAAAAGAATTAAATCTATAATTTATTATGTGCCTACAAAAGCGACATGGGAACATGCCACTACCTCGCAGTCACGTGATTCCTTTCTATAGAATTTACGCTCGCTATCACTCATGTCACACACACATGCATAGTGTCCAGCACTTGCAGTCTCTGTCTGTTGTTGAGTTATATAGCAAAGGAATATCAATCAATATTTCATGTGATGTGACGTAGTGGAACATTCCTGATGTTCGAAACAACAAAAGCAAAACAATAAAAAAAAAAAAAAAAAGAACGAACAATAGAAAATTAAAGGATATACGAGTTTCCATATTGATTCAAATTAAAATATAACTTAGAATATAAATACTATAGTTGGCTTTCTTTTTTGCTTTTTCTATTTTTGTGAAGGAAGTGATAAATTGTCACATATAAGAGAAAGTGACAATGAATTGAATGGAAAATTTGTTTGTTCGTTTGTTGTTATGATTGACTGACAAAGGCATTGTGAAGGAAGCCGTCAAAGTAGGTGTTGAAAATGTGAAACGAAATATTTTGAAATGGTGATAATATTGATATAAAATTGTTTAATATCAATAAGAAATTTGTAAATTTTAAGTGTGATATTTACTTGTGGTTTTATCAAAGTGGTAATTAAAAACAATTAAAACAAATCCTTTTAAAAATTACAACACTTGAAAATAGCTAGTTTTCAATGTTTACACTACACTTACTTAGTTTACATGCTCAAGAGTAAAATATCAAGGGTTTCAGCTGCAAAAGTTGAATACGGTGTCAACTATATACGGACGAGAATCGATGGAGCATACATACATTGGGCATGTTCAAACAAATCATACAAGGCATAACAGCGTAATTGGGTTTTTTGAATTTTACAGGAGAGTACTTCACAGATTCAAATTCTAATAGTAATCAATGTGAGTTGTGCTATTTTTCCTTTAATATCTCGTAAACCACCGAACCGATATTCATAAGATTTTAACACAATATGAAATCTGATATGAAGATCTCAATTATGATAATAACTCGAATTCGATAAAACTAGAGTTGTGTTGTTATGCCTTGTGACCACGGAAATATGGATAATCATGTTCATGAAAATGTATATTTGGCGAACACGTCACGAATGTTGAATATGTGTGTTCAAATATGAACACTCTTGGACTAAGCATTCTGTAATGTTTTCAGATTAAGTTTTAGGAAAAAACTGGGTTCTTTGAATCAAAAAACCGTGGTACCCAAAATATCAATATCATCCATGGATAGCGCACCAGTACAAGGAAAAACTCACCTCTTCTCTGATTTTCTAGCTTTCGCAAATATATTTAAATAAAAGTTCTGCAACAGTGACATAAATGCATAGCTATTACTACTTGATTTCGTTTATAAAACTCAAAATGCGGGGAAGGAGTTTTAAAAGAAATATCAGCCATCTTGAATTTACTTCCCTGCTATCTCAATCCTCTCTAATATGCATAGCTGTTGTATTTTTCTGTCCAGTATTCGTTCGTACTTAAACTTCCTTCGCTGAGCATGATTTTGGTTTTGCTTATCTATTTGCTCTGAATGTAAAGAGAGATCTAGCTCTTGCCTTGCACTTATGACGACGATTTATCTAACTTTCATGGGTTTTTTTTTAACAAGTAATCAGTGTAATGGCTTTTTAGTGTCGCCTATTCTTTTCCTCCTGGTTCTTGATCAGGTCTTGCACAACAACTTCACAGAACAGCTAAAGGATCTCGATTACGCCAACGACATCTGTTTCCTGTTCATTAAACATTAAACCAAATCCATGAAGATAAAGGCAACACATCAACACATTCTCAATGGGACCAACAAAGGTCGAATCCATAGACTGGTTCACGTACTTGAGGAGCATCATTTCAGCCACCGAGGACAGTGCAAACCAAGATATCAAAGCAGGAATCGGAAAAGCGAACAGTGCATTCTCACAGCTTTTTGAAGCTTTCAGTAAATATTCGGTAATGAAAAAATTAGAATCTTCAAAACCATCGTCATATCACATCATGCTGCTATATAGATGCGAAACTTGGCATACCACCGAAGCCTTACTTCATAACCAGCAATGTTTTGTCAACCGCTACCTACGCCGAATATTACGCATCTGATGGCCCAACGTGATCAACAACACAAATTTGTATCGAAGACGCAATGTGGACCCAATTTTCCTTCAAATAAAGCGCAGAACATGAAAATGGGCTGGCTACATACTACGTAAAAAGCACTATGAACTTTGCCGCCAATCTCTAGACTGGATTTTGCAAGGCTCCAGAAAGTGGGGACGCACAAGGATCACGTGTAAACGCAGTTTATTAAAAGACATAAAGCAAACAGGGAAAACATGGAGTGAAGTGAAGACGCTAGCTAACAACCGAATACGTTAGAGGTGCTTTGTAAAGGCCCATGCACAACTAGGTGTTAAATGGAACCGATGATGATGAATCATTCACACATGCACATGTTTAGAGTCCTCGAATCTCACACATTTGTTTTTTGGATTTAACATACTTCTATTTAAACAAGAAACTGTGACATCATACTTTTTCTCAATTCACGCATTTACACATGGTATAAGAAAGGGAATTTAACATCTTTCTCTGCTGTTCGTCCCACCTGTGTTGTTATTTTATTTAATAGCCTTTAAGAAAACGTTCCTGCCCTCCAATTTCTTGGCTACTTATGCTCCACAGTGATGTCGCTTTCTCTGTTTTTATTACTACTGGCCCGACCGGCTTGCCATTATTCCAGAACCTTTACTTCAGATGGTTCGAAATGCATAGCATATCCTCATCGAAGTAATGCGGTGAAACTGTCAATAAAGTAGGGAAGAGGTGAGAAACAAGAGAGGGATAGACAAAATCGCGGACAGCATTTCATGAAACTTCAAAAGGGAATACCAAAAAATCTCATGCAACTAGTTTCACCGTGGAAGGGAGGATTTTGATGTAAGTACATATAATCTTTAGTTGTTCATATAATCAACACTTATGAAAGAAGCATACGTCAAAGTATTATAAGGAATATGAGTGAGTGGAGTTTTTCAAAGTACACAAAATTTGGTAATGTTTGTTCATGTGATGCTCATAGATATTCAGCAAGGAACTTTGATCGAAATATATGTGTATATACAGCATAAATATATCAAACTTAAACATTAATTTGCCGCAACTAAAACTAAGTTTACACAAATCAACATTGATTTCGCCCCTGAGACCATTTATGTTTATCTATACATACATACATTTACATATATATTGTGTACACATGCCTTTGTTTATTTTATAACCATTACATTACATTATCCATCTTAAGTTCCAGCCATCTCTTTAAATTTGAGTGATCAATCAAAACTTATTCCTTACCAAAATATAAACTAGTAAATTGTAATACTTACATATGTATATACAAACTTGAATAACTTAAACTGTTTTTGATTGTATTTTTTATTTCTCAGAAATAATTCTGTAAGTATATATGGTATATGTTTAAACTTAAAAACTTTTACTTTCTCTTTACTAAAGAAACAAAAAGTAAATACTTCACTTTCAAGAATTTAAAAATGTTCGAGAGTTTAATGGCTTAAACACACATCCAAGTATAACTAACAAGAAGCTAGAAGCTGTAAGCGAGAGCTGGAGACAAATGTGCTGCTGTCAACACATACATTAATAAATGCCAGTATGTAAATATGTGTGTGTATGATAACTTATGCAGGCCTTATGCAAGCCAGAAATCGAGTAGAGTCCCACGAAGGGGAATTGAAGTTTGTGGTAAAATTTGTGCAACAATTTTTTTTTCAATTTTTTACTTATAATTTTTTTTTTGTTTTCATATCTTTTGCGTTTTATTCTCTTGCGCATTAGTTTTGAAGCCGCTTCTAAAAATACATGTACGTATTCTGCTGCTGATGCTGCTGCTGATGCTGCTGCTTCATGTGGTGATGTTTCGGCTGCTTGTTACTTTTGCTGCTATTCCTGCTGCTGTTATTGCTGCTCTTTCTTCATTCACCAACAACAATGTACACATGTGTATGTCATCGCCACAGCCGCAAACGCTGCCTCTGCTGCCAACTCTCATGCATTCTTCATCATTATTTGCTATCCATGCTACATAGTAACAACCTTGAGAGTTAAACTAAAAATAAACGCGTGTGTGTAAAAGAAATAAAGAAAATGCAGAGAAAAGAGAAGAAACAAACAGAAAAGTTGTTTGCACCAAAAAAAAAAAAAAAAAAAATGCCCCCATGGACGCAACATATACTCCAACAAACTAATGCGTAGATTGTTGGCCTGGAAGTACAGATAAATTATAAAAGGAATACGAGGTGATTGCGTATAAATATGGAACTTTATGTGTGCGTGTGTGTGTGTGTGTGAGTGTATATCATAAACGACGGAATGTAGATGATGTCAATTTTGACCACACTTCACGTACACGTGCATACGATAATTCTTGTGAAATGTTAAGGAAGTGATCGACCACACCACCATCCATCCACCAATCAACGCTGTTGGTGGTGGTCCTGTCATGCAAAAAGTGTTGGTGGATTGAAAAAGAATATTGCACGGAATGGAAAGATTTGCTGATGTGTGTGAGCGTGAGCGAAAATTTCGAGTTTTGTTAACTTTTGTAGATTGTTTCAATTGAAACTGCTTGCGGTTTATGAATTGCGAGTGTTGCAATTAAACATTTTTGCTTTTGTTTTGAAAATTATTGCTTTTAATAAAAACATTTTTCTTTCTTTTAGCCTTTACTGATGTAAAAAAGCTTACCACACGAAAAACTGTTCGCTTGGATGGGGATTCATGAAGTGCTTCAAAACTGTAGTGAATTTTTAAGTAGCTGTTCGAATTTTTGATTTTTCGAAATTAAAATAAATGCCACTAAAAAGATGGCACCACTACAGAATCAGAATCAATGGAAAGTATTAGAACTTTACATAATGTGAAATTGAAATATAAAGTATTTAGAGCCCCAAAAAACGGTGTTCTCAGGAGATTCCATAAATGTATAAATCATTTATAATACCGACTTACACAGCTACGTATCGTAAAATTTAATATTAATATCTGTACTGGCAACATGAAATTTTTCATCAATAAAAAACTGAGCTATGTGAATGAATCGTCGACTTCGTAGTATTCTTCAGATCTGTTAGCCCAACCTCCTTAGTAATAATGACTCATATAGCAGATACAATAGCGAGGCAATTCAATACTATATTGAGTTATTGAGGAGAAATTGAAACAAATCCTCAAATGAAATATCGTCAAGATTCAAACTGGTGTCCCACCGAAATCTGAATCCCTTTTCCACTCATTTTTGGAATCCAAATGCCTAGTTTCATCTATGTTATATTTAATAAGAGCGAGAGAAAGAGAGAGAGAGAAAGAGAGAATTTCCCATAGGATACCGCCAACATGTTGGCAAATTTGATTGAATTTGATATTGTAAAAACCAGGCATAACGCTTCATCTAGTGGTGACGAAATTTCTAATGATGTTATAAAAATGTATGGCATTAGGTAAGATTGGAATGGCAGCGTTCTATTTGAAAGCACACTTAAGCACATAATTTGGCTCATTGTGATACCACAGTGAGGCGCGACTCCCCCATTTACGGAGTGGAGAACCATGAGGATTCCATAATGAATCTGGCTATGTCCTTAATATTTATGGATGATAGCTCGGACAGACTAGTGAAGAAAGGTGAGTTTTAGTCTCCTCCTGGCCAGAGATGGGCATTCACACATGAAATGGAGGACTATTTCTTCTTCTTCGTCAGAGCCGCAGCCCCGACAGAAGTCATTGAAAGGCAGTCCTAGTCTTGCAGCATGTCTCCCCATTATGAAGTGTCCCGTGAGCACCGAAGTCGTAATGCTGATGGAGTTTCTGCTAAGGTTGAGTAGCTGTCTAGTCCGTCTATTGTCCATAGAGGTCCATGTTAGCCTGGTAACACCACAGGTATGCTCCGCTACCCAGGATCGTTTTGCTTCCTTAAGGTAGTTTTGCTTAATGGCTAATTTAATAGACGTAAGAGGGACATCAATGGTGCAGGAAGGTGATTTTTTACATTACATTGCTTTTTCAACATTTTTGCGTAAAACCAAGCAGGTAAATATTTTTCAAAACAATGTGTGTGAATACATGAAATCTGGTTCTGCGACTCATGGGTGGCTATTTTGTAGAACACAGCTTCTGGGGAATGTCGAACCACTTTTTGTGTGGAATATCGAACCACTTAGTTATATAGTAAATTATCGACAAAAAATTAGTTATAGGTAGTTTTTAAGACTATTTTTTGAATTTTTTAAGTAATCAGTCAAAATCAAAGTATGGTTCGACATTCCCCACATTTTCCTATATATTTTAAACTCAGTCCCAGAGTATAAAATTTCAAAGATTTACTATTAAGTTTTGAATTATTCTTATATTTCTTATATACATAGATGTTCGAATAAGTTCCCAACTAAGTTTCCAACGAAACCCTCACGCTTATTAATCATCAATTTGAACGTGACCTAATTGAATCATCCAATTATATGTATGTATTTAAATGCTTTTTTTTTTATTAAAAAAAAGATGAACCAGTTCCCAAATGATTATGAACGAGTTTTTGAAGAATCTGCAATAAGTAAAAGTATATATTAAAATTATGCGTAAATTGTTGCTTTCCTTAAAAAAAAAAAATACGCTCAAAAATGTAATTGGAATTTTCACATGCCTACACACACACTCACACACAGAAATAAATCCACACATATGTATGTGTGCTTGAATACTGTGGGTAACTAGGTATGTATGTTAAAACGAATGTGTGTCACGATAATTTTATAAAACTGCATGCAAAAAAAAAATCACTTTCATTCATTCATTCCAAAAAAAAAAAAAAACCAAAAAATCATCATCCGAAAGTTTGTTGCAATTGTGTGAAAATAATTTTTATCAACAGCAACAAAAACAAGAATTTGCAGACAAACAAAGATAAGTAAACAAGTTTAAGCGCAACGAACAAAAACGTGATGTGGTGGTGGTGGTGGTGTCTATAAAACGGACAAACAAAACCGATTAAATGCGTTCAACTCTAACACACAAGAGACTTTCCAGCTTGAACGCTAACACATACTTAAGCACTTGAATAGCAGCAGGAACAGCAGCAGCTTTGATGAAGTGCGGTGGGTGCAAATTTGTTTGTTACCACAGTTATATTGGCAGAAAAAAGACAAAACTGATGCAAAAGTCACCTTTACTTGGCATCGAGTATTGAATTAAATATTGCGGAAATGAAAAATCAAAAAATTTCACATTTTTTTCAATAATTTTCTATCGTTGTTTTCTTGCAGTCGACCAAAACTAATCCACGATTAAAATCAATATATTGCTTGAGGTCAAAAATTAAATATTGCGCTGACTGGTGTGTGAGTGGTTGATGGCCGGTAGTGGTTGGTGGCTGGTGCTGAGAAGAAGAGTGTTAGGTTAATAGTTGCTATGCTTTTTCATCTATTTGATAGACAATGAGACTGAAACTTGGCTGGAGATTGTGTGCTGTTGTGTGACCAAACGACTTCTTGCGCTTGTTAGCGGTAATAATATCAACAAACAGCAGTTAAAAAATATTTAACCGCAGTTTAAGTTTTGTTCAATTTTGCACTTGTCATTATGGCAATTTTTAAATAAATTTTATTTTTATCGTTGAGTTATTGATTTGAAAATTGAAAAATAAAAGTTTAATGCTTAATCGTATTTTGATGTGAAGTTTATTATGTAATCGTTGCATTAAAATGATAACTTGAAATTTACATACAATAAAAAAAAAATTTGAAATGGAAATTTTTGAATAGATTTTATTACGTATTGTCATTGGTTGGTATTTGGAGTTCAGTTTTGATCAAAAGTTTTCAGATAATTATGATATATTTTTCTTTTAACCTTTCTGAGTGGAGATAGTTTAGATAGATAGTTTTAAAGAAGACGAGTTATCAGCATTTCCGGATCTTACTTGCCTCGCCGTGGGTATTTTATTCTCTCAACTTCCCCACATAACGACGCTATGCATTTATGTATGGATCTTAACAATTTATAGCTGCATATATATAGAAAATGTTTGCCTGACTTAGTAAGACATTTATGCAAAGTTGTTTAAGCGCTCCTTAGGTGCATTTAAAATGATTAATGGAGGCAAAAATACCCCCTCAACAAGTTTTGATCGAAATAATAGTTGTAAATCATACCACAATTTTTTAAATGACCAAAATACAAGAAAATACTACCAAAAGTTCTTGAATAGTGTCATTTAATTTCACATAAACCTAATTTGACTAAAACTTAGTCAAGCTATCGAAAAATATTAGAATTTAAAAGCATAATTAATAAGGGAAAATTCTTCCTTATCGCTTTACTTCCTTGTAGCTGTGGCTGCTGCTATTATTTTAACATAAAATGCTTCATTGCCAATGCAGCGATGCGTTTTGTTAAAAAAGCCAAAAAAAAAAGTATATACAAGCACGTATGCTACAGTAGCAACAACAATTGTTGTTGTATCATTTTGTTGGCACTTAATTACAATTGTTACTACAATTTCATTATTTCATAGTGATGCTGCTCGATGCTAATGTTGACTGATGTTTTAGTTTGTTTATAACAAGCAATTGTTTGCCAACATAAACGTCAACAGAGCATAAAAACAATAGCAACAGAAACAGAAACACCAACAGCAACAGCAACAGAAACAACAGCAGCAACAGCAGGAGCAGTTTAGTTATAACAAGTTGTTTTATTTTTGTATTTGCATTTGCATCTCTCATTATGTACGTGTATGCACAACTAAATTTAAATGCAACAAAATGCTGCATGTGGCATGTAGGCAACCAGGCAAACCAGGCAACAACATGCGGGTTTATTTTGTTGCTTGTGCAATATGCGCTATTTATTTTTTTTCTTTTTTGTTTGTTTGTTTTTATTTTTACATTTTGGTAACATTCATGATTTTCGCCTGAGGTTCATGCAAGAGTGAAAGTGCTTTAGGCGTGCTTGTTTGCTTTTTTGTCTATTTGCTTTTTTCTGGGGGTAACGCTGTTGTTGCTACTATTGATATTGCTGCTAGTTGCAGTTTTTATTGTGTGCGTCACATATGGGTAACAGATTTTCTATTGTATTCTGATTTTTATTTTTCAGGTAAACGTTTTTTAAATATGCATCCGAGCGATAATTAGAGGAAACTTTATTATGATAAGTGAAGTTTCAACAGAAAGATCAAATACGATTATGTAATTTGTTGGTATATGAATTGCATGCAGCCTCAGGCCTCATTACACGTGCGGGCTCATGGCTTTAAGCATGTCATCATCTTCAGCTGTACATATTTGGAGTCAACGTTTTATAACAGAAATGCTTTGTTTTTACTCTCACGGGTGCTCCGAAATTTAGGAGTGGGTGAAGGGAGGAGTATATCGTCGATCACTATATTTATATTTATAGAATCGGTTGTAGGTATCCAATATCGTTTCAGGAATAGTTTTTTTTTTTGTATTAAGGATTATTATCTAAAATATTTAGGAAATAAAAACACAAATTTGTTTACATATTTACATGATATCATAAAAAACATTCAATTCATTTAAAATTTCAACTAGATATGACTTAAAATCTCCACGTATACAAAGAAACAGAAAGCGAACCCACAATAATCAGAATGAAGCAAACCAGTCAGCAGCAAAGGAAAGTACCACCAAGATTGTTAGATCCCGCAACATAATTGCTGCCGCAGCTGCTGTGACTATTATTGAATGCACTTAAAAAATGTGCTTTCATTGAAAAAGTTTACTACATAGGGAAAAAAGAAAATAACTATCAAAAAAGTATATATGTATGTATGTATGTACCAATCTAGTGAATTCTAAAAAGCATTTTTTCACTTTCACAGATTACAACAGCAGCAACATACAACAACAATAGCAGTAGCAATAAAGTAAAATGCACTTAGATAAACCGCATACAGCATAAATACTTGGAGATGTATATTATAACATTAAAAACCGCAGACGAAAAAAAAAATACGAAAATATAAAAATATTGTTTATAAATAAATTTAAAATAACTTACAAAATCAACCAGGCAAAAAGAAACAGGCAGAAGATATGGGGAGATTCTTATCAGCAACATCTACTTTGTATGTATATATGTACATACATTGCAACATGCTGTAGAAAATTATACGTATATAATAACAAAAATACTTGTATACACATTTATTTTGCATTCAATGGAGCTACTGTTGTTGTTAACATGTTGTATGTATGTTACTAAAGAAGAAAAAGAATAGTAGGGAAAGAAGCTGCATTGCTCACATGTTTGGATACACATTTCAGCAACATGTATAGATACTACATGGAAAAATAAATTGAGTATAAACATGTTGTTTGAAAACAAATTATACATGATGTTGTTATCTGATCGGTCAATAGAAAAGCGCTAGGAAAAGTTGAGTGATGCAAACAAAAATATATATTTGCAACCTTTGTGAACTATGACGCGTTTAACATTTTTGTGAGCTGTTCCCATCTTTTTGAGATTTTTTTGCTAGAAATATAGGATCGTAGTAAAGTTTAGTCCATCGCATGTGGCCTTATGCAGTATTTGTGTTTCCAAAATATAGTTTTTATTTCGTTTTCCAATGTTCTCATATCTTCTGAGCATTTTCCACACTGTCTTGAAGATTCCACTTTAACTTTTGGCGGAATATCTTATTCGGTGGTTTGCGAATTGTATATCCAGCCCAGCACCATTTACGCAACTTATACAAGAGTTTAAGTATTCATATATTTAAATAAAATACATTCAACTGCTACTCTTACTAAAATTAAAGCTGCTGCTCACTCTGTGCCAGCGACTGAGGCTTAAAAAATTTTACTTACTTTCGTTTAATATTTTTTTTTTTTTTTGTTATGCCTACCTTTTCTTATAAGCTTCTTCTTGTTAATATTTATTTTATTTTTTAGGAAGATTTTCTTCCTTTTTGGTTTGTTGGTACTTTACTACAGTTTTTGGTGCTGTATGTTAAAATCTTATACATAAGATACTGACAGCATCAACGGCGAGCAGCGTAAAGATTGAAAAGCTGCAAAAACAATAACAAAATATTTGCATATCTCAAACAATGATATCTCGTTTTTGTTGTTTTTGCAACTTTTGACGCTTGTCTGTCAGTTGTACTTACATCAAATTGTGCTACGTTGCGTTGCAAATAAATCAGTCGGTTAGTGAGGCATTCAAGTAAACCCGAAGAAAAAAACAACAACAAAAAATGAAGCAAAATACAAGTATAACAAAAAATAAGAAAACCAAAAGATGCCGCTTTATTTTGAGTTAAAAAGAAATACACATGAATAATACATACATATGTACCTACATATATATGTAAGTAGTTCGGTGAAAATGTAAGTGTGCATACATTTCACTTAACAACAAAAATAATAATTATGATATAATTAATTTATATGTTGTTAGTTATTTTAAAATAAATTAGTTTTTATTTTTAGTTTTTACTTTTATTCGAAATTATTCATTAATATACGCATGTATATAATTAACTTATGGTTATATTAAAGTAAAAATGTTTAACTCACAGCCTCAGCAATTGACCTACTGGTCTTCTTAACATAAGAAGTAGATACCAAAAGTAACAATTGAAGCCTCAACAGAAAACAAGCTTACATTTTTAAATTCAAATCAGCCCAAAAATAGCACCTAAATGTTTAATTACAAGAAAAAATATATTGAATTCTACCACAAGATCTAACAGCAACACCAAAGAGTGCATCATCACCTGCAGGCATCTAGCCACAAATATCAATCTTTATGAATGTTTCAATATAGGGGAGCATGGCATCAATACAAATAATAACATCGTTTGCAGCCATATGGCGAGTTCCGCGCAATGGCTGCCAAAGCAGAAAAAAATTCTGGAATACTTGGCCATGGACAACCATAATTAAAAAAAATTTCAAAATGTTTGCTTTTCATTAACGGGTACGAAGAAATTGTAAAGTAATAAACTTTTTTTGAGACTGTTGGGTTAATTTGTTAAACTTAGGTTTAAAAATTATACAAAACTGCACAAGCTCAAGGCTGTTTTCCCTGCAAATTCTCAGTTTCTCTCTCTCTCTCTCTCTCTATCTCGTTCCCTTAAATTTCTTCCAAACATTTTCTTCTTTTCTATTTTGAATTTTCACGCAAATTTTCCATTTGATCTGTATTTAATTTAACCGTGTGTATCAGCTAATATTTTCCCAACATTTCCTTTAGTGAGAACATTTCATTACATACATTTATTTAGGCTGTTATTTAGCTTTCTTTTTTATGCATATCTGTTGTAAAAGATTCCTTTAGGGAATAGGTACACAAGTTCTGAGCCAGTTGCACTCCCAAAGGGCAACGGGCACAGCAGCGCGCCGAATGTAAATAGAGAGGCATACATTTTGCTTATTTTTGTTGGTAGGTCTTCCGCTTTATCGTTTTTTCTACGCTTTTTTGTGTGTTCTCCTATATTTTTTTCATTTAGGACCATTTTTTTCGGGTGACATTCTTCAAAGCATTCTCTAGTAGAGAGGAGAGAGACCGAATGAGCGATGAGACTTTCTCCATATTGCTGATGTTTGCACGCGTTTGTGTGTGTATGTGTTTGTATGGAGACACATTTGTAATTCTTTTGTGAACTTTGTTGTTGTTGTCCTTGTTGTTGTTATTCTTGATTTTTATAAAGCAGCTTCAGGCCACTTTTGTTTTTGTTTGTTTTTTTTTTTTTTTTTGGGTGTATTTTGGTTATTGTTGTTGTTGTTCTAGTTTATTTTTTGTTGTTATTGTGGTATATGTTTGTATATATTTTCTTACATGCGATTACACCTTTTTGCTTTTTGCTCCCTTTTATTCACAAAAAGAACCAAAAAAATTTCATTTATTTTTATTTTCTTCTTCCAATTTCCCCCTTTGGATTTTTCATTTATACACCTTTAGGCGATTTTTCGTCTGTGGTGGTAGAATTACCGTAAAAATTACAATGTTTTTATTTTTTGCAGAATTTTAATGCATTTATTTCGATGGAATTAACATGCTCAAGTTGAGCTTATCATTTAAATAATTTTTAAGCTATTTGAGTGTACTGCCTTTCAGTTTTGACAGTATCTAAAAAACAAAAAGAATAAATATGTATGTACATATGGGAAAACGTGTAAGATTTAGTCATAATGAATCCTTCAATTCAAATGATCTGAAAGTAATTGAGATGCGAATTAAAAGTCCAAAACGATTAACTGTTATAGTAGTTAACACAAATTCATAAACAAAAAACTCAACAAATTTCGATTTTCAAGCGCATGAAAAGTTGGTAATAGCATGCAAAGTAAACGATTAATAGACAGAACGCACTTTTCTGCATTTTGAATGTAAGCTTTAAAATTGAACGAAACTTTGGTACAATGTATCATTTCCATTCATCAGTCTCTCGTTATTTTGATTTCAAATTGTATCTCACTCTGTTTCTCTCACTCTCTCTCTCAGCTCCAATATATTTATTATGCATAGAAACAAAATAGAAATGAAACAGAAGAGCATAACCCTCACAAAAGAATTTGATAAACAAAACATAAAAAATTAAGTTGAAAAAGCAAATGCAAATAAAAACAAGAATATAAAAGCTGCAGTTCTCAACGAATATGCGATACTCTAGACGTAAGAATGTGCATTCAAGTTATGTAAGTCCCAAACCATGCCCACTTCATCATCGCAAGCTACTTGTTATTTTCATTAGAAGGTGTGTAGGCTATGTATATAAATTTCGGCAGGGCAAAACTTTGCAATTCATGTTTTTTATTAGATGTACAACTTGCTTACTTAACTTCAAATTACATATAACTATAACTTTAAAACTATCTGAGATATCGGTACCATTTATTGTTAGATAAAATCCAAATTACCTGATATCAATTACATTGATATGAAAACATTAATGCTTTCATTTGACACACCTTCTTTTGAGCGTTGTCTTTTTATTGTAATAAACGCCATGCCGAGTGTAGAGTATCACGTACAACCGATAAGGAGCGTCGTATAAGTAAAGAACATAAGATGATAAACCGTAATCAGGGAAATATTTGTTAGTATATTATACAAACGTAAATGTACGGGTATAAGTGAAATATGGGAAACATTGTTGTAATTAAGGGAAATATTTTATGATAGTACTGCATAAACTGAATATGAAAACCTAACTGAATATGAAAACATTCAAGGTAGTAAAAGCGCATGTGCACACAATAATATTATCAAGTTTTCGGTGGTCGGCAAGTGCTAGAATAATTGCAAAGAAAATTATTAAAAGGAATTTCCGAAATAAAAACTTTACATTTTTAATTCTCTATGTTCAAGTATTTCGATAAAATTCAAGCAGGATTCAATTTATGCTGTGAAGAGTAGCAAATTTAAATAGACCGGCATTTCTTTGCAGTAGCATCGTTAACATTACACAAACAAATAAAAAATTCCCCATATTTCATGAAAACATTGTAGCTTCACACACACACACTCACACGCTCTCGGAGAGTGAACAGTTCTGAGCCAATAAACGTTGGAGCAAAAATACCTTTTTGATTCTTCGAATTCAAATTTTTGTTGTTGTTTTTTTTGTACCTGTTCATTTGTTTTTGATATGAAATACCCACATACACTCGCTCCACGAAAACACTTGCGTACTGCGCTCTTACCATATTTTCTTATGCTCACGCTCCCACTACATGCGCAAATCTTGTTGTTGTGGTGCCTGCAATTATATGGAAATGAAACACCCGCTTTAAATTACAGTAGAAAGCAAAGAGAGACATTTTAGTTCCTCATTATAAAGTTAGTAGTGAGTTTAGTTGAGTTGTTGGTTTCGTTGCGAACGGTTTGATTTTGCGGATGAAAATTTTATAACACGTGTTGTTTTTGTTTTCTATTATGATTATGAGAAGAACTCTCTAAATTGAATGCACTAACGGTTTATGTAAAAAAGGAGCATCGAAGAAGAAAAGAAAAAGAAGAAAAGTTTATGTGCATTTAAAACAGCAAATAAATAAAAAGTGCATCAAAATTTGATTGTGTGTGTATTTCAAAATAAATAAAAAAAATTCTGAAAATTCTTTTTCATGAGAATTGAGCACAAAAAGCAAGTCAAGCAGTGTAAGATAAATTGAAAAAAAAAATTGCAAAAAACCGGTTCCTTCATGGCGTACACAAACACACACATACGCACGAAATTCCAATAGCAATTTTTTGCTTACAACGAAATAACATCAACAAGCATACAACAGCAAAATCAGCCAAGATTTTTTAGCAAAATCAAAAAAGTCTGAGGAAAAAGCAAAGCGAGTTGTATATTGAAGTTGCTAATAGCGGCACAGCTCGGCGGCGTTGGTGGTTGCGGCGACGGCGACAGCAATGGAGTTGAAGACGACGGCGTCAACGTTCCAATATCTCTGCTAGTGTTGCTAGTAGTGTGGTTGATGTTATTATTTTGGTCCATCCATACTTGGAAGAAGAGAAAAGCTGAAGGCTCTGACTGCGACAGCGAACGACCAGCGCACACTTAGCAAAAAGGTAATAAAAAAGAGTAGTAGAAGACGTTTGTCTTTTGTTGTTAGTCTCTGACTCTTTGCTGGTGCTCGCTGTTTGCTTTGTTTGTCATCTCTCACAGCCTCTTCCTCCTCTCATCTCTTTGCATGTATGGATCCGAATGTGTGTGTTTGTGTGTGTATCATTGGCATCTCCTCTGGTTTGTTTGCTGTTGTGATATTTGTTGGTCTCATACACCAACCTACAATGAAAATTAAACCACCGAGAAATATCACAAATATTTTATGTTGTTGTTATTGTTGATTTAGGTTCAGCTTCAGACTTGGCGCTGGTCTTCTGGCCGGTCGGTCTATCTTTTGGTGACCTCGTCTTACTCGTAATTCTCTTGTCTCGCCAACATTTGCCTACTAAAGGCAGCAGACACAAGCGACGCAATCTACAAAATCGAACACAAGATTATATTTTATATTCATCGTAATAAAAAATCGTAAAAAAGTGAAGAAATCGTATCTACATACAAGAAAAAATAGTGTTTTTACACAATACATACTTATTTTTCATTTGAATTTAAGCCTACACACATATTTTTGTTGAATAAAGTGATAAAAATAAGAAAAAAACAAAAACAGAAACTACGAAGTGGCATAAAAGAAACATAGAAAAGAAGGGTGCTTAAACTTGATTCAAAACGTATCAGAAAATATAGCTAAAGCAAAGAGAAAAGTGTTAATTTTCCGGCTATAAAAAAGGAGTTTCCCAAAAAAAAAAAAAAAAAAAAAACAGATAGCGATAAAAGAAAAGTGCATAGCAAATAGTATCTACTCTATCTGCATGTCTACGTGTTTTCTAACATTCCATTCCATGGGAAGAAAGTGAAAAGTGAAAAAAAGAAAAAGCTAATGCTTTTTTAGTTTTCAGTGTGGAAAAGGAAAATCAATTTTTCATATTTGTTTTTGTGTGTTTTCCTTCTTTATTCATGATTACATATTTTACCCAACAACAAACAAACGTACATACAACATTATCCCCACCCATACAATAAGGGAAACGAAACGAAACGGAACGAGAGAACGAAAAAAAAACAAGTTGAAAAGTAAACGAAATTTTCTAAACAAGAAAATTCCTTTCTACACACTCGCACACATACAAACATTCCACAAAAAGAAGGAAAGAAGGTAGGGAGTAGTAGATACTCACTCAATCACAGTTTCAAGCTGAAACGAACCTTTCTTTCTCACCACACCATTCTATTGCGCGCGCTCTCTCGATTACTCGATTGTAAAGGAGTCGGAGCTTCTCATTTTTTACATAAAACAGTCGCTATACAAAAAGGAGAGAATCTAAACTTAACGAACCTTCCGTTTTTTTACTTTGTGTTTGTTATTTATTCTAAACAATTTTTCAATAAGGATTACAATTTGGTGAACGAAAAAAAGCAGTAACAACAGAAATACATATAGTTACATACATATAAAATAAAAACATCTGTGCATATTCCATTTGCTGCTCTCTTTGCCAATTGTTGTTATTGTTCCGCAGTAGCCGTGTATGGCATGCCGATAAAAAAAGGTCAGTATCCTAGTTTAAACTTTCAAATTTAATTATTTATTATTACCATACATTGCATATTATTATTTTTGGTTTTCATTTCAGTTGCTATTTTTTATTAATTCACAATAATATTTTATTGAGTCATGATGGGATAATTATAATTGAGTTATCTTCGTTTAATATTAGAACCTGTTTTGCAATTTATACTTACTTAGCACTTTAAAAGTTCTGTGGTAAAACTTTGACGGGGATTTTTTAACTTGAAAACCCCTTGAAGTTATTGACATCTAAACATTTATATTTAATCGTGTATATAAAGAGAGCATATTATTTTTCTTAAATAAAATGTTCTATTCACTTTATTTCTAAATGAGAATAACGATGAGAACAAAACTCATTCAGACCTGCAATGAGAGTAAAAATGAATGAGAGTAACAGTAAGTGCAAAATACACACGCCCTCATCGAATGCGGGTGGTAATCATACCAACTTGATCAAAAAGTTCCCGGAATTTATTCAGAAAATTAAAAATACAAATTTATTCATCTAAATCTATATTGTCCCCTTCAAAGTAATCCTCATCGACTGCAGCACACTTATGCCAGCGCTTGATCCAATCCTCGAAACTTTTTTTATATTCGGTTTTCGGTATGTCCAACAGTGCTTCCTGCGATTTTTCCATTACTTCCTGTCGGCTGCTGAAACGCGTTCCCCGTAATGGTTTTTTAACTCGATTGAACAGAAAGAAGTCACAGGGAGCCAAATCAGGTGAATTCGGTGGCTGTTGGATGGTATTTGTTGCATTTTTCGTCAAAAAATTACGAATAATGATGGCACTGTGCGACGGTGCGTTATCCCAAATCATTAACCAAACCAAGACGGATACCCAAATCATTAACCAAAATGTCTTGGACGGATCCATAGGCAATGTTCAAGTCCTCCGCTATCTTTCTGATGGTTAATTTGTGGTTATTGACTAAAATTTTTTTTACTTAATCAACGTTTTCGTCGGTTTTTGATGTCGATGGTCTGCCACTGCGTTCATCATCTTCGATTGACTCACGACCACTTTTGAACCGCTCGTGCCACTGGTAAAAGACCTTTTTCTTTAGAGAATCATTGCCAAAACACTTTTCCAACATTTCCAACGTTCGCGCACCATTAAATCTGTTTTTTACTCAAAATTTAATACAATACAATTCAATAAAATTGTAAAAAATCGCCAATACACACAGAGATAGATGTACTCTTGGCTACGTAACTTTTACAAATGTCAAGCTATGATGCTTAGAGAGAATATCAACAACAGATGTACCAACTCAACAAAAAAAGCCGAACTCAAATCGTAACGATGGGAGCGCCACACGGTGGTTATTCCGGGAACTTTTTGATCAAGGTGGTATTATCTGCCCATACTGACAGCTCTGTTTTGGAGTTAATATTTTGCATAGACCTCAAAAGTACGGTTGTGTTTCTCCTTTGCTTGAAATATTAACCCCCTCACTGAAATATATGAAGAAATGCAACTGTGGAGCTCATACATTTTTATTTTTGTAAAAGCTTTTCTTTTATGGCACAATTGCCTTGATTGATTGCCTTGATAATTGATTTCAAAATACTTATTTGAAAACTTCTTATAAATTTCATTCAATAAAAACAAAATTGAAATGAATAGTTCTTCATGATGACATGCCATTTATAATGATTATTATAATCTTACTTATAGTTAAATTAAAAAAAAGCAAATAACAAAGCAAAAATGCCTTATCAAATTTATGTTTGCTGTTATCTTATTTGTCATGGTCGTCACGTTTTTTAAAAATTGGTATGAATTTAATTTTTATGACAACAAACAAGATGGAATGAAAATTTATTATAAAAAGGTTAAAATTTATTATCATGTACAGAGAGGAAATCTCTCGCACTATAATTTCAATTAACCAATCACAGTCATTGGCTGCCATTGAATGAGTGTAAAATCCTCTCAATTTAAATATATGTGAAAAAGAATACAGAGAGAAACGGGAGCAATTGCAAAACTACGCAGGTAAAATCTAATTTATTATGATTATCAGTCGCCTATCAATCTGGAAAGTTCGTCTGAAAGAAAAATAAAAAAAATTATTTCCTATTTCAAATCAGAACACTTAAAAAATACTTCGAGTTCCAAGCAGTAGTAAGAAATATTTAAGATGCTATATTTAAAAATATAAATTTAAAAAGTGGTCTAAGTTGGAACAGAAACTGAGCTTAAACATATTCCCCTATTAAGCATAAATTGCATCAAATAAAATGTTCAAAATTTACACCTTTCTACTTTTTCTTCTTTGAATTATGAAGTATTAATAGCTCTTGAAATCGTTATAAAACAAGCAAAAAATGAAATTGTAAATAGTTTACAAAATTGTTCAAAAACGTAATGTGTAAAGTGTCAACACACCAACGCATTTTTATTACTTACAACACCGTAAAATAATAATTGCAGACTCAACAAATATTTTTAAATAAAATATTTTTATTTCTCACTGTTTCTGTTTTTTTTTTAAATCCCCACGCACTTTTCTGTCAAATTAAACAAAATAAATAACAAAATTTGCAATTTACAAAAATGAAGAAAGAAAGAAAAGAAAAATTACATTTAATCACGTATAATCGCATTAAATCAAATTAAAACTATTTAATTTTGTCACAAAACCCAAACAAATCAATTCAAGGTGACAATTTTTCAAGCCAAATATTTTTGCAAATTTCAAAACAAGTTAAGTCAAATAGTTTGGCATTTAATGTGTGAAAATTACAAAACAATACAAATTTTTGACCTTTCTTTTGTATACTTCAAGTCTGGGTCTGATTACTGTAAAAGAAAGAAAATTATGTGCTGTTTTTCAATTCCACTTACCAACAACTATTTGCTATTGTTTTTCAATAACACTTTCATGCATTCCAATGCGGCATTTTATAAAATTAACAGGTATTTGAACCATTTTTATATTACAAACACTTCCAGCTGTGCACACACTCACACAGTACTTTTCGCTTATAACGTAACCGCTTAAAATTGAATCAAAATTGGAAAGTTTCAACTTAGTTCTCATATAATTCCATACAATTATTTTCCGTTTGAACTGAACGCGTAAACTGGGTAAAGTAAATTTTTACTAGCCCCTTGAAGTTCGTTTTAAGTGAAAACCACTGTATACACCTTTTATACTCACATAAATATTCATTCATTTTTCAAAAAAAAAAAAAAAAACTAAAACAGAAATGTATGTTTATTTTATGTTCATCACACTCTTTCGTCATTGGACTTCATGCAGCGAGGCGTAGTGCATTCTTTTTGTCTTGACTATGTACCTGTCTTCATATGTGAACACTCAGTGGTTTCTTCTGCATAATTATTTCTTCTTCCTACACTTCCATTTAGATCTAGATACCTTATAATATGTTCGTGTATGTGTACATTAAGCTGAAAGATAGATTAGATATTGCACTTTTTCGTTTTTGTAGCATGCCTACAATTAACAAGTGTTTTTTTGATTTTATTGGTATATTTCGAAATCAATTGATTTTTTTTCCATTTTTTCTGTAAACAAACTGCTAAACACTTTGATACTTATCTCTGAAATAAATTTAATAGCAATTTAAAAAATACTTTAAATGTATTTACAAAACTTTATTGAAAGTGATTAATGTAAAAAGTATTTCCAGCAGTTGTTTTTATATCAACTTTTATTTTTTGATAATATTTCTTTGTTTTATTTATTTGTGAGTGAAATTAAAGTTTTTTATTGTATATTTTTTGAATTACTTTTGAGCCAGCGGAAACTTTGGAACTACATAGGCTTATCAGGTCAGAGCGTTATTGTGAAATTAATTTTTTTCTGGTATTTAGACGAAAAACAAATCCAAGAGGTAAAGGAATAATTTCCCAGTACTTCGTAAAGCAAAGAAATTGAATATGTAGCTGAGTTACTCAGGAAATTTATTTAAATGCCTAATGCCTCTAAAACTTTACGTACAACGACATCTATTGGAATTTCTTAATCTCAAGAATTATATTCTAGAGTTAAAAAAGTGATAGCCTGCAGATATTAGGATCTCGACTTTTACATGGCACACTGCGACTCGCTGCAATCACAGTTTATCATTTTTCAATCCAAAAAATATTTTTGTTTTAACTTTACTACAAACGATTTACAATGACTTTCAAATGTTACAGTTTACCTACTTTTCTTACTTTAGAACAGATAAACTCAACTCACGCTTGTCTAGTAACATAATAAATCTTTGAATGGAATGGGAGTTTATTGGTATCCTGTTGACCACACCCTCTGTCATTTCCCCGCCACCCCCGAACCCCTCCACATACTTTATCACACCACTTTAAGTTCTAAACTTGCTTGCTGCTACTACTGCTCTGCAGTATTATTACCCAGATTGCTGTAACAAATCAAAGAGTAGTTAGTAACAGTAAATCCCCCTTTAACGATGCTTTTTGCCACATACATACACACACACATAGACACAAATACGCAGAGGCACGTGTGGCACATTATTCTTAATTCTTAGTGCTTTTTCTTTTGCATGTTGGTTAAACTTTCTTGGACTATTTGGATGCAATAGTGATAACAAACGTTTGTGTTGCTACTTACTGCTACTGCTGCCCAAAATATTTACAGCTTTGTCTCTTGTGCATATCTTTAACTTTTCATTTTGGAAATAAAATAAATGACGAGAAAAAAAGTAGGTAAGTATTAGTTCAAAAAAGGGAACTGCCTGCTCGTACATAAGTGAAGCTTCTTTTTTAAATGGTTTTCTGTTTTTTCTTGATTTGCTATCATAGAAAAGCAATCAGCGAATTGTAAACTGAAGTTTGTTTTTTACATTTCCCTTGAACTATATTTAATTTCATTTCCTTCCCTTTATTACTACACTGCTTTAATATAATGCATAAATAGTAGATCATCAAAAATCGCTCAAATTCATTTAATGACTACTTTGCATTATACAAAAGAAATACACATACATATGTGCTTATGATACTCTATTTTTTCTTTCACTAACCAGATATGTACGTTTATTTTTAGAGTATTTAACTAGGCAAAAAAAATGTAATCATCTTGCGCATCATACCATTAGAAAGAGACAGAAATATCTGCATATGAGTGGGTTAGACTATCAAAAAGAAATCAATACGTTACATAGTAAAATCAACTATGTATAACCGACTTATTCTACATTTATTCTTGTGTCCCCTTTTTCTTTTCATTTATCCTTTTCCCTCCCTTTATTTTGAATCTGAGCTAAACAAATGCTATAAATTTTCTACTACTAACTTCACTTCAGTTAACACTTAAATACTCTGCCTACTGTACTGCTTTTTCTAATATTTGCTTACATTAATTACACTGTACTTGTGTACTTGAAAAAGCTGTTTATCGTATTGCTTTTTACTCATACTACCATACATAAAAGTTTTCGTGCATGGCGGATGGTGGCTGAAGTTGGTTGAAAATGTTACACTTCCTTTCATTGTTATTTTCTATGCTCAAAGACAAATTGTATTTAGATTTCCTTTGGGAGATTTTCTTCTTCTTCTACTTCTTCTACTTTACTGTTTCTATTCCTATATCGTTTTTCTTTCTTAAGTGTAGACATCTTTATAGTCACAGTTATTCAGTCAGTCAGTCATCCACAAAATCAGCAGCGTAAAGAAAATGGTATGCTGGTATATTCCTGCTCCCTGTCAAATCATGTGTTATAAATCGATATTTTCAACTGTCTGTCGTTTGTTTATTTGTATGTATCTATGCGTGTGTGTATGTGTAAAACAAAATCTTCATATTATTCTTATTATATTTTTCTTGTTGTTCTGCTACATAAATTCATATTTATATACACGTGCCAATATAATAATATAACATTTTCGAATATTATCATATATGTTTTTAATAGGATATGTTCTTTTTATTGATGGTTTGATGGTGTTGATGGTGTGGAAGAAAACCATTTTTATGTATGATATATATAAGTAGAATTTGACTGATTTTAGCTGCGTTTTATTCATTACTCGCTTCTAGTTATGTATAACTAGCAGCGATAATTGTATGGGAAAACAACAGTAATTTGTTGATAATTTTTTGTAAAGAATAAAAACTACTAAAGTATTTTTATGCATGTTTCGCTTTTTATTCCTTCATAAAAATTCCTGCTTCAACACAAAATTTCTGCTCTTCAACTAGTATTTCCTTTTTCGAAGGAATTTTCAATTCGCCACCTTAGGCATAATCAACAGGACGCTCCGCTTATCTCTTCCATTTCTATTAGAGGACCTTTTCTGATCGGGTAATGCTATTTAACCATGCTATATACCATTTCTATTTGACTTTTCACCCTTCAAATGTCTTAATAATATTTATTCGCTAAATAAATATTAACTAAAATCAAACTGATATATTTAATTTGGTTAATCGGTAATTTTTACACATATGCAAATATCCTCCCACAAATATCATGCTATAGAAATTTTTGCAAAATATTTTTAATTATAAAATAATGGAAAAAAAAAATTATTTTGCAAAATAACAAACCACAACAATGAGAGGAAACTTCCACATTCACTCACTCACTTCAATGATTCATAATATTTTAGTATTTCAGATACTACAAGTTTAGTATAAACATTCAAAAGATAACAGATTTTTTTCTTTTCTTTTTTTTTTTTTAATTTACAAATAATATTTATGTATATTTTTGCCAAGTAGCTGATAAAAAGTAATAATAATCGCTCGCGTATTAATGATTGAATTTTTTTCGACGACGACAGAAAAGTGTGCAATTATTTACACTTGACATTTTTCGTTTTGCATTTCTAATTTAAGAAAAAATGTATTGCTTTTTATTTGCAACTTGGCGATAATAAAAAATTACAATATTTTGTATGCTTTAGTTCCGGAGAACCCAAGGGTTAAACGCGATAATGCGGCATCACTTGAAAAGAATTGCTTTATTTATTTTATTTCTTTGTGCATTGTTTTATTTTTTGATTGTTTTGTTGCTATTAATAAATGTGATAATAATTTTCTTAAAAGAAAATCATACAAAAATCTCAATGAACATTTTATTTAAGAATTCTTTATTTAAGTAACCTACATAATTTTCTTTGGAATTTTTAAACAGAGAGAAAGAGCAAATGAAAGAGAATTCTTAAGAAAGTTAAGTAGGCATTGCTTAAAGTGTTTTTAATTAATTTAATATTGTTGTTTTTATAGCATATTTTTAGACATTATTACCAATTATAAATTAAATTTATATATTGTTTTTTTTTTTTTTTTGTTGATATTATTTGGCATATAGTTATTTTTTATGTAATTTATGCTTGAAGGTGATTCTTAAGAAAAAAGCTTTAAGGTTGATAGCTGCGAAATTTGTATTTTTGTCATCCACAAAGTATGCAATGAAAATTAAATTTCATAATTTAAACACACTTTAAATGACAGCTTGAAATCAATATTAGAAAAAATGTGTAAACAATACTTTTTAAAAATTCTAGTTCAACTTAGAAAGAATGGAAGTAGATTTGAGAGGAAACGTAAAGCTGTCGTCTTAGAAAGATTTAAACTGAAAGTTTTAACTGCGTTGAAGCATTTGTTCCCCTAAAACTTTAATGCTGCTTAAAAAAAAATAGAAAAAATTACTACTTTCAATAATTTTTACTCCATTATATTCAATATACTTAAGCCCTGAAAACTTTTTACCTACTTCTCAATCACTTTCTACACTTCGGTGTGTGATCTAAAAACACCAGCTGAATGCAAAAGTGTAGCAATTGAGGAAAAATGATCACAGCAAAGATTACATCCTTAACCCAGAAGTTTCTATAGCAACCTTTGATGTTTGGGTCAAAACTTAGTTGCTCAATTTAATGAAATGATTTTTGCTTTTAATCAATAAAAAAAATTCCCATTTCTCGATTTCTACTTCAGCTCATGGAATACCTAAAGTAATTACTTTTATTACACAGAATGTCTACTCCACCCACTTCTTTGAATACTTAAATACACAAAAAATAATCAATTAAAAATATATACCCATATAAATTTATAAAAAAATTGTAAAAAACACCAAACCTTGAACTCATTTTATGTTACTACACTTTCTCAACTTTTTCTATTCAAATGCAATTTTCATTATTACATACTACTTTTTTCTCTTGTTACTACATACTACTATTTTTTGCACTTTCCACATATGTCCATGGATTGCTACTGCTATTACAAACTTTTAAAAATAGCCGTGATTTCATTGCAAAATGCAATTAAATGGATTTTTTTCCCTTTCTATTGTTGTTGCTTTTATAGAGAAAAGTATACAAGAACTTTCGATCATAATAAACTGAATGAAATATAAATAAAAATCAATATAAACGCAATGGGAAAAACGTTTACAAACAAATACTGTAATGAAATACTATAATGAAAAGTTTTTCTTTCTTTCCGTTTCACTTTTTGCCTTATCTACCACCCACAAACCAGACGCTTCCTTTTTTTTTTTTTTGTAAAAAAAAAGAATTTGAATTTGAAATCAATTGAGTGCGCAGCAAGGATATTTAGGCAAGTGAGTGAGTGAGTGAAAAGTTTTAAAATTATTTCAAGGACTTTCAAGGAAATTATAGAGAATAAGAGAAAGTTAAACTAATTTTTTTGGTTTCTGTATAAAAAAGTAAAAAAAACTTGAATGCATTAAAGTGTAAAATAAACAACAACATTTCGCTATAATAGAAAACTTAACATGTGTGAGAGTGTTGAGAAAAAATTATGTGCAAACATTTCATAATTAAATTAAAATGAGTGTGTATTTGTATAATTAGTGTATATGTGTTGTGTTTTAGCGAGTGCGGGGTGCGCCTTTACAACATAGCTAAGCAGCAATTTTATTTACCATTGGGGGTGCTGAAGGAAGAGTGAGGAAACGAGGGCAAATATATTTTCGACGCAGTGAGCAGCATGAGATTTCTGAGTTTTTCTTCTTTTTAGCTGGAAAGTAGAATTTCTTTGAAGTATTTACTTAAGTTTTCTGGTTTGTTTTTAGAGTTGAAGTAGATTTTCCAGAGAAAAATTACAACAACAAAAAACACAGTAGCAAATGCATATAAATATGCTTGTACTTACATTTTTGTTGTAAATATTCAAATCGATAATTAAGAGTGATTTCCTTCTACTTAGTTATGAAAATATATGAATATATGTTTCCCTATGTCTTCAATAGATGCCGTTGTAAGCAAAATTGGAAAAGCACTGGCTTTGCTGTTGATCCTCTGCGAAAAATTTCGCTTTGTGAAGTATTTGTAGTGATCGATCTACGAAGAACGAATCATTTCTTTATTTTAAATGATTGAAACTAATTTTTATAATTTCTTAATTTTGCTAATGTCTTTCAGTTTGCATGTCCCACCAGAAAGTTCAAGCCATCGTCGTAGGACACTCATAAGTGTCTCTTTCAATCTTCTAATCTTTTTAACTATTTAATTTTCAAAGTGAATTCTACGAATTGAAATCAGAAAATGGCAAGACACGAAGTTCTACGAAGGTCCTCTACATATTTTTTTTACCAATAAGAAGCGAGGAATATAACACTACACTGACTGACTCAAAATAGACTTCGGTTCGAGAGTCTTCTCAAAATACAGACAAAAAATGACCTCAGTTACATGTTTGACCAACATTGTCGAATTGCTTTGGCTAGTATTTTTCAGAACGAACTTCCGAAAATCTGCAAATCACTGATGAATTTCAAGATAAGGCTAAGGTCCTTATTATGAGCTGCTTTCGACGTTCGATCTTCGCTGGTTATCGATGATCGAATATCGAATGTAAAATTCGTATTATGAGCAGTGCAACCCAGTCGAAATTTTCGTTGTGCATCGAATTTTCTGTCGAACGCAATTTTGCTTCCGATAAGGTGCATACTGAGTAATAATTGTTAAAAATTAAAGTATTTTGCTATTGCTTTTTGAGGACTAAAAACTAATTTTAAACAGTTTTTGTAAGTTTTTTGCAGGTTTAAAGTGGTGAGCAACACATCGCAGTTTTAGAAACTTGTATCATTGTTGGAAAGCAAATCCTCTGATTGTAAAGGGTATTTCCTCAAAAGTTCTGTGCGACGAAGAAAGAACTAAATGGTTTAGGACCAACCAATAATTCCCGGTATTCCCCTTTTATTAGCAAAATATACTTTTGCTTGTATAATTGAATTTTATTCATCTTTGGCAAATACAATTTTCCAGGACATCTTAAGTCTCTGATAACACCACAGACACCGTGAGCTGAGCAAGTCCAAGAGTATTCTCATTCCCAATGCTTAGTTGGAGTGATCTCTGAGCACAAAATCTCAGAACTGTTGCCAATTTTAATATGTTTGAAATTGATCTTGCTCATGTGTATTGCTTGAGCAGTTCATCTATAGTTGTCATCAAGTCCACAAACGCCTCCTTGGTCAGTCGTAAGTTCTGTTGAAATCTGCACACGGATTTCGTAAATGCCAAAGCTTTTTCGAAAGGCTGCACTTAATCGTTTTCTACTTCTGGCCAGTTCCATCAACCTCTCATCCTCTTCCGATGAATCGTTGAACCATTATTTCTATTTTGTTCTTATTTTTTCTACTTAATTTTTAAACAAATCGTATTTATTTTTCAAAATGACGATCAGCTGATAGAAATATACTATCGTGTACAAGCCAAAATGAGCGAAATTCACAATAACGCTATTCTCTGTCGAAAGCACGTCATAGTACCAAACTTAAATTCGATCGATTAAGACATTCGACGAAGATCAAACGCAGTTCATAAGGAGTGAGATTGAACAAATCTTAACACACGTTTTACCTAATAATTTTTATATTGCTGATGCTCGAGGAAATGTCGAAGAATAATTTAGAATCCAAAGGCAAACAAAATTTCCTAAAAAATTCCTGGTATGGCAAGCTATATGCAGTTGTGGCAAAAGAAGCAAGTCATTTGTTACAGTGGACTCTATAAACACCGAAATATACATCAGAGAATGTTTGAAAAAAAGACTTCTTCCTTTCATAAGAGAGCACAATGTGTCCACATATTTTTGGCCCGATTTGGCATCATGCTACGAACGGCACGAAAGCTCTGGAGTGGTACCAAAGTAATAACATAGTTTTTGTACCAAAAGAGGCCAATCTCAATCCTCCAAATTGTCCGGAGCTAAGACCAGTGGAGAGATATTGGGCTCTTGTGAAAAGAAACTTAAAGAACACAAAAAAGGTGTCCCAAAATATCGAAAATTTTAAAAGGAGATGGGCAAACTATTCCAAAAAGGTGTCTGAAACAACTATCAAATCTCTAATGGAAGGCCTACCAAAAAAGGTCCACGAGTTCATAAATAGTGGTTAGAACTATAAAAGTTATATTTTTCTGTAATTTGTAAAATATTATCAATTAAATAAAAAAAAAACCAAAACTCTAAGATCATCCGTTTAAAAATTATTGAATTTTATATATGTTAAGATTTTTTCGATCTCACTCCTTAGTTAGTATTTCCAGGTATTATTTGATAAATATTTTCTGAAAACATTTAGAACATTTAGAAAATTTAGAAGATTTTATTCGCAAATTACGAACAATTCAGGATTCAAATATTCTCAGAGAACTGCAAACTTTTAATTGTACCGCCTACTCAGTTGCAATCAGCGCCATCTGCTGGCATACTTGCACTTAGTTCATAAATTATTTACCTCATAAATATAAGACTATAGGTGCTTATGACATTTATTAAATTCATAAACGAATTCAATATAAATACAATGGAATATTAACATTTTATTTGTCTAACAAATGCGTAGCGAAATATTTATCGAAATTGTATATAATATAATATTATTATTATTATTTGTGCTTATACTTTCTATTGTGCTAATAATAAAAACAATACAAAAATGTTTCATTATTGAAATAATAACATAATATAAAAAGTATGAATTCATACTCAAATGAAAATACTTGAAACTTTTTATGTTTTTTGCGTGTTTAACGGTGAAGAAACTGGCACAACAATGACCGACCACCCACACAAAAATGTGAAAAGAATTTTTTTATACATCTATAAAATAAGTAGTAGGAAACTAAATAAAAGAGTGAAGTGGAAGAAAAGTGTAACCAGTGTGTAGAGTTGAGTTACCTCCATGCAATTAAGTAACTAAAGTTATTTTTTGCTTTCTTTTGTTGTACTAATTGCGATTAAACACGCACAGTGCCAGTGGCTATATACTTATACCTACCTATATATAAGATGCTATTGTTTTCGGTGTTTTTTTTATAATATTTTGCGTAAAGTGATGAATTTTTATTGTACTGTAAAGAAAATCATTCGAGCTGAAAATGGCTGGCCACCCTCATTAACCACCATCAAAAGAAAAAAATCATCGCAGCTATTACAAACTTAACAAAACTTTTGCTTTCATGTTTCTGAATGTTAATAAAATGAAATGTCATTGCGCGTTTAATTATTAAGAAAATATTTTGAGTTTATTTACATTTAAAAGGTACATTGAAAAATTGTTGATTTCATTACTTAATTTTCTAAGAGCGTACATACATTGCGTACTTATTTTAACTTGTGCGTAATTTAAACTTCCATTATTTCTTCATATTTCATACCACAGAATGTTTTTTGATTGCTTTTTTCGCATAAAAATCTCCCACACATTTAATTAATTGTAGCCTTAATTGCAATTATGCTATAAAATTTTTGTTGATATAATATTTAAATTAAACGCCTGCAAAACACACACTAAATTTGCAAACATGCAATGTTTTTATGTCACTTTAACTGAACATATTTCCTACACTCGTTCAAAGTTCCATAATTGTTAAATATTGTGTCTGTTTTGTTTTTTTTTTGTTTTTTTGCTCATTTCATATCTTCACATATTTTTTATGCGTTTATTATGTTTTTTTTTTTTTTTGTCTTTAAGTGTGAAGTTGTAAAAGGAAAAAGCAGCAAAATACTTTATGACATTATTTAGTATTATCTCATTTTTTTTTTTTTTTTGCGTGTGTGCACATATAATTTTTATATGTAAATATGTGATGTGGACACACTTACCTACTTACATATGGGCACTACTTGCCCAGTAAGGAGTTTAGCGAATCCAACAGTAATAAGTTGAGATTTGGTACTCACGATGAATGGCTGACTGGTAAAAGAAAAGGATAGATGAATATTTCATAAACATATTCTCGAGAATAGAATTGAGAACCCCTAAACTAAGTCAGTATTTTCATCGATGTATTTCATATAAATATTATTGAAGGTCCCTAAACTAATCAAAAATTTTCATCGATATTTTCAGTTCAGCAAAAATGTTGTTTTAGTTTATGAGATCTCGGGTCTGATTTCGAGAATATTTTTATGAACAATTTACTCTCCTCTTTTCTTATTTGATAAATATGTTTCGTGGGTATCTTTTCTTTAATATTGAGGCACCCATATCCCAATCGTCACCTTTTTTTATTAACCGAGTTTAATTGCTTCGTAGTTAGATTTCATGCCATTCCAAGTTGCTAACGTTGAATTTATTCAATAAATTCGTATAAACATAAATTCAAAAATTGTTTCATAACCTAACCGTTAGAAAATATTCCTCAGAATAATCTACTGAACCTTAAATTCTGTATTACAGAGGTCTGAAATATGCATACCGCTGCCTTAATTTGCTAAGGCCCCAAGTCTAAATTTTGAAGAATAGCTGTACTTAAGCGTTGTTCTAAAACGCTGCTAGGGTTATCACTGCAACTATTTGAAATGTCAGAACCCTCCCTAAAAAAACTTTATTTTTCGACTTATGGCCAGCTTTTTGGGATTGCAAGCCACTGTGCGACGATCATATTCGCTGACATTTTTATAGAGAAGGACTCCCCATCCTTGGAGCCTTATATCCAAATTTACAACATACTCGCCCTCCCCTTCTTTTATTTTTCTAGCGATTACAACTTGAATTCAAAATCAAAGAAATGACACAAAATCATTTTCCGAATTGGACGCAAGAAAACAAAATTTTTAGAATTGCAATATACTGCTTGAGAGCTCCTTACCAAACCTAATTCCTTTCTTAAACCTGGTTGAATATTAAATGATTACGAAAACCGGGTTCAAACACAAAGTAGTAGCAAAAATAAATCTAATCTATTCAAAAACAAAAATGAGAGACTCTGGAAAAAAAGATAAATAGTCCCGCTTTTGAAAAAGATTCAATCCTCTGAGAGCGATAGTAATGTTTCTCGATCCAAGCTGATAACAAAAAAAGGTAATTTGATTACTACAAAAAGTGAAGTTGATATAATTTCCTACTGGCCCCATTCGTACTTCACATAACTTTCTATATTTTATTATACAAAATATTCTTTCTGCTTTAGCGTTGCCAATCACTATTTTTCTGATATGAATTTTATGGCTTTTTACACTTCAATAAAATGCAAATTGCTTGCAAAAAAAAAAAAATCAAAACAACAGAAAGAGACAATAAAATTGTTAGAGATTTGTCTGAGATATGAAGTATAAAAATATTGGCAAAAAACGACTTTTAACTTTAATATTAGTATATGGTTTTAAGCCCAATTCTATTTTAAAAACATTGTGAGATCATAAAAAACTTAAAATCGATTGACAATTTTAAAACTGGTAAAGAAATTGCAACAAATTTAGTTGGTGTTATTCTAAAGAGTGATAAATTTTAACAGTGTTGCTTTCTTAATTAAAATCAGCGCCATCTATTCGTATGCATATATACGGCTACGTACACATTGATTTTCAATTGATTTAGCTGAAAATGCCATCTACTGTCTTATACAATTTGCATGAGTGCCAGGGATCACAAATCGCTGTTATCGACGTGCAAGAGTCGCCTGCTATCAAAAGTTATACTATTTTAACTGCCTGACCGTGAAGTATTTGATTCGGTTGCTAAAAAGGCAACTCCAAGGTTTTATATTTACAAATTTTTGCTCGAGAAAAGAGAGTAGCAGAAAATTATATTATCTAAATAGATCTTGTGCTAATTCGTCTAACTGCATACCATTAAAATATGATTATTATGATTTATGCCATAACTAAATGACTAGCAAACTTCAAATCAAAACTTTTGAAATCAACTGTATTGATTACAATATTTTTTTCACCGTATTACTTTGTATCAAAAATCACAACTTTTTCTGGATATTTCACAATCAAGGTCGCAAATATACATGATTTTTTTTTTTGTATTTTCCTCTAGCTCAATTGCTTTCAAATTGACTTCACGCTATTGATGAGATTCACATTTTCAAACGCTAATGTCCGGCTGTTTTTTTTTTTTTTTTTTGTTTTTCGGCAGTTCTTATATGAGAAAATATTATGGATAAAATAAAACAAGAAAATAAATTGTTGTTGGCACATATAATTTTATTTCTTCTTCTCCTTTTTACTTTGTGAATTAGCGATGCGATAAATTGTAAATAATGTTTTTCTTTTTTTTATTTTGTTTTCGAAAGTTTCATTTCAAGTCATGTCGTGTCGTTTTGTCGTATGAGAAAAATCGAAGAAATTGTGATAATTTCTCGAGAATTTTTAAGTGGCACATGAATTTTATTGTCGTGATTTATGTTAATTAGTATTTCTATATAATTTTCTTTTACAATAAACAATTTACATGAAAATTAAACAAGTTTTCAGATTACACTCTCTTATAAAATTGAATAGAAAATAATTAATTTTCCAAAAATTAGTTCGTACAAATTTCTCAAGTTTTAACTTTTCACAAAAATTTCATTTCTCCTTTAACGTTTTCATTTTTCCGTAAGTAGCAAACAAATGTTACTACTGTCACTTCTTTTTTCATACGAATAAATAAGTTACGTTGTCAATTTGTATTTCATCCTTTTACTGTATTTTAATGCATATGTGTATTCACCTGTCTCTTTCTAATGATAGCCAAAATATGTACATAAACCTGAAAAGAAGCATCATCAATGAAGCAGAAAGTATTTTAATGTAACCTGACACACTCAAGAAATGGTAAAACAAATTTTTAGGTAGCCAATTCCTAAAAAGGTTTCATTTTTCAACATTATAGCATCATGCTATCTCTTTTTAGCACTTAACCTATTTATATTTATGCATGTTTAATAACTAAAAGGTGAATCTCTTATGTAGAGATAACTTGCATGGTCGTAACATTACGAAATTCTTTAAAAAAAAAATTTTTGTGCTGAGAGAGCGTAATGCATTCGAGTGGCTCTCTACTTCTTGAGATCGTATTAATTTGAGATTAGGTTTTGAGTGTGCAGAAATCAAGTTTTTTTTTTGGGAAAGAGATAGGAAAGGGTGTCAGTTTGGGGAGGTCAGATTTAACCAAAAAAAAATTCATAGAGCTTACTGCATGAGCGATACGACACGAAGAAAAATTGTGTCTCTGTAAATCATAGTGTGTTAGAAAATTGTGTTTATGTAGTTCTGGGGAGCACACTAACTAGTGTCATCAAACCGCGTATCTTCACAGAACATCTACTATGAAAATATCAGTTGCATAAAATTCCGCAGACCACTTTGCCAAACACTCAATAAATCTAGAAATCCAACAATCTTCTATTAGTTTACACGTTGTTGAGTATGGTTCACGACGTATTTACGAATTTCCTACCTATAGACATAGATCACACGGAGAACAGTCGGAGAGAAATATTTCTTACACCACTTTAGAAATCCATGGCACTAGGTTGCTTGCTTACGCTTACCAACCAGAATTTTTGTACTCTTTTTCTACTACCACATGTGTATTAAGCGCAGAGAAAAAATATCAAACGTTATGTTTTCAATTGACCAATCATGGAGTTGATTTCCAATAAGTGTAAGATAAAATGCTCATTCTACAAAAGGAAACTTTTGAAAACGAGCAGAGACGGGGCAAATGCACTTAGGGTAATATGGGGTCACTGAGTCCGAATCGGTGGTGCGCTTCGCTCTGCTACGTCACAAAATTTTTAAAATAGAAAAAAAAAATTAAAAATGCAGTTCATATTTTTTCATTAAAACATCCATTTTTACAAAAAAAAAAATTTTCGATTTTTTTTATTTTTTAACTTTAAAAATTTTTTTTCGTCTTCGCTGAAAAATGCCGTTGCAACGTTCAAAGGCAGAGCAATATAAAAGTTTGATTTTAATTTAATGTGTTCTTGAACAATTAAATCCTCAAAATTAATTTAGATTTTGTTGTCAGCGACAAGGTGCCATATGGCACCACTAGTCATTACTGGGTTAAGCTAACAACGAGATAAAAGTGAATGATGATATCGAGGATGAAAAAAATTGCGAAAAAATAAATTAATTAAAAAAAAAAAAAAATTTTTTAATTTTTAAAGTTGAAAAATAAAAAAAATCTAAAAAATTTTTTTGTAAAAATGGATGTTTTGATGAAAAAAATATGAACTGCATTTTTAATTTTTTTTTTTTTCTATTTTAAAAATATTGATGTCAATAAAAAAAATAGTGACGTAACAGAGCTAAACGGACTACGGATTCGGACTCAACAACCCCCCATTACCCACTTGTCTCGTCTCTGCTCATTTTTGGCTCATGTTGGCCTAAACTATAATGGAAGTCAACAACAATAATAATATACCGATGAATATTGAAAGATTTTTACACTTTTATTTTAGAGTGACTATTGATTTAACCTACAAAAAACTAAATTTTTTTAAAATTATCTTGTTTTTTTATTTTTCTCACAGAACTTGTAACAAATTTTTGGAATCGGAAATTACATAAATTCGACTGAAAATTGCTGTAACATCTGATTGCAATAGTAAAAGGCATAAAATATTTTTATTTGATTTTTTTCCTCAACTAATTTATTACCAGAAACAATCAATTGAGTGGAAAATTGCTATTTATTGATTGAAGTGTGGAAAAATAATATAAACTACAAAATATTTATATGCTTTACTATAAACTGAAAGTTTTGACTTTTCTTAACACATGTAAACTTAAAAAAAAAAAATAGGAAGAACAAATTGCTAAGAAAAAAAAAAATTGATTACTCAAGTGTTGAAAAGATACAATATCTATATAGCTTTGAAATAGTTATGCTTATCTTTTACAATATCAGCATATTTAGAGTTTCTTTCTATTTATTTTTTCGTTTTTTTTGTACTTTGTTGTCTTCTTTTTCCCAACATGAAAAAATAATAAAAAAAATTTTCGGCGAAAAAAAAAACGAAAAAGACATGCATGAAAATTTGATTACTTTTGCATGAATTTGTAATTCTAAATGCGTGTATGTATTTGTAAACTCATACACACATATACATATTTATCTATAGAGCTATACATATGTATACACACAATAAGTATAAGTAAATATTTGTCGCCTCTAACAACATCAACAACAACAACCGAAAGACATTGGTGGCGGCATCATCATAGTATAACTTAAATATCTTGTACTGATGAAGCTGGTGGCTGATGGTTGATGGTTGATAGCTGGTGCTATGCTTGGCTTTCTTTCCTTCTCGCTATATGATTTTTAACTTTTTTGGCTTCTTTTAACCATACTTACTGGCTTCTTACATACATGCTGTGCTGATGACTCTTCTTCTTCTTCAATTTTCTTTGTAGAATTATAAGAAAAACTTATTTTTCTGCTGTTTCTCATCTGTATTTTGTATTTTTGTTTGAACGCGTATATTTTTCCCAATAAAACACTTACACACATCGTTTGTTTGTGTATGTATGTATTTGTTTGTATATATTTCAGACAAATATGCATGAAATTATTATGATGATGACAACGTCGCTGTTGATGATAACCCAACAATGCCAAAAGCACAACAACAGCAGCAGCAGCAGCAGCAGCAACATCAGCACATGAGACAGTCACAAGTTAAAAATATGAAGAACATTTTTGTTGTATGGTACCTATGTATTTATATAAAATACCCAGTAGGAAATTGCAATAATCCCAATGCTTCAGTAAGCAATAACATTGTTTATAAGTCAAGCAAAGAAAATAAAGTTTTTGGTGAATTTAAGCATTGAGTTATTGGAGAAAAACATAAATATTTTCCACCCCCTTCACTATTCTTCTATATGTAAACTTTTTTTTTTGGCATCACACCTTAACTGAATAGTTCTGTGCCACTTCCATTTCTCTCTGGGTACACAGCTGCATACCAACTACTACAACATTTCTCACTCACTCGCACATATGACAGAAAATATATATGAATGATCAAATTGCCGTTGCGATAAGCAATTTTCGTGATTTGCATTTTAATGTATTTTTCCAAAATCTTCTTCCTTTTTTTCGCTCTATTCAACTGTTATACACATGAACTTCCATCTACCATCTTCCACCCAAGCTTTACTTGTCTTCTCCTTTTCGACTTTTTAGTTTTTTTTTTTTTTGGTGATTTTTATATCCCCTAAAATTTTCGTGTTTTGTATTTTACGAGCATTTTATGTACAATAAGTAAAAAAATATTTTTATTCTGTTTGGTTTTATGTATTTTAAAATTGTCTTAGTGTCTTCGTTAGTTCCTTCCTTTCTTTTTCAAATAAATAGTGTGAAGTTTTTTTTTATAATTTAATAGAAAATATTGTGTAGACAGCAGATATTGTATAGATATGGTATAGGAGTTTAAAATTGAGTTTTAGATTGAAAGTGGGTTACTTTTAGAACAATTGCTTTAAAAAAGAAAACACAAAAAGGTTTGAGGTTACTTTAATGTTTCAATATTCAAACGTATTCATATTTTTTAGTATGATTAATTTAGTTAAACAAGTTTTCAAGGGCTTTATATAACTAATTTTTTTACAATGATTTGAATGATTCGACTTTTTAAAAGAACAAAAAACCTATAGTCTTCTGCAATAGCTGAATCTGCTGGTGGTCTCACAAAATCATTGCTACCAAATCCCTGTGACAACTTCGATATAGAAAACTCTGTTGTTTCGTGCTCTTTTAATTACATTTACTTAACTATTTGTTAGCGTTGATAAACTGCTAGTCAAGAATATCCAAGAACTTGAGATGAATATGATAGTTTTCTTTTTAAAATTTAAAAATTTAATAAACCCGAAATCATACATATATCGAATGAAAGCTTTCACATATTTCATACCGAAATTTAATCATTTAAAAGAAAAGTAGATTTTGATGAATTTTATGCTATAAATTTGTGTAGGTAACACACTTTAAACTCTTCACACAAAAAACAACTTACTATATCTACATATGTATAACAATCATCAAAAGTAGATAGTAAAATATTCGCCTATCGTATATCATTATCCCATACTCACTGTGCCACTGCCTTCAGGCTGACATAAGAGCATCATATGCTTTTAAATTTATGGATGATGATGCTTTGGTCAAAAATTAAATTATACAAGTCCGAGAATACGTATAGGTATACTTAAAAGTCAACGCCAATGAAAATCACTCAAACGTATGTAATCGAGAAAACAAAATGTAAAAAAAGCGAAAAAAAATATTTTACATGTCATTGAATTTCTACTGAACTCATTCCATAATGAAGTAAATCGTTTCTCTCTTCAATAATAATTTACGCATAAATTCACTTTCAAGGATATGAAAGTGACATGTGTACAATTTTTGTTTTTATTTTCTCTTTTTCTTTCTCTTTCCTTTTTCATTCTTCTTTTGTTTTTTTTTTGTTTGTTGTGAAAATGATTACAATATTAGTTTTCTATGGATTTTGTGTGTATGACTAATGTTTTACAAGCGTAAAATTTGTAAAAAAAAAAAAACAAAAAAAACCTATTTTGACATTGACCAAAAGTTTTGATGGCGATGGAGAGAGAGACAGATATATCTATAAAGTAAAATGTCATATCTGCCTCAAACTATTGAATACTTACAACTTAATGGATTTTCATACTAACACAAAGAAGGAAGTGGTAGAAATTAATAGTATAGATTAATTTATTTATTTATTCTATTTCTTTATTTAATATATTCTATTGAGCTAAATATTTAGTATTTGTACTAATTACACTGCACAACGGAATTAACCAAAAAAAAAAAAAAAATCAGGAGTTTTGAAAGTTGATCTTATATAATTCGAGTACGCTGAACATAATGGCGTTCTCGGCTTTTGTCTGCATCGACTAATTATTTTATAAACGGGTTGAAAAAAAAATCGTACATAAAAAATTCAATATCTCTATTTAGTGAAGATATTTGGAATCAAATCCGTAATTCCAGATGATTTCAAATATTAGTAGCTTATATAGGATATTGAAAGATTAAGAACTATCACTAAAATCACTAATGAGGAATTGTGGCGGTTTCCGAAACGGCCGTCTGATTTGCCCGTCTCTATATACATTGTTGTTGTGATGACTACATTTGTTCATTAACCTGTTTATGTATAACTTCAAATAAAAAAATTATCATTTTGCAATTTTATCAGCATTTACTTAAGCTTTTTATGTGTGCTAGATAATTTTTTGATATCTCCAACGGTTAACCAGTTATTAGTAAAAAAAAAAGCCTTTTTCACCAAAGGGTGGATTTTTTTTGGGGGAGGGATGTCTCTCTGCAACCCCAGGAATGATTTTTGTAGTTTTTGAATCTATCATACCCCCACTAACAATTACTGAAAAAAAATCTCAGCTCAGAATTTTTATGATGTAAATCTTTATAATGACTGTACTATTTTTAACCCGTTACAAATTAGACGTGATAGAGAAAAACTGAAAACGCCATCATGTTCAGCACACTCGAATTATATAAGATCCACTTTCAAAACTGTTGAGCTTTTCTTTTTGGTCAATTCCATTGTGCAGTGTTTCTATACACATATGATTTTTTTAAACCGTTATAAAAAATAAATTAGATAGTGATAGAGAAAAACTAAAAACGCCATTATGTTCAGCGTACTTGAATTATATAAGATCAACTTTCAAAACGCTTGAAATTTTTTGGCCGATGTACAGTGTTATTTTTTATTGATACAGTAGTTATCTCATTGACTTGTTTTAATAGAAACAAATTGATTAATTTGAGTTAGTAATCCTTTCATTTTCATTAAATTTATTTTCTAAATATTGCAGATTAAGTTTTGCTTAAATGTTTTTATATTTAATTTTCATACATCAAGAAATGAAACTTTTTTACATGGGTTTGGTAGATGCAAAAGCATAGTATCGATATAGCACAAAAGTAACAAAAACATGGAGTGATATAGAGTGCAATGGCTGAAATGACCAAACACGAGTACACACTTTTTATGACCGAATGTGAGTAACTTCCACTCGAGAAATTGAGTATGCTCACCAGCCTATATGCAATACAACTTGCATCCAACCACATATTATATCCAACATGTTGTATCGTCTGTACTCTCCTTTACTCTCCACATATACAAATTTGTTTTGTGCACACATAAGCGTGTGCATGCAAATATGAGCTGTGTTTGATCGCCAGCTAGTTTAACATGTGCGAATAAAACGACAAAGTTTTTAAGTCCATTTTTCGTTATATTGTTATATGCAATGGAACTGCTCAGCAGCTAGAGGTGAAACATTTTAATGGATCTCAGTCATTGCGGTTAATCGTGGGCATGTTTTTAGTTTTTACCCTTATAAGAACATTTAATGATGATTTTAACTTATTTTCACCGGCAGCCATTTCGAATCTTTTCGATTTTTTTATTTTTTATTTTTTTTGCTAACTGTCACGCTTCTTCTTTCATTACTGGCAGTTCACAATAGAATTTGATGTAGCTAAACTACTTGTTAAGTATACATAACAGCTATAATTATACGTGCTATCTCTGCCTCTTTGCTGTTGCTTTCCAATACAATTATCGCTGATAGTTATACATAACTAAAAGCAAGTGGCAAATAAAACGCAGCTGTTATTAGTTTTTAAAGCTGAGGAACTTAATGCAAGAACAGATGCAAATAAAAAAACCTTAAATTTGTCTGTACTTCCATAGGATTCCAAAGTTTAAGTTTAAAAATCTGGCTACCCTAGTCCCATGGCATATTAGGTTTTTTTATTTCTGTTTCATTAAATTTTCTATTTTTATGTAAAATTATGAAAATAAAATATTTAATTTATTTTTTTTTTTATGTGAATTAAATAATTTCTTTTAATAGAAAGTAAAATTAATGCAATTAATTTTTTTTAAATTTAAATTAAAAATTTATTTAATTGTCACTGAAAATTTTCCTTATATATTTTCTCTACTTCTTTCCCATCATCTCATCAATTATTTTTATAACTATTTTTTTTTTTTTAATTTGTTTCACTTTTGCTAATTTTGAGCAGTGACAAAAAATAAACAAAACGATAACCGAAAACGGAGAAGAAAACTTTTTCTTCTATTTGATATTTATAAACATAAATATATGTATTTTAAGTAATTAAAACTACATTTGTGGCCAAAGCAAAATAATAATAATTGCATTTGCCGAAAATTGTGGCTGGAAATTTCAAAGAAAAGTAAAAGTGCAATAACTTTCAATTTCTTTTTGAGAATGTCATAACTTTTTTAGTTTACGCAAACAAGTTTAGATTTAGGTAAATATAAACACTTAGGCCATTTTCCCACTGTAAGCAACGTAACTGCGATCCGACACAAAGCGGCGACTGGCAATGCTAATCGCTCTCAAGTAACCGCAACGATTTTCGTTGTCAAAAAGATTGTGTTGGTTTACAGTTGCGTATCCTCCAGTGGGAGAATGAACTTATAGTTAATTACTACTTCTTTTTCTAATTAGAGGAGTTTAAATAATTAGAATTCTTTCTAAAAGAAGTTAAGACATAAATAATAATGAATTTATACTGGAGATTGCACATAAGTAGAAATTACCGATTGGAATCTGTGCAAACTATAGATGATGAGAGAAGAGGAAATGGAATCATTTGATTCTATTATATAATTATAGGAGATTGAATGTTTAAATATAACAAAGTATTTTATCAGGCAGACATTTATCGCTCTATTTATGGTATTGAGTTGTAGATTTTCAGAAAGAAAACTAACTAGCTTCTGATTCGTTGATTTACAAAAAGTAAAACACCTTGAAAAAAGTTAGAGTCATCGATTTCCATACAAAAGACTATCCTAAGTTTGATATCGTTCTTAAATTTAAATTGTTAACTTGCCGTTGAGTTGAACTTAAATTAACGACCAAAAACTCAATCACCCATTTAATTTTTGTTTTAGTATCGCTGTCTGTCTTGTTTAATTTGTTATGCCAAAAGTATTACATAAATATTATTTTACTAATTTATAAAGTAAAAATTGATATACGTACATTTGTATGGCGCCATATGTGGGGTATCACTTTAAACATATTTTTCCTCTATATTTAAGTACCTGCTCATATATTTTTTTGAACTGTAACAAATCAATTTCATATTTGTTTTTAATTGGCAATAATTGATTAGAAAAACTATTTTATGTATTTGCTTTGTAAGTTTAAAAATCAGCAAATTCAGCAAATAATTAAGAATTTTTCGCGGAAAGAGACGATAATGTTGTGTGAAGAAAAAATTAAATAATTATTTTAAAAATTTGTTTGTGTGTTTTTTGTTGCTGTTAGTATTTTGCTGCGGCAGTCAGCATTAAATTAATATAAATCAATTTCAACTCATTACTGTTCAGCATAAATTAAGATTGATTGCGTTAAATTAATAGTGATGATTATTCACTCATGCTTAAAATATCTACTTGTTTTATAGGAAATGTACGCTTAATTTAAATAATTATTAACTTGATAATGAATAAAAATATTAATAATAAAGATTCTACAAAAGTTAATTAGTACCTATATTTTTAAAGTAGGCGGCATCTGTAGATGTATATAAAGAATATTGAATAAGTATTCATTACTTAGTTTGAGTTTGAGTACATATAATTGTATTATGACGAGTCGTAACAATGCGATCCGCTCTCAAAAAATGCTGGTTACAAACAATACCTATTTGATTTTAAGTTGTACACAGCTACTTAAGTAAGTACGTTTGATTTTTGAACGAGACAGACAAATAAAATTGCGCTCACCACTTAATGCTCTCATAATTTATTTATTTTATTATTACTAATGCCCAATGTCACGTTTCTAACCAATGATATCATTAAAAATTAAAATGTGGTCAGTGTAGGCCAAAAGTATGTAAAAAACTTCACACGGACATAGCGTTTTCTTATAAAAAGGGAGCTCAGTCGATCATTGTACATATGTATATAGGTGGTCATCGCTGCTTTAAGAGCATGTTTACTATGGTTAGGTTAGGTTAGGTTGGAGTGGCTGTCGAGAGACACACTTAGGCCTGAACGGCCCATTGTGATACCACATAGTTTGACCTACAGTTTAACGCCGATTCCGAACGGCGGTGTGGCAATTTTTTATCGGCTTGGTGGTTTTGCCATTACCAACCAATATGTGTACTTGTACACTATCTTATAATTCTCATACACTTCATATTGATAGTGAATATAAGAAAGTAATGAAAATTAACCACCAGACGAAGACGGGAATCGAACCCGAACCTCCCACATGAAAGTCTAGTGCACTATCCACTAGGCTATCGAGGTCGTCAATGTTTACTATGCATACATAATTTATTCAAGCTATGTTTGTATTTCTATTACTAAGCATACTAAAATCATTTTACTCTTTACTCTCACACACAATGAAAACCAACGACTGTGATTGCTTCATAAAAAGCACAGCATCAGATATTCTCTGTCTGCGAAAACTTAGTAGTTTTCCTCTCACTTTTTCTCTCTCCCTTCCTATGAAAACCTACGACTATGATTGGTCAATTGAAAGCACTGATCGGAATATTTTTTCGCTTCACACATTGAGTGAATGTTAGACGCTTTCTTTCTCGCTATCAGAAATCAGCGTTTATAATTGGTCAATTGGCAACAATGCATTGAAAATTTGTTCTCTACGCTTTGATTATTTTTAAATATCAACACTTGTGAAACGAAATAACAAAATTATTCCGACAACACTTGTTAAAAATCTGAAAAATCTTTTTTGATTGTAGTCTTGATCAAAAAACAATTGCACTTCTTCAAAAAGCTATTATCAATTTGAAACTCTAATTTACTTAACGTTTACTAGTACATAGATATTTAAATATCTCACATCAAACGAAAATATTTTTCTCACACTCTTGCAATTATTGCTACATATTTCTGTTTTTTTTTTTTTTTTTTTGTTTTGGCCACAAAACCGCAGTATGAGCAACAATCACAACAACAACAACCACATAAGCAAGAAAATATTAAGTATAAACTTTTGCTTCATTATTATAGAAAATTGTATTTCTATACTTAGCCTTTTTGTTTTTTTTTTTTTTTAATTTTTGCACGATAACTTTAACTAATTACGCACTTAACTGCTTAATTTTTTCCATTTTTTCTGTTAACTCTTTTTCAACTTTTCTGCTTGAAAATTTTTCTTTACTACGCCGCTTTTTTTTTTTACTTTATGATTGCTTTTATTGTTTTTGTTGTTGTGTTGCTCATGTTTTAAAATGATTAGCCCCCGAGGTGGTAGAGTGTTAATCATTTTATAGAAGACGAGATTGGTAGGTAGGTAAGTAAAAGCATCACTTGAGAATTTGTTTTTGTAGTTTGTGTTTTTAATTTTACTACACGCGCTTTGGAGAAATTCCATTGCTATTTTCTTACAAAAAAAACAGAAAACTTTTTGTTTTCTTAAGATTAATTGCAGTTTATTTAATTTTTTTTTTCGCTAGATTTTTTCTTTTTGTTAGTTTTGTGGTTTTTCTGCACAAAGTAAAGAAAAGTTCTTTGAACTTTTCTTAATCGAAGGATAGATACGTTTCGCTTCATTCTCTTCTTTTTTTTAGAGTTTTCAACGGGTTTTCAGTGTGTATTATATATTTTTTTTCCTACCTTATTCTATTTTATTAATAAATTAGCGGATTGTTTTTTTTTTTTTTTTCTTGCAATTTTTTCAAGGCATTTTGTTCCAATTCTTTGTTGTTTTTGTTTGTTTATAACGGATAGCGGAAGTTTCAAATTGTTTGATTTAATTTTTTTATTATTAGCTACTACTATTTTTTTGTTGTTTTTTTTTTGCTTACACTTTCATTCTATTGACTTTATTATTATTAAGCCACAAAACGGAAATGAGACAGCGCGCATGTGGCAAGAACTCTGGATCGATATAACGGTTATGAAGATGTTGGTTGTAATGTTGCCACTGTTTCTGTTATTAGAAAATAAAAAAGAAGTGTGAATGAAATGTCAAAATCAGTACCTAAAACAAATTGCAAAATAAAGTTAACTACTTATTTTCTTTTGTATATAATTAGAACTAAAATCAACGTGCAAGAAAGTTTGATTGGGTAAAAAAAAAAAAAAAAAAATTAAAGCATAAAGTCTATGTAAGAGATTCGCGATACGAATTTTTCAGGTTCGAGCCTGGAAAAATTCAACTGAATAAAATAATAAAATTATAAAACGATAATAGAAACAATAAAAAATAATGGACAAAAATGAATATAACATTACAATTAACAAAAAAAATAAAAAAAAAAATGTTGTGGGATTTAAACCTTGGCACACGCAAGGGCAAGGGCTGGTGTTTTAGAAAACTAGTCTCTGGCGTCATAAATTTGAAAGCAACTATTTCGGAGTTTTGTTTTTCTATGACATGCAAGTTAGCTCGTGCTTGTAATCGTGTCCTCCTTTATTACTCCTTTTTTTAACATTGCATGCCCTAGGACATGCAATGTTATAAAGGAGTACAAAATGCAAGAGCTATGGAGCAATAGGGAGTAATCGATCGCTCGCTTTGGAGCGCTCAATGATTACTCTTACGATCATCCAAAGTTCAACTGGGATTATACGTGAGCGAGTGCCAAAAAATGCGAAATTGCAAGTGAGCGTGAGAGGAGAAGCAGTAATCGTTCGTGAGCATGCTTCAGCGCATTTGAATTTTGAAAATTCCTGTATGTTTGCACTTTGCATGAAATTTACGCCATATTTCTTTATTTTCCTATTTTATTTATGAGAAATTCTTTTTTTGGTTTATTTAAAGAATTTTTTTTAGACCCAGAAACCAAAATAGTAATTTTCCGTGCAGTTTATAACAGTCAATCCATATCTAGTAAAACCATTTTTCTATCACGACGACCAAAAACCAAGAAATGGATCAATATTTTTTGCAATTTAACCCTCTAGTCCGCAAATTTTTGTTTAATTAAAAAAAAATTGAAATTGATTAATATTGGTGTAAAAATCATAAACTGATTTAAACCCCCCCCCCCCCCCCCCCCAAAAAAAAACTAATGGGCGTGGTTTTATGAAGTGGGAAAGTTTGAACGCCTAAAATTATTTGTTGTTGAATGAGATTTTTATCAATTTGTTTTAAGTAATTAAATATTTTATATAAAAAAATCGAATTCCCAGCCATGCATGGCTAGTTTTTTATCTGGATAATATGACGGGAAGTCTTTTTTTTCTCAAATAGAATCAAAATAATTAGTTTTCCAATTTTTCACAAATTTTTTACTTTGACTGTCGCTAACTTTTGTAATACTTATCATAGCTCATAACTGATGCATTTTTTAAAAGCTTGGGAAATTCCCTAAAAGATATGATAAAATGTAGCAGGAGAAAACTGTTATGGTGGCAATTTCATCCCTTTTGGTGAAGGCCGTCTAGAGGCGGGCTTGGGAACTAGAGGGTTAAGATTAAAATACCTAAAAATCCTGATTGATAAAAGAATTCTGTAATAAAATTTTGCATATAAAACTGCAACAGCCAGTAGTTATTTCTGTTTAATCATCGTGAGTAAGTGTCAGTGAAAGCCTGGCTCTGATTTCCTTTCATAAATAATTTGTACCTTTCATGAGGCATTTTCACATAAAAAACTTTTGGTGCCATACCAAAATATGTTAAAACTAGTTCAGTCTCTCAGAAAGCTACGCTTTTCATAGATTTTTGTAGGCGTGACTCTCCATGAAATCACGTGACGAGGCCGAACAAGTGTGTAATCACGTGAGCGTGCATGAGCAAAACTCATTCTTCCATTTATAATTGATTATTATGTTTTTTGTTAAGTTTACAAACCCAGTTTATTCATTTTGTGAATGTACACCAGTCACGTGACTAGTTCAGAGTCGGTATCTTCCACTCAAGGGATTCAATTCCTAAAGAAAAATTAATATTTATTGCAAAATCAGTAATAATATAATGTAAATCTATACATAAACGTCGAATAATGTGCACAAATTTTAGCAAGAAATTGAATTTCAAATAAAAACAAAACTAGATAATGCCAATAAATTTATAAATATGTATGTATACAAAGAAAATAGTGTCACCAGAAACTTGTTTAAGACAATAATGATGACACATACAAAAAGCCAAACAAAAATTTATGTATTTTAACAAACGAGAAAGAGAGAGAGAGAGAGGGAACAGAAAAAAAATTTGTGTAAATAAAAGAAATAATATGATTACTTCAAAATGATAATAATAATGACAGCAAATTGCAAATATCAATATAACAATTCAATAGCGAAAAACTTAAAAAGAACAAACTATAATCTCGAATTTCTAATCGAACCAATAGTTATATGATCTTCTTATACTTAGAGTTACTTTATTTTGTGCGCTTGCACACACGCTAAAATGTAAACAAACTTTTGGACATATTGTCTAGCCATGTTGCCATATTTCAAAATATTGTATTACCGCACATTAAAAACAGCTTAAAAATAAAAAAAAAAATAAAAAATCCAGTAAAAAGAAATAAAAAAACAGAAAAACATATAAAAGAAACATAGCGCATGTAAACGTAAAAAACAAATTTAAACAAAAGGAAAAAAAAAACATAAGATAAATAGCTGTGGAATCAACGGCAGCCCCAGCAGCGTCAGCGTTGAGTAAAAAGATATGTAGCTGTTTTTTTTTAATAAGTATTTGCGCAGATGCTTTTTAAAATGCAGTTGCAGCATTCGGTACTTTTTTTCTTTAATTTTTTATTGCAGTGAAATTTCCCCTCCCAGCACACATCATCACACTGTAGTCCTCACAAATCACACCTCACATCACATTACCACCACCATCAACTAGTTTTCCAATATTTTTATAATTTTTGTTTATAAAGATTTTTTTTTTTTGTTTTTTATTAGTTAAGTATTTGTTTTTATGTTAGTAGTATTTTTAAATTTTTTCGGCTTACTTTACCATAAACGCGTTAAATGCAGCGCATTTCGTGTTGTTGGTGTAAACGCTCGCTAAACAAAATTGTATATAAACATAAACTGGTTTTAGTCTTAATGTCTACATTTCATTTACTTGCATTTCGATTACGTCGTCATTTATAAAATTTTCCGCTTAATTTATTTACTTTTTAAATGTGTTACAGTTTTTTTTCTGTTGTTTGTTCAGATAGATTTAGTTACTGTTGCCAGCTGTTTGCTTCACTACGATAAAACGAAAAAATCCAGTCAAATTAATTTTCTTTAATTTGATTTCCAGCACTTTTTTCAATCAGTTTGATAATATAAATATTAAGTATTCACCTCAAGTTTGGTTTTTCCAAAGATAATATATTTTTTACGATAGTATTTTATGAGAGCTATATGATTTTAAGTATTTTAAGTAAAGAAAGTGTAACTATTTTCTGCTCCAATCATTTAGTGATTTTTTGTTATAAAGAACTCGGTTTCTTTCCTTCTTAAACTAAAATTCTAGCTCACTAACCTCGTACAGCAGCCTCGTTTGCCAATCTGGATTACTATGCTACGATGGAAGAGCGCATATTCTTAGAACAATAGGATATTGTAGAGACGCTTATAAGAAAAGAACAAGCCGATAATCCTAAACTCTCAGCAGCAAGGAAACCACAGATAACAACCAAATCAATACATTTAACCCAGAATATCTTCTCGAAAAACAGCTGAAAACAAATCCAAAATGAAATGGAAATTCCAAAACTTTTTTTTATCGAAATTGTAGCTTTTACTTAAATAGTATAAAATTAAATAATTGAAAAGTATATGAAAAATTCTACTTAGATTCTTAGACAGTCAGGAAAAGTAAAATCTCGAATCGTTTTCTTCCTTCTCTTTCGATCTTAGCTGATACTCAGCCTCCTCGCCAACCCTGTGCGTCTGTTAAAATTTAGATATAAAATCTCAATTATATTTACAGTTAATGTTGCAGAACATTTAACAACAACATTTTTTATAATTTCTGAATAATTTTAACATCAACTCTTTTGCTGTTTTGTTAATTTCAATTAGAGTAAGCTCATGAATGAATGAGCGATGATTGAAATAGAGTTGCTACATTTTTTTTCTGTTTTTTTTCTTCTCTTGTCTCTTGTTTAACGCCTTCATTACCAGTTCGCCCACTTTTGTCTTTAAAAGTTTTTATGGTAATTCATTTATTTTTTTTTTTTTATTACATATTATTATTTCTACCATTTGTTGTATGTAGGTATATGTATATTTTTCTTCAGACGTCAATAAATAAGTTTGCAAATTACAATTTACAATTTGTGAACTAGTTTATTTATGTATTTTTTTTTCTCTACCTGAATATACATACTTTTTAACGCATTTTTAAAGCTTTGTCTTTTGCGTTGTAGAGGAAAAAAAAGTAAATTATTTTTATTATAATAAAAATTACTAAAATGAAATCTTTGATAAGTATTTTTTATTATTTTATTTTTCACAAGATTAATGCATTGATACAAACCAAACTAATATGCACACAAATTGCCAGCTAGCCAGCCAGCTTGCTTGCCTGCCCGCTTACCTTTTACCAAATATTGCATTATGGTATCTCAATAATGTTGCAGCGATAATGTAATAATATCGTAGGTGTTGATTGAACAACCACAACAAGAAATTGCTGTTGTTGTTTCCAATGTATGTTTTTACAAAAGGCATTTGTAAAATTGTCGACACTGTTGTAAATGTTAAAAATGTGTATTTAATTTTGACAATTTTTTTTCTATATTTTGATTGATTATAAAATATTATGACAGCTGTGTTTATTATTTATGTGCAATTTTTTCTTTTTACTGTTAGCTGCTAAATTAAATTAAGCAATTTTGACATTAAAATATAAATATTAATGTAATAATTTTCTTTTCCTTTTTATTGCAGGTGAGCACCAGCAAAATGTTATATTTTAAAAGTATAGGTAAATAATAATTGCTTATTAAACCATAATATAAAAATTATTTCTCATTTGAAAACGTATGATCAATTGGTCCATTAATCAATTGGCCTGTATCCATATGAATTAATCTGAGTTTACGCTCAGAATCAATAGAATTTTTTTATATTTCCGATTAAGTTTCGATCTTAAGCCCAAATTCTATACAAAGTGTTTAAAGTTGTTCAATTTTCAATGCGTTTTGCGAGTCATGGCGATTGAAACCGCAGAACGTGTAAAAGCATGGTATGGAGTTCAGCCTTTAAAGTGAGTAAATTCTTTTTAATAATTCGCTGAAAACTCTTTCGAAAAAAACTAAAATATATAGAAGAGAGAACTGAAGGAAACTCTTTGAAAATTATAGGTAATTTCAGACGGCAATATAAGACTATGATACTTTCTCAAAAATAGCAAGCTCTACTTGATCAGTTTGTTTTTTTAGGAGAACAAACCAAGCTACTTCCATAATCTGATTCTATTATTGTTTTGTGTTGTGTTACCCCTTTTTCGGTTTCCCGCCCCTTACTCTGCTCTCTCACTCTTCCTCCTCTCTATCCCTATCTCTCCACCTTTCCTTTTCTCTCTGTCCATCTCTCTTTATCTCTCTCTCTACCCCTCTATCTCCACTTCTCTTTTTCTCTCTATACACCTCTCTTTTTCTCTCCCTACCTCCTCTCTCCCACCTCTCTTTCTCTCTTCATAGCTCTTTTACTCTCTCACACTTCTCTCTTTCTCTCCGCTTCCCTGCCTCTCCTTTTTCCCCTTTCCCCACCTCTTTCTCTCTGCCCCCTTTCTCTCCTTCTCTCTTTATCCCCCCTCATTTCTCAACCCCTGTCTTTCTCTTCCCCTTATTTCTCTACCCCTGTCTTTCTGCCTCTTTTTCTTTTCCTTCTTTCTCACACCCTCTCTTTCTCAGCCCCTCTATTCCTCCTCTAAGTCTAACAACCCACAATTGATTTTATTTCATTTTTTGAATTGAACTTTTATCACTTTCTCCCTCTTTCTCTTTCTATAGTTTACAGCTTAGTTGGGAGATGATTTCGTTTTCGTTTTCGCCCCTTAAATAATCCAAATTTCAAATGCAAAACAAAAAACAAACAAAAATCGCAAAGCCTCTTAAAATAATGTTACCGTCCATTAAAATAAGAGCTCAAATCCAAAAAACCCAAAAAAGTTTTGAATATATTTTGATAGCCTCATTTAGTTTGCGTTGTATCTACTGCCAATGTGGCATAGTAGTATTTCGCCTTGACTGTATGTGACTAAAATGTGCGTGCGGTGGTTGGTGTGTACCTTAAATTTCCAACTTTGCAAAAAACAACAACAGCAAATGTGTGCATAAAACTTATAACCTTGGCAATAAATTATAATTTTAAGTAATTTATACTACAATAAATATATATGTGGTTATTGTTGTTGTTGCTATTACTATTATTGTTGTAATTTATCTTAAAACGTGAGCGAGTCTGTTTTCCAAGTTCCGACTCAACGTCAGTTTGTCAGCTTAAGATTTTTGGAAATTATTTATTCCATATATTTATTCTACCTATAAAAATATTTTTCTCTAATTTTAACATCGTGCTCTTTTTTGCTTTTACTTGTCACTAGCATATTACATATTTATTTAGCTTATATTAGTTGAGGAGCTCTGGTTGTTGTTGTTGTCATTTTTGATTGATGCCCTGGCAAAAGTTTTGTCACATCACATCATCATCACTTGAATAGCTGCTACTAGCTGCAAGATGTTGCTTGCTGCTGCTGTTGCTGCTGCTCCATCCATGTACATACTTGTTCATCATGTACTCATGTGTATTTATGTACTTATGTATGTATATGTTACTGCGTCTGTATGTGCGCATTCATTTTTTGCGTCTTCACTTGATTTTTTTTATTTTTTTTTCATTTTTTATTTTTTGCTTTTTATTATTTTACTTCAGCTGTGCTCATTTTTGTTGCCTGTAGGTAAATTTCATAAGCTCGCACAGCAAGTACGAGTGCGAGTTTCTTGTATGTAAGCTAAGTGATGCTGAAGCTTGTTGCTAAAGCACTCTATAAACGGTAGCTTAACCTTTTCAGATCAGACTCTATGATCAGAAAAATCTTTTTCTCTGATATTTTCCCCAACAAATTTGAAATCATTGTAAAGGCTTTAGAAAATATGCATAGAGAGAGGATATTGCTGTATGCCTGACTTGGATCACTAACTAATTTAACATTATGCCTCGCAACAAGTGGGTTCAAGGAGGGGTCGGGAGGAAAAAGGGGGTATTCAAATTCTCTCTTCCTGATTTATATATCTCAGACAACATGTTAACGTTGAAGGCTTCTTAAAAGAGTAAAAGCGCTGAGCCTACCCAAGTAATTCTATAGACCCCTGATGATTCCATACCATCCACCATCAATGAGCACCTGCTAAATTGAATTTTTTTTCAGTGGAATGAATGTAGCGCTACTCGCTGTACATTCAAATGAGTTTCTAAGTATATCAAATACACACATTTTTACATATACATATGTATTTCTGTGGAATATACACGTCTGTATGTGTGTATAGTTACATCCCAGTTGAACTTTGGATGATCGTAGGAGTAATAATTTAGCGCTCCAAAGCGAGCAGTCGATTACTCCCTATTGCTACAGAGTTCTTGCATTTGTACTCCTTTTTAACATTGCATGTCCTAGAGTATGGAGTACTCGTTTTAGCCTCCAAAAGAAGTACTAAAGGAGGACACGATTACGAGCATGAGCTCACTTGCATCTCATAGAAAAACAAAACTCCGAAATAGTTCCTTACAAAATTCATGACACCATGACTAGTTGTCTAAACTACCAGTAAGCACTTGTGTGTGCCTAGGTTCAAATCACACAAAATTTTTTTTTTATTTTTTTTTAATTATAATGTTATAATCATTTTTGTTCATTATTTTTTATTTTTATTATTTACAATTATCGTTTTATAATTTTATTATTTTTTTGAGTTGCCTTTTTCCAATTCGCATCGCGAATATTATACGACGCGCTTACCAACTGAGCCACACAAGCAAATTTATTGTCATTTAATTTTGTTTCTTTTACTCTTTCTTGGAATGATTCTAGTACTAGTTACTGATTTTTAACTCTTTGATGCACACGATTTTAAAGAAAGTAAAAACACCAGTTGCACAGAAATTTTTTGGTTTAGTATATCATAACCAGCAGAATGAGAAACTGTAAATAAAATATTAAACTGTGTGACTATAAGTAATTTCAACTTTTCGAGGTGGGTTAAATTATATCACACTATGCATAAAAAAATATGCGGGGCAGTTTTTACCCTACCTATACCTAAAGAGTTAACTTGGCAAGAGAGAGCAAGATATACAAATTTGAACTACTCAATCAGGCTGTCTTTGTTTATCATTATTTCTCAAAATAGACCATATAAAATTATGAAATTGTGTTAGTGAAACTCAAAAATTTTGTTACTGTATTGGAGTTGCGCGCTTTTGGTGTAATGAAATCATTAATCGTTTGAGGAGTACTCACTGTTTGTGCAACTGGGATGCAAATGTTGTTTATTTATTTGACAACTAAAATCAAGTTGAAGTTTTGTATTTATTTTTACATTTTTCGAATATTTTCTTAGGTTAATGGATTTCACATATCAACAACAAATATCAAAAAACAGCAATAAAAGAGCAACATAAATATACAGTTACAAATTTTGAATAGAACTCAAAATATTTGGAATAAATGTTTTGAGAAGAAAAAATTCAATTTATTGTAATTATTGCATTAAGTTTGAAGATAAACTTTTTAAATAAAAACAACAACATTATCTCTCATTATTATAAACTCTCATTATCTGCAATTTAAGGCCGCAATGGAAAAATATTTCCTTAAAATTCCAAGTGAATCTTAAAAGTTGTAGCTTGGACTCATTTTATCCTTGCATTTTCTATTGCCAAAGTTATTGAAATTTGAGAGTTCTTCTTTCAAAAGAACTACATAAACATAATTTTCAACTGAACTTAAGTTTTTCCAAGTATCTACGCTCGCTGTAAAATTAATTTTCATCATTAATCAAAATTCTGTTACACTAAATTGATGCTAAATTATGTGCATAGTTGCTATCGAAAAGTTTCATTAAATGCGCATAAGAAATTCCAAAAATGAACTCAACTTTTTATTTACATTCTTTTTCAATTAGTAGTGAGTGAGTTTTGGCAAAAACTAATAGTAGCTTCGTAAAATATTTCAAAAGTTCATATGAGTTCAAAGATCGCATTATTTCTGCTACTACTGCAAAATGATGTAACATATTTCCAAGCTAAAATCAAATAACTTTGCAACATTTCACATTGATTCTTCATGGCTATTCTTTTTTAGGTTTTTTTTTTTTTATAGTCAATGTAATAAAAATTATTATATTAGTTCGAATTTTATTTTTTCTTGGTACTTTCCTCTTTATATGTAGTTTCTATTTGATTACAGTTACGTTTTTTATTGCCTTTTTTCTTTTTTTTGCCTTCTAATTTTATTTGTTATTCTTGTTAGTAGTAGCCGTATTTGATAGGTTAGAATGATGGCATATATTGACACATTGATAGCTGTTTGTTTGTTTGATTGTTATTTTCCCCTCAATATTTTCTTTCATTTACCATTAAACAGGTTTTGACCTTCTCTCAATCGTCAGTCATATTATCATTTAGGTTCGTCCGGCGTATAATATTACAATTTATTTTTCTGTTTATACTCGTGTTGTGTTTTGTCTTGAGCTTATGGCCATTGAACTTGTTTTGTTTGATTAGAAATCGAAAGAAAACACACATGAAGAGAGATGATAGTGAGAAGTTTTTGAGTTTTTTTTTTCAAATTCATACGCACGTATGTATGCATGTATGATGTAATGCTTAGCTGTTTCTATTTTGAGATAAGTTGGAAAACGGTAGCCTTTAGATTTTTATTTACTGACTATTACGAAAAAACGGCATTATTGGTATTGTATCTTCAGAAAGTTTAGCAGTTGAAATTCTTCAAGATTTCGTTCTTATTTTCTAGACAAATTTTTATTTATGCTGTGATTATGATTAATTGTTGTTTGCTTTATTAATAAATTTTTGTTAAACGCTTAAATAAGATTTTGCATATTTTTTGAAATTTTTAACCATAATTTAATTAAGCCTTGAAATTGATTTTCTCTTATTATCTGTGACAAAAATTGTTTTAAATTGTTTCTATGAAAATTGCCAAAAGCATTAGTTTAATTAATCAATTTGAAAGAAAGTTTTTGATACTTTGTTTTCGAAAGTTCGGAGCATGCAATGAGAATTTTGTGTATTTGGAATGAATGATTTTGATTTCATCACAATTTGTGTTTCATATTTCTTTCAATTTCTTTCAATTACCCAAACAACTATGCACAAATCTAAATTTATCCTGAAACCACTACATTCCCCCTTCTGTTGCTTCAATAGTGTTTAGAGGTATTCTCATTTGGTACACTTTTTCTTCGTTACTTATTGCACAAAGTGCTTTGATGGCTACCAGGCACAGGAAGATGAAACTAAAACTCATAAAGTTCAATCGAAAAATACTATATTTTCTAAAAAGCTGTTATCCCACTTGGGCCTAGTTTGGATGAATTCCTTCCGGTTTAAAAGCTATATTGAGGGCTTATATTCTCATATCAAATACTTCAAGATTTCTACGGCATTATTTATGCATCTGCGGCAATGTTTCTAGATTTTTGTGTGATTTTCAAAGAGGGCATGAAAGAACTTCAAGTATTTTCATTACTGCAAAACTTTCAAATTGTAATCTTTACAATGCAGTTAAGAAGTTTTTCGTTCTGCTCATAATTAACTTCATATTTACATATAATCATGTATTGAGAGAAAATATATCATTGCGTGCTTTTAATTGACCAATCACAGTCATTGATTTCAATTGAGTGAGAGTGAAGTCTATACAGTGCACATTTGCTTTTTCAATCGACCAATCACAATCAGTTTCCATTAAAAGAGCGTAAATCCTTTGAAACCAATTATATTCCAACATTCTCATAAAAATTAATATTTTTTCATAAATTCAAAACTTTAATCTAAGTTACACAAAATTATGTATGCACTTATAAAATTTCTTTCAGCACTACACACAAACAAGAAAAAATATATCACTTTATTTATGTTAGTCGAGCACACTTACAATTCTGTTTCTCTCTCACTCCGCTGTACCGTTGCCTCCGGTTTCTACTATTCTTCCTGATTCTGAAAAAAAAAATGAAAAAAAATTACAATCTAATTAAATTCCATTAACAAACTAAGCTCGCCGTACACAGTCGATGCCTCATGCTCACGACGACCACAGAGCATAAAAAGACTCGATGGAAAGCAACAAACAAAGAAGAAAAAACATTCAACGCCACCATTTCATCAAGTGTCAATTGAAAATTGTTTTGTCAGCCTTATCGGTATGAGCTTTGTGGGCACCTTCAAGCTATAGAGTGGACACTGAGCAAGAATGAGAGATAGAGAGATAAAGGAAGTGCGGAGGACAGAGAGACAGAATGAGTAGCAAGAGCTTTTTAAATTAAAAATGTTGAAATGCTCTTGATGTGGCTTAATAAATTGTACCAAGACGCGACATAATTTCCGGAATTTTAATTTTTGGTTTTTTTTCTATTTCTTTTTCACTTTTGTGTTTTGGTTTCCTTCTTCTGCTTCAGCTTCGCTATCTACTTCGTTGTGCATTTTGCATATTTAAATACCTTAAAACAGACAACACAAAAACTTTAATGCTAATGATAAAAATCGGTAATGTTGCTGGCAACGCTGACCAATGTCGTTGACAAAAAATCAAAAAAAAAAAGTGAATAATAGCAAAATTTCAATTTCGTGGAAAAATTTATGTTTAATTTCGTGTTATTAATACCAAAATTTATTTATTGGTTTTTTTTTTCTTTTACTTTTCGAGGTACAAGAAAAAATGTAAAGTAGTTTGAGGTTATTTATGATTGAATTATGAGCTGTTGTTGTAGCTGTTTCAAGTATCTGTGCAGCAAGAAACACTTTCGGCTTTTCTTATCTGCTTCTTCAAATTTTTAAAAATATTACAATGGAAATTTTGAAGCATATACAAACGAGTATTGTTGATATTTTGTTGATTGTTGTTGTCGTATGATTTTCGTTTTATTATTTTTCTTCTTTTTTTTCAATTTTGAAATTCAACTTAAGTTATATGAAGAACTACTACTAGTTTTCATTTTCACAGAAATTCTAAGGACGCTGAAACTTCCTCAAATATCTAGAAAATCTATATATGCACTAATGTTTTACTTTACTTTGATTGATCAATTTGTTTTGCTGAGAGCACAACTCAAATTACTCTCACAAATCTCTCAAATTACTCTCTCAAACTTCTTGACGCTCACCCAAACGAAAATGTTTATAATTTCAATCAAATTAACTTTTATTGTTAAATTGTATTGTTTATGAAAGCTTTTCATTAGCATTTTAAACAAGAAAAACAGCAAACCGATTTAGCATGAATGCGTTTTCATTTGCATTTCACTGTAGATGAAGCTGAGCTGGTTAAATGGTGAACTATCAGCGGGCACCAATTGCAATATGCAACGGAATGAATGAATAAATTAATTAATGGCAAATTTATGCCATAATTATTATATACTCATCTATGGGAATTATTATTATTGTTATAATTATGTAAAATCATCTTCAAAATTTTGACAATTGAATTAATTTTCAACTAAATGAAATAATTTTACGATTGAATTAATTTTATATGGGCATGCATATAGTCAGTATGTCTGAGTTTGTGTCTGAATGGAAGTGAAAGCGATAGATAAAGTGCAATTATGCATTGAAGCGTGTTTAAATGTGACACTTGAAATGAAAATGAATAGCAATTTGTTAGTAGGAAAATATATATGTACTGTGAAACTGATTGGGAAATGTTTAGACAGTGAATGTGATGAGTACATTTTCAAAATCATCCAATTGTAATTACTGTAATTAAAAGTAGTTGGAAATTGACTAAAAATACTTCAATATAAATAAAATCAGAGATTGTTAAGTAAGAGAGAGCGAAAAGAGAGACGGGGAGAGGGCAAATATTTTTGATGGCAGTCAGTATAAGCTTGTTCTCTTACAAACTAAAAGCTTGGTTAGGCAAACGTAACATAGAGTCTTGTAACGTTGTCAACTCGCCGCCAGAGAACTAATTTGGCGTTTGTGTATTGAAAACGTATCATCCTTCAAATACTTAGGATCAACGGTAACTATCGAAGCAACCAGCGAACGAGAAGTCAGCGAGAGAATGCAGACGCGGAACCGGGCCTATTTTTCTCTTTACAAGACGCTGGGCTCATTATACTTGACAAAAAATAAAAAATACAAAATTAAAACTATACAAAACTATTATAAGCCCTGCTATTGCCTATGCTGCCGAAACGTGGGAGATGCGAAAAAAAGACGAAGACAGACTCGGAGTTTTCAAAAGAAAGGTGCTGCGAAGAATACTGGGCGCCATCAGAGAAGATGACGGAACATATAGAAAGCGATACAATGAAGAATGCTGGCATGAACTAAACGACATTAAGATTACCGACTTCATCAAATTACAACGGTTAAAGTGTGCTGGCCACTTACTACCGAATGAGTGAAAACGAAAAAGCGAAACGAATATACAGCAATATATTCACAATTATCAAAAAACGAGGACGCCCAAAAAAAGACGGAAAGAAACTATAGACGATGACGGTTTCAAAAACTAGAAGACGATTGCAAAAGATCGCGACGTCTGGAGGCAAAAATTGTGGGAGGCCAAGGTTCAACTAGGACCGTCGAGCCAACAATGGCAACGACCTGTCGCATAAGTGATTGCCGAGTTCTATATGCAATAGATTTTTATGTTACGCTACGTTATGTTTTGCCTAATCGAACCTTAAGGCAGCTTAAAGTTTACTAGGAGAGAGCAAGTCAAGCACACGCTCAGAGAATAAATCAAGTTTCTCACACCATATAATACTCTTACAATTTTTTTCTCTGTTATATTTAGCTCCTCTTTTTAGTTTTACTTATATTGCGAAATTCTGAACAGTAACTCCCCTTCCTCCCACCCCTCACCCGCCCCTTGAGTCCGCTAGTGCTAACAAGTATCAACTTTTTGAAACGAGCCTGTACCCTTTCATCGCCTATACCCTTCAACGAAGAGCGTTTGTTAATATCACACTCTTTTTGCTTCAACTACTGCAGCGTTGCATTTTGCATGCAATTTATCTTTGGTCTAAAATGTTAACGCCTACTTAATTTAGTTTTTAGTTCGCAAGTTTTTCGTTTCAATTGAACTTGCTAGAGAAGTTATTCACGTTTATATTTCTAAAGTCATTATCAAATGAAGTAAGAAAAAAAAAAAGAAAACATAAACAGTATGCAATTTATAAACATCACATGGTTACTACCCCATAACATTCTTAGCGCTCTGCGCCAAAATTGCAACTCAGCGTTTTTTAGTTTTGGTTTAGTGCTCTGTTGCTAAGTTGTTGTTGTTTTTTGGGTTGTTAATGACTTTGAGCTTATGTTGCCAAACATATTTCAGCCAAAAGCAAAAAGAAATCACGCTTTCTTATTTTTGTTTTGGCTTTATTTTTTTGTTCCACTAGCTAGCAACAACAAAACTCATAAATCTAGAAGGTCATCCATCCAGGCAGGCATCCAGACTGTAGTATTTGCTGTTACACATACATATAAAAAAAGAGGCTGCTACTATAACAACTATGAATTGTGTATATCGAGTATACTTTATAGTAACTGCTGAATTCTTTTGTAGTTTTATAAATTTTTTAATATAAATTCGAATGCCAGTGGCTGAGTCTCTGACGGCTCTGCTTGAATTTTATTTGTGTTCTTTAGTGTTTATTTATATTTTCTACTTGTTCCTTTTACTTTATTTATCATTGTCAAATATGGAGCATATTGTTGTCAGGGGTTTTTTTTTTTTGTTAGTGTCATTTCTGTAACAAAATACTGTAAAAAATAAAAATGCTGGTCATTTTAGCTTTTTTCTTTGTTTATTTATTTTTATTTATTTTTTTGATTTTTTTATGACTTAATCTTTTATTTCATTAAAAATTGCTGTTTTGTTCACAAAATAAGATTTGAAAAATGATTTCACACATATGAAAATAACTTATTTGATTTCAAAAAGTTTAAGTAAATATGCATTAATAAAGAGTCAGCAACTTTTTTACGTGTCTGTGATAAATTGTGGAAAATTCTGTAAATATTTGTTTAAACTTGTTTAGGTAGCTTGACTTGCTTATTGCTATGCAATGAAGTTGTTTTGAAATGATTTCAAAAACTGTACTTTGATCTGCAAACCTTACGACCCGTGCTCCAAAATTTGTACCCAGAGAAAGTGAGATTGAATCGCTGTTCATATGATTTTAATTCACACAAAAATGTAATTGTTCAATCAAGTTATGTACTCATCAATCTCATTACTCTGTCTGAGGAAATGAAAAATGCAATTAAGGTCTTATTAACTCAAATGAAAATTAGTCAATTCAACTTGAATTTTGAGAACTCTAAACAAGTTGCTCTCATTGCCTGTTGCTAGCTCTCATTTTTCTGCTCTTCCATATAAGTTACTCTCACCATCTCATTTTCCTTTCCTTCGAAATTATTTTGATTTGAGGTCAATAAATACCAATATATTTTTAATATTCTACCATATGTTTTAGGTGAGTAAGCAAAATATTTCTATTATTTAATTTCTTCAACTATGAATTTATTCCCACTCACTCGTACTCGTACTTAACTTATGAACAACTTTGTAACTAGGCAAAAACACTTTTAACTTCCAATTTAGTCAGACATCATGTCTACACTTAAGACAGACACACACCAAAACAAACAAAAAAAAACACACCACAAAAAGTATCTACGTAATAAAGGCACATGAGTAGTAGGTGGAAATTTAGGAGCTTCTCTTGTGTGCTCGTTCCTTTACTCTCTCTCACCTACACTCATACATATACAAATTTTTCTCCCTGTATGTATTTAGCTTAAAAAAAAAACAGTTGCACAATAGCAACACTTGAGTGCAGCAAAAACAGCAGCCACAGTAGATACCCGTAACAGTGTTGCCACATGCATAGAAAAAAAAAAACAACAACATTACTTCGAATATTATTATTGCTGCCACCATACAAATGATAATAAAACAAACGTCAACAGCAGCAAATAATAGAAAAGCGCTTGAGTCATAACTCATGTTGACAATAAAAGAGTACAACAATGTCCTCTTATGAATATTGCATAACTCTGCTTTTTTTTTTTTTTTTGGTAATAAAATTATTTTTCCAACAAAAAGTTTCGTACTTCATATAAAATGAAGATAAATACAATTAGGGAAAGTAAAAATAAGCAAAAGATTATTAAAAATTGCATTCACACGTACTTATGCGCGTTGAACTCATTAAAGAAATTGTAAATACAGTTATAATTTTGTATTATTTTTAATTCTTTTTTTGGAATTAAAAATAATATAAAAAATAATTTTTAATTTTTCATAAATTTATTTATTTTTATATAAAGAAGAGTCTTTTTTTATTAATGACACTGTACAACAGCCAAAAAAAAAAACCTCAAGCTTTCTACATTGGGTCAAATATTTCCTCATGAATCGGTATTCAGTTTTTTCGAGTTTATGTGCTAGATACATTTGAAATCGTAATTTATGGAGTTGCACAATTTTTCATTTATGTATGGTTAGAAATTCAGTAAATATAACCCTGAAAAGTCAAAGTCGTAATTTTTTGAATGATGATCTAAATCAATCCAGAGCTTTTCTTCGAATTTTTCAGGAATATTTTATACGTTTACCGTTAATAAAAATAAGAAAAAAATTAATGTTATTGATGTAGAATATGAATTTTTTAGGTTCTTATAAACGATTGAAGTTAAATGACAGCTTCATTTTTTCAAATTAAATTTTCTTGTAAATGTAGTTTTTGGAATAATTTCTGTGAAAATTGTCAATGTTCAATAATAATCACGCTCCTCGACAATTTCACCTTTTCGGAGTTATGTAGAGTTAATGTCTATTGTTGGCAGCTTTCAGGGGAGTTACGAATTCTAAAAGATATTTTTTTCGATATTGCTCTTTGAAGATTCCACTTACATATATCGATGGTAGGCGTGGTTGTTCTCCGATATTAAAATTTTTGCAACACTTATTTCTAAGGTGCTGAATTCGATTCGATTAGTGTGAATATTTTCTTAATATATAAAGTGCCCTTTGAAGATTATATAGGAGACATCACGCCCACTTAGCCGATTTAGCTCATTTCAAAATTAAACCTCTTAAGGTGGATTTATCGAACGAGTGACACACTCTCTTCTAAAAACTTCATATAAAAAAATAAAGAGAGTGCTGAATTCGATCGTTGAATCCGCCTTACTGCCTATAAGAAATAACTGTAAAAAGTTTGGTGCAAAATGGTTAGTATGTAAAACAATAATCAAATGTTTCTTTTTTGCAATTGTGAAAATTATAATTTAATGACCCAAAAAAAACTAAATATAGATTTATTATCAGCCGAAAATATTAGGCCTAATGTTTTTTATTTAATTTACGGTCTCCCTGTGATTTTATACTAAATTATGACCTGCTGGGCCTCTGCTGTTGAGGGAGACAGGACTGAACGAGGTTCTCTAGCCATATTAGACTAGATAAGAACATACAATCAAATAATCTCTCCAACAATACAATGCAATTTGACTTGCTCTCACGCTCTTTTGAATGCTGCCTTTTCAAATTGTGTGTTATTTATTCGTTCTTTGGTAAGCAGTTGAAATCAAACTATAAGTGAAAAATTAAATTATACATTCGTAAAATGATTTACCCTTCAAAATTTTATTCTTGATTTAGATCAGCATAATTCTGCAGTAAACTGCAATTTTTATATATTAAAATTTATGAAAATAAAATAGTAGGTACCTAAATAAATTTATTATTTAACATATTTCCCACACAACACCCAACAAAAAGCAATAATCATCAGCAACAAGAACTCAGCAGCAACAATTTTTCAATAAAATCTCAATTAATCATAATCATACTTAGCCAAGTGTGTTTTTCGCATGACGCTGATGCTTTTACTTGCTTGCTTGCTGCATGCAACCATCATCAACCAACAGCATCAATTCTTCTTCTCCTCCTGCTCTTCCCCTCTGTCCCCTATCTCTTTCCTCCCATTTTCCTTGTTGTACTTGTATTTTGCTATATCAAAAAAAAAAAAATAAATAAAAAATTATCGCACAGGATACGCGCTTGCTACAATTTATTTATATAAATTAGCAAAAAAGAAGGGGCGAGAAAAAAAGCAAACAAACATGAGCACACAAATACACGTACATAGAAACACATACTCACTCATATATGCTTGCAAAAAAAAAGTACTTTTTTATGCGCAGTCGCCTAAATTGAATACGCCAAAGTACAAAACAAATGCAAAAAACACGAAAAAACGTAGGTACCTACTGCTGTTTGCTGCTACTTCTGCATCTCCATTTTTGTGTGTGTGTGTTTTTTTTTTGCGTGTTCTTCTAAATAAAGGGCGACAAGGCGTTGAAGAATTGCAGACGACATAATGCAACTTCAAGCAACAACACAACAACAACAAAAAAAGTATTGAAAAAAAACGTATAAAAATCATAAAGCAAACGGCATCAGCAGCCGTAGCCTCATAGCATCGTCGTCGCATTATGTGCATCTCTTATGATGTATGTAGGTATGCATGGGAGTAGCTGCAAGCAACAACAATAAGAGATGAAGAAGTAGTAGGGAGATACATACACACTCAAAAAAAATCCCTTTTTACAAGGGTCATTAACATCGAAAGTGCAGCATATAACAACAGCAACAAAAACAACAGAAAACACACCAACACTATACTACACAAAATGTCGTTGCTTCTGCTGCTAGTAGCATACACAAAAGTAACACAAAAGACTTTTAGGATAAAAAGTATAAATTGCAACGTTGTATACAACTTGGTATACAACTAAAAAGAAGTATAAAAAGAAGTGTACTTTTTTATTACTTTTTCATTTTTGTTTGTATAGCTTTTTGTTTGTACCCGGTAGGCAAAAAGCTCTTTGTCAAATAGCGTAAAGAATTGTAAGTGCAAGGAAAAACTATCTAAAAATGAAGTACGTATGTCGCCAATGAAACAAATATTTCTGTATAACCATAGCTTAATAAAACTTTTTATCAACCAGGTCATTGTATTCTGACGATCCGCTCTCTTGTAGGAATATTTCTGTAGAGAGAATGAGTCCTTATCAAATAGTTCGCTCACTAAAGATACAAATATTTATTTTTTGCCTTCCGCTCTCTTACAGATATTTTGCTCCAAAGAAATTGAGCTCCAGTCAAATGGTTAGCTTTAATTTAGTTTATGTATTTTACTTTTTCCATGTAATTCTTTCTGAGAAGCATACATTTTATTTTATATATTACTTACTCAATCAACTCTGAGGTTTATTCTCTCTTCGCCCACAACCGGTCCAGCGCTTTTAACAAAACGGCCCTTAGACTACTAGTCGTTTATGGCGAGTCGACAGTTCATATTCTGTATGATTGCCCTGCTCTGAATCGACTTAAATGGAATATTCCCCGCCAATTGGATATTCAATGAAACACACAAAAACAAAATGTATTTTGTACTTTTGTTACTACTGGGTCTTTCCCACTATCAACCAATAATAATAATAATAATAATCAGAAATTATTTTTGTTTTTAAGCGCACAATTTATTCACCATTTCTCTTCATCTTAACATTATTCTTCTTCATTGTTACCAATTCATATCGTTAGATATGAATACGAAAATTTTTAATACAAGTTTTTCCCCAAATGTTGGAAAGACCAATCAAATTATTCACTTTATCTTAAGCGTGCATTTTATTTAATTTTACTCAGAAATTAATTGATTTACTCTCTCCCCGTGTGATTATCTTATTTTCTATACATTTATTAGTGTAACTACATCCTTATTCCAGGAGATCCAGAAGTGCTATACTATCATATTATATATCAATTATCAGATTCAAAATCGGTTAAGCCAATTCCAAAATATTAGCGTCGGAAGTTTTTTAAAATTCGCTCATTGAACAAAGCATTGCATTCATCGTTGTAAAAATCATTGCTTTAGCGGGAGTAAATAATAAATGAGAGAGAGAGAGAAGACATGAATAACGGCATCTCTCAGAATTATCTAACGAATTATCTGCATACACAAATAACAAAACAAACACCAACGAGTAATTTGGTTCTCTTTTGATATTTGTCTTTCATAAAGAGATTTCTACCGCAAAAAACTAGCCCCAGTTACTAGGGCCTTGCCGACTAATCATTTATTTATATGGCACATCATTCCATTATTACCCGCTCTCAATACTTTTTCTGACCGATCAACGTTTTTTCCCCCCCCTTTTAAAATACTTTCGGCCAGTTTTGAGCACTGCTCGGAAAGAAGAGTTTACCCTCTTTTTTTTTTCTTTTTTGAAGTTTTTGTTTGTTTTTGTGTTTTGTTCTTGTTGTGTGTGTATATCACAAGAAGAGTAAAAGAGTGTATAAATCACATCCAGCTGTGAGTGCGTGCTTGTTGTTGCATCAAGATCGAAAACAATAACAACAGCATACTATTGAAAACACAGAGAGCATTGAGAGCACGCAGTACGTACTTACGCTCAGCTTGCGGGTATTACAGTTACAGTTATTGTGCTTTATGAAGTAATAAAACCAGAAGTATGAATTAAAGTGGAAAAGGAGTAGTAGTGAGTGAACTGCCGAAACTATAGTCCATAGTGCATTTATCATTTCGAAGTGTACGTATACTATACACCTGAAATGAAAGCTTCATAATTTTTATTTATATAGCAATTTTATTTTCTAATAATTTTAATATAGCTATATTTATATATGATATTTATTTACACTTTTCTTCTTCAACTTTCTTTTATTTCCAGGTAAATTGCAAAACATCAAGTATTTGTTTTTCTTAAAAAAAAAAATTTCTGATTTGTAAGTATGAAGCAATTATTTAATTAAATATTTTAAATACTCTTACCAAATAAAATATGGTATGTACATTTGTTTGTGCTGGTAAATTAAAACAACAACAGTCATTAATTATATACACCCTCAACAAAAATAAGTTGAAGCGAAAAGAAAAAAAAAATAGCAAAACATGCACAAATTTTTCGCAATTTATTACAATTGCTTGTTGTCATTTATGTTTTTATTTTCATAAAAAAAATGTTAATGAACTTTTCCGCTTCACCACCACAATCAGCCCATCACCAACAAAACTACCAGCATCTACCAAAAAAAATAAAAACAAAACTAAAACAAAAATAATATTCCAAGCCAATTTCGCCAATATTTGTGCTTTTTTTCGTTTCTTTTTTTGGGCATTTTTTTTTTTGTCTGTGGTTTTTGTACGACTAATGATAATGACCCCAACAATAACAACAACTGGAAAAACTATCCATAACTATAACAATAATCATAACAACCATCTACAATCATAGTTTATGGTTGCTCCCAAACAATTATTAATAGTAATAATGACTTTTTGTTGTATGGTATACCATTCTATTTATGTATCTCTATCTCTAATACCCCACTAATGCCACTAACTACGAGTACCAACTACTTGGTACTATGTATTATTACAGCTACTACTTCTGCTACTAAAATATTTAATAAATTACTAATAATGATAATTTTTAGTGTCCAAAGTTGCTAGTTCGTTTGTTCGTTCGTCTATGTAGTGCATATTGCGTAATGGAATATCACACGATTTTGTGCGGGGTCATTTTAAAATTTTTATGTTTTCAAGAAGAAGGTCAGATTACAGCCCTGTGTAGGTAGGTACACTTACTATTTTGTGCAGTCTTGCATTGGGGATGTTTTTGATAAACATCATAAGGTTATAAATATTAAAAATATTATTTTTAATATAAATTCATTTTCCTATTACCCATTTCTTTCCCCCTGATTTTAAGTCCATATAAAATCTTACGAAAAAAATCATTACTAAAATAGTACGGCAAAGAACAGCTCTGCTCATTGGTCATAATTGGTTCTCTGTTTTATTTCTCCATGGTATCAGAGAGAGAAATCTTACGATATGCTCTCAATCGTTTTTGAATTCAATTAAAATTTCGTTTCAATAGCAATTAAATCCACTCAAATATCAGCTTGATCAGTTTGATCGATTTTTAAGAGCAGAATTTATTAGGTAGTGAGACCAACTGGAACATGTTTTTCTTTCGTTTGTCTTCAGGCTCTGGCACATAGAGTCCGTTTTGTACGTGAGAGCAAAGTATACAACTGACAACTACTATAAAATATATGAAATCGTATGTGGTGTGGTCCATACACAACGTATACGTTCAAGTAACGCAAGAAGTTGGGCAACTCTCAACTTTGCCGTACGTTGAGAGAGAGTTGAGGGTATTGCAGCCATCAGCTGATTAGCTTTGTGTATGATGTGTATGATTGTGTATCCGTTGATAACGTATGCTTTGTGTCACTTCTCTCCTTCGCTTACTTCGTGTCAGTTGTATACTTCGCTCTCACATACACAACGGATTCTATGTGCCATAGCCTTTCCACTCTGCTATAGAGTTCGATATAAAATGGTTAATATTTTCCTTGAATTATATTACTTTTTTGGCATAACCATTAATTTCATAATTGGGAGCATAACGTGGAACGTTTTCTCTCTAACGAGGTTAAGTATCAACTCTTTTGAATAATTCAGTACTAGTTTGTGTTTTTATTGGGTTTTTGTTTTTTCTCTCTAGAATTGTGTATGTATTTCAATTTACTAAAGCAAATATATGAAGCTGCCCGTTATTGTAATGGCAACAATTAGCTAAGTACCAAGAGCATTTAAAATAATGAAACAGGTTAATTTTAAAATAGATTTAGAACATTTAAAACACTAAATGACAACATTTTAAACAATACGCATATTAAGTATTTAGAGTAATTTGTAACTGTGAAGTACAACGCTCGCATGAGCACGTGTCTTCACTTGGTAGAAGTTTCAGAATGAAAACAAGCAAATGACTACAAAAAAAACAAAACAAGACAAAGTGAAACTAGCATTTCAGTGACTGTCAAAAAAGCTTTGGCATGACAATTACATTTATTTTTTTCTTACTACTAAAATTTAATTGCTTTATTTTTATTTAATTCTTTCTGGATTTTTGGCGAATAGAATATAATTCCATATGTGAAACTTAGGGCTTTCTTTAAACACAATTTCACTTTCAGCTTTTAGTTTCAGTTTCCAGCATAAAGGAAACACATAATTAGTTTAAACATAAAACAAAATTTTTATGCTGGCTACTAATGTTTTTGTTTTCATTTTAAATTGAACCATCCGGGTGGCGAGAGTGACTAAAACGTCAAATATTAGTTGACACTAATTTATGTGTGAAAATATTTAAATGAGATGAGATGTGCTAGAAATAATTTGGCGGCTGATGAGGGAAGTAAGTAGATCGTATATGTATTTCGAAAAAAATTTAATTTATATTAAATTACCATCTGTAATCTACTGTAACTAAGCAACAGAGACAGCAGTTAACTTAGCTAGTTGAAGAGGGTGAGTTTTGATGCACTTTCAACTAATGGGAACTATTTTGAATTTATGATCCAAAAAGTTGAACTTCTTTATATCTTAGGCTCTAACCATAAGTACGATAACTTAGAAATTTGTTTCCTTAAAAATAACTTAAAATGGCTTGATCGAGATGTTTTTAATATTCCCATGAGATTTGAAAAATATTTTCAAATTCACTCTAAGATTTGTCTAAAGATTTTTATACATTTTCTTTGTATAAATTCTTTTTACTTTTCTTATTTTTTCTTTTTAACAATTTTTAAGCTTCTTAATTTTTTTTGTTTAATTTTTTTTTTTTTTTTGCTTTACTTCTGAAATCATTTAGAGAAATACTATTTCATTGTATATTGTTAAGCCTAAACGTATCAACATAATCTCTTCTTTTTTACTGTTTTGATATTTGTATATTACTTCATATATTTATGATTAATTGTTTTTGACTGTTACTAATGTTTCTTTCCTTTTTGCTTTTTTCTTTATGAGCCATAATAATAAAACACAATAAAGTTACAGCTATTACTTTCCCCAACGTTTTTATTTATTTTTTTTTTTTTGCTTACAAATTTATCGCCCAGAATACTTCAAACGCAACACATTTTAAGAGTTCAACTCTTGTAATACTCACTTACATTTAAAATTTTTTTTTTTTTATTCATTGACCTTAATTTTCAATAAGCAAAGTGAAAGAAATCTTTTGGCTTTGTACTTTATGCGATATATTATTATAACTTTTTACTATCTTTGTATAATTAGTAATTAAATTTTTAAAATTAATTATCTAATGATGATGAAAAATTAATTTTCTTTAAGCTAGAGTGAAAAAGCTAATATGAATGGTTGATGAAGATCTTTTGAAGGGAATATCAACAGAAAGGAGCTTGGTGCTAGCGGGCTTCGCATTTCATTTATGCCCTTATCTCAAGTTTATTTTGGGACAATTGTTACTAGTTCAATGCACTGTTTGTCTTATCTGGGGCTAGTATCCTCTCATTTATTGTATATCTTCTCAAATTCTCTCAAAGTTTACCGACATCGGACTGATAATTACGATAAATTGTGAGGTATTACAATATTTCGGTTCAGTAAATCAAGTGTGATTTACTGTGATTTCCTCTCCCCTCCAAGAATGAAAAAACGAAATTAATGAAAGCCAGAATATTGAAATTGATAAATTCGAAACATATTGGCGGAATTTTTTTTCACATTCTTTCTTCATTTATTTCATATTGTATAAGTTTATAAAAAAATAATTTAACTAAAAAGAAAAAGAGGCCCAGATAAAAAGAATGAGATAGAGATCGGTAGAATGTGATATATATTTTGAAAGAATTTAACCCATATCAGAATAATGAGGTTAAGATAATAATAGGACTAAATCGCAGGAATAAAATTAGGAGAATAAAATCAAGATCAAAAAATAAGATGGAGGTTGGAAGAATAAGATCGAGATTGGAAGAATGAGATCAAGATTTGAAGGATGAGAATGGGCTTAAAAGGATTAGATCAAGATTAGAAGAATGAGATCCATATTAGAGGAATGAGATCTAGATTTGATGGAAAATGAAGATCACAAGTATGAAATTACGATCCGAAGTCGGAGAATAACAACGTTATCGAAAAAAAAATAAGATTGAGGTAATGAAATCGATATCGCATTAAAAAGGATCGAGGTCGGGATAATGGCATAAAGATCAAAAGAATAAAATCAAAATTACAAACATGATACCAAGTTTAAAGAAACAGGATCGAGAATGGGAAGAGTGACATCCAGATCAGAAGTATCTAACTTAGAACAATCAAATCGCAATCGGAAAAATGAGATCGATGCCGAAAAAATGAGATTGAAATAATAAAATCGATATCGCATCAAAGAGATCGAGGTCGGAATAATGAAATCGAGGTTGTCTGACATTGGCTCTCTTTAAAGCTGTATCGATCTTAATAGTTTTTTTTTCGAAATAAGAAATTTAATATTAATATCGAACTGATGCAGGTATAAAGACGGTTTCTCATGAAATTTTGTATTTTGTTTTTTTTTTTATTCTTAAATACTTTCCTCTCAATTGTACAATTATTGCCCAAAAATGTGTTGACATTCGTTATTTCACCATGACCTAAATAGTTTATATCTTCCTTTCAAAGTTTCTATAATAATTTAACTTAATTTATATGCATACTATTCAAAAGAACCAAGCAGGTGTAAAAAATTTGATGTGAAAAAGAATAAATTTAAATATGAAAAAGCTTAATTTATTAAATTAAATATTTAAACTATGCAAATGTTATAATCAAAATATAATAACAATTTTGATTGAGTGCTGCTGTGTAAAATGTTTAATGTTGTTTATGGCCGACAAAACAAACGAAATACTCCCATTTGGCTACTAAATACTAACTGAAAAAGGTAATAAAACGTGATTTTGTGAATCATAACAATCAAAGTAGATATTAATAAATAATATTAAAAAAATAAAAAACTTGAACACAACGACCTTGTCAAATTAACTCTTAACAATAGTTGATGAGACGCTGAATAAAATATTTACGCATAATAAAAATCAAGCTCAAAATAAAAGCAAATTTTGTCCGATTGTTACTGTTTGGAATTTTAACATTATGGGGGAATTTTGTGCAAAACATTTTATGCAAAATTAAATAATTTATTAAATGTTTTTATTTTTTTGTTAACTATTTAATTATGCAATATTTTTTTGTGAGATCTTTTTTGTCTTCAGCTTCTGCACCAGCTTCTTCAAAGAGCATTCAAATTAAAGCACTTTTGATTTCTTTTGTCAACTGGTTTGCTATAGTTACTACTAAATATTACTACTTTTGTTCAACTTAACTACTACATACTTACTACCTTCATACACACAGCAAGTGGGACTTAAAATTTTTTTTTTTTGTTTTGTTTGATTTTTGTAGGTAAAGACCTGCATATTTTTTCTTGTTTGTTTTGTGTGGTTTTTATTCAACTAAGTAGTTCACACCTTTCAAATTTTATGACACTCCGCTTGCCTGACCAAGTTAGAAAGAGAAAAAGAAAGGTGTGCTCTTCTACCGCAATTTAACGTTTGAATTTCTTAATTAAAGTTATTACCTTTAAAATTAAAGTGGTTATTATAATGGTAGGTATTTTGTTAGTTAAACTGTTAATGACACAACCTTTTTTTTCTGGTTTTTTGGTTTTGGTTTTGTTGTTTTGGTCATTTTGTTGGGAGTTGTTAATTTTTACTAGGTTCTTAGTTTTTTTTTGAATTTTTAATGCTGGCGCTTCTTCTGCCATTACTGTTTCTTCTACTTCCTTCACACTTTTTAATTTTTTATATTATCTATTGTTTTTGTTTTCTTAGCCTTTCTCACTCACTTTTTTAACTTTTTTATGTAGTTATCAGCTCAGTTTACTTTAACCCATTTTTCTTTACGTTTTTTTTTTCTACACTTGCTATTAAGTTCTTGGCGTGCTGTCATTAAGTAGTTTGTTTTTTTGTTTTTTTTATGTATACATAAGTTAACCATGCGTTAAGTGTTTAAAAGGTCTTCTAATTTTTTTTATTTTTTTTTATTATAGTTAACTTAATTTATTTTACATTTTGTTTTACACATGAAAAGGTTCTTAAGGTTTTTAACACAAGTTTGTTTCACTAGTTTGCTTCTTGACCTCTAAATGGTTTTCCTAATTTACTTATATTTCTATCAAGAATTTCTACTTTTGTTAAGAATTTCTTAGCTCTCTTATTGTTCTAACTTTAATGAAACAGGTTCACCTTTAAGCTATAGTTACTGAAATGTATATAATAAGTATTGATGACCTGCTTTAGTTTCTTAAATAAGTATTCCTAGTAAACAATAGTAGTACTAATGAGTTCTGAGTTAAGTTGTTAGTTATTAATCCCTAAAGATGAGATAATAAGAAAGTTTAGCTTGAGGCAGCAACTTTTCAATGAGAACTAATTATAGATGCTTATGTAAAATAGGTGCGGCTTGAAATTATAGTTAATAGTTAAATTTCAGATAGCTGTAAGCTAAAAAAAAAAGAACGGCAATCTTAATGTGAAATAATATTGCTTAAATCCATGCCAGATTGTTCCTACCTGCACCACAAATATTTCGCGTAGTTGATTTAAAATAATTTTCAATTTAAGGGAAGCTCTCTAGTGTAGACAGATGTACGTTGAAATACCTCACGATTCCTCATCAAAGTCCCTAACAATTGTTCTTAAGCTATTGAAATTTTAAAATGTTTCTGAGAATTTGTGTACCGAAATATTTGCTTTAATTTAGCTATAAGGAACCATAACCAGCTGATCCAAAGATCGCAGAACCAGGAATTTTTTTCGTACCATCATTTTTTTCTTTTGATTGAAAATTCATCGGTTTCAACCTTAAAACACCTTTTTGGATCCGCTAATGAGCCAGAGCGATATGTGTCACATATGTAGCGTGTCGGAAGGAACAATAGTGCAACTTTGAAGACCTTATAAGGACTCAACTTCATTACTTAGGAAATTTCAGCCTACAGCAGCACGACATAGCATAAAGTTCTCTTGAACAGATAATCAGTTTCGTCATGAACTCATAAGGGAATTATAAAAGAAATTCTTTCCTATGGAAATGCCACCATAGGACTTTATGTAACTGAGCCCAGTGATTTGAGAACATCATGCCCACTTCCTTCATTTATCTTATCTAACTACTATAAATATTCCAGTCACCATAGTCGATGTTCCAGAACTAAAAGTATTTTTTAAATGGAATGTAAACACGTAACCTCCCATTTCGCTCCCTCCCTTATCCGCAATCTCTGAGTCCGTTATCTTCTCCATCATCAAACTAATATCGACATTAGAAGTTTCATTCATAAATGTTTGAAATAACCGTACCCAGTGCAGACGCACAACGATGGAAATTATGGGCCCAAAGTTCAGCCTCGCTTACCCACAATATTATTGGATCAATACTAATACTGAGTAATGTGTAGAGGTTGTATACCACAATAGAGCTTGGCGTAATCATTCTGGAATCCAAGTTAGAGTAAAGACAGTGATTCTGCTGACCTAACCTGCTAGTGAAAGTATAGTAGACCCACCTTGCCTATGTCGAGCACTGCCTGTGATATACTGATCTGATCTAAAGTCAGCGGGTAGTTAGACTAAAATTTGCTAACTCAAAGATCCCCCATGCAAATCTCTTATAAAATGTTTACCATACAAAGAACTTTTTACACACATGTTAAACCTTCAACTCGCACAAAATTTATTTGAAATCAGTTCACCCAAAAAAAATAACGAAAATAACTAGTGAATTTTTTACGATCGCACAAAAACACACAAGTGGCGGCCTCATAAATTTGGCGAGTTTTATGACCATTTTTATGGTAATTCTTATTTTTATTATATCTTATTTCATTATTAATTTTTTGATACAATTAACTGTCGTTGTTGTTTGAAGCAAGTATGTAGTAGTAATTAACACTATGTAATTTAAAACTCTCCCTCGCAAGCGCCCTTGGTAGCTTCCTTAATTAAGTTAAATAATAAATATATGTAGATATGTGGCGGAGTATCATGTGCACGCGTTCAACATTCAGTGCTCAACACCAATTTGGTCATGGATGTCAAGTTCAGGGTTAAATAAAAAGCAAAAGAAGAAGCAGAAGAGTTAAGATGATCACAGCGTAAGCTGCGATGGGAAATATAATTCAAAAAAAAAATGCTAAATATGGAAATTATACGTCACATTTATCATCAAGTGGCTAGTGTTAGTTGGGTGCTATAGAAAAGTGTAGAGCAAGGGAGGAAGATAGGAAGGCAGGGAATAGTAGTAGAAGAAAAAAAAATCATCTCAAGGTTAAAGACACATCAAAGTCAAGTTGAAGATGAAGTTGAAGTTGAAGTTACTGTGTATATAAGTGAATGCATTATAAAATTAATTAAGCAGAAATTAATTTGCACTTTGCAGTAGATGAAGAGTTTTAATTTTTTTTTTTTTTTTAAATGAAAAATGATGATGAACCCACTAACCAGCAGCGGAGATTTAATATAAATACATATCTACAGGATAAGTGGCAATGCATTGAATAAATGAAGGTATAGGTAGAAGAGTGATGGACAGACGAACTAATGAAACAACAAACAGTCAAGTAGAGATTGATGGTGGAGCAAAGGCAGATAAGCTGACAGATAGACAGACAGCCAGAAAAGTAAAAAGACAGTGAGCCACAAACCGATTTTGTTTTTTCTTTTTTTTTAATTTAAACTCTTGACTTTGAGCTGCAACTCGAAATCGAACTTACTATAGTATAATTGACATTTTATGCTATTGTGTTAATTGGTATTTTTGTTATTAATGCATAAAATGCAAATTTAATTATTGAATATTAAAACGACAACGACATCATCATTGATTATTCCACAACTCAACTTTATTGCAAAAATATAAACAAAAATTAAAAAGAAACTGCAAAACAAAAAACAATAAATGATTAATTTATTTGCGGTTACGCAAGTACATATCTCCTCATACTCAATATTTTAATAACAGTTATTATAATATTTACTTTATGTAAACACAAATAACTACATACATATATATGTACTTACATATTGTCATCAGTATTTGGAAAGGCACTAAATGACATTTTCGTTGTTTTTTTTTACAGGGGAAACAAAAAAACTTTCTAAAACGAAAAAAAACTTATTTTTTTAAATCCAGGCATGGTACAACGGTACCAACAAATTCAACTCTAAAACAAAATTTAAACAATTTCTAATTTTTTAAGAAAATTATCTCACTTTTTTGCTTATCTGTGAAAAAAAAAACAAAAATGTCATTTAGCGCCTTTTTTTCTCTTTACATATTAACTTGAACCTTGTGGTCTTATTTGTATACATATCGATTAAAAAATAAACTTAAAATTATTATTTGGATTATGACAGTTCCATTATTCCAACATTATTTTCACAGTATAATTTAACTCTCACTTTTCCTTCCCCCGTCAACCACTTGGCCTTCATCACTCGCTCATCATTTGATTTTGTTTCTCTTTTATTTTTATATTTCTTTGCTGTTGTTGTTGTAATAATATGTAATTTGAGTTTAATGAGTGTTAAAGTTATTAAATAAACAACAATACACTGCAACGTTCTCTTGCTCTCCCTTTCCGTTTAATTTTTCTCTCATATATGGTTGTTTGCGTAGAAACCTAAGGTACCATATTTGCTGCTATTACTGTAATGTGAAACTATTTATTCTCTCTAAAAACTTTTTAACTGTCAAGTTTAAGTTTATTATTTATGTAGATTTATTTATTTACTTTTTTTTTTTTTTTGTTGTAATACAATAAGATTTTGATTGCCGCAAATTATCTTTAAAACCAGAGAGAGGGAGAAAGAGTGAGTACGAGTATATAAAATATGTAATTATTATTTGAAATTGTAATTTATTCTGTCTGTACTTGTAAATTAAATGATTTACTAATGTAATTTTTTTTTTATTTCAATTGTGCTCAAAGCCACTTATGTCATTATCATTTGTAATCTGTGATACATCATCGATATAAATAGAAATTTAGAAACGAAAACACGTTTGAATTCAAACAGAGAACAAGTACGAAAATATAAATTATATTCTATATCAAAAATTATACTTTGTTACATTAAGTTTTCAAATTTAAACCAATGTGTCGTGGTCTTATTGATGACAACGATCGTGATCGAAAAGCTTTTAAACCTCTAGTAGGCAATACCGTCTCCAGACGGGCAACCGCTTGACACAATTTAAAAGATATTTAGAATTTTCGTATGTGTATTCATGCCGCTCAATCGATAGATGAATACAGGAGCGTTGCGTAGCTTCAGTACACTGTGCGTGGTTTCGTTTTGGTTTTATCACCAGTTGAAAATAAGATATTTCGAGTAATTAACGAAAAAAAATTATTTTGTGGTCACCATAGCCTAGTGTTTAGTGTGTTGGACTGCTACGCAGAGGTGCCCGGGTTCATATCTCGGTACGCTCACAAAAAATCAAAAAAATAGAAAATAAAAATTTTTCTACACAGGATCACCTCTTGGCTGGCAATGGCAAACTTCCAAGACTAAAAAAATTCCTATGAAAAGCAATTCCATTCCATTCGTGTATAAATATAACTCACACAACATGAATGGATGCGAAAAGCTCGGACTTGGCCCTCCTTGGGCTGTTGTGCCATAATAGTAGTAGTAGTAGATATTAAAATTATTTGCGATAATTTGAATTATTAATAGAAAATATTTATAGTTGTTTTTTTGGAGCTAAAAAAGTATTAGGAAGTAGGGAATTAATTATATTTTACATTTATGCATTTTGAATCCATAATAATTTTTTACTTTTCGAACTTTCGGGACTACAAGCTTTTTAATGGATCACCTATTTTCTCATCTCGAGCAAAAATAATGACTCCAATTCGATTTTCGACTTTATTTCCGAGTTTTATACATTAAAGTCAACCAATCCTACTAGAGGGTTAAGCTTACTAATGAGATACCTTACTTACTAAGCTTACTAATGAGAAGCGAAAATTTTTGATTACTCGGCATTTGTAATTAACTCATACTTTCATCTATATACTTAGTATTCATTAATACTATTAACATGCTTATAATATTTATTAATGCATTTATCATCTTGATGAAAGTGTGCACCAATACAATGAATCATGATGTTGATCATATTAATGAAGAAGGTTGTATTTGGCCATTAATTTATGTTCATTTCAATCACGCTTATGCATCCAACTTTTCAAGTTCCTCCATACCAAAAAAACCGCAACAGCAATATTTAAATCAATAAATAGAAGAAAAAACCGTTCTTTCTCCAATTAACTTCCAAACTAATAACTGTATTTAAGTGCACTATACACGAAACTAATAGAAAAGTTAGCAAAAAAAAAAAAAACAAAAGAACATAAAAAACAACAACAGAGAATTAAGTAAACCTGTCCACTTGCCCATGACTAATGAATGAATGAATAAATGAACAACAATTTCTTCAAGCTGCAGTAAAGAATTAGTAAATCTCTGATGATCGCTCGCGATCTAAAAGAAAAACGTCAATTAATTTGTGTTTGTAAAGCAGAAAAAACTGCAGCACCAGCAGCAGCAGTAGCTATTATTAAACGGTAGCAACAAATAGTTGCTGTTATTGGTGTTTCTGCTGCTGTTGCTGAAAGTGATCATTTATTATAAATATTTAACTAAACAGCACAGCAATATCATCAATGAAACCAGCTGAATTTCCAACTCTCGTGAGTGGAGAGTTGAGTCTGCCCAACACATTTTAGTACCTCTCAATGAAAGATAATAATGTAAAAAGCAAAAACAAAGAAGCTGAAGAAGCAGCAAAAGAATTTCTAAATTGCTTTCATGTGTGGAGAAAAAAGAAGAAGAAGAAGCAACTGTGTATTGGTGTTGCCAACTACATACTACTTAGTTCATACATTTACGCAATAAGGAAGAAGTTAAAAAAATTATATTTAATCATATATTATCGATAAGAATAATTGAAACGATTTTTGTATAAAAATTTGTTTGCTGTTTATGCGAAAAATCAATAAGCTCAAGAGGAGAAGAGCAAAAAAAAGAGATAGGGGAAAAAAAAGCAATAGCCAAGGCAGCAGTAGAAAACCACAACAACAACTATCACTACTAAGCAATGAGCAACATTTGAATTTCTTGATCTTCTGTTGGCCAAGGTACTTTACAATAACAAGAAAGAGTGTGGGGGCCAAAAACGACAACAACAACAACAACAACAACAGCAACAAAATTTTGAAGGCTTTTTGTCTTTTTTTTTGGGCTTGGGGGGGCACGATTAAATGCGATTATTATCGTCACATGAATGCACGACGACGACAATAACAACAAAGACAACGACATCGACAACCACGACAGCGACAATTTCCGTGAAAAATAGTTTTGAACTTGAAATTTCCCACGTGAGCTTAATGCAACTCAGCTGTGCAGCACAGTGTTGCATGTCATGTGTGCTGGCGGTGATTCTTGTTTGCTTTCTGTCGTTTTCGTTTCTTAACGGTTTAAGTACTCGTACCTATTCACATTTTTTCTTTTTTTAGTAAAACAAAGAAATACCATATACAAAATGTGGGATAAAATATGGTGATACCTCTTTCGGTCTTTTGTTGGCTTTTTGAAAGTTCAGATTAATTGGACAGATTTGCTGCCCATGCATGTAAGTTTAATGCTCTTTTTTTTGTATGTTTGCATACATATGTGGAAAAGGAGAAAGGATGCAAGAAAGTACCTTCATATTATTCTAATGAACATTGATTTTGATTGTGAAAAGTAGATTCTGAGAAATGGAAAGGATCAGTTTGCATATATGTATGTATAAAAAGTTGATCATTGTTTATATTTAGGTACAAAGAAAGCCTGGAAAAAGAATAAAATAAAACGAGCGAGGCTAGGAATTGAATCGGAACTTGGCACTCATGCAATCAGAAAGTTGTTTATATCTCTGTGCAGACAATGAAAATTTTACTCTTTTATAGTTTTATTATTAGGTTTGCTCCCAATATTTAAAGAAAAAATTTAAACAGAAAACTTTAACTTTTTTTAATCTATGTATGTATGTATATAAATTCATTAGCGTGCCTACAAAATTTCTCTTTGCTTCTCTTTCACACACATTCACATTGTTTAAATTCTTCGCGTTTTTATTTTTTAATTTTTTTATTGTATCATTTTCATTCATATATCCATATCCGATATATTACCAACACGCAAGTGCAATTATCTTTAAACCAACCCCAGTAACACCAACAACAATCGCGAAACTATTCAAATAATATTCAAATTACAGTTGTACTTTATTATTATATTTATTTGCCCTTGGCGGTTGACATAGTATCCTAAAAACCACACAAAACAAAATGCAAATAATATACACAAAAGCAATAAAAGAGATGCGCCAAAACAAAAAGTATTTGCGAAAAAAAAAACAAAAAAATGCAATAATTCTAATGTGTAGCAAACACGCAAGCCAAAAGTTTCAGCATGGAAATATGTGCAGAGGTGCAGAGATTTATTAGCAATTTATGTGAAATATAAACTAAAACCAATAAAAATTGTTTAGATATGATTTAAAAGAAATTTAAGTTGTCATAAATGATTCCGAAGGGGATATGTGAGTTTAAAGTTATGGAACTTTTAAAATAAATAATAAATTAGATTTAAGTTAGGTTGCTTGGAGTGATACGACCCGCGCTCATTCAAGTTTTTACTCAGATCTTAAAGAGAGAGTTGAATTACAGCTTGAGTTTTGAGAGCACACAGATCAAGTTACTCTCTCGGCAGGTGATTGGCCATATGGTCCATACACATTAACAACAGCAGCTACACGACTACGAAATTCTTTTTACAAACACTAAAAGCGGATTCACCAACCGAGTGACGCACTCTCTTTTCGTCTCTTTTTATGCTCAAAATTTAAGAGAGTGAAAAACTTAATTTAAAAACAAAAACGATGAATCCATCTTAACTCAAATTTGAAAAAAAAAATTATGATAAAACATGCTCAGATCACATCAAAAAAAAAAAGAGCAATTGAAAATCTCCAAATCAAAACAAAAGCGTGTGCCAAATGTATTTCTAATTTACCCAACACTGATTTTATTATTCAATAAAAATAATAATTTGATTTTATGCGATAAACTTGTAAATAAAATTGTACGAAAACAACTTTAGAAAATATGTAAAAAATTTGAAATATGAAGACAAAGGTGTGTGTGCCAAAATGTACTCGATTAGTTGCACCTATGTATTTTGCTGTCATTTGGCAACACTGGTTTTTCGTTGATAATCAAAAATAAATCAAGTTTACAAAAAACAGCTACAATATTATGTTGTTGTTGTTGTTGTTGTTGTTATGTACTGATGCTCAGATGCTGATAAATAAATATGTTAGATGCTTGTAGAATTATTGCATTATTGCAACAGCAACCAAAAAGTAAAACTACAGAAAACTAATGTTGTTTCTGCCATTTGCCATTGTTGGTAATGAACTGAATAGAGTTATTGCCAACTGGCAGTCGCAACAGCAGCTCATTTACCAAAATAATCATTTAATAATGTAAATAGCAAACAAGTTTGTTTAAACAAAAAAGCGAAAATAAAATCGTCAAGAGTCAAAGAAAATCTATTGTAAAATTAAAAGCAATATGCAAAAGTTACTAACCAGAAACTAAAAATATTGTAGGCAGCAACTAGATCATTGGCTACTATAGCAGCCAGCAGCAGTCAGCAGTTGAAACTACTGTTTGCTGCTGCCCGCATTTGTGCAAAAGTTTTGTTTAAAAGCTATGTGTATATTTTTTGCCATTTGTTTTTAAAGATTTTTAACTTTTGATTAGTAGCAATTAGCAATCGTCGTCATTGCAATGGCACAGCAACTACAATAGTTATTGCTGTTGTTAGTTAGTTAGTTTGTTGGTTTGTTTGTTTGTTTGTTATTAAACAAAACTCGATTAGTAATAAGACAACGACAGCAGCAGTAAATTTACGATTTCAAGTTTTCGGCAAATTTTTTTTTTTTTTTTTGCATTTTAACTGCAAAACTAAAGTTTGAGTGCTGCACTCCGAAATGCAAATGAAGATATACAAATACAACCAGCGTGCACTAATCGAGTTAGAGAAAGATTAACCCAAATATGTTTCGTATTTTAAGCTTAAAAAAAGTTTTTCTTTTTAATATTTTTAATAGCCTTCAAGTATTACAAGTACAGTTATTTATTATTGCGAATTAAAAGAGTAAGTGCAAAAAATGTATCAATTCCTTTTTAATTTTCAAAAAGTTTCTACTTGAAAAACTGAAATTTTGGAATTTTTCACTTGTTTATAACAAAAAGATACAATGTTAATTAATAAATTCAGTGACATTGAGTAAAACATTCAAAAACTTTTAATTTCAATTCGGATATTTTAATGTTTTGGTGTTTTTTTTTGTTTTGCTAATTTTAAATAAATTCAGAATTAATTTAAAGCTTGAGAATTGATGAAAAATTATTTAAAACTCTATTGATCTTAATTTAATATTTTTCAAAATTTATTTAAGATTTGATTAAAATTTATGAAATATTGGTTTAGATTTGATTTAAAAATTGACATTGAAATTGATTTAAATTACATGAAAATTGTAAATTAATTAAAAGAGGAAAATACAGATACAGATAAATTCAGATTTAACATATATACATAAAATTACATAAAAAAATCAGGGACCCTAACGGTTATGCGTTTTATAGTAAAAGTCAAATATTAAAAGTTATTTTGTGACTTTCATCGTGATTGGCTAAATAAAACGGTAAATTGTTGCCTTTTTTTATATTTGGCAAGAAATAATAGTTATATTCGATTTTTATTTTTTCGTGCAAAAAAAACCGTTATGTTGTGACTTTTATTTTGTTGGCCAAATATGGCTTTTATTTTTTTGGACAAAAATAAATGGTCAACCCTATTTGCAAGCGCGAACGGCTTGAGCAATTAAAAAAAAAGTGATGCCATTCGATTCAGCTCACCCGTCCGCATATTATAGGTAGAAAAAGAAAATTTTAATTTTTAAATTCCGAAACATCTGCTGCAATGACCAAAGTGGGTATAAAAGTAGATAGGCTTTGGGGTATGGAATATTAAAGTAAAGGGGATCCAAAAAATTCTTTTCGTGTACTTTTTGAAAATGTATTGTACTTTGTATGGCCGATGCCTAGATTCGAAGTTATTGCCAATTTTGTACTTCAGTTCGTATCCATATATTTACATATGGGCAAAGGTCATAAAATGGAATGAAGCGGATCCCTATACCGTTGAAAAGGTCTCAACAAGTACCGAGTTCGGTGTTTCATTAATTAGTTATATTTGTCCAAAAAAAAATAAAAGTCATAAATTAGCTAGTTCATTTTGGCCAACAAAATAAAGTCATAAAATAACTGTTTTTTTATTTTTTTTGCCCGACAAAATAAAAGTCAAATATAATTATTATTTCTCAATAATTTACCGTTTTTTTTTTTAGCTTATTACGATAAAAGTCATGAATTGAAAAGTCATACAATATTTGTGGAATTTAGTCCGTGAGGATCACATCCGTACACTTGAAGATCCCCTACGGCTATTTTTTGTGGATGACTTTTTGAATTGAAAAATGGAAAATAACAGTTATTTTCGGTCCCTGAAAAAATTACTCCTTGTTTTTGGTTCAAAACCAACTTCATGGATAATATTTTTTATTGGAAAGTATACACAGAAAAAAATGTTTTTTCGGGTCTAAAGGTCAGACTATGCTTACTATGTATTTTTGGGATCGCTAAATCCGAATTCAAGGTCCAAAAAACCCCAGCGCGTCAAGGCTCTGATATAACCTCAAAAAACCTCAATAAATTTTTTTCGAGCTCGGGGGTCAGACCATTTATTATTATAATTTTTTTAGGTCACTGAATCCGAATACGAGGCCTAAAAAACCTCAGCAGGTACGTTTTTCGATATAACCTGTAAAATACCTCGTTATCTAAGCTAAGTTGAAAACCTGACACGCTGGGATTTTTTTGACTTCGGATACGGATTCAACGACCCCAAAAACACATAGTAACATGGTCTGGCTCCCAGGTTCGAAAATATATTTTTTTGTGTGGCTGTGTTATCCAAAAAAATCCAATTTAAAATCACAAAAGTACAAAGTACAAATTTACTCATATTTAAATAGAAATTTTATTTTTAATTTATTACTAAAGCAAACATTTTAAACAAAATTTATAATGACTTAATCAGAATGAGTGAAAACCTCAAAATATATATATTTTTTTTACTTATTGTTAAATGATTTAAAAGTTTTCAGTTGAAATCCGTAATCGCAGATTCAATGATATAAATCACTAACATTTTCCCATTAATCATTTAATTAATAAATTTGTTACTGCAAAAGCAAATCGCAAAGTGTGATTAAACTTTTACTAAAATAAAGTACTTGCTAAAAGCATAAAATATATATAAATTACATAAAAGTAATTGAAAAATATTTAAAAAAAAAATTCCACTTTGAAATAGTTATGCAAAAATAAAAATAAAAAAATATGGCAACAAAAAAATCTTTAGTAAAAAAAATCTGTAGCAAAAAATATATAGTAAAATATGTACATAAAACCCAAAGTCAAAAACATCAAAGGCGCACACACAAAGTAAAAGCCTTAAAATTTGCGTTCCTACTCAAAAGAGCTCCACACAAAAGTAGCAACAGCACAGCCAAACAAAGTAAAGTGTTTACAATTTATTTAAGTTTATAATGGGTTAATTTACCTTCAGAGCAAGAGTGGAGTGTAAACAAGTAAAAAACGAAAACAAAAACAAAAAGAATTTAGCAAAAGATTTTGTTAAATCGTTACAAATAAATCAAGTTAATTAAATTTTCAAATGACTACAAAAGAAAAACAAAAACAATACAACTAAAAGTGTATGCAGTAGCTCCAAAAGCTGAAACTGAAGTCTTTTTAGAAATAAAGTTTGTTTTCTTATTTTAACGTAAAAAAAAATAATAAATAAAGTAAATATTTTTATGGTTATAAAAATTAGAAGATAAGGAGCTTGACTTTCAAAGAAAATGCTATGAGTTCATTAAGGTAATATTAACTATTTAATTAGTGCTTGCAAAGTTTAATACTGGTTGAAAATATTTGTTAGAGAAAGATATAAGAGGCAGCCAACGGTGTTTCAGGATTCTCTATATATTAATGCAATTTAGTAACAGAAGAAAATTCAACTAACAGAATGATAGAAATAAATATTGAACCTTTAGTCGTTACCAACATCTTCATATATATTTTGAGCTGATGTAGTGGCGGTTCTAGGATTTGGGTTTGGGGGGCCGGATTTTACTAAATTAATAGATAAATATCCAACTCACTATCGACCAAAACCCAGACCTAGGCCAAAAACTGGCGTAAAAATTTGATCAAAAAAAAAATTAAAAGATAACTGGAACAAAACTGAGACCAAAATTCAAACTAAAATCGGATAGAAATTTAGGTGGATATTTTGATCAAATTTCAAAATAAAATTCAAATACTTTTTCAGATCGAAGTTCAAACCATGAAAAGAACCAAATTCAGTTCAAAATCTTGACTATGACTTTTTTTATGGATTTATATTGTTAATTGATCTATTTTAAGAAAACAGTTTGAAGGAAATTTTAATTTCCTTTGAGAAAAAATTTAAATGAAACAATTTGATACATCTCTTGGTCGAAACAAAAACCTGAAAAAAATTAAATTAAAATAACAATTGATTTCGATAGTACTTTAAACGAATTTTTAAAATATATATTCATATCACTTTTAGCATCGATATTACTATTAATATCGCCCTGGTGCTGAGTTTTTCATTTTTATGAAAAATTAAATACGTTCTTTAAGTCTGTTATACATTACTTAAAATGTAAATATATCTTTATTTGACCAAAAAGCCAATACGATTTAAATTTCACCGAGATCCGTACACGCTTTCAGGTACCGGGCAACAACCGATGAAAAAAAAAAACAATGTTCAGACCACGAATCGGCCCAAAATTTCAACAAAAATAGACCAAAATAAGATCAAACACCAAATACCGAACGAAACTAACCCAAAACTCAGACCAAAAACTTGTAATACCAAAAACTGGGAATATCTGATAAATATTTATATCAACAAATTTTAACTTAAATAAAAACCAGACCAAAATTCCAGACGAATTCAGATCAACTTTTAAAACAGAATTCAGACCGAAATTCAGATCAAAATAGTATCAAAATCAAGCCAATTCACACGAAAATATTAACCACAACTCAAACTAAGAGTTAGTTTAAAACTGAGGCTAAAAAGATGCCAAATATAAATTAAAAGCAAACAAAAATTTAGACCAGAAATCAGATCAAAATCAAAATTTAGACCAAACATTGATTAAAACTCAAACCAAATTCAGAATCAAATTCAAACTAAAATAAAACAAAATTCTGACTTACAATCAAACCAGAATTTAGATCAAAAACGGACAAAAACGGAAAAGTTAAACCAATATCAGACTAAAATTCAGTACAAAATTCAATCCAAAAACTTGACCATTATCAAGCTTTCTGAAAGTAAGACATTTATAAGCTGGCGTTGAAATTGTAGATTTAATGTAATCTGAATATATTTAATAACCAGTTGCATGCCCGGCAAGGCGGCTAATCATAATTGATTCAAATATCCGACCTCATTTCAATATATATAATAAATTAATATTATTAAAATAAAATATAATATAAAATAATAATTAAATCTTAAAGTTTTTCGTTTGTTGAAAGTCTATACTTTTTACTGCTAATGGCTTTTTTTTTGGAAAAATCTAAATATTTTTGATTTCTCAAAAATTACCCTTTACTATAAGATTGTCGGGTTCTGGGGGGGCGTGCTTCAGCCTCTATAGCCCTCCCCCTGAATACGCTACTGAGCTGATGTGACGTCAGGTTATGTCTCAGGGTAACATAATTTGATACAATTTATTTTCATCTTAGATAAATTATCTTCTTTCAAGCAAAACCCATTTAAAAGAATTTGGATCCGTAGTTTGCGAGATTCTCCCAAACAAAAAAATTTTTAACAGCTTCCTCATTCCAAACTTAACTTTTAGAGAACGTGTGACACACATAAATGTGTCATGTAATCATAGAAATATGAATTTTCAAGCAGATAACTTTAGAAAAACTAAAAAAAATAATCAAGCAAAAATCTTGCATGCAATCAGAGTGTGAGCAAAATTAAAAGGAATTCATATATAATTAAATTGAAATTGAAGCGCGGCAAAGAATTAAGAAAGTTTCAATGTAGAAAAAACTAAAACGAAGAAATCTGCAAACGGCAAGGCATTTTTCTTATAGCACTTTTCTTTACAAAAAAAAAAAAAAAAAATAAATAAAAAACACAAAAAGAAGTAAATACGTATGAAATTATTAAAATAAATATGTGAGAGGAAGAAGAAGCTATGAACACGGACATGTGAAGAAGATTACTAAGAAAAGTGTTTTAAATGGAAAGAAAAATTAAAATTAATGATTGAGTTTCACATGTGAGCCAAAAAAAAAAAAAAAACAGAAGAAGCAGAATAACTTAGCTAAAGAATAAGCACAACAACAACACCACAGAATATAAACACAGCTACAAGATAAAATGAACGAAATGACGCTGAGGAATTCATTTGTGAAGCAAAAGCGCTCAGTGAAGAAGATAAATGCTTCTTCCATTTTTTGTGTTTTTTTGTTTTTTTGTTTTTTGTGAAAGAAAAACAATAGAAATTTTCAAGCCAAATTAAATGCAAGAGAGAAAAAAAAAGTAAACAGCTTCTAATGAAAGATATATATGAATGTGGCAGCGTAAAAAAGTATCTCAAGCTTATTGTAAATAGATATGCGCAAAAGTAATTGCAAAGCGCAAACGCGAAGAATGCACGCGCTTAATTATGCGCATTAGAAGAAGCAGAAGCCAAGCACAAGCAAGAACGAAATGCATCCACAAGACACTAATGTATGTATGTTTGTATGTATGTAGTGGTATCTGTTGGGTTAGCAGGTGAGCGACTGCTGCTGCTGCTGCTGATGATGCAGATTCTGCTGTTGTTGCTGCTGTCAAAACAACAGATGTACACTACTGCTGCTGCCAGTAGCAATAGGGAAAACACAAAATAATTTTGTAGGTAAATGTAAATTCAGTAGAAAGAAAAGAAACAGCATTTTCTGCACATATTGCGGTACATTTTCCTGAGAGCTAGTCGAAACTTTTTAGAGCAAATGAAAAGCACCAAATGAAAACTTTGTTAGCGTCACTCTTCTCTTCTTTGCTCACTCACTGACTGACTTCAATGCAAATTAACTCGCTTAAAGTCAGATTGACGACGAATCTGCGTAATTAGACTATGAGGAGATGTTGCACATTTGTATACAGCAAAAGAAGCAGAAATGTTTTTTTGCTTTTCGAACTCATGTATGTGCATGTAATTATTTTTGATTGCAAGACATTGAAGCGGAAGTGAAGAATTCTAACAACTAACAAATAATCTAGCAGATAATCTTGTTTTTTTTCACATATTTAACTAGTAGTTATGCAGCTTCTCTTCTTCAAGTTAATAGAATAATAAAAAAAAATTGTTTTTGCTCTGACATAATTTTAACATTGTGGCGAAAAAAAAACATTGAATAAATTTAGCACAAGTGGCAAGTATTAATTTTAATGAATATAATTAATAGAAAATTATTTTTCCTCTTTTTTCTGTTTTTTTTTTGTTTGGCATAAAGTTTCATTTTGAGATTTGTGAATAGTTATGTAGAAAAGCTCGGCTTTCGGCCCTCCAGGGGCTGTTGTGTCATAATAGTAGATTTAGTATGTAGAAAATTTAAGCAAACTAAAGTACGCCATCTAGTGACAAGCAATTCATTTTTTGGAACTTCAGCATTCAAAAAATTTTTTAATATAACTTTAGGCGTTGATTACAAATCCGCAGTCCGTTCTTCACTATCAGGTCTGTTTATTTTTTTTTGGATATATGATTGAGCCATTTTTGCATTTTTTAACCATAAATTATAATTTTATTTGAAAAAATTCCTAACACCCGAAATGAAGTACAGTGGAACTGTGCATCGTTTGTAATGTTTTGGGTCCGTCTCATGTAACAGAGGCAAACAATAAACGCTGGGCATACCTTCATCCCGAAAACCTTTGCAATTTTTCTCAATACCCTGTAAATTATGCTGTAGCTGCTCTCCTTGCTCGTCGCTAGTATCGCCAACGTATGTCGTATGAAAAATTCTTGGGAGTTTTAAAACTTTTTCTCAGACATATTCATTAAGCATAAATTAATGTAATGCAGCTCTGCGACCATCTAGTAACGAATTATTGAAGATTTTAAATACAAACAAAAATTAATGCAATATTGGTCACCATTTTATGAAAAGCTCTTGAGAATTTTGAATATGTTTGAGGATCAAGGAAGCAATATAAAGTCGAAAACTGAAAACGGCTAACCTAAAAATGTTGTAAATTCAGTAAGCCTGAACAAAAAATCAAAGATATGCACTCGGAATGTATGAACTCTTTACCGAAACGATACCTGTTCAACTTCAGCCCATCGTAGTGTAGCGTCCACCTCGGCAAAACTTACACACGGGCCCCTGCCAAGAAAATAAAATCGTGCTAGGCAACTTTAATGCCAAGTCTCTTTGGTCCGATGATCAGAAAATTCAACTTCTTCACAACGAAATAACTGAAAAAAAAATTAATCCACTTCCCTACGACTAAGAAGTTGGCAGTTATTAAGATAAATTTTTAACATTTCAATATCGATAAGGCTACAATACAACTCTGTTTCCTGATTAAAAAAAAAAAACACGAAATCAAATAGCTCATATTGTGGCCGACGAAAGGCTTACTTCGAGGCCCTAGCAACGGCTCGGGCAATTACTTGGTTGCAATTCAGGTCCATAACCACCTCTGCGCACAAAACGCCTACGAATATGTGCACAGAAAAAACAGGAATACTAAAAAGCTGCAAACACAACAGATAGCCGTAGATATGCTGTCGGCAAAGAAACCTGGTTTACGATCAAGGGTATTGCGACACTACTGAAGCAAAAAACAAACGACGTACAGGTCCACCCTGTAAGGATACAGAGAGTGAAGAAAAGAGGAGAAAAGTATATTCACAATTCTCAGGACTTCGTCACTTGATAGCGTTGCTTATTGTCACAGAGTTGGATATTCTATATATGCACAGTTCTTCAGAACTTTCCATATAATTCTACACTACACTAGATGGCAATCTTTATTAGCACAGAGTTGCATTATTGATTTCCTTCCACAACAATTTATATTAGAGTTTTCATTATTACTGAAACTTTTGCAGTTAAATTTATGTGCAAACTTTTCGATTCTGACATTTCTTTTCCATAGAAAATTTTATGAGCTTTTCTTTTATTTAAAATTATACGAAAACTAGTATTTCGGTATTAAATTGTCAATTCTACTTAATACCAAGAAAAAGAAAAAAGGAACAAAAATAGCAGAAAATTTCTTCGGTAAAATGATACAGAAGAAAAAGGAAATTTTTTTTTCCAGGTTAACGCCCAAAAATAGTAGTAGGTATGTATGTATGTATGTTTGAATGTAGTAGTTGTGGTATAATTTTGCAGTGTATAGTGAATGCAGCTGTTGCAATTCAGCAGTAATGGCAAAACAGCAAAGTGAAGGGTTCAAAATCAACTAAACAAATTTTGTGGCTGTGATTGTAATACATATACTTTTTACCTTTTTTTATGTATAGGTATGTAAATTTTTATATACTTACCACTTTTTTTTTTTTTTGCAGATTTTTGCTCCAGTTTTTTTTTTTTTTTTTTGCTACGAAAAGAAATAAATTTTTTCGGTATACACAAAACTTAATAAGCATCATAAACAGAGGCTTACAGCCAAAGAAGAAAAAATTATAAATGTACTCTTAGTTGTATATAAATTTATAGAAAAAAAGGAATAGAAGAAGAATAGTACTAGTGCCTAAGTAACTTTGTTATTATTTACTACTATTTTTTATGAGTGCGTTTCAGTTTTGTTTCTCATTTGTAGGTTATTTACCATCTACACATTTGTCTCTTTGGCTTTTGCTGTATTTTTCAGTTTTTTCAATGGATTATTTGTTTTTGCTGCTGCTGCTGCTGTTGTTGTTGTTACTGTAAATATGAGTAAAAGTGTATTTAGGTTAGTGATTGTTTAAAAATTTATGCCGCACATCTGCATGGGTTGCAAAAAGCGAACTGCATGAGAACTTTTGGTTCATATTTGGTCATAAATGTTAGGCAGGCAGGCGGCAGGCGGCAGGGAGGCAGGCAGTCAGGGTGGCTCAGGCTGCAAGTTTAAGAAAATGCATTTTAAGTGCATTTTTACTACTACTACTATTTACTGCACTCTTATTTACTACTCAGCCCCAGTTGACATACATACGTCTGTGTGTGGCATGTGAATTACATTTCAATTTTATATATATTCATTTTCTCTCTCTCTCTCTCTCACACACAACAAACAGACAAACCAAACACTCTTCTTCATTTCACTTCCACAAATTTAATTACATTGAAATAATCAATTTTTAATACATGCAAATGAAAAAAGAAAAACAAAATTTTATACCATATGTTATAAAATTTTCTTAGAAATTTTCATAAGATTTCTTTGTTACTTTCTTTTCGTCTTCAAAAGAATGTGCTTGAAAAAAAAAAAAAACAAAAAATAAGTAGAAAAAAAGTAAGTAATTTTTTACTAATTGCTCATTGCACATGACGCTAATTTTATTGCGTGTGAAGTTGAAAAACTTTATGAATGATATGAGCTAAATTGATGAGCATGAGGAACTCAGCCACCACAATGGAGCATCGTCATCTCTATCATCAACAAGAAAGTTGAGTGAAAGGTGTGATTGCAAAATGGAAAACTTAAAGAAAATGTAAAACGCTGACGTGAGTGAGCTAGTGAACGAGCTCTGTAATAAATAGTTTAACAAAAGAATTCACGAATAGTTGTATGCTAGGGTGTATCTGAAAAAAAATTTTTTTTTCTAAATTTAAAACTCAAGTCGTTGTTGTCTTTATAGACCCATAGACCTATATATACCATGGATCAATTAAAAGAAATTAAGGTCTTCCGCAAGAGACCTAAAGTTTATAATTTTCTTAAAAAATGTTTTTCATCAGTTTTTACATAAAATACGAGAGACCCTAATGCTGAGCTATATTTTATTTCTTTCATTTAATTTCGCAAAATTTTAATGTTTTTAAGAAAACTGTAAATTTTTTTTGAAATTTTGAATTTCCAAAAACAAATTTTCGATACACCCTAATGAATATGTCAAGATAGACACAAATACGAGCTTATACTGGTAGAGTAAGAATTTGTGTCATGTCATTGTGTCTTTTGAAAAATTAACATTGCACTGAGAAAATTGCATATTAAAACAAATTTATCATGTCAAAAGTTTTTAAATAAAATTAAGGAAATATATTTGAAATTTGGTTAAACTTTTCGGAACAGATGTGATAGCTGATTCCAGTAAAAGTTTAATAATCATACATAAAAATAATGAAATAAACATGTACGGAGTCAGTGAGGCCATGAAATATAGGGGGAAAACCCTAAGATAATGTAGCTAGATATACGAAGCTAAACCAACTAGCACACCTTTGTCACAAAACAGACAGATCTTACGTCGGACTCAGCAGTGTCAAAATATGATGTTGGTAATTAAATTTGATATCTTCTCTCCGCAAAATATCCTCATCATTCGAAGTTTGATTCATTATTTTATAAATAAAAGTTCTGAAAGAAAAATTTTGGGAATTCAATCCAATTTCGATTTAGAAATACTTTTTATTTTTTTATTTGAAAAAAATGTTTGGAATTGAAAGAAAATTTAAATTTTATTTCAAAATCTCCGCTTTCTTGGATCCGGAACGAAGTTATGTATTTGATTGATCTCTCTGTCTTGTCCTATAAAATTGAACCGGTAAGATCCGCCAAAGTGATGACCGATACATATGATGGACCCTACGACACGGAGACAAGTTACCGAATTAAGCAATCAGGTTTCTTCGGTTTGACGGTTAGGCTTTGACACAGAATGAGCACAAAGTTTGTTTGATAGAAGAGAATATCATGAGTTTGGCTGAATGAACTGCCAATGTACGCCTCTTTTCTGCCTGTGAACGTACCTCAAAGTCAATGAACTTCAATGAGAATGACATAAGAAATCAGAGTGCTAAATAGAAGTCTTCAATAAAGCTCTTAAATGAAGTCAAAAGTTCAACAAGCTTCTACGTGGAAGTCAGAAGAAAAAGTATTAGTCTTCAATGCAGTCCTTAGGTGAATTCTTCGGTACTGTTTGAACTACAAAGCATTCTAAGATTCATTGTTGATTGATCTCAAATTCATTATTTCCGTTTTCCGTAAGACTACCCATTTTGAACTACTTAAAGAGCGTTTCACTTATAACGAACCTGCTTAAACGAATCTAGGTCCCCTTTAAATTAATAGGGAATAAAGAAAATTGTAAAAAGTCGGTAGAACCTGCGAACCTCGCTTTAAATGAATAATTTTTGCCCATCCCTTGAAGTTTGCTCTAAGTGTAAAGCACTGTAGTTGCTTTCAGCTGATTTGATATTCAAACTTAAGATATTTTCGCAACTTAAAGAAAAATGCTCGCAATAAATTCATCACAATAAATCTATTTGATTAGAAAATCGTTGTCGTACTTTTTTATTTTTGTTCAACTTGATTGATTACACTTTTCTACAAATCGAATTCACATTTCTAGGTCATGTATGAATGTATTATGCAAAAATGATTTGGCAATTTACGAATACAAAAAATATTCATCAATCAAATTATATTTACAAAGGCAAATCCTTTTTTCTAGCAATTGGTAAAATAAATTGCAATAATTATCATTAAATTTATAATCAAAACTGCCGAATGACAATGCGCCGCTACCAGTGATGCCAATGCATAAATTCTGCAACTCTAACCAAACACTTCCACATGCCTCAATGAGGTGTTAAATAATAAGCTAACCTAGAGAAAGAATCGAGGGTGTAGACCAATTCATTTTTAGTATGAATGCTGCTGCTGTTGCCTTTGCTGATAGCCATAATTTTGGGTTTGCCCCCAAATGGTTTTGCTTTCTGCTGGCAGCAAATTTAAGCCTGAACTGAGCGAAGCGACAACTGTGTATTTAATAAATTTCTAAGAAGCTGACAAAAGCAAGCCAAAAAAAAGAAGAAAAACAACTCAAATTACACAGCTGCAGCGAGGAAGAAAATAGAAAAGCAGCACACTTACACTCGCAAATATTAACAATAAATGGCATAAATAAGAAATGTGAAGAAAGAAGAAAACAGAAAGAAAGAAAAAATGTGGGTGTTGAGAGTGTTAGTACTCCAGCAGCAGACGTCAGGAGGAAGGCGGAAGGAGAGACGGGTCGTGTTGCTGGCAGTTGGCATGAGTTATGAGCTTTTGAAACATGCTTGAGCGAATTTTGTTGTAATAGTGGAATTAATTTAGCATTAAGAAGAAAACTTTTTCTCTTTCTTTAGCTTCCTTATTTTTGTAAATTTTTCATCATTTTTTTCTTCCTTGATAACTATTTTCTTTTTTCTGCTTCTTTTTCTTTGCGCTGCACATCAAAAATTATTTCAATTTGTGATTAAGCTCAGTTAAATGACACTGAATGCTACTATGTCTTTCCTTTAGCTTCTTTATTATTATTTTACATAAACATTTGTCAGTTAACTTTTATTTAGCAAAAAGAAAATAAGAGAAACTAAAAGCTGCAATAAAAAGCTAGTGCAAAATATCATAAAATTAATACCATTTCCCAGTCAATCCAAAAGTTTTTGTTATTTAAAATAATTAATAGGAAAAACTGTTGTATCAATAGTACAAATACTGTTAACCTCAATTGAAATACCATTAAATCAAATAGAAAACTATTGAGATTTTTAGACATTCGTATCGAAATGAGTATAATATTAAAAGGTACTTAATTAAATTTAAGTTTTACTTCAGCACTTTTTCCATCATTAGTTTTTAAATTATTCCACTCTTTCTCCTTCGCTATTTTCTGCTGCAGTTTTAATTTTTCATAGCTTGAAGTCTTCGAAATTAATCTCATTTTCAAGCTATCAACTCATTGACAGTATCAAATATTATCTGCTTTGTTATAGCTTCCTATTTTCCTCACAGTTTTTTTTTTATTCGCATACTTCCCTTTCCAGGACACTCCCTCTTTGCATCACACTTCCTTTTTTGCTTACTCTTTTCCTTTTTTTAGTTAACTTTAGTATCACATTTTCTTTCTTCCGGTACATTTTTATACTACGTATTACCTGCCATACTTACTTACTCATTTGCTTCATTCCAGCGCCTTTCCTCACCTCATTTCACCTCACCTGCCATTTCTCATATCTAACCCCATTATAAATTTTAACCTTTTCGGTTTAAAGTTTAAAAGCTACAACAACAGAAACAGAAACATATACTTCCTGTAGCGTGTCTGATAGCTTCTCTTATGTTTTTTCTCTTTTGTGTAGCTTGTTGTTTTTCTTCACTTAATTTTAGCTTAACACTTTTTCTTTATTCACTCCAGCAAATGCAATGCTCTTGAAAAAAGAAATTTTCTGTTTTTATTTTTTTTATTTCGCATGCTTTTTCGATTTTGTAGCGTTGTACTCGCCATGAGATTTTGTTGTTTTTTATTTTTTTTTTTTTTTTCTTGTGCTTTGTTTTTAATAATACATTTAAAAAAATTCTTTATTTTATTCATATTTGTTTTCTGTCTTATAACTTATTAAAGAAATCACTCTTTACTCTTTTATTAAAACTCTTATTTTTTTAACTCTTCTCTTCCCCATTTCCTTTGTAGTACGTTCTTTGAATTGCAATTTGTTAGTACAATTGTTTGTTTGCCTTGCTGTTTTTTATGTTTTTTTTTTGGAATAGAATCTCTCCCGCTGTGCTAAATTGATTGAAAGAAAATCATATTTTCTATATAAATATTTTATTTTATTTTACCTTGATTTAGTGTTTTTAATTTTCTTCATATCTTATTTTTTTTTTGTTTTTGTTTTATTTCAAAAAAAAACCAAAAAAAAAAAAAAACAATAATTCTTCCCATTTCAACTCAATATTTCATTTTAAGTATTTGCACTTCAAGACCAAAGAAGACTAGCTGAACTTCAAAGGGTAAAGAATCTATTTCAAATAATAGTGGAAGATAAAGTTCTGAAGCTTTAGATCAATTTTGTTGTTGTAGTAGTAATTCAAAGAATTAAAAGCCAATAAGAGACTAGCATCACACACTTTACTACTTTTAGCTACGCAACTTCAGAGTGAAAAAAATATGATGCCACTGTAATAATTTTAATTTAATGAAAAAATTCATTAAATTTAATAAACAATTTTTTTTTTGTTTAATTATATATTAATTAATTAATTGATTATGGTCATTAAAAAATAAGTCAGTGATAATCCATTCGTTGAAATTTTTCATTGATGTCAGATTCATGAACCTTTTCATTAATAAGTATTTCATCGATTTTGTAAAAATTGTTGGTTCCGTCTATACACTGGCGGTCACAAAAATCGCACCATCCACCAATTTCAAGAAAATCATTTAAAATTGGAACTAAACCTGATTTTGTTTTAGTGAATGTAATTTTTTTTATTTTCAGGAACAAAATAAACAAAATTGCAAAAGAAACATCATACATACATACAAATTTGATTACTTTTTAATTAAAACAAGAAATTTCACGTTGTTGAGGGTAATAATTAAAAGTATGTAAAAATTCAAATATTTGTTATTTTTGGAAGGTGTAAACTAAGATTTATTTGTTTCATAATAGAGTCATAAGCAAAATTGTTTAGTTTGATGGTGCCCTTCTCTTAGCCTTTGTTATGGCCGTTATCTTGAATGGCATAGAGTCGACAAGCACTTTAAGGATATCATTCGTTATTTTTTTAATACTTAACTTTTTTCAGAACTCCAACAAGGAATTTTTTTATTCTTTGGCATGTTTTGAGCAACTTTCTGTTTTATTATATGACAGATGTGCCTTATCGGACTTAACCACGCGAGCTACCTGGTTATTCCCGCCAGTAAATTCTAACCTCATCGAAAACACTTTGAGTCTGCAAACAAATAAGGATCAATAATCTAACTTTTTTACTATTTCTAAAGTTATCAAACATTAGGCATTAATTACTAACTAAACCTTGCCAATTTGGCGTGATAATATGCCATGAGCGAAAGCGTTCCACAATTGGCTTACAGCAAATGCTCCATAAAACTTTAGCCATATTTTTGGGTGTCCACAGTCCCTTCAGTATAGTATAAGGGACCCATCCAAACTATCTGACTTTGTGGGAATTTGACTATTTTCACTAAACTGTTAACCTTCTATTGCTCTATATCTGAGCAACGCAAGTACCGAAGATTAAATGCGCTTAAAAAATTGAGTTTAATTTGCCCGATCATATAACTTTTCTCGAGTCTGCCAGAGTTCAATTGCTGTAGTTTTTAGTCCATGCCAGGCGATTTGTTTCCATCCATTTCGTCAACAACGACTTTTTGGCTGATCGTCTCCCAAACAGACCGCACTTTTGTTTCCTTCTGCGTAAGGTTTCGATATTTATATTCACGTTGTAATAGCTCTTTAGCTCAGTTCTTATTGTGACTGCACTTTTGAACCCATCATTTATGGTTCTCTTTCAGGTTATGGCATTTTCTCTCGTATTTGCCTTCCATAATCTTCTTGATTCTTTTGTCCTTTCCAGCCGGTACAAATTGCCTTTTTTCTGAATCAGTCCAACAGCAGTCGAATGTAGGCATCAGATTTCTTCAGGTATTTAACTTTTCTGACACTCTTTGATACCTAAGAACAAAAATTTCGACGTTTTGGTGGCGCGACAATTGTTTATGCTTTGCAGTTGTTTTCGGCACTTTTCCAAAAATTCTTCTTTTCGCCAAACAAGCGCAATAAAAAATGGTCCACTTAAATACATTCTTAAAACATAAACAAGGGAATCTCCTTTATAAAGGAAGGGAAATTTGGGCTAAGTTAGGAAATATTACCGAAATTGCAGCAGTATTGCAAGTAGTGCAGTTTTTGTGACCACCAGTGTATATATATTCATGATTAGCACTAAAATTTTGTATTATTTTGAATACTTTCTTACCTCTTATTTGATATTTATAACTATATATTTACATAACCTACTCAAAAAAAAATAATGTGCGATTATGCAAAACCTGGCAAAAATTTACTACTTTTCTCAAACCTACTAACTACATATTTCATATGCCTACATAATCGTACTTCATATGAAGTTGTTTACTTTCCCAATACACAATTTTATGAATTTTTTTATTTTTATTTAGTTTTCCTACGAAATAAAACACCTGAGGAGTTTGTTAGCAAAGAAAACAAAATCTGCTTAAGCATTTTGCTGCAGCGTTTTTCTGTGTTAAATGATTGAATGATCATTGCATTTTTTACAGCGCACAAAATTTGTTTGCCACCCAATTTTTGTTGTTGGGAAGGTATCTAGTTTTGGTTTCTAGTTTATTTAGATGCTGTTAACTTTATGTGATTGATTGCTTTAAGCTGTAAAATAAAAAATAATATTACTAAATGCAGAAATGCATTTTTCATATTTGATTTTTACAAATCAATTGCCATTTTTCGATGTAGCTTTTTTTTGGTTGATTTTTTTAAATTAATGAAACGGAATATAGATTGAAAAATATTATTCAGGAGTTTAGATAAAGTTTAATTTAATATTTTACTAAGTTTTTCTTTTTTTATTTTTTATCTTTTCAGCTTTTCGTATTGTTGTCATGTCTGCCGAAAGTTAATTATTTATTATAAACTAGAGAACAGGTAAGCTTAAAGTCTCTCAGAATAAAATTTATATTTAGCTACTCTTATCTTCGAAAAACTGAACATTTTTCAAAGCGCCTTAAATGTGTTCAAATATTTTGTTATTTTGTTATGTTAAAAATCAGTGAATTTTTTTGACAAAACAACAAAAAAATTCACTTAAAATAGATCAAAAATTTCTACAGCGCCCTATATGGGGCCCAATATATCAAGTGCGTATATTTGGCATATTAGTTTCAGAATTTTTGATGAACCTGAAGAAGCTAGCTTAATTGATTCCTCCACCCACATTCTAAATCTTTAATGTAAAAATGTCATTTCTAAACAGTTTACCCTCATTTACCAGTTCAGCACTTAATTTCCAATCAATTCTAATTAGCCTCTCATTTCTTAAAATAAATTTAAATTTATCTACAGTTAAAATATCAACGCTTAAAATAAGCGATTGAATAATCCATCCATTTGTGAATTACAATCTCTAAAATTTACCAAATTTGAAAGTAAAACAATAAAACCCAAAAAAAAAAAACACAAAAAAAGAACGACGATGAGTTTGTCGCTGCTATTAACTACACAAACCAAATTAAAAAAAAAAAAACTAGTAATAAAATTTATATTTTAATGCATTTTAAACAAACAAAAGAAGCTGAAAACCAGTTTGAGTTAAAAAATTTATACACTCGTATTGCCAAAAATAATTTTAAAAATAATTAATCTTTTGTCTGTTTATTGTTTCTGTGTTTTTTCTTTCTTCACTGCATGAAATCACTGTGAATGTATCTGCAATAAAGCGTCAGTCAATTAATTAAATGATTTTTTTTTTTTTTTGGTTTTTTGTTCAATATTGTGCTTATTGACAACAGCCGGGGTAATTGGGCGGAATTTGTACAATTTGAAGTTTATTTATTGCATTTAAGATTTGAAGTATTTATTTATTTTTTTTTTTTTTACGCGGAAATAATTAATGTAGTGTGTTCTATAAATTAATGCAAAGTTTAGCTTAAAGCAAAATTATTCAAGTCAAAATTTTACAGAGTCCAATTTTGAATTTTAAGTGAAACAAACAAAATAAATTTGAACCCTTCTGTTATCCAAAGAAAAAATCACACTTGTGTTCCTAAAGTCACGAAGTGGCCAACTATGTATTTTTCATTTATTTCACAAGAAAATCGGTCGTTTTTACATTTTTCAAAATACAGTAGAATCGCGACAATTCGTACCCCGTTAATTCGAAAATCTCAATAATCCGTAACAAACTGTTTGTCCCTTGAAAAAATCGCTTTAATTCGAAAAATTCCATACATTTTGGTCCCCTCGCTAATTCGTATTTTTTTCAAATACAAGGTCTGCTTAACCTCTTATTAATCGGAATTGGTTGTTGACTACATTCTATAATTCGTAATGCAAAGCAACGATGTGAATACGTAACTGTAAATTCGGCATCGAAGGAACCGTTACATCGTATTACTCGTAATCGCATCGTATTACTCATTAGTAATCGTTGGCTTAGTTTGGCATTAAATAATACCAAAATGATTAAGTTTTACTTTAACGAATGACAAATTCTTTTCTTGAATTCCTTGTCTATTTGCTAGTTTCACTTCATTAAATAATTGAAAATTCTTTACTCAAATGCTACATATAAATGCTTTAAATTATTCCACACATTTTAAAACTAATTTTACAATTAAATCACTATAATCTACCATGCAAACAAAAACATAAATCACTTATTCTGCACATTTGTATACATTGACCACAAACAATTCAAAGAATACCACAGGCAAAAGTAAAATATAAAATTATTTACAGAGAGCCATCTGAAAAGGATGTTTGTAAACGAATATAAAAATATATTTTTTTTTCCTTTTTTTGAGACTGGTTAACTCAAATTTTTAAACTTAGAAATTTTCAACTTAATCGCTTTCAAATTAAATAACTTCAGCTCGAATACTTTCAATTCAAATACTGTTAACTAAAATACTCTCAACTTAAACTTGAAAAACATATTAGAGATCATGCACCATTCAAATTACTCTCTCCATGAGTTGCTTCTTTTGACCGTTATGTTATTTGAGAGCAAAAATATGGTTTGTCTCTCACTATACCATACTCTCATTACTTACTTTCGTGCTCACAGCTACAACATAAGCAATGCGAAATTATAGATTGAGAAATCTCTTGCTCAGTATAAAATTTTCTGTGTTAATTCATTTTGGGCTTCATTTTTAAAAGTTCTACGAAGAGCGAGATAAAACAGCAACTACTCTCACCCCACTATTTACGTGACCTGTACTAGAACAGGATATGTGAGCCTACATGATAAAAACTTTTATGACCATAGTAACTTTTGGATTTGTAAGAAGAGAATAAAAGTAATTTATTATTGCCAAGTAAATAAATAAAATAATAATTTTCTTTTTGTACTTACTATAGAAACTAACAAATGTATACATATGTACTTTTACACATACATATACCATAATAAACACATATACGCATATGTACCCGGCTAACATTTTCGATCCCGGAAGTCCCTGTCACGATTCATCTAGATGAGGAAACTATGTGCTGCAGGCGATTTGCGGGGAACTAGAAAATTTTGTCTTTATGTGTAGATGGAAAAAAGGCAAATACTTTACCTTTGAAATACTTTAATCTAATCCAATCCTCTAGTGCATTGTCTTAAAAGATTTTCTTTCTTTTTTTATTCTTATTGCTCAAAATGAGGTAAAACTTTTTTAGAGTATTTGATAATTACACTGTACAACGGCCAAAAAAGCTCAAGAGTTTTGAAAGTTTGACTCCATATAATTCAAGTACGCTGAACATAATGGCGTTTTTAGTTCTTCTCTATCAAGTCTAATTTATTTTTTATAACGGTTTAAAAAAAAATCAGATATGTATAGAAACACTGCACAATGGAATTGACCAAAAAGAAAGTTCAAGAGTTTTGAAAGTGAATCTTATATAATTCGAGTGTGTTGAACATAATGGCGTTTTCAGTTTTTCTCTCTATCGTCTAATTTTATTATAATGGGTTAAAAAAGAAACGTCCATAAAAAAATTGTTTCTAGATTTTTAAGCAAAATAAAAATCTACAAACAAAATTTAAATATATTTATAAAATATAATTAGACGATACAGAGAAAAAGTGAGAACGCCATGATGTTCAGCGTACTCTAATTATATTAGATCCACTTTCAAAACTCTTGATTTTTTCTTTTTGGTGAATTCCGTTGTGCAATGTTATTATACAAGAAACACCACTACAATTGAGAAGCACAACATTGAAAAAAAATTACTGTTTCAATTCAAAACTCCGAAAAACTGTGTAATAGCCAAAACGATTAAAGAATGAGCAATGCATATCTGTCATAAAAAAAACGGCATCCTGTGTGCTTTAAAATCGAAGTCCAGATGTTTTGTTAATGTAACTTTTCAAACAATAAATTCGAAAATCATTGATAAATCACGCTCGTCCTATATATAGCCTTCGAAATGCTAGCTGGGTATACAACATTGCCTGCGTGGAATCAACTTTATGTGGTTACTTCATTTTCAATTGAATTGATTTTTTTTTATTTTTCTTTAGTTCGATTTGGTTTGAATTAAAGAATGTTTTTCTGTCTGTTTGTCTGTCCATCTGTGTGTGTATGTGTGACTATCTATCTGCTTGACTTGACTACTACTTGCTGCCCTATGGACATGATATTGATGTACATACAACATACATACTTAGTTGCCGATGATGATTTTGTGTTGCCAATGTTTTATTTGATGGTGGTTGATTATTGTTGATGATGATGATGCCACTTGATTGAAAATGAACGTGACTAGAAAAAAATATATATATATACAATTATTATTTTCTTCCTCGTTCTAAAATATCTGTCGATATACAATTCTAATACATAACATTATTGTTGTTATTATTTTATTCAAAAATAATAATTTACTTTGTTATTTGTGACCTTTTTCTCACTTGTGTTTATGCTTGGTTTTTTATCCCTTACTCTTTTTTTTTTTTTTTTTTTTTGTTTTGCTTAATATAGCAAATATACTTACAATAAAATCCTTTTTCAGCATAAATAAATGTTCGGTGCTATTGGTGGTTTTCACACTTATAATTGGATATTTTGCAAAATAAAAATTACTGAGAAAAATATTAGAAAAATGATACAATTTTGATAACAATTCAAAAAAAATTTTTTTTCGTCTTTCGCTATTAATCTTAGTCCAAGAAAGAGAGATAGAGAACTGTTGTATCAATAATAAGAATACTATCTATTAAAGCTACTGAATTTAATCATTTTTTTGTCTCAGTGTATTAGCAAAATGTAAATTTACTTTGGTATTAAGTATGTAGTATGAAAAAATAGTATGGTGGTAGTGGTAGGTAGTAGAAGATGCATTTAATATATTAAATATGCTCGTCACATTGAAAATTTATGCAGATCCTGCATTGTAATTCAAAGTAATAATTTCTATTTCTTTGCGTTTGTATAGATAAAACTTCATTAAGTAATTCTTAAATAACTAGTTATTTTTATTCACATTTTTTGTTCATGTTTATTTTTGTTTTCGTGTACGTGCTATTTTTTGCATAAATATTTAATATCTAATATTAAGTACAGTAGTTTTCGTTTAAAGCATAAAAGTGCAGGTTTTCGAATTTGTTTTAATCAGAATGATATTTTAGTTGATAAAAAAAGCTATAAGACTAGAGAGAAAAATGTCAGCCACGATAAAATTTTTAATAATGTTTTTCCTTCTTATAGCAGATATTTAAAATTTCTAATCTACTTAATAAAAAATTAAGGTTAACTATGAATAAGAAATGTTATTGTGCTTGTAATTTTGCCTCTACTTATACCTAACAAACCATATTTTCCTGCCCCTTGATATTTGCTTTAAACGAAAATTACTGCATTTAAATATTATTGCCATTCTTTCGCTTATAGCTTGTTATGTAGTTTTCTCTGACTGCTTGACTGGTGTCTGATTGTCACAAAATATGTTTTGTTTTTTGTTTTTTATTACAACATAAAACAGACACAATTTTTTTTTTTAGAAAATTTGTTATTTATTTGGTTAAGGTTTTTGTATTTTTTCTATAAGTATATGATGTCATCATACTACATCATAACTCATGTTTTTTTTTATTTTATTCACAAATGCTTTAAACAAGTGTTAAAAACATAATAAAAAGTAGTACATAACAAACGAAACTCTTTTCTGTATAGATTTTTTGCAAGATTACCCAAGGTTAGTAGTAGCAGGAAATTGAAAAATATAAATAAATAAAATTATTCTTAATAGCAATACCTTTTTTAAAATTAAAATTAAATAGTTTTTCTTAAACCTGAAAAAAATGAAACCATCTCCCTTCTTAGTCCACAGACCTTTTAATTCTGAGAACCTAGTACTTAAATGGTACTTGAGTAAAAAACTATTGTATATCCACTATATCGATATCGAATCGACTCCATTCAACCAGTCGTACTGCATATCATTTGACAGTTTGAATTCGAAAGTCGCAGGCAAAAGAAAAATTTGAATATAATCATGACTTACTGAAGTGAAGTCAATGAATAATTATTCATAAGTCAATTTAAGTCATTTGAATCCATTCCAATCGAAGACTGCAACGCGAATAGCATAGTAGAATTAAAAACTTTGTAAATTTAGAGCCCATTAAAGTTGGGCCTTAATGAATTTGGTCGTTGGAGTAGTAGTAAATGTTCATAATTATTGAGATAAATAGGCTTAATGAACAATAAAGCCACAGTTTTTTTTTTCGTCATTTTTGCATCTTTTGAATTAGTTTTGTGTCATAATTTCATAAGAAATAAATTTCTCTCCGACACCAAACATGTAATTCCTAAAATTAATATCCATTTTATGAATTAATTTTAATTGTTTTAACTAAATTTGTAATTATATTAATAAAAATTTTAATTGAATTAATTAGGGGAATGTGGGGAATGTCGAACCACACTATGATTTTGACTGATAACTCACCATAAAATCGTAGTTTTTCAAAATTTTAGAAATGGAGGTTAAACTAGAAGCAGAATGCCACGTTTTGGGAGTTGCAGAATTTAAAAATTCGAATTTGTTGTAAAGTTTTAAGAATTATACTAAAATATTCGATTTTGTCATTTTGAAAAATCGCGGAGAATGTCGAATCACTTTGCAAATTGAGAAAATTCGAACAAATATTAATGTAAAACGTTTATTTATGACATTGTTATGAAAAAACATAAGATTTGAATGAAAAATACGGAGAAAACATCGATGTTATTTATTCGGAGTCGCAGTTTTTGCATGTGAAATAGCCACCTGTCATGTGTACATATCGCAAGTGAGCAGCTCGAACGCACTCGTTGCAATGAATCGTGTTGCTTCGGTTCTGCTTCTTAGCCAACTTTTTGCCGCAAATGATGCAGGAATCATGATCTACGTCTTCATCAGAAGTTTTTGACTCTTGCTGCTTCTTCTTTGGTGTTATTGAAGCCTGAATTTTTTGTTTTTTTTTGCTGGATTGGCATTTGCATTCTCTTTCTGTTTTTGCGCTTCGGCCTTCTTGTGCTTGTTAACAGCTTTTTGTTGCAAATCGCACTTCAGGCGATGTCAAAATGTTTATTTGCATCGGCTTGTGACTTCGATTTGACTTTTTGGCCGGTGTATTTGCTTTACTGGACCAACAGCTTTTAATGCATCATGTAGAGAAGCAAATGATGTCCACTTCAGATGTTGAAGCTTCAGATGTTAAATTTCTACAAATAGCGCATTATTCTGGATCGGGCTAAGCAACGACCATTGGCAACAGTTCATAACGATTTCTTATCAATTTTATTCTACTTTATGGCCGCTAAATATTCTTGGAGATCATCTGATCGATCATGTTTTGCAACGTAATGCGGCATATTGACGTTAAATTACTAAAAAATTAAAAAAAAAAATAGTTTTAAAAACTGCCTATAACTAATTTTTTGTCGATAATTTACTATATAACTAAGTGGTTCGATATTCCACACAAAAAGTGGTTCGACATTCCCCAGAAGCTGTGTTCTACAAAATAGCCACCCATGAGTCGCAGAACCAGATTTCATGTATTCACATACATTGTTTTGAAAAATATTTACCTGCTTGGTTTTACGCAAAAATGTTGAAAAAGCAATGTAATTTTTAAAACATTTTTGGAATCACAAAAATCGCTGACAGCACAACATACGTCTCATCGAATCGACTGCTAATGAAAAAATGAGATGAAGCTGAAATAATACGATGGCTAAATTTTCATATAGATCGAATATCACATAATGCAGATAAAACTAATGGTTCGACATTCCCCATGGTTCGAAATTCCCCACATTCCCCTACATAAATACATAAAAAAAACCTCAAAGTAAAAAAAAGGAAACTACTTAACAGATAATAACTTAATTTACATGTTGGCGCACATTTACATTAAATTAAAATCAAGTTTTAATTTTTCTGCAAAAATATGCAAAAAATAAAAACGTCTGTAGTATGTAACTAGTGAGTGAATGCGACGCGACAGTGACACATAAATGACAAGCGGACAGACCAAAATTTTTTTCATAGCATGTGACACAAAATCTGAACAAAAATAAGTAGTTAGGAAAAATAAAATATGCAAAATCATAATTTTTTTCCATAGCTACTCGTCGTACTTTTTGCTATTTATTTTGAGCTGATACAGCAAAAACTAGAAAAGCTTTAATTTTTTGTTTTGCTGTAGCTAAGCACAATTGTTAAATATGACAAAAAATAAAAAAAATATTATAGTATGTGAAAAAAATGACGATAAAAATTTAGGAGAAGAAACATTGCATTTTTGAAACTACAAATTCATAGTAAAAGTAACAGAAATGGTGAAAAAAGAGGAAAGACGGGTTCGAGGACTAAAAGAGGAAACGGAAATAGTAAGTAGAGTTATGTGATTTTTTTAATAAACCGGAAATTAAAATGAGCTACCGCACCAACACAAATACAGTAAAACAAAAAACGGCAATCTCTTTCTTCTGCCGTTTTTGAATCTTTTGAATTAATTTTGTATCTGGGAAACCTAGCTAGAAAGAGCAACTACATTTGTACGTACACTCTAACGGATGAAGAGATTTCCTAAAGGGGGTTTCATTGTTTGCCCTTTAAAAATTTTTTTTTTTTTTTTTGATCCATTACCAATGATCAAAATGTATGAGGTTTTCATCCCTATGGAAAGGGTTTTTAACCCCAAACCGCCCCTGTCCCCCTCTTTAGATCCGCTCGTGTATGTACATATATGTATGTATGTATTTGTTCATTCCATTTTGAAATATTTAAACCGAAGCTTAAATTCATTTGCATATATTCTCATACATACAATATTTAAATATGTGTCCGAAATATGAGTTTGCAATTGAATCTCTCAAGAGAAATCAACATCAATTTTAGGAATTTTACTCTGCATATCATAGATGCACAACAAATTTATACTATTTTAATAATTTATATTACTTTAGTAATTACATTTATTGTAAAATTTACAGAGAATTTCATAATTTCATAAGTTTCAAATTATTATTATCATTTTGTTGTTTGTCGACCGAAGAATGATGATGGTCAATAAACTTTATTCTCCTTTTTGAAATATTTACCATCATCATACACTTTGTTTATTGTTTAATATTAATATATTAAATTTCTTAATAACTACATAGGAATGTGTGAAGCATGAGAAATTTAATAACATATTTTAAACATTAATTTTTATCTGTGTATTCGTATATAAAGCCATTTTGATATTTAATATAATTTCAATTCATTATTATTATTCTAATATATCAATTCTAAACAGGCAAAACATTGAAATATGAGAGAAATTATTAAGTTTAACTTTGCTTCTGCAGAAATTCATGCCTAATTATATACAAGAATTTGGAATGTTTGCTTTAATAATGCATACCAGGTTTGCTTGGCAACATTTACGCTTCCGTGTTTAAATTCATATCTTTCTATATTTGGTTTTCAAATAATTAATATCAATAGCACCCACACGTCTTCTAAGATTACTAGAGTAAGTTTTTTTTTATAAAGGGCATAGCCGGGTTTCCATGTCAGAAATGCCTCCAAACCCAATCAAGTTTCGCATACACCCTTTTGAAGCACTTGATTTAAGAATGATTTGGCTAAATTTTCAGACCATTATCTGCAATTTTTAATGAGTAATGGCGGATTTGGTAAACTTCGTTTTTCACGCCTTTCAGCTTAAATAAACATAGGAAAAATCTGAAAAAATTCACAGTGATTTTTTGGTTTTGGAGACACATTTGATCTCGAAGTTCGCGATGAAAAAAATCGCGAAACTTTTTACTTGCGATTTTTGAAGTGAAACTTCTTTTCTCTTGTCCCTAGAGTAAATATGTACTTTAGGTTTCTGAGAAATGATATGAAACGGTGATGAGCAGTCTAAAATTATTTTTAAAACCCTTTTTGAATCCCCTTTTGAGTTTTATCTGTTGCACAGTGGAAATATTTGTCAATACACAGAATATAAATGCAGTGCATTATATTGATTGGGAAAGAAAGATAAGATAATGGGAGGAGGAACCAGGGAAAAGTATCTGTAAATGTTTATTTTAAATTTGGAAAGGTCATAGCAATCGCGAAAAATATTTCTAGGGACCCTGTTCCATAATGTTGCGTTACGACAGAGAAAAGAACTTGGAATACCGGCTTCACATTGGATACGTGAGTTGCACTTGCGGTTCATGTATAGTAGCTCTAGAAAACACGTGAACTGTTGGCATCAAATCACGCATTTCTGCAGAATATCTGCCATGAAAATAGCGGTAGAATATAGTCGCGCAAGCCAGTTTTCTACCATGCAGGAGCTCCAGTTGGGTTCGTGAAGCTCCTGCCCATTGGTGCGAAATAATAACAGCTAGTATGGAAATTTTTCACACCCTTCCCAACTTTAACAGTTAACTTTAAACTCCCAACACATAAGCATTAACATAACATTTCTTTTTGAGTAGATAACCACTTAAAGCTAAGTGCATCGACTACTTGATTAAATTTCTTGCAACAAAAAGAAAAAAACTTAATTTCCATTACTTTTTCTCAGTTTATTATTTTCTCTAAAAAACTAAAAAAGAAAAACTTTATGTTATCAAAAGTTGCTTCTTTAAGGCGCACTACTTTTTTAACCCTTTGACGCCCAAATTATAATGGGGCTTGAGAGAAACCTTTTGTTGTAAAATTATAGTTACTTAGGTCTTCCACAATCATGACACCGAATTTCTTGCTTCTACATTGAATTGTTTGTCCTTTATTAAAGGCTGGATAATTCCTTTTCTCCAATTTTTTATTTTCATATTCTCATATTTTTTATAAACGTATCTGATAAATAAAATTTTCGGTTAATAATAATTTAATGCATTATTTTTCAAAAAATAGTGTAAAAGATTTTACTAAAAATTTTTTCACTTAGGATTTTTGCTGGACTTCAAAGACAAAAAATTAAAAAAAAATTACTTAAGCAAGAAATTTCAAATATTCGGCAATCAGCAAACTTGAAGAATACCTGACAGAACCGAATACAAATAGCGTTAATAGTAATATCTATTAAACATTTTATTTAAGCCACATAAAAGTGAATGCTGCATATACGCAACATTGGGTATGAAGGAGTTAAAGATATCCTATCTCATCTTCTCCTTAAACACTAAGCACATTTTCATTTAATATATTTTATTAAATTTTATATCCTTTTCTTTCTTTTTTTCTACTGCACACGCGCCATGCAACTCTGTATGTTGTCCATCTGTAGCTACCCAGTGGGATTAATGTCAGTTTTCAAAATCTTCAAACAAAATGAATATATTCTAAGATTTATTCACGAAATATATGAAAATTTAAATGTTTCTTCAAGTAATGGAATGAAAACTGCAATCTTGAGTAAATGAGAAAGTAATATCCTTCCATTTCTTTTGCCCGGAATCGAGGAGCGGATTAAACAACTTATGAGATCGGAAAGTATGAACGGGTTGCTGATCGTTGTCAAGAAAACTTTATCATCCCATGGTATATCAAATTTATTCAACAAATACAAAACCAGTAAATGCCTCTTCAGTCCAACTTCTGTCTTAGGGAAACGCATAGGCAGCCACTTAAACAACAGCAATACCATTCCTTTTTTATACGAACAAAATTGAGCTCGTTTGAGCTTACTTTACATTGCACCTTACCGTTGGGAAAATTTATCTCTTTACTGAATATAGTGACGCTACCTCAATAATAAGCTAAGCTAAGAATTCTTTTCCAACTGCCAGCACAAAAAAAAAAAAAAAAAAAAAAAGAACAAAAATGGCGACATCAAAGTCCTTAAAATGCATTTTAATTTTCTTTTTCCTACACTTTTATTGGGCCTGCATGCAACACCATGGCGCCAGCTTGTATTTATTTGTCTACGACATACGCTTTCCACTATCCAGCTATTTGATATAGTACTTTGCTTTGTTCATAATATTGAATCTAGCTTCACTTATGTATTTTCTCTCTCTCTCTCTCTCTCACTGTGCCTTTCCTGCCTGAGTACATCATTTTTGCAAACGGCAAAACGACAGAATGCGGAAATGCGCACATAATTTAATTTGATTACTAGGTACTTTTCTGCTTTTTCAAGGATGTATGTAGTGGTAGTGCGACGTAGGAAAACTGAAGGAAGCGCATGCTAAATATTTGTCCTGACAGTTATGAACTTTAATGACATTAGAATTTCTTTTTCCTTTTTTTATTTGTTGGTAGGTAATTGAATGTGAATTGTTTTGAAAAATTACATTTTTAAAAGCTTTTAAATTTTTAATTATGAAGTAAATGGTAAAGCAAAAATTAAATTTAAGCGCTTGTTATTTTAACCACTTTTAAAACATAATAACATTATTTCAAACTAGACTCACATTAGACGCTATAATATTGCAGCAATAATGTTTTTCCAGCTAGTTTAACATAAGACGGCTCCCATAGTATTGTTGATGTGAAATTAATAAACTAAATATTCATTATTCTTATCGTTTCAATTAAATGTTTCACGCTTTGTTCCAGCAAAACAATTTAATTTTAAACTATTTACGTACAATAACATGGGTGGCCATAGAAAATCAACCTCATAAGTCATAGTAAAGTGTAATTTGCTATAAAGTCACATACAAATATACTTAAGTCACGTACAAACCAAATTGCACAACTAAAAAGCCCATTACCACTGTATCATCAAAATTACAAAAGAAACACCTGAACTTAAAATACTGAAACATTTACAAACAAATAAAAAAAAAACATGAAGAAATCTTAATACTGAAATGCATAACTAAAATCCACACCCACTCACGACAAAATATTTTTTTTTTTTTAATGACCAAAAATCATCATTACTTAATTTAATTTAACTTACTGTAGCCAAATAGTAAAAATTTATGCGCTTACGTTTTACTACTGTATTTAAAGTGCACCATTTAGAAGCACTTTGGATGCACTTTGAATTCAAACTAAATGCTACTAGAGAATATGCAATTAGAAATAATTTTTAATACGCTAATTACGAACCTTAAGTTAAATTTTCTCTATCATGTTTGAGATTTTCCTTCTCCATCCATCGAAAAAAAGTTAGAATTAAAGATCAAAACCACTCAAGTTCAGCTTGAAATAATATTTTTATTTCTCTTTAAAAAACATTTGGCGCAACTAAATCACCCAAATCCAATTCTTTTAAACAAAAATTGTCCTTTGAGAGCCAAAATTTTTCTTTTTTTGTTTTTGCCAACGATTAACAACGGATTAACAGTTTGAAAAAACAACAAACAGTTTTCGAAGAAAATATTCCTCATTGAAAGTCAAAACGAAAGCGAAACTGTATTATATAGAGATTGTTTTGAAAAGTTGGGCAAAGAAAAAAATAATTATTATAATCAATTTAATTCAAAAATTCAACACTTCTAAAGTCTCTCTTATCTTTTGATGTGCGCTACTTCTCGCTTCGAAAGTTGAGCATCAGAATCCCTTCGGATGAACCGCTCGACCGCTGGGTTTAATAGTTGGCAGTGGCTATAGCTATGACTGACAGCTGTATGTGTGGCATGTGGAAAATCATTGCATGATATGCACACTAAACTGTCAATTTGTCATCACAATTTAATTGTGCACTTTTTTTCTTTTTCTGTCTCATTCGCTCTTTCGAACTTTGACTCCGCGGTTAAGTGGTCTCCACATATTTCTATTTTATTAAGTTATGACAACTGTTGAGATTTTTTTTTTTTTTTTGATTACTTTTTTTATATTATTTATTTATTTTTTTGTTTAATTTCGATTTTAATTATAAATAAGTTAATTCAATTTGAGCATGAATCGGGCCTCTTCAAATCAGTTGTACTTGCGGCTGCAGTTGGCTTTTCTAAATATGATTGATTACTATTTCTTCTACTTGGATTACTATTGCTCAGTTGTAGCTTTGTCCATATGGAGAGTTATAAACTCAGAGTTGTGCTTACAGACTGACGTTATGTTTCCCAGAGTGTTCAGGATTATTATATATTGAGGCCGCCCAAAACCTTCCGCACTTCACTTTTTATCTTTGGTGGACCCATGAGCCGATTATTTTTACGGTTGAGCCAGTTCGAAACTTTACCTCTTGTTTTTTATTTAGGTATCTCAGATTTCTATTAGGTTGCATCGTACGTGAAGGTAAAAGTAGAAATTAAGTTAAGTTTCGACTTTGGTAGCCACGTCACTCCGAAGTATTTTGATCTGTATATACTTACAAGTTATTTCTAGAAAAAAATAATTAGGAAAAATAAAAACAAAAACCGAATTAAGTTTTTAAAAATAGTAATATAATTATTTAATTGAATCTTCTTCATCATGTCTATTTATTATTATTGTAAGCAATACAAAAAATATTTTTTTAAACCTTGCTAATACAATTTTTTTCTTTTGACGAATTGTTACTAAATGATATTTTCCATTTTAATCCAAATTTTTAAATTTTTATACTAATAAATCTAAGAAATACAGTAAAGGACGAATATAAGAAATGCTACCTTATTATCGTTTTTTTTTTTTATATGCAACTTTTTTGTATTCGTCATCGAGGCCGTATTTAGGGGGGAGGTTTTGAGGGTTCTACAATTATTAATTATAGTATTCTAAATGAAATTTCTATAAAATTCAAGGTTGCAATGAGATTCCTCAGTAAATATTGCATACACCCTTCAAATTGCTCCCCTGATATTATGAGGAAAGTAAATAAAAAGTTGCATACCTCGACGAGGAGTAGAACGTGAGCCAACTTGTTCAATACCACCCATTTTTAGCGCAGTGAATGCTACTAACAAATATTTCATTCATATTTGTTTTCTTCAAGCTAATTTGAAATGGAAATTTTATGTGCAAATCCTGAGGGTTTCACACCGTTTTGTTTTCGTCTTGATACATGTACGTAAATCCAAAAATCAAAATTTTAATAATAAAATTTCCAAATCAAATGTTTAATGCAAAAAAATTAAATAAATCCTTTTACTTTCTCTCAGCTCTGTTAATTATCTACCATTTAAGATTTCATTAATTTAAGATTTACATTATCAAGCGTAGAGTTAATTATTGCACAATTGAAATGCAGCGTCGCTAAAATATTATTTATGTATTTTAAGTCGGACTTGTACAATATATAAAATGCATTAATAAATTACAATTAAAAGTTAATTAAAAACAAAAAAAAATCAAGTATAAAAATGCCAAAATGCATAAATAACGCAAAAAAAAACTACAGTATTTTTCGCTTATAACAAGACTCCATAAAAAAACTTTCGGTTACAGCGAGTGAACCAATTGGAAAGTACCAAACTAGTAGTACCCATATATTTAACTCTATACAATTTAAATTTCACTCTCCGTTATAACGATTCATTTTTGTCTATCCTTTGAAGTTCGCTTTAATTGAAAACTACTGTATGTAACATGCTACAAATTTGTAAATTGAGATTAATTGCTTAAAAAAAAAAAACCAAACATATTTTGAATGAGAATTATGCGGTTTAAAAACGAAATGTAGAAAACGAGTAAAATGAGTGACGCAAACAGAAAAAAATAAAAATAATAATGTGGATATAATATGAAAAATTTGTTGAAGCTGAAAATAATTCAATTAAATCAATTATACAAAACAAAAAACTGCATGGAGGAAAAAAAAAAACACTGAAACTAAAACTAGAAACGTGCAATAATTGAAAACATGAAATAAAAAAAAAATTACTGCTCTATGTTTTTATTCTTTATTTATTGTAATTTGCATAAATTACATAATCACACAGTTTAAATTAGAAATGCACATTATTCTTATTTAGAAATATGCCACAACAATAAGCAATTTTTAAATTAAGCAACAGCACAAATTTGTATTGACACTGAAAGAATAGAAACAAGCTTATCTTGCTTTTGGCTATTTCAATAAAGCATTTAAATTTAACCTGCAGTTAGATTATTTGACTAAGCAACGTCAAACGTTTGACATTTTTGCGTTGCCAAATGGTGTCATAAGTACATTGTTTGTCAAATTTTATGTGATCGCATTTGACACTCAACGAAAGTTTAACGTTTTCACAAACAGTATGTGCTTAGGTGCAACAATTTCGGCTTAATTCAATTTTATATACATAGTATTACTTAACTATCTGCACCAGTAACATATGAACCAACTATTTCCCTTGACCAACGACCCCAGCATTCAACCTTTCCTGATACACATTTGCTCACTTGATGTAGCTGCCTTCATTGCAGCAGAATAAAATCATGCAATTTTAAACAATTTTTATAGGTTTTTATGTCACGTGAGTGCTGGCTGCCTTGTTGTAAAAAACGGATGAATCTGGGAAATTCTGTGTGTATGTGTGCGTGTATCCCATATACACGTGTGTGTATATGGTATTTTATTAAAATTGTTTTTATTTGTTGAAGCATACATTTTTGATAAACAAAAATCAACATTGATGTTTTATAAACAACAGATGTTTCATAAATTTTTTATGCAAAATGATGAAAGTGAATTTCAAATATGACTGACTGACAAACTGTAGTAACTTTAAGCAACAGCAACAAAAAAATTGTAATCAATTCTACTTTACATTTATTGTTGCGCTTTTCACTTAACTTGAACAAATTTACATATCAAGTGCTAAATATATAAATTTTCATTAGATTTTAAAGACCTTGAAGTGGTAAAAAAAAAGAAAAAACTTCAAGTCTCAGTCAGTCGCGAAAGTGGCAAACAGACAGATCAGAGTAGGAAGTAGCAAGTTGCTGCGACACAAATATCATACAACAGCCAAAAGTATCAAAGTATAGAAGTAAAAGCAACAACAGCCAGCAATCTACAAGCGAATTGTGATGAACATAAAAATTTTCACAACATTAAAAAGTAATAATAATAAAATTTTGTAAATACATATGTACTTAGTTGGAAGAAAATAAAGTCTGAGCAATATTTTCTTTAGGGAAATTAACATATTTAGTAAGTGAGTGAGTGGAGTGTGAATGCAGATAAATACTGTTGCTTTTTGCATATGCATATGTACTTCTTGAAGTAAGCAGTTGAGGTAATTGTTTTTTAAACAATATCGTATGATTTTCAATCAATTCCTCAAGCCCTCAACACCCCACACATGCATATGCATAAAAGTTGGCAGTTGACAGAGAGTTTTGATAGACAAGTGTGACAAAGGTGAAATAGATTGGCAAGCAGATAAAGAGGCAAATAGCAGACAAGCACATAAGTTTGTATGTAATATATGTATGCATAAGTAACTATGTCAATGGGCAAATAAAATTAAATAGTTACTGCTGGCTAACTCTGTACTTGTATTCGCATTTATAAAGATAATTTGTTAAATATAATTTACTGACCATTTATTGTCAGTAGCAACAACAACAAGAACAGCAACCGAAATTATATGCATTACTAATGTTTGCTGTTGCATTTGAGTTTAGCTTAGCATACATGCCTCTTATATATTATGAGTTCAAAGTTGCTGTAATTATGCACAAATTAAATATATAAGTATATAAAATTGCAACAGAAATGACAGTCAACAGTCAGTAGTGGCACCAAAAGCACAATGTCACCAATGGCAGCAGAAACAACAGCAGCAGCAGCAGCAACCTAAATATGGTAAAATGTTGTTTTATGTTATTTTAGTAATTGCCAAAGCATACATAGCAGCAATTGTTGCTATTGCTATTTTCTTTCTGTGTCACAATTGCCATTAATTGCTTTAAAATTGTCACATGACACAATTGATGGACTTGAAACTCTTTAACCAATTTTTGCATTCTACTTAACCCTTTCTTCTCAACTTTTTAATTCGGGGCTAAACAAAATTTTTGTAGTTTTATACTCGTAGATTCGGGCTTTTTTAAGAATAAAAACCAAAAACATTTTGAAAGATGTTTTTGGGAAAGGCTGTAGAGCTTTTGAAATCATTTTAATGACCAAAATGCATGAAAGGAGTAAAAATTCGAGAAAAAATTTTAATTTTTGATTTTTTTTTTTTTGTGTGGAAAAAACAACTAAGGTTTATTTTGCAATTTAAAATAAACTTTTAGTTTAGAAAAAACTTTTAAAAACACACTTGTTCATTGAGTATAAAAAGTGAAAATTTGAAACATTTTTGGAATTCGGGTTTATTTTTACTTAAGTCAAATATACAGATTTTTATTGTTCAGTGACCTACACTAAAATTTCATGGGCAACATATTTCTTGAACATATTAACCCTCTATCAACCTTCGTAATGGGTCAAAACAGAAACTTTTTGGAAAAAGGCAAAAAAAATCCAAAGGGTTAATATGTAGGAAGAAAATATTCTTCGGAAAATACTACTATAAGCTGCCGAACACACAAACAAGCTCTGATGGAAAACTACAATAACAAGTTATCTTATGGTTTATTATACTTAATCTGTTAGAAATGGGCAAAATTTTGGCCTACGTAAAAAAAAAATTTGATGTATACTTTTAAAACGCCGATACCCGTATAATTTTTTTTCACGAGTTCTATCAGCATCCACTTTTAGAACCTTGTTATTTGTTCGTTTGTTGAACAAAAAACAAATCAACACTATCACAATTTTTTTAACACCCGCAGAAAATAATTCAAAAATAATCAACCTTTCATGTCTTTTGTACACAATCAAGGCGGTATTTAGGAAGGGGCGGTTTGGGAGTTCTGACGACCGCCCCCCCCCCCACCTCCCTCCCACCCGAAATGTGGAAACTTTCTTCTATTTTTTGATATTAATTGCCAGTGGATTAAAAAAAAAGGTAAAATAAAATCTATTGAACAGTTTCTTTCTAAAAAGTCAAATATATAAAAATAAACTTGAAATCTTAGTTACACTATGCGATCAGATCCGATTTGTTTTCTTTGACATGAGGTTTGACTTTGGATACAAAAAGAGAAGGTGATGCTGAGCAATTCTGCATTTATAGTTTTTCTAGGTCAATAACTGTTTTTGATTTACAGTTTTAGGTTTAGGGCTTATTTGGAAGGGCATGATTCACCCTATAGTTTCTGGATTTCGAAGTTTGTAGCACGCCAGTGTTCAGCCGTCCAATTTTTAAAAATGGCCAAAAATTCAGTTTTAGGGTTTTTTAAAATTCCCGATAGGTTTGAAATGAGAGGTAATGAAATATGAACATTTTTTTGTACAATATATTAACCAAAAACAACGAAAGGGCTAAAACTTAGTTTCTTTATTTATTTATTTGTTTTTTTTTTTTTTGTTTATTTTATTTATTTTGGTTTATTTTCTTCATTATTTTAAATTTTGTTTCTTTTTCCATTTTAATCCACTTTTTAAGTTTTGTCCATGTTGTTTTTTAGTTTGTCTATTTTTGGATTATTTTCATTTTCAGGTTTGTCCACAAATTATTTCAGAAGACTGTGAAGTTTTGTATATTTTATAAACGCTATTCATTTACTTTAGTTTTGGTTATATTTTTAATTCAATTCACTTTGTGAGTTTTGTCCTTTTTAGTTTTGAGTATTTTTTTTCTTCTCGAAATTAGTTTAAGAGTCAGTCTTAAGATCAATCTCTGAGTCAGCCTTAGAATCAGTCACAGAATCAGCCTAAGAATTAATCTCATGATTAGTCTTAGAGTCAGTTTCGGAATCGATCGCGGAATCAGTCTCAAAATTAGTCTCTGAGCCAGTCTCAAAGTCATCCTCAGATTCAGTATCCCGTAGTAAATCCCAGAGTTAGTTTTAAAATCAGACTTATGCTTGGTCTTAGCAATGTCATATACCCTGTCAAAGAGACTGAATTTCCTATGACACCATTTTAACTTATATTTTTTAGCATTTCTGCATTTACCACTAGATAGAAATGTATCATTAGAAAATGAAAAGTTTACCTTCAGAAACGTGAACGAAAATATTAAAGAAATATATAACATTCAATCAAATTCAGCTAAATATCAATAGCGTTTCATTAGTGTACAAATACAATAGTAAAAGCTAAAATTAACTTTGCAAAAAAAAAAAAAAAAAAACCTTTTCCAATAAACAAATCAGCAAAGATAAAGTTGTCTCAACAAATTAACACTTTAAACTATAAAAACAACAACAACATCAGAAAACTATATAATTTCGAATGTGTGCGGGAATATCTAAAACTTAATTAAATAAATTTAATTAAAAGTTTTGCAACTTTGCTAAACACAAAAACAATACACAAAAAATATTCAAAATGTGAATAAATCATTTTCCAATACCATGCAGATACATACAACCAAACACACACACACATAAGCACACTTTAAATATTCAGGTACTTTGTACAATACATATATGCACCCAAGTTTGGAAAAGCCGAACCGTTTTTAGAAATTTTAGTCCTTTTACTTACTTCAGAACCAATGGAATCCGCAAATAGCAAAAATTTAAAATTTTGTTCACTCTTTGAATTTTGCCCACAATTTTGAAGTTTGCTTATCCTGTGGCTAGAAAACTTCAAAATTTCGAACAATTTTTATTTTTTATCAACTTTTTGAGATTTTTCCATTTTTGTTTTGAGTCATTATCATTTAACTGAAAATTTATTTTCCTTGAAAACCGACAAGAAAATTTCTATCAATTTCACTGTACTTAGATTTATAATCGAAAACTAGAATTTCAACTAGAAAATGTAGTCAATTTTGAAGTATCTCTTCTGTGGCTGGTTGATGCAACCATGTATGTTTACATATAAATGTGCATAAGTAAATGAAATGCACTCGTCGTATATGTAAAATTCAGTAAACCCAAAAATCGATATTGAATTAATGCGAAAAAAAATTAAAATATTTTATAAAGAATGTACCAAAGAATATGCAAGGTTAATAAATTCCTTGCATTTGTTGTAGCACTCAAATAATGCAGCAATAATTTTTCTCAACATATTTCTTTTAAATCAAACAAAAAAATATGAATGTAACCAATATGGAGGCGCAGAAGGGGAAGTTGGATTATTTTATAAAATTCTCGTTTAAATTGCAAATACTTTCTTACTATTTTATTCTGATGAAAAATACAGATCAAAAATTTGGGTTTGTATGGAAAAGGGAGATCTCATATTGTTTATTTTAAAGAAAGTCTTGAACGTTGAATATTATTTAGAAAAAAAAGTTTTCCAAGACTACTAAAAAGATTAAAAACCGGACTTGACACTAAACCAAACCCCAGATGAGAAACCATATAAAAAACATGGCAAAAAAAGACCCAAATTCAAACCCAAAATTAGATCAACTTGCAAATCAACATCATATTATCATCCAAACTAAAAATAAAACAGAAACCAAACCAAACTTAGATCAAATCTATATCAAAATCCAAACCAAAATCTAGACTAGGATCCATACCAAAAACAGGAACAGTAGCCAGAACAAAATCATATCAAAGTCCCCCCTAAAAATCAAACCGACCAAATACAGGCTATAATCTGATCAAATGAAAATTAAGACCAAAAACTGAACTGACCTATATACAGACGCCACCATTCCGTTCCTTCTGTCGCTGGCTAGAGAGAGAGAGAAAGAAAGAAAGAAATAGATTTATATCAATCCAAATGTAGAGTAGTTCTATCTAACCCCACCTTAGGCGTCAACATTACAAAAGAAACTACATGATCTGTAAAAATTTTATTAGCAAAATTTTTCCATCATTAAAATACTACAAAACCATATACTTTATTTAAATTAATTTTTTCATTAATCTTTCTCATTTCAGCTTGTAGCTGTAATTTCGTTGCGATATAATAATGCAAATGTACGCGTTGCTGCCACAAATTGCTTGCGTTAGTTCAACTGCAATTAAATAAAATTAACGTCCAAAAGAACTAAATATTTATATAAACAAAATCAAGAAAATATTTTAATTTGTATACAGACACACACAAATACACTCTCGCTCACACCCTCGCTCACTCACTCACACACACAAACAAATCAATCATTTGTTTCTTACCTCAAGACAAAACGGTTAATATAAAAAGCTATCAAAATTACGACCTACCACCCACCAACACCAAAAGTCAAACAAAACCCGGCCAATATGGACAACAGTTCGGGGCCGGGATTTGATGATGAACCACCACCGGAACCGCGAGATGGTTGGCTATTGGTGCGCATACACGTTCCCGAGCTAAATGTTTATAAATGCTTGCAATTTCCATCGGAACGTTTAGTTTGGGATGTTAAACAACAAGTGCTAGCATCATTGCCAAAGGTGAGTACATAAATATATACAGTAATAGACATAAATAAATATACGCATGCATGCATTGTTGATGTACAAATTATAGATAAAAATTATGTACATATAAATAGATCATAAACATTTCAGTCTCAGTTCAGAGTTTATTTATGTAAATATATAGTGAAACTGAAAGAATAAACATGTGCACAAATTATTTATGTATAACTTTTTTTATTGATGTTCAGAAAATCTAAATCTTGTACTTACACTTGCCTCATTTATGTGCATATGGTATATGTATACAAAAATTTTAATTCTAAGTTCTTTTTTCTCGCTCATGCGTTAAATTAGTTTTCTCTCGTTGTATATATTTCTTTTCCAAGTTATTCGCATCTTTATGCTGTATATATGTATGTATAAATTTACATATTGTAGTCTCAAATATTCATAACACTTTTATGTCAACATGTTGACAAAACAACAAACAGTTTTTTTTTCGTTTTGGTTTTCCTGCTGACTACAGGCTGTTGATACCGTCTTCGGCATCATAGTAGTAACAGCTTATTAATGTACTTGCTGACCCGGCAGACATTGTTCTGCCCTTTCTACGAAGAAGCGGGAAAATTGAAGTTTATTTCAATGAAGAAGAATGAAGTTTCTTGGTGTTTAAAATTGAACATTGGTAATGACAATTCAAGCTTAAAGGACCCACATTGAATTCGGTAAAAATTCTAGATTTAAAAATGAGACATCAAAATTGGCATTTTTAAAACTATTTAATTTGCAGAAGAAAAATATGGACCCATTTGCTATTTATTATAAAAATAGAATTTATTACAGAATTTATTACAGCGCCACCTATCGGATTTTAATTTAGCCAGGCAGGTTCTTGAGATATTTCATAAATAAGTAGAAATAATAGTAGAAAAAGGAATGGTAAAAGTAGTAGAAAATAGCAGCAAAAAAGTAGAAGAAAATAGTAGTAGAAAAGGTAGTGGGAAAAAGAATAGAAAATAGTATTACAAATTGTTGTAAAGAAGTAGTAAAAAGGTAGCAGAAAAAGAAGTAGAAAAATAGTTAAACATAGTAGTACAAAAATAGTAAAAATGGAGTAGAAAGAGTGGTAGAGATAATAATAAAAATACTAGTAGAAAAAACTGTAAAAAATAGTAGTGAAAAATAGTAGAAAGTGTTAGAGAAAATAAGAAAAAATGTATTAGAAATGTAGTAGTAAGAAAGTTCTAAAATAGTAGTAGAAAATATTGGTTGAGAAAGTAGTAGAAAATAAGAAAAATTTTCAGTTTAAAAGTAGTAGAATATAGTAGTAGAAATAGTAGTAGAATTAGTAGTCGAAATAGTAGTAGAAAATAAAAGTAAAGCATGGTGCCACACCCACTAATCCAACAAACTGAATAATTTAAATTTTAGTACCGTACCATAAATGCCTCTTAAGATATCTCATAATGGAAATTCAGGTTATACGGAAGGTGCCACACCACCTAGTCAACCCCATCCATATTTTTATTGTAGCATGGCATTGTCAATTCTCGTTATTTTACCAAATTTCTGTGCTGTGCTATAAATGGTTCTTGAGATATACCCAAAAATCTATTAGGATTGTATGGGAGGTGCCACGCTCACTTTCCTAAAAGCCATTATGAATAGCTATGTTTCATCCTCCCGCCCAAGAAAATATTTTCTGGAAATATGGCTTCAATCGGTCCAGTCGTTCAGAAGTTACACGATGTCATACACACAAAACTCTACGATTATATACATATATAAAGATGTGTATATAAGTTGTTCTATATTTTCGATGCCAACACTTTGATTTAATAATTATTTAAAATGTATAAAATAATTTAAGGATCTATCTAAATCTGTACAATTCGGCAAACAGAGTTCTATAAAGTCCAAAATTGTTGGCGCTATAATGAATCTGAACTAGTAGAATTCAATCTTCTCATCTTCACTACCTTTTTTATATGTTCAATAATGACAGTTAAATTCGAATTTACAGCAGCCTCACAAGCTTATCTGTAGCCTCCGTTGAGCACAGGGGTCTAGCCAAGGATTTTTCGATTTAATGTAATTTAACTATACTTTTAATTGAGATATCGACTTCGAAATTTCATGACTTTTCCTAAAATTTTATTAGCTATCTATGCATAAAACTAAATCAGGAAAATACCTTTTATAAGGGCATGTTGATGCACACATCACATTCGTGCCCCATACCTTTTATACGGAAATATATAAAAAAATATTCTGCAATTTTTTTTTTTTTTTGTTTTCATAATTTTCCATTCTAACTGTCTTTTATATACTTTAGGCTGATATCACACTGCCAGAAGTTGTCTGAAAAACGTTTTTTTTTTTCTTGTTTAGTTTATTTGGGGAAACAACAAAAATTTTGTCTCTACTGCGAGTGCAAATTATGTTTACAGGGAGACGATAAGACGAGACGCGAAACGCGTCACGCCAGCACTACGCTAAAGTAGATTATATTTGTTTTGGTTGAAATAAATTTGAGATAAATCAAAAAAAATTAAGGAAAAACGACCTTTTTATATTCTAAAAATTTTATTTTGCGATAGTGAGAGCAAGTAAAAAAAAATGTGTACCTGCATGGTGTATAAATCTGTTTAAATTCATCACTACAAGCGTGATATTTCCATACAAACGCATGCCAATATTTAGGGCCTGGCCAGGCACCATGAGGCACGAATGCGACAATCCAAACATAAGCCCAACAGAGGGTTAAATTCCATTAAACTGTAAATTTTAAAGTCTCACACAAAGTCATCCATCAAATCTCCGAGCCAAATCACAACCATTTCACTCACCAGTGGCTATTGCTCAACATGGGTGGCTCGTTTCTGGAGTGAATAGCTTTTTGTTTTCGTTACAAAAAACCATAAAAAACATTTATGTTTATAAGACCAAAATTCAATCTAGCCATTTATACAGAGTTATCTATTTTTAGGTCAATGTACAAATTTTGTTAACTAAAAAACTTAACAATTTTTCTTAGTTTTGGTGTTTTCTATTACAAAACATATACGAATATCTCAAGTAATTTATAGAACACGTACGCATGTACTTATATCTACTCAAAACAATCAACCCGAAATATAAAATCATGTCATACCAAAAAAGAAAAAAAGAAGAAGAAAGAACGAGTTCTCAGTCTAACAATAATTGTACGCATTTATGTTTATGTCTCGTAATTTGTATGATAGTAGAAGTCATTGAGACAACTAGAATACTTAAATAAAAAAATAAGAAAAAGCTTCCCCCTGTGATTCATCTGAAAGATATGCACAGACCGACGACGAAAATGTGTGGAGGGAAAAGGAAGCCCTGTCACTATCCACACCCCACTATACACACATTCCACGCATGCTGATATCAATGAAGAAAAATGTTTCTGCTCATATGTTATCATTTCAGAATCTATTTTCTAAATAGTAAAACGGTTAACATTGAAGTATACATTGTAGACACAAGCAAAAATGTATTTCACACAAGAAATACCTAAAATATAAAGTAGTTACAGAAGGGTACGGTTAACGTGTAATGAAAGGGACTTTGCAAATATTTTATGTTATTCATTTAAATCTAACTCGTTATAAGCGAATGTTGTGGCTGTAGTTTCTCTCTGCGTCCAGAGAGAATGAGTCAAAATAATTTTTACTTACAGCATCAATTTGTTATTCTGTTGAAATTTCTCGTTTGTATAAAATGCTTTTGGCCAAAAGCTAGAAGGAGAAAAAAAAACAACTACTGAGGAAGCAAACTACACAACAAAAACAAATACAGCATACATTTTAATTAACTTGATAGATACACACACACAAACATATATAATCATAGACATGACTGCGTGTGTGTGTGTGTATATGCACATTTGCGCGCCATATTTACTCGCTATGATTGGGGCTTAGTTGATTGTTGGTGGTATATGGTTCACGGTGAAGTTATTATTTCTGCTACTGCTGCTTCTGGTATTTTGCCAACAACATTTCCGAGTATTTTTTTTTTTTTTTTTTTTTTTGTTTTGTTTGGCTTCTTCTTTTTTGTTAATATTTTCATTAATTTGGTTTTGTTTGCTTTTATTTTTCTTCTATTCTTTTAATGTAATTTCATTTATACTTCTTTCTTTGTAAGTTTTCTGACTTTCTTTCTGCCAAATGCACATACTTACATACATATACGAAGTCACACTCATGCACACACCCGCACTTCCTTGCAGAGCTGATCACATCAAATGGCTGTAATTGACAGCAGCAGCAGTTTCAAACTTATCAAACTTTATTTTTCTTTCCAACGCACTATGGGCCAGAAAGTCGCTTTTTCTGGCATAAAGTCGATTTTTTGTTGTTAAAATTTGTGGACAAAAATGTTATATATAGAAAAAACTACTTTGAGTATTTCAAAAAATTTGTTTGGATGGTGGAAACACTTTCTCTTTGGCGCGCTGTCAAAAATGGAAGCTAAAGCTCCCTACAGTTTGACGTTTTGTTTAATTAAAATTTCATGATAGTTTTTTAGGAGACTATGAAAATTAAATCTAGAGGTTAATTTTCAAAGTCATGACTTAAGTTCATGTCAATTTCGTTATTTGAAGTTATATATAAACAGGCTTAATGAACAAATGTAGTCATCACAACAACAATGTATATAGAGACGGGCAAATCAGACGGCCGTTTCGGAATCCGCCACAATTCCTCATCAGTGATCTTAGTGATAGTTCTTAATCTTTCAATATCCCATATAAGCTACTAATATTTGAAATCATAACCCAGAATTACGGATTTGATTCCAAATATCTTCACTGAATAGAGATATTGAAAGAAACTACCACTACCGTTCTATACACTTATGTTGTTGTTTTATAACTTCAAATAACGAAATTGACATGAACTTAAGTCATGACTTTGAAAATTAACCTCTAGATTTAATTTTCATAGTCTCCTAAAAAACTATCATGAACTGATCGAATGGGGACCGTTCAGAAAAAATGACACCTAGAATCATTTTCTCACAAACACACACACTCCCATGTACTAGACTTTCAAATAACGAACTGTTATGCAGACTAGCTACAATGGGAAAAAAACAACAACATAAGTGTATAGAACGGTAGTGGTAGTTTCTTTCAATATCTCTATTCAGTGAAGATATTTGGAATCAAATCCGTAATTCTGGGTTATGATTTCAAATATTAGTAGCTTATATGGGATATTGAAAGATTAAGAACTATCACTAAGATCACTGATGAGGAATTGTGGCGGATTCCGAAACGGCCGTCTGATTTGCCCGTCTCTATATACATTGTTGTTGTGATGACTACATTTGTTCATTAAGCTTAATTAAAATTTGTCTAAAAACAATTTTTTCTAGAAAATATGTAAAATAAAACTTTATTACTATTTCGTATTTTGTAGCGATTATAAGTGAGAAATAATTACTTGAATGTGTAAAGTTTTCGTTTGCAATTTATAAAATCATGTTTGTGTTCTGTGAAGGAAAAAAATATTATGCAGTCCATGGCAGTCCATGAAATGTATATGTGGTGAAATGCTGTGATGTTTACTTTCAAATGGCAATCAAAACTTTTGCGAATATTTGCGAATCTCTGAGAAAAATTGTTTTTTCAGAATCAATTAAGCTCCAGAATAAAGCTCTTCTTAATGCTTGGTTAGAGAATGGAAGAGACCTCATCGCAATTACAGTGAAGCAAATGATCGGTTAAAAAGAAAACTTGAATCAGAAATTTCTTCACAGCAACAAAGTAACACGCAGCTCATGTCGATACCTTGTCAGCCCAAACTTCAAATGAGACAGATTTGATATACGTAATAAAAGAAACTATGACTTCTCCTACAAAACCGAGTAAAACAAAGAAAGGTTGGCATCTGAACCCCAAATTCTTTATACCCCCAGAAGGTTAAGTATTTTTATTATTTTTGTTCTATAGGAGGTGGGCGTGGCAGTGATCATGTCCATTTTTTTTAATTATCTGTATAATATCAGAAGCGAGTGAGCGAAGTTTCAGCGACACATTTGCCGTTTTTGACTTTATGCCAGAAAAAAGTGACCTTCTGGCCCATAGTGCAACGTGGTAAAGCTTTTTCTTTTAATTTTTATTGAACTTATTTTATTTATTGTATTTTTTATTAATTATTTTTTTCACATATTTGTTTCTATGTTACAATGACCAATCGACTGTTTTGCCAATACTTTTAATAGATTAATAGATCTTCACAACTTTTTTATTTATTGGCATAGCAGTTTTATTAAATGTTTATTAAAGAGAACATTTCTATTCAATTTGGTATATTAAATTGCCACTAGAATAAACAAAACCATAAGTGCTTTAAGTTAAATCTTTAAAATCTTAAGGGTATAATGAAGGGAGAGCAATAAGTGTGAAGATCGAAGCCTCGTTTTAGTCAGAGCAAGGCGAGATATGATTTCTTTTTCTATCACCAAGCCTTTGTGATAAATTATGTGATAATTGTCAGACTAATAGCTGGACCAAAAAAAAAACAAGAAATCAAATCTCAACAACAGCCTCAGACCAAAATCCATAAATCAGTTTAAAATTTAAACCAAATCAGTCACCAAAGTTTAAAATAAAAATGAAACCAAAAATAAAACCCAAAATCAGACTAAAATTTCTACAAGAAAAATACCAAAAATCATATTAAAATTCGAACAAAAAAAAAACAAATTTTTACCAACAATCGAACCAAAAATCAGATTGAAAAGAATACAAATTCAGATAAAAATTAAATCAAAATCCAAACAAATATAAGGCCATAAAATCAAACCCGAAACAGATTAACAAGTAGGCCAAATACTATTATCAAAAGCTTGATCCCAGCTCTCAAAAAGTGAGGCATCTGTGAACTGACAGGCTGAGAGGAAAAGCGGGCTAAAGTTTGTATAATTTATATAAGAGCAAAAGTGAAATAATTTAGTGTATCAGTGCAAGAATGGCATAAGTAATACGGTTTAGAGTGAAAATGAAACAAACGCCTTAAAAGTAAGAGCGTATAACAATTCTTTCAGAGCAAGAACAGCATTGTTTTTTATTCCGTTTTCGCTCTGAACATATTTCGTTTCACTTTTGCTCTGAACATATTTCGTTTTGCTTTTGCTCGTAAGTAAAATTATTCCACTTTTTTCTGAAAGTTATACCACTTTTCCTCTCAGCCTCTCAACTGTCCTTGAAATCTCAGATTTTCTGTAGACCCAAATTCTATTGCGCTGTAAAAGAATTTGAGAGCGTCAATAGTACTCACATTTGAAGTAATTTATTTATTGGATATTTAACAGCCGCTGTTTTTATAACTGGTGAAATTTTTATCGAGCTCAAGGCCAAGCAAAAATAAAGTTTTTTATTCAAAAGTTTTTTTTTTATTTTTTAAAAAACTTTTATATTTGTTTATCAATATTTCGACTTCAATTAGAAGTAATCTTCAGGACACTATAACAATAAAATTGAATTAATTTAACTTAAAACAAACATATAATATTTAAAAAAAACCAATAAACAGTCACAACTTACATACCGCAAATATAAAAGTTTTTTAAAAAATAAAAAATAACTTTATTTTTGCTTGGCCTTGAGCTCGATAAAAATTTCTCCAGTTATTTGAAGTAATTTTTAGCAGTAGTTTTATGGTATCATTTTTAAATATAAGTTTTATTATTAATTTATTTTTTAGTAAACATTTCGATAGCATTTTTGGTAATAGTCTTTATAGTTTCACTAGTACTTTAGTATAATTATTTCTAGAAATAATTTTGTATTAGTTTTTGTTGTTAATTTTTTAGTTATTTCATTGATTGTTTTCAACTGATATTTTATGATTTTTTCTGGTTAGTTGATTTTGCTATTAATTTTTAGAAGATCCCAAAAAAATTCCTTCATCTAATTTAAACTCAATGCCAAAAATATTATCTACAGCCATTATTTTAATGGTTGTGATTATGAATTAATTGTATAAATAGTTTACATAACTTTAAATTCATTCAACTTTTAACTAAGGTCTTGCTTAATTTTTAACAAAATTTTACTGTTAAATTGACTGTGCAAAGTTTTAGCGAAAAAAGAAACAGATAAGTTTAATTGATCTAAAAATTTCAATGAATTTTTAGCTACTAGTTAAGCTAAGCATTTGTCGAATTAAGTAAATAAAATCATTTAAACTACTTAAAGGCTTAAATTGACTGTTGAAAGAAACACAGTACAGCAAAAGAGCGATAGTGTTAAAAGCGAAGCAAATTAACTACGATGGCAGTAAAGTGGCTATACCTATATAAATACAATATGTAAACTTTAGCGCACTTGCTGTAATGCTAATGTACTTATGTAGCATGTACATACATATGTACATATATAGTAATCAAAGACGTTAAAGAAGAGTAGGTATGTCTATGTCTCTAGGTGTATTCTGCACTGCATGTCTGTTAGGTATGGGATTGGATATATGGTTCATATGTATGTATGTAAAAATAGTGATGCCAACATTGGCTTTACACCAAAACGCACATTTGTGCTGTCAATTAATTTAAACTTGAGTATTAAATTTTAAATACCTTTTAATACTTAAAAGCTAAAGCTTAAAAGTGTGTGGCAGTGGCAGGTATTGGCTTGGGTGCTGCCTGAACTAAGTCTGCTTGCCAGCCTGCCTGCCTAATACAATAGCAATGTTTCCGCTTTGGCGCGTTTTGTTGTCGGTTTTTGTTTCTTTTTTTTTAAGTAACTTTACCATTAAAAGTCACAAAATTGCGCACCTGTGTGACACTGTGGTAGTAAGTCAACAAACAAACAAACAAACACAAATATGTTGTGGCTGCTGCTGATGTTGGTTGGTACAAGCCAAATCTGTTTCTGCTGCATGCCGTTGCTGTTTTTTTTTTGTTGCCGCTTGAACAGTTACTCGGACGTGGCCTGAACTGGACAGCAGCAGCGAGAACAGTGTTTTAAAATAGCCAAACCACTGTGCTTTCTCGTGTATATAGTAAATTGCCTTTTTTTCTGACAATTAAAATCAATATTTTTGCTTCGGTTTGGTTTTCTTTTTTTTACATTTTTTATTTTTCATTTTTTAATCCTTTTTGTTTTGTATTTGACCTGAAATTGCATTGAGGCGTTCTTGTGCTGTGCTATTGTTGTTGTTTTTTGTTGAAATTTTCTTTTATTTTTATCGTTTATATTATGCTGTTATTTCTGTGTTACTACACCCATAACCTAGTTTATTTTTTCCTCGTTTATATCCATGCTGTCCATAACCATCCATAGCCCCATACCATATCGTATTTTGTACCAATTTTCCGATGTTTTTGTTTCTTGGTTTTTGCTTTTCTTCGATTTGTTTTTTTTTTTTTATTTTAATTTCATTTTGGTAAAAAACTTAATTTGGTTATATGTAGTTTTAAATACTGTTTGTTTTTCTTCTTTGTTTGTTTTTTTTTTTTTTTTCTTAATACATTTTCATATTTGATTGTATTTTTAATTTTTAATTTACTTCAATGCTTCGGTAGTTTTCAATGTAAAATTATTAATGAAATGTAATTTTTATGCTTAAATCGTCCCGATGCTTCGTAAACTGTGTATGCAATGACATCTTGAATTTTTCTTTTTCGATAATAGAACAAAAATGGAGAATGTGGTGCAGGAAGAATTAAAAGTTGTTGCATATCTTTAATCAACATTGTCTAGAAAACTGAAGGGAGGAAGCTCTACAGGAGTATATGGAGAGCACAACTAGAACAGTCCACGAGCCTAGTTCAACTGAAGAGAGAGAGAGAGAGAAAGATATCATATTTGTGGGGGTATGTTTGGGCCAAAAACAAAATAATAATGTGGATAATGCTTAAGCCACCTTTGAGTGCTAGACTGGAGTTACTTCAGGTTCGATTCCCAGGCAGGGGTTGAACGCCACATCAAAATAAGGTTCAACTAATCTAGCAAATCAATCAAATAAGATTATAAAAGCTTGAAAATATTTGGCATCAATAAAGAAGAAATATATCTATAAATTTTCCATATCAGTTAATTTTTTGTCACAATCGATTTTGTATTTTCAAATAAAATTAGATACCTACATACTTTCAAATGAATATCTTATTAGTTCATGTTCTAAATAACATATTTTCTGGTTTTAATATTTACAAAATAATTAATCACAATACACAAAAATGTTAGTGATACTGTATCATTTGATATGATGTCATATGACATTTATCAAAATAATAATGGCACAAAATGACATTAAATATTATTATTTACTTAAATTATTATGTTGTAAATTAAAAAAAAAGGAAAATATAATATTATTTACTCAACACAACAAACAAACCAACACAAAATAAATGTGTCATCGTCAGAGCTAAAAAAAAAAGTTTTTGCGTTTCAACCAATTTGTATTTAAGTTTTACGCAAAAATTGTAAATGCAAATAAATTTGTGGGTTAACAACTAAAAAAAGAAAAAAAAAAACAACGCTCGTTTTTGACAATTCTAATGATTGTTTAGAGGAGCAGTAAATTGACAACAGCAATTTAACAACTGCATGCCAATTACAAATGCTAATATGGCAACACCCCTTACTGAAACTGGGAAAAAATATTTCCTTAAATTGTTTTAGAACAATGTCAACATGAAATTAGAGAAACAAAATAGTGAAAAATATTTGTTCTAGATTAAACTATATTTAAATATTTTGGAGTTATATTATGATGGAATTTCTTAAGCATGTGAAACGAAACTGATGATTTTTTTTTTTTTTTATTTATTATTTCGTTTTAAAAAATAAATTGACAGCTGTAGGTTAGGTTTAGGTTAGGTTTGGAAGGCGTGTGCGTATATATATATACCCGCATTTCCACTTGGAGACTTAATTGTCCATTGTAATTGCCCGGAGGAGGCACGTCTCTAACCACGGTTTCCGTCAGCAGTCCAGGTAATGTCTTTATTGAACCATTTGGTTCTCCGGATGAAGGTAAAAAGATCCGATAGTTCCACTTTCGTTAACTCTGTTAGACTGTTGAAAAAGTGCGACCCCAAACATTGGAGTCTGCTCATCTGCAGCCTTGGACATTGACATAGAAAGTGAAGAATCGATTCTGTCTCTTCTTCATCATGACAACTTCTGCACAGTCCGCTCGTTGGAATGCGCCACCGTTGAAGCATTGGTGCAATAGCACAATGTCACAATGTTATGACTCCTGTGAGCAGACGTACTGCAGATTTGTTGTGCCCTAAGCGGACATTTGTCCTCTTCCTATCTAACCTTGGCCACAAGGGCCGTGAAACTATACAGTCATCTAGGTTAGTCCAAGTCCGTCATTTGACACCGCTATGGTGTACTCGTCTATTTTCCTAAATAGTTCACACACCGGAGATTGTATAGAGGTATTCGCCTCGTTAATGTCCATTTCAGAGCTCCTTCTGGCCATTTCATCCGCTATTTCGTTCCCTTTAATATTGCTATGTCCAGGAACCCAGCACAGAGTGACCTTGTGGTGCTCAATGGCCATCAGTGAAGCACGACATTACTTTACAATCTCTGATTTAACTTTTTTGGATTCTATTGCCTTCATTGCAGCCTGACTGTCAGTAAAAATAGTGTTATTCGAAATCTGAATCGTATTGTCTTGCAGAAGTCGAGCTGCTTTCTCAATAGCAAAAATCTCTGACTGAAAAACGCTGCAGCTGCCAGGAAGACGATACGACCGCCTTAGCTGCAGGTCTTCGGAATAGAGACCAGCTCCAGTTCCATTCTCCATCTTTGAGCCATTGGTAAAGATGGTAATGCCAGCATTACCTGTTACCGAACCCGACTCCCAGTCTTCCCTGGTTGGATATAGAGTTGGAATTCTAGTCATAAAATCTAAATTTGAAGTCATATAATCCGTGGCCACATCTAAGTCAGCTGTGACTCCATTTTGACCCCTCCGCTTTATCTCACTCAAAATTGTAGAGTGTCCATAGTTTGCTGATCTCCACACGTTGGATTCTCTCAGTCTAAGAGCTCCTTTTGCGGCACAGCCTTGAACAAACACCCGTAACGGTAAGAGATGAAATATCATATTCATACCTTCCTGAAGTGCACTACTTACAGACCCTAAGATCCCCAGGCTGACAAGTCTCTGTATTTTTCCTATGCGAGCTTGGTTGCTCTTCTTACCCAACGCCTGCCACCACTGTGACAATCCCCATCTTTTCCCAAAGGTCCTTTTACAGGTATAGTATGCAGCCAGTCCCTTCTTCGTTCTCTCTTCGATATTCTTTCTCCAATTAAGTTTCGAATCCAGAATGGTACCGAGATACCTTGCTTCCGAAGAGAGATTCAGTGTCACTCCATTCAACTTTGGCAAGGAAAACTTAGGTATTTTTGTTTTCCTCGTGAACAAGACTAGCTCAGTCTTAGCAGGATTAACTGCTAAACCGTTCGGTCTAGCCCCCAGTCGGAAATTTCGCCAAGTGCTGATTCCATAATCTCACTAATCGTTGATAAGAATTTTTCAGGTATTAATATTGTCATGTCGTCAACGTAGGCTACAACCCTTGTTCTCTTTTCCTTGAAGGTTCGTAGAATCTCATTAACTACTAGGAGCCATAGGAGGGGTGACAATACCCCTCCTTGCGGCGTTCCCTTGTAGTCCACTGACTCACGGAGCCAGTACCCATGGAAGCGTTAATGACTCTGCCTCTCAGCATTGTTCCAATCCATGCCACTATGAAATCCTTAACTCCTCACAGATGGCTTCCGTGTTTACATTATTAAAGGCTCCTTCAAAGTCAAAGAAACCGACTAAAGTGTACTCCTTCAAATCTGAAGACTTCTCTATGGTGCCAACTTCACGAAGAGCGCTATCCACTGATCTACCTTTGCGGTATGCAATTGACAGCTGTAAATGATCTTCTTATTCTGATGAAACGATCGTTTATTCCCAAAGTCTACCGTGAATACACCAGAAATGGTAAATTTTGTTTGTGATTTTCCTAACGAAATCAATGTTGGAATTCAGGATTGAGCTTCAGAGCTCTAAGTAAGATAAATGGATGTCATACTCCCACATGCATTGATTTTTATTTTAAGTTGCAGAAAACTTAAATTAAGTAGTTGTACTTACGCATTGCATGCTTAATGGGCGTTCTCCTCTCTCTTAAATTATCCCTCAAAGCATGCCACTCTTTTTTCACTCATTTACTTTATTTGAATTGTTTTAAGGCTCCTTCTCGTTATTTGTTCCTTCTTCTCTCTAATTAAAAATGCCTCAAACGCTCAATCAATAATGAAACCAAACCAATAAAAAAAACCAAAAAAAGTTAAGTAAACTAATTTCAATAACAACGCAAAATAAAAAGGCAAAGGCACGTGCCTTCAAAAACATCATAAATTAGCGGCAACAGCTGAAGCAGAAAAAACAAAAAAGCCTTAAAGAAAAACACGAAATTGTAAAATGAATAGATACAATAAAAAAAATCAAACACAAAAAAAGATTAAATTCAATTTTAAAGCGCCAAAAAGTAACAAAATTAAAGTGCTGACAGAAGGGTGCAGCCAGCAGTAGCGGCGTGGAATCAAAAGCGGGAGGGAATGCAACTACAGTAACCCAAAACAAAACAAACTTGATGCTGAGCGGCATCGGTGACGGTGAAGCATTGACGAAAACTCAATTTCAATACAAAAACCAGTGCAGAAAAACTCGTGACTTTTCTGCAATCACAGATAATGAAAATTGCGGTAAACGTCAGAGAAGTAAAGCGAAATAAAAACAACAAAACCATTGCAAAAAAAAGACAAACAAATACATAAAAAACAGGAATGAAATGAAGCGTCAAAGACAAACAGAAAAGTTTTCCCACACACACGTGCATATACCATATATTCGCTTACACACATACACACACACAAAGATGAACTACTGAAAAACTGTCAATGCTAGTTCTTGGCAATAACAACAACAAAGACATTTTGTTTTTTTCTTTTTTTGGTAATAAATACTTAAGGCCCATAAGGCAAATAAGCGTCCATGGGCAAGGCAAGTCGATTTTAGCGAAGCTGCTAGTTGATAGCTGGTGGTTGGTAGTCAGTCACTCATTCATTCAGCTCCACCGTCAGTCAGTGTGGCTCCATTTTAAATGCAAATTCACTGTCACAATCAAATGTCAAAACTTTTTTTTTATTTAGTTTTTCGTGTTTGGTGTTTGATTATTTGTAGCTTTTGAAGTTTTTGAAGTTGAATGTCAGTGACACAAACAACAATAACAAACAGTGTAAATTACACTGTGGCCAGAACAAAAACAACATTGAAAATTTAATGTTTTGTTTGATATGCGGAAAAACAAAAGGGCAAAAGAATCTGGGGAAATTGAATAAAAATTGCATTTGATGATGATGAAATGTTACTTTGATATGGTAAATATTTGATGATTCAGAATGAAAATCGTATATTTTGCATTTTCAAATAATTATGGCATGTGACAGTTTTTCTACTTGTCATTTGTAGTATTACTTATATCCAGTAATATTCTTTTAAAAATAAATCAACTGAAAATAAAACTGCTTAAAAATAGTAGGGGAAAATAAAGCATGAGTGCAGTGACTTTAGAAATTTTCACAAAGCGCCCTCTATTGCTATGAAAAACTAGATGGGAAAAATCAGACTCATTAATTTTAAAATAAAATATCTCTGGTGTTTTCACTTAGCTTAAGGCCTTCCAAGACTCGAAATTTTTCTTGTTATTGACTCGAAATTTTTAAACTTGATTGAATTGTCCTTTCAATTTTCAGACCCAGAAATCAAATTAAATATTTCATATGGAAGTTTTTAAGCTAAATCCGAGTCTGTTGATCATTTTACTATAGTTTCAACTAGTGCGAATTTTCAAAAAAGATTTGCTGCAAAGTTTCGCAGGGAAGGTAACTATTTCAGTTCTTTTGGGTCTTAAATAATTCAACATTTTTCCAAGAAATTTAAATTCCACACGTTTTTATATTACTTTTTCTGATTATACTATTTATTTATTTGCAATGCTTTAAAAACCTTACAAACAACGCCATCTATTAGCGGTTTTTACCGTGCGTGCGACTATTTATAAATATATCTTTAAACTATTATGAAATCAATCAATTGGGTTACCAAAAAAGAATAAAAAAAAATAACAATTTATGTTTAATTGTAAACTAATTGTGCAACAACACAGTATGTATGTAGATAACAAGTCAACAAGCAATAAATATTATAAATAACAGTAGGTAGAAAACAATTTGTTAAACAAATTGCTAAACAATTCTGCACAGTTTTCATATCAAAGCAATTAAATGAAAAAAAAAAAATGTGTACCACTACAATTCAATAAATCGCAATTGAATGGAACAACACGCCCAAAAAATACAAAAAAAAAACCTAAACAAAGCATAGAAAAAATAAAAATAAAAAAACAGAAATGTGCAAAGTACATTCAGCATATATCGGAATTATGAACCGAAATGAACTGAACTTGAATTGAACTAAATTGAATGGCGGTGAATGTTCAAAAGATAATAAAAATGAATCCTAGATAAAAGATATTAAAATAAATACGCGTACAAGCGATAAAGTTCATTGAACAATCATTTCAATAATTTTTACCTAAATTAAATCATTTTTTGGCATTTATGAAGATATTTTGCAATATACTTCATCACTTCAATACACACTTGCAAGTACTCAAATTTTTAAAATATTAAAATCATTAAGATTTTTATTTTTTTTTAAAGAATAGGTGTAACGCTGTAGAAGGTTACTAGGTACTGCCAGCGCCATCATAATCTTATCTTAAGTACATTTTTCGATTTTCAGTAATCAAGAATAATAGAATTAAGAATATTTTTTATTGTAGATTTTGAGTTGATTTGAACTGGGCACATGCTGCTACGCCAATCGCTTATAAACACAAGTATGATAAATATTTTTCAAGTGTTATCAGTATGCAATATTGTGTCTATTATCAATGTGATATTTAGTGTGCAAAATTCAAAATTTTTTAGGCCTATTTGCGCAAATACGTCAGAGAAATTGAATTGATTTGAAAAATCTTAATTAAAAGATAAAAATTCTATTTATTTTTACACCTCAATTTTATTATGTAATCATGGGAATTTTAAGCTTTTCATTTAAAATCAGTTTGTCGAGAGATTGCCGTTCTGAAAAGCATATCTGTCTCAATACAAAGATTTTCAAACTATGCACACAACGACATCTGTTGGTCTGATTTATAAAGCATTAAGTAATTTACTTGAACTATTGCTGTTTTCTTTCAAAATTTTCTTAAGACTATTTTAAAAAATTATCTCATAATAATATTATGTAAGTCAAAAGAATATGTGACATGATAATAAATATCTCATTAACACTTTTTAAGTAATTAAATTCATAACACATGCATACACAAGTGTTTATTTATTTATTGAAAAAAATTTGTTTATTTTCTAGTGTTTACCGACATTTGAAAACTTAATTTTAAATAAATAAAAATTTAAGAATTTTGACTTTATATGAGTGAATTCTAAGTTTGTAGAGTTATTTACTTATATAAATAGAACAAATAAATTATTGAAATCATAACTTAATAATGCAAAAAACGGGAATATTATTAAAAAGAAAACAATAAGAAATATAAAAAATTATAGAAATCTTATACACAAACTTTTCGCATGTCGCCCCCCTCTGTATGTGGCTGGCTTATCATGCCTTCATTCATACATTTATTGATACCTATAGCTACATACCTGCGTATTTGTTTACATTTGGCTAATTTGTTTTAAGTGGCTTTATAATTCCACTTAAAAAAATACAACAATAATAATTCAAGGAAAATAGAACCGAAATAGTTTTGTGATTATATTTACATATACAAAGTATTTTTCAACGGCATAATCAATCAATCTTGTAAGAAAATAAGACGCCATATTCTCTCACTCACTCACTCACTCTCTCAGTTTATGACAGCTGCAAGTATGCGAGTATGTATGTGTGTTTGAGAGAAAAAACCAGTAGAAAAATCAAGAAATCCTCTCCAACTTATAGCTGAATACAAGACTTGAATCAAAAATTTTCATATCCCTTAATTATCTATTGTAACCATGCCTATCTTCCATACAAATGAAATTTTTAGTATCATGAGAAATATTAACACGAATATATAAAATATTTCATATAAAAAAATAAATAAATAAAAATGTTTCTACACGACACCACCCTCTTGGCTGGCAATGGCAAACCTCCAACAGTAATAAAATGCCTATGAAAAGCTTTTAACTTCGCCATTAGGATTCGGCATAAAACTGTAGGTCCCTTCCATTCGAAATTCGGATGCGAAAAGCTCGGCCTTAGCCCTCCAGGGGCTGTTGTTCCATAATAGTAGTAGTAGTAATGGGTGGATTGTGTGCATTCCATACCGTTACCTAAACTTTCTTCTGAATTCCGTTACCAAAAATCTTGCAAAATCAGCCGAAGGGTAAAAGAACGAACAAAAGTAATTCTACAATGGTTGTCATCTATACCTTTTCTACTGGGATGAAATTGAGCTTAACGTGAGCTATTTCTATGCTATGGCTCTTATTCGTTGATCTTGCTCTGAGTGAACTTTAATATAGACACAAAATAAATGGTAAAACATATTGTCAGATCTTTATAGTAGGCAATTATATTAATAAAATTTTTGCTAGAAAATAATCAGTAGTAGGTTTCCTACATTCACATATTAAAAAAGGTAACGACCACACATACACAGACACTATTTTTATGAGTCTTTCAATTTTTTTCTCTTTTTCGCTTGACGTTAATACATAGTTCAAGTGGTATTTTTGTTGTTTGTTTCTTTCTTTTCTACATAAATATTTTTTATGGTTTTATGTTTATTTTGTAATTATTGATTTTCAAGTTTTTTTTTTTTCGTTCTTTCGTTTCATTTTAAAAAATTATCTTAAGCTTGAAAACGTGTGAGACGTCGTCATTAATAATATTTTATTTACACAATATGCACGAGTAAAATATATCAGAAATGAAAGATTACACGCTTTCATTTTTACACTTACACAAATAATTTATTTAAATTTATTACTGTAGCAGTAGTTAAATTTGCAGATGCTTAAAATTATTACAATGTCCGTCTGTCCCATACGAATTTTGCATTCATTTTAAACTGACCCGATGAGCTAGAGAATTGAAACAAAGCTTAGAACTGGATGAAAATGCAGTATTAAGTTTTAAATCATTTGTTATAGTTTACTAAGTCTTAAATTAGTTATAGCCGTTCTCGCTTTCAAAGAAAATTTTCAATTAGAGTGGGTCCTTAAACCATATAGGTATTTTATTGTATAGAAATTCATTTATTTTTATTTATTTATTTTTTTGTTTAAAGCAGCTATAACACAAAATTCTCTTGTTGTACCAGCAAACATATTTTCCTAAATGATTTGTTTATAGCATTAAAAATAATAAAAAATTTAAATGAAAAACATTTCGTCACGATTTGTGATCGATTGCACTTTGCACATTACATTTTTGTGATGTGATTTGTTCATCTTTATTTCATTAAATCTATAAAACAGAAAATATGATTAATTACGTTTCAAAACTTACTACATATCTGACTAATTTCATGATAAAAAACAAAAAACGAAAAAAAAAATAATAATAAAATGTAAAACTTCAAACAAATCAGTAGATAGTGTCTACAATTTACAGTGGTCGCCGCCGTCGCCATAACATCGAGTCGCAGCATCACCTGCTGTGCGATTCGGTACGTGTCTCATATGTAATTTCATCATTAGCCAAGTTAGTATTTTGTGACAGATATGAACCACATGAGGTCAATTTCATAGTTGTTTTAAAAAGAGTATCAAGTAACTATCTATCTATATATCTAATTGTAGCTGTAGCTGCTGTAACTATTTTGTGTGTTTTGAAACATGCTTTGATTATTTTCATTTGAGTAACATTTGTTTTGAATTTTGTAACTTAAGCACGTTCAGACATAGTCCAGTTTGAGGGTAAAGCAGCACAGCAAAATCAAACAAATTTGAATTTGTAAGTATGTAATTTCCCACTCGACTCTATTTACAACGACAACAACCAGCAATAGGAGATGTTATTTCTTGTTGTTGTTATTATTATATTATTGCTGTTGCAATTTCTAGTTGCTGCTGCTGCTGCTGCCGTTGCTGGTTTTACTGTTGCTACTTGCATTTCAATTGCAATCAGTACACACAAGCCTCTGCCTCTGCCTCTACCTAACCAAGCAATTCAGCAGTGCCGCCTATGCTACCCCCCACAGGGTACTCGCCGCCGTTTCCAATCTGTTGGCAACCAACAATGCCATCGCCATTCGCGCCACAGTTCAATTAGTTTTGGAATTGATTCGATTTGAGTGCCTCCGATGTTGCGTGTTGGTTTGAATACCAATACCAAACCAGCCCAAAGCCCCTACATATGTATGTATGTATGTGCATAACTCTTGCTCTCTCCTCATCTCACACACTCTGTTAGTTACTCTCACGTGCTCTCCTCCTTAACTTCTATTTCTAGTTGTTGTTACTGTGTGTTGTTTTTTGTTTGTGTCAATATTACTTTAGCCGTAAATGTGTGGCATTGTTGCTTTTGTTGGTTTTTGCGGTTATTTCTACACTTCCCTCATAGTTTTTTTCTGTTTTAGAAGATTTCGTGTATTTTTGTTCTGGCTGCCCTCGCACTCTTTCTCTCTATCTCTCCCGCTCACTCTCGGTTAATAACGAAAAAATAAACATGTAACCACAGAAAAAATTCTACTTACAACAGAATTCTCCTATAGATTTAATCTGCAGCAATTACAGCAACAACAACAACAACAACGACAACAATATTCTATGCACTATAAATAATTTATTTAATTCTGCAATCGTGTTGGTTTAATGGTATTGATACAACAACCAACGCCACAGCCACCGCTGAAGCGCTGCTGAACATTCATATTAAATTGTTATTTCCGGTTAATTAATCGCTTGTACAACAACAACCGCAAAAACAACAACATACAATTGAAGCAACAACACCAAAAAAAAAAAAACATAACAATTGCAGTAGTTATAAAATAAAATTTATAACTAACTAAAATAATATTTTTTGAATGGCTCATACATTTCTCCTTCGCTCTCTCTCCCCCTTTCTCTTGCTTAGTAATTCAAACTGATTTTCAAACTGTTTTCCACACTTTTATAGGCACTTATAAACACCTCCAAAAATAATAATCCTTAAAACCGGAAATGTAATTAGCAGATTACCAAAAATTTTGCTAGTTTTTGTTGCTGTTTTTTGCTTGTGTATTTTTAGCACATGTGCTATTTGCTCGCGACACTGACTCTCAAACTTTTCTATCTGTTTTTACTGCTGTGCTATAAATATTTAAAATTTTAAACGGAAATGCAATTACCGGTTATATTGAGTTTTTGTAGCCATATTTTTTTTTTTACATTTTTGGTATAGCGAATGTAATCGGATTAAGATTATAGCATGATAATTTACAATTTAATAGAGGGTCAGATCACACGGTGTGTTTTTTTTAGGGTATAGAATGGACGAGAGATAAAAAATGAGGAGGAGAATATCAGCACCGAAATTTATAGAGTTGAAAATTGGAATATTTTATTACACGAGGGCGATAGGTTGGAGTGGCAGCCTTTTGTATGAAGGCGCACTTGATCCTCTTGATTTCATTAACTAAAAAATGCTTTTTGTATCATATCAAGGGAAGGGCTTGAGCTTTCAGGAGCTGTGAGCTTATCCATTGACCATTGTTACCTCAGAATAGGTCTTAATGACAGCCGTATATGGTATGTTTCATCAGTTACAACTTTCAGTGCTTATATCGGTTGTCTAAGAATTAAAGTTATAATTATACTCTCTCTATCTCTTTCTCTGGAAACTAACAACTATGGTTTGTCAAATGAAAGCACAGCATTATTTTTCTTCTCACGACGCCTATTGTGGGCATCTTTCTTTCTCTCCATGTAAACCAACGAGTATGATTGATCAAATGAAGTCAAAGATTAAAATATTTTCTCACTGTGCAAATATTAGTAAGCATTAAAAGCTTGCACTTTTATATGAAAAGTTTTGTAATAATATTTCAATTTCAATCAACTTTTTTGCCAGTATATTTTTTTCCAAATATTTTTTCATATTAGTCATTTTGTTTTGCCTGTTAATAATAAATGCGCACAAGCTCATATTTTATTTATTGGCATTATTAATGCTTATAATAAAAAAAATATACAGATATTTCATAAGAAAAATAAAATGCATTTTTATTATTAACTTCGCGTAAATTTAATCAAATACAAAAGGAATTCTTGTAGATTTAATCAATAAAAATATAATTAAAAGTTGTTTTAATTGTTGTTGTTAATTTAAATGTAGAGTATTATATTTCTTATTAATAAGAAGGTGTTGCTTTTCAAATAAATGAATTCGGAATTGAACTTTGATACGTTTTTTCTAGCAATCTTTTCCCGGGACTTAATCATCTACTTGATTGGCACAAGCTTATGGTTAACCAGTTTCAAAACATGCTTTCTTGTTACTACTACTATTATGGGACAACAGCCCTTAAAGGGCTAAGGCCGAACTTTTCGCATCCATTCATGTTGTGTGAGTTATATTTATACACGAATGGATGGAACCTACAGATTTATGCCGAATTTTAACGGCGAAGTGAAAAGCTTTTCATAGGCAATTTGTACTCTTGGAGGTTTGCCATTGCCAGCCAAGAGGTGGTGCCTCTGCATAACACCAACCACTAGACTACAGCAACCATATGCTTACTTGCCATGCTATGATGAAAAAATTAACAACAAATTGCGGTTGTCAAAAAAAAATAGATTTTTCACAAAAAGCTTAAAAGTTAACTTTTCATTTTGAAAACATGATTTTTTTTTTTTCTGTTTAATTTTCTAAAGCAGGTTAAGTGCCACTTTTTCTAAGAGACTTTATTTCATTTCGCCATTTTATTGTTTTCTCACACGTTCCCTCCTTCTCTCTTTCTCACTCTCTCTCTCCCTCTCTCTTGTTGTCGTATGTCAAATTGTTTAAAAAGTGCAAGTGGCCTTTTTCATTTTTGTACATAAGTTTCCAATTGTCAAATACAATAAAGAAGCTTAAAATTTCTTTGAAGATTTGTTTTACTTTTACTACTACTAAACAATTCAATTCAATGGCTTCATCTGCAGCAATAGCAAACAACAAACAGAAACAGTTGCTGCTGCTCATTGCACAAACAATAAAATTTAACAATTGTTTTTACTTACAATAATTTTTTTATGTACTATAGAAATTGCCAATGCAATTTATTTACTTGCTAATTCAATTGGCATTGTTGTTGTTGCTGTAAGTTTTATTGTTACAAAAAAGAAAAATGTGTGTCTCTATTTTGACAGTTGTTCGTCTGTCATTTTGTAGTGGACTTTTCTTTTCTTTTTTCCTATTTCTATTTTCTACGCTTTGAATATTTTGTGGCATTTTAATTTGATTATTTTTGTATTTATTTGAAAACAATTGAGTAATTTTTCAGGTTTAAAGTTACCAATATAAGAAGATTATACAGAATTCATTTATTTACATATCTATATAGACTTATAGAAATTGTGGATGTGAATGTCACTTTAAGGTGTAGTAAGTAAATTGAAATTTTGAAATTTTTGTTGTAAACTATTTACTTTATGTTTATAATTATTTTGCAATTTTTCCAATTGTTTTTGAGAGATGTTTCTTTAAATGAAGAACTGCTTCTTCTTCTTTTATGGCACAAGAGCCCATGGAGGACCCAGACCAAGGTTTTTGCACCCATCTGTATTGTGCCAGCGATTGATCCAATCCACGAAACTTTTTTATATTCGGTTTTCGGTATGTCCATCAGTGCTTCCTGCGATTTTTCCATTACTTCCTCTCGGCTGCTGAAACGCGTTCCCCGTAATGGTTTTTTAACTCGATTGAACAGAAAGAAGTCACAAGGAGCCAAATCAGGTGAATTCGATGGCTGTTGGATGGAATTTGTTGCATTTTTCGTCAAAAAATTACTAATAATAATGGCACTGTGCGACGGTGCGTTATCATGGTGCAAAATCCACAAGTTCTCTGTCCACAATTCTGGTCTCTTTCGGCGAATTGCTTCACGCAAACGCGTCATAACGCCCAAATAATACTCTCTGATGGTTAGTTTGCGGTTATTGACCAACATTTCTTTTACTTTAAAAACGTTTTCATCGGTTTTCGATGTCGATGGTCTGCCACTGCATTCATCATCTTCGATTGACTCACGACCACTTTTGAACCGCTCGTGCCACTGGTAAACGACCGTTATCTTTAGAGAATCGTTGCCGAAACACTTTTCCACCAACATTTCCAACGTTCGCGCACCATTAAATCCGTTTTTTACGTAAAATTCAATACAATACAATTTAATAAAATTGTAAAAAATCGCCAACACACACAGAGATAGATGTACTCTTGGCTACGTAACTTTTGTCAACCTATGACGCTAAGATTTAGGGGGAATATCAACAACAGATGTACCAACTTAACAAAAACAAAAACAGAACTCAAATCGGTACGATGGGAGCGCCACACGGTGGTTATTCTGGGAACTTTTTGATCAAGATGGTATTTGACTATATTATTTTACCCAAAGTTGATTTTACCCAAGACAAAGAACGCCATCTTGAACTAAATATTTTAATAGTGCAAATACTTTTTCTTTGTGTGACATTCATACCTAAACTAAATTGATAGAGCATTCTATTAAATTGATGTTAATTTATTTAATTACTACAAGCAATTGATTTCCCAAAAACTCAATCTCAGCACCAATAACAGCAAACATGCGCTCATTTTTCCCATAATCACTCATTTTAATCACAACTATTAACAATTAAGTGTTATTTAAATATAAATTTTATATAAGATATTGATGCCAAAGTTGCGTATATGAACTACTACTAACTGAAGTTGTAGTAGAAGATATTTATGTGAGAAAGCTCACACGCCCATACAGCACCACAGCCATCACTCGAACATGGCTTGCATGTCAAGAGGCATTTAAGGAAATTTCTACTAACCATTAAGATAATTTAGCACTACATATACATAGTACTAGTAGTATTTAGTAATATAGTAGTCGAATATGTGCATAAAGGACAAAAAATAGAAATAAAGGAAGAGCACACAAGTGACAAGTGGTGGTTACAGCAACAACAGCAACTAAATTACTTTTGAAACAGGGCAACTCAGCTCAGCTTAGTTCGGTTTTATATAAAAAAAACATACAAACTTTGTAGAATGTATGGAAAAATACCAAACTAAAGATGAAGCGGAAGAAAAAGTTCTAGTTAAAGCTGCAAAACGTGATTTGCTTCTAGTATAATTAACTATCTCTATCTATCTAGTTTTCTTTCTCTTTCACCCGTATCAAATAAATGACATATTAAAGTAACTGACACTTAAAATGGAAGTTATACTAACAGTTGTGTAAAACTTTTATGTGTAGGAAATTGAATATACTTATACATAAAAGTTTAGTAAAGTATTATTTTAACTTTAGTTTCACATATTTATTTACTTATTTGTAGTTTGCGAGGTGTCTATTTCATTAAATTTTAATATTTCTTTAAGTAATTATTAAAGAAAATAAAATGTATATGGAAAAAGATTGCTTGAAACTTATTCTTATCTTAATTTATTTGTGAAAAACTTTATTTTTCGTGATTTTTTCAATACACGGTTAATATATGGAATAGATTTTCGTGAAAATAGTAAGTCGGATAAAGCGAAATCTCGTTTGAAAATGGAATTTATAGCATATTACACGTTAGCAACTCAATTTTTATAATTTTTCAATGCACGGATAAAAGACCTTCTTGAAAAAAATCAACCGGATAACCAAAAATTTCGTTTTAAAATGGAACCTATAACAACATAACAGTTTAATAAAAGTTTCTTGAAAAAAAAACCAGAGGATCTAGACTTCCAGAAGGGGGGCTTTAATTTATTCGTTCCTTAAAGTTGTTCTTGAATTTTGACTAACGATCAAAATGTATGAAGTAAAGGGAAGGGGGTTAACCACCCCCCCCCCCCCCCCCTTCCCCCTTGGACTTAATTTTCATGATTTTTCAACACGCGGTACATTATCCGCACGAAACATAATTTTTTAAACGGATAATGCGCCTTATTATATGTTAGAAACTTAATTTTCATAGTTTTCTAAGACGAGGATAATGTATGAAATAAGATTTTTTTGAACGGATAGTAGATAAATGTCGATTCAAAATGAAATTCGTTGCAAATTGTGTGTTACAAATTAAATTTGTATGGAATGGATAAAAATGGATAAAAACTACATACTTATATTCAGGAATGGACAGTTTTAGCTCGCTATGATTTCAAGACTTTAACTTCTAAGTATAATTTTTAACCACGTAGATAATCTATAGATACTCTTCATAAGTGAAAAGTATTAAACGGACAATGAAAAACTATCCGAAAGTAAAATTTATGCTTAGAAAATTTGTTTGGCAACTTAATTTTGCTCATTTTGAAAATACTCATCTTTATTGTAATTTGCGCAGATAATCTTCTCATTTAAATTCATTTTTATATATACGTACATACATATGTCTGGATAAGTTATCACCCGTAATTAAACATTAATTATCTGCAACTACCAAAAATATAAAAATCTATTTATATTTATTGTAAATGACATAAAATATTTTCATAGCATTTGTCAATTGTCTGCATATTAAAAAAACGTAATGGATATTCATTAAAACATACAGAGAATGTTGTAAATCATATCCGGATAATGCCAGTTTTTTTAATTTTTATTTTAATCCACATTCGGGTAATGCAAAATTTACATTTATAAATATTAAATACTTATTAATAAAAAAATCATACGGATAATAGTTTAAATCATGTACGGATAAAGTATATTTTCTCCTGTTTTTATTTCAGCATCATTTTTTCATTTTAACTTATTTTTAGAAATATTTAATACTGAAAACATAAGTCATTTTTGTTCAAAACCATACGAATATCTAAATCATTGCCGAATAGTAAAGCTAAAGTAAACTTTTCATGTTTTCATTTTAACTTTTATCATTAAAAATCATGTCCGGATAGTAATGTAAATCATATTCGGATAATGTAAATTGATTTATCTTTCATTTTAATTTCAAATATCTGTGAAAACATCAAGATTCCATTTCTTTCATACTGAATAATATAAAATATTCAAACTCTCATTTTCTATTTCATGCATTCGAAAAACTAATTTCATTACATCAGTGTGAATAAGTTTCAAAGTCAGACCATCATTCTAAACTTTATTAAAAATGGAAAATAATTATGAATGCATGAATTATTTATTTAATAAGCCTATTTTCAAATGGCTTTATGCCTTTTTTACACTAATGAAATTAACTTTTTTTCTATAATCTCTTTTAATTTAACGCTTTTTTTTAAACAAAAAAAAAACACAAACACACACACACACAAATCCTGAACACGAAATGTTGGAAAATTGATGCTGCTGTTGCTGTTGCTGATGCATTAATGTTAATTAAATTAACAAAATGAACAATTTGATTGCAACAACGTGCACGTACAAACACATACGAATAATCAACCACACACACATACATGGCAATACAACTACCATAACAATGTGCTTTCGTATCTACTTACAACAACATGTAATTAAAAATACAAAACAAACAACAACAACAACAACAAAAAACAACATGTAAATGCTTTTTGGTGTTGATGCATTATCCTTGGGAATATTTGCTGTTTACTGTATTGCTGCTACTCCCATTGTTCCTGGGCTTTGACTACTCTTACAATTACTGCGGCTCTATGTCTATGCTGCTCATTATCCTGCTGATAATAACGTTGACCTACACTGCCCACTGCCTGCTGCTGAATATTATTGTTGTTGATGTGTGTTGGCAACATTGTTTATTGTTACGCATAAATGATGTATGCTTGCATTTTAATGCTAATAAATTTTCAACTTAATTATACTGTCATCACCGCCACCAATGGTTCCTGCTCTATCACTTCAACTTTCACTGTTTATTTGTTTGTTTGTTTGCTATTTGCTGTTGCTGCTGCTGTTTCTAATCGCACACGGATAACACCGCACACCAACAACCATCATCAATAATGCGCTCCAAAATTTTATATGCTATTTTAACACCTTTCTTTTCTGTGTCGTGTGGATAACATTTCGAATTGATTCGTTCATTTTTTGCTTTTGGACATGAAAGGTGGCTTTTTGGTTTAAGGTTGGTTTGTTTTACTTTTATTTCTAACTAATTTAATGTGTTTTTTTTTTTTTTTAATATTAGCATGTTAAGTATTTTTAATTTAGGCTTTGTAGGTAATTTTCTTTTTATCCGAATAGTAGGGCAAATAGAAATAGAAAAGCTGTTTTGGTCATTTTAACTTTATTCAAATATTGCTGAAAGAAAAAAAAATTGGCATAAATTCAATTAAAATTTATCCGCAAAGTTATCCAAATAAGTTTAGCCTTATAGAAATTTAGCTTAAAATAGGAAAAATATTAAAGTACTATAATTCAATATGGAAATGTAGTATTTCCAAAGCATAAAATTGAAAAAATTCCGATTATTTTAGAACTGATTTTGACCATTTTACTCTTATCCGAATATTGCGTATAGCCAGAAAATCACCTAAGTACATATAAACGTTTTACTAAATATTTGCTACTGAAGCGAATGCATTTGAAATTTCATTGTTCCACTATTCAAACATATCCCCGCACTTAAAATGTCATTAAATAAGGTAAAAGTCAAATATTTGTGTGTTTGCATTAACTTTCATCGGAAAAATATTATCCACATTCACAAATAAATTATTTTTAAATGAAATTCATTCTAATACACTACTTTAAGCATATTAAAACTAAAATACTCATTATCCGCCCGTGTTTCAGTGTCAAATAAAATTAGCGTAAAGCATTTACCATGCGCTCTATGTTGAAAAAAAAAATAAACAAAATTAGTAATATAAAATTTTCATTTCCGATCAATTTGAAAATAAACATAGAAAAAAAAATGCTTCAATAAAAGCAAATACTTTTGCAATTACGTTGATAAAAAATAACGCGAAATCTAAACAATGTGAGCTGTAATCATAGCCGGAAGTACGCCATTGTTGATGTTGACTCAAAAAAAAACAACAATAAAATTGAGAGGAAAAAAATATTTACAGTAGAATTGCTAAACTGATATTGGATATATGTTTTTTGTTGTTTTTTTGTTGGGTGACTTTTATGTAACGCTTTGATGCACACACACACAATAGCAACAACAATAAAAAAAAGCAACGAAAACTGGAAATTTGCACAATTTTTTTTTGTTTTTTGTTGTTTGTGCAACAAAATGTTTTGTGTTGCCGAAAATTACTGTAATTATATTGAGGTTTTGTTTATTTGCTAGCATACATGAAGAGAAACAAAATTTCTGGTTTATGTTATAGAAGACTTGGTTGTTTTTAATTTGAAATTTTCAGAGTCAAGGTTGACAAGGTCACATGTAGGTTTTTTTTTTTTTTTGTAAAATTATACAAAGACATTGTATGGCGATGTTAACCCTTTTCATCCCAAGCAGTGGCTTTGAGTCACTATTGAAATTAAAGTCGTAATATTTTTCAGATTTCTTATTTTTTCACAGGAAGAGCCTAATGTATTCGTTCATTCTTCATAAAAATGAATTTTTGGTTTTGTTTTCTTTTTCTTTATTAGTCGAAAATTATTAAATAAACAAAAAACTGCGTAAAGCCCCACGTAGTGGCTGTGAGTCACTATATACATTTGTATATTGTAATAGGTACTGTACCACAAATCAAACCCGGAATAATAGTAGGAAACAATGTATTTGAATTTGTTGATAGATGCAGGTGTAAGGAAGCATGGCATTGTCGATTATGGAGAGTTTTATGATATTTTATACGGCAATTTGATGTTCCGTGCTTGTATGTCAAGACATAGATTTACCGATTTATCGCGTCATTTGGCATTTGATGATAGGACCATGGCATCGGTACGTAGATCGAATGATAAATTTACTTCGATTGGAAATCTTTGAAATTTGATAAATGAAGACGGCTACACAAATATGGTATGAACATTTGGTGGACTTGCGATAGCGGATATTTTACTGTGGGATACTCTATGTATCTAAGGAAGGCAGCGCTAAGAGTTAAATCTTGGCACAGCATGGAGTGGAACAGCTCTGTAAGCAATATGAAAGGCCAAAGAGAAATATAACTTCCGAAAAATACTTTACAAGTTTAGAACTGTCGTAAAGCCTGTCTTCAAAACAATTAGCTTGTGCTAGTACAATGCAAAAAATAAAAGGTGCATTTCCATTAATTTTCTTCCTAACAAGAATAGAGCAGTAGAAGGCAGAGCTGTAAAAGAATGCATTCACTTTAATTGCAATATCTTGAAGTCACAGTTAATAACCGACAATTCACTTGGAGCGACTTCAAAGCAGTCATGATTTTGAAGTCATAAGATTTGCAGTCTCACGATTTCAAAGAAAGACTGCACTCCCTTGACTCTAAAAAATACTTTTCTAAATGAATAACCAATCGGCGACTCCAAAAAGGACTTCCAACTGCATTTTTTATTCTGGAGTCAAATATATTATTCAAAAACTGCAATCAAAAATTATTATTCATTTGTGACTTATATCATCAATTGATTACACTCTTTTACAGCTCTGGTAAAGGGCAGCATTTTTGTAGTAATAACAGCATCGTTAATAAGTTATGTGCCAAAAAAACTAAAGCTATTATACAGGGTGATTTTTCATTCGTCTGTTACGTTTACGCAACGTTCGCACAGACCAAAATATCGTTTGAAAAAAGTGTTAACACCGAAGACACCGCTCTTGACTTTTTCTTGTGGGGATACTTAAAAAGTCAGGTTTATGCGAATATACCAGAGTCTCTTTACCAACTTAAAGCCAACATACGCAACGAAATCGCCGAAATTTCACATGAAATACTTAAAAAGTGCAAAACGCTAAAAAGAAAGGCTGAAAAGGCGGAGAGGGAGAAAGGAAGAGCTTCAAAGCAGTTCTGTAAAATCTGCAATAAAAGGTTTTGTTCCACTACTTGCGTTCAAAGTAATTACAAAGTACCTTCTTGTTGTTTATTTATCAGATTTTAAAAAAATTTTAGAAAAAAAATTTAATGAAATGAGAATAGCCGAGTTAATTCTATCTAGTGACTCTAAGTCACTACGTGGGACTTTACGTTATACGTAGGGATGAATAGGGTTAAATGTATAACGGACGTAATAAATTTTATTGGAAAATTACTTAATTTTCTTTTATCCGCATTATTCGTATGAATTTTTTTTATGATTTTTCATAAGGAAAGCTATTTTGTCATTTAAAAATTACTGTGGTTTTATTAATCCGCATTATCCACTAAGAACGGATAAAAGAATTTCACAATTTTTCACTTATTTATTGGAACAAATTTGCTAAAAATAAGAAAAATTTCTTTTTATTCATCTTATTCTCAAAGTAATTCCCACATTCACTAAAAATGCTTACAAAAACTGGTCTCTGAAGTGATTATTAAATTGATTCTATTATTAATAAAGTACAACATTGTATTAAGTATGAAATATTATAAATATTCAAGCTCAATCAATCATAATTTTCTTGTTCATTTGATATTTAACAAAAGGATTTCGATCATTTCTCAGTGAACAAAAAAAATTCTAAAGAAAAAATATTTATTTTTAAATGCATACCATAAAAATTAATATATATGATACATATATTGTTTGTATGTATGTATGTATTTGGTTTTTATTGTACAACAACATCAATAATAATAATTTAAAATGTCTGCCTGTCAGTCTGCATTTTCACCAATTTAATATGTTTTTTTGGTAAGAAAATATGGAGTAAAAATAAATAAATAAATAAAAATGTTCTTCAAGAGAATACCAACAAAAAAAAAACACAACTACAATAATATAAAACAACAAACAATTATGTCATGTTTCTGTTTGGCATTTGCTTTACCAACTATAAAATTGGGTTTTTCCTTTTTACTACATGAAGTACCCAGTAAGGAAGTAAATGTGTCTAGAACCCTATGAACATTGAACATTATTTACTCAGAGAAAAAATTAATAGTTGACTAAAAAACAAAAATAAAAATTAATTTTGAATGGAATCCGGTGGGAGTCAGCCAATTATTATGAGAAAGCAGTAGGTAGTTTTTTTTTATACGAAAGTTATCATTAGTGAATAGGCAACATTCCTTTTATAATCATCCAGAAAATGAAAGCAAATGTGCCCTGAACGAGAACTATAAAATTGTATGCTATATCCATACTTATGCGCCATTGTTATATAGTTTTCCTTACTGGGTCTTCTCTTTTTTCTTATGCTTTTGTTTATCCTTGTTATTCTGCTAGTTGCTCTTATTTTATTGCTCTCTCCTCGATGCTTAATATATACGCAAACACACAGCATGACATTGGAAATTGTTGAAATATGCAAAATGTATCTAAAAGAATATTTTTTATTGCTACCAACAATATTCAACTACAAAAATACAAAAATATTAGATTTATACATAAATATGGTAAGAAGTTATCATTACATCACATCATGCACAAGTAACATTTTTATGCTAATTTTAGAAGAACAAGTAAAAGTAAGAAAAACAAGAAAATCACTGAAAATTTTCATGTATTTATTATTAAATTTTATTAGCCAACACTACTATAAATAAAAATTTAATGTTTTGTTAAAAATTGACAATTTCGATAACACCAAAACAAAAACAATTTACATTTTACAATTTTATTTATTATTTTTATTTCTAAAAAATTTATTCATATACTTGTCGGTATTTGTGGTATGTATGTACTCATATTTACTCCCTCTTTAAAAAATTCAGTTCTAATTTTTTGACACTGTCATAAATTTTAATTGCTTTAAAAATAATGAAAAAAAAAGCTGGAAAAAGTATTTAAAAAGAGGTTTGCGTTGTTGTCCTCTATTTGAGATATCACGCCAAATATTTATGAGCATAATTACAAAAAAGCTTTTAGCATATCTTAAAAATTTGATTTATTTCTGAATTATTTTTTAGATAGTGCAAAATTCGTTTACGCATTTTGTGGTGAAGTCAATTTTAATTTAGTTTTTGGGTAATTAAAAGAGTTTAATGTGATTAATGTGTAAATGCAGCAGTGAAGAAACTTAAGAAATATTTTAAAAATCATCGATTATGAACCACACTCGCGCTTTCTCTTTATCCCTGTCTCTCTTGCTTTGTGGAATTTCGTTTGGTTATAGCTGAGAACTGAAGAAATCTAGAAACAGGAAATTATCGATTGCTGATAAGGGATGAAAATAATTTGTATACTGAATCGCTATGAACAGTGTACAAAAACGCTGAGATAAATTGTATTAAATCAAACAATGAATCAAATTTTAATCCAACGATGGGTATTTTCAATAATCTTCACTCTCATTTTTGTTTTATCGTAACTGAAAATTTGGTTTTAGTAGAAGAAAAAGTTATGTACACACGTCACACAGTGTAACGATCCCAAATAAACCGTGGCCAAATTGTAAGCGTTGTTTAATATTAATAATATTTGGTAGTTGAGATAGTCTAATTAAAGTAAAATGGTATGCCAAAAATTCACTTCTGGATCTTCTGGAATAAAATTGTAGTTACACTAATAAATGAATAGATTATATAAATTTCAATATATAAATAAAAAACAAGAAATTATTCATTTTGCATCATTTCCATAAGAGTTAGCAAACATTAATTATAATTTAATTAAAAAAGCAGCACTAACTCAATTACTTAAATAAACATTTGTGCCAAAATAATTCAAATATAACACTATGTACTTTCAATTAAGGAAATCACGTTTTTAATAAAAACGAAAACTATAACAACAACAACAACTACTATAAAAGTATGCAACAGCAAACAAACAACTACTGCTAGAGTGTCAATAAATATACTTGAAAATAAAACTAAAAGCAAATGCAAAAAAAAAATGAAATTAAAATAAAATAAAATGCAAACAATGTGTTGCTGGGAAAATAAATGGAATAATGTCTATATAAAAATATGTAAATGTATACGCGAGCATATACAACCCCATGTGTGGCGCTATATCAATTATTTGCTTTGGTATGCATTCAATTGCTCATGGTCCATGGTTTTTTGTTAAGAGTTTTTTTTTTTTGTAAGGCGGTAAGCAACTTTATTGCCTTATTATTGGCAGCAGCTAGCTAGTTGTTGACGTATATGTCATTGTGTCATATGGCATGAATATAAGGTGCAACATTATAATGCCACACCAGCGTCAGTTTCAGCACCAGCAAATTTAAAAAATAATTTAAAGCAAATATAAAGCAATAAATTTTAAAAATTATTTCATATGCTAACTATTTTCTTTTCTTTTATCAGAGTGACAATGACAGCTTTGAATTGTCTTTGGAATTCTTTAAGCCTGTAGCCAGAAAAATGTTTCAAAAGAGGAACTAAAGCAAATGAACTAATAAAAAACGAATAATTAGTTCTATAAACATTTGTTTCATTTTTAGTTTTTAAACCTTTAATGTCTATGTTTCTACGCCACATCATCAAAAAAAATTGTATACCAAAGCTTTAGCTGCCAACTACAATAATCCTCTAGAAATTTGCGATTATAAATATGATAGAATTATCCCCCCCCCCCCCCCCCCACTACCTCGTTTCACTTCGATTCTTTTCCAAATCAATTACGCATGTTTGTATATCCTTAAATGGTAATTTTGCCTTCAAGCCATAAACGATTTTTGGTTTATTATTTTTTGGACATAATTAAATTTTTCACAATTCATTAATAAAATTTATTTCCATAAACCACTTTAGTTATTAATAAGAGCACAACACACCACAACATTTATTACGCACATGCGTGAATTGCGTATCATGTATGCGTAAATATTGTTGCTGTTGTCTGTTTTCAATTTATGATTTCGATTCGATACATTTAAGTATAATAATAATAAAATGTTGAATAAATTTATTGACATGATTACTTACTTATCTATTTCCTTACTGTCGTATTTATTGCCTTGCGATTGTCTTTATCTAACTAGCTGAATATATATATTTATTTATAGCGTAGTAATGTCTGCGTTTGCTTTGATTTAACAGAAGTTACAGTTGAACAACTTTTTAACCGATTAAATTATAATTAAGCATTTACTTGGATTTTTTTTAAGGGTGGGCCTTAATGTCACGATGTGCACTTTAGAAAAAGGAGAGATTTTAAAAGATTTGTAATATAGTCAAAGGTTATGTGAGACATTCGGGGAAACGAGGATTAGGCAAAAAAAAAAAAAAAAAGGCTGGCAGAAGCATTCGAAATTAATCGAGGGACATAAGATACACCCAAATGAGAGGCAGTCAGAACCAATAAAGGGGAACTAGTGGCAGTTTAAGTAAGATTACCTTAATTTTTCTTTATTAGAATTAGAATCAAGCTATAAAAGGAACCGTCAGAATCTTCCAGGGGCAATACAGAATGGTCAGAGGCACAGTTACTGCAAGTTAAAATCCTTAGAAAACATTTTAAAGGCGAGAGAAATGACCAAGGAAAATCAGTGGCACTCAAAAGTTTCCAAAGGTAATGAAAATCAATCAGAGGAACTCATAGTCAGTAAAGGGTGCTTAGAACTAATGAAAAGCTCCCTGCAAAAATTAGTACATAAGAGACAATAACATGAAATGCGGCAAACTGCAAGTCTGGGATTGTAAGAGTCATCCCGAGGTGACCAGAAGTCGTCTGAAGTAATAAATTATACTAAGAGGTTCTAAACGACTATAAAGATGAGACAAGTGAAGGTAGTCAGGTATTCAGTTGCAAAAAGAATCAATTTCTAGTTGGTTTTCACAGTTTTCCTTTTCCAGTATTGATTCTATATTTATTTCATCTTAATTATATAGTATTATAATTTAAGTTAAGCCCAAACTTTTTATGATTTCATAATCTAAGCATTTCTATCAACTGCCTCTATACATTTTAACTAATTCATATTTATTTTCTTCTTATTTTCAGGTAAATTTAATTCATTCAACTGATTTTAATAAACAAAAATCTTCATGTAAGTTGATATTCTGAAAACTTAAAATTTTATGAATGAAATGATTTAATAATTTCTACCCGTATATCAAAAATTTGTATAAAAAATTCATAGCCGTAACAAATTTATTTTATTATTTTTAATAATTTATATATGACAAAAAAGAAGCTTCAAGCCTCTGGCTCTCTGTATCAAAACAAAAAGAGTTCATTGTACGTTTAAGAACCAGTAAATGTCAAAAGCAAAAAATAACTGGCTGTCTAAGAATTTCTGGTGTGTGCAATTGTAAGTGTGTGTGTGTGTGTGTGACAGCATAAAATGACTGAAAATTTATTTAAAACATAAATAAACATGAAAGATACAAGCAACGAACACAGAATACAATTAATGTTAAGCACCCACGCCAATACACAAACACAAACACACACATACAAATAAATTTGATTAACTTGAAGGCAAGAATTTCACACAGACACACGCACACACATAAAAAAGTTGTCGTGGTCAAGAAAATTGGTGACGGCAGCTACATGCATTTGACATCTCCTCCTCTCTCTCTCTCTCTCTCTCTATCTTTTTTAATGCATAGTCACGTGTGTGTTTGTAACACGAATGCAAAACCGTTACAATTTCTCTACTTTTCGTTAGCAATTTAATTGAAATTATTACCTGGAAGTAAGATAAAGTACCACAATTCATAGCCGACATTTGTATTTTATCATAGCATAGCGAATTGCAAGTTGGAAACTTGAAAAATAAAAAAACTATATTAAAATTCGTACTGCATTCCAAAGTGAGCACAAGCATAGCACAGCAGAAAAAAGGTACAAAAGAAAAATTCGAACACGCCTTCCTTGAGGGTCTCACTTTGAAAGAAATTAATATTGAAATAACTTAAATTTACAAAAGCCCAAAGGAAATAACGAAAAAAAATTACAAATACCTAAGTGCTTTGAGTGATGAAGCGAGTTGTAAAGTGCACACTAAATGCTGCAGAAATTGTTGAAATTATGGTTTTATTTTGCAATTGTTGCTCTTATAAATTTGTGATGCATCAAACACAAACACACACACACATACACACATACCAAGTGACAACCGCAACATGTTGACCTAAACACAGCATGTAGCCTATTTGTTGCGCTTGAAATTTTTTTTTTTTTTAGCTAGTCTTTTAAAGTGGTGCATAAAAATATTGCATTGTGACTGAAAGCGCTTTGATTTTATTTGGTGTAAAAATTAATAAAAATATTTTCCTTAATATTTATTAAGAGTTTCCGCAGCAAAGAGAACTTTTACTATCACACTTAATCAAAATTCAAGCGATTGCAACACTTTGTGTTTGCTTTGTCTTGTAAAAACATTTTTAGACAAATGACAAATTACTTAGCTCATTAAATGGTTTTAAGAACCATAAAAAGCGTTCTAGGATTTAAAATTCATACTCCCCATGTTAGGCGCCATACGAAGATATTTGAAAAAGACCTCAAATTAAAATCAATTTATTTTTTTCCATTGACAATTATAATTTATGGAGCTTAGAAAATATGTTAGGCCTTAAAAATTTATATTTTTCATATTAGACTCTATATAAAACTATTTGAAAAACATGTAAAATTCGAATCAACATAATTTTCTCTAATAACACTAGCTTACAGCCAAAATTACAAATAAACACCACTATCCAATTCCTATGTAAAATTGAGCCCGAAAATCAACTCTATTTTTAATTCTATGGTGAGGTTTTGGAGATATTGCCGGTTCAATTATTTTATCGTAGCAAAAAAGGTTTGTTCACATAATTACAAATATCTTGGAAACTAGGAACTTGATTTGAACAAACAGTATACAAAATTAAAGATATTAAAATTTCTCATCTTACTTTTATACATTATGATTCGATTGGATAAATAGTTTTGGCACAATTAAGTAAATTGCCAAGAAATAGAGTCGATTTTCGGGCTCAGCGACCAATTTGACATAGGAATTGGTTAGTGGTGTTCATTGCCCAGAAAAAAATAATTTTTTGTAAACTTGTGTAATTAACTACTCAGCTCACTAAATATATAATTTTAGGAAAATCACAAAAGTCTTAAAGACTTTAAAATTCATACTCCCCATGTTAGGCGTCTTACGAAAGCAACTGCCAATTAATTTGATTAATTTAACCCGAAATCTTACAAACCAAAGTGTAATATCACAAATATTAATTTCTGACATTAAGTTAAAAACAATATTTTAAATTATTTATTTTATTTAATTTTTTATGGTATTTCCAATATTTCTTACGAATTTTTGAAAATATGGTGATTGAAATTTTGTCCTATGATTCTGTTCTGAGTTAGTCATTTGCCTACTTATATTGCGCAGTGAGATCGGCTTAAAAAAAATTTGAAATTCATGCACTTTCTGAATTTCACACATTACAAAAATAGTTTAATTTCCACTCAAATAATCCAAATTTAAATTTCAGCCCCACATGAGGCGCCATGCAACATACATTAGCATAGTGTAACAAAAACTAAGATACTTAAATAATATCTCTTAAGCCTCCTACATAAGTGTTTTACATTTTCAGCTGATAAGATCCGCAACAAAACAAAAAAGTCTTTAAACTGTAAAAAAAAAAACACGCTACAGTACACAAAACTTAAAGAGACTTACACAGAATTCCTCAATGTAAAACAAAATGAAGATGATGATGAAAATCTATGTAGAAAACAACGTTACAGAGTTAGACAGACCGACAGACAGACAGACATATGCAGAAAAGAAAATGCAGCCTCTAGCAATTCTCTACAAACACTTTGTATAAATCAAGAGATAAACAAGAAAATGCTTCTTGTTTTTTTTTTGCCTTCGTTTCTCTTACATTTTCCTTAACACTTAAAATTTTGCATTTAAGTTACTTCAAAGTTACAGAAATAAGTAACAAAACTGCTTAGAAAAATGTTTACGCGTTTAAAATTCTAATGCATAAAAATAAAATACAAAAAAGAAAAGAATTGCTACACTTTAGAATACAAAAAATAGCTCGAGGACATGAAAAAGAAAAAGAGCGAAAATATGTGATGCATATATGCGTTTTAAAGAAATATTTTTTATTTTTTTTTTAAGCATTCCTTTTCAGCGCCTATTGCTGTTTTTCTTTCTCTTCTCATATAGACTCGTATTCTGTAGATACATTTGTTTAGATACAATTACTTTGGTGTGTCTAGCAAATATCCTTCGCTTCACACTTATCTCACACAAAATATAATTTTTTTCTTTTTTTTTATATAAATTCTTTGAAGTATTTTATTTTTGCTTATTTTCTGTTTTTCTTATACTTTGCCTTTAAGGTAAATATCTAAGAAAACAATATAGCAAATCTTATTGAAGAAATCTTACGTTTTATATGCACAAACCTGTTCAACTTCTTTTCTGCTATTTTCTGGCTAGTAAGCCAAACTGAAATTTCAGCAAATCTGGCATCTTTCGCTTTGTGTCTGGACGTAATTTTAAAAGCCACACGTGCGCCATAATAAAATTTATTTTTTTTTTTTGTTTCTGGCTTCAAAAAATCAAAAATTGTTTTCAAGGCAGTTAAGAAAATATAGCAAAGTGTTTTCAGTCAGTCTTGAACAACTGAGATACATTTACGATGCTTATTAATTTCTTTAAATTTTAACACTTAGGCCTAAGCTTAGGTAGTCTAAAAGTTTTAAGCACTAGTTGCAGTGGTAACAGCTTCTAGAACCACACTTTAATGGATAGCATTTAAAGAAATTAATTTGTGTTTTTTTATAATAATTATGACATAAACTTTATGTTTTCTAAGCACTACATGACTGCATATAAGTATGCAGCAATTACTCTCAGTTGGAAATCGAACCTGGGGCTGATGGGACTCTGGTATAGTATTCAATTACTACATACCATTCTTAAATATTTTGAAGTTCAAGCGATTGCGGTCTCTTGTAAAATTTAAATTAATGTTTTACTTTATTTCGTACTTATATCGTCAGTCAGTTACTTTTGGTGCGAAGTCAGCGCAGCTTCAGAAATTTAAATGTTTAGAATTTTTTGTTCCCTCAGCCTTTTCCTTGTGGGTTTTAGTTTAGAATTTTCCAGATTTTTTCATACCTATTTATGTATGCAATTGAAAATAAACCTCATATTTTATTTTTACCTCATAAAAGGCGCGATAGAAATGTATATAAATAAAAAAAACTCATATTAAAATGATATTTAATATCACTATAATGTATTTTTAATATTTGTGATTGGAAAAAAAAAATACTTTTCTATTTTCACCCCATTATTATTATTATTATTATTTGAAGGAAGGACGACTCGAAAGTCAGGCACTGCGACCTATAAGATCTTTTGTACCAAAGCCCCAAGAAAGAAAGAAAGGAAGGGAGAAAGAAAGATAGATAAGAAACATACCCAAGCCGAGAATCGAACTCGGGTCTCCAGAAACAAGAGTCTGGCACTCTTCCACTAGACCACAGTGGCGATGGTAGGACCTACAGTTTAACGCCGATTCCGAACGGCTATGTGGCAATTTTTTATCAGCTCGGTGGTCTTGCCATTACCAACCAAGGTGTGTACTTGTACACATTCTTATAATTCTCATCCACTTCATATCGATAGTGAATATAAGAAGTTTATGAGAATTAACCACCAGACCAAGACGGGAATCGAACCCGCAACCTTCTGGATGAAAGTCTAGTGCACTATCCACTAGACTATCGAGGTCGTCTTCACCCCATATAAGGCGCCATACAAATGTATAAGAGAATAAGAAAAACATTTTTGAATGATACAGCATTTTATATTCAGTGTTACTTAAGCTCACACTCTCTCACACTTTATTGTGTAGGTATACAGTAGATAGGGTGTAGAACAGTAAACTCTTTTGACACATAAAAACACACAAATATAATTTTTGTTACTTTAGTCAATAAAGAATTTGTTTCAACTACTAGTTAGCTGTTAATTTGGAATATTTGCAAATAAGAAGGAAATCCTAAAATTTATTTATAACCTTAATTTGTGATATGATTACATCAGTGGCTGCTGCTGTGGCTACCACAACCGTTGCAATTGTTACTTACAAAGTCCAATATTTATGAGTTGTTGCTGAGGTTGTTTGTCTGTCTGTTTGCTAGCCTCTGTTTGGTGTGGCGTATTAAAACACACCCGGGCACAATTGCTAAAATAAAATTTTAACATTTTTTTTCGCTAGTTTAATATTTTATATAGAATTGCATGCAACTTGTTTTTGATTTGATTTTATTATTTTTTTGTTTTTTTTTTTTGGTTTGATTTTTTATTTGGTTATAATAAAATATTCTAATTGCAATTATTTTAGACAAGTGTGAGATAGTACGAACAGTTTATTGAACAGTATATAGTTGTGATAAGCGCAATACTAAACTCACTTATTGCTACTATTTTTCATCTACATATTATCAGATTGTAGTGAATTTTAATATAATTTATTAATATTTCTTTTTCTGAAAGATTTATTATTTCTATAGCTGCACTACCAAAAACAGTTGCTAATTTACTAACTACTATTAAACATTTGTGTCACGTTACTACACTACAGTTGTATGTCTTAAGTAATATTTTTTTTTAATTTTTTCGTAAAATTCTTATTTACAACTACAAAAATTTAATGCCTGTTTCTGTTTTATTCTTTTTTGATTTTTTGTCACTAAAAGTTTGCATTGAAATTTTTGAGTTTGAAAATCTATTACACTTGACAAAAACAAATTATAGAAATTACGCTTTACATTGCGTATGAGCGATTGGGATTTTTTTTTTGTGTAGTGCTAATTGTAATTTATCTGTACTAAAGAGTTCGTAATGCTCAACATAAATTAAATGAAATTAGAGACTTCATAAAACAAAGTTCAAAAGAAACCGTTAGAAATTTGCATTGCTTGGATAAATCAAATGTATACCAAGTGTGCACGTCTCGTTGAAGAGACCGGCATCATATAGATTCGATTCCTTGACCTCGATTTTACTTAGAAAACTGTTGACTGTGATGAAACCTAAGACGAGTCTTACAATGAGTCACAAATCACACCTTCGTAGATTTAACAGATACTCAAGATCAGTATTGTCTAGAAGAATCAATACACAACTTCAATTGCCGGCAAGAATCTAATCCTCACCAATGGTTGTTGTGTAATTGATGCAACCTCAACTCCATACAGCATACAGTGCGTATGAGTAACAAAGTGTTTATGTGTAAGTTAAACTCAAAGTTTTATGCTGCTTTAATTTAAATATGTAGTTTATATTATTAACATACTACATTGTTTTTGAAAATTGATAATCAACACTAAACAACAGAAATTGGTGATAACCGCAACAGCAACTTGCAACTTAAGTGTAATTGCAACAAATTGTTGTGTAATAACAAGTATTTATCATATTTTATACGGAAGATACTCTCAACATACAGTAGAGCTAAAAAAAAAATTACAAAATTATATATAAAATGCACTTATAAAATTTACTTACATATTGTTAAGTTGTTGGCAACTAGCCGCAATAGCAAAATCAGCAACAACAACATCAACACGCATACAAATTGTGAATGCACGACGAGTATGTATACAATTGTTAATGATAATCAGTTAATGATTTAAAAGTTGGCAACTCTCACGCGTCGTTGTTGTTGTAGTTGTTGCTGATGTTATTGCCATGAGTGTAATTTTTCCATCTTGTTGAGATATTATTTGCACAAACTTTTTAACATTCACCTTGAAAGGTGCGTTAATATTGTTGCTGTTAGTGTTGCTGTTAGTATTGCTGATAGTGTTACTGCTGTTGTTGCTGTTGTTGCTGCTGTTGGTGTTGTTGATGGTGATGATGCGTTTTCCTGTTTTTATATGTTTGTATTGTAAATAAATACGCATAGTAGCATTGCTCAAAGACAGGATGTAACTCATGTTTCTCTGCTGCTGTTGTTGTTGCTGTTGCTAGTTAGTCACATATTTTTAGTTTAGTGGTATAGTTATTTTGATGGTCATTTTATTAGCTAAACGCGCATGTGCGTAATTAAATTCACTTTGTTTCTATGATACATATGTATATATGTATATATCCATGTTGCTGCAATTGTATGTGTTGTTGTTTTGTTTTTTTTTTATGCTGCTGCAATTATGAAAGCTGACTGACAGTAGAGTGTGTCAATGTCGTTTATATTTATGCCGATTCCGGTTTTACTTTATATTTATCTTTTTATCTACATGTAAACATGTGAATTTGGGTCAAAATGAATTGGCTTGGTATATGGTATACCATAGTAAAGTGTGTTGTTGTTTCTGCTTCTGGGAGAAAGAAAGAAAGATAAGAGCTTGTTCGCAAAAAAAGAGAAAGAACTCAAGATTGCGAAATTACTAAGAACTTAAACACATACATTTTTGTCGAATTTGAGATTAAATGAATTTTATTCAAGTATTTAAAAGAAGTGAGATTATTATCGAAGTACTAAGAAATATTTACTAAAGTTTAAACTCTTCCATTGCCAACCTTGATGTTTTTTTGTGTACCTAGTTTAGGGCGGTTTTAATTCCAAAGTAACAATTTCATTAGCTGTTAAGAAATATTGGGTCATATAAAAAGTATTTTCGGTTTTTGTCTCAAGATGGTGTTAATGGCCATACATCTGGCACCACTGATCCGTTTGTCATACACACGCGAGTTTGGAAAATGACATTTCAAGCTCAATTGCGAAGACAGTTGGTTGTAGTTCGTCATTCGTGTAAAAACTTACATTGATTTGAAAATGAGTGAAATTTTTGTAGAAATACGCTATGTGATGCTAAACTAAACTAAATTTCGATGTCAAAGATTCACCTCGCTCAGGCCGGCCAGTCACTGAAAAAACCGATGAAATTTTGCAACTGGTGGAGTAAGACCGGTGACCCTTCACAAACTGCTTCAAAGCCTGGATTGACGGCAAACACAGTTATGTCGAGTGTTTGGTGGGATTGAAAGAGAATTGTTTATTATGAGCTGCTATATATATATATAAATATATATATATATATATATATATAATCTGGCCAAACAGTCAATTCTGATCTCTACCGCTCACAATCCGACCGTTTGAACGAAGCCATCAAGAAAAAGCGACCAGAATTGGCCAAAAGAAATGGTGTTGTGTTCCAGCATGATAATGCCAGGCAACACATATCTTTGATGACCCGCCAAAAATTGACTGCACTTGGCTAGGAATTTTTGATGAACCCACCGTATAGCCCGGACATTACACCGTCTGATTACCATTTCTTTGGGTCTCTGAAAACTCTCTTAATGGAAAAAATTGACCGACAGAAGAGCCGCCGAAAATCACTTGGCCAAATTTTTTGCCAATATACTACAGAAGTTTTACACCGATGAAATTATGAAGCTACCGGAAAAATGGCAAAAGATCACAGATAATAATAATGGCCAATATGTACTTGATAAAAATTTATTTTTTATAAATAAAATGTTTGTTCAAACATTGGCAAAAAAACCAAAAATACTTAAGTAATAATTTTAAATATTTATGACCCAATATTTCCTAGAGTATGTTAATTCAACTACTGACATTGTAAGTCTGGAAGTTCCTCTTTTTTTCCTCTCAATAACCAATAATTATAACCCGATTTCTTCACACCTAACGTGGGGTGAATTTTATTTTCGAAATACAAATATTTGATTTCATTGAAAATAAGATGTTTACATTGTTATTTTCAAGGTGTTCTTGTACTTTTATCTACAAATTTTTCTCTGCAGAAGAATGAGAAATAATTTGACTGCCAATGCAAAGCGCTTACACGCTCAACTTTTATATATTTGATGTCAAACACAGCCAGAGTGTTTGGCAGTATCGCTATAATTACATCCGAACACACAGTTCCACAAATCGTCAAAACATTGTTTGTAGTGTCAAACGCCGTTAAACTGCCATTTGATATAGAAAATTCGACGGTTACACTGTTTGACATCATTTGACAAAGAAAAATGTCAAAACTTTAAAGTTTTGTCAAATAATGCAATCATTGTTCCAGTGTGTTGATTATTTTTATTTTCTCCTTTAGATTTGTCAATTTAGGTTACCTTTTTTTGGAATTTAATAAAAACAAATATGCGGGTGCAAAGAGAAAGTAAAAGAATGAAATGGAAAAATGTTGTAATTTAAAATAAAAAAATTGTTTTTACATTAAAAAATATAGCAAACAAAGAGTTTTTAAATAAATTTAAGAAATTGTTAAAAAAAAATACGGGTGCATTACTAAAATATGAATTTTGGTTCGAATTGCTAAAATTTTATGTGACTAATAAAATTTATTTTTTTGAGTTATTATTTTGGATGTCAACGCATGAGATTTTTACTAAATAATTTCTTCGTTTCCTACTCAAATTAATGTATAAACATTTACACAAAACAACCTACAACCAAAACAGAGCCCGTCTAAGTAAAAAACTTACACAAGCTTTTAATTTTACTCACTGAACCTTGTATAGTTTCAGACCTTGTCAAAACATATATCACAATATTTTTGCTCACAACTTTTATTCAAATTAACCGAAAAGAAGTCGTTATCTTTCATGTTTTCACTTGAATATTGCATGCATTTGATATGAAAATTTAATATTCCCATAAATTTTGGATTAAACTGCAATGTAATTAATAAACACCAATAACAAACAACAACGAAATTTTTTACCATTGCAATTTTACACTTAAGTACATTCAAGCAACCAAAAAAAAATAACTTGTTTCATAAACAACAAATAATAGAAAACAACATTGCAATCATTTCGTTTGTGTTTACTGCTGACGCAGTCAAAATATGTTGGTTGTTGTTGTTTTTTGTTTTTTTTTTTTTAATTCTGTTTTTTCATGGCTTAAAATTGTTTTAGATTAAATTACAGTGCGCTTATTTTTAATCGTAATAGACACATGTGCTATAGTTAGAAATTATACAGTGACTCGAAATTTTTTTATTTTTTTTTTTTTGAACTTTTGGCTTTGGCGGTTTGAATTTTATCAACAACCCCAAGTACTTTTCTTTATTCGAAGATTGTTTCCATTTTTTTTAAACGAGTAATCCAGCATAAAGACACAACATATGTAAAACAAAGTTATTACTTTTCAAGGGTTAATTTTTTCTTTAAAATAGTAGGACTTTGGTGGTTTTGCTCTTCAGCGACCAACTTCTTTTCGAAAGGGAACATTTCAGTCTAAGACATTACAGCAGTATTTATGATCAACCACTCGTCGATTTCGATTAGAGTCCAAGTATGATCAAATATTCATGAGATTATTAAGTGTTGTTTTTTTTCATGAGACGTCCACTGAAAGTTAGGATCCAGGTGGTATAAATTTAAAAACATAATTGTCTTTGTTTTTTTTTTTTTGGTTTTTGTAAAACATGTGATTGAATAAGCATGTGAGCTAATGTTTTTCCTATATCTACCTAAGCAAATGAAATGTTGATACAATTTTTATTATTATTGTTTATACCTTCATTTTCGTTGAATGTTGTTGTTGCTGACTTGCTGCATTCAAAGATAAATTTTCGCGCCAATTTTTTCTTGCTGTTATTGTTAATTTTCTTAAAACCAGACACTACATAGTACTGCGGTCTTTGTTTATTTTTTTTAAGTTGTTTTGGTTGATGTTGTTATTTTTGTTGTTGTTACAGTTGGATTTTTAGTTACCTTTGTTGTTGCTTCTGTTATTGTAAATTTGTTGCTGTTATTTGGATTATCACGCTGTCAGTTCGTTGGCTATGGTATATACTTATGGTTTATTTACAAGAGAAAAATAGAAGAAAAAAATTTACAAAGTAAATGTGCAAGTATGCAATTTTCACACCTGAACCTCAAATTAAATAAAAACAACAACAACATAAATAAATTTTCTATTTTTCTTTTGAATTATTGTGAGGCGTTCCTACATAATTTGACCACTTCATTTTTGTAGATTTTTATTACTTTTTTTTTGTACAATTTTTCACACATACTCTAACTTTACTTTTTGCTAGTGAATATTAATTTACTTGCTAATTCTTTTTGATAGGTATTTATTATTATTTTTATATTAAAAGAAATAAGGGGAGGGAAGTCGAAATATTTTTAAACTTTGAATTGAAATGTGCAAAAAATTTCATTTGGTTTCTCATTACATTCAGTGAGGCATAAAACTCATATTGATGAAAAGGGAGTACTGTATCTGGTATAGTCGCCACTGTTACTGTTATCTCATACTCCCAAACCTGCTGGATGGGTGATGCTGACTTTGATTTCTTTTCTTTTCTTGTATATAAAAGCAGAAAAACCGAATCTGTGAAGGCATTTTTGGTTTACAACAATAAACTACAAAGCATAACAGCAACAGCAATTGGTTAGCTATAGCTTCTTCTGCACTGTGAACATCAACCTAGATTGCAATTGCCATGTTGCATTACAAATTATTACTTTAACTTATTCATGCAGCTGTAGCTGGTCAACAGAAATGTACTCTAGGGATTTTTTTTGTTTTTTTTTTTACTATAATTTCCTACTACAATTTTACAAATTTCTTTCTACTGGCCTTTGGTTTTTTTTTTCCTTAAAAAGAATAGCTCTGAATTGCCCTCAACTATTTTTCATTACAATTTTTCTAAGCACATTCTCCTATGATGCTTTAGCTGCTAGTTCTAAGTTTAATGCTTTTTTTTGTTGAACAGAAAATGATTAACCATTATTACTCATGTAGCTCTAGTTTCTGCAGCTTACAAATGTTGAGCAACATGTTGCAATGCAAGTCCGCTTGTCTATACATATGTATACAATTTAACTGTATGCTTTGCATCTTTGTATTTGTATGCCTTTAGTTTGAATTTATACACATAAATTTCTTAATCGGCATTCGTGCTTTAAATTGCGCTAAGTCTAAGAAAAAGCAAAAGAACCAAAAGTATATCTCATACTTTTGTATAGCAATAGCAAATGTATCTAACAGATATTCATTATGATTACCGTTTCGGTCGCTTCTTATTTATGTGGGTTTGTGGTTATTACTTCTCTCCCTCTCGCGTCACCTTTTTCAATACTTCTTTCTTTTCAGATAATATTTTGTACCTTCGTCACTCATTCACTGCGCCAGAAAAAATTCTTTCCGGCTTATTTTGAAGTTATTAAATTTTATGCAATGATTTGTGAATAGATTTTAATAAGAGTTTACCGTAAAACAGAAAGAAAAGTAAAGAATTTTATTTTTACCATAGATTTTTTTCCAGTTACAGCATGAACAATTTTATTATTAACGTTAAAATTCAAATTTGACCGCTCACTTCTGCCTCGCAAAACTGAAATTGAAATAAATTTCCAACTTGCTCTACGTGATTTGCTCAAACTGAATGAAACCTAGAAACCTTGTGAGTAGCTGCTGAAATAGGATAATATTTTCCAAACACAGAGCACCTCTCTTCCCCTTCTGTCTTCGGGGTTTGGTTTGGAAATGCAAACCGATTGCTATATGTAGCAAACTGTTGGAAAGTTCATCCAGCTTTTCAACTATTTTATGTAGACGCTTTTAATATAGCTCATACCCAGCCTAAAATTTGAAATAGTTCGGGTTTGAAGTAAGTAGTTCAAATCCACACCATTTTTAATTTGTTTTCACTCAAATTTCCATCTTATCATTATATCTTCTAAAGTACATAAATATGGCACAGCCTGAGTTGGAACACGATCTAATTTGGAAAATACTCTGAGTTGAAATCGGGTCAGATTTGGAGTATAACTTTTCTGCTTTTAACAATACTTTGTTTAAACTATAAACAAATTTCTTTGTCTTTAAAAAATGATGACATAAATATTTGCAATTTTTCAAAAATCCCTGAAGCTTATAAGTAAAAAAAAATAAATGAAAAAGAATTGCTACTACATAAGTTAACAAATAATTACTTTAATATCAACTACAGTAAACACATACACAAAGGCCTCTCAGTCTTCCTGTGCATGCCTTGTCTGGCAAAATAACTTCTGACTTTCATTAAAATTTGATGAAAAATACGCGGAAACGCATATTTATGAGTGCAGTTTTTCTACAACATGTGGTGTTCACAATCATGAAGCTTGACTTTCTTACATTTGGGGGGAGAAAGAGAAAGGATAATGGAACTAAAGAGATTATTTCGTATGTGCCACACCAGAGAGACTATACCCAAAAAACAACCAAAAAAGGCTACAAGGAAATAAATACACACGCACACACACGCACACACACACACTCACACTTGTAGTCCTTTTCTCGCACAATGCCATAAGCAGCATACACACAACAAACACACACTTAAGTCGTTGGCGGTGGTGGTAGTGGTTGTTGATGATCATAATGGCACGCTCTAGTAGTGGTTGGGTTAATTTTTTGTCATGTCATTGTATTTATGTATAACAATTTCCTTCCCCTCAAACCACAATTCAACCGCCTTAGCATTTATACAATGCTTCTTAAGCATTGAGGAGGCAAACAAACAAAAAACACCCTTTGTTTGCTCTGGCTGACGATTAAGAGAAAGGTGAAAGAAACCTTGAATGCTTTTATGTATTGTTCGGAAATGTTGTTGCTGTTCCTGCTGGCATCATTTGTGGTGCCTGTGGTAAGCGTATCTTAACTGATTTTTCCTCTTGCCGGTTTTTATGACTGCGATTATGATGATTTTTCATCTTTTTTTTTTCTATTGTTATACCTGGTCTTGCCTGGCATTACCTTGACAGATTTTTTTTTTGCTACATACATAAACATGCGAAAAATATATTGCACCTACCTATAAGAAAACAAAAAACAGAAAAGTACTTTGCGTTTTTGTTTATCTTGAAAAGCAGCAGACATGTTATAGTAGTAGTAAATTCAAGAGTAGGTGTATAGTTACCTGGTGCCTATTTATTGTTGAGAATATGTAATAAAAGTTATATATGACATGAAATATAATATTGTATACTTGGGTGGAAAACACCGCCTGCCACAACACCTACCACAAAAGAAATCTTCTTTAACAAAATTTAAGGGAAAAAAAAAGACTTTCTGGGTTCAAAATATTGCACTTTTTATAGGACTCATAGATTAATAAAAATGCACTTTCTGACACCGGGATTTTTTTGACATATATTTAAAGAATTCAAGTACAAAAAAAAATTGTGTAATAATTTAAAAGAAGATTCTATACAGAATTTGTTTGTAGCTTCTTGGAGGACGTTTTGAAAGCGTCAGTAAAATATACTTACGTTTGGCACTAGAATTGTCTATATCTTCAACAGTATTTGGAGTTGCTCTCTGAAATTTTCACGAAATACTTCTAGAATATAATACATTCGAGTACCTACTTTTTAAGAAAATCGATTTTCCCAAACGGACTCACTGGTAGTTGTACTCGACTTCGCTTTTGGTTGCTTTTGGTTTCTTTGGTTTCAACTAAAGTTTCAGGGATGTATGAAATAATCTCCTATTAAATTACAAAGCTTTCAATTTTATTAGAGACACATTTCAAGCTATTTTTCAGCCAAATGCTTACAAACAGTTTCAAATTCTAAGAAAAATTAGTAAATCCATGAATTGCTTAACTTCTTTCAAGCCCCATTTACAATGGAGCGTCACGTCGACAAATTTTCATTTAATGTGTTTTAATGTGCGCATATAGAATGAAAAGAGGCGAGCTCTCATCTCGCCAGTGAATTTCGAAAATTTGAAAAAACCTCGCGAGCAAGACGCGATGTTGATACATTTAGAGCTGCCAGATGTATTACATTCTGAAGAAATGAAATAATATATATAGTGTATTAGTAGAAAAGTGTGGAAAAACGGACTAATCCTTAGTGCAGCAATTATTGAACCAGTAAATAATATTTTTTATTAAATTTTCCTGAAAATAACTTGATTTTAAAATATAAGTATACACAATTTTTGACAATGAATGATGGCAACTCTTAATTTTCATATTAATCGTTCCTCGCTTAATTGTAAATTGAACAACGAGAATAGCGATGAGTGCTCTCGTTTCCGATATCGACTTCGAAACACGCCTCGCGTCCTCGCTCCATTGTAAATGGGGCTTCATTTTCACGACACATCGATTGAAAGTCAAAAATATTTTCACTGCAACTTTTCCCTATTTAATGTTTTTGTACTTACTTGCATGTCATTTATTTGCCTTTTTATAGCAAATCAACCCTTAATTGGAGAAGAGAAGAGAAAAAAAATGTTCATAACATTAATTACCCATAAATTAATTATGAAAACCTACATGGAGTAGCATAAAGCATTTCAAACATTTCTGCACTTCTGAATCTTTATATGAGATACACAATTCAAAGTGAATGTCAGACCATAGGCGACCTCTTCCCCAAACCCCCTTTTCCCGTCAACAAACGTTCCCCCCATACTTTGTTGCTCAATTTAATGACTTTTTCCATACACAAACACACACACAGATATGGCGGTCAGAGACTTTAACTTGTATACACCCCCGCCCGCAGGCTCCCTCTGAGGGTGAGCTACATACATACCCTTCTTAGTCAAAAATGTACATCCGTTGACATTAATATTGTTTCACATTTGTATTCTATTTATTTCCTTGCATTACCATTCATTTTGTTGTTTTTTTTTTTTGGTGCTATATTCTGCTATACTTTTAATTCATTTATTATTCCCTTTCTCCTTATTAACAACAGCTGTCATGTTGCATACTTTTAGGCAATAAGCGTTTTTGAGTGTAGAATTATGCAGTGAAAAGTAGAAGCTCTCGATTTATACCTAGGTATAGTGTATCCATAAATATTGTGGATTGTGGCAATATGCAAGTCGGCATTTTCAATTGCATACTTTAAGGGTTGTTGACATGATTAAGGCCTAGACAAATTTACTGACTTGAAATACGTATGATATGCGAGTGTGAATTTCATTATTTTTTTAGGCAAGTAATAAATAATTTTCATATAATTTGAAAAATATCTTTACATTTCAAATACAATGAATTTTTTACAATTCACTTTAGTGTTGTTCTTGTTTTTGTTTTTGGTAATTTCTTTTTGTTGTCGTTTGCAATATTCCTACAACATTGTCAACAATAAACACCAATTTCCGTAACGTAAGTGCGTACATATGTTGTTTGAGTGTTGCACAAAAAAAAAGTGTCAACTTTTGCCATTATTGTTACTTTATTGCAGCAGCAGCAGCAACACAAAATATGGAGCTTGCATACCTGATCTGCACGGCATGCATCCATGTGTGTGTGTATGTGTGTGCACCTACACACAATTGCATCATACCATTGCAAACAAACAATAAAAAAAAAGAAAACTTTTGAAACAATTGTTACTTCAGGCCATGGCTCGCTTGTGTGCATGTATCCTGCTAAAGGAAATAAGGTGCAAAAAATACAATTTTCCCTCTCTTTCACCCTCTCTCTTGGAAAATATGCACCGTATGTATTAAATTTTTTCCTTTTTTGTATGTTGCGTGCCAGTGGCACGTTCCCAAATTAACTACAATAAGCGTCGACCTCTCTCCTTCTCTCTTTCTCTCTCTCTCTTCCCTAGAGGTGTAGGAAATATAGCATAAATTACGACCAAATAAAATTTACCTTTATTTTTGGGTTTTTTTTTTATTATTTTCTGGAATACTTTGTTTTGTAGCGCAGAGAGAATTTTGAAATTTAAATTTTTTTTTTAAATTTTTAAAGAAAACTTTTCATTGCTATTTTAGTAGGTCACGACACTGATATACTAGTAAATAATATTAATTTCTCATCACCAGTTGTTTGGTCCTTTTTCTTCCTCATATTGGCATACTGCAGCCGCCTCTAGTCTGTCTTACAATTTCGACCGTGTTCCAACTTTGGACCGGTTAACCCGATTTATTGCAAGAGGTGTAGCTTTTCTTACCAACCATTACTGCATTAACAGTTGCAGTCAGGAAGCGATTTGGTTTTTTGTTTTTTATTAGATTCAATTGAGAAAAAATTCTATTTGCCGCTGCACTGCTATGTGGAAAACTTAAAATTGCACCAATAAATTTTTCCAGTTTTGAATTTTTTCTTTTAAAGCATTCTTTAAACGGAAAATTTCACACCAAAATTCTTTCAGTTCCAAATCTAATATATATATAAATTCATTACTAATTTATTGATATTTATTAAATATGCAAACTTACTTTTTCGCGGTTTTTCTACTATTGATTTCAATTGTCAAAAATTACAAGCACTAACACAAAGCCAAGCAAAACCTTCTGGAAATGGAACACGAAGTTTTGAATTTTTTACAGTAATCCAGCCATAAATAAAGTAGAACTATCCATAGTAATAAAATATTTCACAGACAGAAACTAAAATAACCCAACAGAACACATTTAGTTTGATTTACGTTTACAACCAAAAATTCAAGAATACAACCCAAAAATTCAAGAATATGAAATAGGAGGATTTTTTCCGATTGGGGAGGACAGGAGGATTGAGATTTGAGCGGAATACGAATACTCCAATCGGAATACCTTCGGCAGCACTGTACCCATGTATATATTCAATGCAATGAAGTGTAGTATATTAAATGCAACTGTGTGCCTCTCTCTCACTCTCTGTGTTTACATTTTCTTATATATTACAGTTCTACGTTAATGTGCGCTCTCGAATCGTAGTATAATTTAGTATAATATTTTTGCATTTCGTGCTATCGTGCAATTATACTAGACATAGAGAATCACCCTATATAGTGAGTAGAACTATTTGCATAGTTATTATGTTTATTATTCAAGATCAATTCACATTTTTAATGTTTTTTTTATGAAAAATTAGAATGAAAATAAATGAAAAATGAATAGTGAAGTGTTTTAGCATATTATTTCGATTATGTGGATGCCGCGATATGAGTGTATATTTTGATAGTTTTTACATGTACATATGGGTGGGTTGCGATGGCTATCTAGAGACACGCTTAGGCCTGAACGGCCGATTGTGATACCACATAGTTGGACCTACAGTTTAACGCCTATTCCGAACAGCGGTGTGGCAATTTTTTATCACATTGCTGGTTTGGTCTTGCCATTTCCTACCAAGATGTATTCTTTCTTATAATTCTCATAGACTTCATATCGATAGAGAATATAAGAAGGTTATAAGAATTAACTAACAGACCAAGACGGGAATCGAACCCTAACCTCTCGGATGAAAGTCTAGTGCACTACCACTACACTATCTAGGTCGTCATGTACATATGAAACATGAAACAACGACCTGTTTTTCGTCTTGGTTCCAAATGCTGTAGATTAAGATTCGAACCCAGCCTTATATTTTCAACAATTTTTCGAGCGCGCGTTGATGTAGGCATTTTAGAATGACTTTCAATTATTGGCTTTACCAATTGGCTCATAAAAATATTGAACTATTTCATCCTTTGATAAATACGCAGTGCTTGGGTCAGCAACCATTTCAACTCGGATATTTTGCTATAAATTTTCAATGTCACTTGTCTTTCTCATGCTTTCTTCTTCTAAACTGCTTGTATTTAGATTAAAATCGAAATCTTCATCATCTGATGCTGATGAAAAATTACTTTCTTCACGATTTCCATAAATATGCATATATGTATCATATTGGATACACAGGGACCGATTTGTAACTTTTTTTGTACAGTGTCGCACATCTATTACAACTACTTGTTTTATATAGCGTTTTATTCCTCCTCAAAATTAACCACCCTCTTGAGCCCTCTTTTTATTTGAATCGGATAATAACTATAAAAGATATTTGATTGAATATATTGAAATTTTATCATATTGGATACAGGGGAGCGATGAGGGTTAAGGTTGTGCGATTTTATGAGATCTTCTACACTTCTTCTGAAATAATTGATAAATTTAGTAATTACAAGTAAAGGGTTACTCCTGATTAGCTAAGCAAGAGGAACCTGTGAAAGTTTGAAAAGATTCTCCAAGACCACCAACATGCTGCTGTGCATGCTGTGATAAAGAGTTTGATTTTTAGCCCAATCCAACAAATGCATAAAATAATGGAAACTTACTTTCTCCAAATAAACTCTCATCTTCTTCTACAAATGCATTTCGCTATTAAAAAATGCTAAAAGTTCCCAAAACCTAATTATATGGTATATTGCTGCTGCTATTTGAAATTGAAAGAAGCATAAAAAAAGCGCAAGCGCACCTAATTTCTATTGAGTTTTAATTAAAAATAAAATTTCAAGCAAAAATAAAAAAAAATCAATTCAATAAAAGCAATAAAAAAAATAATGAACTAAGCTCAGCAAATGCAATGTAGATAATAAAAAATATAGTAATGCGTACATAGAGACAGCTGCATCGAATTGCAAAAAAAAACATACAAACAAAAAAATGATTGCAAATTACAATCAATGTTTCGTGCTGGCAATCGGCACATCATCAACAACAACAACATCAGCAACTAACAAATGTTCAATGAAAATTGAAATGAAAGAATTATATCTCTTCTTTTTTCTTCTACTTACTCTAGCAAATGAAGCCAAACAACATACGTTTCTGTTGGCCATTGCTCGAACGGCGACTGGCGACTGCCGGCTGACTTTAAATTGTCGCATTTGTTGCTTTACTCCATGAACTAATATAGAATTGTTCCTTCTGTTAGCTGTTTGTTGAAGCGTTTGTTACCTTTTTATTCGTTTGTTTTCTGGGCCAAACTAACTGTCAATTTTGCGAGCATTTGTCCGCATGCGCTGCTTCTATCATACATACATATATGTTTATGTTTGCAGAATTGCAGTATCTAATAATGTCCATTGTGATCGTCTTCGGTGTCCGCTCACTAACGCTGCTGCTATTGATCATGATGATGATGGTGACAAGCCGCAAATAGTAAGACGACCATAACAACAACGATGACAATTCAGTTCCTTAGTAAGCTGTACTCAGTTCTTTAGTATGTTATATTCAGTTATTATTTTCTTCTCATTTTCATATCTATCATACTTTTTTCGTTCGCTGATTCAGTCAATCTCATATTGATTTAGTCAATAAGTCATTGATTTACTCACTCATAGATTCATTCACTGATTCAGACTCTCACTGATTCATATACTTACTATTTCAATCACTAATTGGATGAGTAACTCTTTGATTCAAACACTGACTGATTCAATCAGTTCGATTTTGATTCAGTCACTGATTGATTCAGTCGGACTCTGGCGGAGTTACTCACTGATTCAATCACTCAATGATTCAGTTACTGTTTGATTCAGACACACTTTGATTCAATCACCTATTCTGAGCCATTCAATATTGTTTAAGATACTAATTGCTTCAATTTTTACCGATCCAGTCACAAACTCATTCACCGTCACTCACTTTGACTACAAAATAAGTGTCGATTCACCAAAGCTTCATTACCATCCCAATTGAAAACTTCACGAAATTGGTATCATTAATGACGAGGATAATCATCGACCAACATCATGATCATCACCGATCAGCATCGATCGCCGACATCATTATCATTCACCAGAGCACCACCAACTTTACGTCGTCATCGTCGTGTTGCAGCAATACGTTGTACATATTCACGTTTGTTGCAACAACAACAAAAATTATATTGTTGAGTGTGCGCGCATGCTTACAACAAAATCATGTTGTTCAACAACAGCATTAGGCAGCAACAGCAAAATATCAGCAACAAGAAAAAATCCGTAGCTAAATCGATTTTGTTTCATTTTGTTTTTCTTTTCTTTATTTTTTTTTTTTTTTGTTTGTTTTGTTCTCGTTATTTCTTTCATTCTTGTTCGATCGTTTTTTAAAATGTTCTTTTATATTTTACTTTTTTTTTGTTGTTGTTCCTTTTTAGCTTGTCGATTATTTGCAATATAGCGCAAAAACATGACTTTGACGTTATTTATGTCAGTCCATTTAGATTTTTACGTCATTTCAATATAATCAACGACAGCAACATTCTTTGGATTTAAGTTAAAGTTAAAGTAAATACAAATATAAAAACGAAATGGTTTTTCGAGTTTTGTTTCTGTTTTTTTTTTGAATTCTTATTAAATGTGGTAAACGTGCCCCATTTTTAAAAAGAGTTTACGTTTCTTTTTAGAAACTTTATAATAAAACGTTTAAGTTAAATTTTGTGAATGGAGAAACGTGAAACACCGAAGCATTAAAAACTCTGAATTTTCATTTGAAGATTCACACAGTCTGTTGTGTAAATGCCTTAAATTTTTCTCTTTGAAAATCATTAAAGTTAATCAATCCCGATTCAAAGAGTATAGCAATAGCTTTTCTAAAAGAGAATGCTATTAGTTTCAACATATTTTTTTTAATTGACATAGATAAATACGTATCTGATTTGTTAGCAGTGTGGCCAACTTTTGTTTTTCAAAATCCGCTAAAATGAAGAAAAAACCGCTAAATTTTTTTATGTACAGTAGAATTACGATAGTTCGTACCCCGTTGATTCGCAAAAAAATCTATACATTTTGGTCCCCTCGTAAATTCGTATTTTTTTTTTAATACAAGATCTGTTTAACCTCTTATAATTCGTAATGTAAAGCAAAATTCTATGGAACTATAATTCGAAAAAATTCGATCATTGTAGATAGCTACGTTCACTTTTTTTTGGAATTTTTTTTATTTTTCGTGGTTGACAAGATACACGAGAAGAGCGAGCCTTAAACTACAAAACCGTTAATTCGTATTTTTCTTATTTTAACCTCGTTAACCCTGGGATTGTATATCCCAATAATGTTCAAAAACTTAAATAAAATGGGAGATACGGTTCCCACTTTATTTGAGTTGTCATGCAGTGTCATCACCGTAAATTGGCTTTGCTGGTTGCAAAGGTTATAACAGAACTTATGCCCCATTGGAAAACTTAAGGATAACTGTAAGGAAAAAGAGTCCTGGGCATATTATTTTTTAAATTTATTTTAATGTTTGCATAAAATATTGAAGAAACTCAACCAGATTTTGAGGAAAAACTCGGGGGTGAAAGGGTTTAATCAAAATCTCGTTAAATCGAAATTCGTAAAAAATTGCTGGTCCCTTGCGATTACGAATCATCGGGATTCTGCTGTATTAAAAAGAAATACATGTATATTTTTGAAGTTTTTAATTCACAGCATATCAAAATTATACAATCACAAGAAAAACTAAAATAAGATAATGGAAAAAGAGTATTTTATGATCACAAAAAAAATATACAAAGTAATAATTTATAACTATAACATCATATCGATGTCGAAGTCTATATTCTCTTCATTACTATCAGCTTCTTCTGGCCATAACAGAAGCATTTTAAAAACTAGTGCTGTTTATTTATTCAGGTATTTCACAAAATGAATTTTCGTATCTTAATCCATTTTTCATATGAAGTAAAGAAATTTCTGAATTGAGTGACTCACGGTTACGAATTTTGGTTTTACATAAGTTCATTGCTCATAGTTTCGATAAAAATGTTGTTAGGATTATTCTGGAAATGGATTATACATCCTAACATTTAGTGTCTTTTAAATAGAAAAAACGAGTTGAAAAACCCGCTGACCGCTAAATCACTTTTTTTCCGCGTTTTAATTTTCAAAAAACACTGAATTTAGCGGGAAAAGCGCTGAGTTGGCCACACTGTTTGTTAGCATAATGAGTCTTAATCTTCAAATCGTCGATGTCGCTTATTGCAATTAGTTCGCCGAAATCGGTACGCAGAGTTGATAGAATTTTGCAGCTGTTCAAGCATAATTCTAGTGCAAAATCGTCAAGACCCTACTGAGCTGAGGTTCGAAGGACCATGACCCCGAGGCTGTTGTCTTAAATTATCCAGTGCCGTGCTTGAAATATAATTGTAGTATGAAAAATTTAGTGTATTTGGTAACACAAACTACCTACCTGCCCACCTACCTATGTACCTATGCTGTCGAAGCATAAAACAAGTTTTTACACTTGAAATAAATTTAAAAAGATGAAACATTACAAAAGTTTTTATACCTGCATCCACATATATTTATATACTTACAAACATTTTTGGTATACTTATATTTGTATGTATGTACTACTATACAATACAATAACAACAATCTAGGTATGTATGTATATATGTATGAACAACCTAAAAGTTATAGACGAACGAGAACCTAACTTAAATAAACTGATGTTGCTGCTATAAAAGCGAACTATACAAACTGCATCCTTCCTATTTTAGTTATATGTTACACAAAAAGCTTATGCTGTCTCTATACCACTGATATATTCTTTTCTCATTTGTTGTTGTTGCCGTTGCTGTTGCTCATTCTTGTTCCTGTTGTGTTGTGTTGATGATGGCACAATCCAAGTTGAAGTTGATGTTGTCTTCTTTTAGATGTTGCTGTTTGTTGCTGATGCTGTGGCAGTTGCTGCTGCCATTTTTGCTTTGGTTTCTATTTACAATCATAGTCATTGACCTTAAAAGAAGAAAAGAAAAATCTTGTCTCAAATGTGAACATATTCTGTATTCCTTTGAGATCTTTTCATTTATTTATTTCCTTTTTTTTTTCTCTATATTTTTTTTTTTTTTTTTTTATTTTACTCATACCATTGCTGGCACTTTATGTTCTTAGTTAAAGTTGACATGCGAATAAATAGCTGAGGTGGAGTTTATGGGCAAATGGCGTAGGTAACTAATAATAGAGAATAGTTATACTGATGCTGCTACTGCTTAGGGGACCAGATGTGCATGGAAAATTGAGTTTAATTTATCCAAAATAAAATTTGTTGCGAGAGGAGAAAGGAAATCGGATTGAGTAGATTTTCATAATAAATAGAAAATTTGTTTTCCTTATTTTTTTTTTTCAATATTGATCATTTTCAAATAGTATCCGTTTCAAAATAGATCCATCTAGTCACCACACAGTATAGCAGTTTATTGATCTGACCCAAATTACGGCCCTCCTATTCGCAATCTTTGGACCCGGTAGTTATCTGACCACTACTATATAGAGGCATCAAAGAACTACCTTTTTGTAGTAATTTACAAAAAATCAACAGTGCATTTTTGAATGATTATTCGATATTAAAGTGAAATTTAATCTTGCAGTAGCGGTAATTTTTAAATTTTCATTTCAGTTGCTTGATTAAAAAATTAAAAAAAAAAAAAACAATTCAATAAAGATTTTGGTGTAGGTTATGAATATTTTGCAGTTAAATAATTTATGCTATAAAAGTAACTTTTAATTTTTATAGCAATCATTTCTTGTAGAAAGTAGAAATTTATAATAACTAAACAGTTGGCAATGAAATTATTTTAACCCTTTCCGTGCTTTTAATTGAAAAATCAATCTAAAAATCTGAAACTTGGTATATAGGGTAATTTTAGAGTGAGAAATGAGAGGCTGAGAGGAAAAGTGGTATAACTTCTACGTTCAGAAAAAAGTGGAATAATTTTAATTAAGAGCAAAAGCAAAACGAAATATGTTCAGAGCAAAAGTGAAACAAAATATGTTCAGAGCGAAAACGGAATAAAAAACTATGCTGTTCTTGCTCTGAAAGAATTGTTATACCATTTTTGTTCTTACTTTTAAGGCGTTTCATTTTCACTCTAAACCGTATTACTTATACCATTCTTGCACTGGCACACTAAATTATTTCACTTTTGCTCTTATATAAATTTTAGCCCGCTTTTCCTCTCAGCCTGTCAAATACGAATATGAAAAAAAATATTGATATATGCCGGCCTACCTAGGCATTAGAGGCTGTCCAATACATTGAACAAGTACCTGCAATGGCAGTAAATTTTTCAAGAAACTTATATTTTTTTCAATTAAATTATGATTTTGGTCACATTTGTCACATTTTTTGTATTTACTTTAATATGAAAATTCATTTATTCTTAAAAAACTTTAATTCAATTTCGATTAAGTAAGGAATAAAAAAAATATAAAAATTAGTAAGCTATAAAACAAATAATAGATAACATAAATAAAAATAATATTTAGAAGAATTTTCAATAAAAAATTTATTTTGAAAAAGTATAATTCGATTTCAATTAAATAAAGAATAAAAAAATAAATTTATTTTATAAAAAATTATAGTCCTTTTTTCTTACAACCCTCAGTCTTGCAACGACCTGCATTTGTAACTGTGACGAAACATGTTAAATGCATTTGCTGGTCCCGAGAAAAATTTTCCTCAGGACGAAGCTGGGAAGTTTTCTTCCTTTTCACTGGCGGCATTAGGTGCACTTCGTTATCGATGCTACCATGTCCTCTGCATGCTACCATGTGACCATAGGAGTGCTTGTGAAGCTCTGGAAGTTAAACTTTTTGTTGTGGCATATGCATGGAATCGAGTATATATTTTGTTGGAATGGGCACAGATCCATGTCAACGAAATGCATTATGACACGTAATGTCTACTTTGTTGTACGCATGTTAATCCTGTAGTATTGGATAAGCTGGTCCAATAAGTCGACACCACCCATACATTCGTTGGGTCGCGTAATCATCGATTGTAATACTAATATCATCAAGATGTACAGAGGAAAAAACAGCCAAATCAGCTTCCTCAATCTCCTTTGCTTCGGCTTCTTTTAAATGGAGCTGTGGTACATCAATGCCAATGCCCTTTTTAACCCCACATACATTTTCGGCGTCTGACCATTGTTCAAGATCCATGATCTGTTGTACACTCAATTCCTTTTTTTGAAGCCATTTTCTATAAAAACGTTATATAACAAAACACAAAACAAACCAAAAAAAACGACCTTTGAATGCAAGTGTCCAATATATTGGACAAATATAAATGGATCTCCTCAGTCAAAGTCATACAATTTTTTTTTTAATTTTTATAATGAAATCATTAAATAATGCTGCACAAATACTCACGAATTTTTCAGCAATGGTTCAAGTACTGAAAATAACTGCAACTTCGACTTAAAAATTTACTTTCAAAATGACAAAAATACACATTCACTAAAAGTTGAATAAATTCAGCTAGACTGACAGTAAACCAGCACACACTACTTTTTTTTTTAAAATAAATAGGCTTCCATAAATTCAAAATTGTGATAAAAAGAGGATTTCAATATAATGACATATTGAAATAAATGCTTCAAAGTGATTGTCCAATATATTGGACAAAGTCACGGAAAGGGTTAACTACGAGTTTTGTAGTAATCATTTTTTTAATTTGAGTACTAATTTTTCTATTTGTTTTTATTCTCTTTAATTTTATGGTTATAATTTATATGATTTCAATATCAATAATTTTTTGTTTAGTTTTCTTCAAGTTTTTATAGTAATTACTTTTAAAAACTCAACTTAAATGCTAAATGCTAGAAGAATTTATTTTATAGCAGTAAATTTTAAAAAGCTACAAAACACGAAAATATTTCAATTAAATAAAAAAAAAAAATAGTTTTCTTTAAGTGCTATAAAAATTCAACTTTTTACTCCGGCATCTTGTCACTCATAATGCCAACTTGAAAATATTTACCTTCACATTGATTGAAACTTAAAACACAAAAGATAAAAACAAAACCCTAAAAAAGAAATAAATAAAATGATGACGACAGCGTGCAGCATAAAGTTTAAAAAGCATTTTTTAGCAGTTGCAATTTTTTTTACTTTAAATTTTTTTCTTAGTTTTATGCTCTTTTAGCATTTTATACTCGAATATGTATAGCGTTTGGGTTAGGTTGCTGTTGATGTTGCTGTTGCTGTTGCTGCAATACGATCAGCATCAAACATATTCAGCATCAACAATAATCAAAACGTAACGTCCTTACCAAAGCCAATTGCGCAAAGCACAGACAGGCAGACAGCGCACATGAATTGTAGAAAATACATACACACGAAGAGCATCTATGTACCAATTCCGCTTCAGGTAACACTCAAGCAAGTATCGCCGCATAGAGCCCTAAACAATGATAACAAAAACAATAACAACGACAGCAAGCTCTGAGGGAACTCATAAAATTCCAAACAGATTTACAACTAAGAAGAATTGAAATGGAAAACTTAAAAAAAAATTATCTTCCCCTTCGGTTGTTCACTCAACTCAACTTATCTCATCTCAAGTTCAGAGCAGCATTCACTGCCTTGCTGCTGCTGCTGCTTAGATGAATTCTTGTGGTTAACCGCAAAACTGTTTAGAAATTGGTGCTCCAAGAACGAATTGGACATGGATGAAAGAAGAATAGTGAATTACGAGTGAAGAAAAAAAGAACTCACAGTTGTAGTTTTAGGAACTCGTACTTGGAAGATTGGCAGAAGAAACGGATCTTGTTTTGCTTTGCCACTTATTGTTAGATTTTGAAATGAAGTGTGGGAAGGGGGCAGAGCGATGCAAGAAAAAATAGTAGTGCTTTGTGTGTATGTTCACTGTTGAGGTTGCGATGAAGAGCGATCATTCCAAATGAAATTCAATTTTAAAACTGGTTTACAGCGATAACAAACGGAATTTCACAAGAATTGCAATAAACATACAGACAAGCAAACAAACGTACATACATACAGTCATTATCTACATATACGAGTATAAATACATGGATAGGTAGATAGAGGTAAATGGATATATGAATGAGATCATGTTCTTCATAATCTCATGATAATGCAAATGATCATAAATATTTTAGAGCTTATTAAGGAGTAAAATCATAAAATTAAAAATATTTACCTATATATACACGGGTACATAAAAAAAGAACTAAAAAATATCATTTCAACGTTATTTATGTGCCTTGAGAAACGATCATGTTATAAACTGTAGACATTTCTCTAAGCAAGATCATTGATTGTGTTTAGAGAGAAAATTCCGAATTTTAATGTTTAATAAAATAAGAACGTATTAAATTTTAAAATTTTAATATTAAATGGGTAAAAGTAACATAAAATATTTTTTATATGCGCAAAAAAGTTATCATTTTTTTATTTACTCTTTAATTCTCAAGCAAGATCGCTGATCTTAATTGGTGAAAAAATATTTTAAATTAAAAATATAAGCACTAAAATATTTCAAATATATGGTAGAATTAAAAGCAATAGTATCATCAAAAATCAACTAAATACGAAGTGTTTTCTATTCAACCACACAAAAATTCCTGAGCATGATCACTGGTAAAAACATTCCTGAGCATAATCAGGGTAAACAAAAATAGTATTTTAAAATCGAAAAAAAAAATATTTTTAAGTTTTTAGTTTATTTTTACTACGAAGAAAAAACTTTTAACAAGATCATTGATTTTCATATTTGTAATAAGCAGCAACCGTAGCAGGCAATCATAATAAAAAGCTTTAAATAAAATTAATTACTTACACTGTACAACAAAATTGACTTACGAAAAAGTTAGTGAAATCATATATGTCAACAAAATTCTTTAAGGATGTAGTCTGGTGTCCTAATTTTCAAGGGTTTTTTTCGGGAGATTTTTATTATAACAAAATAAAATCCTTTCAATTTTTTTATATGTTGTTATTAGCATCTTTAACGGTACAAAAGAAAATGTTTGTAGTTTAGTTTACGATATTTTTTTTAGTGTTTTTTACGTCCAAAATGGATAAAAAAAAAAGGTGTTGGGCTGGCCCGGGTGATTACGGTACTTGAAGTCATCTTAAACAGAAATAAAATTAAATATTGTTCTGTAGACTTGTCATTTTAGCAGGTAGTAAACATTAAACGTTTAAAAATTTTTATTAAAAAATTATTAGACAAAAAAAAATTTCAAATATCGCGCTTTTTTTGTTGAAAATCGTAAATAAACAATTCAACTACCTGCGAGAGCCATTGGCGTGTAAAATAACGTATTCAAATTTCAGCCGAAAACGGCTTTATAGATTTTCCTCAAACCCCTGGGCCGATCAAAACAAATACATAATACAAAAATATCGATTTTTTGAGACTCGAACACCAGACTACATCCTTAAACGTTATCGGTAATTAACCATCGTTCATTGAAATCCGCGATTCAGGTAAATGTCGAACCAAAGCACTTAGTCTCGAAGACCATTGTAATATACGCAAGATAGAGCCAGTAGGAGAGAGTTGAAACAGTTTCAGATACCACTCCAAAGTTTATCGGTAAATTTTGGTATTACTGATTTATTTCTATTGAAAACGATCCAATAAATTTCGTAAATTGATTTAGAATTCATGGTAGTTTTTCCATGTCTACCTAGTTTAAGTGTTTTCAGTATAATTAAAATTTCTAGCTGTAACCTGAAAACTTTTAAAATTATTCCATACTGTGCTATCTGTCACATTCGCTTTAAACAGATTCTACTTACTTTACTTTATGCTTTAAGGAAACTTACGAAGTTATAACTTATTAAAGTACACCTCCCCTTGCCAGGTGTATCAATTTTGGGTAAAAAGCGTTTTTTTTAAGTGGCTGTTGAGAACCTTTTAAATATAATTTCAACCAGGGACATAAGTGTTATAAGAAATATTTGAAAAAGTTGCAGATACCCATTATTTATTAATCCTTATAAATATTTCTTAAAAATAACAACTACAGCTACTAAAATTTTATTTTGGTTACCCACGAATTTTGAGTATAAATCCTACTTCTATGGAGTTCTGGTATTGGAAGTGCGGAGCACTGTCTTCAGATTTCCTACGCAAAATCTTTTTTATGTAGTTATTTTGCATACCACCTTGACCAAAAAGTTCCCGGAATTTATTCAGAAAATAAAAAATACAAGTTTATTCATCTAAATCTATATTGTCCCCTTCAAAGTAATCTCCATCGACTGCAACACACTTCTGCCAGCGCTTGATCCAATCCTCGAAACATTTTTTATATTCGGTTTTCGATATGTCCATCAGTGCTTCCCGCAATTTTTCCATTACTTCCTCTCGGCTGCTGAAACGCGTTCCCCGTAATGGTTTTTTAACTCGATTGAACAGAAAGAAGTCACAGGGAGCCAAATCAGGTGAATTCGGTGGCTGTTGGATGGAATTTGTTGCATTTTTCGTCAAAAAATTACGAATAATGATGGCACTGTGCGACGGTGCGTTATCATGGTGCAAAATCCACAAGTTTTCTGTACACAATTCTGGTCTCTTTTGCCGAAACGTCTCATAATGCCCAAATAATACTCTCTGATGGTTAGTTTCGTCGGTTTTCGATGTCGATGGTCTGCCACTGCGTTCATCATCTTCGATTGACTCACGACCACTTTTGAACCGCTCTTGCCACTGGCAAAAGACCTTTTTCTTTAGAGAATCATTGCCAAAACACTTTTCCAACATTTCCAACGTTCGCGCACCATTAAATCCGTTTTTTACGTAAAATTCAATACAATACAATTTAATAAAATTGTAAAAAATCGCCATCACACACAGAGATAGATGTACTCTTGCCTACGTAACTTTTGTCAACCTATGACGCTAAGATTTAGGGGGAATATCAAGAACAGATGTACCAACTTAACAAAAACAGAACTTAAATGGAAACGATGGGAGCGCCACACTGTGGTTATTCCGGGAACTTTTTGATCAAGGTGGTATGTAGTTTTTATTACATTAATTAGTTTTTGTTAAAAAATTTGTGTAGTAAGTAGTTGATTTTTGATTAACTAAAAATGTTTTCACAAATACTATGAAAATGCACATAAAAAAGCAAAAGCTGAAATAAAAAATATATACCGAGTTGAAAAAAAAAATAATAATAATAATATTTAGTGCAAATACTACAATTCTAATCAACTCTAAGTGAGAAGTGGCGTAAACACAGATGGTCTTATTTGACCCACTTTTCTGCTGTATAGAAACACTGAAAAAACGCCAATACGTTCACAAAATGTTGTTAAGAACATATGGTGGCAGCAGCGGCGGCGGCTTCGTCTAGATTATTGTTGCTTCTTATTAGATTTTGTAGCATTATCTATGCTAGAGTATATTTATAAATATTTTTCATTTTCTTTTTTTTTTTTGCAATATAAGTTTAAATGCAATTGTATTAACACAGCAGTTGAATGCTGCTACTTTTTCTACTTCTAAACTACTTTTTATAATTTTTCTGTGGCAACGTACATTCATTTTTGTTTCATACGAATATATGTATGTATGTGTGAATGAATGAATGAATGCCTTGTATAAACAATGCGATTTTAGCAAATCCGTCTAACAATAATAATTTCTCATTTTGTTTGACATTCTATTCGTGAATAAGTGTCAATACGTTTATATATTTGTCTGTCTATCCGAGTGCCTGCCTGTTTAGCTGCCTGTTTAATTCATTGATGCTGATTATTGGTACGATTGCAACATTGCAACAGGAAGTTTTTATAAACACATAATTTTTGTTGCGTTTCGATTTATGTATTATTTTTAATACTATTCTTTTTTTCAAGATTGCTTGATTACTTATAATGTAGTAGTAGAAATTTTTAATTTTGAACTACTTTTTAAATAAATTTTTTCTGTTTTTTTTTTATTATCATTTTAAGAATAATTACCCGCTTGCGTTATAGTTTTAAATTGAAATTTTAGTTAGATACCTACCTCTTTCTATCAGCTCATTTAAAACATGAAATTTTGCTTGATTGTTTGATTAATGATGATAAAATGATGTACGCACATTTATATGTCAATGAATGTGTAATACAAGTACCTGACAGTTTAAATATCTATGATTATTTCTTGTCATTTTTCTCACTCAATTGATGGCATCAGTTTAATATACATATACAATAAAAGAATAATATATAGTGTACCTTCCGTGCCGCCTGAAATCAAACAGACAAATTTATCTTCTGATAGTCTGTCTAGGTGTCTTACAACGATTTTGGCAGAACGTATAATATAAAATATCTTGAGTGGGAAGGGATCAGAGAACTGGTCTTTATGTTATCCTTCATCTTGGGTCAATTTTTTCCATACAGACAGTTTCAAAATACTAATTTAGACTGATTCTTGTTGATAGTACTTGAATAATAACAGCAGATACTTTTTCGCTATAGGAGAAAAGCGTTGAAAATAATCTGTACTAAAAGCCCTGAAACCCCCTACCAACTTTTTGAAGATCGTAGGACAGTATAAGGCAAAACATAATAAAGTCACATTACAAAATAAGTTGCATCTTTAATTGAACTCCAGAACCCTGTGGCTGATGTCAATGGCATTGGAATTAACCAACCGAGGATCAATGGCCTCTAGCCTCATATTTTCTCTGAAAAATTCTGTAAATCGACCGGAATTTTTAGTTCTTGTTCAGCTTCATGATAGCTATATATAACTTAATATAGTAAAATTGAAAGACCAGATGATCCATTCTCTATTTATTTATTTAACGTTATCAACCTTAAAGCTGCTATCTCGCATCATTCACTCAATCATTTATTCTGATAGCAAAATCGAAATCTTTCTAAAACCGATTAAAGAAATAGCTAAAAGTTAACTCAAATCCAATTTTTTTTTGGTAATGCCCGCCCAAAGTGAAAATAATTTAACGCTTCAACTGCAGGGGGGGAAAAATTTCAATTTGGCCTTTTTTTTCCATACTACCAACCAACCGCGCTTGAATACCCCTTCAAGTATGCAATACATTTTTGGCTTTTGTCTATAACAATTTAAAACTTTAATAACATTTATTTTCGTTTATTTTTTTCTTTTTTCTATTACTCAAATAATTTAATTTGGTAGAGTGTTTAGGGAAGCATGGCATAAAATCTGTAAAACCGCCAGCAGCAGCAGCTCACGCCCACCAAAAAAACACAACAGCAACAATAAAATATCAGAAATGTTGAAAAAAAAATTCTATTGACACTTTGTTGCATTTGTTGGCAAACAAAACAGCAGCAACAGCAATATAAATTGCAACTTTTTTTTCTGAACTACAAACAACTACAAACTTTTTCTTTTATAGCATTTTTGCATTCCCATTCTGTGAATCCTTGTTACCGCCTGCTGGCGCCTCAAACTCCCCTTAATTTTTCCAATAAATTTCTAACAGAAAAAAAATTGTTTTGTTATTTTGTAAATTAAACTTTGGCACATTTACTTTTTTCCATTTTTCCTCTCGTTTTTTTTTTTCATCTTTATAAATGTAAAAATTCAGATCCGATCCCTTTAGATTCTCAGCACACAAAATAAACAAAACGAGCGAGAGGAAAAAAGAATTAAAACGCTGTTGCTAATGTTTTGCAATTTGGCAAGCAACAATGTTGCCAGCATACAAAATTTATTTGCAGCAACAACACAAATACAAATTAGTTTTCGATTTGATGTTTTGCTTTAGCCGCTGCTGCTATATTTTTGCTATTATTGTTAACTCTAACATATTTGTTGTTAGTTTTCTGTTGGCTGTTAGTTGTTGCTCTTTTTATTGCAATTTTTGCATTTAGGGAATTGTTCTGTTCGAATATTCTTCATAAACTTTAAATGTTTGCATTGCTGTGCAACATTGTTGCTGTATTGTATGAGTGTAATTCATAAAACTAAAAATCGTAACGTGTTAGAATTTGCATGCAATAAAAAATTGATGGCTGCTGTAATTTTTCCACTTTGTTTATGTTTTTTTTCTGCTTGGTTTTAAAGTTCCTTGCGTTTGTGTTTTATAGCAGCCGAGGAGGGTGAATGCATGCAAAGTGCTTGGAATAGTATCAAGGGTGATTTTTTTATGACTGATTCAATTTTAAATTTCCACTCATAAAACATTTAATTTTACTACTTTACCATCGATTAAATTCACACCACCTCCTCATCGTCAACACTGTGAAAAGGGAAACTTTCGCAGATCTCAACATTTTATACAAGATAATTTTAGAAATACGATTTTTATATATTACTATACATATGGGATGGTTTCAACTCAGGTTTTTTGTGAATGTTTAGTGAATATTTAAATGGGGTAAACTGCGCTCAGACATAAACTGTGGATAAACTTTAAATATGCTTGCTCACTGTCTTATGCAACGTTGTTTGGCTTTTACCAGAAAAAGCTGAAATAGTACAACAATTACTTTTTTAATACTAGTTACCACCATTTAATATTCTAAGTTAATCCAAATATTTTTTTTAAAGAATCTGGAGATAACTATAATATGAAATTCCACATTTACATCCACATCTGCATGAGAGGGAAGGAAGAGAGGGAAAAGGAGGAAGAGAGGGCAGAGAGCGAAGAGAGGGAAAAGGGGGAAGAGACGGAGGAGAGGGAAGAGAGGGAGAGAAGAGAGAAGAGAGAGAAGAGAGGGAGAGAAGAGAGAAGAGAGGAAAGAGAGCGAAGAGGGGGAAGAGAGCGAAGAGAGGAAAAAGGAGGAAGAGAGGGAGGAGAGGGAAGAGAGGGAGACAAGAGAAGGAAGAGAGAGAAGAGAGACAAGAGAGAGAAGAGAGAGAGGAGAGGGAAGAGAGGGAGGAGAGGGAGGAGAGTGATGAGAGGGAGGAGATCGAAGAGAGCGAGGAGAGGGAAGAGATTGAAGAGAGGGAGGAGAGGAAAGAGAGGGAAGAGAGAGAGGAGAGGGAAGAGAGGGAGGAGAGGGAAGAGAACGAGGAGAGGGAAGAGAGTAAAGAGAGGCAAGAGAGGGAGGAGAGGGAAGAGAGTGAGGAGATGGAAGAGAGGGAGGAGAGGGAAGAGAGTAAAGAGAGGCAAGAGAGGGAGGAGAGGGAAGAGAGAGAGGAAAGTGAGGAGTGGGAAGAGAGAGAAGAGAAAGAAGAGAAAGAAGAGAGAGAAGAGAGAGAAGAGAAAGTAGAGAGAGAAGAGAGAAAAGAGAGCGAAGAGAGAGAAGAGAGAAAAGAGAGCGAAGAGAGGGTAGAGAGAGAAGAGAGGGAAGAGAGAGAAGAGAGGGTAGAGAGAGAAGAGAGGGAAGAGAGCGAGGAGAGGGAAGAGAGTAAAGAGATGCAATAGAGGGAAGAGAGTGAGGAGAGGGAAGAGAGAGAAGAGAAAGAAGAGAAAGAAGAGAGAGAAGAGGGAGAAGAGAAAGTAGAGAGAGAAGAGAGTAAAGAGAGAGAAGAGAGAGAAGAGAGAAAAGAGAGCGAAGAGAGGGAAGAGAGCGAAGAGAGCGAAGAGAGGGTAGAGAGAGAAGAGAGGGAAGAGAGAGAAGAGAGGGAGGAGAGTGAGGAGAGTAAAGAGAGAGAAGAGAGAGAAGAGAGAGAAGAGAGCGAAGAGAGGGAAGAGAGAGAAGAGAGGGAAGAGAGAGAAGAGAGGGAAGAGAGAGAAGAGAGGGTAGAGAGAAGAGAGGGTAGAGAGGGATGAGAGTGAGGAAAGGGAAGAGAGGGAGGAGAGGGAAGAGTGAGGGGAGAAGGTTGCATGGAGTGAGGTTGCATCATTATTAATGCAACCACATTAAGCCGAAAACAAAAACTAGTAACTGAACTAGTATTTCTGTACCTACTTTGATATATTGTGGTTGAGAAAAAAAAGAGTTTTAGCGTAACTACAAAGTTCAAGAGTTTTGTTTCTTTTTAATCAATATTTTACAGGTTAAACATTTTAGCAGTGAACTACTTTTAACATGAAAAACGAAAAAAAAAAAAAAACTATTTGGTTTTCTTAAACAACTCATAAAATAAAAGATGAAAGCTCTAATGGACCTAAGAAATCGTTTTAATGCTCACATATTTTTCTTTCTTCGTATAAGATAATACATAATATTATCTTATTTGTTTCATGTCATTCACATAAATAAATATTAAATCAAGTAAAATATAAAATTACACATATTTTACACGACACTAATGTCAACTCGATGCTATAATTTATGCACTCACAGTAATGAGGAGGTGGGGGTAAAGGTGAGAGCCCGCTGTCGCACTCTAAGTAGCAAATACGCACCTAACGGTTTATGTGCATCTCGTATTTGTATTGCGAGTACATGAACGTGCTCCATGAACTAGGGAGAGAGCGAGAACGAAAGGACGAAAGAGCGATAGCAAGAAAGTAAAAACACAGAAATTCATTCAAAACTCTACGCTTTTGCATAATTAATGCAATGCCACAATTTATACACTTGAGACTTGAAGTTGTGTATTTTTGTAGGAGGCGTGGCATATGGTGGTCGTATTGAAGTGAAGTGTTTAGTACCTTTGAAGCTCATACCCGTCGTCGTAACTATGTGGTTATTATTATGTTCTTATAATTTTATGTTTTTTTTCCTTTTTTTTGTTGTTTTGTCAAAAAGGTGTGTGCAATATCGCATAATGAGCTCAACACATCTGCCTGCAAAACACACACAAAACTCAGCAGCAACATCAGCAATGAGCAATGTCAGCAATATTAATTAAAAATGAGAAAGAAAAAACGAAAATGTTGCCGCTTTAGCGTATGCAGAAAGTCACTGGTTTTTTTTTCTATGGCAACTATGTGTAAAATTTTAAGGGCATACCACTCTTGAGGGAGTTGAGTCTAGTTCAGTTAAGTTCTGCTAACTAAAGTTTATAAAATTATTTAATAATATGCCTTTTTTGCTACTAATAGCAGCGCAAGTTAGTACTTAAAACAAGGCGCACATGTTTTTAAGCAACAACAACAACACAAGTTATTTAAAGCTGTAGCCATAAAAATATGTTTATATGTTAAAAGCACTTGAAAGTAAATTTTATATGCATATATCACATACTCTTACGTATTTAAGCTGCACCAATTCAACATCCCTTGTAGTTCTATGCATCCCATCTGCCCCTCAACATCACCAATTATGGCAATAAATTGTTGTTGTTACCCTAACTTTTAAAGCCAGTCAATGCATACTGAGAAAATACTTTAAAAATCTATGAAATGAAAAACTATCAAAGAAAAATCGGAAGCTCATAACGAAATAATTACTTAAGCACGTTAATGTATGACAATGTTTTTTAACATTTTCGTTGTTAATTTAATGTTCGTATTTATATATAGCCAAATTGTATTAACAGCTGGAATTTTACACTCCTTTGGAGAGCCAAAGTACTAGCGAAAGTTTATTCTATTTAAAGTATGCCAATAGTTTCAAACTTAGTGGCGAGAAAATTAGGCGAAAGGATGTGCCGAAAGGATGTGGCAGTACTTTGTAGTAAAAAATTAAGACTGCACCCTCAAATCTCAATATATTTATATATATGGCAGTGATGCCGGTGAAGTGCCACCAAATATGCTGTTGCTATCGCTTGTGAGCCCAAGAGACAATGGGGTCCCGCAAAAATATTTTAATAATTTACTTAAAGTATAAGATCTAATTCTATACCCACAAAAATATTTTGTGAATCCTTCTCCCTCTCTCACAATTTTAATTTGTTTCAAAGAGCGCGATTTAATGAATATCAGCTTACATATCTTTTGAAATTTTCAAATATTATTATTTAAAACTATTTTTTGATACTTATATTAAATTCTTGAATTTTCTTCTTTCCCCATACAGGAACTTAAAGAGAGCTTTAACTACGGGCTCTTTTGTCCACCATCAAATGGAAAAGCAGGCAAGTTTCTTGATGAGGAACGTCGCTTGGGCGATTATCCGTTCAATGGACCCGTTGGTTATTTGGAGGTAAGTTTTATATAAAAAAAAACTTGCAATCATAATAAACAATATCTCATTTTCCTCACGACACAGCTCAAATACAAACGTCGCGTTTATAAAATGCTCAATTTGGATGAACGTCAATTGAAGGCATTACATACACGTGCCAATTTACGACGTTTTCTCGAATGTATCAACGGGGGACATGTTGAGAAAATTGCCAAGATGTGTGCCAAAGGGCTGGATCCAAATTTTCATTGTTCCGAAAGTGGTGAAACACCATTGACTGTGGCAACTGGAGCTAAAAAACCAAATAAATTATTGATTGCATTAGTAAATGGTGGCGCTTTACTCGACTATCGTACAAAAGATGGTACAACAGCGTTGCATCGTGCAGTGGAGAAGGATTCATTGGAGGCGGTGACGTAAGTGAAAATAAGAAGAAGAAAAAAAAGCAACAACAGTTTTGGAAATATAAAACTTATGGGCAAAGATAAGAACTTTGTTCTGAATTTTTTTCAATATGTTTTGCGTGTAATTTTGGAAATAGTTAAAAATTATTTAAAATATAAAATTTCCTACTGGTCAAATTCAATTAAAACTTTAAACTTGAAATTGCTATAAGCTAATAATTTTTTTATATTAATCGCATTTTTTCATACAGCACCCTTCTAGAACTTGGTGCCTCACCCAATTATAAAGATGCCCGTGGCATTACACCGCTCTACATTTCCATAACACGTAAATGTGAACCGAAAATTACAGAAAGTCTGCTGCATGATCATGCTACATTAGGTACACAAGATAATCAAGGTTGGAATGAAGTGCATCAGGTAAGTTTTTTCGTATTCCCAATTATAATAAATAGTAGGCCAGAAAGAAGAAAAAGCGATGAGAACAAAAACATAAAGCAGTAGAAAAGCTTGATATTAAAAATAATTATTTGCTACTTCTACTACTTACTTCTTCTCTATTGCTAAATATTTCTAAAAGGAACAGAGTTATGCAGAATGAATAGTAATATAATAACAGTAATAACCTAAAAGTATGCAATTAAAAATTGAACATGTAGTTAATCTAGAAAAGGTGTGCAGTTTTTCAAACATGAGAAGAGAATATGTAAACACACATGGGCACCTAAAAATATGCAATATAAAAGTCTTGCAAAATGGCATAGAGTTTACGTATTCACTGCTCAACAGAATTTTTAATAATTGGTACCTTAGTTGTTTTCTTCTTTTTTTTTTTGTTTTATAAATGGTGTTGGTAATATTTTTTCTATTAAAATCGTATGCTATTTTCTCTGTATACCTCTGTTTTCTATCTACCTACTTTAAAAATTCAAAATTTTAAAAAATAAAAAACAAAAAATTAAATTAATACAAAAATAATAATAATAATAAAATTAGGCTTGCCGACATGGTCTTGCCAACCATTTGGAACATTTATTGTTTTATGGTGCGGACATGGATGGCCGTAATGCTTCCGGTAATACACCATTGCATGTATGCGCTGTTAACAACCAAGAGGCTTGTGCTAGAATGCTTCTATTTCGTGGTGCACAACGTGGTGCACTCAATTATGCCAATCAAACTCCCTATCAGGTATTTACGATTATCTTGTGGATTCTATTTTATTTTAAATTATTTTATTTGATTTGAACTTTCATTAATTAAAAGTACTGTAGTCTTGTAGTATTAATATTAATAAAAATTTTAAATGGTTTAAAAGTTTAAATTTTAAAATTCAATTAATCGGTACTTTGTTTGCTTTTATATATAAATTTAAAAAAAAAAAATCTTATTTTAATTCGATGCTTCAAAATCTTCTTATTAAATTTAAATACTTTTTATTATCTTTAGGTTGCTGTTATTGCTGGCAATCTTGAGCTCGCTGAAATTATACAAAATTATAAGTCCGACGATGTTGGTAAGTTCATATGCCAGTACAAATATTCATACTTTACTATATATTTATAAATATCATCAAATTTTCAAAATATCACATTGCTCTTTATTGAGTTTCATGAAAGAAAATATATCAAATCCTTCCCTCATCACGAAATTTTTCATATGTACGAATTTTCTTATGTTTTCTTCTTTTTTTTACTGATTTATAAATATTTCTATACATAAATAAATTTTTGATTTTTTCAAGTTCTAAATTAAAATCACCAAATTTTTATATAAATCACTTTTCTAATACTATGTTCATATATATTCACACTAGGCAATAAAAATTGTACGCCTGAATCAAATTTGGTACATTCAAAGTATTGATTAAATAGAAATTTAGGGTCAGACTATTGATCTGGAATGCAATACTGTTCCTCATTAGTGATTCTTAAATTTACAAAGAATGTTGTGTAATATTAGAGAGTTTTTTTTTTCATTATATGGCGATATTTTGAACGCCTCCTTTCTCTTTTCTCGGGATAGTTACGAAGTTTCGTTATCGCCGGGTCTATAAATGCTAGCAGTCAAGAGCGAACGTATACAAAAATTTGGGGAGACGAACTGTGTAAATGTTATGGGTTCAACCCCCCCGCACAAGCTTTTGAGCAATAAGGTTGAAATTATCACAATGAATCGCGGTTAGTAGTCCACTAGCCTTTCAAAAAGCATGAGAGCATCAACTAAGAATTCTCTTTTTCGCTTGCATTTGATCGCAGAACTATTGAAGCACAATAAAAATTCAAAATAAACAGTGCCAAAGTCATCAAAAAGAATTATTAAAAATAAGTGCTTATTGCCTAGTGTATGTAATAATAATGTGAGATTTAGTATTTTTTATTAATTTCGTCGTTTTACTGTGTCTCTTCATCAACTTCAGTTGATTAAACATTTCGTTTCTTTCATTAAGAAATCTCCATATGCTAGTAAAAGAAAAAAAATGATAGCAAGGCAAACAAAAATATAATAAAATTGTTTTACTTTCTTGAAATCCTCTACTCAATCTATTTGTTTTTTCTTAAATTTTTATTTTTTTTTACTCAAAATATTAAAAATATTTATCCAAATAATATTCAATTGCAAATTATTATAGTAAATTTATATTTTTCATATTTACTACTTAGTTTTCTTATATTCATATAATTACAAAAAAAAAACCTCATTCCAAGCAAATCAGCAAAATAATATTAAATTAGCAGGAAAAAAATAATAACAAATCATCATCTCATACATTAAACACATACATACATACTTAAATACGAGTGTAGTTCGTTTCCAAAGAGTTCAAGAGAAAATCATTTTTACTTGCAATTAAAGTTATGCATTGATGAAAATGAGAGAAAAAGTCAAGCTCGCTTCTCTTTTGCAACGAACTATTGCTATTTATCTCTCTCCCTCTCTTTCTCTCTCTCTGTCTCTCACTCATTCTTCTACTCATATACTATTTCCCCTACTTATACCAAATTTTTTCATAAACATTACAAAAACAAAATATTCATATACTATGCATTTGCTCGCTTGTTTTGTATTCTACGTCTCTCTCTCTCTCTCTCTATATATATATATATGTGTATGTTCTTATTCACATTTGCTGTTGCGTTTTTGTTTTAGTTAATTGTTTTTATACGCAAAAAAAAAAAAATTAAAATGTTTTTTTTTACTTATTTATATACTTTAGCTATTAAGCGTTAAATGCATACATACATATATTCATATATATTCGATTGTTTTGACCATGTTTATGTCAAGTGTTTTTATTTAGCATAAATTTAAATACGTATTCATATATTTATTTTCGTACATTTTGTTGTTGAAAACATTCTTAGAATGTTTTTGTTTTTATATGCATTTGTTCCAAAATATTTTTTGTATTAGAATTTTTGAAATATCAAAAACAAATATTTAAGTACCACAAAAATGCTAAACATTTTCTCATACAATTATCGTAATCAAAACGTAAGTAATTAAAAGTAAGACATTTTGCCTTCGAATCAATGAAATCTATCGATCATGTGCAAGTTTCATACACATACAAATACTAATTACTACTACATACATACCATATGTGAATCATAAATATACCTATTCGTATTAGCCAAGTAAATACACCAACAAAACGCAAGCAACAATTGGTCTCACATATCAATCAAGCATAAGCAGGAAATTGTATCCAAATACAAACTTCAATTCGATCTTTACATAAAATTGCTGCGGATCAAGTTTATTACTGTTTAGTTAATAAATATAATTTCTTATAATTTAGAAAGAATTTTATTATAATTTTTTTTTAGTGATTAGAATCTTAAATTTGAAGTTTTTATTTCTTTGAAATTTTTAAATGAAATTTTTCCTATAAGTTATACCTTGAAACGGAAGTGAATTCCTCCTCTGTTGAGGGCTTGAGGCTGAAATTAGTAATCGTGTCTTATTTAATTACATTAATATATTCATTACAAGTTCATGGGTGGCAAGCTTACATGGTGTGATCGTACAGAGCACCTAGGTGCGATATCCCATTCTGGGGAAAATCATTAAAAAAACAAAAATGACAATGAAATAACAATATTTTGCAATGTCCTCTTTCCTAAGAAAAGCATTTAAAATGGGTAGTCTCATATCCAGCTGAACGCACTCACCGTCAACGGTTTGATAAGTAATTGTGTTGTTAGTTCATTCACTCATCCCACTTGAGCTTGTTTCAAGATTGCCATTTGAACTTTTTGCAAGCAGGTTCCCACTGATTTTACACCCAGGTAATTTTTATATACTCAAAAGAGACGCTGAAACTCCCAAGAAGAGAGCAAGTTCTTGGGAGTTTCAGCGCACTCGATCAGCTGCTCCCAGATTAAACTAAGTTTTCAAATTGCTAAATTAAAATGAAATTTTCATGAAGCTCTAAAATAATGATACTAAAATTGAAAACCATAAAGCTTTGTATGGAATTCTTCTAAAATAAAGAATTAATTGTTGTAATCTAGACTAAAAACTTTAGGATTTTGAGTAGAATTCATATAAGGCTGTGTATTCCACTCACTATGAAAAATACTTTATAGATCCAATTTTAATTAGACACCGAAAGCTTTGAAATTGCATATAATTCAAATAAGTCAATTAAATTTACTTTTAATGCTGAGTTCCCAAGGAGAGTCCCTTTCTTTAACATTTCAACCTCTTTCACTTTTTTAAGTTTTTATGAATATGCATCATGTTGCAAATTTCAAGCATTGTTTTAATTATTAGGAAAAAGTTTGATTTGATTTCCGTGTATAAGGTAATTTATGCATCTAATTTAATTTTATAAATAAATTTTAATATAATATTTTGTATTATCTTATTAGCTCAAACATCTCAAAGGCTAAACATCGAAACCAAATAATAACGCTATAATATCGGGTTGAAGTTGAATTATATCAAGTTTCTAATAGCGTTTTCTTTTCTTGACAAAATGTTGCATTTTTTCTTTGCCTCGTGCAATGGCAACAATTTTTTAATGTTGCCCACCACTCTGCCAAAATGTTGCCTTTTTAGTGCAAGAAAAGAACATAAAAATGCTACTCTGTCCGAATCAGCTAATTTGCAGGGCAACTTTCTCACCCCGTCATTTAATTGAGTGCAAAAGTGTTACATTTTTGCCCGCTCAGAAGGCAACATTTTTTAGAAAAGAACAACACAATACTCTTGGAAATGGCTGCCTCTTTTTCAGAAAAGAACACGAAATTTGACAGCCCTGGCACGATGCAGAACAAATGCAAAATTTTATCGAGAAAAGAAAACGCTATAAGAGAATCATAGTGCCAATACAATCAGCCCACAACAATGTTGGTGATGATGTTTTGCTTTTAAGATATCGAAATGATGCTGATAAAAATTATTATTTTAATTATTTCTGTATTCTATTTTTCATTGTTACTTTCCTTTTTTATTTATTTTTTTCCTAAATTCTAATTTTCAATATTTATGTATCTACTAATTCCAAAGCTTTTAGTTTTTTTTGCTGCCCTCATTCAATTTATTAGGGGAACATGTTCCAACTCAAACTGTAATCCAACTAAAACCGTGGCCCAATTATGTGCTCTAACAATAAATCGAAAACACAGTAATACTGCCGACTTATCGATTTTGGCAAATAGCTATCAAATGGCAGTTAACAAATCTGCTCTTTAACTATACAGGAAAGCAGCAGATCTTCGATTGATAGCGCATGGTCTGAGTTGGAACATGTTCCTCGAGATATATATCTTCTTTGAGATCCCATCCACATAAGATGAGAACATTAGAATTCCTCAGAAATATATTTAAAAAGCTTATGCATTTAAATAGCTTATTTTCTAAAAATAATATTCATATCATTTGTTTCTATAGTATAAGATTAAACAAAAAAAACTGAAAATAAAAAAAAATCTCTTAAAGTTTCTTACTTGTGTTTGTCGCCCCATATTTTTCTATGTGTTTACGTATGAGTTATGTATTTGTTACTAATATTACTATAATTAAATGAAATTACTATTATTATTATGAAACAAAATTTATAGATTGAGTAGAGTTTTAATTTGAGTTATCTTCATTTTTCGAAAAACAACAAATTTAATGTCATGCTTTATTTTTTTCTTGAGTTTTTTTTTTTTTTTGTTTAAATCCGCAATAAAATTGAAAAATTCACATTCAACGACATACGAAAAACTTAAGTTATAGCAACTTAAGAAATTAAATAAAAGAACCGATCAGAAAACATTAAAGAAAAAACATACAAGAGAAATTTCGTCAACAGGGATATTTATGTATGTGTGGCAAAACTTTATAAAACTAAAATCAAGAAAAATAACCTCTGTTTTTTTTTTTTCTACCCACCAACAATCCTACTAACTGCCCACCTTACTTCTTTACTTCCTTCTTTACTCCTCCCTTTAATTCCTTCTTCTTTCTTCCTTCCTTACATCCCATCCCATCATCCTTCATCCTCTCTAAAACTGTGCTCAAATATCCTTGTTAAAATACACAAAAAAAAATGACAAACAAATCTCAAAACCATAGTACCCTTCCGCGGACCACCACGTTACAATCCGAAACGACGTTCGGGTATTGGTTGGCTAAGTGCCAATGGCAGTATTGGTGTTGGTGGTGGTGGTGGTGGCGGCAACGGCAGTCTGTTGGGCACATTAACCCGCAACAGCACATGTGCCCATCATGGACCACCATCGCCATGTCCATCCGAGCATATGCCATACAGTTCTGCCAGTTCAAGTTTATCGGAAGGATCGTCCGGACATCGTTCGCATGAGGATGATATCAGCATTGTAACAGGTATTGCAAAAACAACATTCAATTACATACACACATACTATACATAAGTACTAAATACATTTGAGAATTGGAATATTATTATATTATTACGTATTCTTTATTTATTTTCTTATTTTTAATGTTATTTGTGCAACTCATAGACATTTCTTTATGTGATGACGTTAATTTGTGGTGGTTTTTTGTAATGTCTTGTGCGTGTGCGTGTGTGTGTGTGTGGCAATTTGTTTAATTTATTTGCGAGGTTGTGTATGTTTTCTTTTAGGCAATATAATTTTTCATCCTTACTTCAAAATCTGTCGTAAGAATTTCGAATTCGTAGCTGAATTTACATATGTAAAATATTCGTATTTTAGAATTCAATCAAAATCTAATATAATAAAAATACATAAATTCCAAATTATGTTTTTACTCGAAATACAAAAGATGAGATCTAGGATTTTGGTATTGGGATCGCAAAATTCAAACTAAACATTAGAACAAAATTTAAACCAAAAATCGGACAAATTTCAGATAAAAACTCATGCAGCAATCAGATCAAAAGTTGCACATGTTATGTTTTGTTATAGCAACATGTTCAGAAATGGGTAAATTTTAGGACCGGAAAAAAACCAAAATTTGGTGTTAAGGCATAAAGAGGACTATAACGCTCTAGAGTGTTTCCGCTATCCAAAAAGCATACCTTTATCCCGATTTTCAATACTACTCCTGCATGGAAATTGGTCTTAAAAAATTTACTAAAAATCTCCATAAATACATATACAAAAATATAAAGTATTTTGAACAATTTTGTCTCAGATCTAAGCTCCTAGCACCAGGCTTCTCAGGCTTAGAAATGTAAGAAAATTATGACTGTTCGACTTTGTTATTCTGGAGGATAGTCAAGTATTTTTGGTTCCCCTACAAAACTACAATAACTGAAGACCTCCTTACCAGCACTCAACTACTGTCACTATAGGTGATTACTGGCCAGTAGAGGTTCAGCAGGCAAAAATAAACAGTAGAACACTTGGTATTAAACTGTCACATTAGCACCAGACTCCTTTTCCTGAAAAATACTTTTTTCAATGGCCTGAGAGATTTTTTCCAAGTAAAATTAAGTGAGCTTTCTAGATTACTGAATCAAACAAAATAAATTTGGCCTAGATAACAATTCCTAATCTTCCTAACTGTCCTAGTAGTCTTCCTAAGATTTTATGGTATCAAAATATCACACCTTGACCAACTTTTTCAATTGCGATTCACTCAGTTATTCCCCAGCACGAGATAATCTAGTTATAATAATTTCAATCTAAGCATTTCAATTAATTTGTCAGTTTTTTTTTTTAATTTCGAAAATCGGGACTCCCATAACTCAAATATTTCTGACGAAGTTTTATTTCTAATTACAATTAAGTCTAGCTAAGGCTGATAGCAGTAGAAACCTCCTTAAGTAAGAGATTCAGAGATTCCCTTTTTGTTTAATAGGTTCTATAAAGAGAAAATAGTTTGTGTTGCTTAAATGGTCTCAAGAAAATTAAGTTTCCACTTTGCTATGAATTGTTTTCTTCGCTCTGCTCCTATATCCAATTTCAAAGACCTCTAACTAACTTGACAATGACTTTCTACACACAACTATAGAGTGAACTGGTTTTCGCAGATAGAATAAAATAAGAGAAGTGAATAACAAGCATCTGTTCTAGAATTTACAAAATACCATATTTTGCCCCACGTTGAGCGCCAATCAAACGGAACAAAATTTCTTTTCCACAACTAAGTAGTTTTATTATAATTTTATTTTTTTTTTCGTTTCAAAACTAATATTAGTTTAACATTTAAGATAAGTGCATTAACTTTTTCACACACACACACACATATGAATATCCATAACCATAACCACTTATAAACTTTCTCAAAGTTTTGTAAGCATGTCGTCCTTTATACATATAGATTTGCATTAGTAAGTATCTATGCTGCCACACAAATGCTTTTAAAAACTTGCTGCTGCATGTGCTTCTCTCTCTCTCTCTCTATTATCTCTTATCTTATTATTGTTATTGCTTAAATGCTTCGGTCTTGTTTTTTTTTTTTAATATAAAATTCATTTCGTAATACTTTCGTTATAGTCACGTTTTTTAACAGTGCAACCAACATATGTAGCATGTAGTAGCATGCATGACTTTTACCAGATAAAAATTACAACAAAAAAAAATAAAAAATGAAATAATTTTTGGCCATTAGCCAGAAAAAACATTTTGCAGGTCATTTTTCCGAAAATAACCAAAACTTCTTTTACTATGATACATTTTACATTGCATTGCATTACATTACGCTTTTGTTGTGTCGTATATTTTCGCATACTCGAGTACGTTCACATTCACCCACAATACGAAATCGCCCATTCAGCAGAAATATTGATTTTACATTAATACGAGTATAAGTCACCATTAAAATCTACAATTTATGAATTTCTTTCTCTCTCTCTCTCTCTCTCTCCATTTCTCTGCTTCTCTCGCTCTCTTTCTTTCTGCACTCTATACAGATAAGTCACTTGGCGACACTAGCGATATCATCAGCGATTCATCCGGTGTTGGCACCAATTCCGATTCAGCTGCCTGCTCAATTGGTCATCCCAGCACAACAGTTGTTTGCATGGAACCATATGCTGGAAATTCAGTGGGGCACATTCGCTTGCAGCCGGGTGATGTTATTGAAGTAGTCGGCTCCACTGATTGTGGTTTGCTTGAGGGTTATGTACGTGGCTCGAATCAATCGGGTTTCTTTCCCGCCGAATGCGTGCAGGAGGTGAATTTACGTCAAAAGAATATTACAAATGTTTCGACTGCAATGTCCAATCATCATCACCAGCAGCAACAGCAGCAGCAACTGCAGTCGCATCAATCGGCCTATCAGCATTCATCGCTTGTGACGTCGTCGTCAGTGCATCAAGGCTCACCGCAGTTAAGTGTTGGCGGCAATTCAGGCATTGGCATGAATATGGGAAATCATAGTGGTGGTGGCGGTACGCTGCCACGTCCCAATATGTCGTCACATCATCATCAGTCGCCATCGCTGTCTATGAACAGCAACGGTTCGAATACGGCACTTAATGGCGCTCATCATAATTCTCTGAAAATGATTGGATCTCATACAATTGGACAATACAGCAGCGCTACAGCACCACGTATAAAGAAAACGTAAGATTGATTAACGCTCTCATCACCCATCAACTCTAGATCACTTTTTTCTCTCCCTCACTCACTCTCTCTTTCTCTCTTAGTGCCTTCAATGAACCTCGCACCGTTGTGCTTCACCGTGCCAAACGTGGTTTCGGCTTTATATTGCGCGGCGCCAAGGCCTCATCGCCGCTAATGCAGCTAAAACCGTCCGATCGCTTTCCAGCCTTGCAATATCTCGACGATGTCGACCCCGGTGGTGTCGCTGATATGGCTGGATTGCGACCAGGCGATTTTCTACTTGCCATCAGCGGTGAAGATGTGCGTGCTGCCTCTCACGAGAAAGTCGTGGAAATGATACGCTCAGCAGGGGCGCTCGTCTCCATGACGGTAATTTCACCACAATTCCCCAATCAGATGCAAGTAGCACCACAGTATTTACCCAGCCACCAGCTATCGAGCGGACCGAGCACACCACAAACATCGCATCGCCAATGCGCCACCTTGCCGCGCAAAATGTCACTGGGACCGGGTGGCGGTGTCGGCGGTGGACGGATGCCTGCACCAATGCCACCTCGACGTGATCCCAAAACAACATTGAGCGTAGGGCGTGCACGTGCCAAATCAATGGTAGCCGGGCTAGAGAATGGTGGCGAAAAGGATGATGATGATGTACCACACACTAAATCCTCATCTGTTGAGTCTATTGTCACGCCGACACCCACACATCCCGGAACACCGGTGCAACTGCGTACCGCCAGCATTAAGGCACGTCCCACTTCCAGTCGCATTACAGCAGCCGAACTGGAAGAACTTTTCCAGCGGCAACAAGGCGAAGTTGTCGACGGCTCCAATCGTTATTCGACCATGATGACAACATCACGCTTCCAGTCGGGCACAGATAGCGGAGCTGCCACACCGCCAGCCAACACCGGCTCACCGATGAAGGGCCCACTGGTGTACGGCAGCGTTGCTGAAATGAAACGGAAGACCAAAGTCAAGAATGGCACGTTGCGTGGCAAACCGTGTGCCATACCCACGATCGGTGTAGGCGGTGGACGCGATTTGAAACGATTCCATTCGACGCCCGATTTGAATGCGCACTCCAACGGTTCAGCATCGTCAATTTGGAATGCAGTCGGCAAGGGACATCACTCGCAGGACGATGTCGCAACACTGCATGCTTCGATGCAACGCTTGAACATTTTACCACCACCGACACATCCACCGCCACCACCACCTGTCGGGCAGGTGGTTAAAGTGGAGACGCGTAACAGCTCCGAATACGAGAGTACACTCTCACTGCAGCAAAAGCTAAAGAAACGTGCCGAGAATGATGCAGTCACTTCAGCGGCCATCGATGGAGTGCAATCGAGCTTCAACCCATCGGCAAATGCAAAAATCTATGCGTCACCACAAGAGCTACGAAATGTTATTGCCTGGAAGATGCGGCAAGCACAAGAGGTAAGTAGTTAATGAAAAGACTGGCTAAATGAAAATGCTTTACTTTTCTACTTTCAAAGAATCGCCAAAATGGTCAACAGCCAACACAACAATTACAGCCAAATAATAGTCAACAACCACAACAACAGCAAACCTCCGCGGCGGCACAACCACCACCTCCTCCACCGATGCAACAGCAGCAACACCAACAACCACAACAGCAACCACACATCAGTCAATACGCTCAACCAACCACCATTAGTAGTAATACCCTGACGCGCAACAGCGTCATCAATTCCAATAATCAATCGCAATACGCTGCCAACACTGGCACCCAACATCAGAATGGTGGTGGCGGCAGTCTCATTGCAGCCAATAACAATAATAACATACCAACGGGGCCGGCACCGCCCATACCTGAACCGGATTATAGTTTCAGTGAATCGGATGGTGAGGATGAGAATTCCATACTAGTAGCACGCAACACCAAATTAAATGAGAAAATTGCACTGATCGATGTGCCCGAGACAAGCGGCAATAGCCAGACCAGGTAAGCACTCAACTCAGCAATTATCTTTCCTCAATTTCGAACTCTCTGTTTACACTATTCTTACAGCGGCAGCAGCTCTGGTTCAGCCTCTATTTCGCACTCTCTTTCCGTAGATGAAATTCAACGTATACGCAGTAATTTGAAAACCTCAAAGTCATCACCAAATGGTTTCCTAAAATCGGAAGAGAGATCTCCAACAACAACAACCACCATAGAAGGTAAATTCGCTGATGCCAAGCAGATGCAGCAGAAGCAGCAGCAACATCACCAGCGAACTTCTGTGGCCAATGAAGATCAGAAGAATAACAACAACCGCGCAAACGGTAACCATCAACCCAACAACGAAGAAGAGGGCGATAACAGCTCATCCGGTGTGAGCAGCGATCAAGAGGCGGCGGCAGCAGCCGCAGCAACCAATGCAATAGCTGCCAGCGCTGGCACCAAACCTACCGACACCATCAAGAAAAAACCAAGCGTTACAATTGTTGAAGAGCCGAAGACTATACCAGATCGATCGATGATGGATGAATTAGATGGCTCCAACATCATTACAAATATGTGTACATCAAAGTCACCAGCTTCGCCAACACCAATAAAAGCGTCACCGTCAACAACATCAACAACAACAATACAACAAGCCAAGACAACACTTACGATTACCTTGGAATCGCCGCAGCAAGCAGCAGCAGCAACAACAAACCAAACTCAACCATCGCCCCCAGCAACAACATCGAATGTTGCCACCACCGCTGCGGTCTTTGAAGCTAAAGCCACAGCTACCACAGTCACTGTGAAGCAAATGGTGCAACAACAACATGCGCCAGTTATACAACAACAGCATCAACAAATGTCGTCATCGTCGTCAACGAAGGTGAAAACATTAGTGGTGCAAAGTCAGCAATTGCCAGCGAAAATGCAACCGAATATGGCGGGACGCATAACGACGACGCATATGCAACAGCAGCAACAACAACATCATGCACCACAACAACAGCAGCATAGTGTTGCGTCAGCCTCTTCCTCATCCCACCAGCAGCAGCAACAACAACACCATTCCATACCACAGCAACATTTGCATCCTAATCAAAAATTAATTGCAACACAACAACAAATACTGCTACAGCAGCAGCAACAGCAGCATCAACACCAGCAACAACAGCAGCAGCAACTGCATCAACAGCAACTAGCACATCAGCAACATCTGCAACAGATTCTGAAAGCCAAAGCAGCAGCCGCCGGCGTCACTGCCACCAATACTGCGACCATTGTAGCCAAACAACAGCAGCAATTGCATAAAAAATCATCAGCACAATATGAAACGTCCGTTGGTGGCATCGGCGCCAGTTCCGGTGCCGCCGACTCTTCCGAGCACGAGCAACGTTCTGACGATGATGGTGAATTGAGTCCCTCACCACCAGCCAAAGCATTCCAGCGGCATAATTCGCTCACGCGCAAACAAGCCGCAGCCATAGCAATGCAACGTGCCACACGTACTGCAGCCGTATCACTCGTGCAATTACCACCGCCCATCGAAGCAGATAGCGATAATGAAATATCATTGCACGGCTATGCAGCAGCAACAGCATCATCCACTGGTCATCATCATGGTAGTAGTGCTGGTGGTGGTCATGGCGGTGGCAGTGGCGGGCATCATCATGGCAGTACCGCAGCTGCTGGGCAAATTTGTCCTGAGAATATTGTACTTGCTCCACCGCCACAATTTTGTGATTGTAATGATGCTAAACATACGCCACAACAACAGCAACAAATGCAACAACAGCAACAGCAATTAATGCAGCAACAACACCAGCTGCAACAACACCAGCTGCAACAACAGCAATTACAACAACAACAATATCAGTTACAAATGCGTTCGCATATTAATCAAATGCATGTAGCTGGCAGCGGGGGCGGTGGTGGCAGTGTTGTTGGTGGTGGTGGTGCTGGTGTTCCCGGTGGCACTGGAACGCTTGGACGTGTGCGTATTGTAGGCGCGGTGCCTAAAGCAAATCATCATCGTTTACATTAAGCGTGTAGAGAAATTATTGCAAATGCATTTGTAGGTATGTGAGTATAAGAAGGGAGGCAAGGGAAATTGAAATTGAAAAGAGAAATAAGTTGTAAACATCAGAAAGAGAGTTAAAGGCAATTGACAATGACAAACCAAGCCAATTGCGAGACTGGGAGCTGTTCCAATAATAAAAAGATGGGAGACAAAATACACGATAAAAAGCAGTGACAAAAAGGGTGTGCCACTAATATGTAAAAATAAACCTATGAGTATCAAATTCAGAGTAAAATAAATACAAAAAATTTAAAATATTTTAATTAGCAGCTTAATCTACGATAATAACATTTAAAAAGCAAAGAACGCAACAGTTTCAATATATATAAAAAATTTCAAGCAAACTCTGAAACAGATTCCAAAGACCACATCAGTTTTACGTAGAAATGGTTTTAGAACCCCAATTCTAATTGACAATAAGGTATGATTCTGGTTTCCTAATAATGGCCTAAAATCAAGATTCTATGACAAATGAGTTGCCAGATAGAACTTGCGTAAGAAGCAGGTGTTTTCAATAATCACTCTAATTTTCCATTGTCGCACCTCGTTTGTGGTTAGGTGCAGTCTCTCTCTCTCCCTCTCTCTCACTATCTTTTTATATATTATGCTCACTTGTTTATTCAATTATGCACTTCTGCTAATCTCAATCTTTTCAATAGCAATAGTCAGAATTCAAACAGAATCAAAAGAAGTTATGAGCGCCTAACTACTAAACACAAAGGAAGAAAGAGAGAGAGAGAGAGAGAGCTGCATGTATTTGAAATCAAAAAATGCATTAGCTAAACATCAAACTCTCAATTTCTCTCTCTCATGTGCACTATTCTCTTTTAATTAACTTGCCTTGCTCTCTCATCTTCCTATTAAAATTGAATTTCTCTCTCTCTCTCTCTCTTACAGATGCATTCATACATATTGAAAATGCTCTCTTTGTAGTATTCAAACAAAGAGCAATAAAATAAAGTATTCTTGAAATTGCCAAAACATTATAACTATAAAAAAAAAAAAAAAAAAATAGAAACATAAACAAAAATTTAATTTTAATTTTTCAAAACATTTAACAACACTGTGCATGCATTTAAGCAATAGTATTAGATATCTACAATTTTACAACACTGTTTCATGTTTGTTTTTTCCACTTTTGACATTGAGAAAGAGCAAGAAACGCTTGAACCTAGCAGCGCAAAAAAAAACAACATTTTCGAGCGAAAAATATTATGAATAAATAAAATACGAATATTACGATAACATGAGAATGCTTAGTATAGTGTATAAGTATTTGATATTGGTAAATTAGCCTAAAATATGCACGAGTTTTTATTTGAACTGAAATGTCTTTATAAATTAAATTTTATTAAAATGGCAAAGAAAAAGTATAAGGAAATTGCACATCCTTCATACATACACACACACACACACACGCAACTTTTTATTAGCTAAAAGTAAAAGCGCATTTGCTAATTATTCTCAAATGAAAAAGCACTGCATATTTATTAACAAAATTGAAGGATTGATCGAAAAACTTGATAAGTAAAAATTTGATAAATCAATAAGATTATATAAAAAATAAAATACATGTTCAAAATTAGTACAATTATAATAAATGACTACAAATGCGAGTATAGACGTTGAAGAAATTTGCCAAGAAAATAATAAGCTACATACTTAAATTTATAAGAAATGATAATGTTAATGCGGAAGAAAAATGAAATGAAAGAAAAAAAATGTATGCAAGATTTAATTGAAATGATTTGCTAATAAAATTTAACTCAAATTAAATAAATTATTATATTTTTTGTTCTTTTTTTTTATTTTGATTAAAAATATTTTTATTTATTGCTTTTAATATATTTTAATGTTTTTTATTTTTATTATCTATAGATTGTGTGTGATATACTTATATGCATATACAAATATAAAAATTAATATTAAAGCAGATAACGAAAGTAATTTTAATATTAAATAAGAAAATCAAACTAGTAATGAGAGAATAAAATAGCTTGATATTCGTATATATTTTAATTTTATTTACAAGTAAAATGCATATGTATTAAAAATATTAATAATTATTATTAATCATTTTATTATCAACTTTATTATTATTTTTTGTTGAAAACAAACTAAAAGTGTCTGTCTCAAAAGCTTAATTTATCTTCACTTCATCTTATCCTTTATAATATTTTCACTTATAAAATCATTTTTATGAAATCAAGCAAAAATATTTATTATGAAGTAGGTACCTACCTAACCTAATCAATCGAATTAAGTTTAATACATATTTTATATATATTTCAGCTTAAGTTATTATAGGGTTCCAAGCTCCACACGAGCTTACCAGCTAGCTCATATTTCAGCTTATTTTTGTTGTTAAATTATTTATAAGGAGACGACGTTTTAGTTTGTTTTTGATGTAAAAGTAAAAATTGCTTAAAACTCGCTTTGAAAATACATATGATAAAAAAAATAAGTCAAAAAGCAAGAAATACATGGCCAACTAAGACTTATCAGAGCCCTAAACAGTTCCTAGAATGCAATCGTTGGTTAGGAAAAAAATCACTCGCTTTTTATGTACTTGTTCTGCTGTGACTAGAGAACAAACTTCTCACTTTACAGTTTTATATAAAAATTCATACAGTTCCACGGTTAGATTAGGTTGGAGACACTCTTAGGTCTGAACACCTTATTGTAATGCAAGGAGACATGAAAAGCTACAGTAGATCTGTTTAGTGTCAGTCTCTTAACTTCACTCCAGCAAAGATACGCAAAACGAGCTATGACTATGCTATGCTAAGGTATGGAACAATTAGGATTTCGGCCAGTAGCAGTCGTTCTGGAAATGTCATTACGCTATCCGCACAAATCACTTTATTTTTCAAGTACCATCATCATCATTGTTGGCTCGACGGTCCTAGTTTAACCTTGGCCTACCATAATTTTTGCCTCCAGACGTCGCGATCTTTTGCAATCGTCTTCCAGTTTTTGAAACCGATGTAGTTTGCATCATCGTCAACAGTGTCTTTCCATTTTCTTTCTGGCGTCCTCGTTTTTTGGTAATTGTGAATATATTCCGATACAAGTACATATTCGATACTTTTTTCCAATATTTTCGGTAGCATCGATACTTTTATTCGATACAAGTAATGAGTAAAAGTATCGATACTATGTGGGTATCGAATCAACACTAGTTGTCACTCATTCGCAGTACGTGGCCAGCCCACTTTAACCGTTGTAGTTTGATGAAGACTGTAATCTTAATGTCGTTTAGTTCATGCCAGCATCATCTTCTCTGATAGCGCCCAGTATACTTCGCAGCACCTTTCTTTCGAAAACTCCGAGTCTGTCTTCGTCTTTTTTTCGCATCTCCCACGTTTCGGCAGCATAGGTAATAGCAGGGCTTATAATATTTTTGTATAGTTTTAATTTGGTATTTTTTGTCAAGTATGATGAGCCCAGCGTCTTGTAAAGGGAAAAATAAGCCCTGTTCCCCCCCGCCTGCATTCTCTCGCTGACTTCTCGTTCGCTGACTTCTGCTTCGATTGTTACCGTTGATCCTAAGTGTTTGAAGGATGACGTGTTTTCAAATCTGTATGGTCCAATTGATAAGGATACCTCCATGTTTCTGCGTTTGTTGCTTGTGTGCATATATTTAGTTTTATCTTCGTTAACACAAAGTCTCATTTGTTGCGCAACTGCTGTTAAGCGCAGGAAATCTTCCTTCAAACTATTGATTTTTCGGCTGACTAGGTCGATGTCGTCAGCAATTGCGAAAAGCTGCGTTGATTTATTATTTAATGTCCCGCTAAGACTTATACCGGACAAACGTGCTACCATTTCTAGAGCAAAAACATATAGCCTTGAAGATAAAGGGTCGCCCTGTTTTACACCTGTAGTTGTGTCGAAGGTTTCTGACATGTCGCCTTGTAGTCGTATACACTTTTCGCTATTTGACAAGGACGTTCTTACAAGGCTGATAAGCTTTGTCGGTGTTCCAAATTCCAACAGTAGATTGCAGAGAGCATTTCTGTTTATGGAGTTGAAGGCTTGTTTGAAGTCTATGAATAGATGGTGCAAGTCTAGATTGTGTTCATGAAACTTCTCCATTGTTTGTCGCAGCGTGAAGATCTGGTATATGGTGGATTTTCCTTCAACAAATCCCGCCTGATAAAGTCCTATCACTTCGCGCATATAAACTTTCAGTTTTGCATTAAGTATTGCCACAAATATTTTGTAATCCACGCATAATATTTTGTTATCCCACGATAGTTCTCACAGTTTAGCTTGTCGGCTTTTTTATGTAGAGGCTCAAGTACCACTAGATTGTGAATACCTGTTAATCAACATTGATCTGACTTTAGAGTTAAAGGTTTTTAGTTTGCAACACGTTTTGAAATGTAAGACGAGTTTTACGTGGGATATACTATGCCGAATAGAGCTTTCCCTACTTTTATGCGATTGAGCATGCCTTAACTCGAACGGCCCGTTATCAATATGAAACTTGTGACCGAGGGTAAATCCGTTCTTAAAAGACTTGGATGAAATTGTGAAAATGGATTCGGGCAGACTATTCTCATACGTGAACCTGGCGAGCTAGCTGTAAACGCATGAATACCAGTCATGAATAAAATTATTTCTTCAAGGTTTTGTATGCGATATCCTTCCTTGGCTACGAAAATGCAACTGCAACTTTGAAAAATTTCTGAGGTGTCATATAAAGATAGCGGCCCAAAATCTTAAAATCATTTTTTTCAACCTTCAATATTTCGAACCTTGAACGGCTTTGAAAATTTGAAAATAGTTTTTCAAAATTTTCTCTTGACGACAAATAAAGATAATATAAAACAAATAAAATTTTGAATTCCAATAAGTTTGTGTAGTTACATACAAATCCCGAAAACCCCGGCATTTTTAAGCCTAATTTTAGAGCATATCTCGAGAACCCGAGATTGGCATTTCTCTATGTGTGTATGAATAAAAACAAAACCTATAATGAGCAACAACAACAATCATATGTAGAGTAGTGGCTGTAGTTTCTTCAATAAATTTGTATGATATGGAAAATGTTAAAGAAATTAAGATATTTTTGCTGTTCTCAATCAATTTTTTTGCTAAATTTATTGCTTACTCATATACTATACATCTATATATATCGCGCATTTACTAAAAGACTGTCATAAGTCAAAAAAACACGATTTTTGAGTTAATTATGAAGAATTATTCATTATATCACGCTTTATATTGTGTAAAAATTTCATATTAATTTACTGTATACTCTGCGCGTGAGAATTATAAGATTTCTTATTTTTTCTGCAAATTGGGAGTCAATTGAAAATTTTAAACGCTTTTTCTGCAAAATCGCGTTTTTTGAGTTGTGGCAGTTTTTTAGTAAATGAGCGATATGCAGATTGTTAAAATATTGTAAGCTACAACCTAAGATCACTGATGAGGAACCCTGGCAGATTCCGAAACAATTGCATGATTTGCCTGCTTTACATACATATTATTATTGCTGTTGACTCTATGATTTGCATGCATAGATATCTCTCAACTTTCATAGCTTAATCAATATTCTATTGAAAAATTATGATTTTGGGCATCCTAAAGTAACAGACAAGACAGTTGAACTAGAAATATTCAGGACAAAACAAAATTTGTAGAAATGAAAAGTTTAGCACTTACGGAATGAATTTTGACCTCTCCATTTGGAATTTAAGGTAGTAAAGCGTCGAAAACTGAATACTGGAAGCTGAGTGATGGTGAGATGCTAGGCGGCGTTTTAAAATTTATTGTTAAAACTAACGATTTTGACTTTGCAAAACGTTCAAAGTAACTGGTCTGTCTGGCAGATGTTGCTTATAAGGCTTCTAAAGCCCTAACATCAAATTTTTCAATATCGAGTTTTTGATGAAATATAATGATATAAGCGTGTCTACTTTCTTCTGTACCGAAAATTTCGGAGACATACACGGATAGCTTACAATCTATTCTTTGGGCTTAAATTACAAATTCTGTAAGCAGTACCCTAAAAATATCAAAATGTTTTTTGCTTCTCTTTCTCTAAAATTAGCATATTAACCCAGATATGCCCATTGTTCTATATGTAGTACATTTCAGAAAAGTTTAATTTTGATTAAATGAGAATAAATTCAATCAAAATCAAAACTTTCTGAAGCGTACTGCATACGGGTCATTGGGCATATCTGGGTTAAGGTAGCGATACATTAATTTAAGCTAACAAAAAATAGTTTTTTCGTTAGTTTAACTGGTTCGGGTTCAGCGAATAGGGCAATTCTATTTATTTTATAATATATATTTATAATTAAATACACACAATATTTTCAAAGCGAATTTAGTTCATACCATATACTTAGTTTTTAAGTTGCAAATAAAGAATAACTTTGAATTTCCGTAACTCTGAAGGAATAAACAGAAAAATTCTTCTTTTTTTTAAGTATTTAATCAAAAGTAAAACAAAAAAAAATATTTCAGTATCCATCCATTCATTATAAAACGTAATCATATTGAAAACTATTGCACACATACATACATACAAACAAACACATACATGCATATACCATAAATGTCTAACTAGAAATCCACGAATTGATAAATAAGAAAGAAAAGCAAAAGAATTAAAAAATTTATACTTATGAGAAAATTTCAGTAAAGTAGAAAAAAAAAAGTTTTCAGTAAAACAAAAACCAAAAAGTAAGAAGAAAACTAAATTTCTTTTGATATGAGCAAGAAGCTTAACGATTTTTCTAGTGAAAATATATAAATACATGAAAATTCTTTTTTTACACGCATATACAAATAAATATATGTATTATTTTACAATTTAATAGAAAATTTAATAAAATTAAAAAAAAAAACACAACACTAAAATAATTAATTTTTTGAATAAAACTGAAAAAAATATGAATTAAAAACATTTAAAAGAATTCATGAAACAGCAAAATTGAAACATTTACACAGACACACACATACACATACATATAATATTGCACATAACAAAGTAAATAAAGCTAAGAAATAAAAAATAATTTAAAATATTAATTATTAAAAAAGAAAAATAAATATATAGAAATTTATTATTAGCAATGCAAAAATTTGTTATAAAAAAACAATATAAAGAAATAAAAGTAAAAAATAAAAAGTATATATATTTAATTAGTAAGGCTGATGTTTATTATTTCCACAAAAAAAAAAATATTAATAGAAACACTAAGAAGAAATATATAATTTATTCATATTTCGATATAAAAGTTTAAATAGCCAAGAAAACTGAATATAAACAATTGTGTTTATGGCACTTTTACATACATAACTAAAACTATAAATACACACAAAAAATAAATAATATTAAAAAAAAAAAATATATTACAAAAAAACATCCTTGCATGATTGATTGAAACATTAACTAAAACAAAACTAGTATTAATAATAAAAATCATTTAATATATTTGAAAAGAAAGCTGCAGAAACAAGAAAAACGATCACGCGTAAGGTTCAAGAATGTTTAAACATTCCTGGACAAATAACAACAACAATTTCTAATACAAAACCAAAAAAACTAAATGAAACGAAAAATTAAGACAAACAAAATTTTACAAACTAAATATAACAATTTGAAAAAGTGTTTGAAATTAATAAAAAATAAACCAGAAATTGCACTTTTGCTAAAAAAAAACACTTTGAGGACAAGCGTGTACGTAAAAATAAAAAAATAATATGAAAATGTGGTAATATTTTATATTTTCAATGAATTTATATAATTTTTTTAAAATGGATTAATATTTTTTTTTTTTATATTTTCTAAACATTTTTAATTTAATTAAGTATTAAGAATTATTATTTAAGTTAAAATTTAAATAATTATTCAAATTATAATTTAAACTACATATTAAAATTTAATTTAATTAAAAGCAAATTTCATTATTTAGTTTTTTAAAGCAATATCATCTACGTATGTATAAAAATGTTAAGTTTATATTTTAATTAAAAACTAACATAATAAATTTAATTTAAAAATATCTACTTACATACATATTATTGAAATTAATTTATATATTTTACTGTTTGCACATACCTAAATACATGCATAAACACAACAATACATACGCGTATAAATGTATTTATATTATTAATAATATATTAAAATAATTAATTAAATCATATAATAACAAAAATATTAAGTCAACCCACAAGTAAAAAAATAAATAAAATAAAAATTTTCAGAAAATAAAAAACCTAAATATGAAATTATTATAATCATGCATATGAATTACATATAAATAAATAAATTAAACAAAAAAATATATATTGATGTTTTTGTTTACAAACAGGCAGACCAAGTTCACCAAATTCACCAAAACAAGTCAAGGAAAAAATGCTAGAGCACTAAAAGTGCATACCATTCAAAGTAAAAAAAAATCAATGTTTTTTTATTACCCAGCCGCTGGCAAATGCATTTTCTTTCGGTCGTCAAAAAAAAAAGACACGGATCGAAACTTTCCCTATTCCCTATTCTGTCTCAGACAGAACATCTCTATGTCAATTAGCAAATAAAACACTTTTAACAGTTTGAAAATCATTGCATTCAGCTAATTGTGTTGAACCAAAGAGGTTATATCCTAAAGAGGCTGCATTTCGTTCAGTCAATGGTAAAAACCGTCCATTCCTCAGAAACCAATTATGGGCTAACCCACAAACCCACAGTATACAGTATGCCTAACGCTCGTATCTATACAGTTTTTCGCGGTAGTATACCGTTTTTTCAACTTCAAAATCGCATACCGCCTTTTTTACCAAAATACCGCGTTTATACTTAGAAAAAAAAAAATATATAAAATTTTTAGCGCTACGAAATTTAAATTCATCAATCGCAATGCAAAACATCTGAAAGAACAATGACAACTCATTGTGAGTATACTTTTGAAAGAAGTGGAAACATTGAAGGCGATTCTTGTCATCAAATGTAACTTGAAATTTCCATGCGTTGTTTTCTATAAATATCTCATAGCAAAGCCGGAATCGTTTCGTCAAATTTCTTCAAAGCACATATTCAATACGACTACAGAAGGAGATATGAAAATGGATGGATGAATTACTTTCCTAGTTAATTTTCATTGAAAAAATTGATACCGCGAAATATCAGTTTTTTTGAAATCGATTTACAGTTTTTTAAAAAAAATATGTTTATAAGAAATACAGGGTGACAATCGTAAAGTAAAGTGACGCACACATTTCAGCAGTTATTTTCAAAAGGACGTACTTCCATTAAGTACAATTAAGTGTTAACATTGCTGAATATATAAGCATTCATTTGAACCCCACCTCATTCAATATAACCTCCTTTAGCCTGCACACATGCCTTCAATCGATCCGGAAATCGTAGGACTGTTCGCCGCAGGACTTCCTGATCAATTTCAGTCCTGGCTTTCTTAAATGAATTTGTCAGCGACTCCAGACTGCGGTGTTGAGATGCACAAGACTTACTCTCTAAAATACTCCAAATAGAGTAGTCCATTGGATTCAAGTCTGGGGAGTATGGTGGCCATTCTTGAGATGTTATGAATCCAGAAAAATTTTCTATTATCCATGTTTGCGTTAATTTTGCCATGTGGGAAGGTGCAGAATCTTGCTGGAAAGTCCAGTTTTCATTTACAAATGTATCTTGGGCCCAGGGAAGAACATGTTCATTTAAAATGCTCTGATAAACAACCTGTTCAATTTTAACACCCTCTTCAACGAATATTAGAGGGGTTCTGGCATTAGCGGAAACTCCAGCCCATACCATAACGGAAGCTGGCTTTTGAACTCGGCCAACAGTCCTATTTTGTTGCGATGATGATGTTAGCCACATTCGGTCATTTTGCGCATTGAAATGTTGTTCAACCGTGAAAATTTTTTCATCTGTAAACAAGATATTTTCAACATTTTTTAACACGGAGGAGCGTAGCAACGCCTTGCGCCTTTGCAGTCGCAAATCTTTCTTTTTTTGTGTCAGATCTTGAGCTTTTCGGAGCTTGTACGGCTTAAGATTAAGCTTTGATTTTGCAATGATTCGCACTGTTTCACGGTTTACTCCCACTTCCTTAGCGATTTTTCTCATTGAGCGCCTTGGATTTCGCTTGATTCGTTTACGAATTTTTTCTGTTAAACCAGTAGTGGCAACTGTTGAAAATTTTCCCCGGTCTCTATCTCCAAAACCCCCAGTTTCATTATATCGAATAATAGCTCGGTCTACCGTACGACTTGACAAATTTAAAGCCTTTGCAATTTGACGGCTACTATAATTTGCCAAATGAAATTTCATAATTTCGCGACGAATATTTTCCTTAACCATTTTTATGGAAATTTCAAAATGTAATAACAAAAATTCAAATGAAATTAAAAGCAAAGCCAATGATGAATGAATTTGCTTTTTAAATTAAAGTAACGGTAAATGGCAAAGCTTGCTGCAGAGTACTAAACTTGCGTCACTTTACAATTGTCACCCTGTATACAGTTTTTGGTCCGAAAAAAGATACGAGCTTTAAGTACGCCAGATAGCAAAAAATATTCTGAGGTCTTCTGAGATTTGACAATTATGACATACATTTGCTCAATAAATTTTCTCAAACAATTTTGTTTATGAGTTTTTCTCTCTTAATCCATTTTCGTCTGCTTTACACAAATAAGAAAATTAAATAAAAGCATCAAAAACCAATGAACCTCTCGTTTGTTGTTTTGCTTCTTTGTTTTTCTGCAAGACAAGCTCTCAAAATATTTTGTAGAGTGTGGTTTTATAAAATATTTAAATAAGCAAAGTGCAACACTTATGGTACAATTATCTTCTTCAAAAGCTTTCTCTTACATACTGTACAGATTTTAAAATTTTTTTATTAAATTTTGGAGTATCAGAGTTCTTAATTTAGTGATATAATAAAAAAGATTTAAGTTCTGGGTCAAAATATATATTTTACTGACACCAATGGGTTAATATTTTTGTATGTTTACTTTATAAATGTCAAATACTTTAGGAGAAGTAAGACAACAATTATTATGTTATACATGCATGGCCGGAAATATCTTCTAGAACTTCAATACTGTACTGCAATATTGTCATACATTTCAGTTTTTTAAATAAATATTTTCCAAAAGTATCGAGTATCTGATACTGACCCTTTTTTCCGATACCAAGTAAAATACTGATGTTATAGCATCGAATAAAAAAGTACTTGAATGGAATGAAAAGTATCGAGTTTTTACTTGTATCGAATCATCACTATTTTTAGCTCTGAGTACTCAGAGCAAACATAATTGTTTCTTTTTGAGACCAGAGCGCACTCAGAGCGCGCTCTATGTACTCAGAAGAAACTGACTGAGCAGACAGAGCGAAAATTTGAAATGGCGGACAAGGACTCAGAATAATAAATTTATCCATTTTTCACAAAAAAAATCAAAGCGATTGAAAAAAACTTTGTTGAAAAATAAATTTAATTATAAATAGCTGTTATCTGGCAGTTTCATTCTCTATGGGTTTTAAAATTGAATCAGAGTTTTCTGAGCGTGCTCGGAGCGTACTCTGATCAGAGCGTGCTCGGAGCGTATTCTGATCAGAGCGTGCTCGATGTGCTCGGGCTTTACTCAACTTCGTGCTCTAAGTTAAAAAAGCAAAACGTCTATTGTCTCCCCAATTCAATACACATCAACTTGTAAAAGCTCGAGTTGCACAATTCTTTTAGCAATTTTTGCGCTTTCTCGCCTTCGTCAATGCAGTCTTTAAAATACTGATCAGTGCTGTCAACTCACACAAATCGAAACGGGGAAAAAGTGATTTACCGCTTAGAATTTTTAACGTTATTTTTTCAATTCCAAAAACGTATAATACGTTAGTGTATAAACGATAGTGTGCCCCACGACATATTTGATTTTTATGAATGTTTTATAATTTAAAAATGCTATGAAAACATGCAATCTAAATGAATTATTTTTTTTAATAATATTTAATTTAGATTTATTTAATAATTTTATAAGATACAAAAATTTAGCGCTTTTTAAGGGGAACGCCTTTTTTTATTTAATACCTTACAGAAAACTTACCGATTAAGGACGTCTATTGTGCCCAGAACATAGTCTTATTTTATTTTAATTTAATTTTTGCGTAAAATATTGAAGAAATTTAATGATATTTTGAGAAAAATCTCCGGCGTGAAAGGGTTAAGTATGAATTGCTTTGAAAATAAATTAAAAATTTATTTCAAATAAACACCAATTTCTTATTGCCGTATATAATTCATTAGTAACACACTGCACTTGCTTTTTTTAGAAATTAAATTTAAAAATTCAGCATATTTCTATTTATTTAACAGTTTAAAGATAAAACACGAAAAATGTTTTCTTAAGAACCTTCCTCAAGTAACTTTCACCGTTATCACTTTTAATAGTTTTTGTTTTTAGCACACCCGATTAAAATATTGCGCTGCGAATAACTCCATCGCTGACGAGTAACTGCAAATGCCATGATTGTGGACGATTAATAATTGCGATTCGTTAAAAAACGACTGTACTGCTGCACTGTTTTTTTATATGAAAATTTCGCTCTTTCAAATTGAAGTTTTTACGCTCTCAATTTGAGAGAGCAAAACGAAGAGCTGAATCGAAGAGTGAGAGAAGCAAATTAGGCAGAACTAACGAGTAATTGCATTGCCCTTGAATTGGTTGATTTAAGATTCAGCAAAGATGCAGAGTTACATGAAAGTTTTACGTTTGGGAAGCGTTGCGCTCCATCAGTTTATTATTAACATTATTCATATGAAGCATACAAACTAGAAACTAATAAGAAAGAACTAAGAATATATTGGAGTTTAAACTAAGCAAATATAAGAATTTAAAATTACATTTTTTACATTTCATTTTTAAATCAAAAAGCAACACATAAATATTAACTAACGTCAAAACAATGACGATTTTTATGATGGCAATAGCGATAATTGTCACACAAATTCCATTTTTGTGTAATTCGACAGCATGCTGTGTGTTAGTGCCGCCGATAATCAATCGGTTTTTGTTGATGGATTAGCGGCAGTGCCAGAGGCTGAAGCGACAGTAACAACGGTGGAAACGCTGGTGGTAGTGGCAACAACTGATGGATTAATAGGATTAAGTGTAATAATTTTTGGTGAAGATTGTATGGCCGAAGGAGAGCCACCCGAAGTTGATGCAGCAGCATCTTGTGAGTATACAGTAGTATCACCAACAGTTGTGATATTTGATGGCGAGGCTACAATGGTTACAGCAGTTGCACCTGTTGCTATTGCTGTTGTTGTTGTTGCTGTTGCTTTTGATGCCGGCACGATATTCACCAATTTGCGCACAGTCAAATTACGATTTAATAATTGTGATTTAAGATGCGGTGGAATTTGTTTCAAGCCACCAGGTTTTACAACAATATTACGTATTTGTGGCTTGTCCGTCATGATGTGGCTGGTGCTGGCGATCGATGATGATGCGGACGTTGCAGTTCCACTAACATTACTGCCCGCATTAATAATTTGAATTTGTGGTAATGTTTTTGTAGTTACATTTAAAATACCCGCTGTTTGACCAACACGTGCAGCAGCGCTGGCGCTCACCGTAACAGGCGACTTCAGTGTTTGTAGATTCACTTGTTTCACCGATGACACAATCGGCGAACCGCTCAAATTGGATGTAGTAATTTGTGTACCGCCCGGGCGTGGCACTAACGTGGTGGCGGAAGTTTTCGGATTTGTTACAACCACCTTGGTATATTTGGGCAATTGTTGTGCAACATTTGAGCGTGAAATAATATTCGGGCATGGTTTCATTGTATTACGATTGATGAATACAACTTTATTGGGTTTATTAGCCTGTGCTGTTTGCGTCTGCTGTGTTATTATAGTGTTGGGCTTGTTGATTACATAACTGCTCGACTTTGTAGTGCCTGTCGTTACAATCGGATTGCCTTCTTTGATGATTTTCTGACTGATAATAAGTTGACCGACGCCTGATGAAGTGCCTGCAAAATGATGAAGGGAGCAGAAATTACAAATATAAATGATAATTCAAATAAAACATATGCGTTAAGTACTTACTTGGCTTTATAGTAGTGCCTAATGTGGTTTTCGGTTCATTTCCGCCACCAGCATGCATTGCATCAGTTAAATTACCATCGCTGTCGGCGAATATGATTGGCATATCAATAATACTTGATAAATCAACACCGCCGCCACCGCTTTTCGTTCCACCAACACCACCACCTATTGTTGTCGGTGTAGTCAACTGTAATGTTGTGCCTCCGCTTGCATTCTTTACCACTGTATACTTTTGTTGTGCAGCTGCTGGTGCAGCAGTAACAAATTGTGTTGTCTGTCCATTCGGGGATTTGAGAGTGAAAATCTGTTGTTGCCCCGTTGTTGCTGGATTTGGCGCAGTCGTTACAATGCTACCAATACCAGCAGCATTCCCACCACCACCACCGATTTGCTGTTGTGACGTGCCTGATTGATTCAACATTGATGCAGTCTTAATGGTATAAATTTTCGATTGTGATTGTAGCGGTGGTTTCAATTGTACAAATTGACTCGATGGTATCATTTTAATTTTCGTGCCAATTGTCGGCGTACCGGTGAGTATATTTTGTTTAAGCATCGGATTAATGAGCGATGTTTTAAATGAAGTTGATTTTGATTGCGCTACCAACTCGAAATTGGTTACCATTTTCTGTGGTGACTCGCTGCAGGTATTCATTGAGGAGTCATGCTCATTAGAATCGCTTAGTATTGATTGTATTGCCATGTTGAGATCCTCATTGGTAATGGAACTCGATGAAATTTGAGTTTTCTGTTGTGATTTATTCACAACTGTACCCACGCCGCCCAATGATGTTGAGCTGATGATTTGTGTAGTTTTAGCTGGTGTCGATGTTGGTGTAGTAATGGGTCGTGTACGCGGTCGCCCGACTGATTGAATGAATGAAGAAAATAAATAGATAGTAATATAAGATGTGAGATAAATAGTAAATACAGAAGCTAAAAGCAAAAAATTTGAGTTTTTACCCTTGCGTTTGACTTGAAATGGATCTTGGATTTTGGGTTTTTTTGGTTTTGCTTAATAAATATAGTTCATACAGTTAGTAGTTGGGAAGTAAAAGGAATTCAAATTTGAGAGTTTTGATGATTGAATGTTGATTGTTGTGCGGATTAAAAAAGGAAACAATAAATTATAAAAGATATCAAAATTTAAACTGTCTACTACAATTTTCACTAGCATTTACACAGTGAAAGTTTACACCAATTCTTTTACAATTTTCTACAAGTTTCTCTCTTTATCCCAAGAACCTACCATGTGTCGCATATTTTGTCTTTGCCGGCGTATGTTCCTGATCGTATGTTCCCGCCTCCTGCTTACGTTTACGTTGCAATGCTGTAGTTTTCCCGCTACCACCACCTTCACCTGCATTTGCCAAAGCATTTTTATTCTGCTTGGCATAAATAGCATTTGTGATGACCGTAGGTATACGTGGGCCCGGGGGATTTGTAAGAATTTTCTTCATAAATTCATAAGCTTCATCCTGGAAAAGAGTAAGTAAGAAATTACATTAATGAAATTTTAATAAATTTAGTATAAACGCTCGTACTTACCACCACCATTGTGTCAACCATTGACTGTGTAACATTTTCAATTTTACGACGACTCTTGGGTACGCGTAGCATATCATCAGCGCTACCCACAATCACTAAAGATGTTTCTGATTGCATTTTCTCTCGCAATGATTCAATTTCTTCCGAGCTAAAGGAATAGTACATAAAAATTAAAATTATAGTATTATTATTATTATTATTATTATTATTATTATTATTATTATAAACTGTTTGTTTACCTAGTTCTTGCGGAATTTTGTCCAATAACAAAAAGTATAGGTATTTTAATGTCTAGAATGCGATCGTCCGGTGCACCTCGCACACCATTAAATGTATTATAAGCGAACCCCATGCACACAACACATGCAACATTCTCAGACATGGCTACTTGCAGCGCCATCGAAGCGCCCGCATTAAAACCGATTAAAATTATGCTACGCGTTGAATTCTCATTGCGTAATTCTTGTATTTTGACACGCGTTAGCGAAACGATTTGTTCGGCAATTTGTTCGAGAGGTTGCCGTGTAGTGTGACTGCCTGAAAGAAAACAACAAACAACGATTCATATAGAATTATTAAGCATACAAATTTTTTAACTCACTTGTCATTGGCAGCGTTACTTGGACGATTTGTGTGATTGTTGCCAGATGTTGATACCATTTTTGCAGACGATTCGGTACCGGGCCACTAGTAGGCATTGATGGTAGAGCAATAATTACCGCATTTTGTGTTAGCTTGCGTGATTTTGTATTAATCATGGGTTCCCATTGTTTTTTCATAACTGGTGCTAATAATTCTTGACTGATATTCATGGGACGTCCGAAAAGCATTTTATCCATAAGTGTAGGTAATTTGGATTTCAGCGTTTGTAGGATATCTAAATATGAGGCCATGTATGTTGATGGCAAACAATCCATGAGTAAGGAATGTAGCCATTGTGTTAAGCGTGCATCCCATGCCACCGAAGCGAGCGCTTTACGCATGCGTGCTGCAGATTTATCCACGACCACTCGACGCTGCATTGGTTCATTTTGCCGTGCTGCATTTGCCAAGCGACCGAGCTGATCATTATCGAGGATATGCACTACCTTGGCGAATAGCGTTTTTTGCATGTTAGTCCAACCAGTTCTAGGAAATAATGAAAGGAAATTAGTTATCAAGGTATAAGGTATGCTACGTGAACTCACTGATTTACACGCGCCTCCCAATCTTCATCGTCGGCATTTGTGTTTTTCACATACTTTGCTATACGCGCACATTCATTCATTGCTTCCTTTGCTGCAATTTCATTGTATGTTGGCACTGGCGCTTGATTGCCATCATCTAGATCATGTTCCTCCAGCGGATGCGTATGACACGATGGGCACTGTGGTGGTCGGCGCACGAGTATTGTGCGCGCTGGCGTTAAACCTGTGGTTAGTTCATTGGAAGGACGCGTGCTGTCGCGTGTGTAACTATGCTCCATTTTGTTGTTGCTATGGTTATTGTTGTTGCTACAACTGAGGCTTGTATCGGCAGATGATGAGTGCTGCAGAAGGAATAATGGAAAAGGTTAGCATGGGAAATAAAAATTACAAAAAAAAAAAAAAACAATTTACTGTAATTATACTCGTATGTAATTAAAGTTTATTATTTAGACTAAAAATTTGATTCCTCAAAAAAATGGAACCAAATTGTGTGAGCAGAAAAAAAAATTTTTTTGTTTTTTTGACACAATTTTCAAAGCGAGTGATTTCAAGTTGTAGAGTATGACGAGGAGCCTAAATGATGAAATATCTGGAAAGTTAGCAATGGAGTATGCTGAAGCGGCAGAAAGACGAAGTGTAAAAGAAAAATCTCAATCCGTCTCAAATTAAATAAAAAATATATAAAAAACAAAATTCGTTTTCATACAGAAAAATTTTAAATAAAATTACAAAAAAAAACTTTACACAATTTGCCGCCTGTTGTTGCTGTAATTTTGTTGGTATTGCTGGGACAGTTTTTCGTACGTTTTTATGTATTACAACCGGCTTGATACTACTGCTGCTGCTACTATTCGCAGCGACTACTGCGGTGAATGCACGTTGTGGTTCCTTTTGTTGTTGTAACGGTGTTAAAAATGTTGCCTTTCTTAAAGACGTTGTCGTCGTTGCTGAAGATAAAGTGGAGGGGTGGTGGTGGGGTGTGCAAGTTGGAGACGATACAATTGTTGTTGCTTTTTTAGCTATTGCCGAAATAATCGATTGCGCCACTGTCGCTGTCGCCACCGCAGTTGTTGTGTTTGTTGTAGTTGTTATAGCCGTCGTCGTCGTTGATGCCCCTTTCGTTACCGTAGCCTGCATCCTCCTCCCAGCAGCTGCTGCACCAATCAAATTTATTACTGCTTTCTGCTGATGACCTGCCACCGTGCCGTTCTTATTATTACTATTTTTTTAATTGTATTTTTCTTTTCTATTCTTATAACTGGATGCTATTTTGTTTGTTCTACACTTCTTTCACTTTTGCATTTTCCTATTTTTTATTCAATATTTTTAATTCATTGGTTTTTTTTTTGTTCTTGTAATGTGCAGCTTTTTATGAGTGCGCGAGTTTTGATCTGGGGAAGTTTCTTCCTTGGTTTTACTTTTAATGTTAGGGCTTAATTTATAAACCGATTAAATTTTTAATTGCACATCGAACTAAAGTTAATTAATTCATTATTTGACAAATATAAATGAATTTCTTTTACAATTTCATAAGGAACGTTTGCAAATTCGATTTATTTTTCCGCTATCTTTTTCACATTTTCTTTAAATATGGCGTCGCAACACAGCGTTGCCACAATAAACTTATTTCATAATACCATAATTATTTTTTTTTCTAATTTTTAGTGGATTTCAATTTTTTTTGCTAAAAAAGATGTGAGTATAAAGCTTTTTATAACATCTTTGTTATTTTGAACAGCAAAAATATGCAAGAATATTTTTTTTATACGTTTCCTCTTTTATTTGTATTATTTTTACTTTATTTTATGGAAAAATTCTCAACTTTTTTTTAGTTGAAATGAATAATCTATAAATGCATACCTGCGTTTTACTAGAGCTACTAAAAATTGTAATAGATCACAGCCAGCTAAAATACATTTCACCACAGAGCGAAGCAATTTTTTCCCCCAATTAACGAGAATTGCAAATTTCTATTTGAGTGCAACTAGCACGCATATATTATCAACAACAAAGATATAGATATTGAATTTATAGTAAAACCTTATATATAACCTCTACACTCTATAAATATTAAAGCAGTAATATAAAACACATATCTCACTTACCGCCTCTTCATCGTATACATCATCCTCTGCAGGAGCCACTGCTGATCTATCCTTCTTCTGTAGAAAATCTTCATATAATTTCAGATACGAAGTCATCGTCGATTGACAAGCAATCAAATTGCATATAGTTAAACAAATAAACTTTTACAAATAAATTACAAACACTTTTTAAAGCAATACAAATAATGATTTATTAGTAATTTGCACTTTTGGCAGATAAAAAACAAAAACGCGCAACTCGCCGCAACAAATGAACAGAACGAAATGTCAAAGGAAAACACGAATAGCGAACGTTTACAGCGGCCGCAGCAACAAAAGCAGCAACGCTACAGCGCTGCAAGACGACTGTTGTTATTTCAATCTCCAAGATAGCAAGCACTAAAAAACTTCACTATTTCACATTTAAATGCACCTAGTCTGTAGCTTACTAAAGTAAAACTACTTTAAAATATTCTTTATATATGCGAATTTAAATATTTAGATAAGATATTTCATTATGCTTGCAATAATTTGGAAAACAAAACTTAAAAAACCACAACCAAACGTGTTGTGTAGCTGACTTTGACTCTTCTTCAGTGTTGACATTTGACAGTTGTCTGCGGGTGGTTAAAAACCAAAGTGTGGTGGTTAAATATTGGGAAACGAGTTAGAGTTGCCACATCTTGATTAATACTTTTCAATACCTTGTACAACCGAGTTTTGCTTCTACTTTGAAAAAATTTACTTAGAAAGGGATTTGAAATGAAAAACGTAAAATTTATATTTTATTATTATATATTATACGATATTAAGCTTCCATATTTCATTTTATAGTAAGCAAAAATCTATGAAGATTTACGAATTCTAATAAGTTCGCTGAAGTTTACTGCGGAAAATGTTTGGGTCTTCGAAAATCGCTATTCCTAGTAGATGGCGTCTAATATTTGAAAGAGTCGAACACCCACATAGTAAGCGTTCAACGGTTTCATTCTCGCTGGTTTTGTTGCAGCTTTGTTAGTGATCCAAAAGATAATATCATAGTTAAATTATTATCAGTTAAGAATGAGAACTATTTTCCAAATTTGAGAAGGAGTGGGAAATAATACAGTGCGTCATTTTTTTGTTTTGAAAATGCAAGTGGGTTCTCTTCAAGCTATAAAGTTAGACCATGATATAAATACCAGTTTCTGAAATTACTTCAAAGCCGCCTTATCTTTTATATGCGTATTTTTGTATTCTGGTTAAAGTATATCAGGTATACTTTGTAAATTTTGTATCCCATGTACTTTCTTAAAAAACTGATGGTAAAAAGACGCTACGAGAAAAAACTACGCCTAACTCTGAAACAAATGGTCAACAGTTAAAATCATGTTTTACATACAATTAGGTTGGATCACTGAGTAACAAAATAATGGTAGCGTCTTGTTTCTAGGAGAAAACAGCTCTCAAACAAATAATTGATCAAAAAAATATTCGTTTTAAAGTTTGAAGTCAAACACGTCAAACATTGTACACGCTGCGAACATGGCAGAAAATGGTTTAAGGTACGTCAATAATAATTATCAGTATAAGTTTTTTAAAAAAGGGATACATTTATTTTATTTTTACGCAAATATTTAGCAAAGTAAAAAGACAAAAAGCCATTCATGAGATGTTGTGCTATAAAAGAAGAAGAAAAAAGACAACATGGGCTTTAATCGTTTGCTTTGTTTTTTTTAATATGGATTTTTGTCGATACTGATGGAAGATTTAGGCTCAGTAATACAAAAAAAGTATTTGAGTTGGGGAAAACTCATTCTTCTTTAGGTTTCTAGAATTTGATAAGATTTTGCTAGTCTCAAAGAGTGATGGGACGAAGTAAAGTAAACTACATACATGTGATTGTTTTTTTTTTTTTTGTATTTGGAAGGACGTTATTCATTTATCATGGAACTAAATCTGGTTGTTTTTTTTTCTTTTACTACTTTTTGAAAACAATGTGACTCTGATCGTTTTTCCTCACGTGGGTATAATTTTTTTGAGCTCTTTTCCAATCTCCTTCTTTTTTTTTGTTGGAAAGTGTAATTTATGAAAAATCCAAACGTTTTTTAATAAGAAATTGTTTGTTCTAACTTGGGATGGCTTGAAGCCAATGCATCACTATGTATTCCTAAGAAGCAGAATATAACAACAAATAAGCTAAACTACAGGAGCAAAACAAAACAGTAAAAAAAGAAATAGGAAATTTAAAAATTTCAACAAAACTTGCAAGAGCAGACACTCACAGCAGAAGAGCACAAGTGTGATTTGAATTGTGTGGTGAAATGGTGGATATTTGAATTGAATGACTAGGACATTACATTATCCTGCCACAGTTGAGTATAGAAATTTGCTTTTGGTGCACACAAGAAATAAAGAAACGGATAAAAATTCAAATAAAAAATATTTAGAGCAATTACACAAGAGTTGAAAAAATTTCAAGAGTATTAATATATAATATTTTTAAATATTAACACCCACAAAAAGCATAAATTTCAGCAAGAAAATAAGTAAAAAATAAAGAAATTGATTGCTGATTTGCAATTATCGGCTAAAAGTTTTTTTTACTCCTTTGGAAAAAAGGAGTATACATATCCAAAGGAAAAAAGTATATGAACTCTTGAAGGAGAACTGATTTGCAACCGTAGTTTATTAATAGACGGAAAACTAAGCAAATTTTAAGCTAAAGTGCTTTTATAAAATAATTACTAGGAAAAATTTTAATAACAGTACAAAGCAAAAAATAAATAAAAACTAAAATCGGAAACAAAAGAGTAAAATAAAAAGTCTGCACATAAAATTGTTGAGCCAAACGCTCTTCAGAACAATAAACTAGCCACACGAAAAGTTTTGAATTTAAGAAAGAAATTTACCGCAAGTAAAAAATTATTTTATCGATTTGTAACATAAATTAAATTCTCCAACATCATCATCATCGGCAGCAGTGGGAATAATTAACAGCAAAAAAATCAGACATACATCGGCTACATTGAAAGAGAGCGAGAGCGCAAACAGCAATATAACTGAGGAGTAAGAGGGCATTAATAGCAAAAGCAACAACAACAAAAAGAAAAGTGTGAATGCACCGAGAAACGCCAACACGAGCAGTCGAGTGACAAAAACATAAGCATAAACACACATGCATTAAGCAAAAATCAAGTGAGCGTATACAAGCATAAAAGAGCGGAAAAAGGAAGTGGAAGTGGCAACTACTGTCATAGTGAAACGAAACCAAACGGTGAAAAGTGCAAGGACACCACAAATTAAAGCAGTAGAAGAAGAAGAAATAGACACACAATATACTAAACAAAAATTGTTTGGCCTAAAAACCTAAAAAACACAAAACGAAAACAAAATAGAAAAAAAATTTCATTACACATTGCTTACATTTACTTTGTACTCGCTAGCGTATGCGTAACATTGAATTCGGCAAAATAATAATACAAAATAAAACCACACACAAAATGTCACCATAAAAAGCATTTCCTCACACTTTTCCTCACTTCACGAAGAAAAATTTCAGTCTTTTTAAAACATAGCATAAGTATTCGTTTAAGTTTTCGTTCTTTTATTCATTTTAACCTTCACACTGCATTTTCTTCGAAAGGAAATAAACTAGTGCCAAAGTAATAAACTAAAAAAAACTAAAAAAAAAGGACAAAAACTTTAAAGCCGTTGCGCGACACTGAAACGTGCGCTTTAATTCTTTAATTAAAGCGTACGTGTGTACGTCATCACCGACTTACTCATCACACACCATCGTTGTTGGTGTGTGCGTGCGTGTGTCTAAATAAATTTCTACGTGAACGTTAATTGTAAAACGCCTTACAAAATTCCGCCTTTGTTAGCATTTTTAAAACTGCTTCAACTACTATTTGCCAGCATCAAAAAGAGCAGAATTAAACCAATGCATTTAGGTTTTAAACGTCAAAAACCTCAACATCATCAAAAAAGATTTTCGATTAGTAAAAAATGTCTTTACCCCGAGAATGGAATTTACAAGTAAGTGGAATATTTAAATTCATTTCTATTTATATTAAATTAAGTAGGAAAACATTTTCCAAGTAACTATATCTCTAATCCAGGGTTGAGATTTAAGGCAAAATAAAAAAAAACTGGTTCGAGAGCAGATTTTAAGCAACAGCTCCAATTCGGGACTCCTTTTTTCAGTTTTTAACACGAGATATTTTTTCGCATTTTCAATTCATTTAGTAAACCATTTTGTAAATGCATTTTTACAATTGGGGAAGTCTCGGGAATAGAATATTTTCCCAAATTTCTTCAAAAAACCAAAAAGCAAGTGAATATAATGTAATTCGCATCACTAGCCAAAACATTCAGAGCTTTTTGTGTGGCACTGTATTACTAATTCGTTTCGATTTGTGATTTGATAATATTTTAACAACGACCGTGCATTATCATATGAGTCACAAGAAAAAATAATTTTCTTTTTTGTCTGCTAACTTATTTCTTCTTAACATATGAAGTCTCAAACACAAAGGAACAACGAACATGAAAAATACATATATGTATATGTAGAAATTAAGTTACCAAGATAGTTCTTTCCTTTCTCGTACCACTCGTTAATGGAATAAGTTCCCTGCATTGTTCATGATACTTTTTCCCTCTTTCCTATCTTGCTTTCCTGTACCTGTTAAAAAAATTGCCCAAAAGAGTAAGGATATCTATTATTTTTAAAGAAAAATTTCTACACCAACTGCAACAAGCTCATGACCTTTCGAAAAAGTTTTTGTGCTTGAATTGTCACACATGTCAATACCATGTTAGAAATATTGTTTGCACAAGTTTTCAACGAATTTCACAATTTCCGAGTAGTTAGCATCATATTACGTGATGACCCTTCAATATCACATGAACCGCACTTCACTAAATATTGTATATGCAGTATATTTTATAATAATATTAAATTATGCTCTGAATAAACAAATTTAAATTGAACTTGTTCTTAACTTAATTTCATTTCATGTATACAAACAAAAATTAAAAAAAAAAACGCAATAAAAATATTTACAAAGATACTAAAGCTAAGGAACAGAAATAAATATAATATAGTGAAATTAAATTTACATAAATTATACTAAGGGGAAAAACTTAAATGTATATGAGTAATGACTAGCATGGTTAGTTCGGACATTAAAAGTACTGTGTTCCTCCATTTATCAAATTTTTCACTTAGACATTTATTTTTAGAGCTTCTTTCTGTTAGTATACAAGACTTGTTGCTTTACAACGCCTTTAAAATAATGAAAATTGGTATAGTAATTTCATAATTATAAGCGAAAGTACAATTCAAAAATTTGTTTAAATTTTAGCAATTTAAAACTATATGTTCATACTCAACAAATAGGATTTACTTTTCAAAATCACAACTCTACGATAACTTTTTATCGTTAATGTCGCACAAAGTATGAAAATTATAATAGGTGCATTCAAGTGGCTATAAAACTGATACTCCAGGAAATAGACAAACATGGTAAGTGGAGAAATGCAGTACTTTTTGTGGGCAATACAAATACATATATAGGTCTGAGTCGTACATTTTCCACGCAGTACAGTATTATCTACAGTTCCGCAAATACCAAGTGTTGGTTATGAGAGGTTAGAGTGGCTGCCCTGTAATAGTACACACTTAGGCCAGTACGGCCGGTGTAACCATTAATGATATTATTGAAGGTACATACATACATAACGCTTATAAATGATGTTGTAAATATATAAGTAATGCTGAGTTTATATAAAATCAGATGTTCTTGAACTTTTGCCCGCATATATTGCACTTTAAGATTTTTTGTTTTACATCTCACCGCAAAATGTAGGAAGAAAAAGAGAAAAAAGAGCGCAAAAAGAGATGGTATGTAATTTCTACCAATACAATAGTAGAATATTTTGAGTAAAATAAAAATAATGCAACGTTGTTATTATTTGTTGTTATTTTTCACGCTCATCAAATGCGCATACTCACCTTTATTTACTCATATTTTGAAAAAAAAAAAAAACCCAAAAACGAAATCCACTCTCGAACAAAGACATTTTATGTTTACTTTACAGCGTTAGCTTTTCATACATCCATATGCTCATATACTCATATGTTCTGCTGTTTTGACCACTTGTATAAACTTTGAGATAGGTAGGTAGGTGGAAGAAAACAAAAAACACTAGCAGCTGATTGCTCTTATCGGCAAATAAGCGTGTGCATGTCAGTTAAGTTCATGGTTAATCAGTTGAAAGAAATATCAGAATACTAATATTTTTTTTTTCATTTTGTGAGCTTCTTTTCTTTTGTAGAAATTTTCATTGAAATGTAATGACTTTGCAATTGCTCAACACAATAAAATGTTATTATTGAAATTCTTTATTTCTACTTCAGGTTGGTAGTTCTTGTTTCACTTGCATATATGAGTATTAAAAAAGAACGAAACAATTAGTGTTTCTGCATTATTTAATCATCAAAAATTTTGAGTAAAACAAAAATAAGGCCGAAAATCTTTGTACCGCGTTGCTATGTTGCTCAGAAGGAAAGGACATCTTGGTACAATATAGAAACTTCTAAGCCGCTTTATTTTTATTACCGGTTGAGCGGAGACATATTCCCTGGTCGGTGTGAATGGGATAGTGAAGGATGGACTGGGTTTCATCCAAGTTGTAATATTTTCTTCATTTATAAATTCTTTACAAACAACCAAGCTTAAGCTGGAGTTTATTTTGGAGCCAACAAGAAAGAAAAGTCTATTGCGTTAGCCAGCTAAACTTGGGTGTTTCAAACTTAGATGTATGCGACTATGGTCACTACACCGCCCGAAAATATTTTAGTGAAGAAAACTCTATGAGCCTAGTAGAATTCTTTGTTTGTCAATTTTAGGAACTTGTAGAAAATTTAAGCTTTTTTTGAAAAAATTTTCAGATATATTACAATTTTTAATATTATGTAAATTATCAAAACTTCCCACGATTTAACGGTCTCATTATACATACGCTTTCCGCATATCTATCTACTCATACATATGTGTATACACTAAGGAAACCTAGGGGGTTTCGGGGTTAAATTCCTTTTCCGATGGAAATTTTATACATTTTGATCGTTTGTCATAAATCTAACAAAAAAAAATAAGGGACGAAAAAATTAAAACCTCCCCTTAAAAAACCTCTGGATCCGCTAGTGTGCATGATTATGTGAGTATACATGAACACATTATTCAAAACTATAATACAAACAAATTCACAAATATTTGCGATGTTGTCCTTTGAGAAATTTCTTGAATGTGACCTTGACCACTCAAGTGGAAAACATAATTTTTTTTTTTTTTTTTTTTAAATACGTTATTAAATAAACTAGCTCAGTTGTAAGTAATTTTCATACAATCTTCAAAACCTTTTCTTTTATTATTTGTTTTTTTTATATTTTTGGCATGAGAGTTACAAAATATCAAAAGGATTAAAGCTAAGCACTTTACCTTTCTGTTTATATCACTAGATACCAAACAAACATTCAATGAACAGTGAAATTAAATTTTATTTAAGCGCAAGCATATCTCTAAGTATTTAAAATGTCAAAGGTCATTGAATAGATACTTGTTTGCGGTTAAAAATATGTTGTTGGTTAGTTTAATAAAAAATTAAACTTAATTGAATATTAATATATGTAACCAAACTCCATCTTTCCAATTTATATCAATCCATTAACCTTTTTTGAAGCAGAAAGTCAATGACACTTTCCCACATTCACAATTTCACAGATTAACCTTAATAAGAAAATAATTTATTTTATTGACGCACGCACATAAATTTATGATACATCGATATTTTCTTTATTAATTAATGTCAAATTTTGTATCGAATTTATTAGACCTACGCACTAATAATATTTGCGCATGTATTGAAGAGGACGACGACAACGACGAATTCATTTGAACCTGACCCATCTGACCCTCCCGATAATTTAGCTTTTATTAATAATACGTAGTTGAATGGTGTCTATAGCGCCTTAGTTGTTAATCTACATCAAGAAAGTTTTAATTTATACTAAGTCTGTATAAAATGCAAAAGTTCAATAATTCCTAGAGAATAGATGTACTATTCAGTTATTTAAGTTTATGAAAGTGGCATTTATTAGACCAACTGGTACTCATTTATTGAAAATGAATGCCCTTTCCTAATCTTTATTTAACTTGTACATCTTCCCTCTTTATTCCCTTTACCATCATTCCTTATTGTCATTGCTATCAGGCTAAAAAGTTGCACTGTATAAAAATCATAGAAGAAAAAAAATGTATGGAGTTATATGACAACTTGGTTAGCATTGTCTCAATTGATTCACTGTAACTAAAAGTTAATTTTATGCACAAGCGAGAATCACAAAAAATGTGAGATCCTTACGATTTCAATGTTTGTCACTGAGCTACTTTTTAAATGAAAAAAGTCCTGAAAATACAATTTAAAATATTTAAAATATTGAAAATTAAGTGTGGTAGCCATATGGTTGTCATAAATAGTTCCTCTTCCAAGTATTTTTGGTTCGGTACGATTACGTGCACTCTGCTAAAAATTAATAGAGGTTTCATTTTCTCTGCTCCAAGACAGAACAATGCCTGTAAAAATTCTGTTGTACCTGATATTTCATCGGTTTGATTTAATGCCTGATTTTTTGTGGAACGAATGTTTTAGTTAGACTAAGGCTTGCTAAAATAGAATCATTATATGCGAACTGTTTAAATTAAGACCTGCCGACACTGCAAAAGAGTTAAGGATAAATCTCTGCCTCCTCTTTTACAATTTCAGCCATTATATTCTTTGCTATTCAATTAAATTACTTTTTGAAGAAACGAAAAATTAAAACTACACTTTACCTCAATCTCTTGGGTCGTGTATATGTGTTTGATTCAGAAAACCGGTTTATACCAGAGGTTAGAAATCCCTGTAATACATAAGAACTGATGCTTTAAAGCCGCGGTACTCGAAAAGACTTCAGTCTGAAAATGCTGATGTCTTACTTTACAATGAGTCCTTACCTACGTATTACCTATTGTTAGTGCTTTTATAAGTATTTCATAATTTTCAATAGTTATTGATATGAAGCAACTACGTACCGTGCTCAGCTCAGATTGCAAATTTCTTTTTAAATTACTTATTTTTTGTATCATATAAATTTTGCACATGTCTTCCTAGAGCTTCATTCAAAATTTATTGACTTCAATACATTAATTCAAGGTTGAATACGATATCATTTAATAGAAAAATTGCCATAATTGCGATTATTGGATCGTCATCAGTGCACTTCACAATTGTATCGCATGTTTCTGCCCATTTGTTGCACTGCTCCCACTATTACTATCAACAATAAGCATTAGAGCTACCAGCTGCACCTTGCACTTGACCTTGAATAGAATATTTAGAGTCATGGTAACGATAATGATGATGTTGATGATGTGGCATGATGATGGAATATTCCCATATAGAGTAGAAACTTAGTCAACGTCAACGGCAGCAAGAAACTCTCTAGATTCGTATTTTATTTACTTTGTGTATGCACTTGCAATACAATCGTCGCGCACAAAAGGAAATTTACGTGAAATCGATTTAACAACTTGTTAAATGAAAAAATAAATAAATAAACCTAGACGTAGACGTAAATAAGAAAATGCAATTTAATGAGTATAGGAAATAAAAAAAAAGAAGAAAATTCTCCAGCTTTCTAAGTTTCGAAAGCAAACAATCGAAGCCAATTTCATTTAAACTAATTTGTTGTTTGCTCCATACTTTAAGGCGTTCCACATAGTCACTTGCTCACTCACTCAGTCAGTCAGCCAGCCAGACATTCAGTCAGTTGCAGCGAATGGGTTTTGTAGGTTTGCGTGTTACCTACAAGTTTTGTTTACATAAATATTTTTGTAATTGGTTTTTGTTGTTGCTGGTCTGTTTTGTACACTATTAAAATGCAATATCGTGTTCCATTTAATTTGTCGTCAAAGGAAATGATTTAAATTTATGGGTTTTTAAAAAGTGGTACGTACCATTTGGATGATTTAATTATGAAATATTTCAACGGTGATCTCACCGTAAGATACAATCAGAAAAATTATATGAGTAATGAAAAGTAATCTATTTTCTAAATAAGCAGGCGGGCTGCGAAATTAAACTTATGCAATTTATAGCTCAAAGTTTTCTGGTGCAAGGCACAATGAATCATACTTTCGTTCACTCACAAACTTGTACAGTATCAGATATATGTAAATTTCTCATTAAATAACGTTAGATCCATTTCATTGATAATTTCATTTCTTTTACTCTCTCCCTCCCACTCGCACACAGGATTCACGGGGATCGTTTTACCGCCCGAGTGAACCGGACTCAGCTGGTCGAGTCCAGTACCAGTCGGGAAGGTTCATTCGCTCATCCGCCGTTGATTATATTGGCACGGGTATCACCGACAGCTGCAGCAGCAGCAATGCCACCTCCACCCCCCGAGCAACAGCTGCAGCAGCAGCAGGAATCGCATCATCGAACACAATCGATGATTGTGACTTTCCCGCAATTGTTGCGTGTTCACAACCAGCAGCACCATCTCTACTCACTGAATGCCAACAATCGTCGGGTTCGCTCTTCTCAATCGTCTCAGCACCACCGCTCCCACTTGCCGAGCTCGATGTCAAGCAAGTCGAACAACTCAATTGCATCGGAGGTGGAGGCATTGGCTTGCAAGCGGGCGTTGGTTACGGCGGACTGCCAATGGGCGGAAGTGCACACACTCCGTTTACCAGCCACATCTCAACAACATCAATTGATAGCGATGCTGCAGCAGTGGCAGCAGCAGCGGCAACTGCTCATCATCATCACCAGCAGCAGCAACAAACACATCGGCGACCAGCATCACTCCCCATCGATGCACCATATTGTCCGGCAGCACCGCCTACGCGTACGCTGCACTCCAGCTTGCTTGAACATCAAATATCTGAAATCGAAGAGGATGACAATGAAAATTTGTTGACTGTCTCGAGCATTACAGCGCGACCATTAATTGCCAAATCGCGTGAGATACGCTCAAATCGGCAAATACAATTTGAGAAGACGGCGAAGCGCGGCAGCGTTAGCAGCAACAAGCAGCAACGTAAGCCGAATGTGAGCGGAGCGGCTGCAACAACGTCGGCGGGAGGCGGCGGTGGCGGCACAACACGCTCTGCACGTGATAGCGCAACCAGTAAATATGCAGCCTCTTCGTCACATTCTTCGGTTAATGCCGATCCACCAGACGGTGGTTATGGTTGGTTGATAGTATTTGGTGCATTCTCTGTGCAGTTTTGGGTGGCGGGATTGGTGAAGTCATATGGAGTATTGTATGTTGAGATAATGGAGACATTTCCCAGTTCCACGGCAACTGTTGCTTCTTGGATACCGGCGATTCTATCAGCATTATGCTTGGTATTGGCACCAGTTTCCAGCGCACTCTGCCAACGTTTTTCATGTCGCTCGGTGGTGTTTGTAGGTGGGCTTTTTTGTGCGCTGGGCATGATACTGAGTTACTTTGCCACAAGTTTGCTGCATTTACTATTAACCTTTGGAATATTAACGGGTAAGTAACTGCCACTGAGAATAGCTAATATGCCTCACAACTTACACTTTTTGCTTCTAGGAATCGGAGGGGGACTTTCAACCACGCCGGGTATTGTAATCGTCTCACAGTACTTTGATACACATCGTGCGCTTGCAAATGGCATTTGCGTTTCTGGTACCGCTGTAGGCAGCTTTATTTTACCAGTACTCATAAAAAATTTAGCTGAAAATTTCGGTTTTCACGGCACCATAGTCATCTTAGGTTTTTGCATGTTACACGTGTGCGTCTCGGCTACATTTTATAAGCCGATCGAAGAATATATAAATGACAACACCAAAACTATTGAAGCCGAAGAAGATGTAGAGTCGGCGAAACCTCTAACCGATATCAACCCCAGTACTACGGGCATGTTAACCAACTCCACCTATCTGGATACTTGTGGAGATGAGAGTCTAAATACCAAATATATTGAGCATTTATTCCTAGAGGAATCAAAGAATCGCCTCAACGATTACTACTCTGGAAAGCAGGCGGCAACTGCCGGTAAGTATGAGAAGGCACATAACTTCGTAAATGGCTGAAGTCCAACCTACTCTACTTTCAGTGAGCAATGACAAATTATCAAATACCTATGCCCAGGAAAGTGATGATGAGGTAAAGGACACTATTGGTGAGACAACATTCATTAAGCCAATGAAAAAAGTACGCAGCTCGGGTATAATGCATTCGGTTGAAGATCTGAGTACCGATTCAACATGGGTCTATCGCAAACATTCCGGCACAGATTCAAATCGAGGCAGTCGTCGTCGTAGGAATGTATTTGCCAATGATGAGATCATCTCTAAGATACAGGCACACTTGGAGAAACCGTTATCGCCTCCGACAGTGGTGACGCGTGGTTTGAGCAAAAGCATGGAAATTCCAACGCCTGTTAGTAATTTGTGTGAACTGAAACGAAATGAAGATCTCAGGGGCAGTATTCGTATACCGACAGAGGAAATGGATGAAGACGACGAGGATGACGAGCCACGAACCTGCTGCGAACGTGTTGAAATGTATTTGGATATTAGTTTACTAAAGGACCCTACATTTATATTGATGTGTTTGTCGGTAACGTTGATGTCGGTTGGTTGCCCCTATATGCTATATTATCTGCCGGCACATGTTATATCAATTGGTAAGTCGAAAGATGTCACACTACCGTTTGCATTTCATACTTGATTACAACATTCACAGGTAATAGCAAGAGTGAAGCTGGTTATTTGGTTGCAATTAGCGCTGTTTTAGATTTAATTGGCCGTCTAGGACTCGGTTGGCTTTCCGACTTGCAATTATTCGATCGCAGAAAGACCTACATTGTGTGGTACTTGATAAAAATATTTACTTTCCCTACTTCGATACTCATTTCTCATTGTTGCCTGTTCCTTCTTTCTTTCAGCATCCTGGGCGCTGGCATCGCTGTCCTCACCATACCTTCAGAGCACAAACTCTACTTGGTAGCTATTTCAGCGGCAGTTTATGGTCTATGCCTGGGCAGCTGGTACGTGTTAATGCCTGTCTTACTTGCTGACATTTTTGGTACGGATCGCATTAGCTCGAGTTATGGTTTAGTTCGTATGTTTCAAAGTATTGGCGCAATATCAGTGCCGCCTTTGGCTGGTTATTTACGCGACCTTTCAGGAAGTTATGAAATATGTTTCTATTGTATGGGCTCGTGTATGGTACTGGGCTGCGTACCACTTTTGGTATGGGCGTTGTTAGAGCATAGAGAACGTCAGCTTTTAAATGGACGCGATGATAGCGAAGAGAATTCTACAGTTTCATAAGAAGTATAAAAAAGTCAGAAGGATCTGCTATTTATAAACGTACATACATACATGAATATTTTAAAATTCAACTTAGGCAATGTGCAAAATATTCCCAGACAAGTAGATGATGTTTTCAATTGACATATGTAGCAAATTTTCAGTGGTCAATTTTTTGGTAACTGATATTTTTAAAACAAATGTAGCATTTAATTGACAATTTATTTAGTTTACATACAATGATAATCTTTTAGAAGTACCTATTTGTACCAAATATTTGTATGCATAAGTTTTAAGATCAATGTTGGATTCTTGCTTGAGGTATTTAAAACCTTTATGTGTAAACTTGACATATTTTTATATGCCGAAATTGACGGAAATTATGGAAATAATGTAATTTCGGCTCAGTGGAAATATAGTATAAAGCAACTTCATTAAGCCGGAAACGAATGGTATTACCACATTCCACAATTTAGAGTAAAATACCATTTCACTAGTATATTACAGCAAAAGAAATCAGTAGTATCAGCACATTTTTTTTTTAGTTATGCATTGAAAAGTTATTAACTCCCAGTATCAACCCTGCTAATTTAGAAATATATGTATACGATATCACTAACAAAATTTTATTTATTTATTATGCAAAAAATACTAAAAATTAGACAAAAAATTAAAATGCAAAACCATGCATCCAAAATTTTAAGTTTTTGGCCAAACAAAGGCCAAAAATCGAAAATTTTGTATTAGAGGTACACTTATTTTTTATTATATTGCACTGTAACTTTTAGAATCTTTTTTTTTTGTAAAAAAAAAAAATATGTGCGAAATATCAAGTCATTACGATTAAAAATAAGGGTACTTCCCATACAAATAATCCGATTTTTTTGCCATTTTTGTACATTTTAAGTCTTTTTTGTTCAAATTGAGTATCAAAACATAGTTTTATCGGCAAATCTATGTCAGATTCGGTTTTCTCGTACCAAAAAACCCCCATAGCAAAATATTGTAATGCTGTTTCTATTTTTTTAATGCTGTGTTCAAGTCGAATCTTGAAAATGTTGAAAAAATACCTATTTTCAAAAATTGGGGGGCTCGGAATTCAAAATAGAACTATACTTTCATTGGAAAGTTGCTTAAAATGATCCATAGAACACAACTAGGAGGTACCAAATATCAACTTTTTTTGACCCATACAAATTGACCCACCCTAATATATATATATATATTTTTTTTTTGTATTGATGGCAACCCTGCTCTTCTCTATTTGCTTCTCAACATTCTAGCGCTTTTCAAACTGTAATTGTGATATATATTAATGATTGGAACTATCGAGTGATTCCAACTATTAATTAAGTTACTTCTAATTGAGTTTCAAATTTTAATATTTTTTCACTAATTACATTTCTCTCTATCGTTATAAAAAACGAGACTTACAAAAAAAAAATTACGTATGTACAGGGCAACCAAAAGGTAGAGGGGCCTCTATTGGGACAGGAAACTTATTCATTTTTTATATATGTTTCAACAAATGAAACAAAGGAAAAAAAATGTATTAAAAATTTTATTGATTTATTTCCACACACACAAAAATTATCTTTTAAAGCTGTATAGTTCATAAGGCCTCAATTCCAAATACTTAGTAAATTTTTTATATAGATTTATGAGATTAAAACACTATCCAAAAATCAAAAATACCAGAGCACACACAATTAATAACAAATTGAAAAGCATCAAAAAGAAACCGTTGACCCAAATGTTTTAATGTTTAACACAAAGTAAATGCTTAGTTCAGTTTTAAAACAATTATTATATGGCTAGTGTATTGCACTATTTCGTCAAACCCCAAAAAAGAAATATATGCTTTCAACATCATTTCTATATTGACTTTGAATTATTTAGAATGCGTGATTGAAATTTAATTAGGTAATATGTATAAATAAGGAGAAAAATAAATACACATAAACACAACTACATACCATATTCGGATATACCAAACTTATACAATAAAAGGGAGTTTTAAATTTAAAAAATGCATAATTATTTCATATAAATATTTATGGTACATTTATGGTTTTTTGTAAACACAATAAATTTGTATTTGTTATATATATAATACTTAAACAGCAGTTATATATATACAATACACCGCAGTCGAACATTTCAATTGGCTAATAAATACATTTTTAAAGGTAATTCGAAGCCGCGGATTTTGACTCTGTATTCAAACTCCTGCTATAGAACTCCAAGCAAACATAAAATTGGCATACGCAAACAGTGACCATTCTATTTTTTTAAGAAGGTAACCATCTTTTTTTTCTTTTTTTTTCTATTGTCTTTCCTTCCCAAAGTTGTCCTCTAAATGTTATTTTTTATAATTAAATGTCAAAACTTTAATTTTTTGTATTTATTTATGTTGATAATTTGTGTTTTTTTCCTTTCGCTATAATTAAGTATTTAAGTTAAAAAATATTGGAATTAAAAGCCCAAAAACAGCAAAAAATGTTTCCGTTTTTGGTTTATAAAAATATAAAATCCTTAACTTCAAATTATAATTTTAATTGAGAAGCTAACCAATCAGTACATATATGGAATATCGTTTTAAAAAACTCTCAAAAGTAGTTTTTCCCAAACCCACCTACGCCAGATGGAAAAGATCGTTTCAAGAAATATCGATTTCAAGTTTTCTTTTGCCTGGTTTTCCTCCAATAGAATCTAAACTACCATAAAAAAGGGGAAAAAATTAGGGTTCCAAGGCATTTCGCCTCCTTAAAATTGTCTTCTTTTTTTTCTCAAAAACATGGATGCCGTATATATGCGGGACTTCTACACAATTTTTTTTTATTTAAACTCTTACATGTTTCATGACTAAGACAGTTTTTTTTATAATGAAAAGAGAAATTTACTTCGACATACATAGTCGCTTTATGTTCCAAGTCTTTTTTGATTTGCAAATTTTGGAAAACTTTTGAATTGATGTATGGTGACAAATATAAAACAAAAATCTGTTTTTTTTTTTTGTGTGTTTTTTCGACCCGGAGTCAAATTTCTGGACTCGACGTAAGCTTGTACTCTAAAACAATGTATGTATAGTACTACACGCTCGATAATTGATAGACCATTTAATCTCCTAGTAAACCCGAGTTTTTCCTAATTTCATATAAGCAATTTGTTAAAAATTTAAAAATATGGTTTTTAATGTCAAAAATGGTGGACGTCGTCCCTAAAATGAAAAAACTTGTTCTCTATAGTATGCACTGATCAATGATGAAATATTCCAACTTGATTAGTTTAACTTTACTTACACTTTATTATCAACCAATTGCTTTGGTTTAAAAACGCTACATTCCCAACAAACCAGACCAATTCGTTTCTAATTCGAAACGAATTCGTTGTGACGATAAAATGTTTCGAAAACGAATATCATTAACGATTCATTGACAAGTTCGTTTTCTTGGGGAATTGTCTGTTCATTAACGAATTCGTTTTGGATTTCGTTTATGAATTTATCCCGAACTCGGGAATTCCTTCGCAAACGAGCATCATTAGCGAATCGTTCACGAAAATTTTTTTTTATTTTTCAAGGAACTTATCTCGAATACCAAAACTTATTTTACTTCTATCGAGTTGCTTGCAGTTAAATAAAGCTTCATTAGCTCATTCACTTCTCCTTTTATTTTTGTATTTTTTTTTCCTGCTCATTTCTTATTTTTTATCAAACAAATTTTTGACGGATAAATTTTTATTTTCAATTCTTGATTCTTTTTTACTTTCTCTATAACGAGTTGTGAAATAGCTCGTTCATTTTTCATATATGTTAAGAAGTTACTAAAACGAATTCGTTTCGAATGTTACAGCGAAGACTCGTTACTGGGTTCATTTTCAAATTCGTTTCGAATGCTAAAATGATGGTATTCATTGCTATGGTTTGTTGGCTTGATACTTACTCGCTTATTTTTGGTATACCTAGTATGTACGTTTGCAGTTAGACAAATTTTATATATTTTATTAATAAAAAAAGTATATATGTAACCGAATAAATATATGTATAAATTATTCGTAAAATATGAAAAACGATTTTTGTTAAAAATGCTTGCTAAGTATATATTTTCCTATAATTTAATATGTGAAGTTTTTATTTTTGCTTTCATTTGAATATTTTACAATCTAAAAAATAATTGATTTATTTTTCATATAAAAAATAAATATATTAATTAAAAATCAAATCAAAGCACTGAAATGCGCAAAGAACTGAGTTAAAAAACGTTTACATTTACGAAAAATATAATTAAATATACATATAATAAACCCAAAACAAAAAAAAAGTGAAGTACTATATATAAATATGTCAATATATATTGTAAAATTTATACACTATAATCCCAAGTTTCATATACTTATGTATGTATGTATGGAATTTAGATTAAAATAATATTGTATACTACATATGCATAAGTGAAATAATCTACTGGAAATTACTAAACTAACTAAAAATATGTATTTTTGTGTTGCTTTATAAACTTAATTTTATTTATTAAACAAATTATTATAATATTAAATATACTATATGCAAATCCTAGCTATAATGAATACATATATACATACTAATAAAATGATAAATTTAGAATGTGTTGTTTTTTTTTTTTTTTTGAAGTAAAACTTCTTTAGCGAGAGTAAATCGAAAATTTTGCAACGGAAATCGCATTGTTGTTGCACTCATACGAAACTAATTAAAAAAAACGAAGTTATGCTGTTGTTAGTGTTTAGCGAACGAAGTCATTTGAGGATCGGCTACATACAATCATGCAGAGAGTCGACTTCTTGCAGTTTTATCTCAAGTGCTTTAGTGAGAGAGCTTGATTCCATATAGCTGAATATTTCTTTAATGTATTTTATACGTTTACTACTATTTGGTCGACAAAATATGCTTTAGATGTTAAACGACACCGCTTTTATCTCTGCCCCTCCGTGCAACAACACAATCGGCAGAATAACATCAAAGAAAATAAACTTGCTCTTGTTCTCTTGATCTCTTCTTTTTCGACTAGACTAATACTTTCACATTTAAATACAAATGCACTTTGTAATAAATAATTGTAGTATTGTGGAGGGGAAATAAAGAACAGATAAGGTGTATTAAGAATTACATTTTTGCGTTTACATATCGATATACAATACATATTACAGCGTTTTCTTTTCTCGAAAAAATTCTGCCCTCATAGACTGCATAATTTTTTGAATTCTGACTTGGATTCATTTAATTTTGCCCTCATTTGAGCGGAGAATAAAACAAAAAACATAAAACTTCAAAATATTTTTCTGCAGTTGGTATTACTACAAGACAAACTTTCTTGCCCCATCACATTCGACAGGTCAAAACATTTTGCATTTCTTATACTTTTGCAGTCAACATTTTTACAATGTAACACTATTTATTTTTGTAGTCAACATTGTTCTTGAGAATAGAACGGAAACAAAATCAGAACTGCCAAAGAGGGCAGAAAAAATGTAGAATTTTTTTCGAGAAAAGGAAACGCTATTAGTGAAATATAAAAGTGTATAAAAATAGTACTTGATTGGTGATTAGTTAAAAAATAAAACTTTGTGATGTATTGTATTGATTGAATTTTGTGTTTATTAGAATTTAATTAAATAAAAAAAAAAATTTCATTTCCGCCGTGTGCACACACAGAATTCTTTCCTAACACGAAATAATGAATTTATATTTTTGTTTGTTTTTAATGTAGAGAGTGATCGGAGCCTTTTCCAAATATGTGAATGTTTATTATATACACTTATACCACTTTCAATCTGAAAGTTCAAGCGTCAGTTAATAGATATTTTGGTCTTTTTTATCATTATTTGTCTGGTTTTCAAGGCTGGGCTGTAATCTGAAGTTAGCTTGGTTTGAGTTTGTTGGCTCTAAACTTTAGTCTGAATCTGATTTAAAATTTAATCTGAGTTTTGGTCTAAATTTTGGTTTTATTCCAGGTTCGATTTTTGAAAAAAAATGTTGGTATAAATTTTGGTCTGAGTTTTGATGTGTTTTTGAACTGAATTTTCGTGTGAATTTCGATCAGATTTTTCGACTACCTTTATACTATTTTTTGGTATGGATTTTAGTTTTTGGCAATTCCAGTGTTTCGGGATTATAATGAATTTACTAATTCGGGATTTTTCGTGGATCGTGCTCTCGGGCTTTCAATTCTTAAAATGTATAAAATGCAAAACATGAACTTTAAGTTAGCATAATTTAATAACAACAACGATTATTAAAATAGAAAAACAAACACAAAAAAAAACAATGTCAAAATTCATCGATAACAAAAGAGAGAAAAGAGAAGAAAATAAACTATGAGAAATAAAGACAATAATAATTGAACTAATTTTACAAAATGACACGCTATTGAAATGAAAAATTATTTACAACAGTTTAGTTTGCATCACTTATTACTTAAAGTACAAATAATCACGCTCAATATACATATGAATGCATGCATCTTCAAAAGCTTTCCGCCTGCGATGGTGGTGCACCATACTCTGATGCGGGCGCCGATGGTGGGGGACCATATTGCAGTGCTGGCTTTTGCTGTTGCTTGTATTTAATGAAGTACACTTCCGGTTTGCTAGGTTCTGTTGGTGCAGGCGATGGCAAGATCAACGGTGTTTGTTCTTCTGGTTTCTTCACCAAAACATACACTAATGTTTTGTGTTCGTCCTGTACTGGTGGTGGCAGGACTTGTTGTATAGGTGCTGGTGGATTTGGCGCTTTAATGAAGATGATCTTATAATTTTTTTTGGGTACAGTTGTTTGTTGTGGAGCAGCTGGTGCATATCCTTCAGGTTCCTCTGGAGGCACATGCACATAGACGTTTTTTGTGACTATAGCCTCAGCGGTAGGCGGAGGTCCATAGAATTGTGCTGGTGGACCATAGATGGGAAGTGGTTGAGCGGGTGCTTGTGGAGGTGGTGGACCGTATTCCTTTTGTGGTGCTGGTGGCGGTGGACCATATTGTTGTTGTGGTACCGGTGGCGGACCATATTGTTGCTGTGGAGCCGGCGGTGGACCGTAACGTGATTTTGGTGGCTCTGGCCTAGCCACGGTGATCGTCGCCAGCAATGCACAGGAAACAACGAATAGCGGTACTCTCATTTCGTTAGTTTTTAATTGATTTAACTTTAGCGTATCGTAATCGAATGACACTGTGGTGTGGGTCACAAAACGCTTTTATATGCGGTAATAGCTGCGTAAAATAAATAAAATGTCGACTGCAATTTTTTTTCGCTATTTGTTTTTTCTTCTACTTATTTTGATTACATTTTCAATTAATTTTTATTTTTTGTTTTCTGTATAATTTTATAGTTACGAATACAAATCGAAACGAATCAATCGAGTGAATTGCGCCGGCGCGCATTGTCGCAACGTATGCACCGCACGTTTCACACATATGTACACAATTCATTTTTTTGAAACTTGGAAAACCGAAAAGTTGCTGGTAAAAATAAATACTATAATTTAGGTGTAGGTACGCAAAGTATTTCGAAAACGGCATCAATTCATTACATTCATTTCATGCACTCATTTCGCATTTTTTGGGCTTCCCGGCTTTTAAGTCTCATTTCTACTACATTCATTTTGCCAAAAACAAACGTTCGTTTGTAATACACAAACTTATATAATACAAAGGTATATATGAAGGTATATGTGTGTGAATGTGTGTGTGGCACAACCCCAGCGGAAAATAAAAAGCTTTAGATGTGCATGCTGCTATTTTTTCCTGCCCTTAATTAACTACGACAGTCTTTGTTGTGGCATATGATAGTAATGTGAAAAAGAAAAAGGAGCCCAATTCAATTTAAATCCAAAATATTCTATATATAATAATTTCAGGAATGGTCTTAGATCCGAACATAGAATCTTTTGAAATATTGCTGTATCTTTTATAATTTTTATATTCAAAGCTAGCAAACTCGCTTGGCTGGAAAATGCACTTAAGCTATTACTCCTTTTTACCACAAATTAATTAATATTTGGCACATTTTAAAATAAAGTATGGTATCGCTGTGTGTAGGGCTATAGGGGCGTATATTTTTGCAGATTCATTAAACTTTCTCGAACTTGATTTTTCGCGTGAAATTTGTTCAATTTTGAGCGTCAATGCAACTGATCGCAAAAAAAATTAAAAATATTATGATCCGAGTTTGACACGCAATGAACAATTGTCATATGACGAAACGTTTCGAATGAGTTCTTTTTCACTAGGTACCTTATGTGGAGTACACAATGAGTATAAGACCAAGAGATAACCAATATTGACAAACGCAGTGAAGCAATTAATAAGAAATGCTGGTAATGCTGAGAGCTCTCAGTACAACTAAAACCAAAATATGAATCATGCACTATATTATTTCAAATAAGATAGAAGCACTCTAACTGCGCTTCATTTTAAATATACTTCAGATTCCTACCGCTGGGATGTACATATGTCCATGTGTGTGTTTGCGGTCGGTCATGGTTGTAACTATTACGTGCATTTTATTTACATATTGTATTTATTTAAATATTTTTTTTTATATATATACATTTTTTTGGCGAACATTCCGAGTGATTTTGATGTAATAATTAAATTGTGTTTGCATTTTATTTGCACGCCTTCATACCCAGTTTTCAAAAAGAAAACAAAAACACAAAAGTTAAAACAAAAAAGCAAGACAAGGCAGTTAAAAGTTTTCCTAATTGCAATGTTGTAATTAGAGGGCTACGGGTTCACCCTAGAAACTAAGACTTTAAGTATAAATTTTATTTAAAAATCGATTTAAAAGGATTTAATTTTTAAAATGTTTTATTAATTTCTAATCCGTACACACTTTTATTGAATACCTACTCTAATCGAATACAAGAAAATTTTCGATACCTTTTTTGAAAGAATTTATTAAAATTAATAAGAAATAGTAAATATATCTGTTGACCATTCAAAATAGTAAGTTCTATTTTTCAGAAGCTACAGCTGCTCAGACTTTAAGGAAAAAGCATATGGAAAGGTAGGAAAGTTTCAATACCTTATAATAACTTCAAAAGTAATGTGTTTATACTATTTGCTCGTAGAGAAAGTGTATTGCTCATGATTGTGAGTACGAGTATGTGTACTTAGTTTAACGGTTGGTCACCTAATTTTTTCCAATTTTTAAGAAGACCCTACCAATACTATACTATATTGTACTATGGTGCCAAAAATAAGTATATTTTATATGGTAAAAACTGATAGTCAACCTTTGAACCCGTTTTTCAGGTTTCTGCCAGGACATACTAGAAAAAAAAGTTTGGGTAATTCTTTCCTCATGTTTTAACGTCGTTTTTACGAAAAAAAATCCTATTTTTTTGAGTTGTTGGTTAAACAAGATAATCGTAGTATGCCCTGAAACCAGAGTCCAAATTTTTCTGAGGCTACTTTTTTAGACGCTCCAGTAATCTCAATCGTTCATGTCAGTTAATGAGGATTTTCAAAACGTCCTCTATGAAACTGCAAAAAAATTCTGTATAGAATTTGTTTTTTTTAATTAGTTATTACATAAATTATTGGTATTGAAATTGTCATATTGGAAACAGAAAATGCGCTTCAAAAATTTTCAAAATTATAACACGATTTCTGGAACTTATTCAAAATGTGTCAAGTTCATTTAAATTAACTTAAGTATTACCAGAACAATATTTTGGTGCCTATAATAGTTATGGGTAACCAAGAAAAAATTTTGGGCTACGATATTAGTTGTAGGCAACCAAAAAAATGTATTCTTTGTTGTAATATTTATTTTCCAACTTTTTTAACGGAGTTGTGATATGCTCGGATCAGAGCATTCTTGATGTCTTGTTAAAGAGGAAAAACGCATGTCTGAGTTAAAAAGGAAAAACGCTTATTGTTGTATTTCATTCTTGATCACAATTTCTTTTGTTACCTCATTGCCGAAATCATTAGTACAGTAAGTACCAGTGCAGCGTATATGCTTTACTGAACATGGAATTGCAAATTCATTTACCAAAATTTAGATCCTAAAATTTAATTTTTATAAAGATAAAGAATAAAATTTGGTAAAAAAATATTGTATTAAATGAATTCGCAAGTCCATGTTTAGTGAAGCGTATAAGCTGCACTGGTACTTACTGGGTTAAATTGATTTCATTTCGAACCGCGCACTCATGCATTGTTTATGTTTTGTTGTTGCAACACACGTAAAAAGTACACGTGATCGAAACATTTATTAAAGCATGTGTAGTGGAAAGTAAAATTACGTATTAATTTCATATTTGGGTTATGGTCACAACTAAGTGGAGTTGTAATGAAAATTTTGAATTTATACCGAAAGAAAAGCCGAATATAGAATAATTTTTTTGCGGAACTAAACGCAAATGCGAAAACGAATCGTTTTCTAACCCTTCCACTAAAAAACTTTCGAATACAACTTGATTTTCATTTCACTTTTGCGAAAATCGTAGACATTTAAGAAAAACCCCATTCTATAAATAGAATAGTATTTAAAAAAAATAATTTTTTCTCGTATTTAATAGCGAAACTGAAAGACCAAAATTAAATGATTATTTCGATTTTGTATATTCAAATCCAAATCCATTAAACTCTTAATGAAATCTACAATTTAAAAATTGAATTTCAATTAACTCGATTTACAAATATATTGTGGGTTAACCCGCTTTTGGTCTTTTCTAAGAACTCAAACTAGGCATTAACTTACCAACGGCATAAATTCATATTTTGTTTTATAATATTTTTCAGTCAAAGTGGGATTTAAGGGATTAGGAAACCATTTCTGATGTTCTGGCTCGAGCTACTTTCAGGCCGATTTTTTGGCATTCAATCTTTTCACGAGACGCTCTTTACAGTCGAAGTTTCATTGATGAACTCTGTTCACGCACGCCTGACTCCGTCAATTGAACTATTCAAAAGCTAATGAGCCACTTGGTCATCCCACAAGTTCCGCTCAAAAGCCAATCACTCATTTAACGCTCAGTCACTCAGATCAAGCTAGTCATTCGAATCGCTTGCAATGTCGCAAGCATTCGGCGCATTCTCAACAAAAACGAAGCTGTCACAAATAAAAAAGTAAATCTAGAGATAGCCCTTAAGATTCACTTTTTCGTAGCTTTGGTATAGCATTTTTTCATTTTAGGCTACGGGGAGTTTCGGAAGAATAAGTATCCATTTCTTGTTTTTTTTTTTTTGCTGTATACATAAATTTTCTTAGGAATATGAAAATTTTTACATACATTTAACATTTTTAACGACAACAAACGTTAAACATTTTGCTTATCTTTATTGATAAGGAAAAGCTTCAAAAACAAGTTCAACCCAAAAACTGACCAGAACAAAATATCTTGTCGCAAATGTGATAGCACGTTAGTTTTTTGTTAGACTTTAGTCTTTAATTAAGCAACAAAGAATAACATTGTGAAATATAAATTCTAATTCTTGAGGTCCAAATAAAACTAAAGTGCTGAAAAATGTGTTGGCCATTTAAAAAGAAGAAAAAAACTAAAAACATAAACTACAAAGTTATAAATGAAGATTCATATCATGTTAAAAGTTCGGTAATTTCTAATAAAAACAACAATACAACAACCTATAAGGCAATCCGACAAAATGATCAAAAAATCGAAACACGTCCAACATCTTTACCAGGACAAATGGCATTTCATAACTCACCACATGAAAAACGTAAATTGTCGAACACGCTCATGACTACAACAAATATAATGGAAAAACCACCAAATAGATCAGCATCATTCCCGATTAGCCCAGGGTCTGCTTTTGACACTGAGTTCAGAAGAAGCTCAGCCCCAAAAGCCTCTCTGGATGTAAAGATTTTTAGTGCTGGTAGTAGTGTCAGTTACATACCCCCCATCTCCACTTCTACTGCTGAACCTACAAAACCCGGTCAAGTATATATCTTCAATAATGAAAAGTTCGATGCTAAGATGAAATTGGCAACCCGTATAGGAACTGAACAGGATGAAATAGCTTTACGTGACACTTTAGAGTTTTTCAATTTTGATGTTAAAGTCATAAAGAATGCAACTGTGAAGAAGATTGAAAACGAAGTAAAGAAAAGTAAGTACAATTTTAAAGCTCTACAGGCGAGAGAGTAAATAGTAAAGTTTAAGCAAAAAGGGTATTCACTTATTTACGGAGAAAGACAATGTCCTATGTATCATATTTATAAAATTAGTCAATTATAAATCACAATAAAAAAATTGCTTGCACTCCTCTTATCTGGCAAAATAAAATTGTCAAACTGCAAGTAATAAAAAATACAATTTTATTACATAAAGCTAAGTTTTTCGTGCTAAAGTTTGAGCGACTCTGCAAGATCGAGCATAATAAATAATTTTAAGTCATTTTAAGCTGCCATTGCGTTTTCACAAAAGTAACTATGACAATTCGTCAATATTATTTACATACAAACAGACATATTTTTTCTTTAAAGATATTTTCAAAACGAACCAAACTTTAGAAAATATATTTATATTGTAAGTATTCGAAGTTGAAAATTTATTTAGATTAAAGAAAAAACGTGATGTACTTTTTCTAAAAAAAAAACAAACGTGTGGAAAAATAGGCAGTTTCGGAAAAAGTGTATATTTTCTACATTTTACGGTCCAGAGAAAGCATATTCAATTTTTAAATGCTTTGATGATTTTTTTTTTTAATTTCTTGTAATGAGATAACTTTTTTAAGAAAATTATTTGACTGTGAAAACTATTTTTTTTTCAAGTATATGTATATAATTTCTTCTTTTTCTTATTTCTAGTTGAAATCAAAGATTATTCCAAACACACATGCATTCTTATAGTCATATTATCTCATGGTTTACGAGGTGAAAAAGTTGCCGCCAAGGATGGTACCTATTCCATTGACGATCAAATTCTATTTCCCATGCTGCACAATCCTTCATTGAATGGAAAACCAAAAATATTTTTTATACAAGCGTGTAAGGGCTCTATGGAAGTGGGTCAAGTAGCGCATATAGATTCAGCTCCACGAATGCAAAGTCCAAGTGAGACACTAAAATGCTATAGTACTTTTGAAGGTATGTCAAAAGAGCCTAACATTTGTATGTATATAGAATTTAAATATTTATTTTATATTTTCACTAGGTTTTGTATGTACTCGCCATGAAGATGGTTCAGTATTTATACAAACATTGTGCCAGAGACTGAAAGAATTCGGTGCAACTAAAGATATTAAGGAAATTGCGGAAATAGTTCAGAGAGATGTGAAAAACAATTCACAGTATGTTTTATTTATGTGCATATGTATATGCCCAATGGGAAAATTTGGAGCGCTACCCAAAACAGCTCTTTGAGAGCGCTCTCTTTGTGCTCTCGTGGAAGCTAATAGAAAGTGCGAAAGAGTGTTTCCAAGGAAGGCTAGGGGAAGCATTCAAACGAATAGAAACAAATAGTGAATGATTTTTGTACTTTGTAATTCTCATATGGTTAATATGAAAGTAAATATAAATTGATCTGGTATTTTTGGTTAATTTTTGTGTTTCACCAAACATCAATGTTTGGTGAGCCATAATTTTAGATGTGATTTTTGTTATATTTGCATACATGTATGTAAATATAATAAATAAACATAAAAAATGTATGTAGTATATGTAGTTAATAAAAAAATGAAAGAGAGGACAAAATTGTTCTTCCAAAAAGGCTTTCCAAAGCGCTCCTTTAGCGTTTCCTAGGAGCATTCTTTCAACTCTTCCAGGAAGCTTGTTGTGAGCGTCTACTTCCTATGACATGCAATGCAAAAAGTATATGAGTTGTACTATAAAGAGGAGCGCTTAGTGCTGGCAGAGAAGCGCTCCATTGTAGGTAAAAAAGCACTTTTAGAGCGCTTCCTTTCCCGTTGGGTATATTTTATTGTATTTAATATGTATATATGTATTTATACTATTTTTGTTTTCTTCTTTACAGATCTTTGCAGACACCAAGCATCACAAGCTCATTAACCGGAAAATATTTCTTGGGTAAAAAGTATGAGCCACAGACGAGCTGGCTTCAATAATACTCTCAAGCATACCAGTTGAAAAGTAAACAAGTGTTATTATTACAATCTTAAAAAAAAAATGGAAGACTTATATTTTTATGCCTAGTAACACTTTTTATAAATTTTAGTATTCTTCTGACTATTGTGCGTATAAGTCAATAAAGAACAAGAAAATTAATATTTTGAGATATTGTAAATTTGCGACTAATATAGAGAAATCTTTTAATGATAAGAGTACTAATGTAATTCACTCATCCTTGATACAGCTATTTCCTATTTCCTAAAATTCAGTAACTCCAAATATATCTCAATACCTTAATTTCCTAAACACCGCTAGTGTCTACCAGACAGAAACTCCAGTAATCAGAGAAGCGTATTGTACCTTAAAATCGATAACACTATGCAACACATTTTTCTAACGGAGAATCGACCTACACAGGTCAATAGTACTAGTCTAGAGTAACAAAACCCTAAAAGGGTTTTGCAAAGTTAGCTCGCTTTCAAAAGATATATTCATTCAAAGTTTGCCTCTTGTAATTTATTTTTTAAAAATCATTACTCGAAAGATATTTGATATTTTTTACTGTTTTCTTCAACGAAATAATATCATTTACAATTTTAACATTATATTAGTTTTCCATACTAGGAAATTTAAACTATCCATTACATGACTTTTGTAAAAATTAAGCAGTAATACTATAAACAAAAATGTATAGAATTTAATAGAGTTTGGATTTTCAAATTTTTGTTTTTATTATAAACAGAAAATAGAATTGAAAAATGCACTAAAATATAACAACTTTGAAAGGCTGTAACATTTAAAAGCGAGCTAAATTTTTAAAACCCTCTTAGGGTTTTGTTACTCTAGACCAGTACTATCGACCTGTGTAAGTCGCTTCTCCGTTAGATTGCATGACCCTAAAATTGTTGCACAGTGTAATCATTGATATGCTATATTTTTTTATAGCTAAGCGGGGATCAAAGTTTAAAACTCTATTCTGGAAAAACAAGAAAAAATTTACTAAACTAAAACGGATAACCAACATATCCCCTTTTTAGGTTCCAGGCCATAGAATTAGATCTCATACGCGGAATACATTCTCATCATTATTTTTTTTTTAAGTTTCCCACGTTCATAGGAGAACCCGTTTCTTTTAGAATACTTTAGCAGCTTATTTAAAAATGGGAGTCCTAAATGTTTGCTGGGTTGTGTCATTTATTTACGCGATCAAAACTCGCAGCTGGCAGCAGTGCTAGTAAGTTTGCGGTTTTTTTCTTAAGAGAGAAAGAGAGAGAGGAATCGTGAGCAGAATTATAAAATCTGTGAGATCTGACTATGATTTTTTAGCTTTGAAGAGAGAGCCACTTACTCACATCATCACACACACACAATCACATATTTCTTCGTTATGAAATAAAGCTCTGTTGATAAGAAGAGAGAGCTAAAAGTTTTCTTTTTTTCGCAAAAATATATTCTCAAAAATCTTTAGTACTTAATTGTTTTCAGAAAATAAACCATAAAAAAAAAAAAATAAAATTCACATTTAATATCTTATCGCAAACGAGATATGACGGTAGAATTAACGACGGCGGTGGCGATATTTAACTTTATTGTTTAGTCAAACACCAACCGAGAACATATTGCAAAATATAAATTTAAATATTTGTAGTTTTGTGCAGAACTGAAGTGAAAAATGTTTTGGAAAACTAAAAATAACCCAAAAGAATCAAAATCCACAGCGATGGTGCGCCAAGATTCACGCACTAACGTAAAAACGGCAACAGCACAATCGGAAACAACAAATACAACAGTGCAAAATTCAACCATTGTCAATAGCAATACAAGCAGAATAACCTTTCAAACGACACGCCAAACAGTGACGCATCGACAGCAAGCACGAGTCACCGAAATCGTAACACGTCGCACACCAACACCGGAAGAGCTGGAGGAGATGTTGCGACAAGTTAACATCTCAAAAACAGCAGAAGCTGCAAATTCAAGTGGTAGCGGTGTAGCGGCACGACGTAGAGCAAACAATTTGCCAGCGATTACATCGTCGTCGGCATCGACGGCGTCATCAATTGGTGGAATATCATCGAAAAGTACACCAAAATTTAAAAATACTCCGAGCCCATTATCGCGTACCACATTTACATATGATGTACCAAAAATAAAAGCGGGTAGCATTTTTAGCGATGGCGGCGGTAGTGGTGCCATGCCAAAAACTCCAACATTGGTGAAGATCGAGGAGACAACGGTTACAACAAAGAATGGACGTAAAGTGACATCGCATACAGAACAACAACGTATTAAATTCGATTCAACTGATTTTAAAACATCAGCAACATTCAGCAATTCACCCTTCAACAAAACATCAACAACTACCTATAGAATGATTGATGCTAAGCCCGTTGCAGCAATAGCAGCACCGCCAACAAGATTGCCACCTTCATCAACAACACGATTGCCACCTTTACCAACCACTTTACCTCCTTCACTAACATCATCATCTTATGCTTCACCTTATACCAAACGCACATTGTATAGCACGCCCATCGCTGCAGTGTCCACACCCACCTTTAGTAGTAGTATTAATGCAAAAACAACAACCAAACTACCAGCAAATAGTATTTTTAATAAACCAGCGCCATCAAGAACAACAACAACAACGTCAACGTTCTCACCTTTTGCAAGTGAATTCAAAACGAAACCCATAATAAAAACCACTCCATTTACTACAACTACACCCAGAGAAGCAGGATTATTTAAAAGTTATGTGCCGTCGTCCACCACCACCACCACCACCACCACCACCACCACTACCCCCATTATTACTTCATCCACTTCAATTCTTAAGCCTACCAATATTATTACCAAGAAAAAGAAGTCACCTTTAAAACCCGGTTATGTATATATCTTCAACAATGAAACTTTCGATAATTCAAAGAATGAATTCCGGACCGGAAGTAAATATGATGAAAAAGCTTTACGTCAAACTTTCGAGTATTACAAACTAAACGTTAGTGTCATTAAGAATGCAACATTGGAAGAAATTCGTAGAACTGTAAATAAAAGTGAGTATCAATTATTTTAAAGCTTTTTTCTTTTTGTTTTGCATTTGGGGAAGCACCTCAAATATAAGCGCTTAATATTTCTTGATAAATTAAAAATTGATAAGATTATCAGTTATGCATTGGAGAAGGAGAAGGAAGGGGAGAGAGCTTAATGACTATTCGAACTTTATTACTATGCTACTTTCCGGCTAATAAAAAGAATATTTTGGCAGCCAAAGGACCGAACACTCGAATTTAAATTAAAACAATTTAATAAAACGAAACTGACATTCGGAACATCATGATTCTTTTCGATTCTATTCGATAACCGATAACCGAATATGTATATTGTACTCCAAGCGAGTCTCTGTATTTTTTTCGTTTGGTTTAAGGATTCAAATTGAATTCATTCGTATTTGAATCCATCGGAGCGTCTTCATATAAACGAGTACCGTGATCCATCCAGTGGAGATTTCTGCTGTCAAATTTAATAATATATCAGGCAGCTATCGATTTATTCAGATTCGGTACTCGTTGTTGATATTCTCTCTAGCAACAACTTTACGGAACTTTGCAGACTTCTAAAATCGTGAAGATTATGGAACCAGCTCCTATTGCCCTCCTGATTGATCTTATGATTGCCATTGGAAAAAAAAACATTTACTCTTTTTAATCACTTTGCCATAAATTTTTTCCAACAATCATGAATTCAAAGTGTTCGTTGACTTCAGTGGTCACCGTGGTGCAAAGTGGAAAGTATTTGGATTAAGCAGAATTGACAAATATTAGTTTTCTATATGGTAGCAGTTTTTTCCTGGCAATAGCAAGATGAATGACTATTATCGATAGCCTCTAACTTACCCCTGATTTCCGGTGCATGCCTATTTTAACCTCTGGCTACGTCTGACAGCCTCTAACTGCCTTATTTCATATCTGATTCTATCTGACTACCTCGTATAGCTTTTAATCACCTCTTACTTTCACACACTGCCTTAATTTAACGCCTTGCCCATGCTTAAGCAGTTAATAAGTTTTTTGAGTTGCAGAAGTTCTGGATTAATCAATCAAATTTCTTAGCTTAGAAAATCCTAAAAACTCTCAACTAATTTAATTGTTTTTCATTTCTAGTTGAAACAACAAATTATTCCAAACACTCGTGCATTGTGATTGTCATACTAAGTCATGGTACACGGTATGAAGAAGTTGCCGCCAAAGATGGTACCTATTCCATTGACAACACAATTTTATTTCCTATGCTACGCAATCATACACTAAACGAAAAACCAAAAATATTTTTTATACAAGCGTGTAAGGGCTCTATGGAGGTGGGTAATTTGTATAAGGATGCAGTACAGCCACAAGGAAGTCCCAATGAGATACTGAAATGCTATAGTACTTTTGAAGGTAAGTGAACAAACGTGAAGCTCAATACTTCTCTATATATATATATACATATGATCAGAGAATTCATAATATTTATTCGATATTTTCATTAGGTTACGTATCCTATCGTCAAGATGATGGTTCAATGTTCATACAAACATTGTGTGAATATCTCAAAAAATTCGGTGAAACCAAACACATTAAGGAAATTATGGATGAAGTTATGATTGCAGTGAAACAGCAATCACAGTATGTATTACATATAGCTTTTAACTTGTAGATATAAATTAATTTAATATTTTTAATATTTATTCCCAGAAACAAACAAATTCCAAGCATTACGAGCACATTGACTGTTCCGTACACTTTTGGTGATTACATTTAACACAAACATTAAGTTTCAGCTACAACTGCATAAAATTTTGCTGGCCACAATTTGGGATTTAATTCAAGCGTATTATTATATTTTACGAAATTATAAATTCATTGTAGATACATATTTATCAGGTTTTCCAGCACAAAATCGACATCTCATGTTTATTTTATAAACTTGCAAGCATTCTTGCATATACATAATTTTTGAGGGTATTAAGACATTTTAAACTGTACCTTTCAAGTTTTTTGCCAACTCTTTTCCAAGTTGTGAACGCATTTCTTAGTAAGATACACTCGAAGACTGAACATTTTCAATATATATAACTGAAAAGCGTGTACCTAACTAATCCAATACGACTGTACGGATGATCTCATATCTGCCTCATTCATAGCATAGGTTGCTCTGGCTATGTCCATGGAGTTTGACTGTTTTGAAATTTATTGCGCATCCAGACCGTCACTCGTTGTAAAGGAGGATTTATCCGTGAATCGGTCCATAAGCGCTAGAGTGCCACAGGGCTTGGTCCTTTCTCCCCATCCAGGATAACATAAGTATTTGTCATGTCTACCTGTTCAAAAAGTCATTGCTCATTGAAGTTTGACAAAAAAAAAAGGCATGCTATGAATGACTAAATTAGTAACGATCATTGAACAATCTCCGAATAAGGTCTAGCAAATAGTGTTGAATTCATTGCGCTCAAAGATCAATGTTGCTTGTTATCCCATAAACGAGCTTTTCATCTATTACTCTCCTGGCTAGAGGTGGGGCATATATTGCTTGATTAGCGACTTTTGATGTTCTGAATATGCTCATTTAATGAGACGTTCGTTAGAATTGTATCTTTACTGGTGTGGAAAGAAACTGCCAATTACCTAGGCTTTTTAAAGCGGTGTAAGAAAAACCTCACTCTGATTGATCTCTGCATGATCTACACCCCCTAAATAGAGTTTAATTCGCAAGAGATTCCCGAATACACCTGGTGCTCTTAAAAATAATTCAACTCCGAGCGATAAAGCTTGAGAGCTAGAATAGTTGAGTTTTTAGCTTTTGGAACGACGCAGAAACGAGGTCTACGTAACTATACCATATTCAAACCAACAGTTCGTGTATTCTCCAGAACGACACGAACTGCAAGCGAGACTTGTGCATGAAGTTAATTATGTAAGTTAGTTAAGATTGAAGTGGCTGTCGTCAGCAAAGTTCCAAAAACAGAGTTGAGCAGTTACAGAGGTAATAAAGAAGGTCTCTTTAAAATTATCGGTAGGAAGAACATATTAGCTTAGTTTGGAAGCACATATCCATAACGAACGAAAAATACGGACATTATAAACTTTATTAGAATAAAATTGTTTAAAACCCGTGCCTGAGTAATAAATCTATTAATGTTAATTATAATTATAACATTTGTATAAATATACCTATTTACAAAACATAAAAATTAAAAGAAATATTTAAAAAAATGTCAACATGTTTAACTTGAAATTGAAGTTCATAGGAAAAGTTACAAATCAATATTATTAATATTTAGAAAATTTTTAAAGTGTATCTAAATGAAAAAAGAATAACTGATTTCTTTTAAAAAAAATGAATGTGTAAATTTTATTTCACAGTTAAATTTGTTGGTGCCTACTGCATGTGAAAAATATTAAAAGCAATAGCCCTATTCATGATATGGTGGAAATGTATTGCATCTTTGCAAATGCAAATATTTCTGCTATCACAACAATTATATGCGATATGCAATAAAAAATTGTATTTGCAATGATGCAAAACCATTAGCAAGGTATCGTGAATAGGGTTAATATGTTTTTACAGTTTAGAAAGTTATTTGCTACCCCTGTAAAAATTAAAACTACATTTTGAAGCCTTTCTAAATATTAATGATGGTACACAAGTATATATATCCGAAGAATTCCTCAAATAATTTAAAAAATAAACAATGCGCTTCTCATAATACATGAGTTGACCCGCATTCGATGTCGCCGTATCAATTGTTTCTCTTGCATGCTTTTACTCACACTACAATCAGCAGGTAATTTTTTTTTTATAAAGTTTTTACGAAAACACAAAACAAAACTGTTATCAATCAATGTTAATGATCAAACACGTAATGCTTAATTAATTATTGGCCTCTCAATAGCATTTAATCCAAAAATTCATAAGAGAGTTTGGAATGTTTCTCTCTCTCCCTTTCTCTCCCTTTCTCTCTCTTTTTCTCTCTTACACTCTTAATAACACTTAACTCATAACTCTTTTGCACTTTCTTTGACACCCAGCCACGCTCTTTATTGATTTTCTTTTCTTTTGAAATGTCATCGAATGCATTATTTTTATTAACTACGTTGTTTTTTTTTTATGTATTTTTCTGTTTTCTGTTTTGGTCTTTTTTCTTGTTGCTGTTGTTTATTAACTGCAAACGATAAAACACAAAATGACATTACATTTTTTTAAGCTTTCCTATCTATCATTAACGGACTCGTCTAGCAATCATTTTGTATTCTATACCGACTTTAGTATTAATTCTACAGTCAACCGATAAGAAAATATAAAAGGAAAATTAAAGAATTTGTTTTATACACCACTTCAAAAGAATGTAGGTATTCCTTATTATTAAGAAAAATATATGTGCTGTAGGTGATTAAGGACGCGCCAGCACGCTTAGGTATATACTGTGTGTGCGTGTGTGACTTTAAATAAACTAGTGATTTTTTGGGGGCCGAAAAGGAAAAAGTTATTTCTATGCTAAAAGTATGAAACAAAACACAAATGTTTTAATTGAAATGGGCAGAATGAGTATGAAAAAAAAACTTGCAAAACACTTGAGAGCAGCATAGCCGTATGTATACATATCTGCTGATAAAAGTTAATAAATCGAAATTTTAATTAAATTTCGAAACTATATACGGAAATACTCTAATACATACATATATTAAAAGCATTTGCGAAATATTTACTAGTTCATGCATACATTCCAAAAATACTCAATATTCTGTTCTAGTTTATTTTAAGTACAATATAATCGTGAGAAATTGTGAGAGTCAACGCGTCTTGTCGACATTCCGCAAAGTATCAATTATCAAATATTTAATTTGCATAGAAATAGCACAAGGGCAAGGAGTGCGTATAAATATTATATAATGATGGTAGGATATCGATTGAAGGGGATTCTTGAGGTATATATAATTTAAATTTCACAATGTTAGAACTGAATAATGCTTAAGTGTATTTGATATTTTTTGTTTAAGCAATCCATGGGAGCTTTATATTTTTCAATTTAAGAGAGCGAAAAACTTCATATAGAAACACGAAAAGAGAAAGAGAGTGCGGTGAATGCGTTGGCTTAAACATTTGTTTAATTTAATCTAATCAAAAAATATTTCTTCAAGTACAACTTGAACTTCATAACTCATCAACATTCAATTCAATCAAATTTGCCACCATGTTGGCAATTTTATATAGGAAATTGTCTCTTTTTCTCTCTTTTTGATATGTAATATGACATAGTGAAAACCAGGGATAAGGTATTTGGATCATAGAGCACATGAGCAGTCAGGGATCGAGCTTTTCATATGAACATATGTGGATCGGGCTCACACAAATGATCAGAGGCGTTGACGTCGGGTCTCTCAGTATCACCGCACGTGCTCTATGATCTGAAAGCTCAATCTCTATAGATTTTTGGTCCCTGCGCGCCATGGCGTAGAGATTATATACTGGGCTAAAACGTAGGGTGCTGGGGTTCTAAAAATCAAAAATAGAAATCTAAGAGCTTAGCCTAGGTCCTCAATGAGTTGTTGTGCCATATTATAGTAGTAGTAGAATTTCAAATTGAAATTTCTTTAACAAGCCTGATGTAAAAAGTTTGGTTATTATTCTTGAAATTCTAACATTATAGAATCTTCTGATTTAGTTATCCAATTAAAACCTAAACCTTTTACTTTATAATTGTAATACATTTTTGTTTTTTTAACTAATAACTAAAATTATTAATTTTTGTTAACCAAACTTTAACTTCATAATCATTTAGATATTTAGTAATAATACTAATACCTAAAATTTCAAGTTAATATTTTATTTAAATTTATAGATATTATTTGTGGTTGTGGGATTTGTGCCTCAAACTACTCGACGAATCTAAATGAAATTTATGTAGCATATTCTATGGCCCAGAAAACTCACTATGATTTTCCGGATTAGCATGAAATTGTATTTTAAAATAATTAAATACGATGAACACAAACATTTAAGTGTAATTTTTAACGACGATTTTTATTCCGCTTCGAAGATTAGCTATAATTACCCAAGAATGTATAAAAAGAAGTTTACGACAAGCACAAGTGTTTTGTGACGTAACTGATCACATATAAATTTCAAGGGTTACCATCATTACTCCTTGAAGTTTGTTTTTCGAACCTCAGGATAATTATGTTGTTTGAGGTAAAACGAGTAGCTTTTTTACGGACTTATTATTACATTTATTTAAATACATTTATGCATATATATATTTGCAATTAAACATTGTATTTCTTTACTCAATAAAATGTTTTGTACTCTTTTATAAAAAAATAATATCAATTCTATGGCAAGAGGAAACCCTAAAACTTGCTTTACTTGTGAAAGTGAAAAAATAAATTTGTTTTTATGTTCTAAAATTCGCATGTGAAAGTGTTTAAAATTTAGACAGCTAAATACTATAAAAATCTTTTTTTTTTCAATTTTTTATAATGAAATGTGTAGTGGGAAAATGTAAGCAAAACAATGTTCAAAAAAGAGTTGATAATTATTTTAGGTTCTCAAGCTGTGATCTTCTACCTGTATAAAATATTTGGTGTATGTTGTGTATATTTCTTTAGATTCGCAAAGAATCTACAATTGTTAGAACTGTGGATACTATTTTGCCAGCGGAAAGACGCTATAAATATTAACACTGTGAGGATCTGTTCGTTTCATTTCAAAACGACAGATTTTGAAAGAAATACATATGCATTTTGAAATGAGTGAGTTCAATGTGCAGTTGATGCAAATAAAATAAAGTAATTAATATGAAAAAGTGCTAAACAGCACGTGTTATTTATTATGTGAAACTAAGTAAAAGTGCAATTTTCTTAATTGCATATTTTGAAGGCATATGTTTTTATTTATAAGTAACTTAAATTTAATTAGAAGAATTAACGGAATTTGTTAGCTTTGCACACTTCAGATCGGATCCTTATAATTCTGCATCATTAATTTTAAAATGGAAAGTCTAAGCTCTGCTTATATGATCATTTTTACAAAGTACTGAAATAAAATTCTGAATGCTTACAAATTTTTGACTCTTTTAAAAGCTCAAAATTTTCAGCTAATAGAAATATGTTGTCGTAATATTCTTTTTATACATTCATGTATGTGGGTCCAACCATCACCTACGTAGTCCAGTGGCAGCGTACTAGACTCATGTCTCTGGAGTCTCGGGTTCGATTTCCGGCTAGGGTGTGGTTTCTTATCTAACTTTATTTCATTTTTTCCTGTCTTTCTTCGATAACTTGGGGCTTTCATTTCGACTTCAATTTCGACTGTAATTCGAAGTACTTGGCTAGAATTATGAACGAATGGGAGCAGTGCAATTGCCTAAGAGTGAATAAAAGATTCTTATAACCATCAAAATTAAATAAGTTTTTGAAATTGAAAAAAATACTCGAAACTAAAATTCGGAAACATGTTAATTTTAATAAAAATGTCCTTAAAAATGACATTTTTGAAGAGTAAGATAAAATTCGCCACAAATATATGAAAACATGTTTAAATAATTTTCTTTGAATGATGAAATATTCTTCTTTTTCTATTTTTGATTGCTGATTTTAAAACAATATACTCTTAAAAATATAAGTTTTTCTCCTAAAAGTTGTTTGGCTTTTCGAGATATTACGCGATAAATAAGACAATCTGAATTTTTTATGGGGGTTTCCAAACTTTCCGCCTGTAGTGTATGTAAAAGATGAAAAAGTCATAAAAGGGTTAATTTTCATCATTAATAGCAATTCATATTCCATGCTAACAGAACATCATACAATGATAGCAATAACTTTAAAACAAAAAGAAGAAAGATGATAGATTGCTTTGCCTTGTCAACATTGACAAGACTTGAATCAATTTGTTGCACGCAAAATATTCTATTCCATTTAATTCATTGTTGCTTTGGTCGCTCAATTACTTGGAATAGAATTTCAAATATAGAAAATTTTAGAGAAAACAAAACGAATAATAAAAATTCGCCGAGATCGGCAAAGTATACATGCAACAATTGCAGCGGCGATTACAGCGATTGCGACAATGTAACAATTCCAATGCAAAGTAGAATTAAAGAATTGAACTTTATTCATGAAAAGTCTAAAATGAAAAATAATGCAAACATACATAAATATGTGCATATCTAAGTATTTTAATTGACAGTAGTAAAACAAGATGACTAAGCAACAACAGTAGTAATAAAAAAAACAAAACGAAGGCAGCTACTTAGTTATTGCAATATTAAAAGAGAAATTGGAATTATTACATCCTTTCGTTGTACTAGACTAAACACAAACTAAGAAGGCCCTAATCATCAACATCAAAGGAAGTTGAACCATGGTGTCAATGACGCTCTACTCATGCTCTTAAGTTGTGCGGGTTATATTTCTATATAAATGAAATAACTTAACCTAGTAATGTATGGCAATTTATACGAATATATGTAATTAAGTTTGGATTGAGTCAAACCATATGCACATATGGTATGAAAATGTTTACGTATGTGGAGAAACAAAGCCACTATCTTTCAAATGTGTTATTTGCTGTCCTACTGTCGCATTAACGTTTATTGATTTATAATTAAACAACTATTACAGTGCGTGATAAATCACAATACTGCACACAAATAATGATACAATGATAATGACAAATGCAATGAAATGTTTTTATCCAACTTATTTGAAAACAAACGCTTTTCTCAGTTTCTGTTTTTCAAAATAAGTAACAAAAGCCAACAGTGGCAAATTTTATTGACAGTACAACAACTGCAAGTGTTAAATATACTTTAATTTTATTTATATTACGACACGCATGTGGTTATGTTACTTTTAACGTCGTCGCGATATTTTGCTCTCAATGCTACTATCAAACGATTTTACTCTCACGCACCAATATTTTCAACAACTTTTTTGCTTTTATTGCATATTGAGAGAATTTTACTTTCACTCATTAACACAACGTTTTGTGATTGGTAAATTAAAAGAGGTATATTTTGTCTTAGCGCATGATATGATAAAAAGGTTTTACCTAAGTGCCTGGTTATATTGGGGCTCGGTGTTCGACGAACACAAAACATTTTTTCCCATGCTCGGTCGAGGTGGTTACATTCAGCTCGTTGCTGAGTTACTTTTTATCGAAATGCACTCCTCTGTTTAGTAATATTTTGTATGTAATAATACTATTTTGTAGAATAACTCATTGCCACCCTGAATACTCGACGTGCTCGGTGTACAATACACCGAGCATATCGTGTTCGGTGTGAGAGTGAGTAAAGATTCTCTCTTTGTGTTCGGTGCAATAACAATTTCATGGTGTTCGCCGAGCATACTCGCCATATAACCACACCCTAAGAATTATATAGTACTCTACAAGTAATTACAATGTCTGTAATGTAACGAGATGAATGTAAAGACCCGTAGATTGTGGGTTTCTACGATACTTTATTACTTCACGTTTCGTCTATTATAATTTAACCTTTAGTGCATGTAAAATGAAACGCTTAAAACAAAAATGCAGCTAAATAATAATAATATCCAATGGGAATCGTAAAATAAAGATAAAAAAAATATAAATAAAATTCTTGAAAATTTCTGAGATCTAAAGTGAATCTTTAAAAAAATATTTAGGAACTTAGAATAATGGTAAAAAAAACAATCTGCTACGTGTTTAGAATTATAAAATCAAAAACAAATGAAAACACAGATATAACAACTAATAATAACTTCTTTATATTTCTAAGAACTACAACATCAAAAAAGTACAAAGCAATGTTAAATTCACTACCTGTAGCTGTGAAGCTTTAAAAGGTTCATTTAAATTGCAATACAGCCATCGAAATTAAGATTTATACTAGCTATTACTGGTTTTCAGTTTTAATTTACACTTGTTCGTTTTTTTGTTCACCTGTCACTGCTCAACGGAGTATATATTCGATATGTAAAAGGAACATTTGTTGTTGTTTTATCACAAATCTGGTAAAAAAAAAAATTACCGAGATTATCTTTTATTTATTGTTAATAATATTTTTCATATAAGCTCGCACACTTTCACACTTGTATTGCACATTTCTCTCTTAACATTTTCTATTTTATATGTGCTTCCATAATTTGCGCTCTTTTGTCATTCAGATCTTATTTGAGGTAGTAAAAAATGTAAATACTTAACCCTTGTGTCAGTAACCGGCTATCCGGAAATGTTTTTCACTACTAAAAGTTGTCTGGAATGAAAAGGCATTCTTTCTTTATATGATTTTGGTAAGACGTCAAGCAAGCTAGAAGAAAGTATAAATTTGACTTTGGAATGCGGGTTATGATGACACAACAGCTTTTTAAGGGCATAAGTTAAGCTTTTCGCATTAATTCTTTTTGCGTTAATTTTGTATATGAACAGAAGGAAAAGTACATACTACTTTTGTCGTGGTCACGTTCTAAATCATCCGTATATATATAAGAAACCGAAAGTGCTTTGTCAGAAGCCTTGATGATCAAGCGGCAGTGTGAATCCCGGTAACGGCATAACCTTTTACTTATCTTCCTTTGTTTTCACAGTTTAGAGAGTTATCCTCTATAACTGGATTGCCTTTAAAACAAAACAAAAATGTTTCCATTTTCAAAACTATTTCTTTTTCTCATGGTTACTTGATATATTGGATTTGTGTTTAATAACCGTAAGTCAACCGTAATTTGGTCGGCTGACACCAACAAACAACAAACAAGAGTGAAATTCACCGTTTATCCGTGATTTCTACAACGAAATTGTGTGGATAGCCGGATATGACGTTTGCTGGGCAAAAGGTGTAAAATTTTGTTGCTAACATAAAGATCAAAATGCAAATGATCACTGGCATGCGTTATTTTCTTTTTCAAAGTCTCTTTCTCTCTCTCTCTCTCTTCGAATCGGTCTCACAAACACTAGCATACATATACATTGCTCATGCATTGAGAGCATTTGTATGTGTCAGCATCTGCCTTCAACAAAATTTGCGCTCCACCAATTTTGTTCCAATATTAAAATATTTATTTTTAAAATGACTTCAATTACGATTGAGCGCTTAAATTTTCTTTAGATGTATTTTAGCCATATAACCCATGTACATATATATTTATTTTCTTTTCAAGATTTTCAGTTGAGTTTGCTTGTTCAATGAGTACAAACGTGTCTATCTCTCTTGTATAATAATGAGTGCGCTGCTGCAAATCTAATAACAAAACAAATTGAGAAAACAACAATAAAAGCAGAAATGTGCACTGCAAATTACACAACAACAAAACAACAGCGGAAATGAGTAATGGCTGCATAACCGTTATAAAATAGAGTTAACTCCAAGCCAAAGAAAAATCAAATGAAATTACAAATACAAACGCGAAAAAAGAGTAGTAAATTTTAGGCGCAAAAAAGAGGGAGCAACGAATTTTTGAAGAAAAGAAAATCAAAACATTAACCAAATTCTGTGCCAAACAAAAAGCAAAGAACAAAAAATAAATAAAAACAACAAAATGGATTTCGATCAAATACTCGAAGAAATTGGTGAATTTGGGCGCTATCAAAAAACCAATTATCTACTTATTTGCTTGCCGGTAATGTTTGCTGCAGCAAATAGTTTATCCTACGTTTTTACTGCCGGTACACCTGCATATAGGTTATATATTGCATTATCTCTTACTCTTACTCTTACTCTTAGAGTTTACAAAAATAACTAAATTAACATTTACTTTGGTTTAAAGATGCATTATACCACAATGTGATGATCCAATTGTACCACAACTGCATGAGCCATGGCTAGTGAATGCTACACCGGGCACCACCGACAAGAAGGGGCACTTCACACCGGAGCCTTGCTATCGATTTCGTTCGAATAATACGCCTATATGGGAAAATTTTCGCAGTGTAATGAATGCAAGTGGAGGGAGTGGCGATGCAGATAGTTGTCCCAAGGAAATGTTCAACAGAGATATACGCGAACGCTGTTCTGCCTGGATTTACGATACCAAGGAGCATACTATTGTGCAAGAAGTAATTTTTTATGAATCTAATTTTAATATTAACTTTCTACACACCATTTTCCACGATTTAGTAATCCACCAGATGTAGATGAAGATGAAGGGGTTGAAGGAAAGTTGGAATGAACAAGATTTAGTTCTTCTGCATTTTTCCATTATCTTCTTATATCTCTCTAAAAATTTGTATCTTCAAATACACTTTTTTGACTTTATTAGTGCAAACAAGCTATACGAAGAAAATGAGGTATGCAGCAATACACGGCTCATTGCCTATACCTTTTTTTAGTCAGACCACTTTTGATTTATGGTGGACAGCTTTGGGCTAGGTAATTCATATAAACATATTTATAAAAGCTCAAAGAACTCGGGAAACTATGCTTTGCCTCCTACCTCTTGGCATTCATGACAAACAATACTGAGACTAAATTCTATTGCAGATAAATAGTAATTGGAAAATGAGCAGCGATTCATAAGGGTCATTTATTATTCTAATGATCCTTCTGTGATCCGAAATTAACAGCAGCTAAGTTATTCAATTCATTTTATATCAAAAAATCTGAAATTCGGAAAAATTAATGTGTGCAGAATTCGATCGTAAAAATTAGTTTATAAACAAAACCTGTGTACCTCTACAGAAAAAATTACACCTAAATTTCTATTAATTCTTAATCAACTTTTTCAGTGGCAATTAACCTGCAAAGAGAATGCCTGGAGATTGGCCTTTGTTGGCACTATTCATTTTGCTGGATTGGTTGTGGGAACCGCACTCTCAGGATATTTGGCTGATCGGTAAATTACTATAAATATTGAATCTTTTCGAAACTCTTCTTTTATTTTATTTACTTACAGTTTCGGCCGCAAAATCATTTTCATCATTTGTATTATCTTTATGGCTGCCACAGGTGTTGCACAAGGTCTCGCCTGGGATTACAATAGTTTTCTAATATTTGCCTTTCTCAATGCTGTCGGTACTTCGGGCGTGTATCCGCTTGCTTTTATCATTGGCGTTGAAATGGTTGGTCCACGTATGCGTGAAATGTCATCGATTGTATTGAATTATTTCTATGCAGTGGGTGAGGCATTAGTTGGTTTGCTCGCATGGTGGCTACACGATTGGCAGCTGCTGCAATATGCACTCTCAGTGCCACCGCTCTTTTTCATTGTATATTATTGGTTCGTTCCGGAATCGGTGCGTTGGCTAATCGCTAGAAATGAAAAAGAAAAGGCTGGTGTCATCATAAAACGTGCGGCACAAGTAAATAAGAAGGAATTATCGGTAGCGCTTTTAGCCAGTATTCATAATGATAACAATTATGATAATGTTATTATGAAAACATCGAGCAGTAAAGCTGATTGCAGCGACACCTCCATGTTCTCTAATCCTGAAAAGGATGGGAAAATTGGTCATAATAAAAATGAAATATGGTTATCAGTGAAGCAAGTATTCAAATCGAAAACTTTACTCTTTCGTTATACGATTATGCTGTATATATGGTGAGTGGAAGCTATTCTAGGTATACCTATTTAAGAATACATCGGGCTCTGATTCCTTCATTTTAAACTTTCTAACTACAGGGCCATTAATGCTGTGGTTTTCTATGGGCTCTCTTTGAACTCGACAAATCTGAGCGGAAATAAATACTTAAATTTTGCTTTAGTATGTCTAATTGAAATTCCAGGATATTCATTGGCATGGGTAAAAGTTCTTCAACCACAAATTAAATATGTTTGTAGTACTTTTTAAAACTTTCAAGATATCACTGCGTAAATTTGGACGACGTCTATCACTGTCTGGATCTCTATTCCTTTGTGCTGTTACCTGCGTTGCTGGCGGCTACATTACCAAAGGTAAGAGAAGCATTTCATTTATTTCATATAGATCCAATTAAATCTAATTGAATCATTTTTTTTACATATTTTTTTCTCTTGTTTTCTTGTTTTTTTGCTTATAGTGCAAACTAACTTGGAAACACGTAACTCTAATTTACAAATTTAATCTATTGCGTTTAATTTTTTATTTTTTTTAATTATATAAACTAAAATATAACTTTTTTATTAGGTTCTACTTGGGCTATAATTACTTTATTTTTAATCGGTAAACTGGGTATAACATCATCATTTGCTGTAATTTATACATACACTGCGGAAATGATGCCAACTGTAAGTGCAAAAATATTGAAATTGAACTAATGTGGAGAACTTTGAATAATATTTTATGATGACATCAACATTAGCTGGTAGTATTTACAATCGATGTAACTCAAATGTAGATAAGCTGTGACAAAAAAAAATTGTACTTAAAGAAACATCCACTCCGAGCCAGACAAATTCAGCTCATTATTGACTCGGTTTACCAACTCTAAAAATTATGCATTTCTTTGGACAACATTAACAAGATTTAATCTGATTACTCACAACATTTTTGAGTTATCATCCGTCACATGTTTAGCCATACTGTTTTTTGGGTTTCTTTCTGAAACTAAATAAAGCTAAAAATGACTCTGACAATTTAGAAAAACAAACACACAAAAAAAATTCAAAATAACTACTCAAAACATTATCGGCCGCATCAAATTATAGACAGAGACTGTTTCCCAGTGGCTTTAGTTACTCTTTTATATATGATGCCATGAACATAAACAACGTTATTGAATGGACTCTACACACCTTCAAAGGAGACTCGTAAAATGTTTTAGAGTGATCGTTCGAAACAGAGGAAATAGAGGTGTGCTATTGCACTGAAATATTTTTCCTAACGAAAGTAACTCAGAAAACTATAAAATAAAAAAAAATTTATAACACCACAGTCCTTCAGAAAATTTTCAAATTATTTTTGAAATATTCTGTTTGTTCCTCAAAATATTTCAATTCAATTTCAGATTATTCCAAATTGATTTCAACATATTTAAATTGCACCTCAGATAACATCAAAATATAGCAGAAGTCCAAAATGAAATACTCGACCTTCAATGTTAAATATTTTGAAATCAATTTAAAGTATTTAGTAGATTACTTTTAAAAATTAAAAAAAAAAAAAAAAACACTCAACAATTACCAAAATATTTTTTAATTCACAGGTGATACGTAGCGGTGGTGTAGGTGTCATGTCAACTTTTGCACGTTTTGGTGCAATGCTCGCTCCGTTTGTTCCACTTTTGGTAAATAGAATTGAACATATGCTGCATTATTTATGTACATACCTACATATTAATAAAAAAAATTTATGGTATAATTTTTTTATAGGGTTCATATTATGAAGCGCTACCGCTTTTGCTATTTGGCGCAGCATCTTTATCAGCGGGTATAATAGCATTGTTGTTGCCAGAGACATTTCGTAAAAAATTACCCGATACTGTGAGTCAAATTACAAAAAAAAAAAAAACAAATAAATATAAGTTTAATTTATTTTTTGCTTGTATTTGTTGTTTTCGCGCAGGTTCTAGAAGCAAAACAGTTGGGAAGAGATAAACACAAAAAACAACAGCAGCAAACAGATAGCGAAATAACAAACAACCGAAGAAGAAACAGTGGCAGTAGTCAAGGCAATTGTGGTGATGGAGATGATGATAATGCAGGGGCACAACAGCATGTTGCAGAGACACAAATCAATAAGTAGTTTTAAGCTATTGTTACATTTATAATATTTTTTTACGTAAAATATTAAAAACGATTTTATTATTAGCTTAATTTTTCACTGATATACATACACACAAAATTATTGTGGCTCAATAAATGTTATGAAAAATTTTAAAAAGGATTTGAGTAGTCTATGAAGAATGCTGAAAATGTGCTGAATCCTTTTACAGAAAATTCCAAACTTATTTCAAAATTATCACAAATTGATTTCAGAATATTTCAACTGTACTGTACAAATTGAGTTCTTTAGAAAATTTCTATTGTACTTCAGAAAACAAATTCAGTTATTAAAAGTTTTATCTGAAATACATGCAGAGTTTTCTAAAGTACTTACATTTTTCAACACAATTTTTTAAGTGCATATAAAATGTTTTAAAGAAGCACAAATTAAATATTCGCGTGCAGTGAAGTACATTTGAAATAATCTGAAATTAATTTGGAAAATAGGTACTGAAGTATATTTGAAAACTCTAAAATGCAATTACAATATTCTGAAATAAATTTACTAAAAAAGGTGTCGATTTGCAATCTTAGAGTAAACTACTACAACTTATAATAAATAATTTGATATAAATTTTAAATAAAGTTTACGAAAGAATTTACTTTTAAAATAACTAGAAATAAAACTTACTCTACTTTAAGCGTTGGGGAACTGATTCTATATAAGAATATTTCACCAGTCGTTTTTGCATTGTGTGCGCTGACATCATGGCATGTTGTTCGCAGCTTAGCTTCTCCACTTTGCAAAATAACTGCATTATTCTATGATGAGGGTGTCACATAGCTTATGGTTCATTCATTTTCGCAGACAAAGCTATAAATTTTGCGAAGAATTAGATTCTGTCCACATCCAAGTTTGTGCGTCATACAAATGAATGTCCAATTCTGAGTAATTTGTATAGTATAGTGAATTTACAACTTAATTCTTAATTCCGACAACCACAAAAATTTAACTTCTCTGAATGTGATATGTTGCCATGACGCCGAAAGAAAGACTTATTTCTTGTTGATAGTAGATTTTTAAAAGTAAATGCTTAGTATTTTCAATTTGAGCACCTTTATAATTTTTATGAACTAAATTAATTAACAAAACATGTTTCACTTGGAATAACTTTAAAACTATTCACTATTTATTGACTTCACAGCTTCGAATTTACAACTGCTCATTCACCAAAGAGTCCACTAAATGTTTCCGCTTCCACAACAACACCATACCGTTGCAGCAATTTAAATGTACGTTTCTCATCGCTACGAAAACGTACCGCTTGATAGAAATTCAAATTAAAACGTGATGGTTTTCCCTGCTCCCATGCTGGTATTAGATCATCTATATTAACAATAGTATGTTGCCTTCGACCCCAGAAATCAACATATGCCAATTTCAGTTTATCACTCGCTGTATTAATATAAATGAACCCAATTAGATTTTGTACCCAGAAACTACTGACAGTAAGTGTAATTAATCCAGTTACACCAAGCGCAGCCACCATGGTGGCTGTATTGGCTGAGCAGTGTCCTGCTTGTTCGAGTGCAAATGTTGCCGGCACCGCCATTCCGACGAGAATACTTTGATGGACTTTCAAACGATTGTATGCTGCAGCCAAACGTGCCAATGGCAGACGATAGATTGTTATCCACTCTGTGTTGGTATCTAGTGTTGTTTTTGCTCCAGTTCCTACATTGCTATCTGTTGGTGGCGAGTATTGTGGTTGCTTTGAAACTGTTGCCAGTAAACGCAACTGCTGTTGCTTAGAATATCTGCTCTGCAGTGGTTTAAAATTTCTGCAGTAATGTGCAGTACAGCAGAGTGCACGTAGTAAGGTGCTCATCTATTTAATTATATAGTAATTTAATTCATAATGCTTTAAAAAATTTACAAAATTTACCTCAAAATTTAAAGCTATTTCCTTGCCGCAAAATTATAAAATAATCTTACGCAGCTGTTTTTGACATTTATTCGGTCAGCTGTTCGTAAATTTGAATAAATCAGCTGACTTTCTTTTAACCTTTACACTACTATTACAAATAGCACGACAGAAAAGGCTTTTAGCTCCACGTCAACTCAAAAACAGCACTACTCACCAATAAGTACCTCATCACAGTGAATATACAAATGTATAAGACTATTTTTGGAATATTTTTGAGCATGGTTTTATTTTTCATAGAAAAAATTCAATCAACACATTTATTCCAATGACGATCATACTTTCCTTGTATAAACAGCAACTAAAATTGGAACAGTACAGCTCTTATATTATTGGATCAAAGCTTGCGATGGTTTTTATATTTGGTTACAATAAAATTCATATTTTAATATTTCAAGTCTCACAAGTCTGGATGTTAAATGCTCTAATTCGCACCCGGGAAACGCGGCCAATGTCGATTTCTGTAATCACCTAGTTAAAAATCCAAATTCATCACAGTATAATCAGAGCTATCAAACGGCAAATTTAGATTGGATTAGAGGGTAGAGGCGGGATTGTCCTAATCACCACATTAGGTGCGTTTCTAGATTCGGCTAAGTTGGAATATGTATTGGCGATTAGTGTAACTGGGGAAGTGGGCGAAGGGGACTTTGCACCAAGTGCAATGACTTGCGGCGGTAAAACTATCTAAGTTGTTTATACAAAAAAAAAATAAATAAATAAAATAAAAACAACAACCTCAAAAAAGATTAAGTTGTAAACCAAAAGTGAAAGATATCATTGCTCAATCTTACTCTAGACTTAAAAATGTAGTTTTACTTTATTAGAATTCGCTGAGTTCTCTACTCCTGGACGCCTCTCTTAAGCAAATATTTTTTAAATAAAGAAAACGACGGAAGGCCTTCTCTTAACAGGGCGTGTACTTTTTTACAGTTACAAGAGAAAAATTTCGGAACATTTATCACAGACGGACAATTAAAATACCGGATAAAAACGTCAAGAAATTCAAATAGGTATTAAGTTCAAATCGAGCAAATCAGATACGTGTTTACTTGCAAATGAGGTGGCTTCAAATTATTTGCAATTCTTTGACCTTGAACTTAACGCGATTTTGACAATAACAACAAATATCCCACAGAAAGGTTTACATTAATGAACCAAACACGGGTAGTGAATACGAACAACTTTGCAATTTCAAAAAGAAGCGATAGCGAACGTTGAAAATTCGTTCAAAATTTCCGAAAAAACTCCGTCCTGGCTTCCTACTAATTGAAAATCGAATTATTAAGGGAGTGTTCCCGGGTATGTGACAAGTTTTGTTTTTGACCAATAAATTTTCACTGGTAAAACCAAATTGAGTGTTTTATATACTATGGAAAAGGTAATGAAAATATGTAATTTTTATCCGAAAAAAATATTGTGATTCCATTGGCACGCAGAATTCTATGACCAATTTTCTAAGGATGTGTATTTTTGTCAAAAAAAAAAATGTATGTGTGTATACTCGGGAATGAGACACCTACAAAAATCCACTAAAAATTAGGATATATGAAGTAAAAACCCCATAACTATTTATAAATTTAAATTTTTTTATTTTGTAGGTCTTCAGTGGCTAAGATAAAGAGAAATGGCAGTTTTTATTCATCATCTCCCTCATAGTCACCGTCTTCTCCATCCAAATGGCTGTCGCAATGTTTGCATAAATGAGCAGGCCGCTTGCACGTAATACCCAGGTGTATTCCCCTACATAAGAAAATATAGCTAGATCCTATGATAATTTCATCTGACTCTTTTGAACTTATACTTTATTTTATTTAAAAAAAAACTTTCAAAATATTCATGACTACATTTTCCCAGAGTACAAATTTTAATTCCTAACCATCCCCTTTCCCTACGGTGGAAACTTAGTGCGTGATTTGCGATTTTAATCGATCATCAATTGAGATCGTTAAGCTCACTCACGATAAACAGAAACAATAATAGCAAACACTCAACGTGCACAAAAAGTAACAACAATAAATAACAAAATTAAATGAGTTCTAGTATTTTTAGAGCAATTACAATTTCAAATGAGGAAGAGAAATTCTCATATAAAACTTTTATGAAAAACTTGCAATGAATTCAGAGCAGCAGTCGACTGTTACGCGTTCGACCATTGAGACCGTTTGGATTGTGGATTGCTCGCTCGGTCGCTAGTCAGTGATCGCACTTTTAGGTACTTATTATTGCCAATTTACATAAAAATAAGGAAAAACAAAATCAAATTTATCATTTTCAATTTAAATCCAATAATGTTTTATATATATATAACTATATTTTTTTCCAATATTTTACTTCAACCCATATTGCGTAAAATGTATTAATTTGCATAAAAAAAAGAAACTAGTATGCAATGAAAAATAAAATATAGTATTGAAATATAAAAACAGCAAAAATAAAAATATTGTCACAGTGAAAAATCACCATCAAAGCCAAAAAATAAAACTATTTTTAACATCGCATTACGTTCCGAAAAAGCGTGCACGGCTGAAATCTACAAGAGTATAATATGAATGAGATGATGATGTCGGACAGTCGTTGGGGGAAATGTGAGGGCAGGCACAAGTACCTACTATATAGTATATGGGCATACAAGAATATAAACAGAAGTTATAGAAGCACGAGAGTGAAAAGCGTTCTCATCACAGAACGACAAATCGGCAATTAATTCCTATATGCATATTAACAATATCTGCGTATAACAACAACTTAAATTAACGTCAATCTAGCTACATACGTTTATAAATTCTTTGAATAAAAACTGTGCAAACAACAGAAAGTTTTTCAAAAACTCAAAATTAAAAGTATTATATTTTAATTTAAAATTAAAATAGACTATTTATTAGAATAATACCAATGGAGAAAAATTATTCAAGAGATTTCAAAATTTGGTATTTATAAACAATCTAATTGTGTTCAATGTTTCCTTATATCATTTTTCTAACTTGAGGAATGTATAGAGCATAAATATCCTCTTAATTCTGAAACCATGTACTCTCCCTAGGAGCGAAGAGAATAACTAATGCTCTTAGTTGTAAATGTTGGTTTTGACTTTTCATGGGTTGGCCTTAATAACAGTAAAGTCCTCTCAAAATGCACACAAAAAATATCGCCCGAATAGTATCAGAAATGTAATACAGTAACTACAGTAAAGAACTTTCTTATGTATCCTCTCAGATTATAATTTCATACATAAAAATAATTACTAAATCTAATAAAATGTTTTTAATTTCTTCTCTTTTCTATTTCAACAAATGTTTACACCGGAAGTTAATAATTTAAGTTTTTGGTAGTATTTATTCTAGTCATCATCAAAGAATCAAAAAGAGCCGAACGAACAACATGTCTATGAATAATTTAGCTATTAGCGCTGGCTTTATGGTAATTAAAAGAAAAAGCGTGCAAATTTAAATAAAGATGTATATAACTACAAACACGATTTAGGTCGGTTGGTGTGTTCTGGCGCAAATTGCGCGACGCGTTTCTAAACGTTTTTTCAAAGATGATGGTATTGTGCCGGTACTGGTGAATGAGGCTATTGCAGCCGCTGAATTATGCGCTTGCTGTTTTGAATTGATTATAGGTAGAGTATTAAAATAATTTTTGGAAAAATTTAACATGATAATAATTAATTTTTTAGTTGCTGATAACTTTGGCGTTGCTGCCTATGCAGTATTCCTCTTTTTACTTACCGTTTGGTGGGGTAAGGTCTGGGGTGATGCATCTGCGTGCCCATACACACACATGGAAGATTTGTTGGAAGGAAAAGTTTCATTGAAAGAAGTTGCTTTACGCACGTGGGCGGAATTGATGGGCGGCTGTTGTATTTATCGTATTGTACAAGTATTCTGGTGGTTTGAGTTTGCTGAAACGCATCGGGGTAGAGCATTCGAAGAGTGTAATGCTGATTTGCAGGTAAATAAATATCTATACATACATGAAGTATGAGTTTTTGGGGGCTTCTGGTCACTCCTTGAAGATATGTCAAGAACCTTGCAGACATTTCGCAGAACTTGACTGAAGAGCTTGACTATCTTAGGATATCATAATAGGGGTATTCACCGGTTAGTTACCACTTGGATGAAAAAGTTTAAACCTATGAGAATTTACGAAAATTCAATGAAATAACTTTTATTCCTTTTTCGCTTCCAAAGTATGACAATTTTGACATTTGTTTGGTATTTTAATTGCCTCGCAAAGTTGTGAATACCCCTAATGTCTTGAGAGTGAAGACTTTTTCGTACACCACTGCGTATGAGTGACATTCCAAAATGCTTTTTATTCTTCTTCGAATCAACAAATTTCTAATTTTAAGTTAAGAGCTCAAACTCAATTATGGCGACAGCGACAATGGGAGAAAAGAAATAGAATTCTAGTTCTTTACGTCATGATAACGATGCTCTCACTTTTTCTCTCAACTGATGGATTTTCATGCAATATATTTGTACAAAATTTGTAAGCAAAGACACTGCCAGATTTCTCACTTATGTATGTTTTCTTCTGCTTCTCTTGGGAGCTTGGAGCTTCCATAAAATTTGTGATTTTTGACTACATAATTCCAAAATGTCAAAAAAGCCGCCTTCGCCGCTGCCTTGATTATGTGTGGCTCTCTCGCGGTTGCCAGTGCGCATCGTTTTGATTATGTTGGACCTCTCATTTTCTCATATTGTACTTACTATTAAATTATCCTCTCTTTCTCTCTTACTCCCCCATACTTCCACAGGTCAACCCATATTTGGGCGCAGCAATTGAGGGCTTCGCCACATTACTCTGCCGTCTAGCATCGAAAACTTTGGCACAAAAAGAACCAAAATTTAGTGGCATCATCGATTCATTCATTGGTACATCGCTCGTGGTAGCAGGTAAGAAGTTAAAAAACAAACAAAATATCAACAAAAAAAAACATCAGCAACAACAATGGAACACACAAGATCGGTCTAAATAATCTCAGTTTACGCTTTTAATTATCTTATGTTTTCAGCGTTCAATTTCTCGGGCGGTTACTTCAATCCGGTATTGGCGACTGCACTGAAGTGGGGCTGCCGTGGGCACACAAATTTGGAGCATATTATTGTATATTGGATTGGTGCATGTGTTGGAGCGATTCTATCAGTGCCGATCTTTAGAATGCCCCCAGTACGCAGATTTTTGTTGGGCGAAGGCAAGGAGAAAGAGGAATAACTTTTATCTCAAAAAAGAGCAGGAAAACTAAAATACAATAATCGTTCCTCTCCTATTAACGTTTTGTCGGTTTTGATTTGAAGAGAGGTGGATTTCCTTATGACTATAGTTCTAGTTTTCAATTTATGATTGTTTTACAAATCATTTACTCAGAAACATAGGTAGATACTATATGCGATCAGCCATAACGTCATTATTACTTGTGGTCAAAAAACTATTATTAGTAGATCAGTATTTGTATCAAGATCTTATTATTCTGAGTTCAGTCAATGCTACAATTACCGATTGCGCAAGGTGCCAAGAACATTACTATGACGGCACTAAACGACAATAGGATTAAGAGCGATTTTTGTATTGTTGCGCAAAAAACAATATATTATACACTGATTTTTCAAATTGATTGTTATTTATTTATATTGTATATTTATTTATTTCTTAGTAAAACAAAACGAAAAGACAAGTCTTTGTTTTCGATTTATTTGTTGAAATTGTCTTTTTACTTATGTTATTATTTTATTATATAAAAAGTATGTGAAGAAAGAAAACAAGATCATTTTTTCAACAAGGATTCTTAAATTAGTACCTTAACATAACCAAAAAAATATAAAGTTCATTTTACAAACTAAAAATAAGAAAAAAAAATTAATTCATAACACAAATTTTATTTCCTAAGCTTAACTAACTCTAATTTAAAGTTGTACAAAAATTGATGTACATATAATACACAAACTTAAACTAGAATCGTACTTTCATACATTAGACACTACATTACCGTCAGTCCTGGCCAGCAGTTATTGCTTCTTGCCGCCGCGACGACGCTTACGTGATATAAATAAATTAACCACATTTTCATTTACACGCTCAAAACGATAATCACTCGAGCCTAATGACATGTGTTTAGTCTCCATACTGGCATTGCTATCATTTATTGAACTGTTGCAACTCTGTTGCAACAATTTGCTAGCATTGGCTGTTTCTTCGATTGTAGCATCCGTTGCAGTTGTTTCTGTTTCTACCTTTGCAGAAGTTGTCAGCGGAGATTGTGATATATTGAAATCATTCAATTCACTTAGAGTGCTAACGTCCAATTTATGATCTGGTGATTCGAATATCAAATATAAATTTGAATCAATTTCTTTGAATTTTTCATCTGTTTGCTCATGTTGCAGTGGCTTATCAACAGGCATAAGAGTTTGTTTTTGGTCTACAGCTTGAATGAGTTCATGCACTGCAGTATTCATGTCACTAGTTAAATCTGAAGATAACCTCAACAATGAGTTGTTAAGAAAATCTTTGGAATCATCTTTTTTCTCATACGCCACACGTTTAAGTGATGGTTGCTCTGCCAACGATGGTTGTACTACTGCATATTCTTCATCACTGGACGTATCCAAAATGCGTCGTTTTTTTGTCTTCAATTTGGGTATACGACGTTTTTGCATTGAAGATTCATCAATTGTTGGCATGATTACAGCTTCGATTTCTTCTGTGTTTACAGTAAGGTGGTCGTCATCTTCTTTTCTTTCTTCTGAGATTATTTGATCAGAATTTTTTTGACTGAAGTGTGTTCTATTTGGCTTAGCAACTTTCTTAATATTATTTACGGTATCTTTTCCTTTGAAACTATCCACATTTCCAGTGACAATTTTGCTCACTGTTTTAATCCCAATGTAATCTTTTGTTTTGTCTGTAGATGATTTATTTTTAATTGTTTTTCCGACGACTGCTACAGCTGTTTGTTGTTGTGTTTTATCTTGATTGAATGATATATTGATAAATTCCACTGCATTATTGCTGGTACCGTCGTCTTCTGTACTAGTTGTATTTATTATTGATTTTTTACAAGTATTATTCTGAAGTTCACGTAATTGTTGTATTGCAATCTCAAGTTCTTTATCTACTTTGGCACCGGTTGCTGCTGCTGCTCCAACTTCTTCAACCGTTTTGTAAGCGGTCGCTGACATTGAGCTTGAAGATCGTGATGATGGAATTGAAGAAGTTGGCGCTCTTTCATAGATTTGCTGCATTTTTTTGTTTTCAGTAAAACTCAACACATCATTTTTTTCTACATTTTCTATACATTTTTTACTATTACCAGATGTCTGCTGTTCTTCGATTGCATGGTCTTCGGCATTTCTTTTTTCTAATGTTTCCTTGTTTTGCATTTTTATTTTGTCATCATTTTTGGCAACGCAATCGTCGACATGCGTAGTATTTTTACCGTGTTCTAGCATTTTTGTTTTCGACATTTTAGGTATTTTATATTTGGCTAAATTTGCACTGATCTTAGCAACATTTTTTCGTTTATTTATCTTCAAATTCTTTGATATCTCTTCATCTAAGCTTAATTTTCTCATTTTTATTCTCTGAACATTGAAATTATCTTCATCTAAGCTTAGTTTTCTCAATTCTCTTTGCTGTACCACAGCAGTTTGTTTGGATTCCCCTAAGAGGTTCATTTGATTTATTCTCTTTTTCGCTTGGCTTTTTTTTTCATCAGTATCCTTTTCTTGTTCTTTTGCTAGAATTTCATTTTTTTCTAAAAAAAAATCTTTTTTTTCCATTTTCTCAAAGTGCTCGTTACTCTTTTTTCCAATAGCTTGGCTTCCCTTTTTTTCCATCTGGATTTTTACTTCTTCTTTTGCTTGATTTTCGATTTGTTTCGGATGAGTATCCTTCAATTTTTGTGGTTGAGTCCCTTTTTCTTGCTTTCTATTGTATATACGTATATCTAGGGATTCTCTCCTTCTTTGTATTTTACTTATGCTTGGCTTCTTTTGAGTTTCTTCTTCATCTGATTTATTTTTTCTTTCTTGTACTTTACTTTGCCGAATATCTTTTATACTTTGCGCTTGTGCAATTTTAACATGTTGTCGTATATCTAGGTTTTTTTTATCCCTTTGCATTTTACTTGGGCATGGTTTCTTCTGAGTTTCTTGGACTTTATTGTGCTGAATGTCTCTCACTTTTTCAGCTTGAGCTTCTCTTTCTTGCATTTCATTGTGTTTTCGTATATCTAGAGACTCTCTTCTCATTTGTATTTTGCTTGTGGTTGACTTTTTACTTTTTTCTTTTTCAGCAGCTTGCATTTCTCTTTCTTCTGCTTTACTTTTCTCTTTAGTTTCACTGTCGTTTGTCAGAGTTTCTCGTTCTTGCATTTTATTCTCCTCTTGTTTCTCTTCAGCTTGTTTTTCATAAGCTCCAGCCACTCTTTCTTTTGTTTCTGCTTCCTTTGTTGTATATTTTATTTCTACTGTTTGAGATTCTCTTTGAATTAACTGCGTTTCGTCAGTTTTCTTTTTCGGTGCTGAATTATCCTTCAATATTCTTTGAATTTCACTTAAACCTGTTTGAATTGGGGTTGCAATATTTGTTTGAGTTTCTAATTCTTGCTTTTCATTTTCTATCGATTTTTTCTGAATAAGCTCTGTTTCAATTGTTTCTTTTTTTATTGATTGTGTTTTAATCTCTTTCATTTGACCTTGGGGTTCATTGGCTTGAGTTTCTCTTGTAATTGCTAGGGCTTCAGTTTCCTTGTTTTGCGCATTATTTTCTTTTGATCGCTCTGCAGTTTCTTCTTCTTCTTCTTGTTGCTCCATTTCTTTTGCTTGATGGACTTCTTTTTCTTTATTCTCTCTTGCTTGAGTTTCAACTACTTCATCAGCTTGAGTTTCTCTTTGAACTTCACTTTGGTATGCACTTACTTTTACTAGAATTTGACTGAGCTTGGATTTTATTTCTCTTTCTTTTTGTTTAGCTTCAATTTGTTTTGCCTGAATTTTACTTTCTACTGCTTGGATCTCTCGTTCTTTTGTTTTAATTAGTCTTTCTTCTTCTTGAATTTGTCTTACCATTTTTTCTGACTTCACTTGTTTTCCTTGCATTTCTTTTGCACTTAGTTCAGCATGAATTTCACTTGATTCAGCTTGAATTTCTCCCTTTTTTGCTTTAGTTTCACTTTCTACTGCTTGCATTTCTCTTTCTTGGGCTTGAGTTCTACATTTATCTTCTTCTCCTTCTGTTACACATTTTGTATTTGCATTCATTTTCGTCGATTGGATACCTTCCTTATGCACGACATTTTCCTTGTGAGTTTCTTTTGGATCTTCTTTCTCTTCTTCTGCCTTAAAATGAGTTTCTTTTTCGAAAACTTCACCTTCATACACTTGAGCTTCTTTTTCATCCACCTTACTTTTATCCTCATTAACTTTGACTTCTGGCTGTATTTCTTTTTCATCAATTCGAGGGTCTAGGTGAGATTTTGCACCTTTAGCATCACCTGCAGTTTCTATAATTAATTTACATTGTTCTTCTTGTGATTGAGCTATACCATTTACTTTATTCTCTTCGACATAACCAGCACTTTCAGTTGAATTCAAGTTTATATTATCACGCGGCCGATTACTTCCATCATCATCATCTGTTATATCTATAGAATCAATTATATTATTTTTTAAGGCACTGTCCCTTTTTTTCTTGTCTTTCAAATTCTTTTGGACCAGACTCAGTCTAGCATTCATTCGTATTTCATAAATGGTGGGTAAACGTATATTTTCCAGAATTACAATGGGTGAGCGTTTATTACTTTGTAAATTATGTTGTGAATTCATTGCATCAGCAGACTCGTCTGTATCAGCATCATCGTCTGAGGCAGAATTGGATAAATCTTGCTTCGATTTTTCTATTTCAGATGAATTAATTTGCTCTGCAGGTGAATATATCATAGCTCCTACAGAACAATGCTGCTGCTGATGCTCCTTCACTGACTTTTCTTCAATGATGATATTTTTTTCCTCATGCGATTTGAACAGTTTTCCAGGTGAATCGATTAACTCCAAGCTTAAATTATCAAATTTCGAAGAATTTTGCTTAATTACTGTAGCAATTAGTACGTTATCATTTGCTACATTTATTGGTTTTCGCATCGCTTCAACCTTTCCGGTATTCAAATTTTGTTCATCTTCTGAATTATGGATGTCGATATCATCTTCTGTTTCTATCGCTTCATGTTCATGGGCAAGAAGTAATTCTATATGCGATTTTCTGAGACTGCTACACATGCTTTTAGTTATTGTATTCTGAATGTCATCTCGTTCCAACTTCACATCCTTGTTTTCAACGAAATATTTGTTAATTTCTGCGTATGATAAACGGTTTTCTTCCATTAACTGTTTATTTCTATTGATATCAACGTCTGGCGTTGAAGTTAAATCTGCACTTGAAACCTCAATCTTTTCTTTTCCCAATTTGTGTGCTGCAAGTCTTGTTTGCTCACTACTAACGCTTTCAGCGCTGCTCGGTGTTTTCCCAAAGAGAGCAATGAAAAGTTCTGAATGTTTCACATTTTTTGGTGTACATTGTTTAATGGTGGTACTTTTATGCATTACTTTTGGCATATTTTCATTGATTGCAGGCTTTTCAGAATTTTCATTGTCAGCACTTTCAGGTTTCTTCTTTTCACTCCAAACACTTTCTGATGACGTTATAGTTGAATTTGTTGTTGAAGAACTATGACTTGTTGAGTAGCCAAGTACAGATTCAAAAAGTTTCATTTCTTTCATTTCCACTCTTTCACTTGCAACTTCTAAATCTTTACTTCGAAGATCTTCTTGCTTTGCATTTATTTTTTCATTGTTATCGCCGTCTGGTGTTGTTTTTGCTGCTGATGAATCTGATTGCCACAAAAAATTTTGGGGAAGATCTGGTTTCGTAGGCGACGAACTCTTTACATTTTTTTGGTGGTTTATATTTCCATTGGTTTTTTTTTTTAAGTCATCGACATCAAACGCTGGTAATGTTAATAAACCAATACAGTATTTTTCTAATATTTTCGTAGCATTGGTAGTTTTCGTTTCAGCGTTTTCTGCGCATATAAGCGGCAATTCATCCGTTTTCAATGCCAAACTTCCATTAGCTTTAACAATTTCATCAATTTTTCTTGGCTCCTTCATTGCTTTTGTACATAAAATAAAATTATTTTGCTTAGCTTCTTCACAACTATTGCTATTTGTTGCTTGCTCGCTAATCATTTTCATTGAAGATCCAGATTTTTTGACTTTAGAATCATCATTATTTTCACGCCTTCCTGTTATTATCTCCTCTTTGGATGAACTTCTGCTTTTTACTTGATTCATTAAACTTTCACATTGTCCTTCTTTACTTCTCTCTCGTTTCATTGTGTTGCTGCTGATGTTGGAAATTTCTCGGTCTTTATCAGCACTGAAATTAGAATTATCTGCATATTACAAATCATTATCAACATTAGTTTTTGTTTTATTAATAACAAAATATCATACCTATCCCTTTTCTCCTTTTTGTAATATTCATCAAGTGAGGTGCTTCGTTTTTCTTCTTTGGCTTTTTGACGCTTTATATCCGTATGACGATCTCTTCCTTCTCTGGGTTTTTCTTGTTGTAGATCTCTTTCTTTTCTATCTCTGTCATTTCTATCATGGCTGTGTTCATGCTTATAATCTCTCGAACTGCTGCTGCTATGTTCTTCTTTGTCTGCTGCAAAATTACGCTTACCTCGTGCATGAGCATCATATTTATAACCATGATCAGCATCATCATGATGTTTGTGTTGTCTGAAATCGCGTGAACGATTTTGTTGCCTCCCTTCAGCTTCATGTGATCGATATCGCTGTCTGCTTTCAATTTCGCGTGAACCATGACGCTTCCTGTCTTTAGCTTCATGGGTACTCTCACGTTCTGGTAACTTACGATTTGAACTGTCTGCAGTTTGCGATTCATTAGCCACAAATAAATTTGGCAGCTCACTGTACTCAACAGTTGAGCTTGCAGTTGTAGTTTTTGTTGCAAATTTTTCTCTAAAAGGATTCGTATGTTCTGCGCTATCTTCACGCTGCCACTGTTGTTGTTGCTGTTGATATCCTCCTGCTTGTTTTGGAAACTTGCGCCGGAAACAAATGTCATCCTTTCTATATTAAAAACAAAAAAATAACTTAACACAAAGTTTTTAACAAAACATTACACTTACTCTTTTCGCACTTCATCCAGTAGTTTGTCCTTGCGTCTTATTTCTGCCTTTGCAGTGTCGAGCAAATTCTGAAAATTTATTTCTATTTGTTTGTTTTTCTTCTTTGAATCTTTAAGTTCTAATTTTAATGTTTCAATTGTTTTTATGGATTCATTGTACTTTGTTTCCAACGCTTGATACTGTAAATCACTGATTTTCTATGGAAAATGAAAAAAACAATTGCAATGGCCAACATTTTATGTTCGTAAAAAATAAGAAATTATTACCTTTTCTTCCGTTTTTTGAAAATCATCCAAATCGTCGTAAATATCCAATTCATCTAAATCCATCATTAATTATTTTTTTCACTCATTCGTCGCTAAAAACAATAAAAAATAGAATACAATTCGACGAACAAATATTTCGTTCGCTAATTTTATATTCTCTCATTTGTGAAATTGTTTTTGTTTTGTGTTCTGTGCACAGGTTGCATAAATTAGTATGTTATACTTCGTCCTAAATGCCTCGTAAGCTGTTAAAGTGTTTAAACTTATCAAAATTTATATGAAGTTTGACAGTAAGCTTGCATTAATTCGACGTTGTCATACGAATTGTTTTTCAGTTTTTTTTTACAGTAAATACACATTCTAGTTTGTCATGACAACATTGTATATGATAGCAGAAGGCTAATTCTTCTGTCCGTGTTTAAAATTTGTTTATTCGAGTTCACTTCAACGATGTTTAACCCTTTCAGACATGAAAATCAGCCACTTGAAACAAAAATCCGTTGCACATATACTAATATGATACCACTTAACACGAATCTGTAATGAAATCTCGGATAAAGTGACTCATATGGCCGTCAGGTAATATCCAATATATGAGGCACCTTTACTGTGTGTATCACAATTTTCACCACTTTCTTTTTTTAATATATTGGTCAAATATCTGAAAGGGTTAAAATAAATTCACATTTCGTACACCTTAATCGTTTACTACGTAAAATGCAACCACTTCAACTTTACTGCACTAAAAATTAGTTCCAGATGGCAGAGCAAAAAGAGACTCTTTTTTGGCGGGAAAGTTTTATTCAAAATGTGTGGATATGTCAAATTCAGCTGTTTAATTTTAATATCGTTGTATTTACATATTTGAATTTTTGCAATCGGTCGCAATTTTTGTTGCTGTGTATCAATTTGAAGAAAAGTGAACAAACTTTTTCTAGCATTCTGCAAACATAAACAAAAAACTCGACTATAAAGAAGTACACATTGCAGAACAATCACATTCAATATAATGGATCCAACTATTTCAGTTTCTAAAGTAAAGTACAATTTTTATGTTAAGAAGGCTTCATATAATATCCTAGCTCTATTTTTTTTACATTCTCTAGGGCTGTTTTGTATTCAAAAATGGGGCGACGCGTGCAAACAAGTCTACAAAAAAGTCTAGTGCAGCAAGTAAACGTAAATGCGGCACAACACCAAGCAGCAACGTCCTGGGCAAAGAAGTGACCGAGCAACCTTTCTATAGTGTTTATAAAAAAACATGGGAAGAACTTCAGAGACATATTGATACGCTCCAGCGTGAGAGTTACGCGCGAACACTGGAAGATTTGGTGGAATATGTGGTCAATGAAAGTGCAGCAGGTGGTAGTATAGAACGTTTCGGTATGGAAGAAATACTGCCAACAGCGGCGTTGTTAACAGGTATGTGGGAAAAGTTATACTTTATCCGGGGTCTAACTCAATTGCTTAAATAAATACAAATTCTTGCGTTATTTATGCAGGCATCAACCAACCCGATCATTTGGAGCAGTTTGAGACACTCGCACAACGTATACACGAGAAAATATCATCAAGTGTTTGTGTGCTGCAGTCACGTGATTGTGCTACACTCAAAGCAGCGATTGAAACAATGGTGCACACTTTTATTGAAGAAAACGATGATGATGAGTCGGAGGAGGAGGAAGTAGATCGTGATCATAAGCGCTTGAGGCGTTCACAATGCACTATGAAACAATTGAAACGATGGTATGAAAATAATTATACAAATAAGCGCCAACAAAAATATAACGTAGATAGCTGTGCTTCAACTACTGCTGTAAAGCAAAATAGCTATAGTACACATGCGCTAGTTGTGATCTTGCCTGATTTTGAATGTTTCAATTCGGTTGTGCTGCAAGATTTCATATTAATTCTAGGTGCACATTGTGTGCAATTGCCAATTGTTCTAATATTGGGCGTTGCGACAGCAGTATCAGCTTTGCATAGCTCTTTGCCATATCATGTTACCAGCAAAATTAAGCTTCGAGTATTTCAGACACAGTCAGCACCTGTGGGTTTAAATGAGGTAGGTGATGAAATATCAAAATTACGCTGCAATGCCGATTCAATTTCACTAAAATTACTTTCCTATTTCAGATTTTAGAAAAAGTGATACTGTCACCTAAATATGCATTCCATTTGTCCGGTAAAGCTTTCAAGTTTTTAACGCATATTTTTCTCTATTACGATTTTTCAATCAATGGCTTCATTCAAGGATTTAAATATTGCCTTATGGAACATTATTTCCAAGGCAATGCATATGGACTATGTACTAATTATTCGAACTCATTAGTAAAAATTAAATCAATGACACACGATGACATGGAAACCCTACGCCACTTACTCTCATTCCGGCCCTACGTGGAAAGCATAAACGACTGTAAACGAATTATTGCTATACTAACCGATGATAGCTATTTAAAAAAGAAATTACCTCAATTGCTACGTGATTGCCACTTGCACTTTATGCTCTTTCATACTTTCATTGAATTCTTTACAATTCTGGTAGAGGATTTACCAAAATGTCCTTTAGGTAAATATCGACGTGAATTGTATGCGCTATGTCTGTCAAAAGAAGTTGTGGCAGAAGCAGAATTTAAAGAATGTTGGCAAATGTTGAGTTTTATGTCGAAAGATGAGTTTGTTGCAAAAATTTCCAAAGCCATTAGAGCTACAGAAGTATTTCTCCACAAACAAATAGAAAGTTTAGAATTGTCCAGCGATTGTATAACATTGGCTAACGAAAAATTAAATGTCATTAAAGAACTGCTAACAAAAGTGGTTATGGCTGGAATGGAAGCCAAAACGCAAACAACTAAATTTGTATCCACCACCAGCAGCACGCAGGGCGATGAACTCAAACAGCTCTCATCGCGGCATGATCTCAAAGAGCACTTGCTAAAAATGTCCAAACAGGAAAAACCCATCTCGGAATTCACAAAAGCCGTGCACGAAATTTTGGAATTTATACAAACTCAAATTGTTCAGCGGTTTTTGGTGCCGCTGGAACGTGCGCCTCCATTGCATGAGCTCTTTGTTTTCTCTGATATTTCAACGGTTCGCCGTAATATCATTGGTGCACCACGCGCCGCGCTACATATGGCGTTAAATAATCCGTATTTTTATTTACAATGTAAATGCTGTCATCTTGAGGAGAATAATCAATTGTTGTCTACGTTGCCGGATCTTTCGGTGGCATATAAGTTGCATCTGGAATGTGGACGCATGATCAATTTGTTCGATTGGTTGCAAGCATTTCGTTCAGTGGTCGATTACAGCGAAGATGAACACGAACATGTGGATCCGCAAATACAGTAAGGGAATTTTACACTTTGCATTCAAATTGACTTTATACAATTTCTTTTACTTTTCCAGAGCCCGGTTTACACGCGCTGTTGCTGAATTACAATTCTTGGGATATATTAAAATGTCTAAACGTAAAACAGATCATGCAACACGTTTAACATGGTAGTGGTGTATGTTAAATAGACCATTGTGCTATTTTTCCAATTAAGTCAACACACCTCTATATTTTAAGCTTCAACTTTCACTTCATATTTCAATTTGTTCTAATAAATAAATATTTCAAAAGATAAACATAAAATTGAATATTGGTACTCGTTCAAAAAAAAAACCAAGTGTTGTGTATCAACATGGGGCGAACATGGATGACCATGGAATAGGATTTCCCAGGAGAAACTCACAGACCTCTTGGGAAGCAAAATATCGAATATATATGCCCTGCGATGATCACGACTGACTTATTAACACCTACTAACATTTTATTTGTGTGCATATTTAATTTATTACTTTTGCATCATTTAATTATCATTGATCAGTGTTTTTCTATTGTTTTGATATTTAAAAGCATTCGTCTATTACGTATTATAGAAAATTATAGAACTGAGGGTAAAATAAATAAGAAAAAGATCAAATACAAAATTTTAGATGAAAAATTTCAAGTCCAGTTTTACATTAGTTTCAGCGTCCCAATTGCAGCAGTAATACGTTGCAACTCACTTTCAGATTCTTCCAATTTGCACACATAATTTGCCTGTACTTCAGCAGGCCATTTCGTACTAGAAGCTCCTGTCTGCACGGCTTGTTGCAGCTTAGTTACACTTTGCTCTAATTGCTCCTTTTTCTTTTGCATTTTAGCAATTTCCTTATCAGAATCAATCAGACCCTTAAGCAACAAATGCACTTCACACTGTCCACTAACAGTTAGTATAGCGCAACCCGCTGGTGGTGTAGTATCAAATTCAATTTTGGAACAATACGAAATGGTAGCCAAATCGTTTGCATATTTCTTAAGTATCTCATTAGGTTGTGCATCGGTGCAGACAATGTATGCTTCAGTTTTGGTTTTGTTTGGCAAATTATAATCAGAACGTGTGGAACGAATAGCAGCTGCTGCTTTCTGCACAAAGTTAACATCTTCTTCCACTTTCTTGTTACGCCAAGTTGTGTTTTCTGTGGCGGCGAATAAGTATTAAAATTAAATAGAAATAAAAAGATAAAAATATTGCGTAAAACATACCTGGATATTCGGCGACACATATGCTTGGCGTGGCATCAGTGCGCGGCAAACGCTGGTATAATTCTTCCGATATGAACGGCATAAATGGCGAGAGAATGCGCAAACCCAAATCCAAGCATACGAAAAGGGTTCTACGTGCCGAAGCCTTTTGAGCATCACTACCATTCTGAAAGATTGGTTTCAAACATTCCAAATAATTATCACACAAATCGTACAACCAAAAGCCGTAGCAAGCGGTAGTGGCATAACTAAACTCGTACTGCTCAAAGCCAGCATTACATTTTGCAATTGCAGCAGCCAAACGTGACAAAATCCAAATATCCATATTATTTTCGCAAGCGCTTAACTCCAACTGTGCCGATGAATAACGCTCATTGCCAACGAAATACATGAGCGCAAATTTTGTAGCATTCCATAGCTTATTGCAGAAGAAACGATACCCTAGTACACGGTTAATATCCAAATTAATGTCACGTGCTTGTGAAATGTACGCACAGAGTGCAAAACGCAATGCATCCGAACCGCATTCAGGTATGCCAGAAGGGAAGTCTTGTTTTTGTCCTGCCTTGGCTCGTTCAATCTCTCGCGGATCCAAATTGGAGGTGTACAATTGCTCATGAAGACCCTCTAGTGATATCCCAGTGATCACATCCATCGGATCGATAACGTTGCCCAGCGATTTGGACATTTTACGGCCGTGCGCATCACGTACCATGGGATGCAAGTAAACCTCTTTGAATGGCAGTTTGCCGAGTAACTTCTGGCCGAAGAACACCATACGCGCAACCCAGAAGAAAATAATATCATGTCCAGTTTCAAGCAATGAAGTTGGATAGAATGTTTGCAAATCTTCAGTGTTGTCAGGCCAGCCGAAAACAGAGAATGGAAAGAGGCCAGAACTGAACCAAGTATCGAGTACGTCTTCATCTTGATGTAGCACGATTTTACTCGGATCAACTTTGAATTTTTTAGCAGCCTTGGCGGTGGCTTCTTCCTGCGAACGTGCTACAATCCAGTAATCTTCGTCATCAGACTGAAATGGAAGTGAAATTAATTAATAAAGCTGTATATTTTTAGGCGCAAATGAAAAAAATGGAATAATTCTAAATGCTGAATACTTTTAACCTCATGCTCTTCTTCTGAAGGCTTTGTGAAAATTATAGAAAAGTAGTTTAAACTTGCATAATACGCAAAAGAATCCAACTTACCGAACCAGACTTAATGCTTGTATCATTGAACGTAACATGATAAGCTGGAATACGATGGCCCCACCACAATTGACGCGAAACACACCAATCGCGGATTCCTTCCATCCAGTGATTCCAAATCTTGATATGAATTTCTTGTATGATTTTCAAATCACCGCTGCGTACAGCTTCGATGGCAGATGCTGCCATATCAGCGCATTTAACATACCTAAAATCAAATGATTGTAACATATTTAACTAATGTTTCATCGTACTCGTATACACACCATTGTGGCTTAATCATTGGCTCAACAACATCCTTCGATCGACTGCAGAATGGTACCACCATCGGATTATTAACAGTCTCTCGATACAAGTTCAATTCCTTTAATTTTTCAAGAATCTTTTTACGACAATCAAAACGTTTCATATCGGTGAATTCTCCATAATCACCAATGATGAAGCCATCATCATTGAAGATTGTAATAAATGGTAAATTACAACGTTTACCAACTTCATAATCATTAGGGTCATGAGCTGGGGTGATCTTTACTGCACCTGTGCCAAAATTCATATCAACAAAGTCATCGCATACAATGGGCAAGCGACGTGTGCAGAATGGATGCTTGACGAATTTTCCATGCAAATGTGTATAACGTTCATCATTGGGATGCACAGCCACAGCAGTATCGCCCAACATGGTCTCAATGCGAGTAGTGGCGACAATAATCTCTTCATCGGTACCTTCAACTATATACGCGAATTTAATGAGTACACCGAATTCGACCTAGAAAACAACACAAATATTAATTTTTTTTCAGTCTTACAAATAAATTTTTTTTTTTTTTTTTGCATACCTTCTCTTCATAACCTGGTATTGAAAAAAATGTTCTCCCAGGTATATCAATCTTATCGACTTCAATATCCGAAATTGCAGAACGCAATGCACACGACCAATTCACTAAACGTGAACTACGATAAATGCTACCGTCTTCGTGTAGACGCACAAATGCCTCGGTTACAGCGCGGCACAATTTCGGATCCATTGTGAAAGCAACACGTGTCCAATCATACGAGGAACCTAAGCACTTCAATTGATCATAAATCCGCACACCCTTTTCACGTCTCCAATCCCAGATTTTCTGTATGAATTTCTCACGACCTAAATCGTGACGTGTCAATTGCTCTTCTCGCCAAATTTTCTTTTCGACCACAACTTGCGTTGCAATACCTGCATGATCGCAGCCGGGCACCCACAATGTTGTACGTCCCTTCATACGATTGTAGCGGGTGATTGCATCTTCGATGGCATTCGTTAGCGCATGCCCTAAATGCAATGAGCCCGTAACATTGGGCGGAGGAATGATCATTACAAATTGTCCTTTAGGATTTGATTCAGATATACTCTTGCGCTGAAAATGAGTTTGAGAATGTAGAATAACCTTATTATAAAAATTGACTAACCAAGTAATACAAATCTATTATTCATTAGAGAATAAATAAAATTAAGATTTTTATTTAAAAAAAATTAATCTATGAATATACGTTTATTTTAATAGAAAAAATAGATTTATCACACCTCACACTGGCAGAATAAAAAATTCATCTAATGTAATTGAATTACCAATTTACATCAGTTTTGAACTCAAAACAAAATAACTACATTACTATAAAACTAGACGTGACTCATTCACTGCAGTTTATAAAAAAGAAAAAGCAGATAAATTACTAATATTAATACTTACACCATATTCAGGCGTGAAGAATCCCTGTTTTTCCCACCAACTATACCACTGAGCCTCAACAAAACGTGGACTATAGGCATCCGGTAAGGCTCCAGCAATATCTTTCTTCTCACCAGGAGCAGTGTTAGCTGTATACACAGCAGCCTCTTTAACTTCTTTGGCTTTTTTCTTTATAAAAAAAGAGAAATAAAATAAAGTATTATTAAACTCAATATTATGGAGCAAATGCAATTAGATTTGCTTCTTTACAATCACATTAACTTTCACTAAAATAATGCCAACAATGCATTATTATATCAATAAAAACTTAGCCATCATCGCACTGCTACCAGAACACCAAAAACAACAACAAAAACTAACCTCTGGTTTTTCTTTCTTTTCTGCTGAGGCAGGTGTTACTGTTGCTTTTTTATCCAGCTTTGCTTGTAGTTTAGCTAATTTTTCAGCTTTTTTCGCTTCCTTTTCTAATTGCTTGGCAGTTTTTGGTGGACCAGCGCCATCAGCCGAACTTTCACCATTTACTATAGGTTGCTCCATTGTACTAATGTAACTAATTAGAACTTCAATGAAATGTTGCGATTTTTATTCTGTTTAATATATGCTATGCGTAATTTCGTTGCACTTCACACTATTTATTTTGAACAAATGCAATTGAAAGTGATTTTAAATTCGTTGAAATCAATCAATCAATCGCAAAATGTTAAATGTTGGGTCTCTGCCGACGGGTGATGATGATGAAAACGTGCGCAACAACGCAGAGTTGTATTCGAATTTCTGTAGAAAAATATGGGAACAAATTTTCTGGCTTTGTTTTTATGTTCTAATTCGTGGGTAGAAAATACTATTTTCTTCATTCCAAATGGGGAACTCAGAGGGTGATGAGAAAATTATAGCTATAATTCAAAGCCAAGCCACATTCAATTAAGTACAAAATAATAGAAAAACTTAATGTGCAGCGGGTTTTAATTATTCTCCTCCCGAATGAGAGCTGATACAAGTTGTAATTAGCAATTCTTGCCAGAAATTCTTGATCGCTGTATTATCATTCCCACCTGCTCTCTTAAACCAATTTCGTGTTGGAAATTGCTGCCTTCTCTTATGTTAGCCCCTAATTTATTTATTTGGTCTCATTCAGTGCATAATTAAAAAGATGGCACTTATTATAAAATGGTTTAAACTGTCGCAAATGCATTGAACTGAATACAATTAGCAATTCAGGGCAGTCATGATTGGAAGCCACAATTTTCAAAATATTGTTTAAAGGTGCAGCCTTTCCCCTAGTTTCAAAGGGCTTTAATTCCAAAAATTTGACCACCCACTAACTCTCCAATATCACGAAAAAAAATTCTACACATACATAATCCTACACACAGGTGACAATCGGAAAGAGAAAAGCCCTCCAAAGGCATTTTCCAATTTGACATTTCACATACTCTTTGTCGAGAACTTTTCTTTCACATTTTTCTTTTCTTTTTGTTTGTGAATTTTCATACTTTTTATGTAAAATTAAACGCGTTAATCGGTAATAAAATGTGTTAAAATAAAACTGTGCATTAATTAAATAAAAAGACGAAAAACGAACAGAAGAGAAAGAATAAATCAACAATAATGTCTTCCGAATTGAAAAAATTATCCGAAGAATCGCTGTTGCAGCCCCCCGAAAAAGTTTTCGATATTATATGCAAATTGGGCGAAGGAAGCTATGGCTCCGTCTACAAGGCGTTACACAAGGAGAGTAGTTCGATTGTAGCCATAAAATTAGTGCCGGTTGCATCGGACTTGCATGAAATTATCAAGGAGATCTCAATAATGCAGCAATGCGATTCGCCGTATGTGGTGCGTTACTATGGTTCCTACTTCAAGCAATACGATTTATGGATCTGCATGGAGTATTGTGGTGCTGGCAGCGTCTCGGACATAATGCGTTTGCGTAAGAAGACACTGACTGAGGATGAAATTGCAACGATACTCTCGGATACGCTCAAGGGTTTAGTGTATTTGCATAGACGTCGCAAAATTCATCGTGACATTAAAGCGGGCAATATACTACTAAACACAGAAGGGTATGCCAAGTTGGCAGATTTTGGTGTTGCTGGGCAATTAACAGATACAATGGCCAAGCGAAATACTGTTATTGGCACGCCCTTCTGGATGGCACCGGAGGTTATTGAAGAAATCGGTTACGATTGTGTTGCAGACATATGGTCGCTGGGCATCACAGCGCTCGAAATGGCCGAAGGCAAACCGCCCTACGGCGACATACATCCAATGCGTGCCATATTCATGATACCACAAAAACCACCACCGTCCTTTCGTGAACCCGATCGCTGGAGCACAGAGTTCATTGACTTTGTCAGCTTATGTTTGGTTAAGAATCCAGAAGAACGTGCCACTGCCTCTGATTTGCTCGAACATGAATTCATACGTAATGCCAAACATCGCAGCATACTGAAGGAGATGATCGAAGAGACGTGCGCCATACGAGAACAACAACGTGCCAGCCGTGGTGCAGGCATGAGCCAAGCAAAGAGTTTGGCTACGCAGCAAGAAGAAATGCTGCAGGAAGACGAACCTGAGTTTACAGCGGAAACGGTAAAGACTTTCATTGACGATCCGGGCACGCTGGTGCCAGAGAAATTCGGAGAATATCAGCAAACGTCGGCATCAGATGCTACAATGATAGCGCATGCTGAAGATAGTGGTACACTGCTGGGTCCGGGTGGTGGGAGAGGGGGAGTAGGAGGTGCGGGTGGCGCGACTGGTGCAGCAGGAGATATACCAGTGGTCGATAGTGGTACTTTAGTTGAGTTGGAATCGAATTTAGGTAAGCAGATGGGAAATTTCTATTTTCTATACAAAAATTTATTATCTTATATATATTTTTTGTAGGCACAATGGTTATCAATTCCGATTCCGATGATTCAACAACGGCAAAGCGTAACGATTTCATTAAGCCGCGCTATCGTCCTCAGTTCCTCGATCATTTTGAACGCAAAAATGCAGATGTTCCGCTACGCGGCGAACATGAAAAGTCTTCAGAATACTCGCCAGCTGCTGCTATAGCGGCAGCAGCCAATACTGCTGCGAGTAGTGCTAGTGCTGAGCAACATGCTGCCGTTTCACAATCTCAGCTCAACCATGCCAATTCGAATGATGCTAATTGGGAGAAAAATATGGAAATGCATTTCCAACAAATCTCTGCTATTAATCAATATGGTCTACAACAACATCAGCATCATTTGCAACAACAACAGCAGCAGCAGCAACAACAGCAAGCTGCAGCAGTTGCTGCATATTATGGTTGTAATCCGATGGTTGGCGGTGGAGGTGCAAGTGTGGGTGGCGATAATTTGCTCGCCTTAAATAATCAACAAAACTTATTGCGAAACCAACAACAACAGCAGCAACAACAACCACCGCCACCCTCATATCAGCAACATTATTTGCACACACAATCGCACAGCTACGTGGATGGTGAGTTTGAATTTTTGAAATTCCTCACTTTTGACGATTTAAATCAACGTCTGAACAACATCGACTCAGAAATGGAGAAAGAGATCGAGGAACTGAATAAAAAATACAACGCCAAACGCCAACCAATTGTCGATGCCATGAATGCAAAGCGAAAGCGCCAACAAAATATTAATAATAATTTAATTAAAATTTAATAATTTTGCAAAATAAACATTTACGAAGTTAAAATGAAAAAGAGAGAGATAGAGGGAGCGTAGTTAATGTATTTGGGTTGAAATTTCTTTTTTAGGCTGCTTGGTTTTTGGGCTCCTTTTTTATCCACAAGTATTTTTATTTTATTTCTCTTTATGATTATTTTGATTATAGAAAATAATGCCGAAAACGAAAAAAAAAAAAATCAAAATCTTAATTGTAAAATTATCAAATAAAAACATATTATGTGCTCATTTTAGTAAGCGTTTTTAAAGCTTTATTATAAACAATTAATCTTAAATAAAAATAAAGAAATTAGTTCAACAGCGACAGCAAAAATTAAAAATAGAACTATTGTGAAATGCAGTTTCAAAAATTGATGCATTTCAAGAAAATAAAAGTTTCTGTTGAGAACAAATACATGATTTTAACAATGATATTATTGCAAAAAATTCAAATGTTTTACTAACTAATTTTTGTGTTGCACTTACGCTATTCGCCCGCCAGCCTATCCTATTAACAAAAACTACTTTCAAATTAGTTCTCTTCTCAATTAACATTTCCTAACAAATTATGTTTATTAATTAGAAATAAAATAAAAAATAATATTTTCATTTGATAATCACCACTGTAACCTTAAACTCAAGAAATAAGCTAATTATGTATTTGCAAAAGAAAAAGACGAAGAAAGGAAAATCAAAGAAATTGAATTTAATTTAAAGTAATGAGAATTTAAAATATTTAACATATTTAAATTAGTAAGCAGAAATCGTAAATCACATTAAGAAGCAATAACATACACTCAATATACACCGCATTTTCGAATGCGTATTTTTCTAAATATTATTAGTACATAATATATTAATAAAATAGTCATAGTTATCACGGATAGACACTCACAAAATATAATACAATACCCACACACATATTATATACATACATATATATACATTTTAAATATGTAAATAAAGAAGAAAAACATTTTTTAAAACCCATATCCAATTTACTTTTCTTACAATTATGCTCACCTAATAAAAATCTCAAAATAAAATAAATGTTGAGGCTTCGCATGGATTTATTATCTAACAACAATTTTAATATGTTTATTGTATGGCAGCTAGACTCTTGCGGCAAATTTGGGGGCTTCGTAAAATCTCAAGAACGTACAACTCGATACGTAAAATCGAGTATTTTGCATGTATTTTTATGCAAATTACAAGAGGAGGATCTTTCAAGGTACTCACACTTTCAATTCGTTATAAAAATATATAAAAACTAAGTTAGTCGATTTTCATAATTTATTACAACAGCAACAACAATTTTAGACATTAGACTGTTTTTGTTTGAATAAAGAGCAAAAGCGTTTAACCAAAGATCTTTGGTTTAACTCTTGTCAGATTCTACTAGCACAAATGTGTTAGTTAGCTCTGAAAGGGTTAAGCAAAATAAAAAACGGTGTCTCTTTATCTTCATTTCTGTTTTGTGCTACATTTCGGACATTCACAGCTGTGATATCATCATCTTGTTACTACTGCGACTGGACTGTGTTGTTACTTTTTGTGAAAAATGCTCAAAATTCATTAAATTTGTGAAAAATTAGAAAAAAAAAGTAAAATTAAAAATAGTAAGAAAATGGCTGACGATTTGCCAAAAGAATTCGATTTAATAGTGATTGGCACAGGTGAGTGCAAATCATAAAAATATAAAGCAAACGCTTGGTGAGTCACGCTTTTGTTTGAATTTACCTCTAGGTTTTCCTGAATCGTGCGTTGCAGCAGCAGCAAGTCGAGTTGGAAAGACTGTATTACATATTGATCCCAATGATTTTTATGGTGGAGCGTGGTCATCATTCAATTTGGATTCGTTTAATGCTGTACTTGAAAGTGGCATAAATGAAGAGCTTCGAAATGGTAGCTATAAATGGCATACAGAGCAAGACGTTGATACTACTGACGCCAAGTCAGAAGAACCATTAACTGAAAATAGCGACGAAGCAACAACGCAAATAATATGGACACAAGCAAGTCTTTTAGAGCAATCACGACGTTTTAATTTAGATGTGTGCCCTAAAATTCTATATTCGGCTGGGCGTCTGGTACAGCTATTAGTTTCTTCTAATATATGTCGCTATGCTGAATTTCGTGCAGTGGATCGTGTGTGTACATATTTTCATGAAGACATACTCAACGTGCCATGCTCACGTAGCGATGTCTTCAATACGAAGGATTTGAATATTATTGAGAAACGTTTACTGATGAAATTTCTTACCATATGCATGACTTATGGCGAGGATAAGTGTGAAGAAGATACAGCAGCATTTCGTGGTAAAACATTCCGTGAATATCTACGACATCAAAAGGTGACTGAAAAAATAACGACATGTGTTATGCAGGCCATAGCTATGTGCACTGATGAGACATCGTTTGAGGAGGGCATGGAGCACACACAGCGTTTTCTCAATAGTCTCGGCCGTTATGGTAATACACCATTTCTGTTTCCTATGTACGGTTGTGGTGAGATACCGCAGTGTTTCTGTCGTCTCTGTGCTGTGTTTGGTGGTATTTATTGTTTGAAACGCAGCATCGATGAGATAGCCATTGATGCTGATACTAATTGTGCCACAGTGCTGGTTGAGGGTAAGGCGTTACGTGCAAAACATGTTGTTAGCTCGCATGGTAATGTACCCGCCAATCTGCGTCAGAGTAACTTGGGCATATATGGGCAAGGGGCTTTGGTGAACGGTTTATCGCGTGGAGTATTTCTTACCGCAACACCACTTGGCAATGAAGAATTAAATGCAGGCGGTGGTGGCGTTAATTTGTTACGTTTGTTGACGACCGATGGCAGAGAAGCGATATTAATACAATTATCACATTATTCTGGCACATGCCCTAAGGGAATTTGTAAGTTTTCTAGAAAAATTTTAAATTTTAAACTTATTAATAGTTTTTAACAAATTTTAGTTACTTTCCATATAACCACACGAGCCCTCAGCGATTATCCTGAAGGAGATTTACAACCATTTATTGACCAAGTTTTCAATGATAAATCACCTACTGCTCCCAAGCCACTTTATTCTGCATTCTTCACCATTACCGCACGTGAGCCTTCATCGAATTCAGTCGCTTCCGTTGATGCTTCAACGCCAATATTTAGCACTGCTGCACCATACTACGAATTAGACTATGATCTTTCAATTAAAAATGCACGCGATATTTTCACTAAAATTTATCCTAACGATGAGTTTCTACCACGTGCGCCCGATCCCGAAGAGATCGTTGTCGATGGTGAAGATCCACGTGCATTAAGTGAAAATAATTTACCTGATGATTTACGTGAACAATTGAGAGAATTGGAAAAATCCGCTGAGCATATGGAAATTGAAGATGATGAAAATTTACTGCAACACCGGCAGCAGCAAAATCAAATGGATGCTGAATAACTATACACAATGAATGACAGTGTATTGAAGACATTTCATCAAGCAGATAATGATATTTTCTAATTAGCACACACGCCTTCTAATTGTATATTTTTAAATACATTCGTGTAACGTAACCGCTTTAGGTTGAATTTCGACAGATTAACCAAAATTTTTAATATTTTTTTGATATGCTTTAAAAAATACTGATGTATGCATGCATGTGCAAGAATATTCGTTAACATATACATACATACGCTTCTATAAGCTTAAGCTCGAGTACTGCTTAAAATAAAAATAGCATCGATGTTATTTGCATTAAACTTAGTAATGTAGTTTTTCTTCTACCAATAGATTTGTTTGTTAAAATTCTTTAAAAATTAATATAATTCCTTTGCAACGTAAGTATTTGTCATTTACAGGGTTTTCCATTAAGAGCCGTGCTTTTAAATTAGTGAAAAACGAATATATATTTTAAAAAAAGTCTCAAAGAAAAAGTCCCAAATACTTGGGTTCACCGGCATACTACGATCAAACTGTTATGGTGCATACATGGATATTTGAATTCAACGCTATACACAAAGCACTAAGTATACGGAGAAGACCAATCAGGAGACGTTTATTTTTGTGGGCAGTAATGTGCCACGTCCCGTCATACGTAAATTAATACTCGATAAAAATTTCAAAACATGGTTAAATACTCCTACGATCTTGATACTTTTACTTTATTGTTCGATACTTTTACTTTATTCCGAGTATTTACTTCGTAGCAATTATTTATTTTTTAAATTTATAATAAACCCATTAAGGACGAGTGGGAACCAAAGAAGATAGATCAAGAAAGTATCTTGAATCTGGCTCAGGAACGGCTCAGCGACAAGATGCCATATGCCACCGCTAGGCATTACTGGGTTCATAAAAATAGTTAAAAGTTAAAATGTAAATTCAATTACTGAATAGAGCAACCCTACTCTATTAGAAATTTTGCAACCCTTTTCTCTTTCTTTTCTATCTCTGTCTTTCCCACTTGTTGCTTAGCAACAACAAAACGTCAACAAAAGTAATCATAACGAAACAAAACAAGAAACAAGGAAAATTTTCTTATTGGCTTAAATGTGAAATTAGAAAACATGAAAAAAATATAGGAGCAATATAATAAAATTAAAAATTTTTAGTGAAAGTGAAGCTTAGAAATGTCCTTCGATAAAGTGCTCTACAAATTCGATGAACCACACGGCCCAGGGGATGTTTATTTCATATGGCAAAAAGGAGCAGGTGGTGCGTTATTGGCAACGACTGGGAGTGATGGGACAGTAGCTATCTTCAATCGACAAGGGCAATTGGTCGAAAGAGTTATACTGGCAGGGTGAGTAGCTGTTATACAGTGCAATATATTAATTAGTAATTAATTATTTAATCATCTGTCTCTACCTATAGTTTATGCTCTGGTTTTGCATGGGACAATGATGGTGAAATACTGGGAATTATTACTGCCACTTCGCCGATTATAACTCTGTGGGATTCTAGTACTCAAATGAAGACAACAATTGAATCGGGGCTGCGTGACCCACTCTCGTGCATTATTTGGTCAAAGGAGGATCAAATTTTGGCTGTGGGTACTGCACGTGGTAACTTGGCGATTTACAATCATCGTAGCGGCAAACGTATTCCTATATTGGGTAAACATTCAAAGCGCATAACTTGCGGCGCGTGGTCGGCGCAAAATTTACTCGCTTTGGGCTCGGATGATAAAAGCTTTTCGCTAAGCAATGCCGATGGAGATTCGATGCGCGTGGTGCCATTACGCGATGTACCCACCGATATGTATTTCGCTGAAATGACAAATGATGACCGTATTGCTGGTGAAAATACTATTAGCATGATTATTGGCAAGCGCACGCTGTTCTTGTATTATTTACCCGAACCAGATTCACCCACCGAATTAGGATTTCAAAGTCGTTATGGTTCATTGCTGCAACATAAATGGTTTGGCGATGGTTATATATTGTTGGGTTTCTCAAATGGTCACATTGTGGCAATATCAACGCATCCACGAGACGTGGGACAAGAGTTGTGGCAGGTAAAGAATCATAAAGAGATTTTGACGGGCTTGGCTTATTGTCCCGCATTGGATATTGTGGCATCGTGTGGTGATGATACGTGAGTTTGAAGTATAAATATGCTTGAGTGTTCCAAATTAAATTGTTTTTTTGTTATATTAGCATTAAAATACATTCCATTACTAATTTACAAGAAACTGAAAAAATTATCACTGTACCCGATCATTCGGGTGTGCAGATGATCGATTGGTCTAGCGATGGCCAATTGTTGGCGGTGACAACTATGAGTGGAACTGTTTACATTTATGTTACAAAGCTGCAAACCATGTTTGCTGTATCACCACCGAGAATTGCTATACTGAGCAGTCTAGCAGAGGTTTCCATTTATGTGTATACACCGGAAAAGGTTTTTATTGATTTATAAATTGGAGTTATGAATTCAATCCGTTTTTGCTTCTAGTCCAAGCCCATACCATTTCGTCAAGCACTCGAAAGCGAACCTTCATTCATTGCTGTTGGCCCATACCATTTTGTTGCTGGCCTTAATAATCACATATGGTTTTATGATCTTGGCAAAACTTTGGGCGATCTACCACAGCCTCTCAGTGAACGTGATTTTTCAACAGAAATTATTGATTTAAAATTGAATGTAGACTATTGTGCTGCACTCTGTACACCACAATTATTCTTGCAAGCAATTGTGCCCGATAGTCCGAATGTAAAGGATAAATTAATGCAAACATTTCCCACATCACTGCCAACGTTAAGTGATGCTGTGATAACGTGTTTTTGCCTTACACAAGAATTTTTAATTTTTGCAACTGATGTGCGTTTGAAAAATGTATAAAATGCAAAAATTTTGTAACTATTATATTTTGTTTCCATCAGATTGGCCACGTTATTTACTTTTCATTAGATAAATGGGAGGTCTGCACAAAATATCGCCATAATATGGGCATAACTAAAATGTTTACTGATACTGAAGGCACAAAGATCATTTTCATTGATGAACATGGACAAGGTTTTGTATTTTTGCCGGTAGTTATATAAAAACTATACATATAATTGTTTAAGATTGTGTTACTTAGTTTATTTTATTTTATTTAAGGCTATTGAAGAAACTGTAATTATCATGGATTTCCCTAAGAAATGTGATGGTTGCCTTTGGGATTTAACGCAACAAAATGTTTTTATTACATTTGATACAAAGTCGGTGATGACGCATGTTTTTGTGCGTTACTCTGTTAATGGTAGATAACTTATAAATATGTCTTCTCTGTATTTATTTTAATATTTATTCCTCTGCCTTAAATATAGGTAAACACACACTCAAAGTTGGTGAAACCAAATTAAATCCATCACAATTACCGCTTATGTTATGCGATGGTGAAATGGTGCTACACATTGATGGTGGTCAATATGCCACACAAACTCTCGCCACACACATAGTAATGCCTGGCATCAGTTCTAGTAGCAATTTGAAAAACTTATTATGTTTAAAGAAATACGCTGATGCATATAAAGCATGTGAGAAAATTAATGCAAAATTTTCATGGGCGGAGTTTGGTGTACAAGCTATTGCTGACTTGGAACCTGATATTGGTTGGTTGCACTAAAATTTATATTTAGTAAATCACACTAAAAATCTTCAATATTTGTTTAGCTTTGCGAGCCTTTCAGCATGTTGGCGATGGTGCTATGGTTTCAGCTCTGCAGGATATACGTTACATTGAAGATGTTTACATGTTGAGTGGATTTTGTTGCCTCTTGCTAGAGAAATTTGACGATGCCAAAGAGTATTTCTTGAAGGGTTCATATACCAAAGAAGCATTGGAAATATGTCGCGATTTGTTGCAATGGGAGCAGGCATTGCTTTTGGCGCATAAATACGAACCTGAGGAAGTTCCGTTTATAGCACGTGAATATGCGCAGCAATTAGAATTTACGTAAGTCTCAGACGCGGCAGTAAACGTGCACGGAATAAAAGTCTTAAAAATGGTTGAATTGTTTTTTTAATTAACACGCAATTTTTAATTGTTTCAGCGGCAATTATGCTGATGCACTTTATCATTATGAGAAAGGCTACAAAGAAGATCTAATTAATAATTCGGAAGAGCAACAGCTCGTCAATTCATCGCCCGAGTACGAAGAGCATGTGCGTTTATGTAAAATGGGAATAGCGCGAACCTCTATACGTGCTGGTGATTTTCGAAGAGGCGTAAGTTTATGTAATAAGCTCAAAGCGAAAAAGTAACTACTTATTGATTTATCACAGATTCAATATGCTGTTGAATTGAACGATAAGCAATTGCTTTACGATTGCGCTGAGCTACTAGCAACTGTTGGTCATTTTACCGAAGCTGCTGGTCTTTACGAACGCGGTGATTACTTTGATGAAGCGTGCGGTCATTATATAACGCTGAAAATGTGGAATAAAGCTAATCTAATACTGCCACATGTGAAGAGTACAAAACTGCATGCAGCTTATGCAAAATCCAAAGAATCCGATGGGCAATTTCAAGAGGCTATCAATAGTTATCGCATTGCTGGCGATCTTGATGCTTGTGTACGCATTTATTTAGATCATCTGATGGATCCACATTCTGCATCTGAAATCGTGCTCGAGTCACGTTCAATGGAGGCAGCAAAAATGCTTGCGAAATTTTATCAAAAAATTGGTGATTTTGAGCAAGCATTGCAATTTCTTGTTATTTGCGGCTGTGTGGAAGAAGCTTTTGCACTAGCGCAGCGTCACAATAAACTCAAACAACACGGTGAGCTGTTACAGCGTTATGAAAATGCGAAATCAAGCGATTATCTTGCGTTAGCGCATTATTTCGAAGGTGAAAAGTATACATTGCTAGCGGGGAAATACTACTTTCTTGCACGTGAATTTACAAAATCCTTACGTTTTCTGCTAAAAGCTTCAGCCTTTAGTAATGAAGAATCGCAGGCGTTATCGTTAGCTATTGATTGTGTGGCGACATCGAATAACGAGCAGCTTGCGACACAATTAATCGAATTTCTGCTGGGTGAAGTTGATGGTTCACCCAAAGATCCACGTTATTTATTTCGTTTGTATATGGCGCGCAAACATTATAAGGATGCCGCAAAAACTGCAGTGATTATAGCCAATCAAGAACAGATAGCGGGTAATTACAAATCTGCACGTGATTTACTCTTCTCCATGTATCAGGAGCTGAGACGAAATAATCTTTCAATCACGGCAGAGATGCGTCACAATTTGATACTACTGCATCGGTATACGCTTGTGCGAATGCATGTTAAGCTGGGTAATCATTTGTTAGCTGCTAAGCTATTGGTACAAGTGGCAGCAAATATATCACAATTTCCCGAACGTAAGTTGTGAAGCTTTGTTCTTTTTATTTCTTTCTACCTTGAAGTTATTTCAGACATCATTCCAATACTCACTTCCACTGTAATTGAATGTCATCGTGCTGGTTTGAAAAAGTCTGCCTTCATTTATGCATCAATGTTAATGCGTCCTGAATATCGAAGTCAATTGGATGCACGTTATACCAAAAAAATTGAATCGATTGTACGTAAAGCACCGAAAGGTATTAAGAACTTTAAAGATGAACTTGACGATGAGGCTTCAGCTATGGAATGCCCTATATGCGATTCTAATTTACCAAATATGGAAGTAACATGCTATAGCTGCAAAACAACATTACCAATTTGCATAGCTACGGGGCAGCATATTATTAAGCAGCAGATGACATCATGTCCGGAATGTGATTTTCTGTGTTTTCGCGCTGAAATGGAAAAGTATTTATCTATAGATTAAATTTAATAACGATTTACATTTCTTTTTTTTTCTACAGAATTCTTTCCGAACTGGATAATTGCCCAATGTGTGGTGAACGCGTTGCACCCGAACAACTTTTAGATGTCGAAGATATACGTCCGTATATTCTAGCGTCGTCTTAGCATTAAGATTATAGATATATATACATACATACACAATATTTTGCACACCAAAAAATACTTTATACAAAAATATTATATTTATTACATAATATATTAATTACACTGGCAATAATCTAATTATTTTCAAATTTAAATAGTTAGACTCCAATTTTAAAATGGAACATTTTTGTACCTAGTCCCTGCAACCTCAACGAATCTATGGTAACAGCCATTCAGCAAATTTTTGTGCAAACGTCTTGGCTTGACTGTTATTGGCAATTTTCTTTCAGTAGCGCTTTTATTCTTGTTGATATTGTTTCAGGTTTAGCTAATTGAACTCCATGATTGTCCGCAATGAGTCCAATGAATTTCTATTTTCGTTCGAATCTCTTACAGCCTTTTGTCTAAGATATTTATAAACAAAGGCCTTTTGTTGTATGCTGGTTTCTCTATCAAGAATTGACTACTTTCAAAAACTTTATTTCAAAAATAAATTAAAATATATAATAGAACAATAGCAATGCTTATTTCTTCGTCTTTGCATCAATTTTACATTGTGGTAATTGCTTCTGTAACTCCTTCACCACTGCCTCCAAATTCTTCACATAGCTCAAATCGAATAATTGCAATTGTTGAAGGTTCTTCAGCTCTCCGATCACCTTCAAGCCTGCATCTGTTATATTACCATTGCTAGACACTTGTAAATTTTGGAGTGTTGATTTTAAATATGACAAGCCTTCTAGGCCATCTTCTTCCAAGTGTTTGCAATCATGAAATATCACAGTATCAATATGATGGCAGCCACGAAAGTGCTCCAAACCGATTTTCATAATTGATGCACCGGTGGCATCCACGATTTTTATGCGTATCTTCTGTGATTCTGGAGGAAGACTGTTGTAGTCTCGCAGTAATTTCGAAGGGAATTCCACAAGACGAACTGCTCCACCGTTTTTTAGCAGCCATTCCGTGCAAAGACGATCGGCACCAACTTTTACTAGCCGGTCTGTGTCTACGCGATTAAATGCTATGGATACATAGCCCCAAAGTTGTTGTAATGGTTGGAATTTTGTTTGATTTATGGCCACACACGATTTCCGTACATTTTGCAAAAACAACATTCTTTCCAATTAATTACTTTTCTCTTCTGACAGTTACAGCTGATTTGTAAAGCTGCCAGATAAAAATGTTTCTTACCGCTTTTCCTAAAGATTTTCAAAATTTTTGGAAGCAATGCATTATGCGGTTTCTAAGACGCAAAAACTAATTACTGATTTTTGATTAATCACTTTGAAATTAGCTTTTCGACGTCCGGTAAACGCAACCCTTGAAACAAATTAAGTTATGTTACAATTATGGAAATTTAATCAAATATACAAAACAAAATTAATCGTTTTCTTAAATTAATATGCTTTGAAAGAGCAATGATGCCATGTCAAAAAGTTCATAGAGCAAGCAGATCGGACGATCGTTATTTAATAAAAACTCGAAAATGCTCTAACCGAAACCCTTGCAACAGCACTTAACAAATTTGATTTAACTAAAATTAATAACCATAGCTGCTCTGCTCTTACAGTGGGTATTGAAAAAATCATAATTTGATTGATATCTTTCTGGTCACAATGCCAAACTATTAGGCCTTCTCATTAACTAATAATAACTTGGAATGGTTCTTAAGACATGGAAATTGAAATAGCTTGATTAACAATCGTCCACATTTTATCCATTATAGTGTGAACTTGCGCACCAATCAGAGGTGTCCATCAGAGGAAGAAGATCGTTCAAACCGTGTACGATTGTATCAACCACATTCATTTTTTAATTATCTTAACGTTTCTGCTCTGTATAGATAAATTTAGATACATTTTTGCGAGTTGAGCAACACTAGAAATGTTTGTTTCTTTTTACATCGTTCCGTATTGATTTCTCACAAAATAAGAGACCAAAGAAATCATCACTACCAGAAAAATCTCAAATGTCAACGCATTTTGCTTTTGATGTTCATTGCTTTCTCAATCGCGCTCATATACAGATGGTTTTGTGATTTTTTGTCGACGGTTGCGATTTTCATCGAATAAAAAAATTATTAATTAAAACCAGAAAAAAGTGCCTAAAACAATTTAAAAATGTGAAAAGAAAACTTTAATATGAAAATGCCTCAAAATATTTTATTGAAAATACATTTTGTAATGTGAAATATATTAATAAGTAAAAAAGATTATACACCAAATTACATTCGATTGAATCACAGAAAAATTGTATGAAGACAAAAAGAAAAGCAAGCAGAGGCAAAAAAAATCAGTGAGTGCAAAAGCAAAAGTAGCAAGCAATACACAACAAGAATATATCCAAAAAAAAGAATATTCAACCAATAAGTGAAAAAAAAAACCAAATAAAGTAAAAACGTAGGAAGGGAAACACGAAATAGTCGCGGCGCAGGAACGACGTCAACGCTGACGTCGTTTGTTTTTCCCTTATATATTTTTGTTGTTATTTTTATTACAATTCAGTGGGAAGAAACATAAAAGAGCTAGACCAAGGAGAAGTCGAAACGAACAGAAGAAAATAATCAAATCAAATTAAATGTTTTTCTTTTGTCGTTGTTACTGCATTCACACCGTGTGCAATTGAGAAACAACGTCGTATTGTGGTGTGGTTTTTATGTGTATATATGTGTTCTTGTTCATTACGCTGCTGACATAGACGTCAGCAGTGAAAACAAATAGCAGCAGCGTCGGCGGCTGTAGCAAGCAAACTCCCAGACATACAGGCTGAGCAGAATCTAACAGCGACTGCCAAGCAGTGTTTGAAAATTTGTGAGTATTGTTGATTGGCAGAAAGCTTTCTTATTGAAATAAAAATGCATATTCTTTAACCTCATTTCCGATGTTTGTTTTAAATTGTAAAAATTCAGAACCGTGTAGGTTCATGACCTTATTGAGGTCTTAAGTAAGATCGTTAAACCATATTCGTTATTAAAAGTTTTTCCTTGATATCTTCCTACTACAATTTAGAGCTTAAAAATTGTCTATAGACCAGAAATTCGTCGATTTTTAAGTTGGTTTTTGAAATTATATGAAGATGTTTTCAAAACTTATAAAATACTCGCATGGAAGTTTTTACCTTTCCATTCAGTATTGAGAGGCCCCCTTTTTACATTAAGTTAGAATTGGCAGCAATTCTTTTGAGTTTGCAGAAAAGGAGGAAGAGTACTGCGAACAACAGTAGTCGTTATTTAGAATAGTTATTTCCGAGCATATTTCGAAGGGTTTACTCTCATGGAGGAGATGTTTACACTATTTTTGAAAGGGGAACACGTTGTGTCCATATCCATATTTAAGAGCTTAAAATGGGATATTTAGACTGAAAAATGGTTAACCAAATTCAATAAATTTTGGTTCTTGAAATACCCTATATATATTTACAAATAAACTAGTATATTGTAAATATATGTATGTATCTTGGAGAGAAAAAATGATCTCTAAGGCTCTCTTCAATAATTTAATTCGTATAACTGTCCTTGGAAATAACTTTGCCATTTCGATTCTCTCAAGGCAGCATTAGTCTTACTTTTAAAAAATACAGAATGGAAATGTAGATGTGTCTTCTTTGATAAATTATTGTTTTACTTTTTGTTTCGTTTGCCTGATTATTGTAGTGCCCTGCTTGAGTAGGGTTTGTCCTCTACCCACATTCACCTGCCGATCAGATGTGACCAGAGTATAACTCCAAACGTTCTATGAACATAATTTTATTATTATAAAAAATATCCCTTAGCGAAATTGTCGAAGCAATAATTTGCCGAACGATTTTAAATATGAAGAAGTGAATTACATTTTTTACTATATAATTTTAATTGCAGAATTGATAAAACGACCTATTAGTCCGTCAGATAAAGTACCTGCTAAAATATTTAAATATTTATCGAAATCTGCATGGTTTTCGGAGGGATGGCTGGTCGAAAAATTAATATCTACATGGTAACACAATGAGCCGATGTGGTATAATGGCACCGCAGGGCCAACAAATTATTCTATGTTCACTTCCTTTGGGAAAACAATCATTTTTTTTTTAATAGAATAGTGTTCGGTCAGCCTCTAGTGATCAACCATTTTTATCTAGTTTTTCTAAAAAATGTACAACTGGTGATACTTTTTGGATATGAAAACACAGCAAGATGAAAATTGATTTAGGCGGTTGTGCAAAAGTAAAAGCTATAGACAAGATTTAGTTTGGGCATTGGCGTAACTTGACGCTGTGAAGAAAAACTAAGTTTGAACTAATATTTGAATGGAAATGCATATTGAATATATTCAGTCTATTATATTTCATAATATAAAATAATTAATGCAAAAGTTTTAACAGTGTGGTCGGGTAAAACAAAACATTAACTTAATTTCAATATTCGGCGACTGTGGTCTATTACTAAAAAACTGTCTTGGGATAAATGTTCTAGAGTTATCGGCCTGGTAACATTTAAATTAATGAAATAGTTTGAAATTTGTGTTATCACAAAGTTTGAAGAAATGTTAGTTGGCCAACAACTAGTGCCGTTACTATGTTTTTACGAGGCTTGTAAAGAATCATGATACCAGAGATTGAAGCCTTGTTGTTCAAAGTTCTTGCTTCCTCGGAACTGACTCCTATGTAATGGTTGGAATCGGTTTTGGCGCTGATACTGACCACGATGTATATGTGAAGCAACTCGCCACCACTCTAACCTAACATCAATTTGAACGAACATTAAATTGCTTAACGATCTCAAAGCGTTTTGATTAGTTTTTATTCAGTAAGCCTTTTGAAGATCAAACAGCCCCACGTCTGAGGATTTTCCAAAAATTATCAAATATGTATGTACATATGTATGCGAGTGTGACTTGCTGCACTTCTCTTCAGAATCTCTTCTTCTCTTCAATTTCGTGCATTAGTGTATGTGTGGGATGATGAGGAAAAAATGCGCGTCAAAGAACAACAATTCCAACCAACAGCAGCAAGAATTGAAAGTGTGAAACAGCAAACACATACATAGCGACAACTTCGGCTTCGACTTTAACATCAACTTCGGCAGCGTTGCACCACGTATAAACTTACATGCATGCATACGTACGATGACGATGGCAATGACGGAAAGTGAGAAAACCCAACAACAACAGCAATTGATTTAATTTTTTTGTTTTCTCCTTTTCAACCGAACGACGACGGCGAACTGAACTGTTGAAGGTGTGAAGAAAATAGGAGACAAAAAAAAAAAAAGAAGAAACAACTCGCAAGAAAAAACGTACATACAATGGCAAGAAGAATAAAGAAAAAGAGAAAAAAAAATAAATTGAAGTTTTTAGAAGTCTTTTGTGTTTTGTGTTGCTGCTGCTACAAACAAAAAAAAAAAAAAAAAAAAATATCCATATGAAATGAAACGAAACGAATTGAGGCAACTAAAACTGGATTCTTCTGTTGTTACTTCTTCTTTTTAAATCTTCCATTATTTCTGAGTTCATATCTTGATGCGCTCTTCGATTCGAGCCAGCAGCAGCAGTGCTACTCTGCGCAAGCGTAACTAACTTCTCCATATATATTTTTCGGGATTCATTGTTCTTGTTGTTGCTCTTGGATTTGTATAGCTATTGTAAGTTAAGCTGTGCCGAGCAGAGCAATAGCATCGGATTTTTTTCAGAATTAAATCTAAATTCAGCATATCATTTTGAGTGTTATTGTTGTTGTTGTTGTCGTGGTCATATGTATATGTTGTATTCGTATATATTTGCTGTTGTTGTTGTTGGTGATGGTGTTGAAGAATAAAAAGAAGAATGCATTTCGAATTGTCTTGAATTCGTTGTTGTTGTTATTTTTTGTTGCTGTTGCCGGCTGCTGGCTGTTATAAATTGCATTTCGTTGGGACTTTATGGCGTTGATTTTTGTTGTTGGTTGTTTAGTTGTCCATACCATTCCAATCCATTCGTTATATGCATGTGTTGTTGGCCCTTTTGTTATGGTTATTGTTGCTGTTGCTGTTTTTGGTATTTGCTACAAACACTTCACTAAAATGAACATTTTGACCATTTGTGTTCTCCGCGTCCCTTGTTGCCTTTCGGTCTTTTAGGTTTCGTTCTTTTTGAAGTCTGGTTTTAAAAATTTTTTCCTTGGATTTTTTTTATAATTTTTTTCTTTTTTTGTGTTCACTTTAAGCATCACTCGAAGGTGTGAAGAAAAGAATTCTTCTTTCAATTCAATACAATAATCTTGATTCTACTTGATATTCTGTAATATTCTGCCTGCCTGGCTTTGTATTCACATTTCGAAGAATTATTCCCTCTAACTATATGCATTCATATGTCCATACGATCTGTATGCATGCACATATGCACAGTGGTCGAAAATTCATTGGATCACCCATAAAGATTTTATTTTTTTGCCCTTTAAGTACTCATTAGTTAGTTTTATTAATACTTTAAACCAAATTCAATAAAATCAAAAATTTAATTTTTTTTTTTTAATTGTAAAATCTTTACAATTGAATTTAAAATTAAAAGGAGACTCTTACTACTATAGCACAACAGCCCCTTGGAGGACCTAGACCGAGGTTTCCGCATCCATTCATTTATGAGTTATATTTATACATAAATGGAATGGATCTACAGATATACCGAATCCGAACGGCGAAGTAAATTTTTACTCTTGGGAATTTGCCATTGCCAGCCAAGAGGAGGTGCCGTCCTATTTTTGATTTTTGAGCGTGCAAAGATTTGAACCCGGGCACCTCTGCGTAGCAATCCAACACACTAACCATTTGGCTACGAAGACCTCAAATGATACTGTTATCTGGATGAAATTTGGCAGTACTGCGCTATGTCCTAACTGAATTCGATGAGAGCGATTTTCAGTGTACATTTGTCGTATATGTGCGTGCACTAAAAACCGCACACAATAGATTAGTTTGTTCGTGTCCTTATTGATAATATTATGGAGCTTTTTGATGAAAGATTTATTAAACCCATTTCCACTTTTGAAAGTATAACCAAAGTGTAATACTTTAGTCTGACGGCAATTCTGCTCTTTCCCACATTTTCAGTTTGTTATTTACATTGACTGTAATATTGCACAATTTATTGAATTAATTGCATGGACAGCTAAGTTTAATTTATAAAAAAGGAGATTCCCAAGTAATAAAAGTTATCAATTCATGTATGTGAATAAGTTTAAGGAGGAATTATTATTAAAACAAAAAACCTCCAAAAAGAATAAGGTGATGCAATAATTTTTTCCACCACTGTATGTACTTGCATACATATATAATTGGATACATTCGCATCGTTATTTTATTTATTTATTATTGTTGTTATTGTTGCCGTTGCCGTGGTTGTGTTCTATGCTTTTGCTCCTCTCCTATAAGAGATCATCATCGTCACCATCACTGATTGCTTTGACACTTTACGAATTTATTTTGATGCTGCATGTGCACGTACCTAGTTTCATTCCAATTTTAGCTGATATTTGGCTGTACCTTTTGATTTTGCCTTATTTAATCAGTAAAATAGTATCTTAAAATAATTCCAATTTATTCGCATTTCCTTTTCTTTTCTTTTCTTTGTTTTTTGCATAAACGTAAATTTTCTTGAAACGAAAAATTTTAATTGAATTTAGTCGCAATTTTTATACATTTCTACGTTCAATTTTCCTTACACATAAAACTTATCAATATTTATAGCTATGTATGTATACCTATACTGATTCTCAATATTTTTTTTTTTTGTATTTATTTGTTATAAATTTTTTACTAAATATGTTTTTTTTCAACTAATTTCTATTTTAAAAGTTTTATTTTTCCCTGGAATCGCAAGCATATAATTCAATTTCACTTTTATGAAATCAATATTGAAAGTACTTGAGAAAGATAAGATTATTATTAAAAACATTTGAAATAAATAAAGAAAATTTATAAAAAAAATTACAAACATCTAAAATAGAAATGATATGGGTAGGGCACAGTTCTCTGTCACAGATAAATTTTATGTTGTGGGTAGTATCAGCACAATTTGCTCTCCAGTCAATATCTTCAGAGAGAGAAAGAGTAAATTTATAACGTATTTTGTTCACGTTATTCCAAAAATTTTTAATTGTTTTCCCTGTACAACCATAGTGGCAATTAATCGAATTCGTTATCTCTGATCAGTGTTCATTCGTGTAAACGCGTATAAAAAGATGTGGAGAAAAAGCGGATGTACATAGTTAGTACAGTCACGATAAACTTTAAGTTGTTGCAAAATTCTCTCTTTATCAATTGTGATTATTGGATGTCATAAGCAGTTTATTTATGTAAAATGGAAACATTATTTGTTAGATTAGATGTCGCGTAACTAACAGTTTCTTAGAAAAAATTCACTTATTTTTAATAATTATTGCTAAATTGTTTCATTCTTTTAATCGATAAACAATAAAACGATCTACTGATTCATTCATGCAAGTTATGGAATAAATTTCAATAAAAATGTAAAAATCTTTTAAAGATTTACTCATAAAAAATGGCACATAAAAAAACCTTATTAGTGTTTTGATTTTCCAAGAACTTTGAACTAAAAAGGCCCTTGTAACAAATAACTAAATACGTATGTGCATATAAATGTTTGTACTGTGTAGAATTAAAAGCAGAAACAAAAGCCCCACATAATAATATTCGTACTGTGAATCATACGTATGTCTGTATGTACTTGTGAGCCAGCTTTGTGAATGAGTATTATGCAAAAAAATCTGTTCAACTAAATTGCATTAAGTGTAATTATAACTAATTAGAAAAGCTAAAAAAAAATACAACAACATACAAAAAACAACTTAATTCTATAACAAAAACACGAAAGAGTATTAATGTCAGCCTTGCCGAATTTTATAATGCTCTAAAAGCTAGAAACTCAAAATAATTGTTAATTTTACTTTTACATTAAATTGGTTATGAAAAAGTAATTATTATTAATAAAAATTTTTTGAAGTCATTATAAATTACCCATAAATTATTTTATGTGTCATAACTATTGTAAATATTTTTTTTGGTCTCATAACCAATCTTAAGGTTTTTCTTAACCAAAACCTCTATTAATTAAAAATTTTACCACACCCATAACTTGCTAATTATACTTGCACATATTATGTTTAATTTTTATACAAATGATACTTAATCGATGTAAGTAATTAAGTTTTTATTGTCGCACGTATGGCATTGTTTTTCTACAACTTTTAATGCACTTCCGAGTATTAATTAAATCAATTAATATGTAATTTGCAAATAATTGAGCTATAATTTTTTTTTTAAATCATTCATACATTCTGTTGGCATATTTTTCCCCCATAAATTATGTCGATAATTGGAATTTGAATTATATAGTCTAAAATCCTCGACTAATAATTTAGTATGCCTCAATAAATAAAAACAAAAAATTATTTCTAGACATAAAAGAACTCTTTTTTAAATCTTTTTATTTCATAAATTTATCATTAGTTGAAAATTCAATTCCTGTTTATCTGTGTGCTTTTAACAATTAATTATACCTACAGTTTGAAAGAATATAATTTTTGTATTTTAAAATTTAAAAAAAATGGTTACAAGAGAGCTTGTGATTGCCATATGCATATATACCTATATATATATATATATATTCTAAAGTCCCAGTGAACAGGTACTGAAGTAATCGGCAAGATTGAATAAAACCATTGAATCTGCTCCAGAGCCATTTTCACTCATTTTAAACGCTGCATATTTTTACGGACAATGTAATCGTTTAGGCCTCCGAAAAGGAGTAAAAGAGAAGCACAATATAGCTCCTCCATTATGAGCAACGAAGTAACTCTCACTTTCTCTGTCTTTTTTACTGACTCTCTTGCCTCCAAATACATATAGCTAAAGTTTTAAAATTGCCGAGTCTACTAAAAGAAAGAGAAATTTACTATTATTATTTGTAGTACATGGTTACACTTCGATAAAGACTAAAATTTTATATTATTTTTGCAAAGGTCTTCCTTGTTACACCTTGTTGAGCTCTCATTTATTACTCCTTTAAAGAGCTATTTAAATCTGAAACATTGACCATTACGTTATATACGAATATGAAATTTTTTCATGGATAATGCGGAGCTCGAATCGTTAGCGTTAGCATATTTAAAACACTTTTGAACGCTAAATTTAGATACATATTAAAAGTGGAAAGAGGTCATGAAAACGTCTGCGTTATTTTTATTTTTGTTGTTTTTTTTTAACATTAAATCAAATAATTCAAAGTATTTACTTGTGCCACTAAAATTAAAGCGCAAATGTTTTATTTTAAATGAAATTTCATTAAGTATGTTTTCATAGTAGAAGATACGACGTGACATTTTATTCTATCTATCTATGCGATACAAATAGCATTTTAAAGATACAAGACAATTTTAGATAATATTCCAAAAGAGAAGATACATACTACCTAGCTTGCTAGACTAAATATAGTGGAGTATGTATGTGTACGATGAGTGAGTATGTCGCAAAACTTGTGTATATTTTTTGTTGTATTCGTATTGACGACTACGACGACGACGACGTCCAATTGTCTTGTGAGTTGTTGATATTGTTGTTGTTCCTGTTGTTGTTATTGCTGCTATTCTTGCTGTTATTATTTTAGTTTTTGTTGTTGCTTATCATATAGTGTATGGTATAGTGAGTGGTGTTGTTGTAAATGCGACGTTACCTAATTAGTCGCACGCCGTAGACAACGTAGCACCATTGCGGGGCAAGCTGCAGCAGACAGACAGATAAACATCCACACAAACATCACACTCATTTGTATATATATTTTTTGAAATGAAACGACTACAACAACGACAACGACGAAGCAAACAAAATAAAAAGAAAATAAAAACGATTCGTTTACCTCTTTCAACATGGTCGTTGTTCAATCGGTTCTTACGTTGGAATTCTTGAATTCTTTCGTTTGCTGTCGTTCATTTACTTTTTGTTGTTTTTCTTAATTTACAATTTATTCAATTAATTTCTTTCTTTCATTTTTGACGTAACCAACTTTACGAGTAGCAAACACACACAGTCACAAAAGTTCTCATCTATGTCTCTCTTGACGGCTGTTTTCCGCCACCCCCTCCCAATTATATCCACCTCAACTATTCTCACAAATTTGTATAGCAAACAGAATGAAAAGAAAAAAGCCAACAGCAATAAATAAAAAACAAACTGTGGGCGACAACAACAACAGCAGCAAAATAATATAAAAAAAAACTTACATAAACAACAAATACGTTATTTACGTCGCATGAGAAAAGAAACAAAAACAACAAAATATCTATACAAAAATAAATAAAATGTAATATGTTTGTGTAGTGTGACATAAACGCAAAATCAAAGCGAAAAAAGTTTTAAAAATAGTGAAACAAAAACAAATTTTTGCGTCCGGTCAACTATTTACTTTTTTTTTGTAAAATTTTTTGTTTCAGCTTTTCACTTTTCTGTCTTTTCCTTTAGAAGCGATACAGTCAAGAAGTCTGTCTGCACTGTATTTTATGTACATTTGATATGGAAGAAATCTGAGTGTTGCTCATTTGGAATGCGTAGGTTTCTAAAAATATCAATTGAATTTCTTTGGTATTTCTTCATGTTTCTCAAAAAGCATGCTGTTGCATGTGTATTTTTAAAATAGTTTTTTTTTTTAAGGCTCGATAAACTTTTAGCCAAAGTATTATTTGTTGTAGGCCAGGACGACATAAGTAAATCTGAAATTAAAGACTTCTTGAATACTGCTCTTTGAACATATGTATGCTATTGTATGCTTATGAATCATGTAGGTTATGTAACTATTGGTATATGTATACTTATAAGTTTAAAAACCAGCGGCTCTTAGTTCTCAAGATGTTTACGCACAATAACAGTGCAATTCTGGTCACTAGTGAACTTCAGTAGTAAACGTTCAATTCATTTCCTACAAATTGCTCCAATTCGATTTTCAAAGCGATGCTTTTCTTGATACTTCGAATAGACGAACAACTTATTATGGGCTCACTCTCTCTCTCTCTCTCTCTCTCTCTCTCTTTGCGTAATTATGATTTATTCTTTATCTTTTATGTGTATGTATGCTGCATGCGCTCTGACTTATTCTCTCTCTTTGTATTTTTGCTTTTAATAAAAAAGGCGAAAAATAAATATCTTACCGTGTTGTGGCTAAATTTGGTCAGCCCCATAAAATATAGAGGCATAGATACATATATAGATATATCTTTATATATAGTATAGGTATACATTTTATTTGATAAAAAGTCCGTTTTTCGTTGTTGCTGTTGTTATTGCCTAATAATGCTATTTTTGCAATAGAGTTACAAAGTTACGTATGTTCTCGATTAAATATACCTAAACATTTGAGTGTTTCTCAACTTCTTGTCCGAAAAGATATTTGCACTATTTAGTTAGCTACTTATTGTTGATACTCGTACTTGCCATATTTAACGTTTTATGTACTTATTTATAATTGTTAATTATTTTCTTTCATTTTTTTAATTATACTCCACACATCACATACTCAAGTGCATTGATCTTATTTGTTTTAATTTATTGTGTTTCTATTTGTTGTTTTTTTATTTTTATTATTATTGTTTTTATATTTGAGTATTATCGTTTTGTTATTATTTTGGACTTTGTGTCGTTGTGTGTATTTTTAAGAAGACCTTTTCGCTCATTTATCATTTTAAATTTAATTTAATTTGATCTCATTATTGACATTTGCAATGATCTTGGTTTCTATCTGTGTCTGTGCCACAATGAGATTCGCAATGCATTTGGTGTTCTTTTTGCTTCGCTGTTACTGATCAATTTCTCGAAACGAAAAATAATAATGTATAAATATATAAATAATTGTTTTTTTTTTTTGTCAAAACAAATATTTATGGATATTTTTTGCCAAAAACATCCGCTTCAGTTTTTTTTCTATCTATCTGAAGGAATTTGTTTGGTTAAGAGTAAATATATTTGTCAGGTTGTTTTTCGTTCTCGGAATATCAAAAATGAACTAATACAGTTCTCTGATCCTTTATTTTTAAATATCTTGAAATATTAAAAAATACTAAGTATTAACTGTTAATTTGAAAGGAGCTTATGTGCTTTTACATGAGAGAAAAAGATGCAATGTATCATATATATATGCTTAGAATTGTTGTTGGTTTCTTTCATGGTGTCATAAAGAAGTTAGCCAATTAGATGACAGCTCTCTTTTCGAGCGGTTATTTTATATGAAACTCAAAAACATGATTGCATTTTTCTTTACTAAAAATTTAGAATTGTGGTACTTAAAATTTTGGATTTTGTAATATTTATTTTTTAGCCGTTTTGGTCCGCTTCTATTTCAATTGAAGCATTTAAGTAGTCTAAATTTCGCATGACACTCGCTAGTTTTCATAACTAGTTACTTGACTGCGACATAATCTATGACTGTAACTCAATTTAAATTTAATAAATAACTATATTATTATAGTTTCTATTTTCTATTTTTATTTTGCAGGTGTGAATCATTTTGATTTAATTTTTGCTGGAAAAGTAGCAAGCAAAGTGCTTTTATTTGTTATTGCTATTAACAACATGGAGACGACTATTCAATGGAATTTTAATTTAAGGGCGAACATGCTAAATGTCACGCCCACCTAATTTTACAACAACAACAATAACAAAAAAAAAATCGTGAAACATGAGAATTGAATGGGAATTGAAAGCAGCAACAAATAAATTAAATTTAATAAAATATAATTAAAAAGAATAAATATATCGAAAATAATTACAATAAAATGAGTGAACAAGCATTGAATTGCAATTGTGCGGCAATGCAACAAATCGAATCGGAACGACAACGGCATCACTATCATGAAAATCAACGACAATTTCATAATTGCAAATGTAGAAAAAAATACAATAACAACAATAATAATAGTAGTAGTAGTAGTAGCAGCAGCTGTGATGCATCAATGCCAACAATTACATCAACTCCAACAACAAGAGCAGCACCAGCGAATTATTACAACAGCAATCGTTATTATTTGTTCAATTTGAATAAAATCAATAAATCACTAATTACAACATTGTTGTTGCTGATAACAATGACAACATCCACAACAATAATTTGCCAAATTGATGCTGCATCTTTGCCATCATCGTCATTGGGAATGACAGCAGCGGCAACAGCAGCAGCAGCAGGACCACCCTCATCGTTATCGTTACTCAAATCAGCAACGTCATCATCTCAAGCGGCAGCAACTGTAGTGGCGGCAGCATCATTGTCTTCATTACTATCTCCTACACAACAACAGCGACAGCAGCAACGACAATTACAACAGCAACAACTTTTTGCATTACTCACCAAAAATAGGCAAGCAACATCCGGTGGTGGTGGTGTTGGCATTGGTGATAATGCATTGCAACATCGTAATAATGATGATTTGATAGTACCAGCTGGAGCTGTGGAATCATCATTAGAAACAACTGGCTTTGTTGCTGATGATGGCCAACAATATGAGAAAGCTGAAAGAGCTTTAGCAGCAGCTGCTGCTGTACAAGCTAACAACAACAATAATAATAATAATAATAGTCATCAAAATGAAAATATGAATGCCAACAATTGCCCAAAAGAATGTAAATGTTTAAATGATTTTTTCGATTGCGGAAAGAAACATTTGGATTATATGCCAGAGTTGCCAAGCTATGTACAAATACTGTGAGTATCTAGTAATAAATTAAAAAATATTTTGACTTAGGCCTATTATCGTCAATCAAGAGTCTGATAATCGATTAATTAATTAAGAGGCTGATTAATTGATTCGTTAATCAAGGGCCAGAATAATTGATTTGACAATTAAAAGCCTGAATATTTTGTTGTCAATCATGTCAATGTTTTAATAATCGGTTAATTAATCAAGAGTCTGATTAATCGGTTTGTCAATCAAAGTCTGGTCAATTGATTAATCAAGCATTTTTTTTTTTGCTACTTTTTCTTTCAGTGATTTGGTCGGCAACAAACTCAACGACACAACCGTCTTACAAATAAGAAATTTATCGGAATTGCATAAACTGTGAGTTACTAAACTAAAATTAGTTAAATATTAACGATTTTTTTTTACTCATTTATTTCCATTTAATTGCAGCTCTCTCAAACGCAATCAGTTGGAAATCGTACCCAAATTTCTTGGTCTCACTGCGCTAAAGCAGCTCAATCTCGCCAATAATCGTATACAGCAAATATCAAGCGATGCATTAATTGCGTTACCCAAATTAAAATCATTGGATTTATCAAAAAACTTTTTACATACAGTGGAATTAAATTATTTTCCAGCAACTAATCATTTGGCTCATTTGTAAGTACAGCATATATGAAACTTTTAATTAATCGATTAAATTTAATTCTGAATATGCGGAACTTTGCAGAACTTTGAACTCCAATCAAATTTCGAATATCGATGAGAATGCATTTGAGTATATGAGTGAATTATTAGATCTAGAATTGAATAACAATCGTTTGACTACATTGCCGGCGGGCGCGTTCAAAAATCTACATAAATTGCGAAAGCTGTGAGTACTAATGCATAAAGTACACTGTCTTTGTGTTTCTATGGGATTTAAATAAAAACCAAATGTTTCCTTCTTCTTCTTTCCTTTTCATAGTTCCCTAAACGATAACAACTTGGAAATCAATTGGTCAACGTTTCGTGGTCTCTCTGCACTGCAGAAGCTCTTTCTCAAATCGAATCGTATACGCGCCCTGCAAGATGGTATCTTTCATGTGATGCGCGCTATCGAAATCATTGAATTGGATCACAATCACATTACGTCACTCAATCGTCAGGGACTCTTTAATCTAACGCAACTACATCACTTAAGTCTTTCTAATAACTCAATCAATCGTATTGAGCTCGACACTTGGGAATTTACACAATCGCTGGTAACGCTCGATTTATCGCACAATAATATAAGCGAATTTAAACCACAGCATTTGGATTGTTTACAACGTTTGCGTTACTTGAATTTGGCTAATAATAAGATACAATATTTAAGTGACACCACTTTTGATTGTGTGAGAAATTTAGAGGATTTAAATTTGCGGCGCAATAAACTCGCATGGATAATTGAGGACCCCGGAGCAGCCCCTCCCTTTAAAGCTTTGCGTAAGCTGAAAAAACTCGATTTGTATGGCAATAATTTGAAGCAAATCAATAGTAAATCATTGAGTGGTCTGAGTAATTTGGAATCTTTAAATTTAAAAGGCAATGCCTTGGCGAGCATACAGTCGGGTGCATTTGATAGTATGCCTCATTTGCAGAAGCTCATTTTAAAATCATTGAATTTCATTTGCGATTGTGAGTTGCTTTGGTTTCGACGTTGGCTGCAGAGCGACGCTATTGCGGCACAAACGCTACAGTCAACAGATGTTATATGCGGGTACCCGGATAGCTTGCTCGATCGTGAATTGGTGACATTGACTCCAGCTGAACTTATTTGTGGTAGGTTTATATAATTTTTTTTTTTTTTTTTTAATATGCGTTTATCTAAATGCTGCCTCTTTATATTCTTCTTTAGCTGATACACCAAAGCCCATCATCACTCAGGAACCATCCAATCAATTGACTGTCAAAGGTGCCAATATCACAATGGAATGCATTGGTATTTCACCGGCTGCTGCTTCGCTGGCGGCAGCTGATGAATTAAAAATTAAATGGCGTCATAATAATCAAAATATACGTGAACGTGAGCGTGCAGGTGGCGCAGGTGCTTCACATCAGCATCACCATCAACAGCAGCAGCAACATCACAATCATCATACCCCAAGCACAAGTTATAGCACTACGGAAACAAAAATCCATCATGATCAAAATACAAATCAAACTACCATAATTGGTTATTTGCGTTTGTATAACGTTAGCTATGAGAATGCGGGCAAATATCAATGTGTCATCTCGAATGCTTTCGGCACAACCTACTCACAGAATTTTAAGATTTCCATAGGCAGTGAGTATTGCAAAACAATTATGTGATTTGCACGGTCTTTAATTTACTTTCCTCTTTTATTAGTTCATCCTTCGTTCTTGCAAATTCCCTCCAACTTGACAATTGATTCTGGTGACACTGCGCGTTTGGTGTGCTCAGCCACTGGTGATCCGATGCCTGAAATCGCATTGCAAAAGTTCGGAGGTAGTGATTTTCCTGCAGCCACCGAGCGTCGCCTGCAAGTTTTGCGTGAGGAGAATGCATTCATCATAACGAATGCGAAACCCATCGACACCGGTATCTACACATGCACAGCCGAGAGCGCAGCGGGTGAAATTAAAATAAATGCATCGCTAATCGTCAATGGTGAGTCCACAAATACCACATAAAGATTATTATTAATATTAATATTATTTTCGCTTTCCATAGATAAACCGCAACCAGAAATACCGCAAACACGCAAAGAAATCGTTTTGGGCGTGTCCAGTGTGCTCGAGTGCCTAAACGATTTGGCTGCTGTTGAACTTCAACAGCCATCACACCGTGAGTGGTATAAAGACAATAAACCGATTCACATAACATCAGTAAGTACAGATGCGGAGCGTTATTACTTTACCGCAGAAAAAGAGCTGCTAGTTATTGTCAACACGCAATCAACCGATTCGGGGCATTATCGTTGCGAGATTACCGACAACTCCAAAACGTTCGTTGTGAAAACTGAGCTGATTGTGGTGCAGGAAGACATAAGTCAAACTGTCATTATAGCTACGTTTGTATTGTGCATAATTATATGCCTGATATTGGGATCATTCACTATATACATGGTATATTGCTGTCAAAAACGAAAACCATCAATGAATAGCCCGGGCAGGCGCAATGGTAGCTCAAGCGGGGGTAGCGGGGGCGGCGGTGGTGTAGGGAATGGTGCACGTGTTGCTGCTGCAGGCAGTCAACAGCATATGCTAAGCGGGAGTCATGGCAGCGCATTGGATCAAACGCAAATGTCAACTTTGAATCGTACATATTTGCAATTACCAAAAATGCAACCGCAGGAGCACCCGCAGCAACAACAACGTCCACGTAGTTTAGCTGATTTGGTTATAACAGCAGCGCCCAACTATCAACAATTGCTGGAACGTGCGGCTGCAGTTAATGGCGGTGATGGACGGGATGACGAAGGCTTTACCCTACAATATCTCAATCGGAATTCTATGCATGGTAGTGGCAATGTAGACGATGAGAATGATGACGTTATTGGTGGTGTTAATGCTGGAAATGAACACAATCAAGATCATTTATCAAGTAAAGATTCAGGCACTGGCTCAGATGCTGCTGTAAAACGTAGTATGGAAGATTTTACAACAGTGCCGGACACAACTCCTGTTACCACTAATACTGTGAAGTTACCAATGTCATCATATACACCGACAACAGATAAACGCATGAGTGGTGGCGGTGGTGGTGGTAGTATTGGTTTTGGGCGTGCCTCGCTAGCGAAAGCTGACACCTACGAAGACGACGATGATGCGCAGAACGATGCGGATGATGATGAAGATGACGACGCTGAAATGCAATTTGCTGCAACGCATGCCTTAGGTGTATCGGTGTTTGATGTTGAATTGTGTGAATTGAATCCGCGAAGAAGCTTTAATGATCATAACGAAATGGTCCAGAATGATGATAATAATGATGAACGTGCACGCTTTCTGCAAAATAATAATCATCGAGATCTTGCGATTCTCGGAAAACCAAATTATCCTTCACGCTTAAATCAGCCCTCGAATCATCATCATCACCGCAGTAATTTTGGGGATAATAATTTCGATGGTGTTGTTGGCTTACCACCACAAACATCACCCCCAACAGTTCAGTTTAATGGTATTGCTGCTTCATATGGTGCAGATAAACATTATACACCCGCAGCTTTCACCTCACCTTCTCCATTCTCCTCTTCTGTTCCAATCATAAAATGCAAAACCAATGCAACAAGTACAAATTACAATAGTAAAGCAGCAGCTCCAGTAATGTCGCAAGCTGTTGATATTTAAAATTCTACCACAATAAACTAAACTACAATTAAATAATTACATTCGAAACCAAATAAGACTGTCAAAACTACAAAACAAAACAAAAATAATTGGGAAAATATGCCTACTAATATTATTCATTCATCCAGCCAACCCTCAAAAAAGAAACGCCAAAAAATAGGCAGCTACCAGCGACGTGACATTTGCAGCGGCTTTTCAAATCTTCCATTGCAAAAATCTAAAAAAAATATATATACATATATATATAATTTGGCCAAAATATGCGGGCGCGTCGTCTTTCATTTATTTTCATATTTTAAATGAAACTTTATCTTAATAATTTTTATTTTAATTTCATTGTGATATTATTTATTATAAATATATTATCAGTTAATATAGATGTAATTATTTTGTAATACCGACACCAACATATACATATATTACAATTTCAAGACATTATCTGTACATACATATAAATCGTACACGCGTAAACTACCCCCTATCTATATTTATGTATTATATGTATATTAATTATTATGCACCCAATTTGATATTTATTTTATAAAATACAAACCACTATAATATAAATATTCGATATTCGAATAAATATTTATAAATATGAATTATGTGTAAATCATTGTTGATGATCGATGATGATTTCACTCGCATGCCTTCGCTCTCTTGGTCGTCTATCTGTTCATAATAGCAAACTTAGTTCATATTTCTTTTAGAATCAGTGTTTTAAGAGCGTTAGATACTAATTTATAAACAGTATAAAGCTAAAATAAAGGTATACTTAGCTTTTTATAAGTTTATATTGATTTGAGAACGCAACAACTTTTTTTACTATCGTTTCTCTATGTATGTATGTATGTACAACTGTATACCGAAGTTTTCCCGCCGATAAATATAAAATAGTTTAATATCTTTTTTCAGTATGTTTTAGAAATGAAAAAAAAATAACAAAGAAGCATTTAAAACTATACTTAAGATTGAGCTGTGTATGTAAATGAATATGTAGCTGGCGTATAGAGTAAAGTAATTAGAAAATATATAAAAATTGAAGATGACTATTCACGCAAGGATAATTGATGATTCTCTTTTGTTATGGCGGCTCATTTTTATACGATGCTTGAGATCAGGCAGACTGACGTTGAATTAATATACAAAATGATAGCACGAGTACAATGAAAATTCATTAAAACAACAACAACAGAGCTTTTTTGTTGTGTCGATCTCATTATAATGTTAAAATCAACAACAACAACATGATTTTTGACAACTTACTGCTGTTCATCACAAAGGAAGAGGAGCGAGTTGTAAGTAAATTCACCTAGGACAAGCTCTTGTATTATTTTGACATTTTTAAGGCAGGCAAGAAGAAGAGAATGAATGCCAGAAGTGCATAATGCACGAAAGACGGAACACATGCCTGTTAAATTAAAAGCACTCAATGATACAAGGTGAAGTTACCAGCAACTCATTCTTCTTCCTTTGTGGTCAATACCAAAAGCTGTCAAAATCATTGTTTACTTCTGCTGTTTTTTTTTTTTTACTTTTTTTCGCCATTTTGACATTCACTACATTCCGCCATTATGGCCGCAACAACAAAGATATGTTGTTTTTTTCTTGTACTGCCGATTTTGACTTTTACTGGTATCCGATCCAACAACAAAGATGTGTTGTTTTCGCCAAGGTGAAATTGTTGTAATCTTGCTATCCCTTTTTATATAATTTCATCATGCAATGAATAAATTAAGATTGTGCAGATCCGTTATTCCACTCTCATCAAATTTGCACTATAATGACGTCACTGTTAGAGCTTCTCCAAAAAATTATTTGTTTTTCTCATTCTTGATTCGCTCGTTTATTTTAGGAGTTCATATGGAAGCATAAACTTAAAATACGGAAGCACATTCGCTCGTTTAAGAAAGTTTAAAAAATTACAAATAAATTTTAATAATTTAATTTTAATAATAACGCGCTACTCGGCGCATCAAAAGCGGTATTTTTAACAAGTGCTTAAATGCTTTACGTTCATTTACATATTTAATCCCAATCTTAAGCGCATTAATGCCAAAGAATTCATGAACTATTAATGCTAAACAAAAGAAAAAAGTAAAAATAAATCAATTCAACCGCCGTAAATTAACCAAGAAACTTTCAATTTAATAACTGAAATGTTGCTTAGTGTGTATGTGTATGTGTGCCTCTTAAGCATTGTATTTAAATTACAAACGAATATTTTCTAATTTTTTAATATGTATTTATTTAGATGCTTTAATTGAAAACGTCTATTTAATGTGTGCCTACTTAAATTTTAAGCTGAAAACAAAAATACAAGTAAATGCCAATTTTTTTTTTTTTTGCTTAGTTTTCTTCGTTGTTTTTCATGATACAATTCGGTTTTTATTATTTAAAATATTGCTCAACAAATACAAACTATCAAAATATTATTTCTTAGAAATTTGTGCTGGAATCTTTTTTGGTCTTTACTAACTATACAGAATTTTCAAAATTATAAATTTACTCTGTTCTAGATATTTTTCGATGCACTTCCCGAGTTAAGTTTGTACAGATAAATTTGATTTTTTGCCTGAACGCGTTAATGAAGCCATTGTACTCAGCATTTTCATTCGCATTCATAAATGAGCGAATTGAGAACTCGATCTATAACCGCGTGGGGCAAATAATAGTACGCGTGCACAAAAGCATAATAGATTTCAAAATTACAGGGCTCAATTCCATAGAAAAAGAGCTCAGTCGATCATTTTGCATGTATAGTTGACCGTCACTAATCTAAATCTTCTGCTTACTTACTTCTTTTCTCTAAACACAGTAATTTTTGCTGAAAATACTTTCTGGCACAAACGATTTTGCTTTTGAAGGGTAGGCATTTCACGTTGTTCTAGTTCGTTTAAATTTTCGTTTGAATTTCTGAAATTTAGTTTAAAGAAAATAAAGTGCATTATTTTTATGGCTAACTATGCATATAATGTGTATAAATACCCAATATATATTTATAAATAAAGATATATATACATATATATATTTATGATATTTTAATTGTAATTATACAAATATGTAATTAAAAATAAAAAACAAATACTAAAAAAATAGACTATGAAATGCAACGCAAAACTTGCCTTTTTTCTATACATAAAATATATTTATAAAAATAAATATTGAATATTTTCGTGTATAAAATGTGAGTGTAATTTATTAAATATGTTTTAGTTTAATCTTTAAAATTATACACTAATTATTTATATACCTATTATAGTAAGTGAAATATTATTATTATTATTGTAATCAAAAACAAATAAATATTAAAAAAAAAAAATTTCAATTAATTTAATTAATGGTGCTAGTTTAAAGGTTCTGGCAAACGTAACTGCCTAAAGATAAAGAGTAGCTATCTTTATCCGAAATTCGATCGCAATTTTGTCTGATCCATATCGATGGTCATACGTTAATACCACGTAAGTACTTTTTCACCACTTTTGGAAGAGATGACCAAAACTTTTATCACTTTTATCTCAAATACAATGCAAATAATTAATTTTCCTATTTTTCACAAATTTTTGACTTTGACTGTCGCTAACTTCTGTAATACGCATCATAGCTCACAACTGATGTCTTTTTTTTTAAAAGCTTGTTATGGTGGCAGTTTCATCCCTTTTGGTGAAGGCCATCTAGAGGCGGGCTTGGGAACTAGAAAACCCTTTATCAGTGTTGTTACATTTATACTTTCAAATTACTGTTTTAAAAAAAATAAATTAAATTACTGTACGTTTGAAAAATAAAATAAATTACAGTTTTAACTTAAAAACAAACTTATATTTAATATCAAAAAAAAAAAAAAAAAAGGAATTCTCTTTTTTCTGCGAAATCCTACATGAAACCCGATAAAATATGTACCTTATTTCATGCCCCCCTGATTCCAAATATATAAATTTTATTTTGCCTTTTTTTGGCTATTTTTCAAAAATTTTGCCTTTTTCGCCTTTTTAGTGCTTTTTCGATTTTTTTGCGCCTTATTTTGCCCATTAATTTTTTAATGGCCGATATTTAGTGAATGAAATTTTTAGCAAAAATGGGAACATTTTTTTTGCTTTGTTTGTCACAAAATTAACGTAAACCGATAGAAATATATTAAAATAAGACAACGTCTCATGTTGGGCGCATAACAAATGAGTGGGACATACCGTCGAAAAGGCTCCACAGTCCAAAATTTTAAGCTGTTTTGAGAAATACATACAGAAAAACTTTCCGATGAGTTCACAGTAGAAAAAATTATGTTCAAGACTACTATGATGAAGTTCTTTCGATTGATGAAACGACCGACAAAGCTGGATGTCATGTAACCAAGGTTAATGTTGGCCCATTAGTTAAAAACGGAAGTTGGTGTATTTTGGATGTAGGAATTTTGGAAAAGGTAAACGCATCTGCAACGTTTTTCTTGACGGCTACCTTGGTCGGTGGTCATACGTTGACACCTCGTAAATACTTTCCCACCATTTTTGGAACAGACGACGAAAACACAATAAATATATATAAATAATTATAAATAAGAAAAGCAATGTGTTTGGAATATTTTAATAATGTATTTTGTTTGTAGATGTTATTCTTTGAAAGTAGTAGAATAAAAAAATAGAATAAAACTTAATATTTCCAAATTACTGTATTTTTTTCACTAATTCTGTACAGGGGCAAAATTACACGATAATAGTGAAGGCTAAAATAACAATGTTGGTTTTTGCCTAAAAGTAAGCAACAAAGACTTTGTCGAAATCTAAGCATTTTTTCACAGTGAAGGCTAAAATAACAAGGCGCACGAAAAGTTCAAGGACATTATTGAAAATTGACGGTTAATATTAAAAATTCATCGCCATCAGTACGTGTATTCTCAACAGTTTGGCAATCATAGCAAACTCAGCTATTACACCCACCTCAAGTATAAACACAAACTAAAAAAAAAAAAATGTGTACTTATTATGTATGTACCGTCGTGATAGAGGGTACTTTCAAGGCAGCAATCGTAAGAGCAACAAGAGATAAAAGGTTAACGGGGCGATCTACAGGGCCTGAAAACCGAGATAACCCGGCAAAAGACAACTATCTCTTGGACTTTCCCTAGGACAGAATGGACAAACATTATAGTTTAGAAAAACACTTTGTTGCATAACTTAGTAGTAAGAATGAATGGGTGAATGGTATTCAGATGGGTCACGAACCGAGGATGGAACTGGGGCAGGAGTATTTGCGCCAAGAATCAAACACTCTGAGCTGATGGGGAAGTATCCTAGCATCTTTCAAGCTGAAATTCACGCAATAGATATATGTGTGCAAACGGCAAGATATCGCTATCATGTCGGATAGTCAGGCAGTCATTCCAGCATTATGCTCCTCTGAGATCTCCTCTAAACTGGTGTGGGACTGTTTGAGCAAGCTCAATAAACTGGGCAAGGACAATAAAGTCGCTCTATGTTGGGTCACTGGACACTTAGGAATAGAGGATAATGAGCAGGCAAACGAGCTTGCTAGAAAGGAGGCGGCGACTACTTTCGTGGGACCTGAACTCTTCTGTTGAATAGGAGATAGCGTAATCAGGGAAGTACTCAGGCAGGAAGAGAATAACAAGAGGCAAGAATTCTTTAATAATCTTCCGGGACTGAGGCAATCCAAAACGCTTCTATGTAACTATAACTAGAATAGATACGCATTCTGCATTGGTCTCAACAAAAACAGTCTGCGTATTTTAGCTGGCATTCTCACTGGGCACTGCGGGCTTAAAGAACACCTTTGCAAAATAAGAGTTGAGGAAAGCTCAATATGTAGGTTTTGTAATGAGGAAGATGAATCATTAGAAAACATATTTTAGCTCAGTGTGGAGCACTGATCCTCAAAAGAATGAAATGTCTGGGTATGTATGAAGTGCCCAGTACAGAACTATCATCTATAAATCCGGGCGCAATACTCAAATTCTTGAGGGAGACTGGACTGGATGAGGCACTCTAGGCAAATTAGACTAGATAGAGAAGAGGGACGTACAATAGATCTTATAGGTCGCGGTACAACTACATAAACCTCTCTAATACAATAGGCAAAATAGACTATGTTGTTGTTGCCTCACATGTTTATTGTGCTTCTTCAGCAAAAAATTATAAAAAAAAAGCATAATTTGGTTTTTTATTTGTTTATTTACTTTTTTTGTTTTATTATTTAATTACAAATATAAACTAATTGATACATTTAACATTTTTAAGTTTACTTCTTTTATAATCGTACTTCATAATTAATAAAATGCTTAACAAAAATAAAAGTAAAATTGTATTTTTTCATTTTGTTTCTTCTCTTCTCAACTTAAATTTTTTCTTTTATATAAAGGGATCTATATTTTCTTATTTTTTTGTTTGATTTCAATTCAATAAAAATTTAATTTTCATTTATTAATTTATTCTTGCACTTGTTTTTGTTTCTTTTGATTATTTGTGATCGTGTGCCTGTCTATTACATGTCATCTGTGTGAGAGAGATTGAGTGTGTGTGTGTGTGCATTATTTTATATGTGCGTTTTATTGTTGCATTCAACATCCAACTACGCCTAGTATCCTTTTCCATTACTGCAATCGGACTCGAAGAGAGTGGGGGAGAGAGACAGACGCCATATTTAATGCATGCAACTTAGAGCGCTCGCGAGAGTATGGAAAAGGGTATAATATTTATATATATAAATGTATACTACTACTCAATAATAGTTATATGTAAGTGTTTGTTGTTGGCTTAAAAAGTACATTTCCTCTTCATCTTCTCATAATATGCTTTATTTTAAATATGTATATATGTATGTATAAAGGATTTACTTGTTGTTTTTACTTTAATCTATTTATTAATTTGGGTATTTGTGTGTATGTGTATGTGTATATATCGTATGTGTGTATGTGTGTCAATCTACGCAACCGTGCGCCGCAGACTATGATACAAAATTCCAAAACTTCCTCCTTGATATTCTCTTCTTTTTTTTCAACTTTTCACTAATACATTTCTTCTACCTTCTACACAGAAATAGGGTTAATTTTTATGCAATGGTGGCCACCAATAATATATGCACAATAATCTACTGAGCTATTTTCCTATGGAAATGATATATGCAATTCTTACGGCCAACATTGTTTCAGTATTATAAATACTTTTCAGTATTAGTTTCTTTGATATCATAAATATTTTTATAAAAGTTTAAAAGAAAGCAAAGAAAATCAAACTTTGGCGGGAGAGAATGAATACAACAAAACCAAGCGAACAAAATGTAGTAATATTTAAAAAATAGTTCTTAATTATTTCAGCTCAAACTTTACACTTTATATTGTTGATTCATGTAAATCGGGGGGAAAAAACAGGAAATATATATTTATATAATCGCATAAAAACAGCACGAAAATTAAAAAAAAAATATTCATTTTTTTCATTTTTCTTCTTTCTACTAATTTTTTTAACTTTTACTTTACTTATGCCAATTCTATTGGCTCCTAATATGAAAAAACCAAATAATAATAATATTTTATAAATCAATTTTTCTCATAATTAAAACGAAGGAAAAACAAATTTTTCTAATTTTCTGCATCGGCTGTTGTTGTTTCGTATGCTTCATTTGTAGTTGTTGTTATAGCAGTAGCAGCGGGCGCAGCAGGAATGCCGCCATCAATTTCATCATTTGCATCAGCACTGGTTGTGATGTCATTGGGAGTTTCCTGTTCGCGCATGAGTCAAAAAGAGAGAGAGAGAAAACCAAATTAATTGAAGTAGTAGTTTACACAGATATGCATTTCGCAGTAGGAAATGCACTCACTAGAAAAATAATAAATTTAAAGGGGGAATTTATGCTTCCTATAGTATTTTTTCCTTCCTTGTAGGAAATGTTTTGAGGAACGCTTAGAAGTATTCTGAGACATTCGTCCTAAAGGAAACGGGAACGATTTAAGAAATCTGCCTTAAGATTATCAGGGTTGCGTTCTTTTCCCCCCTGACTACTTTCGTAGATACATCAATCAAAGAACAATAGAATCTAGATAGAATTATTTTCTCTACTCATTGTCAACGTTTTGAAACTCACCAATTTAGCTTCAACTCGCTGACGTTCATGCATTGCATTCAATAATTCACGTAAATGCTGATTCTCTTTGCGCAGGCGTTCACGTTCCACATCGCGTTCATTGATTTTTGGCTATTGGAAAAAGGATAAAAAAGAACAAATATTAGAAACATAAAATGATAAATAATAATGATAGTAGATATTTCTTATTGATCGAAGCTATAAAAGTGTGTTATGTATTTAAACTTACCAATAACAATGAAATTTGTGCATTCAATGCACTCACAATACTATTAAGGGCATGACAGGGTACACTTGGTTCCAAGGAGTTGGCGTGTTGTATGCGATTTGGTCCACAAAGAAGTAATTGATGATGGCTGCCATTTGTATTGGCCGCGCCATTATTGGTCCCCGCAGCTACGGTAGCAGCGTTTGTGATGGTGGAGAACATTGCCATTGGTAACGTTTGTGTCATGCCATCGACCATGGAGATGGAGAGTGTTGTATTGCGTTTATTCAAAGCAGCCTATAGAAACAAAGAGCAAAATAAAAGAATATATAAAATAAAAATTGACTCAAATAGTAATTCCATGTCTTCGTGCTACTGCACTTACCAAAGTGTCATAAGCATCGTTAATCTCAATATGTTCACTACTATTGAGTTCGCCTGTTGTAATAGCGCTGACGTTTGTTGGTGACGCCTCATCATCATTAGCTATTGTTAGCTTTTTCTGCTGCGGCTCAGCAACTGAGGTTGAGGTTAAGACTGAGGTGTCAACGTCTGCAACTGCAGCATTAGCATCAACATTTTCACTTTCAGCTCTTTCCTTGCCATCATTATCATTTTGCTCCACTTTATCATCAGCAGTAGATGTTGCAGCAGAAGTTGTGGTTGTTTCTTCGTTCTCCTGCGACTCCTTCTTCACGCTATCAGCATCATTCTTATCATTTGCATCTGTTTGTTGCTCGTTAATTTCACTTTCAACACTACTATTATGACTATTATCTTTTGGGAGAGCAGCAGCAGCTGTTGGTGCTGTAGGCGAAGTGGGACTGTTGATAGTAATAGTTGTTGTTGTGATTGTTGTATCATTCAACGCTTGCGTAACCTCATCGGCTGACTCTTCAGGAATGCTATCGGCACTAATGGTGCTTTGACGTTTAACAAGCTCTGCAGGAGGTGCGGCGGTCGGTGTAACAGCAGCAGCAGCACCAGTAGTTGCTGCTGCTGCTGCTGTTGTGGTAGAAGTCGAGGTGGAGGAAGAAGAGGAGGGTGAGGACGTGGAGGAGGAGGAAGAAGGCGGTGGAGGTGGTGGCGGCGGCACTTTAAAGCTACCTGCCGGTGGTGGCAACGGTGGCGGTGGTGACGTTGATTTTGATGCTCCCGCCGCTGACTTTCCCGTTGCTGATGTCAACAGTGTTGGCGGCAATGCCGGCAAACGTAATTCATCAATTTCACAATAACCATCATCATCCTCAAGTATATCCACATCTGCTGTATCCAAAGCGGCGGCTGGCGTCTGTAGCTTCGTGACGCTTGGTGCTGGTGTCTGCTGTTGTGCCGACTGCTGCTGTTTTTTCTTTAGTGGTGGCTGCTTATTTGGTGGTGGCAAAGGTGGCGGTGTATCTGCAGCAATTTGTGTTGCAGTTGACGATGATGTCGTCGATGATGGTGTAGAAGATGTTGTAAGCGGCGTTGATGGCCGCTGACGTCGCTGCTTCTCATGACATTGATCACACACAGCCGTCGATACCGCGGATATCTCTTGCTCAGGGGTTACGTGCATATAATCGTTTAGCACCTCGGTCAGGGATTGGACTTGGGCGTATGTGGCCAACGCTATATCCGCACTGTCCTTGGGCGCCTCAGGCATTGCTGCAATATCAACGATTTCATTGAAGTGTTCCACCGGCAAGCGGAACATATCACAAATAATCTTTTGCTTCTCCAGCAGTCCATCGCGTATTCTGGCATCGATACAACGCAATTGTTCAGCGGGAGTAAGTACCAGCTCCGCTGTGTGCGCCGGACTAATGCTAATCTGTATGGCTGTGGGCTCGACGAGTGGCGGTGAGGATTGCATTAGGGTACGTGTATTATTGGAATTGTTGGAGTAGACAATGCTTGCGCTATTGCGGTTCGAAGTACCGCCAATACTACTCGAGCCCCCTGCCAAACTTGTTGCATTGCTCATGTCATCGCTGCCATTGGCCTGTCGAGCAGATTGTGTGTGACGCAACGTCACACCGTTAAGATTGCTAACACTGAGACCGCTCTCACCGGCGCCATAGCTATTGTTGTTGTTGTTTGCTTCGCCACAACTGCGAGTCGACATTGTACGGCTCACCGATGATGATGACGTTGGTGTTAGCTCATTCTGACTAAAACGTTGCTTGTGATATGCACCACTGCCTGTGCTAATGTTTATGCTGCTGTTGCTATCACCCGCTGAAGTTGGTGTACTTTCACGGCGTCCATTGCGCATTTGTACACCGCTGTCGTTATTGTTGTTATTGTATTGCGATGCAAACGGCACTGATGTCGCCGTTGCTATGGGCATCATCGGTGCCAGTGGAGTCGTAGTCACCGTCGCTGTTGCTGAAAGCGGCGGAGGACGCTCCGGTGTCAGCTCGAGTGATTCTTTTGTATTGGAATGCGGTAAGGTAGCGATGGCAGGGTCATCGACTGGTTCATGATTGGCGTTCTTCGAGCGCGGTTTGTACTGTTCGGCGGCATCGGAAATGTGCTTGAACCATCTGTGAAGAAGTGAAAAAAAAGAGAAATTGAATTAATTGTATTGAGTATATTTATAGTATAAAAGCTTTCTCTCCCATCTAAATAAAAGCTGTAAAGTTTAGTCTTTGAGCTTTGATGTTGAGCTTTCGATGTGTGAAACTTTTAAGACTTTTACTCTCAATAAAACCTTAAAAAGCTTTCTATTTCAGCTTCTATCACATAAAGCTTTTAATTTTTCTTTATTTTGTTTGTTTTACAAGATAAAAACTAGTGATACCTTTCCTTTCCTAAGTTCGCAAACGATAGTTTTTATGCTCGCTAGTGCCATTCCGGTGCTCGTAATTAAAAAAGCTTTAAAGTTCGAAAGCTTTAAACGGTTTCACTTTTTTAAAGCTTAATATTTTGTTTTTTATTTGTGTTTTTTTCAACAACTTACAAAGCTTTCGGAATGCATTAGACACTCGAAAGCTTTGTTATTAATCATTCAATTATTCATACATACATCGAATAGCTTCTCCTTCTTCATCACTTATTCAGAATTGAGAGACCCCCACAACAACGAAAAATCAAACTACCTCGACACCAATGATGAACGTCTTCCGCCTCCGCTATTTTTATCACTGCTATTACCGATTGCTTCATTGAAACTTCCCCGGCGACGCTCTTTTTTGCTTTTACTCGGTGTTACATTGTCAATTGCTGCATTGCCAGCATTTTTACCCGATGATAATTGCAACAATGAGCCATTGCAGAGACTTTTACGTCGTACTCCGCTGAAAATATCATCAGGCGAAAGAAAATTCATTGCGAAGTTGCTCGGGTTGATGTGATGATTATGCCAGGCGATGATATTTTCGTTGTCGCGCAAACTTTTTTTTTAATTTTTCTTTTTGTTTCGACACTTTTTATCACTTTTCATGATGATCCATTTTGTTTTTTGTCTTTGTTTATTTATTGAAGTGAAGTTTTGAGATTCTCAAGTACTTAACTAAATTTTAAATTATATATTAATTTAATTAAGTTATTAATTTTTGGGGTCCTGATATTATAGATATTATAAAAAAACGCGTACGGAAACCCTTGCTTTGCAAGGTTCATTTAGGATGCGAAACATTGGTGAATACTTTTAGAAGCTTCCACTTTTTCTACTGCGCATAATGAGAGAAAGTTATTTTCCCTCAATTAATAAACTCTTTGCATTTCTTTCTAAATTATTTTAGTTATTTGGGATATTAAACAATTAAGTTCTCATAAGAACAATATGAGGAAAAAAAATTTTATAAAAAATCTGAATGACACGACTACAACAATATCAAAACCGTTAAGGCAGGCAATGAAAAGCTTTGGAAAGCTATTTATTTTTAACGTTTCTTTGGATGTTTTCGAAGAGTTTGAATTTGACGTATGATTCGTTTCCAACGACTATGATTGGTCAAACGATTGGAAAGCCTAACGTGGGACATATTCTCTCTCAATATTTTTATTGTTTGAAAGTTTGAAAATGAAAACTACATTTTAAACAACCAAGTTGTCATAAAAAGAAAATAATTTTCATAACAATTGGAAAAATCTACTTGAATCACTTGTGAAACACTTTATTAATCCACTTATCGAAAAAAAAAAAAAAACAAAAGCAGAATGCAATTTAATTAAGTGCATACAGTTATTGCTGTCTGTCATTGTGGCATTAACATTTCAGTTTTATATGCGTTTCACAACAGAAATCCTTAATTGCTGATGATGATGACCGATGCTCAGATGAAGGCGCTTAAATTGAGATTTTCCTACTCCAACAACCTAATTAATAACGCAGTAAATTGGGAAAACGACAAAGTATTTAAAAGGCTTTAAATCAAATTGTAAAGAATTTTTAAATGCGATTATTGAACTTTGTATATGTAAAAAAGGAAATGTGTGTGTGAAAATATCGGAAGCTGTGCGCGTGACACATATCTATACACGCATACACTCATTTAGCTACTATCCACCAGCCACCCAACCCAACCTGCTCATCACATTTATTATCCATACAATTTTTTTTTAGAAAAATATTTTTTCATATATAATAAATTGAATTGAAATGCGTCAAAGTTCAGTTTTTTTATTTGTTAAACAAATTTTCGCATTTTATAAATAAATAAATAAAATATCTTATTTTTGTAGAATATTTATGTATGTACGTGTCTGATTCTGATTTGAGCATACGTTATTGTAATGTATTGTTGAAAAATTAAAATGGTATTCAATTGAGGAGTAGATAATACGCAAATGCATTGCTTTCACCTTTGACATTTGAAATGTGTAAATTAAATAAATAAACGCGCCGAGCGTGTTCTTCTTTACAACATTCTTGACACAAAATGATTTTAAATGTATTTCGCATACTTTTAGTATTTATTAAAACAGCTTTAAGAGTAAGTATCATTTCTTGTAAATTTTATACATTTTTTTAACAGGTTTCGAAGCAAAACATTAAAAGATCTAGATGGATATAAATACATCAATACCGTTTTAAAAATTATAAAAATTCTGAAAAAGTTTAAATTCTTCATTAAACTCAATTTAATTTAAGGACTCATTTTACTGAAAAATTTAGTTTCGTGGAAAATTTATATAAAGTGCTGTTAATCAGGAAGGAAGATCTTAATTGTAACCATCTGGTTCAATTCTGACCAGTCTAACATAGAGGCTTTAAGGTTTGGATTCGCGAAGCTTATGGGGGAAACGGGTCTGATTTAGAACATATTTCAGAGAAATAAACTTATGAGAGATACCAATTGGAAAAATATAAAGATTGGGAAAATACAAAGGGTGTAGAGTACTGCGCGATTCAAATCTAGTATACCATCAGTTGGAGTAGAGAAATCTTAATAAAAACTGTGGCTCTAGAAGTTCCCCAGACACCTTTTTTTACTCAATTGTTTGCACAACATTCGACTATCTAATTTCCATATATTTTTGTATGTCCAGGGGATCATGGTGATGGTGACTTTGTTTATGTGCTATGTTCAGTAGCTTTAGGGATTTTCAGACTAACTGAAGATATCAGGAAGAAGTCTAGTATTCGGATTACAGCTTGACTAAGTTTATTATTATATATATGGGCTCTTAAATTTTCATTTGACTTTAACCCTTTCGGTACGAGTGATACGTATATGAGCCACTAAGCATTTAAGTTCCCTAGAAACTACCCAACTTTTGCCGGATCGAAATGGTTAAGGCAAGAATGTCTGTTTGAAATGCTTGGTATTTTGCTCGTAAACTCAGAGTGTTTAGCGAACCCGATTAGTAAAACGAGCTATACTCTCATAAATCAAATGAATGAAGGAAGTAACTCATTCAAGAACATCGAATTACGACACACTCTCTTCTTTCTACCTCTCTCTTGTTCATTTTCTTTGAGCAGCAATTTCTTTAGAGGCCATCACACTCATATCTAGGAGAAACCCATTTAATTTTTTTTGTTCTTCTAATCGCTTTTAATAAGTCTGTAATTTCAATTTAAAACTATATAAAAATAAATATCTTCACTTCCAACAATAGCTTATTAATCAATAAATATTGAGAGAATAGGTAAACAAATCCATAAAAAATCTCATACCAAAAAAATTATACTAAAAACAAATTTGAAAGTGTCGTAATAAATACATGCAAATAAATGTCTATAACTGATAACAAATACGAGTTATAAGTATGTATAAGAAAGTAAGTATTTGATAGTAAACGAGAAGGAGAAATTTACGCAGCAATAATAAAAATTGTTTACATCTTCTAGTTAGTATGAAAATCGCTATTAAATTATAAGCGTAGTAAACGTAAAACGGATTTCAATTACGATACAAAATAGATGAATGTAGTTAAAATGAATTTGATTTTTATTATTGCAAATAAGCAACTTAAACTAACAAGTGTAGTAGGGAGAGAAAACTACTACATACATATTTATTTGCTACTCTTAACTACATATATATCTACTACCTTTTTTATACTAAAAGAGATTTATTCAAGTACAATTCAAGGACTTTTTACTTATACACGGGAACGTATACGAAAAGATGCAGCATTTGATTGATTGAGCATTTGAAAAAAAACGAAAAAAAAATCAGTGAGAAAAACTAAAGTGTAGAAAAAAAAGGTAGAAAAAAAAGGTATTAAAAAAAGGGTTGCAAAGAAAAGGAAAGAAAAAACTGCAAGAAATATTGAATACTATACAAATTGGCTTAGAGTTACTGATATTTTATATTTGCATGAAGATACAAAAATAGTTGGAAGAAAAAAATAAAGAAAGTGATAAATGAAAATTGCACATAGCATGATTTATGAAGTTATAAATTTTCTGCAGTTGTTTTCTTTCTTTTTTTAATTTTGTTTGTTTTCTTTGCGAAAAGCTAAAAAAAAATATTTAAAGAATAAATTATTATAATTTTTGTAGGCAAATAAAAAATTCAATAAAAACATAAAAAAGCACTTAAAATTTTACATCGCTACAGCTATGAAATTTGTACTACATACGCTCAAGTATTGAGCGAGTGAAGGCAGCAAAAAGAAAGAAATGTTTTCATTTCAGCTGGGTGCCTAAAATACATAGTAAGTAATGCCTGTTTCTGTTAGTATTTAGTAGTAGAATCAATTTTTGTAAACATCAAAGCCACAACATGATGATGATGGCTTTTTTTCTTTACTCATTATTATTAAAGATTATATAAATATACGAGTACATATAGGTATATAAAAGAAACAAACATTTTCAAGTTCAATAATCCAAATTGTGCACATAAATTAAGAGCAACAAATTATTTTATTTAGCATGAATCTTAATGTCCAACTGCATTCTTGAAAGTGTTTTTTTTTCCTGCTTTGGTAAATTAAAATCAAGTAATCAATTCATCGAGTTATTCTATAAAATTTATTATCTGAATCATATGCTCTTCTGCTACCATCCGCTCATTCAAATGATTACTTCGATTTCTGAGAGCATAGAAATCAAACTATTTTCAACGATTGATGCTCTCTCTCTTGGTTTGCTTTTTTATTATCTTTCATTCAATAACAAAGCATTGCATTTAAGGCGGATTCACCAACCGTGTTCCGCACTCGCTTTTCGTTTTTTTTTTTAATAAAATTTTTACGATTATAATTTAATAGAGCAAAAATCTTCATTTAAAAAAAAAAAAATAATAAAGAGAGTGCGACACTCGTTCGGTAAATCTGCCTTTCGGAATATTGTGCTCAACGGAAGCTTTTATGATTCTAGCTAAATTTAAATTTTATTGATTACTGCAAAAAGAAAATGAACACAGTCGCAAATTTTGCTAACATAAACATATTGTAAAATATTCATATGATAAACATTAGCATTAATTTTTCTGAACGACAGATAAACAGACAGAAAGACAGACAGCGTGAGAAGACAAGACAACTTGCGCTGCAAAGTTTGATATGTGTCGTCATATTCCCCCCTTTCTAAAAGAGGGACAAGAAAAAATACACACATATGACGGTTGGTAAAATGAAATTGGCAATTGTTGTTTTTATTTTGTTTTAGAAAAGATGAAAATTAAATGCGTCACTTTAAATGTGTAGGCATGAGGCTAATGGAAGAGGTGATGTATGCATTCCCTCTGCCTACCTATGGAATACAAAATTTATTAGAAAATATAAACAAAGCAAACTTTTATTTTTAATTTTAAATATACCGAGGTATTATCTCGTTTAAAAGGTGTAAACAGTTTATAAAGCAAAGAAAAGGAAAGAAGAGTTGCATTGCAATTTGTGATGATTCCATTTGAAGACAAGAACCAAGGAGTAATTGAATATTTTTTTAATTTCACCTTTGTTGTTTATTTTTGATTCTTTGAATGCTAATTTATGTCATTTACTCTTAAGTTTAATTTAATATGCTTTTATTTATAAGATATAAATATTTTGCATTTATTTTTATTAAAATATATGTAAATATAATTTAATTGTTCACCACACACAGTGAGGGACATGCACACACATATATATGTATATAAGAGTACCCCAGTGGGAAAGTATGCAAGTTCAATCGATGAAATTTCCAATCAAAATGAGTACATATATTCAAAAATTGATTTAAAAAAAAAAAAATTACATTTTCCCGCTGGGATAGTGAATGGTTTAGTCATAATTATGAATTTAATAATTTTTGTGAAATTTTTGAAATAATTTTTTGTTGTGTTGTGTGAACTTCCGTTTTTACACACGTGTATGTAAAAAACCTGCTCTTTATGGTTGTGAATTGTGGATTGTGAGGGGGATGGGTGATGCCTTATAATTAAATATATAAAAACAAAATCATGAGTAACCAACTACACAAATAAAATATATTTGCAAGGGGTAATTCACGATAATACGGCAAACGTATATTTATCACTCTGGGTGGTTCAAACACGATTTTGAAGGTCATCTGTGTGTGTGTGTGTGTGAATGCGTAAAGGAATTCTTTGTGATTTTACACAAAATTTTTAATAAATAAATAACATTTGTGTTTCTAAGTTCATTATGAATCATTTGTAAAATCAACTTGGGAAATTAAGTATTTAAGAGATTAAAAATATTTCTAAAAATTTAGCAACCAACCACAGCAATAATAATTTTAAAGCATTTTAAACAATTCTATTAGTTTATATCAGTAATTCCTACAGTTACTACAAAGTTTATTTTCACATTTTTTTTTTTTTTTGTTCTTAGAAAAAATTACAAAAATAATCGCAAAATTATGTGTCTGTATTGAGAAGAACAAATGTATGCAAATATTTAATAAGGCGACGATTACTTCGAGACGATAACTTCGACGCCTGATGCCAGACATTTGCCACTTGTATTTCGTCTTCATTGGAATAAATCGATCAATTGTACTTGAAAATGTGAAAATTTGTTGCAGCATGCCGCCTTTGCCGCCTCTTTCAAGAGTCAAAACCAATTATGGCCAGACATATTGGCCAATATGTACGTACAAATTGGCAAGAAATGGATTAAAAAATTTGCATCAAAACAAAAACATATGGTTAATTAAATTGTTTTTTGTTTCTTGGGGTTTTGATGCCATTTGCTATTTATCGCATGTAAATTTTAATTATATTAATATTAATAATTTGTGTTAATTACCAGAAAAAACAAAAAAGTATGAGTTTTGTGGAAGGCATTACAATTATATGCAAGTAAATTAAATAATTGCCAAAATTTCGTATTACAAAAGAAGCAAGTCTTTTATAAGTATGTATGTAGGTAGGAGGTATTAACAATCGAACAAATTGATCTGTAAAAGATTCATAGTACATAAAGATGAGAAAACTTTACGGCAAACACTGACAGACCTGCTTTGATACTCTCAGAAGAATTACAGCTGACATATTGATTTAATTTTCTAGGACTCTGAAATACCAATACCAGACTAAAAACTGCCGATGGGATCTTCAATTATTAAATTTAAATCAGTTAAAGACTGAGCTTTTAGAATGATCGGATTCTACACAAAAATGATTAGATTTCTGCTACGAAAAATTCAAATTAAAGATCAGTTCTAGGTCAGATAAAAAAAAAACTGATCTGAATTCCAGATCAGCGTTGCCAATTTCTGGATTTTTGAACTAAAACTTCTTTAGCGAGTGTAAATCAAAAATTTTGTAAAGGAAATCGCATTGTTGTTGCACTCATACGAAACTAATAAGAAACGAAGTTATGCTGTTGTTAGTGTTTAGCAAACGAGTTCATATGGGGCTTGGTTACATACAATCATGCAGAGAGTCGATTTGTTGCAGTTTTATGTCATGTGCTTTAGTGAGAGAACTTGATTCCATATATCTACTTTCCTCTTATGTGTCGTGTTTGTGCCGATAAGTGTAGAGAGTATCAATAGAAAAAAAGCTTCAGAAAATCGAAAGAGGATGAGTGGAAAAGCTGCAACAACAACGGTCACGTAAAAGATCACGTTTTTGTTGCACTCATACGAAACCAGTAAGAAACGAAGTTAAGCAGTTGTTATTCGGCTACATACTTCAAGCAAATTTTACAGAAGAAACAAAATAAAGAGAAGACTGCAAAAATTTCAACAGAATTTCTGGTGTCACAAGGCATAACAACACAACTCGAGTTTTGTCGAATTCGAGTTATTATTAAAATTGAAATCCTCATATCCGATTTCATATTGTGTCAAAATTTTATTAATATCGGTTCAGGGGTTTACGAGATATTAAAGGAAAAATAGCACAACTATTAGAATTTGAAGTTCAACTATTTCAACTTTCAACTTTTTCGAACTTTTTATCTTCAACAAATTCAATTGAAATTTAGATTTTAATCTCAGGTTTCGCAGATCATATCAGATATCTTTGATTTAACTAGATCACCATATCCATTACAATGTTGATTTATTTCATTTGATATTTTTATGGTAGAAATTTTGGTTTAGAACTAAATAGTTGATTTAAAACTTCCATCACTATGTCTGATTTCTTATAAATTAGAGTAATTCCACAACAAAAAAAAAGTGATGATAGTAGAGAAAAGGGAGGACCGCGGTTTTGGGACTCTATCCAACTAAACTACTTTATTTTCTCCCAAAAATATGCAATGCTTATTTTGTCAATGAACGTATAATCTTCTCTATATTTAAAATCGATTTCAGTGTCATATATTTTTTCTACATAATAATAAATGGGGTCAATGGCTGGCGCCAAAGATCACAACAATAACAACAACAAAATAAACAGAACATGAAAATTAAAAAAAAAAAACTTATTAAGAAATATTTCAATGGAAGAGTAAGAAGAAATATATTAGCGAGTGAGTATGCATATGTTTGGATAATATAATAATAATATCTACCTTGACATGAATTTTTAATAATTAAGTTAGTGATAAATTTTTGGGTGTATATTTTATAGCTATACACACAATTACTAATAATAAATATGTGAAATATTGTAATAAAGTTTATTTTATATATTTTGTTTTTTTAAAGGAACATTTTATTAAAAAATTGTTTTCCAAAATATATTAAATAAAAAAAAAAAAAAAACAGATAAAGCGTTGACAAGCGCCAGAGGTGCTAAAAACATTTAATGTGGTCTCACACTTAGTCGGCAATTACCAAGAACAAGGAGGAGGGAATCGAATTAGGTTATAGTTAGACTATTAAAAATGAATGATTAATTATGACGGAAACATTTGCAAATACTCATAATATTATATGTGGCAGAACAGATATACAAAAGAAATGTTTTCATGTTTCTTTCTTGTTCTATCAGAAATCATTTTGCAATAAAAATATTTATTTCTGAAATACAACGCATTTTAAACAATGCGATTGTCTGTCTGCCTAAGTGAAGTGTGATAATGGCAGGCGTAATATTTATTAAGTTTTTAAGGCAGATTTCAGTTCATTAAAATTAATGTTTAAACTAACGTAAACAGGCAAAAATTTCTACATTTTTACAAGTCATAAAACTTTTGTTTTCTTCGAAAATTTAAATAGGAAAAAAAAATTAAAATAGAATAAATGTTACCAGAATTTATTGATTAATATTTTGAATAATGAAAATATTAAAAGTATACGCTTTGTAGTAATAAAAAAAATATAGTCTTTAGTTGTGCTTGAAATATACTTTGATTAAAGCATACTTTTAGGCTGCTATAAAATGTTGAAAGTTCGTTCCACTTGAAATGCATATGAAATTTGAAAGATTTTTTTTTTTAAGAGTTTTACTATTTTACTGCTGAAATCTCGTTTCACCATTCTTTTCTATTGTTAAAAAAAGTATCTCCTATTCATATTTGTATAGAGAAAATTTGTCTATATACTTCTAAATATGTCCGTAAGTAAGTACTAAAGTTCCACTTCACAAATCAAGTTATTCAAATAGGATCTGCCTGCTGCTTTTTGTTATTGTTATCTTTTGTTATATTTTATTGAAAGCGCACTGGAGTGTGTGTGTGTGTATATGCACATATAAAAATCTTTTGCATTGTTAATTTTCTGTCAATGTAAACGAGCACTCATACAAAATTTAATAAAGTCTGACACAAAAGTAAAGAAGAATATTTGTTGTCAGTCGAAATGTCACCCAGTCAGAGTCAAGTGGAGGGAATAGCAAACTAAAGAAATGCTTGAACCCTCTAGAATAGAGAAGAAATTTGTAGGTAGAAGTTGGTATAATGTTACTACTACTACTACAATGGAATCCTTTTGGGCTACTTAAAAAAGCACAGAGGAGCACTTTCGAATTCCTTTTGAGGACATAATGAATTTAACAAAGTATGTATACGTGTATGTGATCATACTTGAAAGAATTGGTAACATTTGAAGATGTAACACCAAGCAAGCACTCACTGCTTCCACAACCTAACTGGCAACAAATACCAACCAACACGAAATGGGTCAATTTCAATTGTTTGCGTACATTTCATCTTTTCTTTTGCTTTTTTTTATGTATTTATTTTTGTTTTTGCTATTGCTATTGTTAATGGTATCATTATTATTGTTGTTGCGACTTTATTTGTTTAGTTCAGCTTCTATGTTAATATTTTTCTATTTCATTCTTTTATTCTTTTCTTTTAGTTTTGTTTTTCTTGTCTATGAGTTAGAAAGAAAAAAAAAAAAAAGAGAAACGTAGAAATTTACATTTTGGCCATGAAGCATGAAGGCTAAAACAAACTTGACTTTGGCATTATTTGTTTAGTCAAGGAAATATGTTTTGAAATTTTTCCCAAAGGAATATATGTTGACAAAGTCAATGAGGATAATAAAATAATAAAAGTGAGACTATAAAAATAGAGAAGGAATGTAGGGGAAGGAATACCATAAGGAAACGGAAATTATTTTTTTTTATTTTTTTTGTTATAATAGGTACATAAAATTGAATTGAAGCATTTGTATTTAAAATGAAAACCACAAAAAAATACATAAATAATACAGCATATTTTTAAGATTTTCAAAAATTAATTTTGTTCTTATTGTATTGGAATTTTAGTTCAAATTATAGGAGAATACTAGGAAGGTTTCAGCTCAGTGTATGAACACAAAGCTATATAAAATAATTAAAGCATACTTTCAGGAGATTAAAAGAAACAATCATTTTTTGCAACAAACTCAAACAGAATTAAATGAAATATAAGTCAAAATTTTGTTGCAAATTCTACTATAATTCAAACACTTTCTTATGCCGTTCTGCCCTTAGTGTGTTTCTCGTCAGCCACTCCAACCTAGTCTATACTTTTATTAATAACATATGCTGCATAGTTTTAGAATTAAACAAAAATTTAAAAGCCCTCACTTTGTATTGTATTGAAATTTTAGTCCAAATTTAAGAAAATACTAGAAATGTTTAAGCCAAAAGCAAAGGGAATAGGAAAAATATATACCTGAAAAGGAAAAAAGTATAATTTTAGGAAATTAGAATAAAGATTAAGAAATTTTCTGTTGACAACAAAATTTAAAAAAAGAATTGTAATTACAAATTCCATTTTAAGTTTTTTAAGATGCTTCTGTTTAAAAAAAAAGTACATTGCATATTTTTAGGATTCCTATAAATTAGAAAACTTCAATATAGCTCTAAATTACTTATTTTATTGGTATCACTATAACTTATCTCTATGGACCCACTATGCTAAATGTGTGTGAGCTAATTCCACGATAACCTTGGGACTTAAACTGGAACAAAACCTATTTCTAAATAATTCTCATAAGCCTTTTTCATATGTTCTTTATTTAGCTTAACCAACAAACAGTATGAAACTTAGTCTTAATTCTTAAGAATTTGTTATCATCATATTTTATCAAGAATTGAAATATTAATTGAAAACAAAACAATTTGCAGAAATTGTATGTATGTATGTTTGTGTATTAAAAGTTTATTGACTTGTGATTAGATAAGATCTGGGGGCAAAATAAACAAAATAATATTGCAGTCAAAACAAAAATTGAAATCATATACTCAGAGTATAATAGCATGAATGGTATTACAAAGGCCGAAAAACTCAAAGAGAAAAAGTGGGAGAGTGAAATATAATAGCATAGCAAGCCAATAAAATAGGTAAAAAGTAGTAGACAAACGTAAGCGCCTAAAATCACATCACAAAATTGCATTTGAGTCATTATGCTTGTTCAACACATTCATATACATAGCTCAAATCATAAAATATTTACGCCAAATTAATCATACATAAACATTTTTATGATATAAATTTACTATTTATATAAAAGATTCATATCTACACTCAATTTATTCAGGCATTGACAAGGCAGGCGTACAGCAGACAAACAAACATTTATTTATTTGTTTTTTATTTGTGTAGGCGTTTTAGGCGTGCTTTATTGTGATATGATGCATTAAATAAATTAGATAAATTAATTCCTTTTAGGTTTTTGCTTTTCAAGTAAGATTTATAGTGTGTCAGAAATAAAAACAAAAATAGAGAAAATAGAGAATTAAGTGAGAATTTTGTTTTTGTGGTTACCAGAAAAAAAACAATTGACAAACAAATTAAGTAAAAAAGGCTAAAAGTATACAAAATAATTTAGTGTGATAAAATGGTAAACTGAAATTTTATAAAAACTTGTATTAAAACAACTTTCTTTAGAGAGTAAAAATCAATATATAAATTATTTTATTTATGTATTTTGCTACTTCAAGAATTGTTTGAAAACATAGCATTAGGTTTTTTAAAATCTGAATTACACACAATTTATATTGATTTCTTTTTATTTGAGAGGAACAGACAATAATTATTGCAAATAATAACTAAATGTAAACCATTTCTGTGACATTGAAAAAACACACAAAAGCATGCAGGGACATTCAAAATTTAATAGCTAAGAGTATTAAATATTTAATGGGCTTATAAAGGAACATAACTACGTCGATTGCTATCAAAGTTTCAATTTTATTGCGAAAAATTCAGTGTAATTATAGCACAATGAGTATAAAAGTTAAAAAAAATAAATACGAGTAGAAGTAATAAAAAGAAAAAGTTTTTTGCTATTTTTAAATTTTATTATTAATATTTTTTAAATTATAACTCTTTGCGTGACGTAATTATTTCGTAAAATAAATGAAAAACCATTAAAAATCATGAGAACGTCAATATAATGACAAAAAACACAAAGGCATTTTAAATTTAGATGCTAATAAGCTTTTAAAAATTTAATGAGCTCATAGAAATTTGGGAATAAAAATAAAAATAAAAATAAAAAAAAAAAATTTAAATACCTAAAAGTATGCCGTATTACTTAAAATAAAAACACAAAGGTGAAAATAATTTCTCAAAAAGTGGGCAATAAATAATAAAACATTAAGTGCTCAAAAGCAGGTAAGCTGCAGGTATACAAAGTTGTTACCATTGAAACATTGAAAATGATTTATAGCATACTTTTAGGCTATTCAGAATTTTGTACTATTACTTTACGTGACGTAATAGCCATTTTGCATGCTATTTTTTTTAAATAAGTGAAAGGAATTTAAAATGACATGAAAGCATCGTACGTCAATCTAATCACATAGACACACATACACCATACAAGGACGACATTCTAAATTTAAATCCTAATAAGTATGCTTCACAAAACTTGATGGACTTTTCAACCCGTAATTACCGGAGATATACTATAAAATAAGGTTTAAACATTTCTAATTTCCGTTAGATAATTTCAATTTTAATATTTTTCATAAAGAAATTATAAACTTTTAGCTACATAGAAAAAAGAAAAGAAAAAAAAACAAAATTACTGGATTGTAACTAATTCATTGCGCAATTAATAGAAAATTTAGTGAAGAATGCATCTTAGAAGTAGAGATACTCAGGTAGGCAGTCAGGCAGGTAGATAGATATACGTAAGTAGATAAGTAAGTAGGTAGATATTTACTCAATCAAGCTCCATAAAAAGTTACATTAGATATTTAAACGCCACTCTCTTCACGAATAAGATAAAAGGGAATGTTATTTAGTTGATGGCTGGTGTTGAATGACAATTTCATGCAAGTATGAATTTTGTGACGAAATAGTTAAAACAGCTTCAGCAGGCAGGCAGTAGCAGCAAAATATAATAAAAGAATAACAAAAAAAAAAAAAAGAAGAAAAATGCGCAGAAACTGTGAAAAGTGAAAAGCAGATTTTAATGCGCTATATAAAACGAAAATCATTAGAAATTTGATAGTGATATTTGTTGGCACCAATATGTGCTGCTGCTATTACTGCTGTTACTGCTACACAACACATTATGGCGACATATGCCTTTCATATTTATATATAGGTATATATATTTCTGCACAGAATGCAACATCATCAGGGCATTAAAAACACAAGCAGCAGCAACAGTAGCAACGACTACAAATGTAATTAAAATATGCATAAAAAAGAAGAAAACAAAATACAACAAGTTGCTAACAACGTCATTACATTGTTTGTACTTGCTTATTGCTACTACAGAGTTGCTCTTGTAAATATAAAACTGAAAATTGCAATGTTGCTACTTCACTACTGAAAAACAGGCAGGCAGGAATTCAGTTTTATATTTACTGAGTGTCTATGCATATGAAAGCATAGACTAAAGGATTTCTTTTTTTTTTAATCACAAATGGTTACTTGTTGTAGAATTAAGGGTTGTCATAATATTGTATACAGTTTTATATACAACTGAAAACGTTAATTGAATATTTAAATATACGCCTAAGGGTATACTATATAACATAACATTCAACGCTGACTGCTTGAGTAAAGAGTTAATGGCTTTACAATTTTCAAGAGTTAAACTATGTATATACACACACGCACGCAGAAAAGTTGCAAGTTTGTTTACGAATGCATTCAATGAAGTATAAGAATTTCAATGTTTGACTGCGCCTAAAAGTATGCAGGCAAAATTTAAGGTAGGGCCATAAACATATAATAGAGTTTGGTATACATACGAGTGCATTGCAATTCAAAATCATTCAATTATTATTAAAATTTTACTCTGCCTTCCATGGGCATGGTAAAACTCTTGAACTAACATACTGTGCCAAACTATATTTTCACTTCGAAATATTTCTACAATAAATAGCATTTTAATCTTATATTTATTAATTGTAATTAAATTTCTTTCACTACAATCATGAGAGAATATATTGAGTTTAAAAATTATTTACAAAACTTTTCTTTTGAAAATTAAAAGAAAATCATAATAAATTTTTCATAGAAAGAAAAGAAGTAAATTTCCCCAATAAGAATGAGTGGGAGGGAAATAGGCAAATTAATTTTAACAGATAGTACTTCAGCGTTAATAGAAGCTGATGTTCAATTGTGAATCTCATCCAGACTGAATTGTTAAGAAATCTTTTTAAAAAGAAAAAAAAAAAAATGTTATTAAATAATGTGGTGGCATGCATCTCGAAACTCATACGACGAGTGAATGGTGTATGCATTGACATTGTAAATGCAACCAATTTTCTTTTCATTTTTAAATTATATGTATTTTGTGGTTTACAGTAGCGAATAAATGTATAGCAACCAAGTGCAACAACAGCAGAAAAAGGCCACAAAAGTGCAGAAAAAAAAGTAGAAGAAGAAGGTGGAAAAGATTTTTATTAATGTTATTGTTGCATTTATATCAATGTAAAAATTTATTTTTTGTTCATTTTCTGTTTGTGTCTCTGTCTGTCTGTCTGCCTGCCTGCCTGCATCATTGTATGTCTACAATGTGTGACAATGAAATGGAGAAAATGTCAATAAACGTTTGAGTTGCAGCAGCAGCAAAGTAGCAGCAGTCATTGTCTCTTGTTATTGAGGGTGGTGTATGAAAGGAATTGAATGGGAAACAAAATTAAAAGAAAAAATTGTTGGGAAAATATGTTAAAGAAATTTTGTAGCATTTTGTGAAAGTAGCAATATCAAAACTATTACAATTGTTTGTTAAATTGCAATTTTAAATGATATGATGTGTTGACAATGGCAATATTGAATGTGGTTACATTTACAGTAGTATATTTGAAACTATGTTTTTTTTTTTTGCATAAAAATCAATTCAGAAAGTTATTTGTTTTTAAATCATGTGAGGTAAGTGCCTAGAAGTATGTAAATATATAGATTCTTAGTATTTAATTACGAAAGCATTTTTTTAAATAAAATATACACATAACTTATTAAAGATTTTGATTTGAAGAGAAAATAGAATTAGTTTGTTTGTTTAAAATTTGTATAGAAACTATTTAGAAATTTATTTCAAAGCATAACAAGTAAGAGCCGAGAAATAGGAAAAATATATTGTAAAGAATCTAGCAGAGAATTTTAGAATTAATGCAGTTGTGATTTGAAGATGAAAGAGAACTCGTTTAATTCTAAGAAGTAAAAGAAGATACACTAGATTTCATGGAATTTCGTTTTAAACGCCCAGAAGTAGACTTAAAAAATTGAAATATGCTACTCTTAATTAGCTTTAGCTTCGAAAAAATCATGCCATTTCAGTCATTTGAAAAATAGTTAAAAAAAAAAAAAAATTCTCTATAGTAAAAGAATGTGCACCTTCCATACTAATGAAACCTTCAAAGACTGATACCCACGTAAATGTTATAGAAAATTTAATTCGGCTCACTTAGTTGGAGTGACACTGCCAAATATAGCTGGACTGATATATGCCGTGAAGCACCAAACTGAGTCAGATTCAGATCAATTGTTGAGGCCCTATGCTCCACTAGGAGAAGAGGATTGCAGTAAGTAAGTAAGTTGGAGTGACACGTAGAACACTTAGAACAGGAACCATAAAAATCCTTCTATAACCACGCCTACGTTCTATGCAATTGAAATTCCCAAGAAATCACTCCTCAAAGAAAATATTTAAGCATGTTAGATTAAGCTGGGGTAGCATAAAATATATTTGTTTATAATAACCACGCCTACTTCCCATATAAGTAAAATGTATAAAAGGTTATATGTGAGTAATTTCTACAACAAAACATGTCCACTTTTTATTCACGGTTAGTATAAAAACGTTGATTATGAAAGAAATAGTAAAGTAACTGTATTGTATTTTATTTATGCAGATACTTATCTAAGCTAGCTTTAAATTTTGGCTAAACCCACTCCCGCTTTCCAATCTCAAGATCAAATTTAAAAGGCAACATTGAGAAAACCTAACTAAATTTCCTAGTCATGCATCCAAACTAAGAATTTCACTTTTTGCATGGTATAAATGTCAAATCAAGTAGATACTAACGATAATTTTGACATTATTTTATTATTGTTAAGGCTGATTGTACTTGATTATGATCTCAAAAGTTGGGCAAAATAGTTAGAGGGACGTGTATAGTGCATTTTATATGCCGGTTAGTTTAAACTAATGCTGCTTTTGTACTTTTTTTGGCATAAATGAATTTTTACTAAGCAAAAATTTATAATTTTCATAGAACTTTCAGCATCACTTTAATTAAACATTTCAATAATACATATTTTTGTTTTTAATTTTTGTCTTGTGGTAAATTTAAAGTTATAATTTTTCAAATTGATATTGTTGCTACTATATTGTTGCTACTTCAGAGAACATTCACCAATATAAGCGCAGCTCAAATTAATTTCTGAAATTCTAAAAACAATTATAACTTAATTAATCCAAAAATAAATAAATAAATATTGCCAATGAATTCAGCACAAGTTAAAATTTTAAAAATTCACATGATTTTTCGCACAAACATATTTGTCTATTTTTGTTTGTTTGCTTATATTTCACAAAAAACACACAAAAAAAAAATTAGAAAATAATTTTTAATTTATGAATTGTCAAAAACGAAGAAAAAAAAAACTCGCATGCGAGAGAGAGTTCATTGAGTTAATTTGGTTGTTGTTGTTTTTACTTTTTAATATCAAAGACACATGACTTTAATTTAAGGAATTAAAACAATTTGAGAAAAATTAGGGAAAATACTTTTAATTCACGAAACACGCGAAAAACATACAAATTATTATTTGTTTTTTTTTTTTTTTTTTTTTTAATTTAGCAAAAATTGTTAATAGTCGGTAACGATAAAAAACACAATATTTTTCGTTGCAGTTGCCGTTGCTATTTTACGAAACTAGCGTGTCTAACCAAACGCGCACGTCAAGCTTCATGAAAATACTGAGCAAGCAAAAGCTTTTAACATTTGCTTATACGACGACGAGTACACAATACCAGTACAATAACAACAACAACACATGAGAGTCACATCAAACAATGTGAAATGAACGAGAAAACCAACAACAATAACAACAACATCAGCAGTAGTAGCAGCAATGGCAGTGGCAAAAAGGGGGGCGCTAAGTTTAATAAACAAATGGGAGGAAATTGTATGTGTGTAAGCATTTTGAATACGACAACGACGGCCAGCAAACACGACAGGCAGTCTGTGTCGTTTATGTATTACATACACATATACTCTCTAGCCAAAACAATAACAATACTACACATACATATAGAGAGCAAAACGGCAATATCAGCCTGTTTCTGAGTTTTAGCTCTTTTCTTTTCCGTTGCCGTCGAGAAGAAAAGTGTTGGCGAAAGTAAAACCATAAACAAAACAACTATTAAACACCCTGTATACCCTTCCTGTGTGCTGTGCTCTTGTTGTTGATGTTGTTATTTTGTTGTTGCTGTGAGCTTATGTTTTTCTTTTAGCATTTTTACTACTATGATTTCTTTTGTTTTTATTTACATTTTTTTAAATGTTTTTGTTTTTGGTTTATGGGCTGCTGGCTGCCGCTACCGCTTGCTTTTTCCTGTGAATTTATGTTTTGTTTAGATTTATAAAATACTCGAGGGATGATGACTACGATGATGATGATGTTGATGATGAGCGAATTTATGTATATATTTAATAAATGAGCGCAGAGAGAAAGAGAGCGTATGACAGAGTTTGCATGAAAAAAAGGTAATAATTATGATTAAAGGGTGTCGACCGGCTTTTCTTTTATTTCTTTTATTATCGAATTTTTTCTTCTTTTTTTTTTGTAATTAATTCAATGAATATAGCACACAAAAGTCTGTGGAAGGAGGGAGAATTACAAAGAAAATAAATTGAAAATATCAGTAAGCAAATTAAAAACAAATATAAAACGTAGTGGACAAACAAACATATATGTAAATAATAATGATTATTATCTTGTTGTTTGTGCACTACAATTCTTGGTAATAATGAAAATAGATTTTTTTTTAATATTTGTATATTTAAATGAAGCATGTTGAATGAAAACTATTTAAAGAATAAATATTTATAAGAAACGTAGTATCCATACATATGTTTAGTATAAAATTAACTGAATGGGCGGACGGCGTGGCGTATGAGTAATTTGCAATTGTTTTTTTGCAAGCATTTCATTTCAGGTGAACTCCTATGCTAAAAAATTATACGTAATTTGCTAATATGACACATAGATATATTTTTGAAATTTGGCATAGCTGAAGTATGAATACCCTACGCTTAATCAACTCAAATTGAAACACGATTTTCAAAATTTCCGTTCAACTGTAGTACAAAAGTAGATAAATTTACTTATTGTTTAAATCGCTTACAAACGTGTATAAATAAATATAAATGTATATTCTTCGGAAAATAGTCCAATCCCACAAAAATGAGTGCAAGCGTGTAGGCGTCAAAATTACCATTCAAAAGTTTTTTAAACTTAAACAAAACGATTGCCAAAAGAGAGAAGGTAAGAAAAAATCTATGCGTGGTAAAACAAAAAGTCATACCTAAATAGAATAAAAGACTTTGCCCTAAAAAATAAAACGAGATAACGCAAACAAAAACAAAAGAAGAGCCACTTGAATTGAGTCTAAAATAACGTGGTAGAATGATGAAGCTAATTATTTCTAACTTATAATACTTATCTACTTCAACAAAGAAGGTTGGCAAAAAAAAACGGAGTTTTCCCCTACACAAACAAGCGCGAAAGTAATTTAAGGAAAAAGAAAAAAAAACTCGGCATGATAACAAAAATTAAAGTTAGTCAGTGACAAATTCAACTCAGCAACAGCAGCAGCCACAACTTTATGAAAATTCAAATTAAAGTTTACTTTTGTGAGCATGCAACACGCGCAGCTGAATTTAAAATTTAAATGATGGTAAATATAAAAGCAAAAACTTTTCAAGTATTTACACAAAAAGGATATACAAGAAATTGAATATTATTCAATTAAATTTGCATTAAAAATTTCTTGTTTGCCTGTTTTTCAATACAACATTTGAAGCTTGTAAGCTTCAAATTAGATTTTCTTATAGGCCTAAAAGTATGCTTGTGCATATTACTCATTTAAGTAATAAACAACAAACAAACAACAACAAAGAATAAATGAATGAATTTATTATTATATAAAATTTATGAAAAAGAGGAAGTGCGAGAAATTGTAAACAAAAAATAAATTTAATTGCAAATTAAATATGTAAATAAATAAAAAGATAAAGTAAATTGATGAATTTTCTTGCCCCAAAAAAATTAAATTAAATGAAGCATAGCGTTTACAGTAGCTAATCGAGAACCAAAAATCAAATTGGGGGAGGGTGGATGTGAATGGGAGTAAATATTTGTGTGTATTTCTTTATCTGTTTGAGTAGCTAATTCAGTGTAAATGAAGAAAATGTGTGTGTAAGAAAAAGTTGCATATTATTTTTTATTTATTTGCATGTGGCTTTTTTTGTTCTTCTTATTTGTTGTTCTCGATTTCCAAAGAACTTTGCCGCTATTTTTTTTATTTTTTTTTTATTTTCATTTCCTTTGAATTTCAATTTCTCTACAATTTTTTGTAGGTACATATTAAGCGGTTGGAATTCAGTAATACTTTGTTGAAGATAAAATTCATATACAAATGCATTCAAATATTACTACTAAGTAGGCTGATATAAATAGTGATAATATTACCTGCCTTCTATCTGTTATGAAAAATAATTGAAGGGAAAAATGTCGGCAAATAATATGGAGAATTAAGTTAATAGCTATTCAATTATATTATACAATAGTGAAATTTATAGAAACATGCCACATTTAAAATCGTTTAATGGAAATAAGTATCTACATCATCTTTGAATATTGTCGCCTTAAGTTTGCTGTAACCGAGAGGAAGAGTAATGTGTAAAATGTCAGGTGATGAGAGTAATGTGATTTGTGCTTTTAAAAAATGTTGCTATTGTCATTTCAGAGTTTTTTTGGGATTACTACTAAAAGATGTATTAAATGAAGTTGATTACAACAACAACAATGGTCGTATCAACTCTTGCAACAACAACAACACAAATATTAAATAGAAAATTTCTCTTGAAGTCTACAATTTATCAAAAAGGGTATACAAAAAACCATGCACACATGCATGAAGTAGATAATGCATTACTACAGCAATCAAATAAATAATCAATAAAAATTGTATTCATTACCTAATAAAAAAATTAATTGGCAACACATTATTTTTCAAATAGATTTATTACTTTTTCGATTACTGTAGATTACCTTTTCACCGCTGGATCGGTTTTCTAAATACACATTTAAGTATAATCTCGATAGCTGTTTCGTACGCGTCTTCAATTTGTCAATTCTTGAAAACAATTTTTTAGGTATTAGACCAGAACAGATCATAATGCCATAATTCGCCATATAAGTGAGTATTTTAAGTGAGATATGAACTTGAGTGCTACTCTCTTTCTATTTTAGCAAAGTTTTTGTGAGAACGCCATATTCATACATGCATAGACTGCAGCATTAAGTTGACCTTTGATGACAATTAAGCACCATATACCACCTTGATCAAAAAGTTCCCGGAATTTATTCAGAAAATTAAAAATACAAGTTTGTTCATCTAAATCTATATTGTCGAGATTTCTGTACACAATTCTGGTCTCTTTCGGCGAATTGCTTCACGCAAACGCCTCATAACGCCCAAATAATACTCTCTGATGGTTAATTTGCGGTTATGGACCAAAATTTCGTTTACTTTATCAATGTTTTCGTCGATTTTCGATGTCGATGGTCTGCCACAGCGTTCATCATCTTCGATTGACTCACGACCACTTTTGAACCGCTCGTGCCACTGGTAAACGACCGTTTTCTTTAGAGAATCGTTGACGGCAGCTACATGAATATATCTATCAAATTATAAAAACAACATGCTCTTCTGGAGACGATTATTTTGGCGACGACACAACCTCAATTGTGGCTGTAGCCAATGTGCTGTGTTTGTTGCAGGTGGTGCCGCTTCCATTGTGTTTAGTAGCTGACTACATGACGACAGTTGTAGCCGACAGAATTTAGTAGTCGTTTGTTCGTGTAGCTGCTGTCGTCAATGTGTATGGACCATAAAAATTAGAATGCCTCATAAACGTCATAGAAACACCAGCTGACTTTTTCTCTGCTTATAATTATTGTAAGAACAGCTCATAATGCATCGATCCGACTTAAATTTTATTATTTTTTTTAATTGCTTAAATTGAGAAATTGGTATCACTTCCCACTCTTCTCTCCCTCTCTCTCTCTCTCTCTCTCTCTCTCTTTCGTAAGCAGCATCCAAGAATTTTGTCATAATTTAGTTACTTTTCATTAATTACTTGAACTAACCAATTCAATCATTCGTTTATGCTGCTTTATGTGTCATTATCCTTAACATATAGAAAATATCGATGCACATACATATATGCATATGCAGACAGGCCTAAATCAGCTTAAAAGGTCAAACTCGCCATGAATATATGTATACACATTCATACACTACGAGATATTTATATATAAGAATGAAAACAAAAACAAACAAACAAACGAAAAAAAAGTAAACCTTCAATTAAAAGTGCAAACAAATGCCACAATAATTTCAACCTTGAAAATAGACAGACAACTAAAAAAAAAAAGGAAAAAAAAGGCAACGAAGTTAGAAAGTAACGACGTCACGTCATTGTCGAAACTAAACAAATACCCTAAAACTTATATAAAACTATTTTCAATGACAATTATAATTGTAATTATAGCTCATAGAAGAATTTAATAAATATTTTTTTCGATTTTGAGGTAGGAGTGAATATTTTTTTTCTTCCTTTCGTAAATTTCATATAGCCTTCAGTAAACTTTGATTATATGTAGAGTGTGCAAAAAAGAAAAACAAAAAAAAAAAAGGTTCAGAATTACCACAATATTGACAAATAATCAAGTTAATTACTACTAATGAACTCAAATGTAAATACAAGTCTAATTTAACACAAGCATACTATTAAACCCGAAAACCATACATAAATTTAGCATACTTCTTGGTGTCTACAAGCATTAAACTGTTTTTATTTCTCTTATTATTATGCACATAGCAAAGACATGTGCGTAAAGAAATTTTATATGCAACAAATTAGACAAGTCATTTTATATAATTGGTTTACTTAGTATGCACAAAATTAGCGTTGCGTACATGCGTTCCGCAAAGAAGAGATTATGGAATTTGCAATAAAAAAGAAATTAAAACATACTTTTATAAGTTCAAGGTTGATTTTATGAGGAGCTAGGCACGCATATACCTACTCGTAAATAAAAAGTTGTGCCTTTGTAACAAATTTAAAAACATGAATATCATTGTTATTGAAGAAGAATAAATGATAAGTAATTGAAAATGCACACACATACATATGTATCTAGGGCGTTCAAGCAGAAATCTCTAAGTCCAAATTGAATTTGTTGATTTGTTCTGTAATAATCAGCTCTTAAAATTCAAATAGCGTAGATAGTAAATTACATTTTTGGTTATACAGTTGAAGGTTTAGTGAGTTTTGCCAGTGTTCATAGCGGCACAATTGCATTTCATGAACAAACTTTACCTCAGAAATTAAAAAAAATGGACTTAATGATTCCTGCTGAACATCCACGATACAATGTTTTCTGTTGAAAATCCTAATATGTAAGAAAATTACTATAATTTTTGGCATTGGAAAAAATATGAAGACATTATTACCTTGGGTTGCATAAACAAAAACCAAAGCACAAGAAAAAAATTATAGCAAAATTTATGGCGTCGTAGAAAAATATTGAAATTACATGTTCACACATGTTTGTTTTTAATATAAATATTATTTTGTGTATTAATAATTATGATTAATATCATTTCTTAACGGAACAAAACAAAAAATCATATTTTTGCGTAGCATAATTTTAGGCTAAAAAACATTACAGACGACCAAATATCATTCGTTATGCTACTGGTTTATGTGTTTTGCTTATTTAGTTAAAAAAAAACGTATTTGTTAGATCGACCCGTATAAAGTTATCAAAAAGTTAATGAACTTGAAATTTCTTTTTATAACGCATAAGTACACAAACACAAATACACACACACACATACAAAAACATACATAGGTAGTGCCAGTAGTTTTCAACAAAATTGATTAATTTTGTTTTATATATTTTTGTATATGTGTTGTTGTTAGTAAATGAAGTGTGAAATGAAATGAAGCTGGTTTGAAGAATTCTTTTGACACATATTCGTTCAATGGAAGAGAAAAGTTTGCTGGTTGCTGCTGTTTGGTTGTTTTTGTAATCATTTGTATTATATTGACACGTGCTATTATTATATACCCTTACTTATATACTTAGTTACACTTTGCCTTAGTTTAAAGTCTTAATTTTGTAGCATACATAGATTTTGGCATTAAACGAAAATGCCGTAAAGTTCTTGGGTTCTTCTGCTTTAAAATTGCGGCAAAATTGGCGCATACTCACACAAATATAGGCGCGTACACTCACACACCTATATAGGCTCATACATACACATAAATATTCATAGATATATGCATAAAATAAGTCAATAGTACTTTAATCCATTTTGAAGCTATGTAGAAAGGCGCTAGGATACACACAAAGCATAATCTACTTGTATTTGTGGCTTTCAAGTATGACAAAAGTTAAGTCTTTTATTTACATTTAAATTTTAGTTAAATAAATTTAAAATATAAAGAAAATTTAAATTGATTTCTTTCAATTTTTAGTGGCTTATATTTTATAAACGCAATTTAATTTGATTTCTTCGACTTTTGTTCAATTAGACTATAAGTAATAACTCATAAATTGAGCACTAGCTCTCATCCAATTGTGATATTTTTAATTGGATACTAGAACTTGTCAAAGAGGAGAAGGGGAGTGTCACTTTACAGTAATAAATGAGCATTTAGGGAAGTTCCAGTACATTTCTGCTGTCATATAAAAGTCTTAAAAAGGTTACTACCTAAACTTTTATGTAAAAAGGAATGGAATTTTTCCGTTTCAAATGCTATACATATGCAGGTCTAAATATAAGGAGTAAGGAGAAGAGTTTGTATACATGTATAATCTTTAATTGCTTCATAACAATTTTATTTTATTCCCAATAATCCTTTTATATTGGACTAACTGTTAGAAAAAACAACAAACCAACTGCAAGGAATATATCTCCCATCAAAAAGTCGTTGTGGTAACTGAAGGTCAAAACTACGATTTCTCAGGATTTCTTCAAACAATGTTGCCACTTGTTCATAATTTCAGATAAATTTTGAATTGAAAAGCAAATGTTTGTTTCAAGTTTCTCCCACTTTGTTTCCAATTTTCTCAATTCGCACAACTTTTAACTTTAGTCAGTTAAAACTACTATTAGTTTGTTAAACAAACGATAAAAAAAAGGAAAAGACATTAAAACGATTTGAATGGCATTTTCATAATTTTACAAAAATAATAAAAAAAAAGTAAGTATCATTTGTAATAATACTGCATGGGGTCGTCTTACCTAGAAGTAACTTGTAAGTGAACAGTGCGTATGGCAGTACAAATTATAATGTCATTTGTTTTGTGTAACCCCATAAATGGCAGTAAAATTCTCAATCAAGTATTATTGTCAATAAAAGGTAAAATCAAGTTTTGCGCAATTAGGAAATTTATATTCAAAACAAAAAATTATACGAAAAAAGAGGCATAAAAAGATTAAGAAAATTAACAGTATAAATATAAAATAAAGTAATTCTTTGCAATTAAATGTGAAATGACAACAGCGACAACAACAATAACAAATCAGTGACAATGACAATGAAACGCAGGCACTACAAGTGTACGAAAAAACAAGAAAAAAACGGCAAATAAAAGTGACAGCATCGTTTGTCAAACACATACGGTTAACATTTGACAGCTCAGCTCCCTTGAGCAATTTAGTTAACCAGGAGTACGCATATAAAATGAATGCAGTGCAGTGTTCGATATATGAGAAGCTGAGAGTTGAATTGAGAGAGAAAGAGAGCAATAGTGGAGTTGTATAAAACGAAGCATGATTGGCAACTTCTCATACTCACGTGTATATGTATAAGTATAAATATGTAAAAAAAAATGTAGCTTTACTACATATGTTAAGGTTAAATATATTTAAACAAAAAAAAGAAAAAATATATGAAATATCAACAACAAATGATTGATGTAGCAACGTTCTGTTGCAAGTTCATAAAAAGAAGCAAAAAAAAGAAAAACAAAACATTATTACTTAAACTTGTTTTGTACCTATATTTTGTGAGTATGAATGAAATAATAGGAATAAATAAGTAAAATAACACAAATTTTTTTTTGTTGTTGTTTTTTTTTTGTGAAATTTGCATCGATTGTATTTTATTTATGTTAAATATACAAACCAACTTTGCATTGTTGTTGTTGCTTTTGTTATACTTTTCATATATATCACTTACACTTACTGTGTTGCTATTGTAAAGTTATTGTTATTTAATAATTTTTACGCATAATTAGTTTTCATTGTTGCTGCATAACAAAAATATTTAAGTTATGTTGTTTTGCCATTGTTGTGGTCAACTAAACAAAACAAAAAAAATACTGATCTGTTTCATACTTTTCTTAAATATGAGATCACTAGTCTGAAATAATTTTGTATAGTGAAGCGAGGAGAACGAACTCAATTTTCTGTCGGTACAGCACCAAATTTATATAGTATCAAATTCTTACCCCGGCTACGCACTTGCTTATGCACTAATTAATTCGGGAGCAACGACCATTAAGGACTGAGAAATATTTACCAGGCAAAGGAGGAGAGAAAGAGGGGAGGGGGAAACAGGTGGGGGTTTTTCTCAAAATTCCTCCTCCGAACAATTTTACCTTACACCCGTACGAGCTGAAAAATTTGGTATTATTGAAGTGAGGGAGAAGAAGAGTTAATGTGATTTTTTGTGTGTTCGAGAAAGCATCAGCAGAAATTAAATGTAATTGTTTCTTTCTGTCTGAAGAACTTGTGCTCTTTTTCCCTTTCGCTTACACAATAACCCTGCAGTAAATTGAGTCTCTACGAGTCCGAAATATTGAAGTAGAGTATAGAAAATGTGTAGCATATCAGAAGAACTACAAACTCACAATTTGTAGGGCAGTTTTGAAACCTAAAGCTTCGAGACGTAAAAATATCATTTTCCCCATTTTCCTGAAAGGGATCTGTTTGTAAATGAGTCTCTTCTTCACTCATATATTTTTGTTTTTGCGAGCAACTTTGCAGCCAACTAATAAGATTTATTTGCAGCTAAGAAGTTTTTGCTTGCTGCAAAATTATCAAAAAGAAAAATGTAATATTTTGCAGTTTAAAAACTGATAAAAAAAAAAAATTATCAATCAAAAAAGTACAACACTTTCTTAAATACCAACCAGATACTTTCAACATTTATTTTCAATATGTAAAAGAAAAACAAAAAACTAAGGAGATAAATAAGTGTGTAAATTAAATCATTTTTTTTTTTTTTTTTTGTGTTTCAAAAGAACTTTGACCCTAATTAGTTCAACACATAAATTAAATGAACAAGAAAAACGCCAACAAAAAACAACAAGAAACGTAAGAGAAAGAAAGAAAAAAGATACAAAAATAAAAGCAACAAGATAATTCATCATAGTACAACAAAACAGTACAGGCAAACAAGCAGACAAAAAGAAAACCAAACAGACATCAAGGCAAATACTTCCTAAATTCCTTGGTGACATTTTAATGACAAGTAACATTTAAATGTGCACAAAAAAAAAAAAAAAAAAAAAACAGAACAAGAAAAATTCTTTAAAACAACAACAAAAATCGCTTTAATGACTTTAATGTAATAAACCAATTATTTGTAAATAAATATTTTAATTCGCACTAAACTATTTATATTTTAATTTGAAAAAAAAAGAAAAAAATTTAACATTTCAAAACAATTTTCATTTCATGCACATTCGCGGCGTATGAGTAACAATTAGTTTTAAGCTGGCATTTTAATTCTTCATATTACTCATACGCACCGTAGTACCGCACTCTAACAATTTGCATATTTTAGCTACTTTTCTATACATGACTTTTACATGTGATTTTAATATTAGCTAGACAAAAATTGAAAATGTCATGAGCAATGCGGAAATTTCACGCATTTGTGTAAAAGCGCGAAACAGAAAAAACTGATTCGCTTCAATGCTAAAATGTTAAAAATTGTAAATTTTGAAATGCGTACGCGACAAGTATGTATAAATTTTCGTTTCTCAAAAAATTTTCCATTTTTATAAAAATGTAACGCATTTAATTATTTTGCTGACAACTTAATTGCGCCGATGGCATTGCTGCTGGCGAACTGTGCTGAAATATTGCACACATACATCAAGTACTCTATACATTTCTAGGTACATACATACATACATACACAAAACGTATGCATGCCTGCTGCTTGTGAAATAAAATTGCCGGTAATCTATAAGTCTTTATTGTGCATATATAGTATATTTTTTAATACATCATTTAATTTATACGATTTTAAATTAAATTGAAATCGATATTTTTCATACATATTGGCAAAACAATTTAAAAAAAAAAACAGAATTGTTTTGTTCTACTGCAAAATTTTGTTTTCCTTCTAGTTTTAGAATTTTTTTTTTTATATGCATATTTCAATAAAAAATTGTTTACATCGGATTTATGTTTACCAAAATACAAACTAAACGTTTTGAAATACCCAGTAAGGCATTTTTTGAATGACTTCTATATCTTTCGAAAAACTTATAGCAATATCTATATTGTACAGTTATAGTCTAAAACTCAGGTTTGTTGAAAGGTTCACGTTCTTTTAACTCAAAAAATTGATATCCTGTTCGTGATTCGTATTAGTAGTTATTGCTTATTGTTGGGTAGACCTCGACGAGTATGAGAATACGACTGGCTAGAACCGATGAGTAGTTGCTAACAGTTGGTTAAATTCAAAGAGTATAATACGACCAATAAGGGCCAATAAGTAGTGACGTACAGCTAATTAAGGCCGCTAGTATGGATCTTTAACTTCTATAAGCTTCCCAGCAACGTATTCTTAATTTTTGGTTAACTTCAAAATTTCAATAAAAACTCGTCTCAAAAAGTTCTTTTTCCTATCCAAAGACTAAACTTTACAGTTCCAATTTACAATTCCCCATTCACATAAAATTGTATTCAAATATGTTGGTATGTAGATTCTAAAATCAAAATAATATGAACAACTTACGTTTTACATTCAGAACTACTGGGCGCACGTAGCTCCAACATTTGTGATGTTTTTGTCTTAATTAAAAAGAATGAATTCTTATCGGCAGCCTCTTGCCGTACCAATGTCTCTGAATCGATACTCATAATCGGACTGACGGGCTTATTATTGACTTCAGTATTGCGTGCTGCATGCAAATATTTCAATGAATATTTATCGTCCTGAAAATTGTAATAAAACATAAACGTATATGAATGGGAAATAAATTTATGCATGAATACATATTTATACGCATTTGTATATTTACATATACATACGTTGTAGGTATATATTTACCTGTTTTGTTAGCAGCACAATCATATTTTCGAAAAGTAAACCATGCAATTGTATACTAGGATTTTTCTTCATTGTTAAACTGCCATCATGTATGAGACGATATTGTGTTAAATCCAAATTCTATGAGAGATGAAAAGATAGATATAAAATCATTTTGCATACTTTTAGGCACATACTTTGTAAAAAACTATTGTATACATGGCTCAAGTAAAGGAAAACTCTCAAGTGCAATGAGCTACTTATGTACAACTATAATACGGAAAACTTTTTCGTGTTCAAGTTAAGTGCACTTGAAGAAAGTAGTAGTAAAGAAAAACAAAAAATCCTGTTGCATATTTTTAAGCATTTTCGGAAAATCATTTTACTTTTAAGTAGAGCATCAAGTCTTTCAAGTAAATGAACAGATGTCGGTAAATGCCAATGGCATATAATCTGCAGTTTTATGTTTTACTGCTAGTTAAAGAAGAATAATTTAATTTCAGAAAATCTTAAGTTTGATATTTAAAAACAATATTTAAAAATTTCAAAACTAAGCTCGCATAAAAGCTACAAATTCATGAGATAAAAAAAATAAGCCTAACTTACATTTAGGGGTTTAAAACTGGTTTATAGAAAATATGAAAAATGTTTAAAGGAAAATAAAATATTCAGACTATTTATTTATTTCTTTAAAAAACTGCTTCAACTGAAACAATTCTAGGGGTACAAAAAAATCAACAACTACCTCTAACACTTACCTTAAATTCATCCTTATCAAATGTTGACTTGTCTAATTTACGCTGAATATTTTGCAATCTAAAATAAAATAATAATTTAATATTCACCCACATTTTTCCTAAATTCATCATCCTCCTACTCACTTATGCGCATCTTCAGCAGTCTTCACAGCCTGATTTACATCGACTAGTATCTTCTTCGACGATTCCAGTGCCTTTTGTATAGCCTCCGCTTCCGTGGTATTCTCAGGCAGCACACGTATTGTGACCTTATATAGATTCTCGAATAGCAACGGATATTTGGTCAAACGTTGCAATACTGTCGGCAGCAAATCTTTCAGTTGCAATCGGCGGCATGCCTTGTGTGATTCCGCTTTCGATAATAACTTTTGCAATTGTTCATCCTTGCGACGTTTCTCTTTCAGCGCCTCTAATGCAATTTGTTGTCGCGCACAAAATTGTGCAGCAAAATCACACAAATCATCCGCGGATGATCCATCAAACATACTAACTAGCAAATCACCAATATGATTTACAATATGATTATGTTCGGCACGACGATGTTTTAGCTTTTGCTCAAAGGCACTATGTAGTTCTCGCAGCGATAGAAGCGCTGGCGGAAAGAGCAAGCTCAAGTGATCCTGTGAGAGTACTCCGCTCTCCTGTAGCGGCCCATAGAAGAGACGTTCGAGTAATTTAAGCGTACGCACATGACTGCGTTCAGTTTGGTAAATTTCTAAAAAAGACATAAGAAAAGGTAAAATTTATTATAAAATCAATATTAGGTATATTTCTTAGTTTCTATTTACCATTGATAATCTCTTGTCGTTTCTTTTCGGCATCGGTGAGTACGGATAATACTTCAGCTGCTACATTTGAACTCCAATCGGTTTCATTCCTGTGATCATCCTCTTCATCACTATCAAAATTCCATTGACGTTGCAATTGCCCAATTGTTGATCCACTCCAGAAACTTGCATTGCTCGAGCCACCACCGATACTGCCATGAAATGAATCCTGATGACTATGTTGATGTGCGTGGGCTGGTGCTGAATGATGAGCATGCATTGAATGACTATGCTGGGTCAATCCACTTGCTGCTGCTGCCGCACCGGCTGCTGCTGCACCACCCACTTGTTCCATTGAGGTACTTGGACTCTCAGAGCCACCACCCGAGGAAAGACTAGAATTGGAACTTGCTGTATAATTGGAATTGGAGAGACCCAAGTCGGTTTGTTCATCGCTAGAGGGAGGTGGTGGAGGAGATAGAAAAAGTTGCAAATTAGTATATATATTTAGTTTAAAATTCTTATAAGAAATTTATAATTAAAGGAAACTAAATTGACGATCAGTGTAGACATTTATTAATTTATATTTAAACGGATACTTATTGGGATTTTTAGATAATCTTCCCTCTGTTTTAATCCAAAATATTTTCTTTTATTTATTTTTTTTTTCTTTATTAACAACTGTTGATATACATAAACAACATTTTCTCAAAAAATATATGGTTTTGTGATTTTCGTTTGCTTTTTGTGTTTTAAAAATTAAGATGCAAAATTAACTCGGCAAAATTTATTTAAAATCTGCAAAATATTCAAAAGGTGCACAAAACGTTGCATGCTTTTAGGTGTTGAGATTATAAAAACACATTTAATTTTTCTAAAAAATTTTGATTTCAGCACAATCTAATGCTTGAAGCAATAATTTAGAAAACACATTTTTTTTTCGCTAAAAAATATGCAATGCTTTTTTCGAATTTCTTCTTTTTCTATATGAAAAATATGCAACTTTTTTTTATAGCATTTTTGTATAGCATGTTTGTTTACATCATTTAGAATTATAGAATTATACAACACTTAAAAAAAAAATATCCAATAATTTTCATTATTTTTTTTTTTTTTAACTTTATTGTAATTTTAAAAAATCCCTTAAAATACTGAGGCAACTCTTATTTATTGCATATAATATTTTGGATTAAATTTTCACCTAAAAGCAGACTATATTTATTAGTGTACTTTATTCCTTCAAATATTTTTATATAACATGAGAATATACAAAATATTATTTTTTCTATAATCTCTAGATTTGTTTTAATACTTTCATCCTAAAATTATGCATTATTATTTCATAAGAAGTTTCAAATTCATTTCCAGTATTTTTTTAATTACTTCTAGTTTTCTTCAAACTCTTTGAAATCTATCAGAAACAATTTTATGTTATTCAGTCTGCCAGTTAGCATAAGCAATAAAAATACTTAGCGCTCAAAAAATATGCAAAGTTTTCTTTCAGTTACAGCACATACAATACATATTGATTAATAGCTTCACTCATAAAATATTGTTTTACAACTTTTTTTCTTATAATGATATTTCTTAATTAGGAAACATAATAAATAAAACCATTACAGGTGCCTAAAGGTATGCAATAACAAAGTAAAAGTACGTGGAAGTAAAATTATACACCTATACTTATAAATTTTGTGTGTAATTTTGAACTTGAACTCAATCACTTACTTTTCATAACTATAACCGAGTATCTCCTTAAAGCTTTTACTCCGGGTATAACGAATTTTACTTTTCATCTTGACAGAGCAGATGGATGTTGAAGTTTTCACTTATTTCACTCGTTGATGAATATTTTTGATTTAATTATAATTAATTATTTCACTTTAAACTGTTTTTGTGATAGTTTTTATAGTTTCTTTTTACATTTTTGTGATAATTTTTTGTTTTAATAAAGTTACATTATTTCACTGCAAATTGAATTAGAGAATGAATGAATGACTGAAAAAGAAAATTGCACACAATTGCTACAACCTGTTGCTGCTACACAACTGAATTGCTAACAAGAAATGACAACACAATTTACCGTGAACGAGGAGCAAAGCAATACAGAAAATATAGGTACCCGCCCGCCGTAGTATTCTAATAATTGTGACAGTTGTTTTAAAGTGTGTATATTTACATCCGTCGGTCGTCATCTGTTGTGGGTAATTCAAGACGAGTGGCCTACTTAGAGGCGCATTCATTTATAGTATACCTACGGCATACAGGTGAAGTGCAAGATGAGCAAGCAATCAGTTAGACAGACATACAGACAACAGCATGATATTTATATATGGTCGCGGATACAGGATAAATTGAAACTGAAATAAAATATACAATTGACGAGATATTGTCCTTCATAAATTGTGCAGCACACAGTAAATGTGCAGCACAATTGCTCTCCGTGTGTGAGTTGTTGTTTATACTGTGTGACTACCAAGATATATGTATGTATTACAATGGTCTGCCTGCCTGTACCTGCATTCATTTAATTTTTTGTTTCTTTTTATTTTTTGCTTGCAATTCTTCTTAAGGTCAAATGCATTAACGCACCTTTATTTCCCTGTTTTTTTCCTCTTCTCTTTTTTATTTTTTCAAAATAATAATAAAAAATATGTATGCAATGATATATGTACACGAATATTGTAAAATAAACAGTGGCACATAACGTGCTTTATATATTTTAAATTTGTATTCAAGTGAATTCAGAAAAAATATTTACAAAAATATTAGCGTCCTCGAGACACATTCATGGGTAAGAACGCTCTCAGAAAGGCAATAATATTTTATTCACATTAAAAACTCTAGACATGACATTCCAATGTTTCTGTAAATATACAATCTGAATATGATCTGTCCCCAAAAATGTCAGCAACAGAGAATGATATTATATAATTTTTCAAATATAGCTATATTTGTTGATATTTTTATTTATTTAAGTATTTCAAAATTTTTTATTTCCATTATTGAACTCTGTCCGAAATAGTAAGCAACAAAATCTTGAGAACATAAAAAAATAGCAAAGGATTTTGTGCGGGAAAAAACATTAAAGTGTTGCATACTTTTAGGATGTTGAAAAACTTATGGCAGAGACTCAAGTCAGCAAAAGCTTTTTTGAGGTATACTTTTAGGACTATGAAGAGAAGATTGCCAAAATTTCCAAACCTTTTAAAGGTAACAAGAAAAAGGGAAACCATTTTCCAATGGCATTACATTACATACTTTTAAGATCAAATTGAAATTATACTTTATTATTATTATTTTATTATACAATCCAAAATGTTTAACACTTTCTATATCCTAGCAAGAAAAAGGGGGGCTTTATGTTCTAAAGAACCAATCCAATATGCTTGCCTACCTTTTTTTTAAAGCATTCAACTGTGTTTCTTTGTTTTAACCTTAGCCATCTGAAAACTTTCGATTCCGAACTGTTAGTTATTGCAAGCCCAAACAAATTTTTCAGCTACATTCCACAGAACGAATGAGACTCAGTCATATAATTTTTGAACCACTGTAATCCAACCATTCAATATCATAATCTCAAAAAGCAAAATGATATTCAAGCGCTGCTATCACTAATCCAATTCAGTAACAGAGTATTAACAATAATAAGAAGCTACCTACCTCATACTTATATACAAAAACAAAAGCATAATTTAAAAAAAGAAAAATAAAAATGGAAATAAAACTTTCCAAAGGGGAAAATTTCCTTTTTAACAACCGACGATTGCGGTCAAGGAAATACAAATAAAAGTTTATAAAAAAGGGATACAATGACGATAGAATCGAAAGAAAAAGAACAAATAGAGAAAATAGCATATAAATGTGTAAATGAATGTGAAAAAAGCATGTCGGGGTAAATGTCAACAAATGAATGGCAGAAAAAAAGCAAAAAAAAAAAAACAACGAGTCAATTCAATTTCAACCAATTCGAAGAAGTGAAAGTGCACAATTTATATAATTAATATCCGGTCGATAGCATTTAAACGCTAAGACTAAAATAAAAACCATAACAATAGAGAAAATATTGCAAACCATACTATTTAGGGCGCGGTATAAAACTAAAACAATTGCGAAATATATAGGAAAAATAAAACGCGTACAATGACGATAAACAGATGGACAGACAGACAGACAAACAATCAGAAACATGTGTAAGCTATAATGATTAATAAATGTATTAATTTGAATATTTTTTTCCATAGCTCTATTTAATTTCCTTGTACATCTCGGAACACCTACAAGTATGCTATGAAAAACCAAATTTTAAACTTAAACTGAACTTTCCTTTTCAGCTCAGATTTTTGTGTTCGCTTTGATTTTCGCAAGTGCGCATTAAATTTTAGAAGATAACATTAAAAATCTATAGTATATATTTGACAGCACAAAAAAATAATGATGTCAGTTTTTTATATTCGAAATATAGCAGCAAACGTTTAGGATATACGCAACAAGGCAGACTCGAGTGAATTTCTGATAATGAAATTGTAAATGCTGATAAATGTAATCAATTTAATTTTTAATACAATGCCTAAAAGCATGCTACATGTTAATAGATAGACTTTTTTTTCTGTTCGTTCGTTTGATTGCTAACTTAATTTATTATCATCTAGTCATTCACACAATAAATGTGATTTTTATTGCACACATAGTGATTGTAAAAGAAGTATACAGAAAATGTGAAATGTTTTTTAGGACAATGTTATTGTTCTTCGCCTTCCAGTATGCAATAATATGAAGTTAATTTGAGGTCGGTTTAAGATATATTATTATTTTTTTTTTTTTTGTAGTTTGATTTTTTTAGTTTGATAGTAAAAATTAAGTAGAGTAGCACAATGTAAAATGCGGACAAATGACACATTTTTGTGGGCGCCTAAAAGTATGCAATTTTTTCGTGTTTTCTTTATTTTTGATATGCAAATGAAGATAAAAACAACATGTTTTGTATAATTTCTAGGGCTACGCATCCATATATACTAAAAGAAAAGCTTCTAAAAAGATTATGATCAATATAAAAACACAATTTTATTTTGTGAAGCCTTAAAATATGCGAAATCATAAACAGAAAGTTATTAATTTAAAAGTGCATATACCGTTACAAAGTTAATCTTACACTTTTTTGTGTTTATCATTGAATTTATTATCTTTTTATTTAACAGAAAGGTTTCGTAGTAACACTGTCCTTTTCGTGTCATTTTCTTCATTTTTTCTGGCGCCACATAGTATGCTATAGTGTAATTTCAAGTAAATTTTATAACTACTTATTTGCATTATACATTACATTGGCATTGATTTCGATGATGCTTTTTTATATGTTCTAATCGATTTCGAACTTGAAATTTGTCAATTACTTTGCCATTTTTATCCTTCAAAGATTCAGTACGTTGCTAACTTCGAAGGGGAGAATGCCAGTATGTCTACGAAATTCATAGAAATTAAATAAGCAATACATTTCATTTACATTTTTGGTTTATTTTGAATGTAAATGAATTGCTTTTGAAGTTTTCTTGAAATATTGAAGTTAATTTTCTTTTTTAAATCCTTGAAAAACTCTGTTGGCCTTTGTACAAAACAATTCAACTTTAAAAAATTGTTCAATTTTTGTTGTTATCTATGAGCATAAAATAAATAATCTTTATTATTTAAGAAAAAAAATAACAAAAACACAAAAGCAACTTTTCTTCGTCATATTTTATCAAGCATAACCAAATTATACTTTGTATTCTTAGGTTCTTGGAGGGCAGGGAAAAGAAAAACGAGGAAAACAAAGAAGGGATGTCATTCAAGTACAATATATTAATGCAAAAGAGAGTGCTGATAAATGACATCAGTATTTTATAGCAATTTTCATGTACTCAAAAAGCTTTAAAGTATGTGCACTTAAATTAAAGAGTGAATTTCAAAACTCAAGTTTGAGGAAAAACAAAAGGAAATTTGAAAATAGGCCAAAGCAGTTACTCTCTGACTAACATTTATAGTAGACTGAAGATTCCCCAAAAGAAATTAAACTCTTTAAAAAAAAAATTTGTATATATGCCGATATCTCCAATTGAGAGCATGCTTGTCAATAAGGAACAGTGGCAAGATTGGTAGCATGTCAACACATTTTAATCTTTCGAAAAAGTTAGTAGGTATATTTTGATGTCTGCCTTCAATTTTAAAGGAAATTTCTTTTCTTGAAATCTGCCATGAATGCAACACTTTGCAAAATTAATGGAAACATTTTTGCTGCGCACGTGGATTATACACAAAAATTAAGGCGAAATAACTAATCAATTTAAATAATGGCGCGGTGGCGGCGGCTACTTCATGCTGAGAAGATATTAAATAAACAAACAAAATAAATAAAATATTATTATTTAAATAAATTAAAGAAGACTGAACACCACATTAAAACAAAAGCCAAAGAAACTATTTAAAAGACAGGTAGTTGAACTAATGGGAAACACAAAACTGAATGTTTTTATTTCAAAAACACCCACCGCAGAGGGTCGGTCGGTCATCAGACCAAAAGCACTGAAGCATATATATGTACTTATCGCCTTTGTGTTTGTATTGTGTATTTGTTGTGATGAAATTGTGAAATATTTTGTTTTGAAAATTTTTGTATAACACGAACATGAAAAATCCAGAACAACATATGAACTCAAAAAGCATTTCAAGGTGAATGTGTGTGCAGCTGAACAGATTTTTATGAGATATTGTGCGGTGGGTAACTAAAAGAAGAAGGAAGAGAATTATTTTAGATCTACTGAATACTCCAAAAGCGAACTTCAGCCCTAGCTCAAAGTAATCAAGTCCTATTTTCCAAAGAATATTCTAGAATGGCAGTCTCAACTTAATAAATTCCTTTATCTATGAATAAAAAATAACTTTTCTCAATTGAAATTAAATTTTAAAATAGTTCATCTCTTGGTGGAGTTTCTATATAAAGTTGCTATTCTCTCTTTGTCTAAAAATCTACTACATCGGTAGATGTTGTCTAAATATAGCAACACTTTTATTAAATTCATTCCAATAAGCAGCTCAATTTGATGATGACGATGACAAAAAGGTAACATAGAAATTAATGACCATTTAATAGGATTTACATTTAGTGAGTGAGGTAAATGTCTGAACTGAATTGTTGACATACTTTCACATAACTACAAGTATTTAGGGTAGATTTTATAAATATGAAAATGATTCTGAACTATATTTTTAACTATAAAGTATATAAGTAAATCATTTTTGTTATATAAAAATACATAAGAGTTTTAAAAATTTTTTCAAAGAAAAATAGCATTAGTACTAATTGAAAGTCTTCTTAGTCAAACAAATACAATTTGTATAAAAATTAGAAAAAAAACTAATGATTCAAAAATTAAATGCGCATTAACATTTTTGTTTTTATAATTTTAGACTTTAAACGTAATTATCAATTTAAAAAAAAAATTAAAAGCTTCTTTTTAATACATTTTATTTATAAAAAGAAAAAAAAATAGTTGAGAAAACATATGCTTATTATTTTTGTATAATTTTAAAACTGAACTTTTTTTTTTAAATTTAACAATAAGAAAAAAAACCAACTACAATTGCGAAAATGAATGAATAGGTATTGAAAATTTATGAATGGCTAAAATCAAGTAATAATACAAACAAAATATTTTTTTTATAAACATTTTGTTTTTTTAATTTTTGCAAGTTCAATTGTTTTTGATTTTGTAAACATTTCACTTTTATGATATTTGTTGGGTTTGGTTCCATTCATTTAAAAAATGCATTTTGAAATAAATTTTTGTATATTTTGTTTCATTTAACAAACAATATAAAATCGTTTTTCATCACACACCTCAAAAAAAAAAAAAAAAAAAACCAAAATGTTAAAATGTTTAATTTTTTTTTTTTTTTTTGTTTTTTTTTTTTTTTTTTTTGCAAAGTGGGTAGGCGCAAAGTATACAAAAATCACCAATGGAATTTCCCATTTTCATACATATGCAAGGGGTACTGAAAAATATTGTGGTGTTATGTGAATTTGATAGACATGAGTTGACTTCGTAGTCTCTGCTTCAGGAAAATTGCTTCACCGGTTGATTGAAACCTCAGAATTCTTTTAAAATTTGAAATGTTTCTCAAAAACTTATAAACGCCTACCTAACGAACCTTCTGTGTGAACTTTAACTTGAAAATGTAAGTAATTTTACTGAATGTTGAAAAATAATAAAAGAATAAACACGAAAATCATACACGAGTAAATAATAAACACATTCTTTCAAATAATAATTGTAATTAAATCTCATTAATATAAATGTAATTGAATGCAATAATAAATCAATGGAGTAAACATGTAAAATCACGTCCCTCATCATGTACGAACTGAACGCGCACACTTACCACTTTTTACCACCCACTCTCTCTCATTTATCACCTCTACTACTCTTTCTCTTTCTACAACCCCTCTATCACAATAACAAAGATGATTTTGCCGCAAAGACTATTTTGTTTATTATTTTAAAATTATTGCTTTAAATCATTCGAAAGAATAATTTTCCAAAATAAAACATCACACAGAAATTATTACAATGAACTTGTTTTACAATAATAATAAATACCTTCAATATGAATATGTATAATTGTCGATGATAAGTTAATTTATTTTTATTAACAGCATCTGTTTAACAAAATATTAAGGTAAAAAATATGAAAAGAAATAGGAACTAAAAAAAAAAAAAATACAAAAAAGAAATGAGAGTTGATATGCACCGTACATAAGGAGAGAACTTTTAACTCGGGAGTAGTGAGAAACAAGTGAGAGCGCGAAAATTAAATGGAAAAAAAAGTTGATATAAACTCCCAGGAGAAAATACAGTTTTGAGTAGAAGAAAAAAAAAAGTAGATTGAAGAGTAAACTTGACGTTTTGCTTTGGGAGAGAATTCATTGAAAAAAAATCAACATGGAGGAAGGTGAAAAATAGAAAAGAGAAACAAAATTTGGTGTTGTTTGAAGAACAATTTAATTTATTTCGAGTTTGAAGAACTCGAAATAAATTATTAGAATTAATAATTGGTAGTGGGAAAGACCAATAATACTGATTGTGCCAAAAATTCGTTGTTACTTATATCTTTATAAATGGCATAGTATTTATAAACCAGATGTGAGAAATAAAGTAAGAACAATAAAGTCTAGTTCAAAAAGTAATGTTCTGTTCGAAACAAAGATCAACCATAGTTAAAAGATTCGATTCCTTACTTCAGCTTCGGAAAATAACAAGAAAATAGCTTTTCAAAGCGTTTCAACGAAATTTCGCATAACAAGATGATAGAGTTCAATTTATGCTAAGGCAAAATGCATAAAGTTTGAAGAGAAATGATGTTATATGGATTCTGACCAAACAAAAAGTTTGTATTCTGAACGGAACAGAAAATCTTCGTGCTGGATGAAAGAAATGTTTAAGTTTCTTTTCTGCATTTGCTTTAAAGCCATTGCGAACCGTTATTTAAACGATAAGGTAAGATTACCTTTAGAAGGGTGAAAAGGCGCCTGAAATGCGCATAGAATTTTGCTATCCACAAAGCAGATGTTGGATTGATTCAATTTCCTCTATATCACCGCAGCTTCTGCAGTAATCGTTGAACTCTAATTGCATGTTTACGAGCATAATTGCAATGGCACAATGTCCCATGAGCACTCCAGTCACGGATTGATGGTGTGTTAAACGTTAGGAAACTCTTCGTTTTACATTTGTGTATCTCCTACTATAAAGGCCAAGCTAATCAAAACAATGTGTAGCTGCTATTCCTATTCGGATTATTCATTCCATACACTCTGTTTTGGGAAAAACCAAATGTTGCTTAATTTCCACCACACAAATATAATAATTAAATTTTACAATGAATTTGAATGTGGTAAACTAATAAAAATTTAATCTCCAATATTCTTTCGAATATATATACCTGATTATTATATTTCGCATTGTTAATGAATGCGATTCGTTCGTTCTTTCTTAGATTTTCGATTTTGCACATATTTTTCGAATATTTTTATTGCGCGTTTCTTTTTTGTAATTTATTGAAATTATTATTTATTTACATAGCCTTTTACTCCAAAAGGTTAAATAAATATATATAATAAATGATTTTACGATTTTGTTTTTGTATATAGCTACATACATGTATATGAAATAAAAATCAATAAAAAAAATGAGTTTTACAATTTTATGTCCTTTTTAATGTGTGATAGTGTCAACTTGAAGGGTAAATATTTTTTTTTTTTTTTTTTTGCAAATATTGATTAAATACAAAAAATAAAGTATAAAATAAACTGTGAGTTTATTTTATTATGTTACACGTATCAGAAAATTCATCATAAACGCCCACTGTACTAACATAGTCTAGTGCGGAAATTGAAAATTTGTTGCCATTAAGTTGTTTTTCCATCTTTTTTTTTTTTTTTTTTTTTTTGTTTTTCATGATAAATTCATATTGCATAAATCTTCAGCTTCTAAATATGAGCATGATGTATTGGACAGGACATACAGGTAAGAAAAAAAAAGAAGAAGATTGAAGCAATGTAGAAAGATGGATGGATAGATAGGTAGGTAGGCAGGTGGGTAGGTTGCTGTTGGGTGTTAAATATATGGTAGGTAGAAATGTATCTCTGTATGTAGCTACGTGTGGATAGAATAATCTAACGCTAAAAGGCATGTTTATAAATTTAGTCAATCCCAAAAAAAAAGAAGAAAAATCTTAAATTTTCACATAGACACACAAATAAATTAAATTTATTGCGTTGATTGACATTGAAGAAAGCTACAAACGACAGGCAGCGGAGTGAGTGAAGGAAGCAAAAACATTTTGATTTTATTTTCTCAGCAGAAAAAAATGACAAAGTCGAACATTTTATATCGCATTAGCTTGAAGTTTTTAATAAAGCGTTTTATTTGGTTTTATTTTTTATGAAATTTATTTATTTTTGTGCAGCTAACGAATGTGTCATACATTTGGCATAGTTTAAATTTACCACTTTTCTAACTTTTTTTTTAACATTATCATCGATATACACAATTCAATAAAAAGTATTAAAAAAAAGTTTCCTTTATGCGTAATAATTGTATATAAAATAAAAAGTTAGTCACTCCTTATCATTTTGTCTCCCTCTCTCTCATACTCTCATCCTACCGCATTTGACAGTTTCAAATAGCACAAAAGCACAGAAAGGAAGTAGATGAATGATAGTGAATTGCGATTGTCTTTCGCTGAAACAGAGTTGCCATACTTTTTGATATTACTATATAGAAAGACTTTATTTTTCTCTTCAACACACAACTTTCAGTGAAGATGTGTGAGAATAATTTGTTGTTGTTGTAAAATGTTACAAAGCATTTTACCGTAGCTGTACATTTGAGCGAAAATGTGAGAGATGTTTTGTGTTATTTTGCGTATAGATTCTCTGTATTGTCAAAAAAAGAAGAAATCCACACATACATTGCAATTTTTCATTGTATGTATGTGCAATTAAGGATGTATGAGTGAAAGAATTAGTTGGAATCGATGAGACTTGTAATATGTCGACGAGTTCGCTGGGCACACTCTCGTCGAAAAAACTCATTTGCACTTTTTTCGCTGAAGTACGCAGTATTCCTTATGAATACTTTATTTACAACTCTAAGATGAAAACCTCGTTTGCTCTCTTTTCACATTTTCGCTGAAATGTGTGGCAGGCCTACTAGAAGAGGGGGATAGGGAGTGCAGATCCCGCAGTACACTATAGTCATTGTATCTATCTATTCAACCGGTTCCTTAGCAACAGGTTGAAATCCCCATTCAGCATCGATCCAGTAAATTATTTGGGCAGAAATAGTTCTGTTTGCATTCAGTTCCAAGCCCCTGACCTATTTATCTGATGTTCGGAACGATTAGAAACTATAGCTTTATTTTCATACTGGGAAAGAACTGCCCTATTTACCCCAGATCATGATTTATGCTTTTAACCCGATTCTTTATAGTCCAAGCTGTGAATTTTGGCAGCTGCTATATAATTTCGAGAAACAAAAATATGGCAACCCTTTATATAGTGAAAGAGAGACAGAAAGAAAGTGAGGGCAACATCCTTACTTCCCTTACGACTCAACTTTTCTATAATATTTTAACGTTAGGTGCTAATGTCTCACAACAAAAAACGCAAAACAAAACAAAAAGTTGATGATAAGTTTGGCCCACTTTGTTGCGTCGCACGTTTTTGTGATGATATTTTTTGTAAGTTGTTGTAACTTTTATTTCATTTATTTATTTTTTGTTATTTCTATTTATGAAATTGGAAGTGAGAAGTGTCGAAAGTAAGAAATCAAATGAGAAGGATGAAATTTTGTTTTGTTTTTCTACGCTGGTTGCTACTATAGCTGCACCTATTTTATTTAATTTTGTTAAGAAATGTGTGCATGCTTCTTTCCTTTCACCATCCATACTAATTCTATCTCTCTCTATGTTTTTTTACGTGTAATCTTATTTACCAGCAGAAGAACTTTACAGAAATTGTATTTATTTTGTGAATTTTACTAAGAAATCTATTTTCAATCTCCCTCATTCTATCTCCTTTAGTAGCTATTATACTTTATTTTATTTTGCGTAGACTTGGTTATTGTTGTTGCTAGTCTAGTGATGCGCTATAAATTTTTTAATTAATGATTTTTCAATTTTATTATACTTTTTCTTCTTACATTTTGCTTTGATTATGCTGTTTTTGTTTGGGTTTTCATTTTAAATTTTTTTTACTATTTTGTATTGTTTATGTTTTTTAATTAACGCAAAAAAAAAAAAAAAATTGATTTACAGTATTTTTCGTTCAAAGCGAACTTTAAGGGATCGGCAAAAAAGGTTCGTATCAACTGAAATATCTAATTCATAATTCTGAAATCAACCTCTTGCACCGTTGGTGTTCATCTTACGTCTGTTAAACTGCCCATCAAGCAAAACTACTTGGGAAAGCAAAAATAATCTGGGTAGTAGACCCAGAGGAAGAGACTAAGCCCCCTGAGGCTTTTTTGTCTGATGTCCGCAAATATTAAAAACATATTCTCATTGTTCCCTGTTCCGTAGCGGTGAACCTTAATAGGCTTAACTGTGCTTTTAGACAGAAGGCTGGGGAATAGGTTGGTACTTTCTCAATTGGTTTCCTGCAACCGAAAGTTAAAATTTAATAGAATACTTTGTAAGCGAAAACTACTGTGCATAGGTGCTTATTCACCTACCTAGTACAACAATAATTTTGTTGTTGTTGTTTACCTATTGTTTTATTGTATATTTTTTATTGCCAATTAGTTTTACATATTTCTATTAATTAAAATTTTCAGTGCAACAATTTAGGCGCAGTTTAATTTATTTCTTTTTTTACTTTTACGCAACAATTTTGTTTATTTTTGTAATTTTCAAAAGAGAAAACAAAAAGCCACAATTTTTCGTTTAAACATTTTTGTAATATGACAATAAATTTTAAATTAGGTATGTATTTTTGATTCGATCGAAAAGCAAAAAGAAATATTAAATTTTTGCATTACTACAAACAATCAAATAAATTTTAATCTTCTTTCATCATTCAAAGCCAAAAGAATTCAATTAAAATTCGTTTTATATCCGTAAAACAAAATACAATGAAGCAAAAAAAAAAACAGGAACAAATTATTTTTATGGCAAAATTTTTAAATGCAATTGAAAATGTGAAATGAAAATTCTGTTTTTGCAAAGTGTGAGTAATATTCAATTTTTAATTGATTTTAGTACTCGAAAATTTTAAAATTCCCAAAGAATAATTCTCAAATTTCATAAGCGAGCATTTCATTTTTTGAAATACAAATAAAACAAATGCATAGATTTTTCTTTATACAATTTGATTCAAAAAAGTTGATATTTATTATCATTTATTATCATCAAGAGAGAAAATATTCAACGCTATGCTTTCAATTGACCAATCAGAATCGTTGATTTCCACTAAAAGAGAGTAAGAGCAATAAGAGAATCATTAGGTGAGAGCAGAGTTGGTTTATTGTGCTCAAGATCACAAATGTGCAAGTCAACATTTTTTCGATTGTGTAAGTTGACATTATGATGTATTACAATGCACCAAAGTTCCACTACTAGTTACTTTTATTTCTACATATGGTATGTTAACTTTGAAAGAGAAATCCAAAAAGAAAACAGATGGCTGATGGATTTACTGCTCCTGCTGCTACTGCGGCTTGTACTAACAATAGTAATAACAATATTAATAATGAAAAAATCATATGAGTTTATTTAATTTTTTTTGCTTTCTTTCGTATTTCTGCGTGGGAAACAAATGTATCCACAAAATATGCCAAATTTGATGATGGGCATAAATAAAATGTAGGCATATATAGAACAGTTTTCTGTGCGTAGATAAATCTACAAACAAACGAAAAAAATTAAATGAAAAAATACATAAAGCTAATTAAATTTCCAAATTTACTTGATAACAAACAAACAAAATATAAAAAGGGCATTTCAAAAACAAAATTGATAAGACATATATAAAATTCAATTATTGGTTACGAGGTTGTAATTGTAGATAGTGAATTAGGTAGAAAAATATTTGAGTTCAAAGGAAATAGAATATTTGGCAGATCAGAGAATCAGAGTCAGTTCGTTTATCTAAAACTAAAGCTTCAATGATATCTAAAGCATACCATAATGATTCAAAACAATCACTTTATTGCCTTATACGATTCTTGTGTACCTTTGCCTCAGCACAGTTTCTTCAAGGTGTCCTCTGGAATAGTGATCTGACAGGTTAATCTCTCAGGTGGCCAAGACCGATCTGTGGTTGTAGTACCAAAGAAACAAACAGAACAAACATACGGAGTTGGAATAGAAACAGAATAACGGATTTTCCGAAAAATCGCGTGGTAACTAAGTTCAAAACAAAGCAGACACAACTGAAATAAAATCAGGAAAAATAAAACCAAATAATAAATCATTGCCTGTTTATTCAAAATATTTAGGAATGAGTCATATTGAAAAATAAAGTTCTATTAAAACCAAAATCATTTAAGCAAGAAAAAGATTGGATAATCTAATAAATTATAAAGAATTAGTAAAATTTTTAGCTTATGCCAGTGGCAAAAAAAGAAAGAAAAATTTAGCAAAAACAAATTACTTTGGATTGTACTAAAATATTTGGAAAATAATAGGAGAAAAATACGAACAACAAAAGAATAAAAACAAAAAACAGAAAAATTGTAAAAGTTGTAAACAAAAATAAATAGCAAAACTTTAAGAAAAGAAACTAAAAATTACATCAAAAAACAACAAATGGAAAACTGAGAAACAGCCAAAAAAAAAAAAAGAAAAGGACAGAATAATTGTAAAACTAGAAAAATCGTAAACTTAAAACAAAAAAACACCACAGGAAAAACTAAAAAAAAATGTAACAAACAAAAATTGTAAAACAGAACAAGTCGAAAATTTTTTAAGAGACAAATTGAAAAAACAATAGAAAAAATCAAAAATATTAAAAGCTAAATCAAAGAAAAAAATCAAATTTTTAAAAAGAGAATTAGAGAACTAAAAACAACCGATAAAATTTAAGAAGCAACGCGAAAAAACAGGAAAAATCAAAAATATATTAAAACACTTATGTGTGAAAATATGAAAAGCAAATTTTTGCAAATATTTCTTTACGCTTATTTTTGAATGGAAATTAGGGCATGAAAATACACATACCACAGTAAAAAAAAATAAAAATAAAAATAAAAAATATGAAGCAAATTGAATATGAAGCAGACAATTTATGCTGAAAAATAATTGCAAAAAATTAATAAAAATAAAAGCCAAAAGTTGGGAAACCATTATAAATTAAATTTAAATAAATCAACTTTGCTAAGGGATTTTAAAAATTGTGCAGCTTCCAGAAAAACTCTCAAGTACATATTTTTAAGCCAAAACAGTATAAAAAATTCGAAAGTATATAAATTTCAAAGTGAATTTTAAATTAAATTTCTTTGTGCAATTTTCTTTTTTCAGTGACTTAAAATATTAATTCTTGTTCAATTATTTATAAATTAAATTCACACTAAATTTTTGTTTTTTTAATACATTAAACTTATTTTAATTTCTTTTAATTTTTAATAATTTTGTACGACGAAAACTTTTTGTAAACGTTAAATCATTTTTAAAATGCACACTACATTTTCCGTATACTCAAAGGATTAAATAAAATTTTGTGAACGATTTACACACGAAACTCACTACCCGCAACAGAAGTCCACTATGTAAATTCACAAACACATGATATTGCAAAAACAATAACAGAATTTTCATATTGTATTGCAACCAACTATTTACTATCGATGAATAGTGTATGTGTGTGTGTGAGTAAAGTAAAAAGAGCATAAATACCGTTAGAATTTAAAAAAATACTACAGTGAATTACTTGCACATTCGTATTTACAGTTAGTTACACGCGCGAAGCTTAACATACGAACGAATGCACCAACTACCATACTATCAAGGATACGAATACAAGAACATCAATGCAAATATAATGTGAAAAGCACGCGCGGCGTACTCTTCTCGTTTGGATCGGCAACGGTAACGAGAAGAGAGTGCGTCTCGGCAACTACTATGACTAGAGCGTGTGTGTTCAATTGCATCAATGTAAATTCACTTTAAAAAATGTTCACAGCAAAATACGTAAAAAAAAAATGCAAAGAAAATAAATTATCGAAATATTTCAAAACGAAAATGGAAGTGTAGCAACGTGTTTTTGTGAACGTTACATTCGAAACTAAATTTGGGACAATGAAAATTTTCGGGAAAACATATGAGGAAAAACACACACACAATCAGCGGCCGCATATTTTCTTCTTCGCACATTGTATGATAGAAATAAATGAAGAGAGGCAAAGAGAGTGAACAAGAGAGCGAGTAAAAAGTTTTCAAAGCTGCAATAACGGGAAATTTTAAAGTGTTACTGTATGAAAGCTTCAAGCAAGAAACTTGAAATAGAGGGAAAACCGATGTGATGTGTGTGAAAGCTTCTTGGGAAAATCCGGCAAAAGAAATTGAATTTGTTAATAAACCAAAAATATCTGCACAAACGTGCGACATGAGTTTGTCATTTCTAGTCAAACGGCAGAGTTTTAGAAATTTTTATAAGATGCTATATACATAAGGAAAGGAGGGAATGCCTGGATATGCCTTTAACTCAACATAAAAAGAAATAGAGATAAGTAATGTGTACTAAGTACGGCAGTATACGTTTAATGTGCTTTAACAAGAGAAATCTTTGGATACGTAAACTACTACTTGGGTCAATTAGACTTTCGCAAATGTTCCTGCAGATATTATATTTTTACAGTTATTTTATTTTTTTAATTCACATTTTTCGAATTTTTTCCCAAAGAGCTTTTCCAAAAGCTTAAAAACAACCTCATTTTGTCTTCACTCTTTCCCTCTCTTTCTATACTTCTCGCTGAAGCTTTCATAAAAATTAAATGAATACTGGGAAATCGGTTTTGTTTACAGGAAATTTATAAACACTGACCGTGTTAGTCTCTCATTTTCATTTCCCCTCTCAATGCAAAATAAAAAACCAAAATAAACCCACCACAACTTTATATATAAATATTGAAATGTTTTATGTACCTTATGTTTGTATACGGCATATTCAACAATTTAATATTTATTTCTGCAACATATTTTGTTTGTATTTAGGTTTGTTTTTTTTTTTTGGCTTGGTTGTGGCTTTTTGAAAACCAAAAACCAAATAATAAAAAGAAAACCGGCAAAATAATTGCAATATGATTTTCTTGTTAACACAATACATTGTAGGTAGAAAGAAGTAATACATATGCATGCCATGCACCACATACGCAATCATACACGTGGAGGAAACTGTTGCGGTTTTTATAGCGGAAGAAAAACAAACATTTTATTTAGCAAGAAAAGCCAGAAAAACAATAAAAAAAAAAAGAAGAAATGTGAAAATGCACATCCATAAAAATTATTTCCGAATAATTTGTGAATGAAAAGTTATGAAGTTTTTAATTGATGCGGACAAGTAAACAAACAAATGAGCAACAATTATAGGTATGAGTTAATAAAATAATTTTAATCAACCATGCACATTTTTTGACTCTTTCTTATGAATAAAACTAGACGCCTAAGTAAAGGCAATAAGAAAATTTATCGTGCTCAACGAGAACACTTGGAAAGCCAGACCTTTGTTGAAATATTTTTCTCTTCCTCTCTCTCTATCTTTTTAGATTAAAAAAATGTACAAACCTCTAAATTCTCAAATAAAATCTAAAAATATTTTTTAAAATCAAGATCATTAAAAAAAAACAATGTTCCACTGATCGCCAATTCAAATAACAAACGACGCATTTTATATAAAATTAATAAAGGGAGATAGGGGGCAAAAAGTGCATAAAAACAGAATATTAGTGTACTCACTTTGGCCTTGACGTCAGACTTGGATCGGATGTTTTACGTCGACTATTTCGATTGCGTTTATGCGATAAACGTTCCTTATACGATTCGGAGCGATTAACTGAAACGGGGGCGCTTTTGTTTTGTTGATGATGTTGATGTAAACTGTTTCGGTTGTTGTGTTGTTGTAAATAAAATCCAAAAATAAAATTTGTAAAACATAAACAATAAAAAAAAAAAAAAACATTTTTATTATTAAACTCATCGTAAAAAAGTGATGTACACTGCTTACCGTTCCCTGCGTGCATCTTTACTTTCGCCTGCTGCGTCCTGCGCATTCATATCACTTCCACCCATTCCCCCCATTGCTGTTGCAGCAACGCCACCAGCTGTTGTACCACCTGCACCTCCTGCTCCGCCTGGTGTTGTTGCCAGTGGTGTATCTCCGCCACCACTCCCACTTGACTCGGCAGCTGCTGGTGATGATGCATGGTAGGAGCTTTGCAGCAGATCGCTTGTATTGTGTGAGGCATTGCCATTGGAGCGTAGCGAAATATTAACTGCATCCGGCCTGCGGTCTGACGGTTGCCGCACTATTGATGGCGTATGCAAACGTTCTACAGGAAGAAAGAAATAAAGAATGGGGAATATGTTAGAATAATTGGCAATTTCAATTAAATACTAATACGTAATTTTATGGAATAAGCAATTTCAAAAATTATTTCAGGTCTTCCTTAAACCAATGAAGAACACAAGTACAAATCTTTAAAGTTTTTACTTTATCTTTCATTCCACCTTTCTTGATTTGTTCCTTTCTTGATAATCCTTCATAAAGGGAAAATAATTATTTTTAGATTTAAAAGAGTTTGTTATGCAGGTAAATGAAGGACCATTTATGGATCGAGAAGATTTTTATGAAAAGGAACAGATTCGGTATTTTATGATGGGAAAAGGATTATTTACGAAAAAAAAAGAATCTGTTGTGGAATGGAAATGATGAAATGGAAGGGGAATTTATGAAGAGACGAGAGAAATAAACTCTTTCCTTTCGTTTTGACCTAGAACTTTCTAAATCTGACAAAAATTAATATGTTCATACCGAATACTTTATTTTTACTTTTCCACATCTTTTTTCGCTCGACCTTCTCTATGCTTTTTTTTCTATATCTTCCTTTCTCACTCTTACGAGATTGTTCTCTCTCTCTCTTTCCCCCACCCCAACCCCCTGCACAGAATTTTTTCTCTCACCCACACTAATCTGCTTATAAAATTCCGCCCGTTGCTGGGTTCCTCCTCCGTCATTCGCCAATTGCTTTCGCTTCGTCTTTGCCGTTTTACTTGCAGCCGCTGCTGCAGCTTTACGATTCTTATAATTATTCGTTTTCTCATTAATTTTAGCCGCCACTCGCGACGTAAGAGATGGGGAAGATGATTTACGCTTCACCACTTCATCGGCGGTCATCGTCAACCCCGAAGCTGCCAATATTTCTGCCGCTTTCAATCTTTCATTTTCCTGTTCATCGCATGAATAAAATGCTTCGTCTTCAAAATTACCGCTACTTTTGCTGCTATTCGAACTGTTACGTTTCACTTTTGACGATGGAGACTTTTTACCGCCACTGCCAGCGCTGCCAATACTTCTTAAAATCTCTTTACTACCAAATTTGAAATCTTTTTTTGTTTCTTTATCATCACATTCATCGACACTTTTGTTATTATTTAAACGATCACAAAATGAAGTTTGCAAATTTTGTTTTTTGACCAGGACCACATTACGTTCGGCTTTGGCATCATTCTCTTTGGGCGCATCCGCCACAACGCCATCTGTTGAGTATTTCAGGGCGATGGGCAATGGCTTGCAAGTGGCTGCAACAGTGATTACCGAAGTTGCTGCTTCCGATATTGATTTTTTACGCATGAGCGTGAAATCATCAGTATTTAAAAATTTCTTATTATTCATAACAAACTTGACGAGCGCTTGCAAATTTAAATTCGTATGAGCACGTGATTTCTCTTTTTTATCCTTATTCTTTGATTTCGTCGGGTCGTTATTTTGGTTCACTGTAGATGTCGCTGCAGCAATTTTACGTGCACTACGTGAGCGTTTGATGCTCTCACGTTTCTCAAGATCATTATTTACTTTCGTTTTCGATGAGCTTTTCTCGATGCGGTTATGTTTAAACTTTGGATCGGTGAGTAAGATTTTCTCTTTACCGCGTTGTGGTAAATTGTCAGCCTCAGCATTGTCGTCACTGCTCTCACTCTCACTGTCGTCGTCATCATCGTCGTCGTCATCATCATCATCCTCGTCATCCTCATCGTCTACGCTCTCATCATCGTCAGTGATCTTTTTGTTGAGTATTGTCGGTGCAGGTGGCTCAGGTTCAAGTGCAGGTGCAACTGCAGCTATTTCTGCAGCGTCACTGGTTTCTTCTTCTAAAGATTTTTGCCGCCTCGTTGAAGAAGTTGTGAAATTCTTATAGAATTTACGTTTTGGTGGATCTGTTTTAATTGATTTCAGTGTAGCTTTTTTAACATTGCTGGTGGAAGTTATCGTCATCTTCTTTGCTTTAGAATCAGACTCTTGCTGCCGTGCACTTAGCACTATATCCAATTCGCTTTTGAAAAGCTTACGAATGCCAGCATCACTAGAAGAATCGTCATTTTTCTTTACATTTACATGATTCTCTCCAATTGTTTCCATGCTGGGCTCTTTGGTTTTCATGGCTCGATTGCGTCCTTCATCTTCATCGGCTTCTTCAAGCGATGAAGACATTTGCTGTGCCAATATTGTATTGTGTGGCGATTTAGACCGTTTCCGTGAAGGCGTTTGTCCTGCCGACGATTTACGTCGAAAACTAGCACGCCGAAACTTCTCGAATTTCGAAGGTTCATTTGCTGACGAGGATGAATTATTTGTACCGGCAGTTGGAGAATTGGCGTCATCGGTTGAATCAGCTCCACTGCTGCCACCGCCAACTGATAAACGAAACCACATTTTTCTCTTTTCTCCTTCGTTTCAAAAATATTTTTCCTTCTTTCTCACTTTCTCTTTGTGCTCACAGTGCACTTTAAACTTTTTATTTACAGTTGTATGTACAAATTTTTATTTTACTCAAATCAATGCTTTTCAAAACACCTTGCAACACTGTGTACATAATCAATATAGAGTTGTCTCTTTCTCGCACGTACACACCACAAATATTTACACTGTGAGAAAAAATTATTAGAATATATTTTTGGGTCTCGTTTAGCAATCGCAATAATGCAGTTTTATTTCACGTTATTTTTAAAATTTTTTCTAATTTTCGTATCGTTAAATTTTCGTTCGTTTTTAGATTTTCGTTGAAATTGTTATTTAAGCAACTTAAATGCATTTCCTAATGTAAGTAATTAAATTTTTATTTTGAAAATTTTTAAAATTAAAAGCAAAAAATTTTGTACGCAAATGAGTTTGTTGACAATTTCGACTGCACTAAAATCACTTTTGGCAAAAATTTCATCAAAGAGCCGAAACACCAGCAGACAGCAGAGTATACATGCATTTTCTTTGTAGAAAAATTTTATAATATAAATTTAAAATGTCATAAATTTTACTTGTTGGCATTTAACAAGAAAATCGCCAATGACAAAGTCAGAAAATTGAAATTTCTGATGACGGAAAAGTGGTTTATGGGAAAATGGATTGTTATAAGGTTAAGGTTGGTGTGAATAAGAATTTCAATAAAAAAATTGAAATAAATATAAAAAACAAGTAAAGAAGTAAAATGCTGAGGGAAGGAGAAAAAGAAAAAATTGGGCCAAGTTAGATTAGGGGGTTGTCCATCAGAACACATGTAGTTCACAAGACATTGGAATAAGGCTACTCTTCTCATCTGAAGCAACGATGTCTATTTCTTTCATGATACTCATATTATTAAAAAAAAATAGAAATTTTCATATGACAAAACAGAATTTGGAGAAAAGTTATAGCAATCGCACATAAGTCTTTTTAAATCTAGATTTAGAATTTCTGAGAGAAATTTTTCACATCACAATATATTATAGATGGTACAAAATAAAAATATTTCGTATGATTAAGAAAAATTGTTCGTTGTGGAAACCCAAAAGTGAAAAATTTATAACGAAATGTGTTTTCAATCAGACACTGATTTTTTCTTTAGAAAAAGTATGATGGATTCTAAGAAATATATATTAAAATAATTATACAAAGAGGAGCATTATCTTATACCCTTTCTTAATTTCAAGGCAAAGACTTTTCCAATTTCTTTTTCATACCAGAGAGTATGCGAAATAAATACAAATTTAAACTTTTTCCTCAAATTTCTATTTTCTATTTTTCACACAAATTGCCACGCATTATTTTTGCACAAAATTTTAAGCTAAATTAAAGCGTAAATTATAATCACGTACGTTATTCGTAAAAAGTATCGTTTTAGACTAACTGATCTAAAAAAAAGAGAAGCAGGCAGGCGCTTGAACGAAATCAGCTGTCGCAACGGTTTCTTTCGTTCTTTTTTTGAATATGACTAAATCAACGTTGACATGGATAGCAAAAGAAAAAATAATCATAATAAAATAGTCGTTATCTTTCAAAACACCAATACAAATAAACACAGAAAAATGACAAGTAGAAAAAAAAATAAGTACCCTTTTATTTTTCAAATGAATTAACAAAAAAAGGAAAAAAACAAAATAAAATAAAAACAGAAAAATAAATAAAAACACAAAACGAGTAAATAAAACAGAATGGGGAAAACTTAAACAAAAAGGTGAAAAAACGAAAAAAAAAAATACCAAAAAGTATGAACACATTTCAAAAATTTTACACTTACGTTCTGGGGAATAATAAAACAAAAAACACAGAAAAGATGAAAAAAACATAAAATAAAAATCAATAATATAAAATTTTTGCAATGATGTCATCGTTTTGTTAATAACAAATTACAACAACTAATTTAATTTAACAATAATGACAATAATCATAATGTTGCTGGTTAATAACATCATAGCTTATTAAGATTCCAAGAAGAATAACTGGGAAAGAAAATAAACGTTTACGTATTTAATTGAAGTATTTGTAGAGAGATAAAATAGAGTGTATTTTTTACTCTTTATAACATTCTGCAAATTCTAAGAATTCTTATTTTGTTTTTTTTTTTTTTTTTGGCTTAGCAGAAAGAGCTGACAGATAATTAAAAACGCATTAGCGGGAACAATCACATCTAACATAGAAAATGCGGAAGAATGAAACTAGAAAGTATTAGCACATAAATCTAAATATTTTTTTTTAATAGTCCCAGTCTGCTAAGTTATAGAAGCAAACTGGTGGTATAGTATATTCGTTTCGATTCGTTTCAAGGAAGTTGATGCCTGTTTTCATCAGCAGACAGTGAATATTTTACGAAATACTCTCAATTTTCGTTTCTATTAAGCTGTAGTCACAAAAAGAAAGCCATCTCCCTCCCTTTGAGGAAAATCTGTGAATGCAGATCGTAATGATTTGTTTCTTCATTTAAAATTCGCTTTCTAGTTAATTAATGAAAAAAAAAATCTTTACAGAAATAGACAAAAATTTAACCTGTCGTAAATTGTAATTAATACTGAAGAAACAATTTGTTTATTAATTTGTTTGTTAATATTGAGATGAGAAAATATTTAGCTTAGAAAAAAATTTCAAAAGAAAATATTTCGTCTATATCAATAATGAATAATTAAGAAATTATTGAACTATTTTTAATTGGAAGAATTAATATATGTACGCAACTATAGACAATGTAAAAATAATAATAACTTAATTATCAGCAAAACAAAAAAATAATACAGCAGATGCCATCGACGCTTATCAGTGTATTCCAAACAAAAAGCGCAAGAGAATAATAAAAAATAAAATAAAACTAATAATAATAAATAAATAATGGCATGGAATAAGAGCAAAAAAAAAAAAATTAAACTAAAAAAAATATGATGTCATTTTATTGTTTTATTGCTGATTTGTTTAAATAATCTAAAAGTGTGACAAAGAGTACAAGTTTTTTTCTTTTTCGACAATTTAATATAGAAATATAAAGTAATAATTAACTACAATATCGATAAATAAACGAACGATAACGATATACGAGTAAACGAAGCAAAACGAAGAATTTCAAAGTTTCAGTTAATAAAAATAATACATATTCAGTTTTGCTCCAATTCAAAGTACATAATCTACACACATTGAATGTGTACGACTATTCACACCATATCAACAAAGACGAGACGTTGACATTTTCATCAGCAGCAGCAGCATGACAGAAAGTGTAAAATAATTGGCACGAAATGTCAAATATAAGTTTAGAATAAAACACAAAAACAAAAAACACGACAAAAGAAGAGACCAAAACAAGAAAGGAGAAAGAGAAATGGTTTGTGAGACCAAATCAGTCTATTTAAAGCTTGTACGACACACAAAATTATCATGTGAAACAAAATGAGGAATGGTAAAACAGTGGATGGGAGCAGGAATTATTGGGAAGACATTGTGCTTTTAGAAAATCGAAACTGAACCCTTCTACGCATTACCGAATCCAAGGAGTTCTAAATTATGGGTCGGAATTTGGTCAGTCTGGTCTCATTTTTTATCTGAAATTTTGTCTGCGTTTTAGCATGACTTTAATTCAGTCTGGATTTTGGTCTGGTTAATGGTTGGATTTTTGACTTGGGTTTAGTTTAGTCTAGATTTTGAGTGATTTTTGGTCTGCTAATGGTGTGATGACTTTTAGTTTTTGTTGGTCGGAGTTCGGTCTAATTTTTGGTTGGGGCCTCAAATATAAGCTGAATTTCTGTCTGGTTATTGATTTTTGTTTTTTGATTTGATTAGATAACGAGGTGGGCTGGAAGGATTTAGACCTTTCATCGCACTCACTCTGCTGGACTATTGTAAATTGCCCAGATAGAGGAAAACTAGAAACAAAAAGAAAAGGAGAAGAGAAAAGAGGAAAAGGAAAGAGGAATTTTACACCACCAAATTTCCTTGTCTCTTTAAGAAACCTAAGAAAATCAGGTATGGGAATAGAGTGAGCAGAACTCAACACTAAGACATCGCTACCCAATAGGCATATCCTCCACGCGAGAATTACAGAGAAAGTACTCCGTATTATTCCTTTCGTCCTCAAGGCAGGGAATATACAATGGCATCCATGTTGGTCATATGTTGTCCACAACTATTATATCCTATGATAAAATCTACCAGGATAGGCAGATTTTTTCTTCCCAGACGGCGAAGAAAGTCAGGTGTTCCCGTTTTTTTTTTATCTGGTTTGATTTTGTTCATAGTCTGGACTTAGGTCAGATTTTTGTTTGGATTTTGGACTAGTTTTTAATCTGGTTTTCAATCTAGTCTGCGCTGGATCACCACAAAAACATTTAAGGGGCTTGCCGAAACTATTTTTTCTGGGAAATTGGGGTTTTTTTTAGCTTCTTAGCTTTTTTTCTGATGATCTGTTGTCAAGTGCAAAACAAGAACGAAAGTTCAGGTTAAACCTGAATTTTGCGCATAGTACTGTGCGAAATTTTTTGTTATTTTTAAATAGTGGTGGCAATAACCAGGTCAATATGTTATGTTCTTCCTTTTTCACTATTCCTCCATTTTTGTTATATTTGTTACCATTGTCTCAGACAATCCTTATATTACTTTTATTTAAGACGTTTGAAACCACATTTGAAATAGCATTGAGTACAAAGTTTTAAAAGCATTGGAATGTATTTAAAAACATTTGCGCTCTGCTGACAAGCATTGAAAAATAAACATTTCATAGATGGCGTTGGAAACAAGGTTTGAAAAGCATTGCAGGTAATACTTTTTTTGTAACAGAAAAACTGAATATAGCGCATTCGTCTGAATTCTTTTAAACTGAGACCAACAAATTTCGATTCACATTAAAATTTTATTATTTTTTTTCTTTTTGTGTACAATATTTTACGCGTTTTATTTTTTGGTTCTACACAAAAATTTTAAAAACTTGCCTGACTCATAAAATTGTCGTTTTATACCATACCATATTCATAAAAAAAATTAAAGATTAAGAATATGGTATAAAATATATAAAAAGAAACATATGTTTTTTTTGTGTGTGTTTGTTTCTATGCATATGTGTGTGTGTGTGTGTATGCTTTTTTCTGGCTGCAATCCAGCATGTTAGACAACTTGGTGTCATTATTAATTAGTATAGAATATATGAAGAGAAGATATTTTTGTTTGGTTTTTATTTTTTGCTTAGGTACAGTTTGATTTTGTATGTCTTTTTTTTTTTTTGCTTTCAGAGAATAATAAGAATTAAAGAAACAGCTGTGAATATTTCCAATGAATTGTTAACACATAATAAAGATAATCAAAATTTTATTTAAAGGTAACACAAGCAGACTTCAGTTAAAACATGTTGATGAATTCAACGAAAAATATTTAAAAGCGAGCGAATATGAATACAAGAGAGAAAAAATGCTCTCCCGCTCATTGAAAGAGCAATGGAGCAGGAGCGTTTAAGCAACATTCGGAAGCAACACATCAAAAGAATTTGAAACTTTTGACAAGTACGTTTGCAATTATTTCTGTTTGTTTGTTTCTTGATTTTTGACTACTCAAGGTAGTCAGTCAAACTTTTATTACATATTTTTATTTTGTATTGTTGGTTTTGATATGTTGCAAATTCTTTGTCGACCTTCAAAGTTTTGCTGCTTTTGCTATTTTTAAAAACTACTTTTAAATTGTGATTTTTTTTTTGTTCATTTGTGTGATATATAGAATTAACATTCCTTGATAATTACGCATAAATAAATTTTGCGTAAAATACCATATCACATATATATCTATATAATGTCTAAAATATTTATTGTTGTTATTAGATTATCTTTGTTACACAAATTTAGAATGTGTGATTCAACAACAATTAAAATTTTTTGACATATTACGGGGAGATATAATTTCGACAAAGAAAACAACAAAATATTTTTGCAAAAGTTTAAAAACAAAATAAATATTTATTTATCTTTTTGGTGTATATTTATATATATGTATATATTTTTTTTCAATGGTGCGATACCAAAGCAACTGTGATTATATTTCTTAAAAACTCAAACGTAAAAAACGAGAGCATTAGTTGCTGAGAGTAATTTGATGAGTATTGCTTATAATTCACTCAATTTACTCTCACTTAAAACATCAAACTTCCATGATTGTTGAAATTAAATAAGTCATGGTGAAATCATGTAGGTGGTAGCAAGATTACAACAATATCACCATGGCAAAAAAAACACATCTTTGTTGTTGCGGCCATAATGGCGGCGTGAAGAGAATGTAAAAATGGAGAACAAACGTAAACAATCAAAAGTAAACAATGATCTTGACATTTTATGATATTCACCACGAAAAAAGTAGAAGAATGAGTTGCTGGTAACTTCACCTGGTATAAATTCACCTTGAAATAAGTCATGATGTAGAACCTCTCTCTCTCTCTGTGTGCATGTTAGAAAATATCAACTCTTTGCAAATATATAAATCTCTCTCTCATATATACATGATATAATGTGCTCTATCTGTCTACTATTATAAATTAAATTTTCACTTACTCAAATAGCAAATTATTTCACACACAAACTAAAGTACTTAACTAAGTTGCTGTCCGTTAAAAATTCCATTACAACAGCACATGGTATTTAAAATATGTCAATATAAATTTTCATTATTATTGCTTTAAAATCATTATCGTCACTATTTATTAGGTACTTTTTTACTTTCATTTACAAAAAGCCATGTCAATACACTCAACGTCAACTTGTTAGCTATTGAAAATTGAAAATAAAATAATAATAAAAACAAAATCCGAGAAATTTTAACTAGCTTTTATACTACATTTCCAGCTACTCTGTTTGTTCCATCAACTCACCTCTTACTGCAAAGCATAGCTCATACTCATCAATAGCTACGAATACGCGTATACAAAGCAAAGTTCAATTAAATTAATTATGAAAAGTGCAAAATGACGCTATGACTACACTAACAAGGTTAATCGCTTATAGCTCCCCTCTCTCATTTAATTGTTCATTGTAATTTATGGAAATTTTAAGCAAATGTTTAAAAAATATTAAATATATCTAACTCGCAATTGTTTTAAGTCAATTTAAAACTATTCACTTTTAAATTTACTTCAAATGTATGCATGTGTAAATCTTGTTCATAATTTCAGAAGTAAAATCTAAACTGTTAAATGAATCATGGTTTTTTTCTGTCTAAAAATATTAATATTTTTGAAAAAAAAAATCTCAGGTGATTTCGTGACGACAACACACAATATGAGATCACTCTTAAATAGAAAACAAAGATTGAAACGCAATTGAATTAAAATATTTTTTACAGAAAATAATATATTCTAACTAGAAAGAACCACACAACTCGTAGAAACAAACTTTTTGTCTATAAATCGGTTAGTGCGACCCCTCACAGTTTTTGAGTGCTCCCAATTTGTTGTTCGTTGTTAATCGTTTGAGACCCGATTTGTATAGTTTGTTTCTACTGAGTTGATATTTATAATCAAGCGCTGAGAAATTGTATCCAATGGTATGCTTACAATTAACCAATCATAGACGTTAACTGCACTCATGCTCGTTTGGTGATTGGTTAATTGAAGGCATAAAATTGGATATTTTCTCTCTCCGCATGATTATGTTTAAAATACAAAGTTTTAACTTCATTGGAATTAAATTTTCATATACTATCGAAATTTTATTTGAAAATAACAACAAAAATAGCAATCTTCAAATGATATTTAATTCATTTTATTTTGTGAACATTGTCAAATGAAATTTAAATAAATTTTTATCACATTTGATACATTTGCCAAAATATTTGCAATAATCAAAAACAAAAATAAAAAATAAAACACTTAGTTCTAATTTCTGTGAAAAAGTATAAAAATATATAAAAATAAAATTTTAACGTAACCCAAATTGCGCGTCATAGACAAAGTACACGACAAGCGACAATTTTTGAGCTAAAAATAGTTTTGGGTTTTTCTAGCTGACGACGACATACTTGCTATACTGAGAAAGATCGGTGATATGTGTGCAACAATAGCGTCTTCCGATGTTGCAGAACTCTAAAAGTAAATGTTAGGATATGTACCAAGCGGGTACTAAATTCACATTTTTGAGCAAGACAAGAATGAATACCGAGATTATAAGACCAAATTGAGATGAAGAACTTACCGCGTATCTCATAGGTAGAAGGTACCTGCATATAACCTCAAAACCTTGTTTTCCCCCATTTCAATCTTTAGGAAATTTTTTCGAAAGATTTGATATTAAGTAAACATAAACTTCCCTTCAATTTCCCACCACCACACAACCGCAATAGATATGAATGCGACAGAGCTCAAGAGGCTGTATAATAAAGCAAGAAAAATAGAGGAACGTCGACGATCTATATCGGAGTGGCAGCAACGCTGGGAGTGCTCCACAAAAGGTCGATGGACGTTTACGCTGATTCCCGACATTGCGAAGTGGTGTCAACGGAGGCACGGGGATGTAGATTTTTACATCATTTTACATCACGCAGCTGCTAAGCGGCCATAGGTGCTTTAAGGGATATCTGCATAGATTCGGACAAGGCGATGACCCATACTGTCCAACATGTCCGAATGAAAATGAAAACCCGAGGCATGTAGTATTTCATTGCGCACGCTTCGAAAACGAGAGGGAGGAGCTGAAGCAAGCTTTTGGCAGGACACCAACACTAGAGAATTTTACCACACAGATGTGCGGAAAAATGGAAGAAGACATGCACAGTGGCCGCGCGGACTATGATCAAGCTACGCACCACTGAAAGAGAGAGAGAAGGAGAACAGAACAACAGGAAAAGATCGAGAACTGAACTGCTAGATCCACCCCCGCGAAGTAATACCTACGGGTAGTCCCGCGGGGAGAGTGGGAGGAGACCAAGGGGGTGTTTTTAGTCGGTAGGAATCCGACATAACAGTTCTGCGGTATCTATGAAGATTTCCACCTTCCAACGAACGAAAAAAAAGGAAACACAACTGCAATAAAATTATTGAAAAGTGACAACGTCAAATCGATAAGCATGGAAACCGACCATGATTTTATATTACGCCTCTATATTTTCCAAAATATCCCTTAAATGCGCAACACGTCCGATTTCAATTAAAACATACTTAGAGGTAGTATTTGTGATTCTGAACAACGTTTTTTCCAAGAGTTTTCAAATAAATTAGTTTAAGATGCAGTAATTTCGATTTACATGGTTGGCCGCTGTAATAACCTTTGGGGATTATCTGGAGAATAAATTTAAATATATACCATATGTAATAATCTTTAAAAACAATTATTTGGTGTTATCCCATACCGTTTGGCACAAATTTTTTATCGCAGCAACATATTTGTTATATAAAAATTTGAAAATAAAAAAACCTTCTTTTCAGTTTGTGGCTCAAAATTTTTGTAAAACATGCTTTCGAGTTAAAAATATCTGTAACTATACGATAGTTGTCATTTCCCCATTCTTTAAATTGAATTTATAAAAAATGATCTTTTCGGAAAAAAATCACATACTTTTTAATTTGAAAAATAGTAAAACTTTCTTTATATAAAACTTTTTTACAGACGATGCAAATTTGCATCAAAAACCATTTAAGGAATATTAATCTTGCTTCAAAAAAATACTACAACGAGGCAAATATCTCATGGATTCTATAAAATCTAGCAAATTATATATGTAAACGGATAGACCGTGAAAGAAATTGCTATAGCTCATTTGTTTTTAGTTTTCATGCCAATTTACTCTTACATTTTCAATAGAAATTTTCTAATTTTCGTATGTATAAAATTGCAGAGTAAAATTGGTTGCCATTATTTATTTATATTTATAATTTTAAAAACTATCTTTTCATTTTTAAGAAAAAGAAAAACCTTCTGGCATTGTTTATTTTTAAAAATGTACATTGCAAAAAGACAAAATATAAATTAAATTTTCAACTTATTGATGCTAAAAGATACAAAACACACATACACAAATTCACAGATTAGTATCTATTTATTTTGCAAATCGATGTACAACTTTGCTCGTACACTTGAATCTACAATATGGAAATAAATTTTTTAATTAAGGCTAATAAACAGACTTAATGAAAAATTTATTTTCGCTAATAAAATGCAAATATGTTTACTATACAAAAATCAATAATACACCACCAATTTAAGATAAATAGATATTGTTTTTGTTTTGGCATTTTTAATTACGTTAAAAGAATTAATTAATGCAACATGCAGTTCGAAAAGAAAAAAAAATGCATGATGAATGCATATAGTTAGTACTGCCGTGATTTTTATGAGAAAATTTCTTTGGGAAATAACTCAAAATTTATTGAGAAGGTAAAAATTTGTAATAATGTGAAAAATTTTGAAAAATCTTAACTTTCAGTGCCCATTCTGAATCAGGGGTATATCAAAACTTTATACGGTAAAAAGTTCAGGATTTAGATAGCTCTTCCAACAATACCCTCAATGTAGCAATTGCTTTGCACTGGCATATGATCCACATGATTCGGAGAAGCAACACTATGTGATCTCATCTCGTCCCTTAACTCCTTTACCTTTTACTATCTTCCTTCACGCTTCCATTTATCAATTATGATTAAAAAATGTTGATATGAGAGCATGAATATTTTGTAGGGCAGTGTAGAAATATAACACTATACTGCGAATAATTTTTAAAGTACATATATTCGAAAATATTTAATTTGTTAGTTTTTTCAATAAAATTATTCACGCACTTAATTTAAGTTGATTTTTTTTTTTTTTTTTGTTGTTTATTTTTAAGACACCCAAAACTTTTTTGTTTATTTTTTTCTTGCTTCACAAAATGCATATGTTTATTTTACAATAAAGTAGAAAAAATATTATTGTGGGGGAAAAATATTACTCGAAATTTAACTAAAGATAAGTTGAATTAATATGAAAAAAAAAAATATATTAACAAAGAATTTTTTTATGTGAATTTTACTTGTGGAAATAGAAAAATATAATTATTCATTTCAAATTATTTTTAAGAAATCTGCTAAATTTATTAGTAAAGAATGAAAATCTTACATTATTTTTCTACTTTTCAACTAATTATAGAAGTTAAGCTAGTTTATTAAAAAAGATATTAAAAAGTTTAAAAAAAAAAAAAAATAAAAATAAATTTGGCAATGCCATAGAAAACTAATTACTTTCAGCTCAAATTCAAATGAATTTTTCAATTCCTGACAATGATAAAAAAAAACTTGAAAATTTCATGCCGCAAAAATTCACTCTCACAACAAATAATTCCAAAGAATGCGTTCAAGTAAATAATAATAAAAAAAAAGAAGCAAAACAAAAATAATAAAACAATCCTGGGCTAATCTAAAGCAAATAAAGCACTTTTTACTTTTAAAGAAGTATCATGCAATTTATTTTTATTTTTTATATTAACCCGTTCTCTCCCGAATTCTGAAAGAGCTATAGCAAAAATCGGAATTATGAAACACGACAATGACAACCAGCTAAAGTCATCATCATATCTGTGGTCAAAAGTAATAAACGCTTAAGTCGACTTAAGACAGAATTGAGTTGTAAATGCTATCGTGTTCTTCTTATTCCAATGCACATGTACGTGAAATCACCGAAATTCTATGTTTTTTAAAACAAATGTTATAAAAAAGAGAGAGGTATTCCCTTGCATAGAGTGGCAACCAATCAAATTAACTTCAAACCTTGTTTACTCGAAATGAGATTTTCAGACTTAAGCGGTTATATGTGTGTAACACAGCACGTTCAAGATGTCCCTTAAACATGAACGAATGGCTTTTGTGATGGTGATACAAACTGTTTTTTGTACGCCTAATAGGTTGCCTGCAACCACCAGACTAATGAAACGTCAATTTTTACTGAAAACCTTTTAAAATGAGATATTTAAAAATATTAAAATGTGAGTGTGAGAAGGAAAGGGTTAATGCACACGTTATACAACCGGAAAAAACAAACAGCCTCCTGTTGTTTTAGTATAAGAAATTAAGAAGGAGCACACCTTAAAATAAAGTAATTTGGTTGCAACAATTTCAAATATCATCACAAATTCCTTTCATTTTCAATTCAACATACAGCAAAAAAAAATAAAATAAAATAAAAAAACAAAAATGAGAGAAGTAATAGAGGCAGCAGAGAGCAACCACCAGCACCACAACAAAAATGCAATTGTGCGTTTGTGAATTACTTAAAGATAATAGAGTGTGAGAGAGAGGTGGTTAGGATGTAAGGAGAGAGCAGGTGCAGCAGTTCATGTGTTAGTTAAGGAAATAAAGTGATTTCATTTGTGTGCGAGAGAGGGCAAGAAGGGAAGCGAGTAAGTTCTGCAGAGATCAAATATATGCATTTTTTTTATTGTTGTTTATTTAAAGTTTGCTCAATCTTTAAAGTGTACTCAACACAATCGATTGCATGTACACTCACACCAAAAAATCGTAATGCATTTGCTTTGTTGTTGTTGGCTTCACGAATGAAAATTGGCATATTTCAAATTGGCCCTAATTATAATTGAAATTTTATAGTTCGGTTTTTTTTTTTTTTTTGTTCTTTTATTTTATTTCTGTTGATTTTTTTTTAGGAATTAAAGAATGCATCTGCATTTAATGTTTTTTTGTGTGTTTCTTTTGCTGTAGTAATTGCTTTAATTATTTTCTCTTTTTGTTACATAAATGTTGCAATATTTTCTTTTTAGTAATTTTATATTTTCTTAACGCATTTTATTGCCCGATTTTTCTTTTTTTCTTCGTTTTTTTTTTGGTGTTATGTAAATTACGCAACTGCAAATGTTTTTCTTTCTGCATTCAGCAGCAGCTAAAAGTAATTTTCGTAACTTTTTTTTTACGTATTTAATGGATTTTTTTACTTCTTCTTTTCGTGAATTTCCTAATTGGTTCATTAAAAAAAAAAAAAAAGACTAAAAAAAATAGTGTAATTTGTATTTTTGATTTTTATATCTACACGTTAACATGGCAGAGCATTAGATTTTCCAATTGAAAAAAAATCCATTCGATTTAATTGTAACTACAAATTTTTTTTGTTATATGGTTCGGAGAATAAAAACAGTTTTTAAAAAATTATTATTTATCTTAAACAGAACTGTCTTCAATATAATCTCGGGTTTATTAATAAAGTGGGAAGCAACCTCACATGCCAAAGATAAAGTTTTTTAGAAACTTATAATAAACTCTTCTCTCTTTTTCTCTCGATTGCGTGAAGAAAGAACTGGCCATGCCAAGTTGAATTTATACCAGTTGAAGCTACCAGCAACCATAGGTCAATACCATAGGCTGCCAAAAACAATGTTTACTTTTGATTCTTTTTTTACGTTCTTTCGTCATTTTGGCATTCACTGCTTGCCGCCATTATGGCCTCAACAACAAAGATGTGTTATTGTTTTGTTGTACAGCTGATTTTGATATTTAATGATATCTAAAGCAACAACAAAGATGTGTTGTTTTTGCCAAGGTGAAATTGTTGTAATCTTGCTAACACTTTAAACATGATTTCACCATGGGCCATACTAGTCGTTTCGTGTGGTGAGATATGATGTGGTAAACTCTAACTTTCTCTCTCAATTACGTGAGTTTTCAAAGAGAGCGGTTTCCGTTTCTTGCGATGAGAAATGGTGTAATAAACTTTCTCAATTGCAAGAAGGAGCTGATCAAAGTTCAGAAATTGCAGCATCTGGTTGTTTTGCTTAGAATGTTTTATTAAATTTCTTACCATTCAGCGTTTTTATCCCAGAAGAGGAAATTTATAAAGACATCAATAAAAGATTTTGTGAATGACACAAATAATTACTGAAATATCATTGCTACATTGATCTATGACACTTTATTTTGACTAGACGATGTGGGGCCTGAATTTCAAACACTAGATTAAAGTCAGGCCGGGATTATCATTATATTTTCATAGATGAATTTAAAGAAACATGGTTTGGACTTTCTGAACTGAAGACGATCATAGTCAAAGTATTGGAATATGTAATAGAAGTACAATAAGTGAAGAATTCATTGTGCTGAATGATATTTCGTATCGTTTTGAAGCGCTTTTTAGATTTCCGGTTATTGCTTGCTAGGAAGAATCGCTATTGGCTGCTGATGAAACTATATACACGTCATTTCGACCAAGCTATTCAAAATAGGAAGAGAATTTTTAAAGGAATTTTCGTTTCAATATTACTGTGTCTCTACAAACTGCACCAGCTATTAAAAAGATTTTGCTTTTTGAAAAATCAATTATTTGGTATCTAAATTGGCAAACTTATCAAAAAACAAAAAAACTTGCGTTATCTAGACAAAGACAAAGTTCTACTGAATACAAAACAAAACGATTTTGAAATGAATGACTGATGTTTGATAAAAAATAAAATAAAATGATAAATTTTGTGTGACTAAAATTACCAGAAATAGCGAAAAACGATTTTTAATTGCTATATTTTTATCTTACAATAAAAAAAAATATTAATACTAAAAAATAAAAGGTTTGTTAACAATTATCTATTTAAAAGCAAAAACACTTCAACGGGTAATGACGTTTATCTATTCAAAATAATACAAGTAAGAAATTTTTTATTTGCATAATAACCAAAAGCGTAGCACAAAATGCTCAATGTAAAAAAAAAAAAAAAATAAATAAATATACTATAAAAAAAAAACTGAAAACAGAATAAATAAAAAAGTTTACCCATTGCTGATGTAATACAAAATACAAACAAAACACAAAAAAAAAAAAAAACTACTAGAAAAAACATAGAAATAAAAAATGAATGAGACATAGACTTAGACTGAAGGTGTTCAAAAAACTCTACATGAACATGAAACGTAGGTTGAAAATTAGAAAATAAATTTTTACTGAAGTAATAAATAGCAACAAAAAACAATTGAACAAAAAAAGGAGAACAAAAATAATAAGAATTAAAATTAAAATTATTTACTTTTACCATAGATGACAAGTTGCACAAATGAACAATAATGATGGTGGTGGCGTCATTTTTATGTAATTCCCTGTAGCTACATTTTTGTAAGTAACAAGAAATTGTAATTAGTAACTCCTTTTAAAATAGCAATTTTTATTTTAAATATCAAATTATAAAAAAAAAACAACAACAAATTATATGCAGTAATTGAAAATAAAAAATTATGCAGAAATGACGCACAAAAGTACAGAAACAAGAAAAATGACAAAAAATAAACAAAATACAATGTAGCAACACAGCAAAAGCACAATGAACTTTTTGTGAACTTATTAAATATTTTTTGTATATTTTGAAAGATGTTTGTATGGAAAACACACAAAAATAAACACATTTCCGTTTCAATTTTTAAAGATTTTATAAACGAAGCGCGAATAATTACTTCAACGAACCTTCTCTCAAGGATGCAACACGTCACCACGTCACACAAATTTTATATGTGCAGCAGCAGTTTCTATTTTTTGTGCAGAAATAATAACATTTTTAATTTTAAACTTATAAAATTGTTGGCACAAATTTTATAAACAATAAATACCTACATTTAAAAAAAAAAATACTAAATGGGCATGGAATTCGGTAAATTCGTTTTAGCAACACAAAATAAAAAGTAAAAAAACATTGCAAGATAAAACTATAAAAACATGTGCTGATTTAAGACTATGAAATTCATTTTGTTTCGGTTGCAAAAATATAATATATAAAATATAAACCAATTTTAAAAATTAAATATAAATATAAAAGTTTTATGACGCTGTTTCTTCCCACCTAAAGAAAAAAGGAAACAAATGAAATTTGTCAACAATGTTGGGAAAAGAAACACAAAAAAAAAACAAACATTAAAAGAATTTAAAAACAAGATAGGTCATGATCGAATATGTGATGGGCGCTACAAAGGAAATAGCTTTGGGGCCAATATTTCGTAAAGTCTACAAATTATAAGTGTATATGATTGACAAACCAGTTTGACAAATAGGTTTATTATAAAATCGAATATCTTTTGGTGGGTACTGCCGATTTTATGAGTGATTCTAATCACATCTGAAACTCCATAATTTTAGAATACCTTAAAATTAACCTTGCCTGATTTTCAATATAACAAATTCAAACGAAATTGCCAACTTCAAATTGGCAATTTCAAATTCTCTCTTTTTGACATGGTGAAACAGTGAAACATTATTATTTTTATTTTAACTCCAACAAGGCAAAGAGAAAGTTGTTTATCACGACCAGCGATGCCAACTTGAGGGGAAGTCGCCGATTTGCGGGGAATCGGGAAAGCTGCTGTTTTTTGCGGGGAATTTGAAGTCGTTCAGCCTTTTTTTGTCAAGTTTTATGTAATGTAAAACGTTTTACTTATGCCTTATTTCATATTTTGGGTCTTAAAATCTGCATCTTTTCTTCAATAAGGTTTGGAGAAATCGATTTTAAAAAAAGTGTGCTATTTGAAAGTATTATATTTCGAAAGTATTTTGTAAAAATTTCAGAAAAAAAACTCGGAGTGATTTCGTAGATGTAGATGATTATAGCGCCGAGTGTTAGTCAGGCCAAAACAGTCGCGCGGTGCTTCGACTTCCCTTTCGGCCGTTCAGAAAGGCCAGCACCTCCTGATTAATAACTCTTAATCCCTGCTGACTAATCATAATGATCATAAAGAAGAAAAAGTATATTTTATCTGTTAAAAACCGACAGTTAAAACTTTGAACACTTTTTTCTCAAAACAAGGTTTTTGCCATTTTTTATTTGAGTCCAAAAGAAAGCCCATGTCTTTTTCTTTGATAAATTTGATGTCTAAAAGTGGGTTGAGTCTTGTTTATTTATTAAAATGAACGTCTAGTAACTCGACACACTTCATCTCATTAAAATTTGGTGAGGTAACTACTACCCAATATGACTTAACTTTGTGCAAGTTTGATCCCAATCGATTTTAAGAGTGGGTTCCCTTGAAATGAAATCTCCCATGTGTCAAAAGAATCCCAGTTTCAGAAAGTACATTTCTATTAATCTACGAGATCTACAAATTTTGGTTAAGTTTTGGACCCATAAAGTTCAGGGACGCCCTAAAATAAGACTTACCGAGATAAATATTAAGATATTTTTCGCTTTTGTAAAATATTTATATGGAAAATGAGCTGTTATAATATGAAATTATACCGAATTCGATCGAAAATTGGGGAATTTCTCGAGAACTATCGGGGAGAAAGAAAAAATGAGTTAGCATCCCTCATCATGACAGTTAAAACGGATTCACCGACCGAGTGCCGCACTCTCTTTTCTTTTATATGAAGTACTTACGCTCTCAATTTAAGGGAGCGAAAAACTTCATATAACAAAAATTATCCGCTTTCTAGGGCATAGATAGGCATATATGACCCCTTCAAACTGCGTCATCTAGTTACAAAGAACAATGACAGAGTTTAAGAAAAGCAAAATTAACATGTTTTTGTTTTGTTCAACCACAAAGCAATCACGAAATTAATCAATCAAAATATTAATCGCATGTTATTAAAATGAAGATAGAAACTCCATTCCATTTTGAAATAGATATTGAGAAATAAAAACAATAAAAATAAAAAAAAAAATAAAACAAAGAACGTCAAGTGTGCAAGATAACAAATGAATGTTTCAAATTACAGACTTTTTTTTAATATCGTATACCATACAAGGTTTGAACAAGAGTATTGCATGAGAAATTGGAGATCATCATTAACAAGCTGATTGGTCCTTATCAGTGTGGCTTCCAACACCATTGAGCCAAATCCATTTTCCATTTTTTTCCTTCAAAAACGCAGCAAGAAAGAAGGCCTCTTGGATCCGTTAGTTATTGTAAGTACTTAACACTTACCTAGATCTACATATGATGAACCAATGGAATAAAACGCTCTATTTAGTTAAGCATTGCATTTGAAACATGATGGTGAATTGCATAGAAGAGGACGGCATAATATCCGTCGGAGAAGTTAGTTATATTTTAGGATCACCGGTTGATTGTAGTGTCGACGAAGTAAGGAACCAGTATCGATTAAATAGAAATAACAAAAATATTTGCTCTATCGGCAGAATAAAAATCTCATGAAAAACATATTTGTATGAAAAATAATGACGTCAAGGTGTTCAAGAACTTCTTTCCATCTTAATTCTTGATAAGTATAAAATTCATGACAATTTGACTAATTGTTTAGTTCCTCAAAAAAAAAAAAAAAAAAACATCATACATGTGGAAAAATAAAATATTATTCAATCTAACCTTAAAAACCTAAGGAACGTTTAAGCAAATGAAACTCATTAAATGTTCTAAAAAATAATTTTAGTATGCGTAACATGTGTGCGCTGTTCCAAATGACAAAGTCGAAGGGGAAAACCAAAAAAAAAAAAAAGCAGAAAAACAAGTGAATACAAAACAAAAAAAGTGAAGTTAGCAACTGCAAATTTGAAAATTTTATACTCCCTGACTCTGACCCTCTTTCTGCGCACAAAAAGCTTTAATAAAAAAAAAGTCATTATCTAAAGGAAATGTATTTTGCACGATGAGAAGCAACAGTGCATTTCACATGCAATGAGAATTCGAGTAGAAAACAAAACCCGAAAAAGAGGGCGACAAAAAGGTAACGAAAACGTACGGAAAAAAAAAAAAAACGACACGAAAATTTATAAAATATTTTGAAAAAATGTATAAAAATGTTACCGTCTCTTATTTAAATGCTTATTACATATATTCAATTAATTAATAATACTTTTAATTTTTTTTTTTTTTTAATTTCTTTTTACACTTTATACAATAAAAACTCAAAAGACGCGCAGCGACTTTGTCGTTAAAAATAATTTTAGCTTTTTTTCAAATTTTGTACATTAAATATTTTAAATTTATGATGATATTTTTAAACACTCTTTAAGCACTTTATACAATTATTTGTTGTTTCTTTATTTTCTCTTTGTTTTTTTTATAAATTACAAATAATTTGTATGTCAAAGAAATAAATTTTTTAACTGTTTATGAAATTTTTTTTATCAAATAATAATTTTCCAATTTTCCGTTAATAAAATTGCCGGCAATTTGTTGTTGTTTCCATATTTTTTTTCTAAGCTCAGCATATATGATGTTTTTGTTGTTTTAATTTGTTGTTCTCACGAAACAATAACAGCAATAACCATAAAAATTACAACAAATTCGTAGCTTGCATTCGAACGCGCTCGCTCGCTTTTCAGTTGAAATTAAATAAATAAAATTTGTGAAAAAAAAAAAATGTTTATAAAATCACACGATCACCGCGACACGATCGTACAAATTCAACTGAAATCCGCATTAAAGTTTTATATTTTTCGAAGGCTGAACAACGAGCGACACAAAAGTCTCCACAATACCAGCAACAGCAGCAGCAATATCAACAACAACAATTGTAAAATTGAGTAGAGATAGAAAAAAGAAGAGGATCATAACACAACAACAATAAAGAAACCAAAAAATACAAACAAAATATGCGAAGAAATGCAAATTTTATTCAAATTGGTAACTTAAAAGAGAAACAAAGCAATTGTTTTGTTTGTATGAAATCATAATAGAAGAGAGCGAGAGAGAGATATTATTTTATGACAAGGAAAACACAAAAGATGACAAAAGAGTTAAATATAATTAAAGTAATTGTTTATATAAATTTAGTACAGAGAAGAGAGAGTGCGAGAGTGGAGTGATCTTTTAAAATGTAAACATACACACAAACAAATATTTAATGTTCTCAATCTCTAAATGTAAGAGAAAAAGCAGATGAAGGCAAAGAACGAATTGGTGAGGGCTGCGCTGGGGGCGTTAAAATTTCAGTTGATATGCTAAAGAGAAACGGATACAGTGGCGCGTATATCATTTCACAACCAATTCTTTTTTTTTTTTTTAAAGTCTACAAACCATTACAGACAACTTATAACAATAGAACTTAATTCTTAATGTTCTAAATTTTATTTCAATATTTAATATTTGATAAGCGGCATGATGTCGACTCAATAAAATCATTGATGAAGGTGATTTCTATTGCAGTCCATATTTTTTTGGCCCTTCCAAAAAAATCATTCGAATTTCTGATTCGTGGATTAACTGTCTCACAAAGATTTTTTATTGTACTATACAGTAATTTTTTCTTCAGTTGGCTAAGTATGACTTAACCACTCAGTTACATATAAAATGGCCAATACTGTACATTTGAACCTTATGCTTGGTTTTCACGAGAGCGTTATCTGCCCATTTACCATTTGAATTCTCTAGTTATTGTTTACTGAAATTTATGAGAGGACAAAAACTTAGCACTCACAGTATATGTATGTATGTGATATATATGAAAGCTTTTTGTGGTAACAAAAGCTTTCGAATATTAATTTTTCCCCACACTGCAACAATGAAAGTTGAATACACCACAAAAAAGTTTAATCGTATAGTATTTTTTGAATCTACCACAGATTATATTTGGTTTGTGTCTGAATAAGCTATAAGTGAATATTGTAAATATTCACCACAGCACTGTAACTTTTCCCTGTGTTATTTAAATTTAAAAAACATCAGCTTTTTTTAGAAATTATATATTTATGTAATTAGAAATAAGTTCCAAATAAATTTAGAAATAAGAAATTTTCGATTTTTGATTTCGGGGCTGTGGAAATTTTGTTGTTTTGGTTCGCCATCTAATTTTATATAAGGAACATTTTTCTGACTTAAGAAACCAAAAATAAGGAGGAAAAGGTGGAATTGGTTTGGAGGGGTAAATAATGTTCAGAATTTTATGACGAATACATTTTTTTCAGACACCAAACAGTTAACATTAAAATTAACGTTATTTTAAAATAATTTTGTGAGTCTTCATCTTCTTTGATTTTCCAATCAATAGCAGAGCTAATCTCAGAATAAAAAGTGGCTTCAAGTTAAACACGACTGTGATGTTCATTTCGAAACTATTGAGCCAGCCAACAATATTCAAGGGAATATCAAATTATTTTCGAAACATCTGAAAATACCGTATTTTTTCAAAGAGCACAAACCTGGACAATGTTTGCCTTTCAAAGAAAAGCACAAAATACAAAATAATAAAAATGTACAATACCAGTCCTAAAAAAAGAAAAGCAAAATTAATTAAACATTTTTGAAGGGCGCTAATCCAAACAGGCAAACACACACACAATATGCCACAATTTGTGTAATTTCAAAATAAACAATAATAATAATAATAATAAAAATACCAACAACAACGAAAACAATATTTAAATCGATCTACTACATAATTATAATACAAATCACACATGTGCAGCTCATGTCTGGTTTTTGTTTCAATTAAAAAAAAAAGAAAATACAAAGAAGCAGCAGAAAAAATCATAAATTGTACGCCTTTTCAAAGTTCAATAACAATTTTGCGTACTGGCATTTTGTTGTTTTTTATTTACAAATTCTACCAAAAGGTAAAAAACAAACAATAATTTTTAACATGGAAAACTCCAATTGAAACCGCCAAACGAACAGAACACAAAAAGATTGAAAAAAAAACAATTTCGTATTTAAATTAATTAAAATTTATTTCTAAACATTGAACAAGAGAGAAAAAAAAGTAATTTAAATAATGTTCAATTAAATTTTGTTGTTTGCAATAATTTTATAAATTTTTTTATGGTAGTTTATTTTTAATGTTGGTGTTGTTCCTTAAAAGTTATAAAAAAAATTATTATTTCCAAAAATGTAGAAAGAAAACATAAAGAGAAAGAGTATGACAAAAAGAGAGAGAGAGAGACGGAGAGATAAGGTCAAGTTAATTGTTAATTTCGACGAAATTTTGCATTGTGCGAAGTGCCAAAAAGGTGAAAAAGATGAAAAAAAAACTTTTTTAAATGTTTTGGATAAATTTCTTTTATATTGTAGGTGTCTAAATTTCGTTTAATTTTATTTGCGGTGGTGTTGCTGGCATCGCTGTGTAGCGGTGGTGGTGAGTAAGGACTGGTGATGCTGCTCGTCTTTTTGTTGATTCTAGCTTCTGGTTTTTATTTTAAAATGTTTCTATATTTTGTTGTTTTTTATTCGTGTGAAAAAAAATCACGAGCTAAATAAAATCTTTAATTGAATTTATAAAATTGTTTGCACAATCTGATGAAAATATAATATAAAAAAATTAATAAGACGCCTGATAATTTTTTCAAGGTCAGAGCTATTATATTCCAACTCACACCATTTTTAAAATCTAAGCTCAACTTCCAGTATATCGTGAACCGTCAAAACTTCTATCTATTTACTATCACCATCTCTGTGTAACCGCTAGTAGCACTTCAATCCGTACCCTATCATCATCTAGATCTATTTCTTATTAGTACCTCTTCTCTATCCATACCCTATCGCCAGCTCAATCCCTATGAATCATCACCTCAATCCCTTATATCACCGCCCACAACTCAATTCAAAATAAGTTTGAACAAATAAACAATCCATCAATAAATCAATCTCTTTGAGTGCATGTATCAAATCGAGTGTCGTTATCTTCGAGAGCGGGCACAGCCAATATGAGCCAGCACTAGCAGGCCCAAGGTTTTACCCCTGAAAAACAAGCATCCAAATATGTACATCGGAACAGAAATTCAAATACAAGCATATTAATTTTCTATCAAATATTTATTCAAAATGAGAAAAATCCACTGAGTTTGGGAATATTTGAGAAATTGAAGGTCCACGCGTAAAATATGTGGTTTTATTTTCGAAAACGGGGTCGCAACTGCTCCTTTAATGCGAAGAACTAAAAACTACAAATAGAAAACTATCTTTCCGCTTAGCGAAATCGTTGCATATTGAAGAATAATGATTTGAAATCAACAAGTTCGACGAAAATTGCGCAATTTGGACAAACGTTCTCAAGGTTCTGTACAGCTGAAATCAGTCACACATTAGTTCTATCCGAATAATTCACATTTCATTATCAGGATCTGTATCTATCTCGAATACCCGGATCTATAAAAGTCCAGACACTTAGAAAGAAGCACAAGTCATGAGATCTACGATCAATCAACTTGGCTTTGCCTCAACTTAAATCTTTATCGTTTAAACCAACCAGCAGCAGTAGCAATTCCTGTTCATTTCACTAATTTACTTAGCAACTATGTAAATCTATGAAAACTAAACGAAACGATGTTAAAATTTAAACTGTTTGCCTTTCCATTTCCTTTGTAACAAATTTCCTTTTTACATTCATAATTTATTTATAAATGCATATTTATGTTATTTCGCTCCTACTACTAGACTTAAGCTAATACTCGTGTATGCTGTTACTGCTGCTGCTCGTTTCTCTATTTACGCTCCACTTTTTCTTATGGTTTTATTGGTTTTATTTATTTATTTTTATTTATATTTTCTTTCGCTCGCATGATATCAAAGTATATTCTAACTATGTCACTTGATGTTCGTCTGTCTGTCTGTCTGTCTGTCTGTTTGTGTCTCGTTGTCTGTGTGTCAATCGTGATGAATGTATGCATGTTTAAGCTCCATTGAACCAATCTTCGCTTATAAATACCTACTCTACGACCACGACAACACTCTACTCCATCCATCCATCGACTAGTCTATACTTTATCGAGGACGACGATTGCTTCCCCCATGCCTGTCAGCAAACTCATCTTCACGTCATCATTTAAAAGATTCTGATGCTTGGTCTTCTTCATTTCAACACTACTCTACTAATGCTACTGCTACTGCTACTAAGCTTTTTCTTCTACTACCTACATATGTATATTTGAAGTATCCTAAATTGAGTGACTGAATGACGGAATGGCTAAATGGTTGGGTGACATGCTGGCTGGCAGTGTCGGCTGATGATGGTGGCTGAATCGTCCGTCTGTCCTTTTATATGACGTTTATTCCATTTTTTCTTGTTTTTTGTTTGTTTTATTTTTGCTTCCCTCCATATGATGTTGGCATCTCTATGCTTTTGATTTGCCAGCCCGTAAGTCTCTGAATTTGAAGAGGAGAAGCAAGAGTGGGAAAGAAGGTGAACAAGTATAGCATGGTTTCTAAAGTTCTTTTGGTAGACAGTACTTTCGCTTATAACGAAATCAATTAAAACGAACGAACTATAATATACAACAAACCAATTCAACCTAGTTTCTATGTTGCAACTAACATTTTTTCTTCCATAAACCGGAACCGTTGGTTAAAAAAAAACTTAATTTATAACCAGGGAGCGGAAGAAAAGGTAAAATTAAATTTTCTATTTATAGTTAGCATTGATTTTGAAATTTCAATTTTTGACTATGTCGCTTATTGAAATATTAATGAATACTATAGTTTTTTAAATTTTAGTTTGCTTTTTTCCGCTTTCCTGTTTATAACACAGCAATTTTACCAATCTATTGCAGAACGCTTTAAACGACATCTACTGTATATTTTTATATTTGTATTAGCATGTGAGAAAGCCTGCCATTCCATCAAAACAACAGTAGCAACAGTCAGCAGCCAATGTAAGTTCCTTTATTAGATTGACACGAAGATTGGCAGCACTGAAGGGAAGTAGTAACAGGAAAGGGAAGGCAGGAAGTCCTGCCAGGCACAAGCGGCAGCAGCATGGCACACACGCAAAGAAGTTAGGTCAAATTTGATTCAATTTGACTTTGACTTTTAACTTTTATACGCCAGTTACGGACGTGTGTGGTAGATTTTTTTGTTTTGTTTTTTTGTTTTGCTTTTTGCAAGTAATCGAGAAGCACTTAAAGAATTGAGTTTGAATTGAGTATCAGAGAAGAAAACTTTTAAATTCCTTTTGAGTACGAGTATTGTATGTAAAGCTAAAAATCCTTACCTTTTCGCTATTATTGTTATTATTATTTGTACGTACGACTATGAATGAATATAAAGTTTTGAAGAAGCTTACCTGGAAAGAAAAGAATAATAAGAGAAAACTTTAATTTAATTTGCTAACAAGTTATAAATAACAGAAAAAAAGAAACAAGGAAAAAAAATACTGATGATGAAAGATTTCAATAAACTTGAAATAAAATATTTGAATACGTAGTACATTTTATTTCTAGAAACATTTTTATTTTAATTTTAACAGCAGGAAAAATCATAACGAATTAAAGATTTCTTTGAATCAATCGCTTGCCCACGCATGGGGTAGATATGAACTAGATCATGAATCAATTTAGATTCAGCTTGATTTATATTCCGATTTTGTTTTCCTCTTAAGATAAAGATGAGATTCAATACCCCACCATAGGCGCCAATGAAAATAAAACAAAATAATCTTTTCAATTATGCAATGCATCCAGGATCATATTTTTTTCTCAAGCTAAACTTAGATAAAAATTAAAAAAAAAAATATCAGCAAATAGAAATAATTATTTTTTCACCTTCCACTATTATACTCTCTTGTAGCAGTATTGTTTTGCCATTTTTTGTCACTTTACGCCGACGATGACTAAATCTTCGTACAAAAGTCATAACATTTTTAAAAAATTTCGGTTTCGTTTTACTAATTTGCGTATTTTGCGCCAATTTACTGATTTAATTTTTTTTTTAAATGATTTTATATGACAATTATTAACAACTTTTGGACTTTACGAAATTTTTAATTTGATATTTGTTCGAAAAACGAAAAACAATAAGCAATATGCAACGACTGCCAAAGAAAAGAAAAGTTAATACTGAAAATTTAATATAAATTTAAAACTACATTCGTATTTTTTCAAGTAGTTGGTAATTAGCAAATGTGTGTCAAAAATTGAAATTGAAAAACTAAATAAACAGCAAGAAATGAAAAAAAATAAAAATATTTAACTTAAAAGTAGAGATGCCATGTGTGGAAAATTGACTACGTTTCTTTACCAAGCTAAAAAAAATCATTAAATACAGAATAAGAGAAAAATATATTCAAATTCAAATAAAGAGATCATCTGGATTCTGACAAACATAACAGTTTATGCTTTTTTTTAAAGATGAGATTCTTTGCCCCACATAAGGCGCCAATATTAAGCACATTTCGATTTTCATAATTTTAAAAGAGGCACACAAAATTCCAATTTTACTTTTAGTATATACAAGAAAATATGTAGGTAAAAGATAAAAAAATTCTAAAAAATATTAAAGTTCAAAGTTTTGCCATTTTTTTTTTTTTAACTACTTAATTCAATATTAATAAAAATAAAGTTTTTCACTTAAAAACAAATAAATAGTATATATATAAATATGTGCACACTTTGTTAAAGCAAATTATGATAGACATAGCTAGCAACAATAACAACAAAAGAGTACAATAAAAATTTAAAAACATTAGTTAAAAAAAAATAAATAAAAATTATATACACAAACATAGGAAAAAGTAATGAAAAATCGAATAAACTTGAAATTAAAAACGCACTTAGCAAAAAATAAAAAATAAAAAAAAGCAAAAAAACTAACAAGAAAATAGCAAAAACAACAACAAGAAATATGCATAGTAAATTCTCATAGAAGAGGTGAGATGATGATAGGCGTAGAGAGAGGTGCAGCAATAGAAACAAAATCATGTTCTCATGAGAGACAAAGAAAGAGTGAAGAGGAACAGCATGACAAATCACAAAAACTGAAACGCTGGCGATGTGCGCTGATGCGTTGTGAGTGAGCATTTAAGGCAGTTGACATTAATGAATTTACAATAAATAATATAAAGAAAAAATTAAAAAATTAATAAATAAAAATCATTTGATTGCAAAATAAATAAATTCATAATAGATTTATTTACTTTGAGAAAAACTAGCATCAGAGGAAAAACTACATATACAAAACAAAAATGCCATAAACAAAAATATAAAAAACACAAAACAAAAACAAAAAATACTGTAAACTTACGTACATGTCACTTGCCAAAAGAAATAATGGAAGAGAAAAAAATCGCATGATATTTCGCATACAATAAACAACAAAACAAGTAGAAATCAATGAACTAGCAAGCAGCAGCAGGTAATGCCATAGAAAGAAATACATAAAAACTAACGACAGTAACAAATAAAACAAAAACACACAATAAAAAAAATAAATATTGAACATTAACATTAATAATAATTATTATGTATAATTTAATAAATTTAGAAAGTTATTTAATTAAATAAGTAGGCGCAAGCGCATTGTTTTCTTGTTCTTTTTTTTTCTTTCTTATTTTTTTTTTTTTTTGCAAATGTGCACATTATTAAAACATTTATGGGAAGCCCAATTTAAATTCGTTGAATATGGTAGGGGAGGTACATACTTTGCTCTTTGCTTATGAATAGCACAGCACAAACGCTTTCCGGTTTTTTAATGACAATTTTTCTTAAGTGAAGTCACAGAACTTTAGTCATACTAACGCGTAAAAATACGTATTTAATTGATTTTTTCCCATTTCTTTTTTTTCGTACATAAGTAGTTATAGAATTTTAAATGAATTTAGTCACAGTTTTAATTTTAGAAATGTGGTATATGACTTCTTTAATTAATAATTCATAAATAACAATTAAATTTTAATCATAATATCGAATTAAAACGTAGCGAATATTTTTCCGCACATACTTAGGAAAATGTTTAAATCATTTAAAGAATTAACAGTACTGTGTAAAACAAAAGCAACAAATCTTGGCATACCATACTTATTACGTTTTCATGACTTTTGTTAATTTTTGTTTAAAAGAAAGTGGATTTGTTCTAAAATGATTAAATTATATAATGGGAAATTTAAAAGTTTGAAAGAAATGTCTAAAAAAAAATTATTTAAAAAAATCAAAGAAATATGCCCTTAGGGCTGTGCAAAACAAAAGCAACAATTTTATGATATTCCTTATTTACATTCATTGCTTGATTAATGTCCTCTTGGGTGCCATTTCCCACTTTTATTTCAAATCTATCCCAGCTCATCCCTGATTGGGAAGTGGTATTGGAGTATGAATGTATAAACTCGTAATTGTGACTAACTTCATATCTATCATACGCGCCATTTTTTTGATATTGACAGCTATTCTATCTCGAAGAGCGCCAAAAATACTATAAGAATTGATCTGTCAAATAATTTTCATAATTTTACAAAAGTGTTTTACTATAGCTGAAAATGTCGAATTTCGTGCCAACAAAACAACATTTGCGGCAAGTTTTAATTTGCTTCTTCCATTTAAAAAAAAACGCAACTGAAGCACATCGTTTTCTCACTGAAGCTTATCCTGACTGTGCTGAAGACGTTAGAATGTGTCAGGTGTGGTATGCCCGTTTCAAAAATGGTGATTTTGGTGTTGAAGACAGGGAACGTTAAGGCTACCCGAAAAAGTTCGAAGATGAAGAATTGAAGGCATTACTCGAAGAAGATTCATGTCAAACGCAACAATAACTTGCAGAATCTTTAGGAGTTGATCAATCAACCATTTTTAAACGATTAAAAGCATTGGGAATGATTCAAAAGCAAGGAAATTGGGTGCCGTACGAATTGAAGCCGAGAGACGTCTAACGACGATTTATCACATGTGAACTGCTGATTGAACGATAGAAAAGAAAGGGTTTTCTGCATCGTATTGTGACTGGCAATGAAAAGTGGATACGTTACGATAATCCAAAACGTAAAAAATCATGTGGACCGCCCGGACATGCATCAACATCAACGGCAAAGCCGAACATCCATGGATTCAAGCTCATGCTGTGTATTTGGTGTCGTGTATTATGAGCTGTTGAAACCGAATGAAACGATCACTGGCGACCGCTACCGACTACAATTGATGCATTTGAGCCGAGCATTAAAGAATACGAGAATAGACACGACGAAGTTATTCTTCAGCACGACAATGCTCGGCCGCATGTTGCAAGGCAAGTAAAAACATACTTGGAAACGCTGAAATGGGAAGTGCTACCTCACCCGCCGTATTCTCCAGACATTGCTCCTTCTGATTACCACTTGTTCCGATCGATGACACATGGCTTGGCTGAACAACACTTCCGTTCTTTCGAAGAACTCAAAAAATGGGTCGATTCGTGGATAGCCTCTAAAGATGAGGAATTCTTTCGACGCGGAATCCGTATGCTACCAGAAAGATGGGAAAAGGTTGTGGCTAACGATGGACAATACTTTAAAGAATAAATTTATAATCACTTTTTCACAATAAATGTCCAAATTACGAGTTTATACATTCATACTCCCAATATAAAATACGCAGCAGGTTTTTATTCGACTTTTGAGTTTAGCTGTTATTGCTTATTGCCACAGAACTTTGGATTTTCTAATCTTCTAATCTTAGAGATTTGAACATTGTTGCTATAACAAAAAAAAAATTAAATTTCAGTATTTTCACCTTAAAAACTTTTTATAATAACAATTTGCAAAATTTTATAGAAGAAATTTTGCTAGGTGTCGCTCTCTAAAATCAATTTCAAAGACAAACTAATGCCAGATTCGAATACCTTGACCCAAAAACCTTTATATTGACGTAAAAATAATTGAAAAAATATATTATTCCATATAAAAAAGAAAACACATAAAGTAACTAAATTATGATTTCAAAACATCAGTCAAAATTTAGGAAGACTCAAGTTTATTTTTTTGATAGTCTTTTCGGCATCAAATATATTATCTTTCTAGGGACTAGCCGATGTCTCTAAAGAATTCGATCACCTCTAATGTATATATACATATGGATTTTAATATATTAAATTATACATGAGTTTTTAAAATTAAACAAATTCCACTGCGATCATGTGAGGATTTGCGATTTTTTAGTATTTTGTATCTTTGTCACACTAAAATTAAACATGAAATCAAAGAATTTTTCAACTTTTTTTTTTTTTAATTTTTTAATTTTTATAATATGAAATTATATATATCTATATTTCAACATTACGATTACAAATCACTTACCTTGCCCACCCCATGGAAATTTCAATAGCCTTTTTATACTTGGATTACGACGCACAGCGGGCGCTACAACAGGTTCACCATCCATATTTTATTTGTAATATTTGGAAAATTTTCACTCTCAATTTGTGACTATAGTTTTAAATGTTTTTAACACTTTTGCTGGCTTTGTGACAATATACTTTGGTTAAGTGTGTTTAATTTTTGTATACAAAAAAAAAATTTACAAAATAAACGAAAAAAAAAGACTCAGCAGCATTTTTTCAGGAACTTTATAATTTACACAACATTTTTGTGATAATATTTGGTGTGGTTTTGGTTTTTTTAAATATATTTTTTATATAATTTCCTTACAAATATATGCATACATATATTTCTAGGTAAAACTTCTAAATATTTTGTTGAAACTATGTAACAAAAACAACGTTTTAAATTTTTTTTTTTTTTTTTCTTCCAAAATATTTGAGAAATTATAATTTTTTATCAGCTGAAAAACATTTTTAGTGCTAGCGGTCGGTGATAAAAACAAAACGCAGCCAGTAGTATAAGTTAAGTAACGCGGAGTTGAGTTGCTAACAACCCATGTCCCGCCCCGCCACTGCTACAAGGTCAAGGCTGCAGTAGCAACAGTTGTTTCTGTTTCTATATTGTTTCTTATTACAAAATGTTTTTAAAATTAATTTAAGCTGATAACTTTTTTTTGGAATGTTTTGATGTTTTTTTTTTTTTTGTTTTTTGTTTTTTGTACAAATATGAATCAAACTAAGCCAACAACAACAACAACAAAAACACACGCACATATTTTTAGACACATCATTTCAAAAGCTCATAAATAGCTGTTCCAAAACAAAGAATAAAATAGAACAAGAAAAAAGAAACAAAAAGCCAAGGAATGTTTACTTGAAATATTCTAAACACTTGTTTCAAAATAAATCAATCATATTATAATATTAAAATAATAAGCTAAAAAGAGAAACGTTGAAGCGGAGCGAGAGAAAAATATATTGACGAAACGATGACGAAGGATAGATATCTATAGAAAAATAGATGCCAATATTCCAATATTAAAATTAAATTTGAACTAATTCCAAAAACAACACAGAATTCAAATTCGGAAGATGTAAAAAAATAAAAACAATTTTTTTTTTTGATACTTTTGAAAATGGTTTTGAAATTTGTTGAGAAAATTTACTTGTTTTTATTTCTGCCTTACATTAGATAGCTTCGAAATCTAATCAATTGATTGAATGTATTAAAATTGATAAAAATTTCTTTAAATTGATTCCAGAGAGAAATCGATCTACGCCTGTGTTACAAAATGGGTAAGTGAAACACTAAAGAAAAAAGGTTTTTCATACGAGATATCGAACTGAAATTTCTATGTTCTGATTATCTAGAAAACTTAAACTGCTATAAATATGAAACTAATACAAAAAATATGGAAAGTCAAGTTCAGGCGCGGCTAAACTAAAATCAAATAAATACCTCCACCCCTTGAGTATTAGATGGGAGTGGTTATTATCCGATTTTAATGGTTTTTTTGATAGAATATTTGTAAATGCTAACGAAATTTACTTTTCTATGATAATAACCAACACTGGAATATCCTACTCAGAAATACTTTGAATGATATTAAGACTGAAATATGCTGTAAAATGTTTCGAGTTATTTTTGCTTTTTGTGTTTAGAGTCTGCCTGTTTCCTTCCCCCTTTTCCCCCGACAAGCATACAATTTCATTGTCGACGTTCGCCATCTTTTTAGTACGGTACTATGTAGTATATTTGTAAACATTTTCTTATGCGAGTATATGTGTATGAAAAGAAAAAGAAAATTCTTTGAATTTTGATTGATCAAAACATGAATCCACGGTAGGTACCTTACAGTATTTTTCGCTTATAACGAACCCCCATTCAATTAAATTCTGATTTGGTTAACCAGCGAAATAATTTCTTTTTACTTAAATCGGACGTGGTCAAAGTAAACTTTCATCGATTACAAATTACTTAAGCGTTTAAAATGTACATAGTTTTTTTCGGTTATGTCGGTTATGACGACGATACTTAAAATGTAACATCAAATCAGTTCTGAAACCAGAAATCTAAACTTTTTTACCTGCCAACAATGAATACTTCAATTTCGCATACAATTCATGCAGCTGGCGAAATCCAGTTAATGGAAACTTTTTTTAAAGCAAAACATTTTTGTCCTTGTCCTTTGAAGTTCTAGTTCTCTTTAAGCGAAAACTACTGTATATCGATATATACATTTCGTTTATAATATGGTATTTATAACTTTAATGGCGATAATTCAATATGATTGCATTTCAACAATATGTTTTCAAATGCATTTAAAGAATTCCCGTTAGTATTTATTCGTTTTCGAAAATAGCATTATTTTATTTACTTAAATAACACTGTGCGACAAATTTCAGGACATCGTTTCGGGCGTGAATAATTCAAGCACTAACTGAAAATCGACAAGAAGTAAATAAAAACACCAAAGAATTTGGTCTGACTAGTTTAAATTTTTTTTTTTGTTTATGATTTTATTATTTTTTGATTACCATATATTTCAAAAATGGTTGGGAATTTTTTCATGGTTTCTTAGGCAAAGTTATTCAGATTTAGATATAAAAACTAAACTAATATTTTATCTGAAGTATTAAATCTAAAGATTTCACAAATAACATCGATGCTTATGTTTAGTATCAAAAATCGAGCTAAGTACTATCGATAAATCGCAAGGACATAAAATTATTAGGTGATTTTTATGTTTTGATCAACCGTAAAAGTGAATCTGATTTTTTTTTCTCGAAAATAATAATAATATAGTTTGAGTTTAAATTTGTTTGCTCAGGAATAAAAATTAGTTTTTGAGTTTTTTTTTCTTACTCGGGTATAAAAATAAATGTTTGAGCTTTATTTTTATTTTTCGAAATATCGAACAGATCGAAAAAATAAAAATCTACAAATAACACAGCCACACAAAAAACAAATATGTTTTTTCGAGTCCGGGGGCCAGACCATGTTTATTATATGTTTTTGGGGTAGCTGAATTCGAGGTCAAAAAAATCCGAGCATGTTAGGTTTCCGACATAGCCTCAAAAAAACCGCATAAGAAAATGTTTTTTCGGATCTGGAGATCAGACTATGTTTACCATATGTTTTTGGAGTAACTGACTCCAAATCAGAGTTCTGACATAACCTCAAAAAACCTCATGCAATTTTTTTTCGAATCCGGGGGCCAGACCATGTTTATTATATGTTTTTGGGGTCGTTGAATCTGAATCCGAGATCCAAAAAGCCCCAACATGTCAGGTTTTCGACTTAGCTTAGATAACGAGGTGTTTTGTAGGTTGTGTCGAAAACCTGACATGCTAGGGTTTTTTAGACCTCGGATTCGGATTCAACGACCCCAAAATAATGTAATTCACATAGTCTCACCCCCGTGCTCGAATCAGAACCCTAACGAAACGTGGTTTTTTGGACCTCGGATTCAGATTCAGCTACCCCAAAAACATGTAGTAAACATGGTCTGACCTCCAAGCCCGAAAAAACAATTTTTTTTTGGTGTGGCTGTGCAATAGTTAGTTTTCATTTTTAGGGGTAACATTCAAGATATAAAAATATTTACTGGCTTCAATAAAGTATGCAACCAGTATCAATTTGGTGTACTCAACTGTGCTCTCCGATATTTAAAACATTTTAATTTTGTAAAATAATCATTATTTGCGGCCTCGACCTCTGATAAATCGTTGGTAATCATTACCTGAATTAAACTATAAATCCAATAATATTTGTTCAATCTTAAATGCCAAAGCTCTTAAGCTTTAGTATTTATTGTAAATAATGCAAATAAAAATAAACTTTTAATGTTTATCGATAACAAAACCTGACGACACATTTATTTTCTTTTCATATTGTGTAATAAATAAATCAAATTGTTTTTTCTATATTTATAAATATATGGCTATTTTTACCACAATCACGTCACTCATCCACCACCTCTCCAGGCAACCATAAATAAAACTTACTCGCAGTTGTCATTAGTAATTATCATTATTTTATCATCACTATATTGATTGGCTTAAATGAATGACTGCCAGAGCAGACTGTCAGTCAGACAAAGTGGTTGGCTAACTGAGACTACCTTATTGCTGGTTTAGCTGAATATTTATCTAAATGACTGAGTTTCGTGTGGTTTTAATGGTGGAGCTGGTTGCTTTTAATCTAATAACATTTCTATATACTATAGAAATTTCATATAACTAACTACAAGTTCGAGCCAAAATGATATTAAATATGTTCCGACGTTTTGTCTAAAAAAAAAAACAAAAAAATAATAATAATTTTCCATAACAATGCATAACGAAAAATCAATATTTTTTATTCACTCCCCCACCACATACATGACAATTTAATTAGAAAAAGATTTCTTAGTTCAGTAATTTTTTGTATGTTTTATAGTATTGTGATTAAAGGGTTTATATAAATACGACGAAACGAATAAAAAATTTGTCTACTTTTGCCTGCATTGTACATTGAAGAATTTTATTATAAATGTATTAAAAAAATCTTAAAACGCATTTGTTTGTCCTTCATAAATCTGTCATAAATCGTTTGGCTTTTGTTTTTTTTTAAAGAAAATTTAAATTTTGAAATTATTTTTCTAAGTACAAAATAAAAGAACGATCGTTGAACGACTAATAAATGCGTTACTTGGATTTTAGTTTTTGAATTTAGCTCGAGTCCTACATATTGGGCATTCGGTATGTCAGGGTTAATTCACGCGGTTAATTTAATCTCCAGATATATAATCGCGCAATAGAAACACCTAAATACATATATTGAAATCTATAAAATATCTCAAAAAAAACAATACAAAAAGACACGCTCAAAAAAAAAAAAAAAAAATTCTGACACACTTTTTCCGCATTGTCAAATTGGCGCCAGCGTTCAAAAAAAAAAAAAAAAAAACTTTTTTCTACATTTGATTTTCAAAAAAGTGTCGACTGTCAACATATTTTTATTGTAGTATATTTAAGCTAAACAGAACGGACAGACATGCAGACGGACACTAGCCATCATCATCGTCAACAGCATCGATTACGTTTCATAGATACACGTGCACGAGTGGGAAGTTGTGCCGTGCCGTGCCGTGGCGTATCGTATCTTGCCGCATTATAGGTAAATGCTAAAATAATATTTTGTTTGTTAAAGTATTTTTTAATTATTATTAATTTTTCTTTTCCTTTTCTTTTTTTTTTTTTTTTGTTCTAGAATTATAGAAACACAAGATGACGATGGATGAAATTAAATTAAAAATAAAATTGCCACACTTAAAATTTCATTCATAACACACACAAAAATCAAGAAAAAAATAAAAGAAAATAAAAATACATTATTTGTTTTTTCGCGCACCATTTACTTGAAATAAATTTTATTCCTTTGAATTCATTTTTCTTGTTTGTTTGTTGTTGGTTGCTTTCATTTGTAGCCCATAAATTAAGTGATTTTTTAGCACATCTTCTTCTCCCCTTCTGCTGTGATGTGCGATGTTGTATTTATGGAAGATTTTGCACTAAGTTTGTACTAAAGCCCAAAAACAAAACAAAAAAAAAAAAAACAAATATTTTCAACCATAAAAATTCATTCACTAAATTCTGATTGTTTTTACACCCATGTTGACGCAAGTCAAGCACGGTAAAAATATAAAACGGAAATACTAAAATAATCGATTGTTAATTTAGAGCATTTTAAATTAATCGATTTGAAAATCACGTGGATTCTTGTTGGCGTTTTGATTTTTATTTTTTTGTATTTTCCCTCAATTTAAATAGATCAAGGTTTAGAAATTTGTATCTGTGAAGATTACTTGATCAGAGTGAAGAGTACAGAAACAATTGAGTAATCGATTAATAATTTAAAGTAGCTTAAATTAATCGAGGTATTTTTCAACTAAGGAAATCAAAATTTTGAATTCTGTGAAGAATTCGGTCCACCAAACTTAGTACTCGGAGTTTCTGTTATCTGCTTAAATGTATTGCATCGATATTGAATATCAATTATCTTATGATAAATAACCGATTAGTGGAATAATTGATGAGGGTGAACTGCTTTGAGTACCTAATAAAATAATCGGCTGAATCCTTTTTGAAATAAATAATCGATAAATGATTTGTGGAAGAGATTATCGATAAATGAATTATTGAAATAAATAAATGATTAACTGTTTTATGTAATGAATAATCGATTAAATTATTTGTAGAATAACTAATCGAGAATAACTAATAGTATGTAAAATCAACATTCGATTAAACAATCTGTGTCATAAATAATTGATTACAATAATTGAAGAATGGATTAATATGGTTGGACTAATGTTAACCCTTTCGGTACCATAGAAACACCAAAGAAGATAGCACAAAATCTTATACGGATTCGTATTGCCTGACCTTATTTCTTGTTACAATTTTTGATCAAAACAAACATTTTGTGCTTCTAAAGGTTTGAAATTCCATGGGTCACCGGTGACCCAGGGGGTCACTCAATGAGAATTTTTGACCAATTTTTTCTGTACATTTTTATTAGATATTTTTTAAAGATATACATAGTAACTTAATATTAATTTTTCACTTAACCCTTTTTTGACCGTAAGAAACTAAAACCGATAAAGTGAAACCGAGTCCAAATTCGCATTTTTCGACTCCCATTTCATTGTAAAAAAGTTCTCAAAAAGTTTCCATTGAAGATTTTAGAGTCACCGGTGACCCATAGCAAAACTTGTATTTCCAAAAAAGTAAACAAAAATTTAGAATTATGGGAAATCATGTTTGAGTAAGTAGTTTTTTCCACAACATATTAAAAATTTGGAGTATTTCGACAAATTTTGTAAAAATTATGAGCAATTGAAAATTAACAACAAAAAAAAAAACACACAATTTTTTCTCTTTGATCCGCCACAGTACCGTTACCAAAAAAATATTTTTGAATTTTTTTAATTGAAATTAAAGAAACCTCTAAAATTTTAAAAATTGATTGGATAGTTTTTGAAAAAAAATTGTAAAAATTAATCTTGTGACACTGGTGTCACCATGGTACCGAAAGGGTTAACGTCATTCTTAAAATTGGCATCATTCTAAATTCAGAAATACAAGAAAAATTGTATTCTTATCAACCCATAAGTAAATTCCTCATTCACTCATTACTTTCCCTAAAACCATAATCGATTTATAATAACTTCTTCAACTGTTAATTTCACTATTTGACATTTAGCAAAACCTATCGAAATGCATACTGAAATGATACTTAATTTCAAAAAATAATAAAAATCAATAGAAAAGAAAACTTGTGCCTACATAGTTTGATTACTTTCTATATGTACTTGTTTCTGTATGAACTTACTTCTTTACTCCTCTCAAAAGTTTTACCGCACGCAAATAGACACTTAAGGTCTATGCCAAAAACAAAAACAATGACTATCACATTTTTTGTTTTTCATCGATTTTTATTATCATTTCATCATCGATAACACATCGATTTTAATGGCAATTTAATTAAATGTCAATTTGTTTTGATAAATATAAATGGAGATTCTTTCATAAATATAAACAAACACACACGCGTTTCCACCAACCACACACAAGCACGCACACACATTCAAACTTATTGGCATAAGTTTTCTGAATAAATTAGAATTTGAACCCATATCCATTATAGTAATTGCATCGGAATGTTTTTGTGCAAAGCTTTTATCTCACTTTAAACGTTTACTTAATTAATTGAAATAATGAAAAATACTTAAGAGATTTAAGTTAAAACTTTTAAATCTTTCATATGATATTAATTTTAGTTACATAGTTTCAATGAATTTAGGCACCGATATCTAAGGGAGATAACGCAAAACCGAACCCGAGCTCGTATTTTCTGCCCTTATTATAATTTTTTAGTAAAACAAAGGTTTTGTGCACCTGAAGGACTGAACTTTCATGGGTCATCGGCGACTCTATGGTCCTCAATTGGAATTTTTATGAGGTTTTTTAGTATATTTTTCAAAGTATTTCTCTATCAAGAAGAATTGACCATAAGGAAACTAGAAAAGATACAGCAAAACCGAATCCTGACCCACATTTCATTGAAAAAAAAAGTTTTAAAAAGTTTCCATTGAAAACTTTTGGGGTCATCTGTGATCCAAAAAAAAGTACTGTGTCAATAAAAAAAGAACTAGTGTATCTAGCTAGTTGTTCAATTAAAAGTAAGAGTGATTTGCTACAGCGACTAACGGCAAACTTCCCATCTAGGAAACGAACCTGAGGCACTCCAGTCTAGCACTCATTTACCAGGCCACCGAGGTGAAAATAAAGCGAACTCTCCCATTCACGACCAACCACACAACAAACGAACAGACAGATAGTCATTTGAATAAAAAAGATTTTTGATAAAAAATTTTTTAGTGAGCTTAAGAAATCATTTAAAGTGCAGGTGATTTTGGTTGCAAATGATATAACCGGCACTGTATATTAATTATTCCACTTTCAATTAAGACAATTCTAAATTTAGAATTTTTATTGTTTTCTCCAATGATTTCTCAATTTCCTTCAGACAAAGAGACATCGATACATTCGTTATGTACGTGTAGTTATACATAGTCGATAGATATTGCCATTTAAATAATAAATATTGTTATTACTTAGTATTATCGGTTATTTTTGTCATTTGTAAATTTCAATTCAGTTTTATACGTTTAACTCTATGCTGATAGTTAGAGAGATTGAAATTTCTCCTTGAAAATAATTTTACTTTTTTTTGTTTTTTTCTAAATATAGTTTCAATAGCATGAATATTTTTGTTCGTTTTTTTTTTCTCATTACAATTCTCATTTTGTGTTTAACTAGTAACTAGTTGTAATTTTATCAAAACAATAAAATGGAATAAACCTAACTTAGTTGTTTTTTAGTTTAAGCTCCTCTGACGTGCACATATCGCAATCAACGTGACATTTATGACATTCGAAATTACTACATATGTACTTACAAAAATATATATACATAAATATTACATCGATTATTTATACTTATTTTTATATTAAGTAGGCATTAAATATAACGAAAAACAAAAAGTTATATTCACTTAATGAATTTACGTGATGAGAAAATTGTATTTAAATAGATATTTTAAAAAATTTCCAGTAAAATTAAAACTCATTAAGGAGTTATATACGTTTTGGTACGGGAAACTTAGGGCATATTTGTGATTTTTTTTGGACTATTTGAAAGAATTTTTTTGAAACTAGCATAACAAGTATACATTAGAGTGGTCCTTAATTTTTAAGTTTGGAATATTTTTCCATACGCCCACTAATTTTGTTCCGTTATGTTTAATTTAAATATTTTTGTCTGAAACTTTTACAGCTTACATTTTTCACATAAAGGAACAAAATAAGAGGGCGTATAGTAAAAACAATATATAAAAAATTTCCCCCATATGCCTAAGAACCACTATAGTGTACATAGTACATATTCTTACGAAAAAAGAGAGTGGTCGGATATGAAAAAATATTGAAAATTGTAGAAGTTGTAGCTCTTGTCCTGATGCGTGTTTTTTCTGCAGAGTCTGGCGGTGACCACGATTGAATGTCAACAACTCAACTGTAATCAAAAAGACAAAAAATTTACAGTTGTGTACTACAGCGCCGAGTACTTGAACGAAAAATTTTGAAAAAAAACCTTTTTCACATACGAAAACCATAATGAATAAAAAAATTAGATGAATTGGTCAAGTAGTTTTTGAGATATCGCGGTCACCGCAAAGGCATTTCGTCGCTTGAGAATTGATTTGACGTATGTGTATATGGATTCGTATGCCTATACGCCAAATCAATTCTCAAGCGACGACTTTTCAAAAAACAACATTCGGAGAAAATCTCGTTTAAAGTTTTGAATGCACTTTATTCATGAACAGTATCGCGTTACAAATCGAGTTGCTACTTACGATCTACAGCTCGGATTGACTTCAAATTTTGAACATTAACTCTTGAAAATATATATGTTTGTTCGAAATAAGTCATAAAAACTTTTTCGATTTTTTGAGTCATGAAAACGTATATAACCCCTTAATTCTTTTACTAATCGATAGCAAAAAACTTAAGTTCTTAAGGTTATATAACCGAAAAAATCTTAAATTTTCTGATAGCATTTTTAAGAAAATATTTTCCAAATTTCATAGAGATCTGAGCACTAGAACCAAAGTTACAGCTGTCAACAGTGCGCTACCTCCGACATTGTGCCGAAAGTTTAAACGCGATTATCTCGAAATATTATTTTACAAAAAGTTTCATTTCACCAATCGATCTGAATTTTTACCGGCTAGTTTATAACTGTAATAGCCTCCTAGTGAAAGAAGGAATTTTTATTTAAACAACGCTTTTTTTCAGGCTACCACAACCAAACATCCCAGTCCAAACATTATGATTGAAATTGCAGTCATGAGTTCACGTTTGGATTGAAAATTTGCATTCGGATTTAAGTTTTACAGCCTTGAATTGAAATTTAATTGAAGGTTTGCAGTTATGACTTCAAATTCAATTGAAGTTTTACAGTAATGATTTGAGGTCACATAAAGATTAGGGATCTCAAATATTTCAATGAATTCAAATAATTTTTCTAATCTCTTGTGACTTAATAATCTTAATATTTGATTAACAAAAAGAATGAAACCAATTACTAATTTTTATAAGCAAAAAACACAAATGACTGCATTCTTTTTTCAGCTTTGATCGTGAGTGTAGTTTTAAAAACATTTTCTATTAAATTTTTTCAAATTTGCTTGGCATTTGCTATTAATGGCATGTAGTTCTCATACAAATGTGAACAACAGGACCCTCAAGGAAATGGTTGTCGTTAATATTTGAATGACGTTGCAGGCAATGTGTTGAAAAATTGAGTAAATGATATTAAAAGATATTGCTCAATAATCCTTGCACTTGAAAGAAATCGAACGTTTTTCTGAGATGCCAGCAGAATTCCTCAAGGTTTCCAATAATATAATTTTATTATATTAATATTATTTATATTTGCTTCATTAGCAAAATTTATTTAAAAGAAAAAAAAAGCGCCAACATGTGTTGCCGACAAACATGTGATGTGATGAACACACACACACATATGCAGACAAACAAGAAGACAAAGCGACACCCACAATTCTACATTTTGGTCGAAAGATATATGTATGTGCAGTGAAATAATTAATATTAAAAGCTAAATATAATTAAATGCAAAACGCTATACAAATATTGTGGATACGTGTTCCAAATATTATACCTTATTATGTGCTTGTGTGTGTGTGTGTGTGTATGAACATCTGTATGCGTAAAAAAAAAAACGAATTTCTTTAATGAATTTTGACAGATACACATAAACGTCGAAGCATGTGATTGACATTCAAGTGTGTGGGAAGAGGATATGAAATTTTATACACAAATAAAGATTTAATTCTCTTCCTACTTGTTTATTTTAAATAAAAAAAAAATAAAAATTTTGGCACACAGGCTTATAACGTAATGACGCTAACGGATCCCAGGAAGGGATTTTATCTCTAGACTATTTCATTAACCCTGAATGGTAAAATACAAAGATTGTAAAAAATTAAGTTATTCGATTTTGGATTATTCATCAAAACGACAACAACAGTATCAAATATCAGTCTGTTTTTGTTTGTATAAAAAGCGAAAGCTTTTAACTTTTGACCGATTCTACCCGCACAATTGTATTGGTGGTCTTTGTATGGGTTTAGTTCTCTAAATAGCTTAGCGAGGATGAAGACATAGATTACTTATCAGTTTGACGCATATTTAGAAATTTTCTGAATTAGTTTACCTTCAACAGTATTGAAAAATATTATATGGTATGTTGAGCCAATTTGACTCAAAACAAAAAAACATTGATTGGTGCAATTTTCACCATCACAAACTGAAAAATATTTCAGTGTTTTAGAAGGTTTGTATGAGTATGCATTGTACAAGAATCCATTATAGAAACAAAATGTCCTACATTTTTTAAAGTACTGTTAATTCCACAAACAAAAATTCCATAAAATTCCATAATTGAGTCTAAAAGATTTGAGAATAACTTCACTCAGGATATATTAAAGACTCTCAAAAACTTAAATGCAATAGTAGCTTAAGGATGGGTTACGTTCTTATTGATAATCTATATAATGGTTATTTCCTTCAATGCAAAAATCTTTTTTACGTACAGTAAATTCATATAATTGACTTTTCAAGGGGGATATACCACCTTGATCAAAAAGTTCCCGGAATTTATTCAGAAAATTAAAAATACAAGTTTATTCATCTAAATCTAAATTGTCCCCTTCAAAGTAATCTCCATCGACTGCAACACACTTATGCCAGCGCTTGATCCAATCCTCGAAACATTTTTTGTATTCGGTTTTCGGTATGTCCATCAGTGCTTCCTGTGATTTTTCCATTACTTCCTCTCGGCTGCTGAAACGCGTTCCCCGTAATGGTTTTTTAACTCGATTGAACAGAAAGAAGTCACAGCGAGCCAAATCAGGTAAATTCGGTGGCTGTTGGATGGTGTTTGTTGCATTTTTCGTCAAAAAATAACGAATAATGATGGCACTGTGCGACGGTGCGTTATCATGGTGCAAAATCCACAAGTTTTCTGTCCACAATTCTGGTCTTTTTCGGCGAATTGCTTCACGCAAACGCCTCATAACGCCCAAATAATACTGTCTGATGGTTAATTTGCGGTTATTGACCAAAATTTCTTTTACTTTATCAACGTTTTCGTCGATTTTCGAAGTCGATGGTCTGCCACAGCGTTCATCATCTTGACTCACGACCACTTTTGAACCGCTCATGTCACTGGTAAACGACCGTTTTCTTTAGAGAATCGTTGCAGAAACACTTTTCCAGCGTTTCCAACGTACCATCACATCCGTTTTTTACGCAAAATTTAATACAATACAAACAATTTAATAAAATTGTAAAAAATCGCCAACACACACAGAGATAGATGTACTCTTGGCTACGTAACTTTTGCAAATGTCAGGCTAAGATTTAGAGGGAATATCAACAACAGATGTACCAACTTAACAAAAAAACAGAACTCAAATCGGAATGATGGGAGCGGTTATTCCGGGAACTGTTTGATCAAGGTGGTATTGCTGCCCTCTTCCTCCCCCTCCAATCAAATCAGTATATATTTATCATATTTATAAAAACCGGTTAGTAATAGTCGAAAATTGTTGATGACAAATTCATCTCAACTACAGAGAATTATTTTCCATTCCATACTAAGTCAAAAACAAACAAAAAAAAAACGCAAAAAAAATATAGGAAAAACCCCGTACATCATAGCAAGAAATTAGTTCTTTCACATGTTTCTTTAGAAAAACACAAAAAAAAACCTTTTCATCATGCTTCATAATATATTAATGACTTAAATTACCAGACACACATTCATGTAATTCACTTATATTATCAAAACACATTAAAACTTTTATAAAGACAACAACAGCAACAGCATCTCCTTTTTCTCTTCCTACTCCTTTTAAACTGTCATAAAATCTATCATCTATAATTTTCTTGCTAATTTTTTTTAGCTTCCTTATTTCTTTTGTATTTCTTGGATTTCTTTTGTTTTGTTTAATATTATATAATTTTATATAATATTTCATTGTTTTTTTTTTTTTTTTTTTTTTTGAGCAATCGCGCCAGCTAGACTCCCAGTTTTTATCCTCTTTTATTTTTAGTTTTTTCTTGTTTCTTTAAGACAATAAGTATGAAGTATGTAAGCAGGATATAACATTTTACTAAGCATATTTTCTTGGCATAACACTTTTAGCTACTATTTATTTGTCCCTTTATTGACATCATATTCTTTTGTTTCAATGTTTTGCACTTTATTGTTTATTTTCTGTTTACTTTTCTTTTTCGTTGTTTCGTTAAAGACTTTTTATTGAATTTAGTAGGTGTGGTCTCAGTACAATTTAGTAATTTTCGCTAGTAAATTTTATTGTACTTGCTTGCGTTTTTGTTTTGGAATTTTTATGATCCTTAGTTTTTATTGTAACCTATTAAATTTTACTAGATACAAAATTATTTGATTTACATATATGAACGTTTAATATTTTTGGTAGAGCTTGTGAAAACACATTTTGAATATATAATATGTATGTAGTTAGAAATTAAAATAGAAATGCCTTTTTTACCAAAATACCGAGTTTAAACTTAGAAAAAAAATATAAAATTTTAGCGCTACGAAATTCAAATTTATCAATCGCAATTCAAAACGTCTGAAAGAACAGTGACAACTCGTTGTGAGTATACTTTTGAAAGAAGTGGAAACATTGAAGGCGATTCTTTTCGTCAAATGTTACTTGAAATATCCATGCGTTGATTTCTATAAATATCTCATAGCAAAGCCGGAATCGCTTCGTCAAATTTTTTCAAAGCACAAATTCAAAATGACTATAGAAGGAGATATGAAAATGGAAAACGAAGACAATTTAGATGATGGATAAATTGCTTTCCTTGTTAATTTTCATTTAAGAAATTTATACCGTGAAATGTACAGTTTTTTTTAAATCGATTTACAGTTTTTTAAAAACGTTTTTAAGAAATATACAGTTTTTGGTCCGGAAAAAGATATGAGCGTTATGCATAACTAATATCTTTCATGTTAGGAGTATTTTGCTATGCACTAAAAATCACAGAGTCTTACAAAAATCTCCATTGAAGAATAAGGTGGATAAAACATATTAAAACTAAAAAAGCTTGAATCAATATTACTCTGCATAATAAATACTGCTGGCAAGAAATCAAAACTCAACTACGACTAAAAAATAACAGCGAATCACACTGCTTCTCAAAGATTGGAAGAGTTAACGATCTAATTTAAAATTTTTCGAATAATCTCAGGAGCCTCCTACCTGCTGGTATATTAAAAATTATACTCTCGATTCCGGTTGCTCTGCTACATATATATAAAAATTATGCTATCTTCTTGATTTTCTAATAAAAACCAAAAGGTGTCGGTCCCGGAAATGAAATTCTTATTAAAAAATATAAAAACATAATTAGATTCCAATGCTCGAAAGCGAAAATCTTTAATCAACAACAGAACATTATTGCAATGACGGTTATTTTACATCCGTAAAAAGTTGTGGCAATGAAATATGTAGGAAAAAAAGAGACAGCGATAACTGTATAGCTTTTTCCAAGCACGTCAATTGTATGCATATAAAAAGCTTAAAGCTTTTTTTACATGCACGTCACTGCAATAGTCATTAAAGCAGCAACTACTTATTATACAATTTAGTGATCGTTTTTTTTTTTAGCATATATGTAAATGCTTGGATTTTAAAATTAAAACTTTAACTTCTTTTAATTATTGTGGTGAGCTGCTAGAAGATGCAACAATGCTTTTCTAAAATACAGCTAAACTTCCATAATTCGAACGTCTAAAACTTAAGGGGTTATATACGTTTTCATGAGTCGAAAAATCGAACAAATTTTTATGACTTATTTCGAACAAACATACTTTCAAGAGTTTATGTTCAGAGTTTATATTTCAAGTCAATCCGAGCTGTAGATCGTAAGTATCAACTCGATTTGTAGCGCGCTACTGTTCATGAATAATGTGCACTCAAAACGTGATTTTCTCCGAATGATATTTTTTAAAAAGTGCCTTTCCTACTACTTAACCAATTCATCTAATTTTTTTAAATTTTTTTCCTAGTTACAATACGGAGTACTTGAACGATCATTTTTTCATGTGCAGTATTTATCTAAACTAATAATTTTTTTTAAATACATTTTTGAGACTCAAAAATCGACTTTCTTTTTTGCATCATGGTTTTCGTATGAGAAAAACGTTTTTTTTTCAAAATTTTTCGTTCAAGTACTCGGCTCTGTAGTACACAATTATAAATTTTTTGTCTTTTTGATTACAGTTGAGTTGTTGACATTCAATCGTGGTCACCGCCAGACTCTGCAGAAAAAACGCGCATCAGGACAAGAGCTACTACAACTTCTACAATTTTCAATATTTTTTCATATCCGACCACTCTTTTTTTCGTAAGAATATGTACTATGTATACCTGTTATGTTAGTTTCTAATAAATTATTTCAAATAGTCCAAAAAAAATCACAAATAGGACCTAAGTTTCCCGAGCCAAAACGTATATAACCCCTTAAATTTTTCATAATTCGAACTAAATCGAGAGAATAATAATTTGAACTTTCTAATTTCTCCATAACTTGAATAACAGAATTGACACGCGATGTAAATAAGCCGAATTTCGTCGAGGAGATCCCTGATTGTAAAATAATTTTGTTGTGTGTGGTTGAAAGATTGGCAACTCATAGATTCTTCCTCGCTGTCGACGTAGACATAAGTGCGTGTCTATAGTGCTGTCTCGTTCCCACTTATTAAACTGCTCGTTTGTATATTTTGAAGCACCAACTAGTAAGTTGTTTTTATGAACCGAAAAAGCGACTCGTTGCCAATCACTGGTTTTCCAATTTATTTTAGTTTTTGATTTTATTTGTTTTTTCAGGAAAGTCCTCATTTGCTTATTTCAAGCTAGGTTGTTTTTTTTTTGTGAGAGAATCGAATTTATATTCACAAACAAATGAGAAAACAAATGATGATCACTATAAAGCTTTCATTGAGAAAATTAGAAACTCTTTTTACTGAAAATAACAAAAACAAAATTACCAAAATATTTTAACTAGCTTCACTGTATTTTGAAGTGATTTGATGTAAATAAAAATTTATATAATTGAATATGTAATTGTAATGTCTTTCAAAAAAATCCGCATTGTGTTTCGAGTTGTGGAAGTTTGACTGTATCAGAAAAACAAAATTTATATATCTTTGCTCTCCTCTTCACGTCTTTGCTTGTCGCTATCGCTGAAACAAATGTTATATATCAAATAACTACAAAACAAATAGAAAACAATTTATCACAGCAACTAACTAACACACTCCCCTTCCTCCCCCCTCTTCACCTTAATTTATCACTACCTTAAAAATATCTTATTGCATATAAAAGTATCTATTCATGAGATACATGATGATGATGCTGCAACAGTTGCTGCATTCTTACGATAACGCTGAGATCGTTTATTATTATTTTTTTTCCACTTATGCATGAGTGTTTGACTTGACTGTTTGTTTGTATGTGTGGTTTGAACTTTGATGCTACTTTTCGTTTTTTTATTTTTTTTTTTTATTTGTATTTTTATTATAAATGTAAAAGTTTATTTTTAAAATAATTTCTTTATAAATGATATAAACAACGTCGATGAGGAGCAACAACTAACGTCAGGCAAGCAGCTAGCCAGTCAGTCAGTCAGGCAATGCAACGCTGCTGCATCTATCTATGAGATACAATTGTTTTTATTATTCATTCTTATTGTCGTTGTTGTTGTTGTTGATGTTGTTACATTTGTCAGTTGTCGTCGTCGTTTATGACAACAAGCTCTCTCGTTTTTCTCCCCCTGCTTCATTTGCTCTTCATATACTGAGTCTATCTGTTTACACTTATACACACAGAACATGTTTACAAAGTGTGAACTTCCGGAGATTTACGCATGCGACTATGTACATGTATTGCGCAGAGCAGCAATCTTCATGCTGTAATTCTACTGCTTTCGAGTTGCTTTAGCTTTTCTTTTTTTTTTTTGTTTGCCTTTATTTTTCTCTTTGTATTTGTGTAAATATCTTGTATCTTTTTTTTTTAATTGGGGTAGGACTTATTAGCTACTATACACTAACAAAACTAGCAGCTTGCATCCATAAGTGGCATAGTCATAGAAGAGGACAAGACATTGACATTCAACTTATCTCACATAAATTTTTCTTTATTATATAAATAAGAAAACTCAAGAAGTTGAAGTAGAAAAAAAAGACAACGTCGAATAGCTAAAAAGAAGCTGAAGCAGATGGAAAAAAAAAAGCTGCGAGCAGCTGATCTGATCTTCTTTCATAATGCCATATAGAGCAAAAGTATCTCATCACTCACTCGCGCTGGCTGGTTATTTGTGTTGTGTAGATTGTGCGCTATATAATTTTATTGTTGTTTATTTTCATACTGTTTGTTTTTGCGTCTTAAGCTAACTTCTTCCTTTGGTATTGTTCAAGTTTGCTTGCTGCTCGAATTTTTATTTATTGTACTTTTTTTTTCTTGTTTTCAGTTCTTAAATGCATAATTTCTATATAATTTTATATTCTTAAGTTTTCGTTGTATGTTTGTTGTTTTCCTTTTCATTTTTTTCTACCCCAATTGCATTTCTTTGAACTTTTTTCTTTGGTTCATGCCGTTTTTTTTTTTTATATTACTTTATCTTATCTTTTTTACAAATACATTTTTATTTAACCAATCGTTTTATTTTCGTATGCTCTTTTTTTAAATAAAGAATTTAATTCATTATCAATGCAAATATTTTATTGACTATTGTTAATTTTTAGATTTCTTTGAATTCTTTTAAGTGGATTCTTTGGAAAGATTAGTTAGCTCAATGAAGTCTTCTTGTTTACTTTAGAAAATAAATTTATTTTCAATTTTTCAAATTGATTTTTTGAAATTGAAATCAAAATCAATTTTTCGGCCTCACTGTAACGGTATTGGCAGTATAAGTTTGTCAACCACCAACAGCGCTAGTTCTACTTTCCGAGATATTAGCTGTTTTGCCAATTTTGTATTACTGCTAAGTTTTGGAACTGAAAGGTTTATTGCCATTAATTGTTAATTGAAGCGGATATGAAAAGATGAAAGAGAAATATTGATTGCAAGGCAATCAAAAGTCAAGGACTAAAAACTCCAGTTTACAAAGCTATTCTGCAACTATCAATTTGTAAATATGTAATATTAGTTTTCTTTCTAGCTGCAGTATATTTTTACTGATATATGGTAAGCAATTTAAAAGCTAATTAATTCGATGATATTCATTTCTCCTACTCGATGCCATTCAGCAAGGAAAATCTTTCAAAAATCAGTGGCAAAAAAATAATTAAATAAATTCAGAAAAGTGCCTCGTACTTTTGTTTAAACATAAAATTTCAGGAAAATAAAACCTCTAGTGAACGAACCCTTAGCTAAGTTTTTAAAATAATTGACCTTCATCAAATGAAATGTCAAATCACATATAATTCACTTTCAATAGAAGCAGGCAAAAGCAAAAACCTAAAAGTATAATCCTTATAAATTCTGTGGCATTCTTTTAATTGATTTAGAAATGTGCACACAAAAGTAATTGAAATTTTGATAAGGAATATAATTTAAATTGAAAAAAAAAAAAATATATAGCATACACTTAGGCACATAAGAAATGTAATTAGCTGAAAGCCCTGAAGTTCATGAGGGACTAAAAAACCGGAGGTATGTAAGCAAAAGTGAAATTACTTTCCAATCATGCATAAAAGCTTTTAATGAAGGTAGGAAGGTATGTGGGTAATGAACGCCTGACCAATGTCCTTCACATGCCGCTCACATAAGTATGCAGCAATAACGAAAAATATAATCAAGTTTTCTATTGGATTTTGTAAATAGAATTTAGAATGCATGCTGCCAAAAGGAAAAATCAAAGGATTCACTCAATAATTAATTTTAAAAAATTGCAGCAATAGCAACAAACCTCGTTGTTTGACAAGCAACTGAACCAGGAGTAGCAACAGCAGTCATAAAAAAAAGAAGCAAAGTAAGTAAATTAAATTATAAAAAGCACAGATATAATAAGCAATTGTACATACATATATGTATGAAATGGGGGAAGTAAGTAAGCATTGTTTGTTCCCCTTACTCTTGCTCCTTTTTAATTTGCAAAAGGATAAAGTAACGAATTGAGTAAGCAAGCAATCAACCAACCATATATATAAAATATGATGCATGGATATGAGCGATGAGCTGCAGCAAGCCGCAACCAAGGAAACAAGGCAAGGAATAAGGAGTCGCACAATGATAATAAAACCAAAAACAACAACTTTATTGTCAACAGGTAACAAAACAGCAAAGTTAAATAGAATGTTACTAGGTAAAGGTTTTTATGGTTAGATGTTGCTATACAAAATGCAATGCAATCAGGAGCAGTAGAAGCAACAGCAGCCATAGCACTCCCGGGCATAATAATATAACTGTTGAATTGTTGTTGTTATTGTTGGTACTGCTGCTGAAATTTCACATTTATGCAGGAGTTGCCTGCCGTCAATTGCATGAGCTGGTCGTTTGTATGTGAGATTGCATAAAAGAGGCAGTATTTCATTATGTGTCCACAAGAGAGAGAGAGAGAGAGAGAGAGAGAGAGAGAGAGAGAGAGGAAGAAAGAGTAGTCTTCATTCAAAGAATTACTTACAACAACAAATATTGAAGGTAGCAACAGCAGTCAGGCCATATATATGTATGTAGAAAAAGGAAAATTCTCTACTTATTACAAAAGCACCGCAGAACAAATTCACTATTCCTTCTGATTGAGTTTCAAATTCCAAGAAATTTAAATCCAATTTTCGAAATTGCATACATACGAGAGTATGTGCAAACATAATGAAAGGAATACAGAGAAAAAACAATCCTAAAACTTTGCCGAATGTGGGAAAAATGTTGAAAACAATTTTGAAAATTTTCTTTCAATATTTGCTTATACATTGAAAAGAAATAATCATGTAGTATTTTTATATAATTAATAAGATAGCACTTTCGCTTTGCTGAGCCTCCTGCTGAGCATAAAAATTATAAAACGTGATTGGATTGATCGTAAAAGTGATAGCACTTGTGGATCCTAGGGGGCGGTTAAGTCCTTTATTCTTTTCATTCTCTTTCGCCTAAACACTCATAAAATATCTCTCATAAATTAATCAAATGTTAAAGCGAATTAAGAAAACTGGTGAGTGTAGCTTGATTTTTGTGCTCAGTGCTCAACAATTAACTTAATAAAGAAAGGTAATCGGTTCTAAGGAGAATTGACAGACAAAAATTAGTTATCATTAAAAAAAGATGAAAGTTAGAAGAGGGATATGTAAAATAGAAGAAAATACTACGTAAACTTTGATACTTTTTCGCACATTTCATAGATTTTTTTAATGCCAATCAGTTACAGATTAGTCTGAATTGAGTTCTGCATGATATGCAGCAAGCACATTGCACTAAAATTGCTGGTCACAAAAGATATCAATGATTCAATGCTATCAATGTTAATGATTGCGCAATAAATCAGAATTTCTTGTCCCTTTGCCTTTTCATCATACAAGTTTCCGGCTAGAAAATTTTAAGTTCACATGCTTTTTACACAAACAACAAAACATGTTTATTTTTTATTGAACTTTGACCAAATCTCAGACCTTCCCGAGGCGATGGATGAGTAATAAATATATACTCGTTTGTATGCCCCAGATGCTAGATTGTAACTGACTGAAAATCGTAAATGTAGACAAAAAAATATCATTAGCTCAAGAGGCAAGCACTATGCTAGAAAGAAATAGTAAAAGTTTCGGAAAAGAGTAGAAGCCGATAAAGATGATAAAGTATTGATTGGGTTTCCTCTCTACTGTAATCAAGCAAAACTTCGTTAAGTGGCAAGCAACTGCTTAGAAAATTATTGAATTAGAGGTCGTCTTCGGTCCCAGGGTTCGGTTTTAAGTAGGGTGAAGCAATAAAATAATCGACCAATGCGTTTATCTAGCAGCTATTGCAAACGTATCCTATTGGTTGTTTCCAAATTACTTCTTTTAGCTCTCAGCTCTCTTTCACTCTCTCATTCTCTCAGTAACTGCATATCATAGCATATTAATTATCAAATCGTTACTAGTTACATAAAATTTATCACTTTCCTCAATATTAAACGCCAATGCATCTAATCCACTGTCTAATTTTTATCTGAAGCATTTTATGACTTGAAGAGAGCATGGAGATCGACTTCTCTTGTATCGGAACTCAAATTTTTAAAAGCTTCTAATTTAAAAAAGCTATTTTTTATAACGGTATGTTAGTAGTAAACCTTTTGTTTAACTTTCCTGTTTTTGTTGTTGTGCATTCAAGAAGAAAAAGTAAAAGCTGTGCAAACACATACATAAATGAAAAATAAATACAATGTTATTCTGAAACTTGGCGATTTTTTTTGTTGTTGTTCCACTTTTGTTAAACATTTTAAAAACTTAACTTCCTCGGTATAGAAAACTCAGATTAATAAATTGCATTTGTGTTGTTGTATGCGAGTATATGGAGTACACACATGACTACATATATACATATGTATATTTTGTACATATATTCTTATAATTTGCACGCGATTTAAATTTAATTAAGAGGAGCGAGCATATAGATATATTTTTCAAGAAATATGCAGAAGAGTAGTACAAGAAAACAATATCCATGAGCATATGAAGCAAGCATGAACGAACTAAAAAATAGCAACAACAACAAAAACACAGAAAAGGAGAACCGTAAAAATTGCTGACACATTTATTACAGTTGAGAGCACAATTTAAAACATACACACACACACACAAACAGACAGCCACTCATTCAACATCCAACAAACAAACTAACGTCGATGAAGGAGGATTCTCATATTCAACAAACAAATTTTGCTACAGCGGCAGTGCAGCAACAGATGCAAAAACAACAAATGCAGCAGCAGTGGCAGATGCATTTCTCTTCTTCAGTTGGTTTTTTTTCAAAACATTTTCCATATGCATGATGCTTGCACTTATGAGACAGATTTATAGGTGATTTTTCTTTTTTTCAGCTGATTCCAATCAAATTATAATTTCACATAAATATTTTTTTTTTAGATAATTAAATATTTTTCTGTTATAGACGCACTTTGCACACAATTAATTTTCATTAAAGTGCCTCTTTTTTTTTTTTTTTTTTTTTTTGTGCACAATAAAAACTTTCAGAAATTATTTGCACATATATTTTTTTCTTGTGTTTTGGTTGTTTTAATTTCAGAAGAAAAAATACTTTCAAAAATATGAAACCGACACAACGACGACGACCGGAGAAAACTTAAAACACAACTCACTCATTCGTTCATCGCAATGCCACTGGTTTGTTTGTTGTTTTCATCTTTTCAAATTCTAATTTCTTTGTACGTTTCGTTTCATTTCGTTCGTTTCATACAATCGTTTTTTATGTTATTCTCAGCAAGGAGAGAATGGTGAATGAGTACGAGAGTATAGTAATGTACTCAAAATTAATTGTAATGTAATTGTGAAGTGCTCAACATAATGCAAATGAGTGTTTTTTTTTTTAGTAGACGACAAAATGTACAAGCTTAAAGGCAAACACGCTGGTAAGAGCTTTGAGGGTTTAAACCACTAGTGAATCTAAAGGAGAACTTTTGGTGTTAAAACCTTCTCACCTTCTTACCGATGCAAACCCGATACATTTTGATCGTCCTTCATGAATCAAAAAAATTATAAAGGGATGAAACCATTCAAAAGCCCCTTAAAAAATCTCTGGATCCGCTAGTGTTTTAAGCCCCTCCCTTCCATCCATCTTCTATTCATAATCTAAATATGTGAGACCTCAGAGTTTCCTCAAGGATTAAATCTGCAGACGCAAAATTGTTCAAACTAAAGAAATAGTGTAAATAAAATAAAATATGATGTCATATTAGGTAGGTATTTATTAAAAAAATATCGCAAAAAAACCCAAAAAACAAATAACGATTTGGCTACAAAAAAATCAGGAATGATACATTTTAAGCTTCATTATTCTTTCAAATGTTTTTATAAGTTCAGTTTACATATACACATACATATGTAGATATTTTTCCAAAGAAAGTTTGTATATTTATTGACTATAAATAGTAGGTATAAATATCACAAATGGATTATTTATGGTAATAATATGAAGATTCCTCGCCAATCTGCCTACCCAGCAACCTATGCAAAATATGGTAAACAAAAAAAAATGTTTGCTGTCCAAACCAAGGGTAAAAAATAACTTTGGTCATTTTACCACAACATAAAAAAGTAAAGAGTTAAAGAGAAATTCAATAGAACCGGATTGTAAGAGGAGTACTTTAAAGCAGAACATTTAAAATATGGAAAAAATGTGTCCAAACTTAAGTTAAAAGCCACAAAATTTTCTTGAGGTTATTTTAATTGTATGTAGATAGTTAAAACTAAGGTAAGTTTTCGGCAACGAAATTGGCCAAAAGTGCAAAAACACAAAACGACTCAAAAAAACAAGTTTATACACATATGCACAAAAATGAGTGTTTTATGCAAAAGCAGGAAAGAGGGAGAATTAAAGAGAGAATGAGATTTCATGAAATAAATCAATGGAACAAAATGAGAAATGAAACAAAATATTAACGAGCAAGAGAGTGCGGAAAGAGGCAATTGAATTTCTTTATTTCGAATTGTATGAAAAAATTAGTTTGAGTTGGAAAAGGGAAATTCGTATGAAAAAAACCAAAATAAATTTAAGAAAACAATTTCAATTTGAGAATATTAATTTATAGCTTCAACTTCTGTGGAACGGAAAACTTAGAAAGGGCATTACAGCGCACGTGTCAAAAACTCACTCAAAAAAGTAATAACAACAACAGCAAAGAAAGGGTTTTCATGCAAACTAAAAGTAGAGATGAAATGAGCGGGTAAACAAGAAAACAATAAAAATCACAAAATACAACAAATTTTTTGATTTTACCGGCATTCTCCCTTATTTTTGTTGTTTTCTTTTTTAAAGAGGTGAAAAAGATGAGGTTTGTTGATTGGGCAGACCAAAAACAAACCTGTTTAAGCAGAAATACGCTAAAAACAATAGAAAATAATAAAATCACACAAAACGAGCTCAGAAAAACAAAAAATATCAAATCAAAATGAGTAGTAGGTACCTCATATACATATAAAATGAATGAAATGCATGCAGAAACATAAAGCAAATTCCAGAACTTTTAGGTAAGAGGGGATTAAATAATTTATACGAAAATGGCTACGTCTACGTCTGTAAGAGAAGGTGAAGAAGATAAGGCGAAAAGACTAATTGGTCTATCATTATCATTGGTCTATCATTATCATTTTTGAAATAATTCCATCCAGAGTAAAAATAATTTCGCGTTACCATCTTTAATCTAAGTATATCTGTAGAAATTCCAACAACAAAAATGGCAATACTGATTCGCAAAATTACAATTGCTTTAAAAAAAATGAAATGCCGGTAGTGAGTTTTAAATGCTTGACGTCGATAAAATGAGTGATACAAAAAAGAGAGCACATTTATAAGCAAGAGAGAAAGAGTGAGCGTGAGCATTCAAAGAAAAATAAAAGCATTAAAAAAAATCACTCGAAAGATGCAAAAACAAGAATCAAAGTAAAAAAAGAAAAAAAGGTGTGAGACTGTCTGGCAATAAATGTGCGTAACAACAAGTGCTGCCAGACTGTAAGAAAAAAATAAAGAGCTAATGTAAATTTTCCCAAAATAACAAGGATAAAATAAAATTTGGCATTTTATAACAAAATCCGATTCAATTTGAAAAATGTTAAGATAATTATAACGAACAAAATCGGTCAAGCGGGTCTAGTATCACCCATACAAGTTAAATTTTTTAAAAAAAGTGGAATCAAAAGAAATGGTGAAGCAAATCAAAATCAAAAATAAATTCAAATAGCCATTAAAATAACTGGAAAAATCGTCAATGCTGAGCAATAATCACAATTATCGTTTCAGAATCCAGCTGCGGATACCTCAGCAGTGGACGTACAGTAGGACCAGATGAAGTTGAAGCCGAAATAGATGGTACTGTAAGAGCTTAAGCAGTTGTTGAATCATGGTTTTTCCCCTGTGTTGTTAGAATTAAAATGTTGATCAAAAACATCCTTATCATTTTGATGCTTGTTCAATAATCATTTTCTTAATACAAAACAGCAGACCAAACAGTTAAGAAAAGTAATAAAAATTTTTCGAAAAAAAAAAAAAATATTCATAAAAAAATTAAGTTTTCTTGCTTGGGCACCGCCTCAAATTTTATGCAAGGAATGTTTTTCTCTAAGAACATTTATTAATTCTCTTAATTGTTTTGAACTTTTAGTGAAATTTTCAAGTAAAAATCTAATATGTAGGTACACATAGCAACAGATTAAGAAAAATACAATCAACTCAAAGTAGACAAGAAAACAATTAAAAAATAAAATAGAAATTCACACAATCACCTGCAAAAACTCAAATAAATTGAGAAGCATAAAGACGCTTAAAGGGCAGCAAAGCAACAACCAGATTAATACCACAAAAAAAAGAATCAGAGCACAATGTCACAGTAGTCATTTCGTATACATAAAGATTCAAATATGTATCCATAAGATGCAATGAAAAAAGATTTTTCAAATGGATGAAAAATAAAAAAAAAATCAGGATACGAAAATTGCGGGCGAAGAAAACTACACATTGCAATAATTTGCAATAATGGTATACATGTGTGTGTGTGTGTGTGAGTTCGTGTGTAAAGAGAGTGAGTGTGCATCTGTGCATGCCCCCCAAAAGGAGGAAGATGAGCAAACAAACAACCACAACAACGGCACAAACAATAACAAGCACAAAGGGCAACGCACGAGCAATAAATTATAAAGAGATGCATGTGGGAATGTGTATGAGAAAGTATACACACACATATATGTACGAGTGTTTGTGTCCGACGAAGAAGATTCTCAGTTTTTGCTTTTCAACATTCACTCAGAAAAAATAGAGGAAGAACGTTGACAGGAAAGTTGTGGTTGTTATTGCTATAGCATACGCTTGGCAAGTTAAAAAGAAATGATAATAATAATAAAAAAAAAAACTGCAACATTTCATTATGCCATAAAAAGGAGAAAATAAATGAAGCAGCGCGTGTTTTGTGCTGCAATGTGATGCATCATGGTGATGCATGTGGACAATGTGGCACGGATACATCTCTCATAGATGCGTGCGTTTGCTGCTACACATCGCTATGCGAAATACACACATGTGAATGTGTTTGTTTGCTTTTTGTTTCTTTTTTTTTTTCTTGGGAATTTTATTACTTTCTGCGTTTGTTTAGAAAATATACATGTATGCATCTGTTCGAATATATTTGTGTGTGGCAAGTGGCAACAACAACAGCGAGCTAGAAAAATGCAGCGCCCTAAGCAAAATTTTAAAAGGCAACATGCTATGATTGCAGCTAAAATATACACCTGAGAGTTTTTTTCTCAGTGTATAGACGAATAGAGTTGCCAGGCTCTGGATTTAGGGAAAAAATTATTTTTTCAACTTTTCAATGTTTTCTATTTGTTTGATTGTAGAAAAAAAGTGTATGTTTAAGAGAATATAAAAACAATAAGAGTCTTAGATGATGACCGTAACTTAAATTGTACTCTCAAAACTCAAATGACAAATGAAGAAAGTATCTGCTTCTAAAGTATGTAGCTCTACTTAAATTGGTGATTGCTTTCTTTTAATAGCAAAATGCATGTGCAATCAAATTTCAATATACTATATAGAATACATATTTGCACAACATTTTGGTTACAGTATTCATTTGAGAAATCTATAACTAAAACCTAATAAAGATTGTCTTAAACAAAGAAATTTCGTATAGGAATTTTAAGCTTACCATTAGAAAAATCTGCAGGATCAAAATCTTCTTCTTGGCGAGCTCGTTTCTCCACTGAAATTAAAAAACAATAAACTCATTAAGAATTAATAAACAATATACGTAGATTATACTAAGAAAGGTGGGTGAATATACTCGCAAGTAAATATGTAAAAAGAGCCTAAAACACTATCCATAATATTCTATAATATCTAAGAAGCGAAAACGAAACGACGTAATTCATAATATATGTAATTCACTGACTATACACTTATTAAGTAAAACCATCTTACTATCTGGAGTAGCCGACTGGTGGAAAGCCTTTAAATGTAAATTAAAGTTCATAAAATTTGAAAGGCTTCAACGTCTTGTTTTCAAGGACGTCACAGGAACCCTGAAATCCATTTCCATTAAATGTGAAGACTTAAAAAACCTAATAGATCGTTTGGGCATGTTAACATAGACAATGTCAAACATATTTGTATTGATTACCAAAAACCTCTATTTCATAAATATTGACCGAATATTTTCGATTAAATTTCTGTTGAGACTTTTGGTTGTATATACTCGTAACCCTGAAAATTGTAGTAGCACATGTGCAGCATTCGTTATACCCAACGAAAATATTAAAAGCAATTGTTTAAACTTCTCTGCAGTTGTAGGGGTGGCACAAATGATCTGCAAATATGACCTTGCAAAACCAAACTATGATACGATGGCAAATTATTTAAGTGATGGATGAGCTTGCATGGCCGGGTGCATAACTTGAAGCAGCAGATCTTTTTAATGACTCGCCATCAATCAGTTTTCGCTTTCGATAAACGTTACCTGAAGAATCAAAATTCAAAATTGTGGAACATTTAAGATTTTTAATGGACATATGGATTAAATACTATAACTTATAGTTAAGCTTGGGTTTCAATAAACATTTCAGATCTGCTGAAATGTGCTTTGTTTCAGGACTAATCTCTTTATGCCTGCATGAGTTCGAAAACTCTTTGCCGGCAAGGTCTTTCACAAATTTCCTCAAATGTTTATTAACTTAGTTAACTTACTTGAAATAAAATCACTTGATGTTCGCGGACGTATCTTTCCCATTAATTTACTAATTTTATTATCGTTATGTGGTTCTTTTCGTTTGGATTGTGGTAAGGGTCCAGGGCAATTTTCGTCTAAAACTTTCGAACATGAACGGTGAATATTTAATTTACAGTCTGAAATAAATAAAAACATGTAATAGTAAGTAAATAAAATACAAAATAAAGATATATTCGTCGTACCTGTACAGTGATAACCTTGCGGACTAACACCCCAAATTATGGTCTGGCAATGATTACAGTGGGTCACCTCATAGTATTGACGTAATACTAGTGGATGACCACGTACAATCATCTGAAACAAAAAAACAAAAAAAAAAACAAATAAGAAAAAGTTAAATTGAAATAACAATGCAAATATTTAGGTACTCAATTAAATAAATTTCTTACCTTTCGATTTTTGCCCATTAAACGCGATTTGAAACTTTTCTCGCGACTAACGAAATGATGCACACGATCAACAATACTATTCGGATGTGAGCGTGTTATGAATATCCGATGTATTACGGTCGAGAGAGCAGAACATAAAGCAAGCTTCCTGGGATCCTCAATCGGAGAATCCTTTTCATATTCATCACTGGAGAAAAACAAATTTGATTCATATAATCAATTTCCGCTTCTTGTTTTTATTGTGCAACTTACATTAATATTTGCAGCTTACGCAATAGCGTCTCTTCGAAAATATGTTGCTCACGCTGTTTATCACCTTTAGCCTCCACCAGCTGTGCATCTGTCGGTCCGTAAATGGTGCCCAAGCCAGCAGTGCGTTTCTGCTGAAATTCACGCAATTGCTCACAGATAATATCACGTGCACGCTTACGACTCTTCCAGAAAACTTTACGCAATATCTCAACCTTATCGAATTCACTCTGCAGCACATTGTCCACCTCACGTGCCAGAGACTCATCTTGCCGGTACCATGAGAGCGGAGCACGCGGCACAAGGAACGTTGAATGTATTTCATATGCCCATTTACGCATATCCTTGGCGGTGCCTTCTTTATAAAGGCCGGTAATCAAATAGAAGAGTAATGGCGCCGGTTCTGAGTTTGAGAGTACATAATTCAAGAATACCGCTAGGAATGCAACATTTTCTGCTTCGAGTAGTCGTTGCAGATAATTAAAAGGCCCATTCTCATCGATAAACGGACCCTCTTGATCGGAGGCATCTTCATCCTCCATTGAGATGATCTCTTTTTGTGTAACACTCGATTGTGCCACTTGTATACGATTATTGGAATGTTGTGAGGGTAGAGGAGATGTAGCACCGCCAACGCCGACGCCGATCCCAGATGCTAACGGTGTAAAATGATGTGATTCAATAAAGATACCACCACTTGGAGAAGAATCGTGTGGTGTTGTGTCATCGTTGCCGGACATCATGCTGCCGGAATGCGCTGTAAGATATGGGGGAGGTGGTGTGCCCGGTGGAGTTATTTCGTCATCCTTCTCGACAAGCTCCCACGAACCGGATGTGGTTTTGTTGAGGCGATCTGAATATGCGATGTAAACAAAGAGAAAAAAAGACATTTTGATGAAATATATATAAATTGCGAAATAATGCAGACATTTTTGTTAGTTTCAACTTGACTTGACATTTATCCTATAAAAAATGTACCTAAGTAGTAGAATAATTAATTGAAAGAAACAAGAATGCATCAAAAACTAGCTCGATACTATCAATAATGTCGATATTATATCATTTTTTGATTGAAACTGAAAGAAAGGCATGGATTTTTATAAAAGTTTGGACAAATATTTATTTAAGAAGACTCTGAATACTCTCAAACTTTAATTATAATTTCAACTTTTAACTTTTACTACTTATTAAGAAAAATTTTCTTACAAATTTCAAGTTGTTTGATACACAACTGAATAGTTTGAAAACAAAATAAAAACTAATGAGAATTGAGAAATGTACATATCCATTCTTAAGTATGTGTGAATATGCAAATCGTAAAAATAAAAGTAAAAAACAATAGCTTAATTGAAGAAAACAATGCACCATCAAAAAAAAAAAAAAAAAAAAAGAGGAAGAACAACAATAACATTAGATAGAAGCTGCAGCTGTATCAGCAGCAACAGCAACAACAGCAATGTTGATTGTAAATGCTTGCATATTAAATTTCATTGAAGTATGTAGTTAGGTACTAATAAAACCAAAGTGCTAACTAAAAGAAAAGCTAAAACAACATAAGATTATGAGTTAACGCTACACTCAGATATTTAAAAAAGAATAAAACAACCTATGATTAAAGAGTACATTCAAACCTTAAGGAATCAAAATTTATAAACAAACTGTTCCAATCAAATTCCAAAAACAGCGAGAGAGGATTTATTGTATATATATTAAAAATTACATTCCCAATCATGTAAAAACAAATGCATTCTTTAAAATTCTCATTGAATAAGATTTAAAATATATCTACTATTTTGAGGAGATTGAAAATGAAACAACTACATGATTTTATTTTGACTTCACGTACTTTCAGTATGACTAAAAGACCAAGATAGCTTAGTAATACACTTGGTATAATATACAGCGAAAATTGAGGTAGTGTGGCAAACAGAATACAGAATATGAGCTAACATTGCCGATTGTAGCGTTGTTTCATGTAATAAAACAGTATAAAAAATAACCAAAAAATACAGCATCTTTTTCTTTGTAAAAGTAAATAATTTTTACACGCTGGGTAACTTTTTACTATACGCAATAGAAACGAAGCACAATTTGTAACTAGTGGCGGATCTAGAACTTTGAAGGGAGATGCACAAATTGAGAGAAATAGATGTTCCCACATATTTATCATAATACTGATTTGTTCATACTTGACGGTCATAACAACAAAAATCGCTGTGATACTAGTTTTAAATACCTTTAAGAAATTGTTAATTGTTTTAAAAAACGAATGCTTTCAGTAAGTGTGATATAACAGATGGATTTGCATCAATGACCAATTGACTAAATAAGCCTAAAACCATTAAAGAAATTAAGTTCAATTTTTATTTAGCATTTTAACTGAAGGTTAATTGTGTGAGATATAGGCCCTTTGAATCTGCCTGGCTGCGCCACTGTTTCCAAAAAAAATATGTAGCTGCTGTCAAACAAAACACAAATGGTTTTTTATAATCGTTATGCAAAATTTTGTAAGAAATATTGTAGTAAAAAAAGTAGAGAAATTTGCAAAAATCTTTCTATGTATCTTAAGCATATATGAACATTAAGATGGGCGGAAAAACGTCATGTTTTTCTCCCCGCGATTGATTCATTGGGTCATTGTGAGTCTAGCGCCATAAACCGATTTTTCGATAGCTTACACTCTTCCTGAGCTGAATGTTCTGAAAAAGCCATACAAATTTTACAATTTTCTCACATTTTTAATTTTTTATTTGAAATATTTTCTATGGCAATCTAAAAAAAAATAACGGGCGCGATCTTTCAGCTTTTTATGATTTTCATTTAGGCTTCTTAAAAACTATTTCCGGAATTATTTCCGGCTCTGATGAATTTTCCTTACATCATTAATGTGTTCTCTTTTCCCCTTTTTACTACTCAAACTTACCTGGATGTCTGGTATGAATATTTTCCGGTGATGACGCTATACGTCGATGTTTTGTCATATGCGAGTTTAAATTGTGTGGAGTTTGTCCAAGAGCCTAGAAATATTATACAATTTAATATTAAAATGAATAATATATTGAAGAAGTCAAATTTTTTATAATTTAACCCAAAAGAAATGAAAATTTAATGTATTTACATGCAATTGTAAAGGAAAAAGGATTTTGAAAACTAAAAACAAAAAATACAAAAAAACTAAAATATGGAGAAAAAATTTTGCTGAAACATGCAAATTCAGAAAATTTATTTTTCTTAACCATTTAACTACAAAATATATACATAAACGAAGAGTGCTCTAAAAAATAATTTAGTTTTCAATTTAAGATTCCTTTTTAAAATAAGTGCGAGTTTCGTTTTTCGTTTTAGCCAAAAACAAAAAATGAAAATCTACAACAAAAAAACTAGAATATTTTTGAGTATTGAGGTAGAGGGTTGAGGAAATGTAGGATCGATAACAGAATGCTGTAAAAGGAATGGTAAAGTCCTTGAGGTTTTCAAAGAAAATGCAATGAATTTTCTAATATGGATTGAGGAAGAAGAGAAATGCATGGATATGGGGACCTAGGTAGGAGTTTATGGGTAAATACAGTGAAAAAGGTAATATAGAAAAAAAAGTGTAGTGCGAATAACAAAAAACAAAGGAAGAGAGTGACTATTTACAGGATATTTCGTTTTTAATGAAGATGATGGAGATGTGTGTGTTCGGTGCATATTTCGTGTGAATTTTTAATGTAAGTTATTTATTTCAACAGAGTTGATATTTTTACTATACGCATATTAAAAGAACTTTACTCATCAACAGAGTTGATATTTTTACTACGCAAATTGAGAGGATTTTACTCTTCCTCAATGAAAGCCCTCGATTCTGATTGGTCAGTTAACGCATAATTATAAATATCAGCTATTTTGCAATGATTTATACATATGTGCAATATTCATTGTGTATTATTAGAAATACTTAAAATTGAATTTTTCATGCATAAAAATGTTAATAAAAGCATGTGAATTAAAAAAAAAAAAAAATGTGTAAAAATGACTACAAAATCTACAATGAATACAAAAAGTTCAGTGCAATGTAAATGTTTACGATTTTTTTAATGAAAACGATTACGAATACCACTTTTATGTACATATGTTAAATTAGTAGACAAAAATTCAACGCGTTTGTTAGTAAATCAAAACTACCCCAAAAAAAAAACAAAAAAAGGTGAATTTCCAAAAAAACAGCAAAAATAATTCCACCGTAGATTAAAAGAGAGGCTCACTAAAAAAAATACTGTGTAAAGCCAAAGAGCCCAAAAATTAGTGTAAAAAATGCAAAGAGAGAGAAAGAGAGAGAAAGAAAGCGAAAGTACGAGTACCCAAAGAGCCTCTCTTTGATTTGTGTGTTTTTATGGTGAGTTGTTGTTGTTCTTGTAGTTGTTGTTTACTTACAGCACTATTACCCTGCCCAACACCACCACCCATTTGCTGCTGTTGCTGTTGTTGTTGTTGCTGTTGATGTTGCTGCAATTGTTGTACAATATTTGGGCGCTGTGAGAGCGGAAATGCCGCTGCCATATTATCACGATGCACTGGTGTGCATGTGGACACCAAGGGATATGTAAGCAACGTTTCTATACTGTTAGGTGGTGGGCGTGGTGTACCCCCACCTGTACCTGTTGGTGCATTTAAATTGTTAAAACTGCCACGATGTGATGTGGCGCTGGTGGTGATGGAACATTCTTCCAACATACCCGGTTGACGTGGTGGTAACGGTGGTGGTATACAATCAGTTTCACAATTCCCATCAAGCAACAAACCGCCGCCACCAGCACTACTAGATGTTTCCATTTGTAAAAACATTTGCGTCGACATTTTGGGATCCGAGAGCGCTTTAGTTTTAGCTTTGGAACGTTGTTTCTTGTTCTGTGATGATGATGATGATGCAGTCAGTTGCAGTTGTGGTGGTGAGTTGCGTTGTTGTGGTGATGTCACACCAGAAGAAGCAAAACCTGCAGCTGCTACTGCAGCGGCATGATCTAAATCAGATATTGGTGTAAAGAATTGTGATGTTCCACTGTTGTTGTTGTTGGCAATATTGCTGTTGTTGTTGGCTGCTGCAGCGACATCAACCTGTAATTGACGTGGTGGATTACGTTGTGGCAATGGGGGTGGAATGTCTTCTTGTATTAGATTTTTCGCTTGTGCAGCAAATTTATTTTTATTCTTTGCAGATGAAGATGATTTTGATGTCTCTTTGAATCGTTGTTGTAGCAATTGCTGTTGTGTTTGTTGTTGCTGATAGAACAGCTGCTGTGGCGTGGAATTACGATGATGCTGATACTGTTGTTGTGGTGATGGTTGATTGAACGATTGTGACATATTGTATGGTGGTGTGGGTGATGTAGTATTCGAGTGGTGATTCGATGGATGTAGAAAATCCGTTGTATTATTAAGTGGTGAAGTTATTAAATCTTTATCAATTTTATTTTTACGCGTTCCCAACGATAGTGATGAGAGTGAACGCGGTAATAGCGAAAGGAATGCAGGTGAGGAGGATTGTGTAGGCTGTTGTGGTTGTGGTGTAGTGGCTTGATGATGAAGTTGGTGGTGATGGTGTGCAGCGGCAGAAGAAGACGCTGATAAATGGTGTATTTGATTGGGCGATAGCAGAGCGATATTTTTATTGTTGGCAGTCGGTTGATATTTGATTGTTGGTGCATCCTGTTGAAAGTAGTGGTGGTGGTAAGAGAAAGTAGTTGGTTGATTGGTTGGTGTATGTAGGTGGTGAGAAAGTAATAGAGTGGTAGATAGTAGTAGTGGAAGAAGAAGTAAGTGAGTTTTATTTGTTTTGTCACATTTATTGTTGGTTAATTTCGAATTATATGGGAATTTTAGTCTTTCACAAATGTCAAAAAAATTCTGTTGCTTGAATTATTTGAGGTTAGCTTGTGCAATTCGTTTGGCTTTCATTTTGTTTTATTAAGTTAAGTTAAAATTTTGCTTTAAAAATGTTTTTTTTTTTCATTATTATTATCAATTTAAATATTATTTATGCACATGAGCGAGAGAGAACTTGCGAGGCGAGCGAGCGAGCGAACGAAACAACGATTGAGCAAATGTGAATTTGAGATATTATGTGTAAGTATGCATTGTATGTGTGTGTAAGTGAAAGAGACAACAAACATCAAATATTTAATAAATCATGGCGGAATGAAGAGATGATCCAATCAGAGGAGAGTTCTTCCACGGTTGCATTTTCCAACTAAGCAACTATGAAACTCATATTTATTTGTTCACCTTATTATTCCACCATGAAGTAATTGTTGAATATGTTTCATTTGTGGTCTTGAATTCATAAATGCGCGCTCATTTCAAGTTCAAAATATATTCAAACCAAAAAAAAATAATAACTCGAAAATGCTTTATGTTTCAGACAGTGCAAAACTTTTTTATGGTATGTTGGAATTGGAGTGGTACGAACGACATGTATATGTAAATAAAAGGGCGTGGTAATAGATTTGGTTTCAGGCATAGAAATTGGTGTGTTAAATACTCGGTGTGTGTATTAAACAATATACAAATGTGTTATAAAAAGTTGATTTTCGAATGACTGTAGATCAGAGGATTTTAGGTTAGCATATGAAGCATGTGAAAACGGAGACAATTGTTTTATATTATACGTAAACAAATGCAAGAAGGGACAAGTATATTCGGCAGGTCCTAATGGTTAAGTTATAACCAAAACTGTATTAGAATAAGGTATAAGGTAATATAAAATTATTGAACTTTGAATGTTTCTGCTGGAATATTGATATCTACTATATACGGCATGATCTTCTATTTTCTTAGTTATACCGAAAAATCTAGAATAGGGGAGGGGGGGGGGGGAATCCAATAGGAACCGAACCGAATTTAATACTGCTTCCTTAAAATGCATAGGAATTTTGGAATAATCAGACGATTTTCAAATTTCTAAATATAACTACGAATTCGAATTTGTAGGCATGATTACATTTTTTTATTCTGGACTTTTTCAATAGTTATAGTATAATTGTAAGAAAATCAGAAAGATTCATGGCATAGAGGTGAATGTTCCCGAGTCAATGAACCTTTTTCTGTAACTTTCTGATGCAGCCTCCTTCGAAACTAATACCAAACTAACTTTGAATATATTAAATTTATATGTTTCGAGCAAAACTCTAATATTTTTGAAATTAATTGATCATAAGAATAAAAAAATTATTTTAATAAAAGTTCAACTTCATTATCACAATAGCTCTTCAAAAAGCTAAAGTGATTATTGATCAAGTGGTTAATGATCCTGTAAACATGGATACAGTAATTATCGATATAGTGCTTGTCGGCAAAGTGATCATCGATCCATCGAGCATCACAAGTATACGCCACATAGAGAGAAGTTCAACCAAGTAACAAGGTTTAAAAAGTGAACTCCTAAGCACTACGGAATTGCTTTGATCCCAGGAAATTTCTTAATTTCATATAATACCACTAGTTAAATAAAAAGCTAATCAAGTCTTTTCTTTTTTAACGCTATAGCCTTTCACTAAACTAACATTTAAAACAAATCAAAATCTGCAGGGCTGAAACAGAAGTCAAAATTTCTGATATGCTTCATTTAATAGCCATAATACTTCAAACTAAATATTCAAAAGGATTTCTACCAAAAAAAAAGAAATACGGCAGTAAATAGCAGCGTACATAAAAAACAAGCGAGAAAGGATTAAATATATGTACGTATAGAAAGAAACTCTTAACTGCCAATTATATTTTTGATTTTTGTTTTCAGAATAACATTTATATGTTGAGAAAAAGAACTGAGATTCAAGAAAGAAACTAGAACAAAACAAGGCTCCTAAATTAAATTAATAAAAGTAAATTTAAAAAACAAAACAAAAAATTAAAAATAATTAAGTATTGAAAGACAAAGGTCTCACACAACACAATCATAATAATTTTATCGTGTATGTATTGAAATGTATCAAAAAACAAAATAAAAATTTCGCTGAATGCAACTCATCAACCCCCATCTTTGGACACACGCTTGATCTTACCTCAGCGCCAACTTGTCGCAATTGTTCACGTAGTTTACGTATATTTGCCTCTGATAATTTATAACTTGGATTATTTGTATCACCCTTGAGACGTTCCAAATTTAATTTCTCTTGTTCCAGCATTTTTTGCAGCGTTTGTATTTTGAACGTTTCCATTTCGCGACGTTTTATGCTCTGTTATTCAAAAAATATAAAGAAAGGAAAATTTAGTAAGAAGTTTCAATTTATTAGGTTAAAAATATTATAAAACTTTACATCAACCGGTTGTGGTCCGGTAATTGAAGCAGTTCTATCTCTACCCGAGAGTATGGGCGTAGATGGTACAATACCAACTGATGTGGGGCGTGTCATTTTTTGACTACGTTTCACCGCTAATTCAACATTTGTGGAAGCTGTAATGTAAAGAAAGAGAAAAAGAAAATATCAATCAATTAGAAAGTATGATAAATTCTTGAAATGAGAAATTCACATTTTAGAAAACTCCTAAAAATATGCTAAGCTTAAAATATGTAATCTACTATTACTATTATTATGGATATATTAAAAAATCTATTCGTACTTCCTTCTTCTCTGTCTAGTATTATTTCTAGAGAGCTTCATCCAACTCTATCTTCCTCAAGAAGTCGAAGAAGAGTTAAGGCGTTTTTCAAATAAATAATGGCATTGAACAGAGTTTAAAAACATTCCAAAGATTAAAAAATATTTAAAAACCTGACATTTGTTTGTTTGACACTAACAATTCTATATAGATAATAAAAAAGTCAGTCGTCGCTTATGGAACAACCTAAATATTTCAAGCGGGTACCATATTACATTACAAAGTTTAATCACATAATTAAAATTGATGCCCATTACTTAATTGCACATTACACAAAGAGCATTGAAGAAATTAATCAAAAGAAACGTGTTTAATTAATGAAAAAAAATTGAAAAATTTACAATAATTAGCTACGCTCAAATATACAAACAAATGTATAAACAATTACTCAGTAACCGCATTTTTCTATGGCTGTGTATTTGTGTAAACTTATGAAATGCTAGAGAATTATGGAAGAAGAAACGGAAAATAAGAACATATAAAAAAAATTATAATTGTAAATTAAACAAAAACCATATTGCTGAAAAAATATAAGGAGTCAGACAGGGTGGAGACAGCGTAAGGGGCATGATCGCTCAAGGGGTCAACAGTGTAGGGAGTAGACAATGCACATTTGCAATGTCAAATCGACAATAAAAAAAAATATTGTTGTTGACTTTGTTGCAGCAGCAATTAATAGCGAACATTTTATTTATTTATTTATTTGTTTCATTAATGAAAATATACACAAAGTACACAAAAAAAATATTGTAGGGTATAAAGTTTTTACTCCCCTCTTCCTTTTCACACACACACACAAAGTTATACCATCGAAATTATACGAATTTAAAAATATTTTAAGTAGTTTCATGGGTATAAAACATTTATTGATAAAATAAAGAAACAATAAAAATAGTGATACAATAATTATGTAAATTGCAATAACTTTTCTTATGTATCTTTAGAATAAGTTTCAAATTATAGAAGTGAACTGAGTTGCTGTTCCATGAGCTAATCACTGGAGCTTCAAAAACTTTATTATTTATAGTTTATTTATAAGTTTTGATTCCGCCTGAGCAGCATGTTTTCCGCAAAGCTGGAGAACATGTTCTGCTGAAAGATTATTTCAACTAAAATTGTGTCCCAAATCCGACCTTCCTGTTAAGTTAAAGAGCGAATATGATCTGTTCGAATTCTGGCTTGTAATGTTCAAAGATTAGTGCATTTAAACTTTTTAAAAACGTTTTTTGCTGAAGTTAAATTGATGATTTGTTTATGACTTTAGTGTGCCTTGATCAAAATTGATTGGCTAAGAAAAGATTTGTGTGCAATTAATTAATTTGCTAAAATATAGCATAGTTTTAGGTGCAATAAAAAGGTCATATTCAATGTGTGTAATGATATAAGTGAGGGCGTTATTTCAAAAGAATATGATTTTTGTGAACATAATCTTGAACTATCAGGAATTAAAATCTTTCGCGATTTAAAATTTAAATAAAAAAAAGAAAAACGTGACATTAAATTGCATGAAACTGTATTTCAAAGGAAGATGTTTGTGAATAATCTATTGAATTATTGCATACTTTTAGATGGCATTGCAAAAAACAGTACTTTTAATCTGTGGAGATATTTAATTCGGAAACCCGGAATCTATTAATGAATAATTTGTTGAATTACTGCCTACTTTTAGTTGTAAAAAAAAAAAAAAACAAAAAATAAATTTTTAGCAATGTTAAGCAATCCAAAAAAAAAAATGTATTAAGGTTTCATTCATTCTTAGTTTCTTTAAAAAAAAAAAAAAGGAGTGCTCACACATTGGATTGAAATTGATATCTTTATGATTAATTCATTTCATATGTGAGTGAGTGAATGAGTTGAATAAGTACGTGCTAAAATGTCAGTAGCAAAAATAAATTGCAGAATTGTGTAACACAGAATCAGTAAACACTCACAGAAAGTTTATTGTCGTTGTTGGTCTAGGATTGCTGCAGTTGCTGCTCTACTACATTTCCGCTTTGCAGCAGCAAGCAGCAAAAAGGAATGACAAAAATTTGCATTAAAATAACTGCATACACATATTCACAGAAATGAATTGCATTACGATTTAAATTTTGCAAACAAAATTGAACTTTGAATTATTTGATTAAAGCGAAAATTTAATTGATTAGAAAAATATGTGTTTGATTTTTCTTATTTGTAATACTTGCCTTTTCCCTATTTTTAATTGACGTGGTAAATGTAAATTTGTTTAATTGATTGTAAAACAAATTTCTATAATAAAAAATTCTAAATTCTATTTAACAAATTTCCATTTCTATTTTATAGTTCTGTCTTTATTATTTTATGTAATTTGAGTTTATTTACCTTTAATCAAACTAACCACAGTTGGATGCTTTTCCGAACGTACTTCTTGTCCATTGACCTGAAAATTAAACAACAACACAATACAATAAAATTTTATAGCAAATTTTTTTTTTTTAACATTATTTTTAAGTATGACTACATGTCTTGCTAAATTATTTGCTTTATATTTTCTTATTTTTTCTTTTTTAGTTCTTGGATTTTTTTTTTTTTTGTTTGTTCGCAAACCTTTAAGATCATGTCGCCAGCAACTAAACCAGCAATTTGTGCCGCTCCACCTAGTTTCACGCTTTCAACGAAAACTGGATTGTCACCAGAAACCTAGAAAGAAATAAATAAAAATAATGAATGAAATTTAAAAAAATAAATAATATTTGTTTATAATTAAAAACTCTAAAATCGGTTGAGTAACCTTCAGCTGTCTATGATCTTCACACACAGATAACTCAAATAACTACTTTCCTGAAGCTTGAGTCTTGTAAACTTGAAGTTTTTTATTCTATATTTTCTAAAAAGAAGAAGAACGAGTTTTCTACGATCTCCTCGATCAGACAGACCTTAAAAATTTGAGCTTTTTAGTCAGACGTCGCCCATGAAGATGCTTGAGATCTCAAAATACAGGTCAAGTATTCAGAATTTTCTAAATTCTCCTGTCATGGAGATCTTAATATTATAATCATGAAAGCTGGATTTACTTAGATTTAAATATTAAAAGGCTTTCAAATAAGATAACTCAAAATTTCAAAACGGCGATAGTAATTTAAAGGTAGAATTTGGTATTTGGTAGAATATGATTTTTCTAGAACTATAGTAAATATATAAATAAAATCTTACAAAATTAGAGCTACATTGATTTTCTTTCTAATTTTCCTCATTTTCTACTTTCACTGGTGAAGTAAAAATAAAATTAAAAAACGATCAAAAGCGTATGTGGTTCAATTAGCTTCTTCTTTTTATTTTAGTTTTCATTTTACTTTTAATTTTTTCTTAATAAGAAAATTCAAATGTGAATAATTCAAATTTGTTGACGGCGCATACACAAACAAACAAACAAAATAAAACGCGTTCGTTGGCTCGCTGGACAAATGCCAAAAGTTAAAATATACAAAATATTAGCAAACCAAAAAAATAAAATAAAAAAAAATAAATAAAAAATTTAGAATTTTTGTTGCTTTTGCAGGCAAGAAAAAAAGTTAAAAAAAATTATTATTTTTAGATTTTTAGAAACCCGCAAAGGCTGTCATAAATTGATCGAAACATTTACTTGACAGGATGACGTATACTCTGACAAAACGTTTATACATAAAACACACACACACCCATGTGTTTATACCCAGAGGGAAAGTTGATAATGTATGATAACCTTAATCGATGAATTTAATCAAAAAGAGAGTTTGATTACGAAAACAAAAAGAATTAATCATTTGCAAACAGTGTAACGTGTATAGGAATGGAGGAAAATGCATTCATTGAATGCAGGAATGGAAACTAGAAATTTTTGTTTTTTCTCAAATTGTGATATATTCTGCGAAGAAATCTTAGATTGTATTGATTTTAATGGAAGAATTCATCGATTAACATAAACGTACATTACTTATTTTCCCGCTGGGTGTGTGAATAGTGTAATTTTTCCCCCCACTTTGTACGCGAGTTAGAAAATAATATTTGAAATTCGATAAAATTTAAAATTATTCAATATTTTTTAAGTGTTTTTTTTTTTGTTTTTTGTTTTCTTCAAAGGGGTTTGTTTGCACCCAACCAAAACTAAATATATTTACAAACGAATACAAATGCAAGTTCAAGTTTAATGTTTTGCAATTTTTAATACATTTTTCGGTTAAATTTCTTTCAATTTTTATGACTTTTGTTGTTGTTAAGACTTTTATTTTTATTTTTGTAATTGTTATTTTTAAAAAAGCGCGTGTCTTTTTTACATGATGAAATAATGAAACACTTTTAATTATGTTTACATATTAAAAATGCTATGTTTAAAATTTAATGCAATTTGTAATTGAAAGCAGCAGCAGAAGCAACAACAACAACGAAATATTATTGATTTATTCACTATTTTTAATGCATTTATTAGCAATTTTATACTGTAAGTATAGAAGAAAATTTTATACGAGTGTATAATTTATGAAGGCTATTAAACTATTCGAGGAAAATTTTAAAATCGATGAACTCAATTCATAAAAATATTTTGTGCAAAGGAAATATTGTCAGTTAAAGAACTTTGATGATGAATTGTTGAAAAAAAAACTCAAAAAATTCGTACGGATGCGGCCGCATCTAAAACATCCGTTGCACTGTAACTGGGAGTGGTTATAGGCCGATATTGATATTTCTAGTATCAAATATCATATTAATCGGGTAGGCATGGCTATTTCCCGTTTATAATTTTTGCAACTGCTTTTTTTAGAAGGTATTTCAATGAAACGTAAAATGATACAATCCGCAGAAATGTTGCTCAAAGAGAACCAATCGCAATCGATTTACAATTAAAGGAGTGTAAGTCTAAAGGGTCTAAGCCAGAATTTTTTTTTTATTAAAGAAGATAAGTTTTTTCGCACATATTTATCAAGCCTAACATGATTGTAAAGAGTTTTAAGTCTTATCTATTAGGAAAAAAATAACAAAAATAATTTATTATTTGCTTAGGGTCTATATCCAATACTAATTAAAGCCGCTTCATTCATATTTTTTGTTATATTCCCGTTCAATGTTTATTTAGACCCTTTAGACTTACATCTCTTCAATTGAATAGAGCACATGAATTTTGAGAGCACAACTTCTTACAATTAGAAACTTTCTTTATTTTTCTTTTATTTATACAAACTACCGCTCGATTTCATAATCCAGCGGATTTTGTGACTCATTATACATTTTCAAAAACATTCCTTTATAAGAGATGGATGTTTTCTTTTTTTACACGATGTTTGGGCTCAACCTGCATGACTGAATGTGTGGGTGTGGGAGGTGAGTTATAAAAAGGGTAGGCAATCAAGAATGTGATCGAATTTCTTTGGGTATTTCTGACGTTTGTCTCATTTTCATTTTTATGCGAAAAAGTTGAATAGTTGAAAATTTTCCTGTCCGAGGTTGGTAAGTGAAAGTTTCTATTACAAATTATTTTCTTATTTGAGAATTTAAATAATCAGTTTTTGTAACTAAAAATAAATTTTATTCAGATTGCAGTAATACAAAAAATTTTGCCTAACTTTCTTATCTCCAATCTAAAAATAAAACTTACAAACATTTTACTACGACTCATAGTCTAGTACTTTGTACTTGAGAGTATTAGATAATACGTAATCAAAGTCTCTCAAGTAAGTAGCAGCAACAGCAGCAGCAAATTGTAAATAGATAGAAATTGCTTTAACTGTGAATTTTAAATGACAACCATACTAATTTATTAGCAAACTTTAAAATGTCAGTCGATAGTCAACAACAGTTTGAGTATGATTTTCAGTTATAAACAAATTAAATAAAATGAATGCTAAATCATTTACTAAATTTAAATTTAAACATACGAAGGTGAGCTTCCTCGCTTCTCTTCGCACTCTCTATCTCTTCAACTCTCGTTCAACATCTCAAAACTAACAACACCGCCCCCTATTAACCCTCTACATACGACTTAATAGTGATAATTAAATTTAACATTCAAATTATGACTAACGAAAACAAAAACAAAAACAGATAATAACTAATTGCACTTTTAACTTTTTAGAAATTTGCATATATGCGTAGAAATTAAAAAGAAACAAAATCATATGGAAGAGAAATTGTGACAAATTTGTCATGCATAAGAAAAGAAAATATAAACAAAAATCACTGCATTTTACGTAATTTTTCTTTTTTCCCCCGTTCACGTTCACATTATATTCGCAATATGGTGTGGTGCTTGCTGCTTTGTTGGTTTTGCTGCTTTTAATAATAATTTATATTTATTTTGTGAACATGTTTCATTTGCGTTGATTTTTGAATTTTTATTTGCTTGTTTGTTGGCTTTTTTTTTGCCGATTAAGTCAGCGTTTAGTTGAAATTTGTGTATTTGTAAATTAACATGAAGTCATCATCATTATTTTCAATGAATATCATCATTATCGTCATCGCCATCATCCTCAGCAGCTGCACAATCATCATTAACGTGGTGGTTGTTGTTGTTGTAGTTCATATGAAGCGTGTTGTTGTTGTTATTATCGTATGTTAGTCAATGTCATATTTACTCAAATGTGAATACATTTTTTGAATGTTACCGTTCTTTAATGAGCAATAGATACTAAGTAGTTTCTCTCTCTCTCTCTCTCTCTCTGTTCTCTATCTTAGATAGAGTTAAAGAAATGCTACCAACAAAAATATGTAAACAAATTACTATTACGTTTGACTGTGCACTCTCACTTTCTTTCAGCTGCTGCCTTGGCTGAGTTTACACGAGAGATCATTTCAAGCCGTATTAAACTCTCACCCGCGATTTTAAGCTCTTTTGATGGTTAACCATTTATACTTGTGCATTAGAGTCATTCATTATTTTTTTTATTGCTTTTACTATTTTTAAAGCGCAATTTAGTTTTTTTTTTATTAGATTTTTAAGCAAATGAAACAAATGAATACTTGCAATTTAAGCGATTGAGGGCGTTTGTCATCACACCGGTCGCCCAACCTTATTACAATAGCCTAAATTAAAATAGCGCGTCTTAGCAGAAAAGCAGTGGCAGTTTGCAGCGCTATTCTGATTCGTGCCTGGTTATATTGGTGCTCGGTGTTCGACGAACACAAAACATTTTCGCCTGTGCTCGGTCGAGGTGGTTACATTTAGCTCGTTGCTGAGTTGCTTTTTGTCAAAATATACTCGTTTTCTTAATACTATTTTGTATGTAATGGTACGGTTTTGTAAAATAATTGATTGCCACCCTGAATACTCGGCGTGGTCGGTGTAGAATACACCGAGCATATCATGTTCGGTGTGAGAGTTAGTGAAGACTCTCTCTTTGTGCTCGGTACAGCAACAATCATGGTGTTCGCCGAGCTTATCCCAATATAACCATAGCCTAAGCTCCATTTTTAAATTTACTCGCAGTGAACAGCTGATTTTGTTTTACTGCCACTGCCATGACGCACTATTATAATTAAGGCTTAAAACTGATTTGCAGTTCGGATTTCTCTTTCACTACAATCTGTTATCTCTGTTTCTACCTTTTTTGCCGTCATAATCATTTTCTTATCGCATTTTATGATTGTTTTTAATCTATTTACATTTTTTTATTTATATATAGGACTCACATATTTTTCTTTTTTTGCAAAATTACTTTAAAGTGGAAGTTTGTTTTCATGCTGAAGCGCTTACGTTCGTTTGAAGATGATGATTATAACGACGATGTACATATTGCTGATGTTGGGTGATCATTATCACATACATGATCTGTGACATTTTTACATGCAAAAGCATTAATTTGTGTTTTTTCCCAATTTGTTTCTTTTTTTTTTTTAATTTAATATTTATAATTTCATATAGTTACAAACTTTCAGGTCATCATTATGTAAAATCAAAAAGAAAGAAGATAAAAACAATAATAAAGCTGAACACGCTGAGCTCAGTGACACTCGGAAATCTTAGACTGGGGATATAATTTTTTGTTTGTTTTTATAATATTATTTGCTTTAACGCGCCCATCTTTTTACTGCGCGATTTAGTTTAGGTAATGAAAAAGCTTTAAAGAGTTTAAATTGCACGATCAGCTTCTGCAATTAATTATTTCTTAAGTATGAGTTTTTTATATTCGAAAAATATAAAATGTGATTTCTCTCTGTATACAATGGAAAGTATCGAAGATAATCATATACTAGGAAAAAAAATCCTTGATTGAAGATGTTAATATTTTCTACTATGCTTAAAGTGTGTATAGTTAATTTCAATAGAGTTAATTAATTGCGATTAAACTTTAATGGAAAACAACAACAATTGAGAGGATATAATTGATCGTATAATTGAATATTATATCTTAACTTACCTTCATGCCATAACCATTCTCATCTTTACGCACTGTCAGTGTTAAATATTGAAAATGTTTTGGTGATTCGGGAATTGGTGATATTTGTATTTGGGGACGACGTGATGATGCCATATTAACACTACCACGATGATTATTGACATTTATAACACTGCCACCACCGATACCACCACCACCACCGCCACCACTACCATTGGCACCGCTCAATTGTACCCCACCCCCCATTATGTTGCTATTATTGTTGCCACCATTATTATTGTTATTGCTATTAAGAAGAGGCGTGGCTAGTGTTGTTGTTGTTGCCGTTGCACTTATTGGTGTTGTTGGTGTTGCTGCTGGTGTATTGCTATTACTTCCACTACCACCATTCATATGTTTTGATTTATTTTGATAATTTACTGGTAAAGGTGGTGTTTGTGGTGGAATTGCTGATAAACTGATATTGCTACAATTAATATTGCTGTTACTACTGGTATTGCTATTTAAGCTACTAGCTAGCGATGGTGATCGTGGAATTTTCGATTTAGATTTAGATTTTTTGGAATTTTTTGCAGCTTTTTGTTTTGGCGGTGGCAATTCGGGTGGTATGTCTGCTGGCGCTGCTGCTGCTGCGGCGGTGTCTGCTGTTATTGATGTTGCTGTTGTAGATTGCTTTTTTGTATTGTTGTTTTTAGTATTGGTGTGTGTTGGTTGTTTTTGTTTGTGTTGTTGTTGTGTTGATTGCTGATTGTTTGATTCTTCTGGTAGTTCTTGAACTGCATCATTCTCATGTTCATTAGTACCGAAATCAATCAATCTGAAAAGAAAATTATGGAACGATTAGTTTATTTTTAGCTTGATATTTATATGAACATACTTAAGGATATAAAAGTAATTATAAAAAAATAATCATAAAAATATTTATTAAAAGAAGAAGTAGAAAAAGAAAGAAAGATTAGCAGATCAAGCGATAAACAACCGGTCTCATCGAACCAAAATATCTCAACAGGTGCAAATATCTGTGATAACAAGTATCCAAAGTTTTAAAAGATTGATGGACCGAATGATCGGTACATTAACTAAATAGTAGCTCAAAAAGTTGGTGTGTCCAGAAGTTTAAATAACAATCAGATCAACATTTTTAATGGTCTACAGTTTTACTAAACAAAGGATCAAAATCATAAGCCAATTATGAAGTAAAAGATCAATGCAAAAGATAAAATGATCAATACACCAGGAACCATCAGAACAAATGTTCAGCTGATCAAGTGATCAATATTCTAAAAGTTCTATAGACGAAAGGTCAGAAGTGGATCGACTGATCTTCAGTTTAAATCAGCAACATATATACATAATATCAACAGTAATCAAAAGGTCAAATCTTCCTCTGCTGATTAAAAGATGGTGGATAAAAAATTACCAACAGTTCAAGGATGAAATCCGTAAATGAAACGGATATCATCAATGAGGCAATAATAAACAGATCAATTGATCTTAGTATAAAATTATTATTTTAGAAATAATAATACGTTAATTTACTAGCATGAATCAGAGTCAATTGGATCTGATCCAAAGTTACGTCGATTTTCATCGTACTACTTTTGGTGCAATTAACCGAGGAATTCCAGTTAAACTTATCATTTCAAGGAAATGGCAATTTTTCAAAATTGCAAGAAATTAAATATAACAACCGCAAACACCTTCCAAATTAACTTTTACAACATAAAACACAAACACACACACACACAAATGATTGAAGCAGGCGAAGTCAGGCGGCATTAAACATTTTCAACACATTCCTAAAATAATAAAAACCAAAATTCCTCGCACACTCCCACAGCGATTTTATTAAATTTATATCTTTTTAAATCAAAATAAAATTAATAATAATGAAATTAAAAAAAATATATATACATTGTTTGTTTGTTGTTGTATGAATTTTAACGACTCTTTGATGCTACACCACCAAAACTAGCAATCAATCATTTCCATCGCAATCTCCTGCGGATACAACAATTAACTGCCAATGCAAAAACAAAATTAAAAATAAAGAAAAATAGTACAGTACTTTTCGCTTATACCGAACCCAGTTGAAATTAATTTTTCGGGGAAAGAACTGGCAATTATTTCTTATTTACAACGAACAGGTAGGCGGGTTAAAGGGGACTTTCGGTTATAATATGTGTATTCACGGGTTGATGCAACATACCCTTGCGACGTTTCGAACGTGCGGATTGCGGAAGTTTGACACCTTTCTACCTTTAAATTCGTAAAATATTTTCAGTATTTTTCAATGAGATGGTAATATTTTGACAGTTAAACTATTTCGCATCTCCAATATTTGCATTGAACACTCACATCTTAATGCTCTAAGTCGCAGTTTCGCAATTTCGCACTTTTGCATCAACGCGTGAATACCCATAATGAATGTTCATAATATTCAAATTCAATATTAAAACGAACTTTGCTTAAAACGAAATCCACTTTAAGCGAAAACTACTGTATATCGCACACATATAAACAATTGCAATCTCTAGCAAATTTACGACTACATCAAGTTCATTTATTTATTTTATAGAAATTCTTGTTAAAGATGAATTTTCTGTTTTGCCCGTGTGGTAATTTTTCTTTGGTGTTCTTCAATGTTTTGTCAATTTTTCTGGACCTGCTGATTTATTTTTATTTGTTTTTTGTTATTTTTGGCAATTCATTTACGTGCAATTTCCCATTGATAAAATTACGTATTACAATTTTGAATGAGTTTACATCATCAGTTAGTATTTGCTTACTTCATTTAATTTCTATTGAAACATTGTGTTTTCTCTTTAAAAAAAACAAAAACAAAATTAATTAGTTTATCAAAATAAATGTTCATATGGTGTACGAGTTTGATTTTAATGAAATACTCTTTAAGCAATTTGGAATATTTTATAAATATGTATAGGTACATACCGCTAGCTTTCTGTTAAACAAAGTTGCGTAAGTGGTGTGGGGGGGTATGACATAACTTCAACAAACACAACCAAAAAGGATTCTGGCGTTTAGGATTCATGATAGGATTGTATGCATTTTCTTTTTCATTAGTAAACATCATAGTAGTGTTTAGAAAAATGGGCATGGCAGGTCCCATAAAAACGGATTGCTTGAAATGGCATATGTGGGAAACAATAGCAAGGAAGATGATGAAGGTTTTTACGCTAAGATTGGATTAACTGTGAAGAAATTTGACATTATTGGGCAAGCAGAAGTGCAATGATTTTATAATTTTCGTATTACCCAAACTTTGTCCGAGCAGGACGAAAATGCTATAATTTCTAACACATAAAAACTGTTTTCAAATTAATGAGTTTTTATTAAATAAATTTAGATAGAAAATCTTATCTTAATATTTTACCTGCAAATCTTGTTACCATCAGATAACAACATAATCTGCCTAACTGCCTAATCTGCAAAATTGCCAACAACCCTTGTGAATGTCTTCATGGCCTATTTTTTTCTTTTCTCACTTTCCTTTTTGTTTTTTATTTTACTAAAATTATTAATGCTTTTTGTTTTTAGCTTTAACTTTTAAATAAAAATAGTGCACGTGTACTTAAAAATAGATTAGTGAAACATGTAATTAAATTTACTAAACGAAAATTAACAAAAGTAATTGCAACGTTGACAAAACTCATTATTTTTGACGTTTGAAGAATGTTATGTACTTCCTAGTGACTTCAGTTTCGGGGTGAACGAGTTGTCATCACGCAAAGATTAGCAGCGGTTGAATATTTTGAGATCTCAATTCACTATTACTAAGAGAAAAAATTTGTTGACCTTTGCTATCTATGAATTTTGTTCAAAAACATTCATTCATTCGAAGGAATATTTCTATTTGGAAGTATGAATTTTTATCTTTTTTTGGTTTTCGAGAGCACAAATCAAATTACTCTTACTGTTGGTTCATTGCTTTGCTTTTTTGATATTTCTTACGTACTGACAATTAAAGAGCAGTATTTTCTATAAAGCGATAAAAAACGAGACATGGATATAAATAAATTGCTTTTATTCTTTTAAAAAAATTATCGATAAGTTATTAGCTGCGTTTTATTCGCCACTAGCTTCTAGTTATGTTTAACTAGCAGCGATAATTGTATGTGAAACAACAACAAAGAGGCAGAGATAACACGTATAATTATAGCTGTTATGTATACGTAACAAGTAGTTTAGCTACATCAAATTCTATTGTGAACTGCCAATAGTGAAAGAAGAAGCATGATAGATTGAAAAAAAGAAATAATTTAAAATCATCATTAAATATTCTTATAAAGGGTAAAAACTAAAAACAATGCCCACGATTAAGCGCAATAACTGGGATCCATTAAAATATTTCACCTCCAGCTGCTGAGCAGTTTTATTGTGAATAACAATATAACGAACAAGAAACTTAATAACTTGGTCGTTTTATTCGCACAAGTTAAACTAGCTGGCGAATAAAACACAGCTATTGTTGTTTTCCCATACAATTATCGCTGCTAGTTATAGATAACCAAAATAAAACGTAGATAAAATATGTGTAGTCAAATTTTGATTTGAAAAGCAGGAATTTGAGGCGTTGAGCAGGATAACAGGAAATAGTTCTCAAAACCAGGGAATTCCTGCTCATCACTGTACGGATGGCTAACGTAGCTAAAATTAAATTGAAACGTTTGAAAATTTGAAAAACAGTCGCTTACGCTCTATAAATCTGGTTCGTTTTCGTTCTTGGCATAATAGTTAAAGCAAACATTTAAATCGTGACAGTGATGTAAGAACAACTACTAACAAAATTTTACAAATTAATTTATAAGTCTTGTCTGGCAGATGGATCACAAATCCTCGATTGGATTGAAGTCCACAAAATTTCCAGGTCAATCCAACAAGGTTTCCCAGCTTTCTTTATTCAAGGCAAGCGTCACCACTTTACTCGCTAGTCCGATGATGAGCAACAGCTCCCATTCACCATTAAACACCTCAAAAAAAAAAACAAAAGTTTTGGGGCAGGATCATTCGTACCTATAACAGAAATGATAAACAGCGAATTGCCTGCCATTCATCCAAGATTGTAGAAATATTCTTCTATTTGTCTTGTCCACATTAATTTGCACAAGGGTGTAGTTTTTTTTTTAATTCTAACACAGAACAGTCATTGTAGAGTTCACATATATACATACAAGTATTAAATACAATTAAAGATATCAAAATCTATTTAACCCATTAATGCCGGATGGGTATTTAAGTACCCAAACAAAAAGTGTTGGCAAGAAATTGAATAACTAAATAAATTTCGAACTCACGTTTTCTTTATTAAATTAAAGAAGAATGGAGCCAGCAAGTTAGGTAAAATTCCAACGTTTCCTGCACTAAATAAAAGAAATGTCCCTGATTTTGACTTCTTATTAAAAACAAATTGAATTAAAAATTTGAAAAAAATCTTGAAAAAATGGCAAATTTTGAACTTTGAGGAACCATAACCAGCGTGGCCAACTCAGCGCTTTTCCCGCTAAATTTAGTGCTTTTTGAATATTAAAACGCGGAAAAAAAGTGATTTAGCGCTCAGTTGAGAATTTAGCGCTAAGTTCAGAATACGTATTATCTTCGAAAAATCGAAGAAATTTTCATTGGCTAGAAGTAGCAAATACGTGCATGTATTAGTGTAAAAGTTTAAATGTATTGAGTTTTCTCGCACTTTTATAAGCAAAAAAAATTTAGCGCGTTTTTAAAGAAAATACGCAGATTTTAGCGGGTTTTGAAAAACAAAAGTTGGCCACGCACTTGTGTTCAGGAGTTCTCAATTTATCCACCCAAACCTGTTTTGTTCTTGGTACTTTTCAAGACTTGAAATTTATAAACCAGTGTTATGGTAGTCAAAGAAACATTTGTTGGGATACAGAAATGATTTACAATTTTTGTAACCAAACTCTGTTTTGACATCACATTAGCAAAAACGGGCACGTTTTGCCATTATTTGTACTAGATGGCTCGCTCTATCTGTTCGCCCAACTTTTTCTGCCATATAAAAAATTGCATGTACACTAAGAACCCAGAAAAACCAGTTGGGTATTTAAGTACCCATTCCAAATACCCGAAATGTGTGTAGTTACCAATCTGAAATTTAGAAAGGCAACCTCAATTGCCTATGTGAATATCTCCAACGATTTTTAGGAAAATCGTGCTGCGGGATCTATGAGCAGGCTTTAATGGGTTAAGCATGTTTTTCTTGGGGAAAACAATTAACGAAATCTATAAAAAAAAGGTTAATAATAAATGTAAATAAATATTCTCGTTACTTTATAATACAGAAAATTTATTTATTATTATTTTCCAAGAAATGCAATATGTTTTATTTTGATAGCTTTTCTTATCGGGCACAATATAAGTATAACTGCTATTTCCTTTATCTTGTAATCAATCACTATCAGTTTGTTTCAATGAGTTAAAAAGGCGGTACTAAGTAATTTATCAACGAATAATTGACTTAACATATTTTAAAAAAGCGGTAGTTTCTTTCTCTTGTACTGAAATATAAAGAAAAAAATAAGAAGAAGAGTTGAGAGGGTACATTTTCCTGCACTACGCAAGGTTTCCTCGTAGTATGAGATATGTATGATTTTTGTGTTACTATTGCTTTGTAACCATAGATGACGCTTACTGTCTCTACTGAACCACATTAGATAAAATATAAGTTATGTCCAATAGATAGATTAGAGTTTTTTGGAGATATAAATTCAGCTTGAAAAAAAAGAATAAAAACACTAAACGCTTCAATCCAATAACCTTTGAAATGACGCACAATTATGAGAAATAAATGTACCGAAAAGCACTAAGTTTCTACTTCAATATGCTATAATCACCTTTAATAATGCCAATGTGAAAAACTTAATTTTATTACAAAATAATTATATTAATGATAAAGGAAAAAAGCTAACTACTCAAAAAATATAAAAAAAATAGGTAAAAATTTGCGGAATTGAAGAAATCCCACATTAAAATACAAACAACGGAAGAGGAAGAAACCGAACGAGTACATGTGAATATTTGTTTACTGGCGAAAATATCTTCTTTTAAAAAAAAGAAAAAATTCACAAGCAGGCAAAAAAAAAACTGAAAGTAAGAGGAGCTGTAGATGATGGGGGCATACAACATATTTACATTGCCATTGAGCTACAGCAGAAAAAAAATACATACAGTGACCTTAAGTAGGCGGAAAAACAAATCGTGTGATTGCAAAAAAAAAAAAAACAAAAAATTAAAAAAAATAGAAAAAACAGAAACAGACAGAAGCGAAAATTCCAAACCAACTAATAGTTGTAAATAAAAAAGTAGCAACAACAAATAATGATGACAATAATACTAATAATTATACTCATTATGCTAAGAGTACTTAATAGATTCCATAGACAGATGGACAATAAAAAAAAAAAAAACAATAGCAAAAAAAAGAAAAAAATGGCAGCAATATAATCAGTGGCAACACTGAGTGACCGAGTCGACTGACTGCTTAATGTGAAGACTGAACGAACATCATATGTAAATTACAAAAGCAAATTGTTGTCAATTAGAAAAAAAATATATAGACACAAAAAAAATTAGAAAATAAAATACTTATTGTTAGTAAAAAGAAAAAAAAAAAAAAAAAGGAAAAGAACGAAAAAAATAAATAAAAACAAATTGTCATTTTCCCAATGTTGTTGGTTTCTACTTTTATGTGAAAAAATTATAGAATTGAAGAAATAAAAGCGCATGATGTAATTTTTCTGTAATGTAAAATTTCCGTCTGTCTATTCATTCAGTCGATCCATCTTTATGTCATCTGTTCTCGACCGCCCGTTTCGCTCCCTCCTGCTCCCTTATACCTTCTACTTGCGATTTCAAAACATTTTATATATATTTTTTTTTTTTGATCTTTTTTAATTGAGCGCAAATTAAATTAACCAACTGAGACACATTTTAATTGTGATGATCAGCTGAAAAGCATGAAAAAGAAAAACTAAACTATAAATTTTAATTGTTTTTGTGAAAATTTTAGTTTATTTTAGATCATTATTTATCATTACTACATATGCCAAAAAGTTTGGAATAACACAAACACTAAAAACTAAATTTTGAGTATTACAAATTTTACAGAAAATTGGCAAAATACCGAAGAGAATATGAATAAACTGCATTTATGTAATGAGAGCACTAAGCTCTCACTTCCTCTTCTCTCAAAACTTCTGGATCCACTAGTCAATCAGAGAAAAATAATATGTAAACAAGATTCATAAAATCTTTTAAATGACTATTATAATAGCTTAAGGAAAAAGGATTAGGACTTATTCCCGAAATCCCCTCTTCCTACTTCAGTGGTATAAGTATAACTTTTAAATGGGTATTTTAAACAACTACTGAAACAGTTCTTTATTGAAATGAGTTTTCACTTCAAATTGCTGAAAATATAAAAAGTTTTTTTTTTATTTTTTCTCTGCTGCACTTAGTAGATATTTAGTATTTGATTATTCACACAAAAATAAATTAATACTTTGCATTTACGATTTCGCCGCTTAAAGTTAAATACCTTAGATTACATAATTTGATTAAGAGAGATAGAAATATAAACAGTCATAGCAAAGAAACGTTGCAACATTCTAGTGCCTAACAGCACAATTACAGTGGCGGCCGCGGTCGTGGTCGCTCGCGGTTTCTCGACGAAAACTCCGTTCTCTGCTTACAACATATGTGATGTGAGCATTTCTATCAGCCCAGTGAGTCAATAAGGCAGTCAGTGTGGTTTGGATTAGACTTAGGCACAGTTGAAAACAGTCGTCATCGTCCACATGCATAGCAAATTAAAATAAAAAAAAAAACGCTGAATGCCACCTACACAAAATTTTGTTGTATACTTCAAAGAACTAAATGCAGTTGTTTTTATTGCTATTGCTATTATGATTACATGGTAGACCAAATAAGAAATCGAGTTTTTTCCCACTTCTATCTACTTCTACTACACACTCTTTTTTTAATTTTTAATTATTTTTTATTTTTTACCCTTAATTTTTTATAAAAGAAAAAGAAAAACAGAAAAATTGCACAGAAAACAACAACAGCATAAATGGAACTTTAGTGGTTGTGTATTTGTGTTGACTTTGGTCAAATGCATTCGCTGCACGCCACTTTGGTGTACCGAACACACTAACAAAGTAAACAAGCACCAGAACAAGCAAAGCCAGATAGCGCGGGGCAAGCAACAACAAGAGTGCACCACCCTCTCAGTTCCATAGCTCTCTTCTTTGACTAACTGTTTTTTATTTGTGATTCCTATTGTTGTTGTTTTTTATTAATATTGTTTTTGTTATTGTTTGCCTTCTTTATTTGATTTCATGGTTTTGGAGTTTGTTCACGTACTTTTTCCCTCTACAACTTCACTTTACTCCACCACTTCTTCTGTCTTCTCTCATTTTATGAGCTCTTAGAAACTTGCGCCACCATATGCAAGTGTGTGTGTGTGTGTTTTTGTTTGTTTATGTGCATGGTGTGGATATGAGATGTGGTGTCGTTGTGGTCAGTTGAAATTTTTGAATGGCATAATTAATATGCATTGTTGCCATATTTCTTAGACTACAAAAAAAAATGTTCAATTTATTTTTATAGAACTTATTATTATTATTATTCACACTAGTGGAACCAGATATTACGGGAAAGGAGAGAAGTTTAGATTTTTCGTTGTATTAATTCAGAAGCGACGATCATAATGGCCGAGATATTCATCGAAGGAAGGAGAGGGTTTAACCTCGAAACCACTTAGGGATTATGTCCATAGGTCGATCAAAATTTAAGATTTTTAAAATCATGGAATTCAATTGAAGATTCTAACAAGGTGCCGAAATCGAAAACCCCATCGATATTCTCAAGAAATTAAGTATAAAAATGGATTTTTTTTCTTCACCTCTCATTTAACCCAAAAAATTGTTTGCAAAGAAAATTGAAAAATAAAAAAAAATAATTAAAATATTAATAGCTACAATGTTGCCATATTTCATATTTGAACATAAGGTGTTTTCCCCAGAAGAAATATTAAATATTAAATATATTTGCATAGTAACAACAACAATTAATGCAAGATAAAATAAAGTACGTTTTTTTTTTATTATGATTAAAAAATCTTTTCACTTTTTCAAAACCTGCGATAATATTTTTATATTATTTATAATTACACTGTGCAACAGCCAAAATCCGACTGGCAATTTGACATGTAGTTTTGACATGAGTAAATTGGGATCGCTAAGCTCGAATCTGAAGATCATTTTGCTCCATAACGTCAAGTTTTCGAGATAACTGTACCGGAAAATTCTTAATTTATGTCTTATCGTTTTTGGTGTCTATAGAAAAGTGGCTTAGTAGAAAAAGAAGCACATTTTTGTGAACACAAAAATCCTCCATCTGAGCTCTATAGCCCGAATTTCGGGAGTTTTTTAAGTACAGCTGAGAACAATATTGCCTACAGGCTAAAAGAATGATAAAAGTATCATAGTGTGTTTGGCTAATCAAAAAGTATGGGGGTCCTAGAACATCAAAATACCCTCCATCTCCTTATTCTTGAAAAAATTACCTCACAAAGTCAAATTTCATATAATTTTCATATATTTATTAAATTAATTTTGTAAAATTCGAAGTAAAAAATTTTTAAGATTTAAAATTTTACAAACTTTATTTGAGAAATGTATGAAATTTGACTTTTCCAAGAGTAAGGGGGTGCACGGTGTTTTGATGGAGCAAATGGTCTTCAGATTCGAGCTCAGCGACCCCAAATTACTCAGAGCTATATGTTAAATCGCCAGTCCAATGGAAAAAACTCAATTTTGTGGCACTGTGTTATTTTGGTTGCTATTTATTTTTTTTTGTTTTTACAAAATGCTGAACTCACTTAATTATAAAATCTGCAAACAAAAAGTAAAGAAAAAAAAAAACAATATCGTTAATTTGCAAAATAATGAATTTCCAAAGGTAGGCACGTACCTCACCAGCACGATTATATAAGTTACGTTAAAGCGCAGAGAAATGAAAATAAGTAAAAAAACAACATTTCTGTTAATTTTCAAGAGAAAATAAATTTAAAAATTATAATTTAAACATGCAAATTCATACTTAAAATCCATTTTTAAATGAAGAAAAAAGATTAACTAATTTGAAGAAATAATGCAGTTATTTTTAAATTGCACCTAGCGTTTTTTTTTAGTCCTCTTACTTTGGAATGTAGTTGAATAGTTGTCCATTTTGCACACTTAGTTAATTAAAGACATTTGGAGTCAATGAAGCCGTGGAAGCAAGGAAATCTAAAAAAGAACAACCTGACTGGGTTGTCTCGATGTTAACTAAGAACTCCTTAACTACGAAAAGTGATGAAATGAAATTAATAAAAACTTTTCAAAGTACTCAAGTAATCAATCACTGATCAAGCAATTTCCAACATATTAAGATAAACCTATCTATATACTCCACTTTCATTTTTATTTCTTACATTCAAAATAAAAATAAAAAAGCAAGAAAGCTTATAAATCCACGCCCATAGCGATTCCTAGAAGAACGAAAGAACCAAATCAAACCAAATATGCGAGTAAATGTATGTAACTTAAACCTGTAAGTCAACAATATTCAAGAAAGAGTTTTGTTGTTAACAACATTTGTGGTAAGAAGAAAAATAAAAGCCAAGAAAACCAAACTAAAAACACGTTAGTGCAATGAACAGCCGCATTTTCAACTCACAAATGCACACTCCACACTTAAGCGACTGAGGCTGACACACTTAAGTTTTTTTTTTTTTTTCTATAATATTTATTATATTTTTAAGTTTTTTTCACCCAAAAGTACCCAAGTATGTAGTACAACGTCGTCTTACATTTTTTTTTTTTTTTAACTGTCAACTAAACTTGTTGAGCATATTTAGAAAAAAGGAAAATATAATCCAACAAAGTAAAGTAACTTTGAAAATGCAAGAAAACGTAAACCTTTTGGCTTTGCTTCAGCAACACTAAACAGCAACAACAGCAGCAGCAGCAGAAAAGCAGCAGCAGCAGCGTCTACAAAAACTGCGTGGTTTGAAAATTCAACGAAATGTAAAGAAAACAAAATAAAAATAATTCATACTCATAATATACCGACAAAATTCACTCAAGCGCAGCCAAGTCAAAAGTGTTGGAATAGAAAAAAGTTTTTAAAGTTTTTGCTTAACCCACGCGATTAATATTTTTCATTTAACTTTTTTTTTAGTTGAACTATGTCTGCAAGGTGCTGCTTCTTTTGGTTTTACTCTTTTTCGGAAATTTTGACTTGGAAAAGTGTTCTAGATTGCAGATCGAGAATATTTGCACAAAAAAAAAAACATTCCAACCGATCATCAGTGAAATTTTTGGTTTACTGTAAAAGCTTCAAGGATAAAAAACTGTTGAAAGCATTTGAGAGTGAAATCGTGGAACCATGATCAGCATGAGCTGAATAGCTAGGATGAGCGTCATGTAAAAGAGTAAAAACGCACCACGCAGAAGAGAACAACCCAATTCCCGTTGAGACTATCAGATTTGAAACGGCAAAAACAGAAACAAACCGACCAGAAATCATCAGACTAGAGATTATCAAATCAGAGATCATCTCATCAAAGACCATCTAATCAGAGGAAATCAGGCCAGAGGCAAATAGACAAGTAATGATTAGACATGCAGGTAAACTTGAACAATTCGGCCAGGGATGATCAGACTAGACACGATCAAATCAGAGACGATTGAACCAAAGATGGTCGAACGAGATTAGTAAATTCAAGGCGATCATATTAAAGATAATCAAATTATCAGACCACAAATAATCAGACTAGAAACAATCAGACCAGAGGCGATCATAGTAGAGAAAATCAGACTCCAGATGATTTTATCGTGCTACAGGCGATTGGACCACAGAAGATCAAATCAGAGACGAGTATTCCAAAAATGATAGGACCAGAGACAAGTAGACGACCAGAGGCGAATAGTTCACAGACGTTCAGAACAAAGTCAATACGACCTAAAACCAGAGCTTAAAGATAACCCACCCTCATATAATCAGGTCAGATTATCACATCTGAGACGATCTAAGTAGAAATGATCACACTAGAGATAATCAGACTACAGACTTTTAAATCAGAGTGCAAACATAAAACCAGACTAAGCCCGCGACTATATCAAAGATCAGACTTAAAACTACTCCACTGTCTGGACTAAAGACCATACCAAAGGCTACACCACTGGTCAGGCCAAAGATCAGAGCAAATACCAGACCCGACTGCATTCTGCTTTACTTACTGCCAGTAGCGCGAGCATTGCAGAGGTGACAGACAAGCAATTAGCTTTTTAGAGACGGGATCAATAATTTTAATACCGATCACTTTTATTCTAAAGCATTTACTTTCTATTTGCAGGTACAGATAAACAACTTCATTAAAGTTTTTTAAAGAAAATAAATATGGTTAATGCCTGCCACTAATATCAGCATTTATCATTCTTACTAAGACTCTATAAAACTCTACAAAGAAAAAATGACAAAATATCAAGTCTACCACAAAAAAAAAAAAAAAAAAACAAAGTTAAGAAAAACGAAAAACAACAAAAAACAATGGCAAATTCTACAAAAAAAAAAACAATAAGAATTAAAGAATGAGAGAAAGAAAAAACAAATCACGAAAAAGATGATAAAAAAAACAAATAGAAGAAGAAACGAAGAAAAAGAAAACGAAATGTAAACAAGCACACATCAAGGTGAGGTCATCAGCACGAATGTATAGTGTATACGATGATATATCGTAGAAGAAGAATCACGCTTTAGGAAAAGCATACATAGACGAAGAAAGAAGAAAATGAAAAACGAATTAAAGAAATAAACGCTCGGGGGATGCCTAACTGAATGTCTGTCGGATTGTCTGCCTGCGCGCCTGACTGAGACTAACTGACTGATTGTTTGATTGCCTGACTGCTTGTCTCAATTATTGAAATTTTATTCAATTCAATTATTGTATAATATCATTTTAAATAGTAACTAGTTAATTCTGTGTTTTTTTGTTTGTTTGCCTGAAATGTGCCAACAACAACCACAACAAAAATGTCTCGAGTAGTGCAGAAAGTACTAACGCTCCAAAAAGTAATGATAAAAATAACGAGGCAAACAAGAAAAACTCACAAAATATAAGAAAAGAATTCTTCAAGCAAGTACGAGTAACTCAACACAATATAACAAAATATAGACTGAAAAAATATAAAAAATAAAAAAAGGGAAAAAATTTATAAAAAAAAAACCAAGAAGCTGAGCTGTTGAGCCACTTGAAAACCAGATAAATAATGTCACTATCAACAATAACAACGAAGATAGTAGAGAGAGAAGAGTAAAAAAAAACAATTAAATTTTGTAAAAAAGCAATGCCAATTTTATTTATAACTTATTTCTATAGATTTAATAGTAGTTGGAATGTTTGAAATAGAAGAGATTCAAGTGATTTTAAACTTTTAAATCGAAAATTATGCGCTTTAGTAACAGAGCTGCGAAATAGATTCTATGGTGTGATTTTTACTGTACTGACTGGACATTACTGGCTCACAGAAGATATCTATAAAATTGGTATTGAGGAAAATTCAATAGCTACATTCTGTAATGATGAAGTAGAATCAGCACAAGATACACATCTTAGAATATTGCCCAGCACTAATTCACAAAAGAAATTATTGGCAATGTACCAAGCACACAGAACTAAACTAGTAGCCATATACAGGGCTATGATACTGTATTTCTTGCGCCATTATCTTACTTTACCTTTAACTGAACACAAAAACTAAGGCCACTCCTGTCTAACTAACTTCTCTCAAGACATTTGAAAAACGATTAAGTGAAAATGATCTGGTTATAGTGACACAAGAGAGTATACTTATAAAGAGAGTCGTATGATCTCATATCGAAATTATATAGTTATACTAAAATGCGAACATTATTAATTATTTGACCTAACACAAGCAAATTCTTTTATATTCTCAAACGAAAAAACACTTGTCTTTGTTGTTTGATTTTACTAGGACAGATAGAATTTCCAATTTCAAGATCACTTCACTTCCGAACTCTGTCAAGCAGAAATAATCGACCTCAAACTCTGTATACCTAAATAGTTCTACGACCTGGATAGAAAAAGTTAATATTGGTTGCTTTTTCTCAATTTAATCACTTGAATTAATTCACAAGTCTTTGGATGCAGAAACAGAGAATGCATCCGAATCGTAGGAACAACAATGAAGAAGAAAATTGAGAGCTTGCGCTAATATTTTATTCTTGGTGTGGCAAAAGTTCTCTGTCTTTGAATATTAATAAATGTTTTCATATCGCTCATTTACTAAAAGACTGTCATAACTCAAAAAACGCGATTTTGCAGAAAACGCGTTTAAAGTTTTCAATTGACTCCCACTTTGCAGAAAAAAGAATAAATCTTATAATTCTCACGCGCAGAGTATACAAGATATTAATACACACAATTTACACAATATAAAGCGTGGAATAATGAATAATTCAGCTTCATTAACTCAAAAATCGTGTTTTTGGACTTATGACAGTCTTTTAGTAAATGAGCGATATGTCTTTCTTCAAATCACATACTTTACTGTCTAGGTCCTATCGCATTGCTAGCTCTATGCTGGAAACTATTGATGAAATATCTGATGAGGAGTAATCTTTGACACTAAACTTAATTTTGTTAGTCATATAAACATTATAATTTCTAGATCATATTCAATGTTGGTTTTTGTCCACGCTTGTCATATTTTTCGTCTTGAACGCATTCAAAAGGTTTTTCTGCGTTCTGCTCTTCGTTCCTTGAATTTCTCTGAGCCAATTTCTTCATATACCTCACGTTGCTTGCTTTTAAATTTAAAATCGCTGTAGAGCAGAAGGTCAGCTCTGTCTGTGTCATTCATTTATGATGTTATAAATGGTTTGGTTGACTCTCGAGCAAAATACTTTTAATGTCCCGGCCAGAAGTCTTCAACGTTTTGACATTTTTTAAATTGGTCACTATAGAAATACAATGATAAGCAATTACTGTCAATTTTAATTGAAGGAAATTTGATAATATTTGCCTTGAATTAACTCTTCCAATCTTCACACATTCAACTATCTTACACCTTTACAATTCAATTAGATTTTTGCATTTAACATATTAAAAGATTCTTCAGACCCGCGTTCCAATAGATAGATGGTCATTCTTTCAGAGATTAGTATAAAGAGAGAGAGAGAGAGAGAAATGAAAACGAGGTAATACTAATCTAACCTACAAAAATAATAACGGCAATTTGAAAATTTTTCAATACAATAAATAGATAGCCACTAACAACAACTATATGTAGGTATTGTTGATAGTCAATACAACAACTACAACTATTCGTATGTATTTCACGTCATAATTTGACAGCAAAAACAAACACAGCAACTACGTAAGTGATAAAAATAAAAGAATGAAGCAGAAAATCAAATTTTAAACGGTTCAAAGTAAAATTAATAGAAAAATAGCAGCAACACAAAAAATGCTTACATAAAAAAAAATAAATAAATAAATAACAAAAAAAAAATAAAAACCTGAGATGAATATGAAATCATATGGTAACACGTATATATACACATACACAGAAGAGCATACAAACGTCAGATGTATTTTAACAGCGATTACAATAACAACAACAGCAAAAGAAACACCAATAGGAATAATAATAATAATAATAATAATACCAACAATGCACAGAAATAATGTTAATAAAGTTAATAACGCAAAGAGAATGTAAGTGGGGGAGAGCGCGTAAAAACACAATATGCTAAATTGAGCAAAAAGGGCAGTGACTTGACGCATACGGAATTTGGCATTTTAATAAACTAATAATTAATGAACAATAATTTTATAAAACTGTAGTAGGTGTGTAATAAATGTACAAAACAAAAAATACAACAAAATCTTTAGACACAAAGCAAACAAATAAGTAAAGATTTACATTAAAATAAACACATTTGCAATTATTTCGATAGAACATACGTAATAATTACGTACGAAAAAAAAAGAGAAAGAGAGAGTGTGTGTGTGATCTCAAAGAGCAGAGAGCGAGAAGAAAATATACAATTTCTGGAATAATAAACATTTTTATTTGTCTAAGAGCACAGTGAAATTATATTGCTGTACATACAAAATCACAATACAAATGAATGGGGGTGAATAATATGGAAGACATTAAAGAATTTCTTTTCATATTTCATAAATAGGTAAACAAAACAAAAGAAAAAAGTTTAAAAAAAAATATATGCCTGCAATAAAAAGATGACCGACCGGACCACACATGAGCAAACAAACAACCATAAATATTACTTTTTTTTTTTAATTCATAAAATTAAAATAAGAATGCATAATGAATAATAATATTAAGTAAACGCACAATACGACGAATATACGCACCTAACGGCATAATACATACATTACTACATACATGATCCGGTATTTGTATTATCGATGAACATATGTATATTGAATTTAAATGAGCACCATATTCTATAAAACTAAAGATACTGCTGTCACTGCTGCTGAGTATGAATCATGATCTTGAGTTGCTACAGAAAGTTATAACAATAAATGAAAGCACACAGGTGTTCAACGTGAAATTATAAGGATCATAATAAATTATCAATAATACGCATTAACCCATTGAATTTCAATGTGATCTCAAAAAAATCTGATCAGCTTTTATATTCCCTATTGATCTATTGAAAATATTTATAGTTCATTCAACTCATTTTCACGGTCACATGCTTTTAGGTTGCTTAAAAATATTGAAAAAAAAAAACAAATATATCAAGGCAACTGGCAATAAACAAGCAGTAATTAATTGGTACTACAATATATAAAGTTTGCAAGCGCCATCTTTCGGCAAATTTTGACAGTGTGGCAGTAGAACGTTATCGGAAACAATGGGAGAAGGGACAGGTAGATCCATTTCCCGTCGGAGAGATTTAGGCTCATGTGAACAAATTCTTCAAGTTGTTGTAGTAGCACTACTTACTTCATCTCCCTTGCTTCATTCTGCTTTTACTGTCCGGACTAATGAAGCACCAGCAACAGCACCAAATATAATCTTAAAACAATGAATCGCTTTCACCCCCGCTATCTTGAGGTTAGTGATATCCGATTAACCTCTCCTTTTAGGTGGAAATGTAAGAAAATTCAATAGTGAACAGAAATTCAATAGATTACAAGAGGACTGGAATTAGTGATAAACTCTTACCCTTCTCTCTTACTCTTCTTCCCTACACACACAAAAAAAACGTATGTAAAATTGTAATAAAATCGAGTATAAATTGTCTAAAACTTGGGCAAAATTAATCCATCAAAGTTTTTTGATAACTTGCCTAAGGGAACTTAGGTAAAACTTCGTTTAACTGAGCTAGGCAAATTGTAGAAACCTAAGTATTTGAGCAAATAATTTATTTAAGGCAACATGCCAAACTTTTAGAAGTCATAAGTCAAGCTCGTTTTGTAAGCTTGCTGCTGTATAAACATATTCAAAAAACAGAAAATAATTCGTTTTGCTTAGAAAAATTAGACATAGCTAAGCTTAGGCAAATTATCAATAAACTTAATTGTTTTTACCCAAGTTTCTCAACTTCATATAAAAAAAAATTTTCTCTATGTGTATAAATATCTCAGAAATTCTTATCATTGCTCTTCACTTAAAACACATTCGAAGCAACCACAAATCTAAACTAATTTCTATCGAAGTGCGAATTTTTTCGAAGTACAACCTAAGTTCACTTGAAGTTTTCAAGTGTTTTAAGATTAAAAATTTCTAACAGAGCTCTGACTGATCTCATTTATTGAATACATTTGATTCATAATAACTAGTTCCAAAACAACTGCGATTACCCCAATTTTCATAGTTTGTGAAAAGAAAAACCTTTGTTTAATTAAATTTTTAAAATAATTAGAAATTTTTTCATTATTTCAAATGTGTTCGAAATTAAATACAAAGTCGTAAAGTGAATGCAAAACTAATATTTATGTATGAATTTGAGGAAGGAAAAAAACAACAGACTGTTTTGCTTCGCTATAGACTGGCCATAAAATTAATACCATGAAATTGGCACCCTTAAAAGTGTACATGTAGTTAGCTATTTTATTACTATTTTTTAACACAAAAACAAACAAAAAAAAAACAGAAAAAAAAAATATTTAAAAAAACAAACACAAAAGGTAAGTTAGTTCAGTAAGTAAGTAGGTCCATTTTTTGTTTGTTTGAAGCTTTGTTTATATAGATCCACTTTTGTAAAGCTTCTTTCTCTTTTATTTTTTTTTTATTATTTTTTTTTTTTTGTGTGTGCGTTTCTTTGACTTTTGCATGAAAGAAAACAAAGAAATACAAAAGAAAAGAAACCCATAGCAAATCAGCCAAAAAAAAAAAATACAAACAACAACAAAAATATGTTACTTTGACCAAAAGTCACGAAATTTTGTCCAATGGAACCAGCACCAACAACAACAAAGCACTACAAAAACCTCCAACTATGAAATCGTCAGATTGGCAAATGACGTTAGTAGTTTTTATTTATTTTTTGTGGTCGTAGTATTGTTTGGTCTGAGCTACAATACAAAAACAACACAGATATTGTACTTAGTTAGTACTACGTACAAAGAGAAAGAGTAAACAACAACAACAACAACAATGAAATGCGCCAAAAACAGCAACAAGAAAAACAACAAAAATAAGAGCACGAAAAACGCATTTTTTATTTTCTACTACTACTTCGTACTTACTACTTCCATTTCGTATTGAATTTATTTTTTTCTTTTTTACCCGCAAAAAACCAATATATTTACATTACTTTTCGCTTATAACGAAATTTCAGTTTCCGCGAACCAATTGCAAAGTACTAACCTAGTACCCATATAGCTTCATACAATTTGTTTCCATTTAAATAAAATTCGGTTTAAGAAATCTTTTGGTTATGTCGAACCATTTCAGCGTTTAAAATCGTTTAAAATTAAGTAACGGAAATTAAAGAATGAATGTAACAAAAAATTGATTCTATAAGCCGAAGTCGTACTTTTTTTGGTCTGGCTGCAAGGTTAGGTTATAACGTTTGCCTCGAAAACGAGGATTTCTAACCATGAAGGCATTCGCTATTGTGCATAACACCGATTGGTTTTTTAGGGGCTATGAGGCGGCATATACTTTGCCCATTCCAGTTTTACCTTTAAAACTATTTTGAGCTTCTGATAAAGCTTGGGAGTGAAAAGTTCTGGCTTTGTGTTGATCCAAATTCAAATAATTCTTTGCAACATCTGCAGAAGTCATTGGTAAATATGCCTAGTCTTCTTCCGTGGACCCCAATAGTACAGCTGCCTGATTTTATTATACCCATGTATAAATATGATATATGTCTGATCTAGCTTTACCACATTTTCTTACTATTTCTACAGATAGTCATAAATTCTTTCATTGTCATTGAGAGACTCCACTACAAACTCTGCCATCACGTTTAGGTCCATCCGTAGAGATTTTGCTTGTAGATTTGGCGAATGGTGGCCACCCATATAACAGAATAGGTCGAACAACCGCTACGTACAACCATTTGCTATTTTAATACTGCTTGATATTACGTCACTGTTAGACATGCAAAAATCAATATTTCAGTTATTTCAAACCAATTTCGCTGGTCTTTGAAGTTCGCTTTAAGCGAAAAGTACTGTATATATATTTCCTCATACGGGATTATTTTATTTTGTGAATACGCTAAATATGCGCTGAATCGAGCTCCCCTCTCTCACTCACTCGCTCGCAGCAATATGGTCAAAGAAATAGAAATTTAATGTTTTATTTTTATTTTTATTAGTTATTTCTTCTTCTTTTTTTTGGATTATTATTATTTGTTTTTGCCTGGAATTAGTAGTAGAAATGAGGCGTGTTTTGTGCACAATTAACACGCAATGCGGATATATCGACGATGAATGTATAATGCAATAAACATTTTCGATTTTTTTTCGTTTATTTTCGCCAATACAATTTTAAAATGGAAAATTTGAGTTTTACACAAACGCGCAAAAGAGGCACAAAGTTCAATAGAAATTAATAATGAATTGTTATGAAATGAGCTGAGCTGAAGTTTTGTTGTTGTGTCTACCAAAAACTAAATACCAAAAACAAACAACATAGCTAATTTTCAGTCTACTTTAGTTGAATGTGTATGTGAATGTGTGTGAGGAGAGCATACCATATACAGGGTGTGTCATAGAATGTAAAAAGTAATAGTACCATACTTTTTCAATCTAGTGGTGGATGGTCATATACCTTTTGTTTTCCGTGGTATCGTGTCTAGTCGTGAAGATTAGTCTTGGTTTAGGATTTTGTTAGTAGTTGGTTCGGATCGCTTCTTTAGTAGTTGAAGTGCTTTTCTCCACAATGGAATAGGAAAGTTCTCTCAAGGCGTTAGCGAGTTGACCACGCCTGTCACATGAGTAGAGGAGAAAAACTAACACATCTAAGCACTCAAAACAATATTAATATCAACTGGGTTGCAAACATATTGAACCTATGTAGAAGACTGATTAATGTATTAAATCTTAATGTATTACTTCAGAATATTTCGTAGTTGATTTCATATTGTTCCAAATGCTCTGCAGAATATTTCATGAGTACTTACAATAATTGCACATGAAAAATTTCATTTGTGCTTCAGAAAAAGAAATTCAATTATCGATTTTTTAAACTACAAATAACATATTCTGAAATAACAATATTTGGAATAATCTGAAACAATTTTGGAGTTTTCTGTGACACATTTGATTATTCTAAAATGCAATTCAAATATTCTGACACCAATTTGGAATAATCTAAAATCGAATTGAAATATTCTGAAGTACAGTACAAGAAATCCACGACCTCTTACTACGATTTTCATTAGATGCGATACATTTTCCAACATCACCTTGTATAAATGTAGCGAAAGTTTCTTACTTTATTCTGCTTCATTTTTTCGTAATGGTTTGGGTTGGTCAAAAACACAACAAGAACCATTAAGAGGATATGTGATAGAGGTTGAATTTCGCGTGTTTTTCGCTTATATCGGATAAGGTAGGTAATGTATTTCCTATACATGCCACACACATTTCTACTTGAATAAAATACATTATAGTTTAAGTTGTAAGGCAAACGTAAGGAGAACTTAATGAAAAATTACATAAAACTTAGAAAGAAGTATCATATGCACAGTAGTGTAAAGTATCCTTATTATCACGAATCAGTATATTTTGTATGTTCATAAATGAAGACTTCAAGATATTTGAAAATACAAAAAAAAACAAAATTTTGAATTTATTTGAATTTAATTTGTCCTTTTTATACAGTAATTCAAGCATAGATTGCATTCATAAAAATTTCAATATTAAGTATTCTTGAAGAACCTACTAGCAATAAGAAGAAAACTATATCTTTATTTCAGAATCCGTCGTAACAGTTACGAATTCGAAGCTGCGTTTACACATCACAAATATTCGTATTCTGAAATCCAGACGGAATTTGATTTAGTATTGCCTCATTTAACAGGAAAACCGAAAACCGAGCTCTTCGTGGTGGTGCACGCAGAAAATAAGAAAGGGAAAAAAATTAGCACAACGAAGATATTAAAAGCATTGCTTTAAGCGCGGGTTTAAGGTCGAGGTACACAATAGTACGTGGCGGACTCCAGAGCAAGACTAAAGGGTGGCAAGTGATAGCTTCTTAATAATAAATTGGGATACTCACAGTTGATTATAAATTTGGAGATAGTAATATGATGAAATTTTATAAAACAAATTGAAAGAATTTTCAACAAATGAAAAATACCACACCAGATAAAACGAAATTGTGAATTCTTCAAATACGTATATTTAATAGAAATTTATTTAAACTACTAGGCAACATTAATCTTTTATTTCCTCCATAAAATTCAAAGTATTTTTTTTTTCTCAAAAATTGTTCATACTCACAAACTCGTATCTAACTTGCACATCTCATAGGCATTTCCGCTCTTTTGAGACTCAAAATAAGTAACTTTTTTTTGGTTTTGCTGATGCCAATCGTGCAAAGCTAAAAATCAAAATCTAACTTTAAAATTTAAAGCATAAAAACTGCTTAATTTCCATGCGAAAACCAAAGAAATTGAATATAGCAAAAACTAAAAGTATCGTCAAGCAATAACAAAACAAAAAGCGCATCATAAAACATTAGCGCTACGCCATCACCACCACTCACCAGCGAAAGGAATCTCAGTATCCCTTTTATATATAGCTACTTGAATAAAGTAATAAAAGAAGAATACGTTATACAAATCCTCATGTGTTGGCCAAAAAAGAAAAGAAGTATTTACAGCTATGGTCATAATAATAGTAATTGCTATACCATAAGAGAAAAGTTTCATACGCAAAAAAAAAAATTAAAGCTTGTTTATATTACTGATGTAACGGATGTCAGTTTCGCAATCAAAAGTTGATGTTCGCGAATGCGGATGCGAATGTGGAATTTTATATTATAGTCATTTCTAAATTTTTTAAGAACATATTTGGATCAACTTTGGCACAACAGCCCATGGAGGGCCTAGACCGAGCATTTCGCTACATAAACCAAATTGAGCAAACATGTTCACAAGCATAATTGAGAAAATTTGTGTGAGCGCAGTTTACTCTATTTAGACATTCGTTGTACATTCGCAAAAAAGAATGCTAATGTTGCTGCGAAAATTAAAATTATGCGACGGTTTCGCATGTAGCAAATGCGAATGCAAGCATCCGTGGCATCGCTACATTCTGATTACTAAGTAAAAAGGCTTTACCAAAATTATTTATTTATGTGATCGCCTCCAATCATAGTTTATGAGTTTTATTTTTTATTTTTTTTTTAAAGCCTTTAAAATAAGAGGCTTCAAATAAGCTTGATATTTACGTATCAGTAAAAAAATTTTGTTTCCTTACTTCACTCATATTATTTTAACCGTAGCTGTATGCCTTGCGGGTGTGCAAACCGAAATCCAAATCGAAAGCTCGAACCCAACCGAGCAAGTGGAATGGAGCTTAGTGGCATGCGAAAGCATTCATCGGTTGTATTGCATTGTATACTCATATAACATTTCAGCGTATTCAATACTACTTGCAAGACATTTTACTTGTATTTTTTTATCTTCCTTGGTATTTCTCTTCTTCTTCTTTTTCTTTTCATTTTTTTTTTATTTTCTTCAAGTCACTCAGCATTGACTTTGGTATGATGGTATGACGCATAAAATTACTATAAGAAACGCATGCATTTGGAACAAAAAGAAATAATCTTTTTTCCGCTTATAGACATAGACCAGAACCAAGTTCTTTTTTATGATAGCTGAAGGGAAGATGAACAACGATTTTTCTTTTTGTTTTGCATAAATCACTTGACTTCTTCAAAGGACATTCACACAGCTGCTGTATGCAAAACAAACAGAAAATATAGCAAAAATAAAAAAAGAAAAGAAAATATTCTATGTATAGATAATCTTTGGGTAATAAGGAATACTCCTCATTTATTAGGAAACATATATGAAGAGAACGACAGAGGAAAGAACTGCCCCTGTAGTGCATTGGATGGATGCATTGGAATACCGTGTCAACATGGAATGCGTGAGTTTCGCTATCTCCTATTAGAGTATGTATATTCGTTTGGAAACTTCAGTTCTTGTTTCAAATTAATCTCTCTTGGGATGGATATAAATAGTGTAAATCATGCGAAGATCAGTTGGATTGAAGTTTTTATTATTGATTCATATCATGTCTTTTCCCCTCAATCTTAAAGAGCTAAGACGTTTGGAACATGAGCATGATTGCCAAATGTTGAGTTGAGTTGCAAGGATTGCTTGTCAATGATAGAGGAGTTGATCCCCGCGATAATCTAGAGGTTATGGAACGATTCTCAGAAGTAATGAAATCTATTACAATATGAGTATTATGGTATTTCAGTTTCAGTTACAGGTATCGTCAATTGTCAACGATTTTATGAGAAAATCGATGTCACTCATGTCTGCAACATGATGAAACTGCAGGTCATTTGATCTCTGAGAAGATATGGGCTTCTAAGCAAATATTTGTTGGCGAACAAGTTTTGGCCAACTTTAATCTATGATACGCAAGCAAGTTCATAAAAGTTTCGGGTAAATCGACGACTCTGAAAGAATTTAAAACCATAATTAGGAAAGCGCTCGTCTTCTGAATGAATTACAATGGACTTTTGAGCCTAAGTGCTTCTCACTTTACGGTATTTAATATTAGAACAATAATTGTAAATACAACCATGTCATATGTGAATTGAAAACTTCAAAATAAACAAATTTACTTAGTACAAAAAAAATTTTTAAATATTCATAAAAAACATAAAAATCTTTATAAATCGATATATATATATATAAAATAGAACTCAAGCTTTCAGACTTCAGTAAATAATAAAATTGTACAAATAAGTAAAAATGATTTTGTTTACTCGTTTTTCTCTTTTTTAATCTTTTGAAATATGGAGTGTACACATTCTAAAACCGGACAATTACCAGTATGCAAATGAATCGCATTCATATCTTTATTCATTTTTATAGCAATTTTCTTTGATTTTTTTCGTCGCTGTCGTTTTTGTTAATGTTGATGTCGATGTCGATGTCGATGTCGGTGCCGCTGCCACTGCCACTGCCGCATATACATATGTAAGCCAAAGTCAGTCAAACAGCAAATAATAATAATAATAATATTACTCATTTAACTAAATAACAATAAAGCGTCTTTATTTACTACTTTTTGTTTTTATTTGCTAGCGCTGCTATTACGCTGCTACTACTATTACTACTACAATTTTTTCAGTAGGTAGGTATGCGCACAAATGTAGAAATCGCAGGAAAGTAAAAACAAAAGCGAAAAAAAGTCGATGACTTAATAAATTTAGAGTTGGGAGCGGTTTCGTTTGTTTTTTTTTCCACGTTTTGCTGATTTTTCGCCTTTGATTTTTTAGTATTTCAACGCCATTATTGGGTAGTAGTTTTTGTTGTTGCTATTCATGCAAACAGCGACAACAACAACGAGAAAAGAGAAAGAAAATCAGTAGAGGTAGTTTTATTTTTGGCAATAAACTATTTTCAACGTTGAACATGAAACAAAAGACAACAACAAAAACTAGTTGTAGTTATTTTATTTTAATTTTAACTATGTCGGTATATTTAGAGTAAATACTTAAATCAGGTTTTTAGTGATATTTAAATTAATAACTATGCAATTTTTGAACTACGTTCACATTTAGTAGTGAATGTGCCATTTTCAATTTAGTATTTATTCTTATTTTATATTATTTTTCTTAAATTATCGTAAAGCACTTCCACTATAATTCAAATACATAGGGGAATGTGGGGTAAAAAGGGTTATTCTTTCGTAAAGTTAGAAATGTAAGCAAACGGCAAACGATAGTATCAAGTTGTTCGTGAAGGAATTTTCTACAACTTTGACGTAGATCATATTGTTCTATTTTAGCAAATATACCAGAGCAAAGTGAGTCATATGATGGGATAAATGAGCCATTCCAGTTTTTTGAACTGAATATTTATTATACGACAAATATATATTATAGTGCGGACACACTCTGAAAACAAAAACCGCCAAATTAAATTCTCAATTTCAGAAGGATTTCAACGAAATGCACTTGAAATGCCGAAAGTAACTAGCAACCCTCAAGCACAAGGTTGCAAGAAACAGGAAAAATATTAGATTTATTACATTTTTTTAGACATTTTGGATTTTGTTTTCACAACAGCTGCTCTTGTAATATTTATTAAGTGGAAAAATAAAATAATGGAGAGCATATAAGCTCTTGTTGTCCAAATCCAATTGAAAGGCAACATTTTTATTTATTTTTAGTTATAGAAACAAACACAACAAATTTTTCTTCCTCTTCAAACTTGTAATCTGTCAAAAACGAATTTGAAGTTCCTTTTTTATCGTGTGTCGACCTAAATTTGAAATTCAAAATTTCAACGATATTCTTTCGCGTGTGTCCGAACTATTAGACGTTAAACGACCCCGCGTTCGCCTCCCCTCCTTCGTTAAACACACAATCGGGAAAACAACATCAAATAAAACAGAAAGTTAAGTATACAATTTCAAAAATAATCATCGACACATTACTACAAATGACATTGTCAACTCAGAGTTGTATTTCACTCATTGAAAAGAACCTATTTGGATGTATGTATCCCATATGGAAAAACAAACGGAAAACCCACTGAAGCGAAATACATGAATAAAAAGCGATGGGGACCAAATTATAAAATCACAAAAATAATGAACCAGCAAAGCCTAGAAACACCTGTGTAACAAGTGATGAAAAATACAGCAAAACCGGGACTACAATGAATCAATAGAAGTCTTATGCATTAAGATGAGAAAACAGGAAAACAAAAATAAGAGGCACCACTTTTAATTTACAAGAAATGCCAATATCCCATTTTACCCTAACTTCCCCTACTCATACAGCAATAGTAATTGCATTTGATGTGATATAGTATGTAGTAAGTAATACAGTGCAGTGCTGTGCGAAGCGGTACGTTGAATTGTGGTGTGAATGAATTGTTTTTGTTTTTGCTTCCTGATAACAACCCTGATTTCAATGAATTGAATTGTGACTGCATTCATGTTTATGTCTTTATACGAATATCTGGAGATTGTTCAGCATTTACGAAACACCCGCATCTAACTAACTATATATACATTTTTATTGTGTCATACATTCTCCTTTACTATGCTTCGATTTTAATGTTCACCACACACATATATGTATAGTTCACTAGTACTATACATATACCATAGATAAACAAGAAGGGGATGAAAAAATATGGGGTTATTCACTTGTACATTAATGTAAATTATAGAAATTTAATTAATGTTGAAGACATATGTATAATATTTCCGGAAACATAAAGACTGAGATCATAGTCAAAAGATCTGGCCAGTTATTGCGACCTAATCGAATATTTAAATAGAATAGAGTTGAAAGTTTATATAAAAAAGTGTCGGGCGACTATAGTCCAGCAAGAAAATGAACAGACCGCTATAGTAATTATAAGTTTCAAGATAAAAAATTGTGCACCACAGACAGATACTGTGTCCAAAAGATCTTAACCGTTGCTCAGTTTATCTCACACAAAAACACCGGTTCAATTAGTTCAGAGCTGATACTTCACAGGCTCGTAGCCAGAAAATAGTCAAGGGCAAAATTTAATCAAAACTTCATAACTTGTTATTGGCTGGTCACTTTGAATACTTAACATCGTCCATAATTGTACGCTTTAAGTTTGTTGTTAGAGATCAAAACAATTGAACAAGACCCAACTTTTTTTACCAGTATTTATTTATAGGTTGTCGACTTTAAAAAGCAACCTCAATACAGGTTAAATGTATAACTCCCAGATTGTGACCTTTGTTCAAACGAACCTAAAACTTTTTACACCTAATCATCCTCAACCATAACAATGGCAAAAGAATTTCCCGTTTCGACATACCCCTACTGACTGTTCATATTATTTTTATCATGGATCTTATACAAAAATAATGCCCTTACATTTAAATATAAGGAACTTGTATTGCAAACTTAGAACAGTTGTAATAAATTCGATTTAAACCGATGAATTTCACACTGATATGTAGCTTTCGTTTCTACTAAAAGCAACTGAACCGTCCTTAATTTCTACGTACACTACCTGACTATTTCATTTCGAGTAAGCCAAAGATAACTATATTCGTAGACTACCAAGCTGCTTTCAAGGCCCTACACTCAATTGTAATATCTTTGCGAATAAATTACTCAGACATGGACCTGCATGGCTCAGTCGCAATCAATTCCAGTTCCCCTGAGTAATGGAGAATATGATCTGGCATGATTTCCACTGCGTCAGTTACAAAATATCAGAAAGAATTACTTTGCTTATCATTTTGGAATTAAGTGAACTTATTTTTTATTCATTTCTAATTTTTTATTCATATTTTTTTTTTTCATTCTCATTGAATTGTCAACTAATCTCTATGCATGTAAATGTTTTATATAATATCTGCATCAGTTTTTTTTCTGCTCGTGTTCTTTAGTTTGGTTTGTTTCTGTTGTAACATCATAATTTAAAAATTATTTCTCTCTTTATTTTCAACTCTTCCTGCCTGTCTCGTCTTCTCACTACATATTTACATATCACTTCAAGAATTGATAAAAAAAAAAAATAAAAAATAAAACATCAATGAAAATGAAAAAGAAATGCGGGAAAATAAACAAAATAAGAAAATCTTTTATCGTTTTGTAATTTTATCAGTGTGTGTGTGTGTGTGTGTGTGTGTACAACGTTTTTTCCACGAAAAAGGGTTTAGTTCAATTGTGCAACATTGTACTTTTGTTTACTGCGAGTATATATAGAAGAAAAAAAACCAGAAACAGTGTTGCATTGCACAATTGCATGCCAGAGGTGTATATATTTAAATACTTTTTATTCTTATAAGTAAAAAAAAAAACAAACTATAAAACTTTAATTTAAATATTTAATCTAAAACTGCAACTACTTTGCATTTAATTGGACTTTCAGTTTCGTTAGTTTTTACTCTCACTTTCATAAGTATCGCAGGCAATTTGCAATAAAGAAAAGATACTGTTTTACGCTAAGTTAGGAAAACAAAGTAATACAGCAATTGCAAAGCAGGAACACTGATCTCGCTCTGTATATAATTCGAATGGATTTTTGTTTAGTCTTCAAATAAAGATAAAAACAAAATAAAAAAACAGAACTGAGAAAATAATTATTACAAAGTTAAATGAATGTCTGATAATTCAGCCACCATCACACATACACAAGTTCACAAGAATTATCACAAATACACATGCATCTACATATTTATGATGTTTTATTGTTTATTTGAAATGTTTTCAAATTAAAAATCTTTTTAAATACATGATTTTCATTTGAATTATTTCATTATCATTTAACAAAGAAGGCTTGGTATGAGTGGTGATATAATTTTTAACTTCAATTGTTCAATTTAATTAAATTTTAAAATGTACTTAATTATTTTTATTGTGCACTTTATTTTTTGTACAAAGAAGCTGAAATTTCAACCTTGACCTCGCTTAATAAGTAACGAATAAAATCATCACATTACATACTTCATTTTAATCAAAAATAAAACAGTTTTTTTACTATCCCACCTATTTTTCTGACTTACTATTTATAAAATTGTAGGGTTTCGAAATTACAAGACATCGTAAATTTGTTTTTAATATAAACTAAAGTAGCTTCTATTGAACATGGAGGGTCTATTCTACTTCAATTTCGTGTTTGGGTCATTGGTAAATAGACAGATCCAGAGACAGAGTGCAGTGTCCTGCTAGTGCACCTACATATATGAGATCCTTCTACAGAGAGAAAATTTATGAAACGTTTTATATCTAGCTTTTGTTAAATTTGCTTAATGTGCCTGCAAGTAATCGTTACCGACCAACGTTTAATTGATTATGTATGAAAAATTTTCACCATGAATTTTTGGATATGAAAATTTTATTTAATCAAATTCTTAGAAGATCAATTTCCAAACATCCGATAGTTTTTCTAAGCAAATATATTACAACTCGTCTAATAGATCAAAATACTAATTGACAAATCATTGGATCGTCGAAACTTATCACCAAAACTACAAAGATTTAGTAATTTTCAAACTAAAACTTTTGATTTCATTGCTTTTCTACAAACTTGCAGTCTGTGAATATCTTATTTTTATCAAGTACAGACACGATATTGAGAGCGAGTGAGTGAGAGAGAAAGCGCGGTCAGCTACCGATTAGAACTGTTTAGCTCTTGAACTAGTACTTTAAATATCCGGATCCCAAATTTTAACACAACTTTGTAGGAGCAATTTTTAATTACTCTTGTTGCCAAATTGTGTAATAGTCCAAATTATTATTTTTTAATTGGATCCATATTAGTTGGTTTCTATAATTCGAATGGCATAATAAATTAAATTTTTGATGATCCCGTTGAAACTTATTCTAATATGTATATGTATATATCAATCTGTTGGCTTTATAAGTTTTGCCAGTGTTCGTAGCGCACCATGCATAAACTAACTTCATCTCAGAAATTAAAAAAATGGACTTAGTGAATTCTGTCAGAACGAACTGGAACTGGATCGAAGTTGAATGCCAATGCCAAACCACAGTAAATTAAAGTTATGAATTCGCACTTCTGACAACAGTTGGGCGCTTGCAGTCAACTCCCAGCCGATAATTAGGACGACCTAATACCTATAACTTTGTGGAATTAATAATAAATTGTTACGGCATGAATTACACTGTGTGACAAAAAACAAAAAATTGCAGGCACTTTTATGGAGACCTAGCACAAATTGTAGGTCTAGTAATGCTAAGAAAAATGGTATGGGGGAAATTTCCTATACACCCCCAAAATCACGTTTTTTGGTCATTGGTGTGAATAATCGCTTATAACTTTCCTTTCTGACCTTTCTGACCATGTATTGTTCACTTTCATGAAACGAAAACTGACGAGACTGTAGTTGAAAGTATTTGCCATTTTTAGATTTTTTCTTCATTTTTTCGGCTTGGACGATGTTTTTACGATATTTTTCGATCTTAGAGTTTTTTTTGCGACAAAAAAATTTCAAAGTAAATTTAATGCTTTTTTTTGAATTAAATTGGATGAAAATTGACGGAGCTGTGTGAATTTTAATATATTTATTAATATATTAATTAATATATTTGCCTCTTTCGTTTCAACGACCAGCAGTAATCAGCAAGAGTGTTGATGGAGCTCTTTCCTTGGGCAGTTTTTCAATGATTCCTATTTTCTCGTGGAGTCGTTCACCTTGTTCGTCACTCATCTTGCCCAGATTTTCCGGGAAGAAATTCAAAATTGAGAGCAGGAAGTGAATTTTTGCAATCCATTTTCTCGTATGCACTCAAAAATTCGTGAACGACTTCAACACGATCAAACGGTTTTTTGTCCAAAAAACGAGATTTTGGGGGTGTATGGGAAATTTTCCCCATACCATTTTTCTTAGCATAACTAGACCTACAATTTGTGCTAGGTCTCCATAAAAGTGCAAGATCACTGTCACACAGTGTTATTCTAAAATGAGCAGGCAAACATAATCGCAAATCTTCATATTTATTCTCCATTTGCAGAAACTTAAATTCTTTTTATGCTATAGTTTTTTTTTTAGAAATATTTCTTTCAATTTAGGTTTGTATGATGATAAAAGTATTAAGTACTTAATATAAATATCTAATACACACTTACCTCTTTTTGATTGATGGGTCTTCCATAGATTTTCCAAAAATTTTGTATAAGTAGAATTTCAAATGGAAAACGGGAAAATGTAATTAAGAATGTGGAGAATTTAATTCAATAAAAAAATATGCAAAAATATTTAAAAAGTAAAACATCAAAAACGAAGAAGATGAAGAAGCAACAAAACGAAAGTACGAAACGAATGCGAGATTCAATTGCGACGACTCCAGTTTCTTGTGGCGTTCTTTTTTTGTTTTAGTCACTCCGTTTCAGCGTGAAATTAAATTTACTCCAACCATTTACGCGATAGTAACGAAACGACGAATTTTAAGCAAAACCCGAACGGAAGTAAGACGAAGACGCTGATGATGATGAGAAATTGCAGCACAATGCAGCCGCGAAAATGCAACACAAAAATGAAAAAAGACGAGAACTACAAGAAAATGCGTTGAGTTTAACAAAAATAATTTAAAAAAAATGCGTTTTTTTTTTCTTCTACACGTTAGTGCAGAATTACGCTTTCTTGAGTTTATGTTTGTTTTATTTTTCATACACTTTTTAATGGATTTATTTCAAAAATAACTAAAACAAATGTAAAGAAGTAAAATATTTTACACAAAAATAGAAAAATTACAAAAAATCAGAAAAAAAAAAACAAAAGGCAAAAAAAGTATTGACTGCAAATGAAACTGCTATGCAAAGAAGGAATTTTAGTTTAATTTTTTTATTTGTTTTGTGTAGTCGATTTTGTTTTTAATTTAATTTTATTAAATATTAAGTTAATGCAGCAGTAGTTGCTGTATTTGGCTTGTTATTGTAATTGTTGCCAAGCACCAATTTTTCTAGAATTTTGTGTTTTTTATTTTTGTTTTATGCTTTTTGCTTGTTGTTTTGCTGATGATGCATGAAATGTTTTATGTAGATTTTATCACTTGAGAATTTTCCTTCTTTTTATTTTCAGTTGGTAGAAGAATTTTTTCTCCACTTGATTTTTCTATTTTCCACAACAAATTATATTTGAATTTTGTAATTGGGGTGTGCAAAGAAATAATTTCAATTGTAATTACATTTTTATAAACGAATTTTCAAAGCGTACACCGAAAATGCTAAAAACACAAAAAAAGTTTTATTCAATTCAATTTCTAAACAAATTATTATTAAAATAATTATAAAAAATTATTATAAAATAGCTATTTAAAAAAAAAATGTATATATATTTAATAACAATTACTTCAATAATAATTTATTAAAAAATAACTTTAAAATATGTAATACAAGTTCAATTTAATTAAATGAATGTTTTTATTTTTAAATGCAATTATTTATTTGTGGTTCTTATTACGTATTAAATTTCCTTATTTTCTGTTATTCATTTATTTACTTTATTAATTTGCTAATTTTTTTGTTTTTTGTTTTTACTTTTTGACTTATTTACTTTTTTATTATAATTTACTTTTATTAATAGTTATTTTCATTTGTGCATTTTGTTTGATTAAATTTTTATCATTTTTAACTTATTACATTATTATTTTATTTTTATTTCCTAATCTTAATTATAATTATTAAAAAGAAAATACCGTCAACATGAAATCATCAAAAATGTAATTTTAGTCTCTCTCTCATTCTCTGTGTGATTTTTGTACGGGGTTTCTCTTTCTCTACCTCACTCTCTCTCACTTCTTTGCTCTTTTAACTGCAATCAATTATTGTTATCGTTTAATTGTTGGTTTCTTTGCTTATTTCCATTTGTGACTTCACTTTTTTCCGTTGTTCTTTCCTTTCTGGTTCGTTTTAAGAACATGAACATGACGTTAGTTTTCAAAAGAAATAGAAACTGGTATTTTTGTGTGGCCCAATGAAGACAAAAAGAAACAAGAAAAACGCAAACACAAAATGAAAAACAAAAAATTAAATTTACAATTTCAAACTCACAAACTAATCCGAACAAAACCGGCTGGAAGTATTGAATTAAATGTGCCAGTTACGCAAAAAAAAGAGAAAAACAAAGCATATCTACTTGTTAAACCACCGCTCCAGACTTTATTACGTTGGAAAAAATCAAAGTTAAAACTTCTGTGTGGGACCAATGTGTATGGAATATGGAATTTAGATTTAAATGCTTAGCACTATAATTTATTTTTAGGTAAAATATAACAATGAAATTGACGACAGTTACAGCTGTGTAACAGAAAAGAAGTTGCTGCGTTTTTTCTTTTTTTTATACATTTAGGTAAAAATTTCAATATAAAGAACTAACTGATTCATAATACCATTAAAGAGAACGCAAACTGATTTATAGTTCATGCATATTTTATTTTGTATTTTCAAGAATTCTGAGAATACTTCTAAGTTACTAACAATTAAATTTCAGTTTATTCCAGTAGAACAACTCTACTGTTGATATCTGAGAGGTGAAAGGTGGTTCATAAGATACCGGAACGGAACAAAATAGCATTGGAATCAGTTTTTTTTTTTTAAATAAAGACCTAGTTATGCTCATCATGCTAGCCCATATATTGTGATACTGAACAAGAGTTTCCGCTAGATACTACAGAAAGCCTACTTAACTGATGGGAATCGTCACGCTTGAACATCGGCATTCTCGTACCAGATTTAAATTTACTTTCCCCCTCTCTTATCCCTCATCACAAGGAATTAGGTATAGAAAAAAAATGTGGTGAATGTTTAAAATACACACTTTTGATTAGAATTATACTAAAAATAATTTTTTTTTTGACTCAAATTTCGTTTATTTGGATAAAAGAGGGCTATTCCTCACTGAAAATCAGCCTCTTGGCGTTTAAAAATATTCGAAAAATAGTAAAAAAGAGTTTTTAATTGAAAAGGCATCGATTTTAGTCATATATCTGTGTTGAAAATTAAAAACAGCCTAACTCGACTTAAGATGGAAAATATTTTATCATATGTTTTTGATAATAAATATTAAACTGTACCGAGTTTTAAACAATTTTCGTTTCAAGAATGGTCTTTGATTTGAGCAAAAGATCTTTTGAAACAGTACTATAGTTTCTTTAAAATTTCTATTCAAATCTATTAAACTCGGCTGACAAGAAAATAAACTTAAGCTGTTCCATATATTTTCTCGCCTATTCATTTTAGAGAGAAGCCCCTAGAAGCAAACATTTACCTCAATTTACTTAAAATTTGCACGAATTTTTTAAGATTATTTTTTTTTTCGAATATCTTTTGAATACAAATACCTTGTCTTTTTAAGTATACTGAAACTTTAGTGGTGTTTTAGGCTTGATGCATTCGTTTATAGTGATATACTCGATTTTCGGGAAGAACTGGACCTCCCCTATTCAAATTTATAAATGTATATTTGAGTCATAATAGAGTTTTTTAAAAAAATTACAATAAAAAAAAGTGTGTATGTATTCTGAACATTTACCAAAAATTGGTTTTCAACTTGGCTGTGTCTTCTATTATTTTATTAAAACAAAACAATTCATTAATTTATTCGTACTACTGTGAAGCTGATGTAAACAAGAATAATGCAAATCGGGTTTTATTTTACTTATTTATATATCGTCTTCTTCTTCTGTATATGAAATGCTGCTATTCACAGTAAGCACAACAGGATCACTACAGCAGCAGACGTTGTGTAGAGTTTTATAATAAGTAAACAACAAAAAACCTAAGGAGAAAGAAAAACAAGCAAAGTGCAATGGGAATGTGTGGTGAGTATGTGTAGACTAGAGGGAGAAAACGACGAATAAGAAAAACATCGGAAAAGTAAAAAATTATTTACAATAAAAAATTGGGATGCAAAATAGAAAAGCCTTTCATTTTTCCATGTTTTGTAGTTAATAAGCATTTGATTCCCATATTTATTTGAATTAAAAAATGTGCTCGTATATTTTCACTTTCTCACGCACACAAACTTACAAACTATAAACTTCCAAATTAAAAATAAATATCAAAAACAAAAAAACTTTAATTTAAACTAATTGTCGCAGAAGTACGAATTAATTATAAAACAAGAAAACTGAAATAAAATTTAAATTAGAAATCTAAAACACCGCAATTGTATTTAAATAAAAAAAAATATGTAGAAAGAGAATCCACGACGAACACACGACGGTATGAGGAGGAGGTGACGGCGAACTGAATGGTATACCAAGCCCGCACCCGCAATTGAACTTTTGACTCTTTCTTTCATTAATTTTCTAACTTCTTTCATTTATTTTTTTATACCGCACTTAGCATTTATTCAATTTTAGGCTTTCCTTTTTTCCACTTGTGTGCTCTTTAATTTCTTTTTAACTTTATTCATTTCTATTTGCACAATCTTTCCTTTTAATTTATTAACTATTAGGATTTTAAAGCTTTTGCACAACACATTTAATTTACCATTTATTCATTATAATCTAGTAAAAGGTTTCGTATTTTATTATTTTTGTTTTTTCATTACACATTTTCTTTTCAATTCGTTTTATTAGAGTAAAGAAAAACAAAAATATTTTTTGTTTCTTTCATTGTCATCACTCCGCAAACATCATCATCATCCAACAAGTGGCGGCCATATTTATATTTTGGAGCAAGATCTGAGACCGATCACAAATCGTATGTATGCGTGCAAGCGTGTGTATGTGTGTGTGTTATTGTTGTTTTATGTGCCGAATAAATTCCAAGAAATAAGAAACTCACCACGAAACGAAACGCTTGACGATTCAAGAAATACTGAAGAACAAACCGAATTCAAACGAATGTTTGTGTTGTTTTCTGAATGTATCGTGTTGTTTCATACAGTGTTGCATTTGGTTAGTAGTAGGGAAAAATGAGCATATTTGTATACTGCGATGCAGCTTAAACGCTTTGGAACATAGAGTCCGTTGTGTAAGTGAGAGCGAAGTATACAACTGACAACTACCATAAAATATAAGAAATCGTATGTGGTGTGGTCCATACACAACGTATCCGTTGAAGTAACGCAAGAAGTTGTGCAACTCTCAACTTTGTCATACGTTGAGAGAGAGTAGTGTGGCCAACTTTTGTTTTTAAAAATCTGCTAAAATGAAGATTATTAAGTGTATTTTCTTTAAAAAAGCGTTAAATTTTTTTCCCCTTTAAAAGTGCAAAAAAACTTAATACATTTAAACTTTTTCACTAGTACAGGCACACATCTGATACTTCTAGTCAATGAAATTTAAAAAACTTACTGAGCGCTAAATCACTTTTTTCCGTGTTTTAATTTTCAAAAAACACTAAAATCAGCGGGAAAAGCTCTGAGTTGCCCACACTGGTGGCAGCTATCAGTTGATAAATTTTGTGTATGATGTGTATGATTGTATATCGTGTCGCCTCTCTCCTTCACTTCCTTCATGTCAGTTGTATACTTCGCTCTCACGTACACAACAGACTCTATATGCCAGAGCCCTAAGATTTTTGTAAATTTTTGTAGAAATGCAGCTCAATTTTTAAAGGTTTTAGTGGCTGTTCACACTGAGGCAAGGATGAAACCTGTCTGAAAAAGGTTTATTAATTTAAAACTCAAAACAACTGTCCATACAATTCATTGAATTAAGAAAATGATGATTGGTGCACTGATTAAATAATTCTCTTTTTGTGCATAAATCCAACTAATTTGAATAAATGTTAGAAAGAGTAAGTTATTTTCCATATTATTATAGCAAAGTGATCACCATCATCATCAAAGCATTTTCATCTGGTTCTCTTTTTTGCTAATTCCTGTAATAACTCTTAGCGCCATGTTCATACATTTCTTAAAACGTTTTAGCCCATATTTTTTTTTAAGAGCTCTAGCCCTGGTAAATTTTTCCAGAATAACTTCCTTTGTTGTTCTTCATTGTTATTTGATTATATAATAGATAGTACTCAATAAGCACCTCATTTATGCATGCCTGTGAACACCACCAACTTTGGCCATGTCGTCGTCGTTTCATTAAATGTCAAATGGTTTGTTGTTTTTGTTGTAATATCAATTTTAATGTGTTTGGTTACAACAGAAACGAAAACTAATCAAGAAAACACACAAAGTTAACCGAAATATTTGTAAAATATTATAAAAATAAATAAAAGCAAAAAATGAGCTCAGGTTTTGTCACCGAAACTGAGGCTGCTGAGGCACGTCAACGACGACAAGAAGAATGGGAAAAAGTTAGAACGCCAGATCAGCCATTGGGTAAGCAAAAAAAAAAAATTATGGAAAATATTCATTAATAATGTAATATATTGAATACAAACACATATAGAACGCCCCGAAGAACCATATGATGGACGTTCGCTCTTTGACCGTCTGAAAGAGCAGAAAATGGCGAAGGATATGGAATATGAAGAAGCACACAAATTGAGTGAGTTGGACGGAATATTTGGTAATAGAATATCAATTGAAATTCTTGCTTCAAATAGAAAATCTTATACGTGGATTGGATGATGACGAAGTGCAATTTCTCGAGCTGGTAGATAAAAGTAAAATGGATGCGGAAAAAAAACAAATGCAGGAGGAAGAACAGGAGTTGAAGGATTTTCGCAATCGTGTGGCTACACTTCAAGAAGAATCGGCCGATAAGGTAAAAACAAATAAAAATCGCTCATTTGTAACTATATAGTCATCTTTTAAAGTTTGCAATTTTATATATTTTGTGTGAACGCAACGATATATCTGCTCGCAGCTATGGTCATTGAGAGTAGATTTGCGAGATTTTGCCAGTTGAAAGATAACTTCTAAAGAGTCCTTTCTGTTACTGTATCTATAATCGCAAATGAGAGAAATATTTTTCACGAGTAGGTGAAGGGACAAGTGAAGAAAGTAACCATTAATTGTAATAGAACATATATGTATTGTTTCCTAAATTTCACGATTATAGATCGAGTGACGTAAGTTTAAAGTTAAAGAATCAGTTATCATTAACCCATTAACAAGCGGCGCTACTTAATTTTACATGTTGCACGTCGATTCGTAATCGAAGTACTATTTCATATCTGCTCTATAAAAATAACTTATGTATGAGGGACGGGACATAAATCTCTAGTGAAAAATCTCTTAGCCTGCTAAAGACTTTGCCCCTAAGGCTAGAGATTTTCTGAAAGAGGATACTGACACAGCCACAAATAGTTTTAAACCGATCAAGTCACCAGGACTAGGCTGTATAGCTCCCATTTATACAATATAACTAAATAAATTTGGAAAAATAGGTAAGAGTGGCCTTCATATCTAATGTCGGGGAAAACCCAATGAATCTCTTATGCCGTATATGGCATAAGCTAGTTATCTGGTATTATGAATTAGGGGTATATCTAACAGCTTACTAAGAGAATTAAGCTTTACGGAAAGTTTAGTGAACATATCTTTCATCCTTAAGAATTGAAAATATAAATACATACATATTACTTTTGACAGATTGAAGAGCTCCAGTTACTTCACACTTCTGCTTCACATTCTGTTCCCCACTTAAGCCTGATAAACAACACTAACTGTTGAAATACCAATGAAGTAAAAGTCAAACCATGATATAAGAACAATTAGATTTCAGTCTCTAATAATACTATAAATTACTTGTTTAACAAAATATTGATTTCAGACTCTACTTCCTGACAAGTTTCATTGAAAAGTCTGTCAGTTATAAAGGATTCACTTTGATAGCTTTTTCATATTATAACTTACCCTAATCTAACTCTTATACATTTCCAGAAAATTCAATCAGAAATCAAACAAACAAAAACAAAGTTTTCAACACTTGTAACGACAGCAACACGCCCAACACAAAAATCCTTACTCGGCATAGGTATCAAACGCAAAGCGAATGGTGACACATCGAACGGAGCGAGTAGTTCAACTGCTATTGCAGCTACTACTGGTGTTGGGGCTGCTGCTCCGACAAATGAAAAAGTTACTGTTCCTGATGAGACAAATACAACAACAAACAGTAAAAATAAAAAACTTGAAACTATAGCTACAAATAATTTCGATCATTTCGGCGAACTCGAATGTATTGCTATTCTACCGGGCATTGGGCCATATACAGCATCTAGCGACTCGGAGATGAGTAGCGGCAGTGATGATGAGCCAGACGATGCAAATCTATGTAGATATGATTTGGTAGGACGTAAAAGGGACAAGAAGAAGCAGTGTAACGACAATTAATTTAATGTATTCAGTGGTATGAGCATATGACCATGTAAGCTAACATATTTCAAAGACTAAAGCTTCTTTTTTAAAATACATACAAAAACTTTGAATTGAAAACATGGAAACATAAAAATTAGAAAAAAGCTTATACTACTGCGCATAGAAAGAAATGAATTCAAATAGCAACATTTTTAATTCATTGCTTACATAAATAAACTTAAAACAAATTGTAATGTATTTTGTGTGTAGTAACCCTATAAAAGATTTAATGCCAATATTAAAATATTTGTTTACTAGTTTTTTTTATTATTTAAGAAGGGGGAAAAGAAAACTGACAAAAAGGGTTAACACACTGTTAGTCTTTATGTTTCTTGTTACGATTACGGTTCTTAACATTTGTCATCTCGTAGAAATTGCTGCCCACTTTCTTGCGCTTTTGGCTGCGCTCTAAAGCTCGTTTCTCCTTGGCTGTTAATCGTTTTTTGGCAGGGGCCGCTGCCTTCGTCCCCTCATCATCATCGTCGTCATCGCTCGGCACATGTGGTTCTACTCTGAATTTACCTGATGTTGTTATCGCAACAGTTTGTTGACGTTTTATTTGAGCTTTCTTGTGTACAACACGCTCCAAGTCTTCATTGTATTCATCTTCTGAATAGAAATCACTAGCGCCATCGCTGGATTCTTCATCAGCGGGATTCTGTAGGCGACGCTTTTTACGTTCCGCACGTTCAGCTTTTTGCTGTGCCAGTAATTCCAAATCCAATTTATCCAATTCACGCACATCTGCCTGCTCGAATTCGAGCCCCACTTTGATCTTTCGAAAATCTTGCAGCTGCTTGAATTCACGCGCTCTTTTCACCGACTCGCTAACGAAAGTGGGAGCTTCTGATTTGCCATCAGCGTCATCAACATCAGTAGCTTCATCCTTGTTCTTTTCATCTTCTGTAGACTGTAATTTATCGGCATGTGATTTTGGTATTTCATAACCTTCAGGTGCCACATAAAATGGCAACTTGCCGCGCTGCCAATCATTAAGCACCATACGCGACATCACTGTTATATCGGGTTCGCCACCTTTTAACAATTTACCCGACCTTTTAGCCAGTTGTTCTAGAAAATCTTGTGACGATGTCCAGCTATCGATTTTGTAGGTTTTTTTAATATATTCCTTGCGCACACGTTGCAGTACTGTCTCTACATAATCTTCAGGATTTGTAACCAACTCAACGCGCACTACACCTTTGAGCACCTTTTCAGTATCGGTTTCAGCCGAGGGATACACCACGCCGGGACAATCGATCAGAAAGATTCGTTTCATCAACGTTATGTATTGCCACACTTTTGTCTCGCCTGCAATCGGCGCCACATTACACACTTTCTTCGAACGCAATGCATTAATTACAGAGGATTTGCCCACGTTTGGGTAGCCAATAAAACCAACACTTATTTGTTTTTTATCCAAATGTAATTTTCCCAATTGACGAAAGAGATTGATGAGCGCACCTAATTAAAAAAAAAAACAGATGATAAATGAATTTTAGCTACCATTACCGATTAATATTAGTGCTTGCCATCACGACTTACCCTTGCCAAAAGGATGTTGTAATGAGGCATGGAATGCTATGGTCGGATACTCAGCACTTAAAATGGCAACCCAACGTTGTGTCACCCAAATGGGTACCAAATCTACTTTATTTAATATAAAGAAAAGATGTTTATGTGGCTTTTCTTTGCGTAAAAACTCCTCGATGTACTTGGAACGTGTACCCATTGGGTCACGTGCATCCAGCACTTGTAGCAACACATCCGAAGCATCAACGACCTTATGCAACTCATTCCAAATACGTCTACTTTGTCCCGCAGCGAAAATCCAATCACGCACCGCTGCTTTCTCTCCAGTATCCTCACGCACTATATCGACATCTTTTGTTTCATCGTAGTCCTCAGCTTGTGCATCTGCACTGCGACTTAGATCTTCCAAATCGCGCACTTTCAAATTTACACGTTTACGTTGCTTTTTCGGTCCAAACACGCTACCAAAACTTTCAGTGTCTAGCAAATGTACCCTTTGATACTTTGCACTTTCATTTAGCAGCGTCACAGGCAACTGTGATGGTTTCATAATCACTTGATAAGGATCCTTGATTGCTTTGCCAATTTCATCTTGGAATTTTTGTAACGCATTTTGTGAAATTACACGTGAGTTGCTAAACCATTTTGGTGTGGGTTCCACCCGTGCCATGGTACCTGGTACAAGACGTCCCTATGTGGAGAAAAGCGTCACTAGTGTAATTCAGATTTCCTGTGAAATAGTTCATTTAAACTACTTACTTGAAATGGTGCTGGTGTAATAATTTTGCCTCTGTGATCACGCTTTGCCTTGAAGTTTCTATACATCTGCAGCCGCTTTATGGTACCTTGTGTACGTGGATTGGCCACCCCTTTCAGTCCTGCTGTCGGACGCTCAGGATTCATGGAGTGATTGGAACGATTGAAGCCCTGTTTTCGGGGCGGTCCCGATGCGCTGCGTACTTTTGGCATTTTGTTGAAATGAGTAGCAAACCTTTTAACGACTATACCAAAAAGTTATAACTAATTTGTATAAAAATTAAAATTTTGCACAGCACGCAATAAAAATAAACACGATACTCCGCGCGATGTGCTGTAGAAAAGAAATTATTTTAGGTTATGTTTTGACAGTTCTGCAGCTGATGTAAGTAGGCATTTTCTCTACACACTACACAGTGTTGCACTTTTTACAAATTTATAATTTTCCTATATTTTAAGGCCTTGCTATTCTTCTGCGGTTTCTTATATCTTTTAGCTCCTTCGACCCATATCACACTGGCAACAGTTGTCGTAGTATAAACAACATTGCTGTCGTTTGCCCATATGATAAACAATTTTGTCTTTACTGCAGACAAGTCTTATTATTCGTTTATAATTTTACTAATTAATTTACTTAATCAAACTGAGAATTCCACAAAATACTCGACCCTTTGCTGATATGTAAGTGGCTGTTCATACGAGTGCAAGCATGGACGTCTGCCTGAAAGAAAGAGGTAGAAAAAATAAGTTGTAAGAAAGAGATGGAAACTTACCTGTCTTTTTCTAACTATTTAATTTTTCTACCTCTCTCTTTCAAACAGGCGTTCATGCTTGTGCCCGTGTGAACAGCCACTAATGCATTTAAATATGCCTGAACTCAGCTCTTACTGAACACACCCAGCACACAAATTCCAATAGAGAATAACAACAACGATTTGTCAGGTTGCAACCAATTCTATTAAAGCTTCAGCCTGCAGCATCAGCAAGAAGAATTTAAAAATACAAAAAATTAAACTTTGCAATAAATTTTACAAAAACATGAAATTTAATACGTGAATAATATTTTATAGTATTTTATTAGAAGTAGTCTTAAAGAGGCGGCAACTAAAATAACGTAACTAAAGTGTACTATTGAATTTCACAAGAAGCACTTTTTTTTTTGTTGATTTTTCATTGCATGCATTTTTGCTTGAAGTTGGAGTTGTGTTAACAAGAGCAGTTAGTGTATGTGTGTGTTTGTGCGGAAAAAGGGAGGAAAGCAGCGCATTTAGCGTACAGATCTTGCTCAGTGGAATGGAATGTGTCAATGAAATTTTACAGTGAACTGAATTGTTTTGTTACTTCTATCCTTGGGAACGTATTTCGTTTGCTTAGAAGCAAATATGTAAACTAAAATAAAAGAAGAACCAACGCAAGAAAAGTATGAAATAGTTGCAAAATAATTTCTAACAAAATGGATGAACACACATTAAATGATTTGCTGGAGTGTTCCGTTTGCTTGGAACGGTTGGATACATCATCGAAAGTGTTACCCTGTCAGCATACTTTCTGTCGCAAGTGCTTGGAGGTATTTAACATAATAATTAGCTTTACTTCTTTCTATTTAAAATTTACAATGCATTTATTTCCCAATTGCAGGTCATTGTTTCCAGTCGCCAAGAGTTACGTTGTCCGGAATGTCGGATTTTAGTTGATATAAAAATAGATGAATTGCCACCAAATGTCTTGCTAATGAGAATTTTAGAAGGTGCGTATTTATTTAGATTTTAGAAATTTGCTAGCAATTGTTGGCTGGCTGGCGTTAGATATTTATGTGTTAGCGTATTGCCTGTCCTTCTTTTACATCCCACACTCAATTAAAGTTTGTATTTAGCTAAAAATATCACCACTCGGCCCCCCAATATCACCATTATTCAAATTTTCTGCTGCTGCTGCTTGCCACTCACAGCGAAATTCTTTGTGTAAATTTAATTTGGTTTGCATAAAGCATTTAATATACATATCTACTTGTGTGTTTTTTTTGCTAGGTAGAATTTTGTTCAACTTCGTGCAGCATTTCAAATGTAGGGATGTCAGCTCAAATTTATATGTGTGTGTGTTTGTGTGTATTTTCCACCGCTACAACTTCCCACATACTAACAAGTTGAAATATCATGTTGAAATTCTTATTAGAATGTTCTCATATTATTAATTCTTGAATGAATTTTAATCGAATTTTGAACAGAACATTCATAAATTAAAGTTTTTAATTTAATGCTTTAAAGTTCGTAACTTTCGAATTTTTAGGGTGGTAATAAATCTTATTTGTTATGGCTCTGTTGAAAAGTCATTTCTTTCCTGGAGTAATAATTGTTTGATACTGTAAGAACTCCACATGAATGGATGCGAAAAGCTCGGTCTAGCCCTTCCATGGGATGTTACGCCATAATTTAATTTAGATTAGAAGCTATTAAATATTGGACTGAAGCTTTGGTAGCAGTTCAATATATGTAGTTATCATATCCTATGTTCAATTTCAGCCAATGATTTGAGGGTTTCCTTGATCACTAGAAATTCGCACATGGTTTATTTTCTAATCTTCTTTTAAAAAGTAAGGCAAGTACAATAAGCACCTGTGACAGAATTCCACTGTTTCCTATTTCTTCGAGTCTGACTACACTTGGCTTTTTTTAATTCAATAAGTAGTAGATGAACCAGCCCGTTCTAAACATCCGTTGAGCATAAATGTTTCGTAAATTATGATAGCGTTCATTATATCTAAGCTAGCGTTTATTTTATAATAGTACATGGTAAACAAAAACAAATTTGAATGATCTAAACGCAGTCTTTAAAGAAAATCAAAAAGCATTTTTGATGATGCATATATTTATTTTAAATAAGCCATCTGATATTAATCTATTTAGCTTTCTTCTTTTCTCTTTGATAGGTATGAAAAATGCTGCTGCAGCTAGAACACAACAACAACAAGGAATTGCATCGAACACAAATGATAACAGATATGTTGTTGATGAACCACAACCTCAAATTTTAACTGAAGAGCAACAGCATCAACAGAGATTAAAACAATTACAACAAAAACAATTATTACAATATCAGCAACAACAACAATATAAACAAAAACAACAAGCGTACTTACTACAGCAGCAACAACAACTACAACAACAGAATGTAATGCAAAATCCTAGCAACAACACATCCTCTTCTTCCCCCACAAATGCCAACACCACAATAGCAACAACAACAACAACAGCTCAATCAGTTCAATCTCAACCACCACCACAGCAACAACGGCGTTGTATTGTACCACATGCTTATGCCTTGTACGATTTTGAATCGAATGAGCCAACAGATTTACATTTCAAAAAAGGTGATCTAATACTGCTCAAACGTAAAATCGACATAAACTGGTATGTTGGACAATTGAATGGTGGTTGCAGTAATAAAGAAGGCACCTTCCCCATAAATTACGTGCAAGTGATTGTCCCACTACCAACCCCGCAATGCATAGCATTGTATGACTTTAAAATGGGACCCAACGAAGAAGAAGGTTGCCTTACATTTAAGAAAGGCACGCTGATACATGTGCTGCGACGTGTCGATCATAATTGGGCAGAGGGCCGTATAGCATCACAAATTGGTATATTTCCAATTGCATTTGTTGAATTGAATACATTAGCGAAACAGTTGCTTGATAGTTTTGTACTGCTCAATTCGCCGCCACCGCCGCCTCCAAGCGCCATTACTGCTGCCGCTGGCGTAACAACTGCAACAGCATCTTCGGCGAGTGCAAGTGCTTCTGGTGTTGTTTTTGGTTGTGCTGCACAAAACCAGCCAATAGTAAAATCTCACACCTCTACACACCAGCAAATACAACACCAACCGGAGCAGCAACCTCGTAATCTACCGCCTATACCAACATTGGATCCAACAATTAACTCGAATACAAACGATTCTACATCATCTTCGAATGCTACCAGTCCAAATTCTACAAATACAACATGCAGCTCGAATTCCAGTTCAAATTCAATGCCAAGCAGTCCAAATCAATCGCTGCCAGCAACACCGCAACATATTACAAGCAATAGCAGTAGTGGTGGTGGATCTGTACGTTATCGTGATAAACGTGAAAAACGTCATTCGCTGAATGCTTTACTTTCGGGGGGTAGTGGTACTTTAAGCATCTTACAGTCGAATCGTCATTCTGCCGAAATTTTAAGCGTATCAAACGAAATGTGCAACACTAATGCTGCGCCGTCAACAACAGTAGCAACGCCTTCAACATATAGTGTTCAAAATATGTACTTACACGGCGGTGATACTCTACATAATTCAAACAAAAACCCAACTTTAGTTTCCTCTACAAATTCTGCTATTGCTGCTCCACAGACAACAGTTGCACGTGAGCAACAGCAATCGCAACAGCATCCACATTCACATGCACGCGTTAATGTTCTAAAAACGAGTGTGCAGCAGCAAGTTCCAACTACGTTGCCATGGGGTTATTTGGCTTTGTATCCGTATAAGCCACGCAAAAGCGATGAACTGGAACTGAAGAAAGGTAAGGAAATTTGACGAATTTATCTTTTAAAAAATCGATTAACCTACCAATCACCAACTCAAAAGTGGGGTTGCAATATTCTCTTATTTCTAAATGTTTTCGTCTCATTGATAATATGTTGGTTAACCTTTGACAATGCTCATCGTATTCTGTCAACATTTATGCAAAATATTCTGGCTTCCTACGGTTGAATCTACACACCTAGAGACAGATTTTTTCTTAATATCCTCACCTTCCGCATTTCTAATTTATTTTATATTCTTGGTCATTGTCAGGTTGCGTTTACATAGTCACCGAACGTTGCCTTGATGGTTGGTTTAAAGGAAAAAATTGGCAAGATATATGCGGTGTTTTTCCAGGCAATTATGTCACACCATTGCGTAATCGTGACCAACAGCAGCTAATGCATCAATGGAAAATCGTACCACTCCAACAACAACAATCAGCGATACAACCGCAACAATCTGGCCCAACCACAACCAATTCAAAAAACCAAAATCATTTAGATAATCTTAATACACGCATAATAAATGATGCAGGTAATTTGGGGTTATTGCCAGCACAATCACATCAACCGCCCGACTTGCCGCCACGTCAAATTTGTCCAACAACCACGGCAGTAGCAGCTGCCTCTTCAGTGTGGACAAAGCCTTTAGGTCATACAGTAGAAGCTTTCTTTAATCGTAGTAGCAGCAGTGGTACTAATAAAAATGAATATAATAATACTAAAGATACCAAGGAAACGAAACAAAAAGATGCCCCCACTGGCACTTCATCGTCATCCACGTCATCTTCATCAACTGCTGTTAGTCTTATGAAACGTTTAGCACATATAAAATCACGTTCCAAATCGCCTAGTAGTGCTATCATTGCTGCTGCCACCACAGCTGTGGCAAATAATTTGAATTCTTCATGCATAGAACAACAACAAAAAGCGTCAACTATAAACTATTCCATGGATAATCCAACATTTGATGATGCTACTGCTACTACTACGCCTAGTGCTAATATAATGATGGTACAGCCAGGTACTGCTCATTTAAGCAATAACACAGCAACGCATGGGCAAATTCATCCGGTGCATGTAAGGTAAGTTAAAGAAGAAGAGAGAAGGTAATTTTTAGTTCTACATACTGAACTAAAGAAACTGAGAGGGGAAAATCACTTTTCGACTAATTAAACTAGAAATGGTGGCGCGTTTTCCTGTATCAAAATATTCAAAGTTTCAAAGCCTTTGAATGACTGCACCAAGAGGGTTTTCTAACTAGCCCAAGAAAGTGTCTTATTAATACGAGGAATCTTTTTTTTTTAACAAACATTGTATAAGAGTGAACATTAAATCTATAGGTGCCATTGGTCTTTTAAGACTTGAGACAACCCAACATAAAATTTCTAATTAAATCTATCTTTTTTTTAAACCAAATAAATAGATCTGGCTCCTGCCCGAGTCAACTACTGCAGAGTCTTCCAATTGATTTAGCAATAAATACAGCAGCACAAATAACTGAAAATATTCCTACTCAAACACAACATCAGCAACAACAACAACAACATATTCAGCAGCAGCAGCAACAACAACACACCCAACAAATATCGCCACAAGGCACATACGGTTCACAAAGAATTAAAGGCAACAAAGAGCGAGCAGCATTACAAAAGTAAATAATTTTTTTTCTTTAACTTTTTCTCGGCCTTCAGTCAATACTCCACATTAAATGTATGGCATAAAAAACTATTTCAAACAACAATATAACATCAATTACGTTAACGTTGTTGCGATTTCTTTTATAGTGTACGTCAGTCTATTGATTGCTCATTTCGTGCAATGTTTAATAATGCAACATCAGCGCCAATTCAACAACCGCACCAACAATCACAAATTGGTGCACCATCAATACTAACAAAATGTTCACAACAGCAGCAGCAGCTTCAACACCAGCAACAAAAGCAAACAAATTTTAATACAAACATTATCAATCATCGTAAATCGCAAAGTTTAGATGCAAATACATTAATAGCGGCAACAACAGCAACAACAATGCCATCGTCAACAATAGTCGAGGCTAGTGGAGGAACATCAGCAATATCAGCGGTTCCTTGCAATATTACAGCTGCTGCAATAGCTGCAAGTGCTACAACGAAATCTACACAAAATACGAGAGAAAGGTAATGCATAAATATTTGTTTCTTTTAGCTTATTGACTAATTGATAATTTCGTTTGTATGTTTCTTGTTTTCTCAATTTTCTTAATCCCTAGTCGCTTTCGCTGTGTTGTACCATATCCGCCCAATAGTGATATTGAACTGGAATTACATGTTGGTGATATTATTTATGTGCAACGTAAGCAAAAGAATGGTTGGTATAAGGGCACACATGCTCGCACAAATAAAACTGGTTTATTTCCGGCGTCATTTGTTGAACCGGATATTTAAGCAACAAACAAACAAACAAAAGACACAGATGCCTAAGCTAACTATTTGTAATTATATACATAAATATTTTAGCATTAGTTATAGATTCATGATCGATCTGAATTCGAACTGAACTGCCCTGCCAGAGATCGTGTATTCAAACGTGACTATTGCTTCACGTTAAGTTAAAGTTTAAAACTGTAAGTAAAAAGAAATTGCATTAAGTATATATAATTTTCGAAAAAATATATATTCTTCTATTTCCAAAATTTATTACATTCGTTTTAAAAATCGAATACTTTTTTTATGCTTTCTTCAAGTCGCTGGTCGATTATTTATTTTTTTTTTTAATTGAAAATTTGAGCAAGCATGATATTGGCACCATGAATGTAGTAAAATTTCAGAGCAGTTAATAAAATGTCATACAGAATTATATCGCTACGACACAACTTTGGTCGATACACCCTTGCAGCAGGAAGCCCTCGATAAATATTTATTATTATTTTTTAATTTTGTAATGTATGTCTTTACTATTCACGGAAACAATAACATATATCTGCAAGCAGAAGTAAATAAATTAAGCAGAAATATCAAAATTTCGATTCCATTGTTTCCTTGTAGTTGCAAAAATTCAATTTGTAATTCCCATGACGATCGTGGTTGCGCTTGTCTAAACAGCCTCTATATAAAGTTTATTTAATTGAATATTTCACTTGCTATCAAAATTTAGAGATGTGAAAATTGTGCCTAGCTATTATTTTCAAATATTTTTCGAAAAGATATTTTAATTCATTTCCTCTATTTTATTACGCTTTTTACCTACCTTGTACTTTAAAGCATATGAAAAAACTGTTATTGTAATATTTTTAACTCGAATATTTGCAATGTAATCAAAATTATATCAAATTTACTATGTAATTGTATAAAATAGTTTGAGTTTATAGTTAGTGAAATTTTGTAGTTCTTCAAATGACACAGTGGTATGCAACGAAATTAAAAGGACCAGTTTCTAGTAAATGTTCCAGTTGGAACTTGTGCCTCAGAACCGTATTATTCCATTGATACTATTTTTTTATTTCCTTATGCACTACTGAAATAAAGCATTAAAATTTTGTGTGAGCAATACTTTCTTTTGCTTAAATTTAAGTGTTTGGTTTTACTGGACCAGTGTGCAGCTCCCAATCATTATATTTATGAATCCGAAAAAGTCTTACACTATAATCCAAAGCAGCTAATTAGAAAATTATGATTTGTGTTCAATTGGACAACACTAAATTGGATTCAGATTGAATTCCTGAATACGAATATTTTGTATTTGTAAACGTAACAACGAATTTGTTACTCTTACGACGGATTTTGGAATTGGAATGAATATAAAGTTATACAAAATATGTGCACTGGGTTGCAATTTTAAACTCAGAACTTTTTTTTTTCATTAAAATTTCTATACCAAAACTAAATGAAATTCTAACTAAATGTACAACAAAAGATAATTTTTTACTCTTAAATTTTAAAACAAATTGTTTTTATATAAGATTTTAAAAGAAATATTTTCTGAAGCGCCTAAAAGTAAGCTAAATATGGCATAAACAGTTCGCTGAGGGTCTAAGCCAAGCTTTTTGTTGATTCATAAGTTTTCTAATTTTAAAATCTGCTTTCGATAAGACAAATATTTCATTTGAAATTCTAAATTTCTCTCTAAATTGAGTACAAGTTTTTTGAAATGTGATGTGTTCCACGTGTGTAAATACATAAACATTTACTCTTTATTACAATATGTATACATAGCTATAAATATCGAATAATAACATTAGCATTGAAATAAAATTTATTTTATAAACGTTTTTATACAATTTAATATTTAATTTCAAGTTCTCTATTAAATATTATCAAATGTATATGCATACGTACGTGATACATTTGTATTAAATTGAAAATAAACATAATTTTTGTACTGTAAGCATATTTTTATAAAATAATTATAACTAACTACATTTTTTTATAATCAATAGTCTCAAATTTAAGGGCATACATATTTGTATTCCAAAAATATCTCAGTCCAAATTCGATACCAACATAAGTAAATAAATACACAATTTTCTTTTTAAATGCACTCTCAAATCTTACAAGAATCCAGCCATATTCATACTTACGTATCTACTTATATTATTCTTTTATTATGCACTCCAATATATCATAATTATACCCTTTATTCTACTGAATACTAAATGTATTGTTATATTAATTTTAGTTTTTTTATGATTCTTAAATAATGAAAATAAAAGTACATTTTTACTAACAAATGACAAATTTTCAAATATTTTTAATGTTTTTTCTCATGGACATAACTGCACAACCTTGGTTTAACGTCAAATCCCCCTCTTGGGTCCGGTAGTGACGGCCTGATACAATCTAACTTAGCTTATTTTTGCGAATAATTTTTTTTTTTTTACCAATTTGCTACGTATCAAGCCCCACCGTCAGAGGGCACTATATACAAACAAATATCATTGATTGATTTCTAAAGTATTTTCGTCCCTCATTGCTTTAGGACAACACTAACAAAATTCTAAAATCTAGTAATTCTCAATTTACATTTCTTTTGGTTTGGCTACTACAAATGACAAGGAAAACTACTACGATCCTCTACAGATAAAACTACAAAAAATCAGGATATCATGAGTACAAGTACTTCCGAATACGCCCTACAAGAATCAAAACAAAACAAAAATTTTTAAGTATTTATACTTCTCTTTACTTTATTGGAACACAATTCATTTGAAATTTATTCTGGCTTATCAAATTTGGAACCATAGATGGGCATATATTGCAGCACCAACTTCCAATCTGTAAAGTAAAGAAGCGCTAAACCGGCTGCACCACCGAAACCTGCGGCAGATGAAACGCTGTAAAAAACAATTAAAAAATAATTTTAAGAAAACAAGAGAATTTCCCAAGTCAAGTTTGAAACGGGAAACATCAACAATCGCCACCAAAACTAACCACCTTGACGTAGTTATGCAATGCAAATATTGTGACTTCATTTTTTCGTGGTTACATTGATTTTCTTTTTCGTTTACTTGGCCTAGGTAATTTTGATAAATCCATCATTTGTTTTTCTTAGTTTTTAACTTACAAGGATGTTGCAATTTCTGCGTGTTTCTTTCCGAAGGGAAGCCTCATTTTATTATTTTTAATATTGAAGGAAAATCCAATAACTTCTTAAATGAATGAGACAAAAAATTGTACTAATAAAAATTGACAGTAAAAAGTCAGTGTGTAGAAATTACAATTACAAAAAATGAAGTACAGTACGCATATTCACATGTTCGTAGTGTACTTTTTGACATATGATTTTAGTACATAATAATTCCAAAGATAATAAAAGTCTACAAAATTTAGTCATCAAACAACCAATCAGTAATCACGTACAATAATTTAATAAAGAATATTCTCTGAATAAAATTCAAACTATTTTCAATAAGTTGGAAATATATTAAACAATGTCACCAATTGATACATTTACAAATTTTGAACTGCTGCTATTGTTTACTGTGATGCCGGCAGTTTTTGTTTTCCTGTGGACTCTCATTTTTGGTGATCTTCGGGTAAAGTTTTTTGGAGTTTTGGTGTCTATGGTAAAAATAACCAATTTTTCTTCCCCAATAGAATTTCATGGGTAGCCGCAAAACTTGTTTTCATTATACAGCAAAAGATCCGATAAATTGTTATCAAAATTTCAACGAAAAGAAAACAGGTTAATTTAGTGTTTTAATAGGGTACTAAAAAGGTACATATTTGTTTTAATGTTTGAATTAATGAAATAAATTTTTTTATATAAGAGTAATTATGCTATGGGTTTTTCTACGCGAGTATTTCTGGTATTTTCTTTAACGGAAAGCTTCTACTTCTAAGTGATATATTTTTATAACCCATGTTCGACACAGTGAGTTCTGTCATTCACATTTGTATGAAAACTATATGCCACTGGAGGCCATAGCATCCAAATATAATTGACACTGAGATGAACTAGCAGGACAAGCTAATTTGAAAAAATTAGATAAACGGAAATACAAGCAAGACCACTTTGTTTCACCTTCAAATTTTTTCCCAAATTGGCTTAGCTGTCAATGTGTTAAATATATATTTCTACGAATCGTCGGCCTGAGTCTAAACACAAATTTTGAAATTATATATTATGTTCATGTACTGCACAAAATAAGGTCTTTTATGGCTTGTATTCTCAAAAGAAGATAAGTAGATTTATATAGTGCAAGCTTCAGTTTGTGTTGAAATAACATTTTATTCAAATACTTTTATTATTTATAAAGTTTTACAAACTAAATAGATTTTCTTTGTTTGTTTATTTTTGCGTATATACAAAAAAAAATGCTTATTTTTTAAATTTTTGTTTCCACTTTATTTTTGGATAAAAACTGGCAAATGGTTTATATTCAAAATAAAAAATAAACATATAATTAATATGAAATTAATTAAATAAAAGAACAACCTATAATTTGAGTTTTTTAAATAATACATTAAAAAAATCAATAAAAACTTATAAAATAAAACCAATATTTAACTAATAAGAGACGTAAGCAACAAAGGGCACGCACTTTCTATGAGAAAACGGAATGAATTTCGAACAAACATTAAAAAAAGTGAGGAAAAGAGAATCATATTTTTTCTTAAAACTAATTTACACTTGTACATACAACTACAATATTTCGCTTGTATTTTCTTTTTGTTTTTTTTTTTTTTTTTTAGTTTTCATAAATTTTGAGATTATACAATTTAAGTTTAATTTTAAAAATAAACATTTTCAGCATTTTCGTTTGTTTTTGGGGAATTTTCAAAAATTTAACCACTCTAGGTACTATTCATTATCTAAACACGACAACCGCAATCCGGTTTATTGATGCTACGCTGTCGCGTTTGTAGATTTCGTAGCGCAGCACCACCATATTGTATGCCACTACCAATGCGTTCGGGGTCCAATTCACCAGTTTCGATTTTAGCTAAAATCGTTTTTGAACATTTGAGAAAAGCTTCTTCGACATTTTCGCCAGTTTTGGCACTGGTCTCAAGAAAGATTAGCTCTGCAGGAAATTAGAATTTTTTTATACCATCAATAAAACTGTGAGAAATTGTTTACCATTCTCTTGCGCAAATGTGCTCGCTTCCAAGAATGTAACATCACGTTCTTCTTCCAAATCCTTTTTATTTCCTACCAAGAGTATAACAATATTTGGACTGGCCAGAGTGCGTGCATCGTTGAGCCAATTTGTGAGTGCATTAAATGAGTCACGTGATGTTGTATCATAGACAAGTAATGCACCCGCAGCACCTCGATAATATGAACGTGTCACCGAACGAAAACGTTCCTGTCCAGCTGTATCCCATATTTGCAGTTTTACCGATTTACCACCAACATTCACAATACGCGATCCAAACTCTACGCCAATTGTATGAGAGCTATCCTCTTTGACTGGAAGATGGAACAAAATAATGAAAAAGGAAATTAAAAGTATAATAAGAAACCATCTTAATAGTTAAATAATTATAAAGTAAAAAAGTTTGTCTATTAAATTATACAAGAATTCAATTTTCTATTTAATTCATTGCTTTCTTAAAAATAATAGTATAACTCTGAATGGTATTTTCTGTGTCGATATCTACCTATGTAAAGCCAGTTTATGTGTTGTCCCCACAAAAACAATAAAATATTCCAAACATGTATATAAGTGGGTCAGTCACTTTTCTAACAGGTGAGAATCGTAGCTGTCTATTTTTAACATAAGTAATAAAAATAAAATAAATTGAAACAAGAGATCCACTTTGCATGTTATAAAAATCTTACAAAGGATGAAAGTTCATATACCATGAACTCTACAGAGCTCAAAATATAAAGAAATATGGTAGAATATAGAAATTCTTTGTAAACAATGTTAATGGTTGCTATAACAACTAACAACCTTGAAAATCTGACTGTATTAAAATACGAAATACCATGTATAATATAGAAAACCATTTTGGTGTCAAGGGTATGAAATCGATGCAAGTTTATGCTGGAAAAATTTGAAATGAAATCAGAAAATTATGTGTTACAAAAATCAAAGTTTCCCTTAATATGAACTATGGCTCTATGGGTATAATATTATTGCTCTCAAGTCAGTACTCCGTAATGTAGGAGAATGTGGTCCAATGTTACATTTTTTTTAAACAGAAGAACGGGCAGGCAATTTGCTGTTCCAAACGCAAGCTCTTAAGGTTAGTTCAGAGAGGAAATTCTTTCTGTTTTTTTTTTTTTTAGATGCTGAACTGCTTTTTATGGAAGGTTCTCCATATCACCATCGAGAAGGCTACGTACAGAAATTTTACCAAGAATTAGAGTTTTCGTAGTCATCCAAACGCATCATAATTATGTACGGCACCATATGTGGGTATCATGATAAATATCCAATTTAGGGGTTTTTCCTCCTAGCTACTAAGGTCTACTACTAGGATATTAAATCTCGTGGACAACGATTCCTTGTTTGCAGTAACGGTCTATGTAAAGTGAACACAGTTGTATGCTGCAAAAAGCAGCTTCTACTTCTACGAAACACCTGCTTTGTGCGATTAATTTTCAGCCAACTAAAAATGTGACTTCAATTAGCACATTTATTTACAAAAAAAATAATTCTACACAATCGTTCCTACGCTCTTCTGGGATAAGCTGTTGCGCTGAGTATATGGATAAAATTAAGGTTTTCACTTCATAGCCCTTCAGTAATTTTATGCACTCATTAAAGTGTTTAGGAACTTTGTGATCACTTTAGAATTATAAATAAATTACTTTAGAATTATAGTAAATAATCAAAAATATTGCAAGACGCATATGCATGTAAATATTTAGTAGCATTTAATTACATTAAATTAGTACAAAAACTATAAATTATCATTATTTTTATTATCTAAGCTGAAAAATCAGTGAAGCGGAGCATTTTACGTAGTTATAAAAATAAATATGTATAAAATGAAAAACTAAGCTCATATTACAAATTAATGCAAAACCTTTCCCCCTTTCCGCTTGCTGCCTTTTCTTCTTATTCAGCTTCAGCTTTTAATGGCATGCGAAAAAAAACATAGGTAGATAGGTGAGTAATAAAGGTTAGGAAATTGAGGGGCGCTGGGGAACAGCAAACAAATAAATTAATACGATTTTTTTTTTATTGCTGTTTTTTTTCCATATTTGTACAATAATAAATAGAATTAATATTTGTAGCTGTTTTTATTTTTATCAATTGCATTTATTATTATTTATGTGAGCTGTGTGAATCAATTTCAATCTTTTGTTTAATGATGAAGAAAAGTATAATAAATTAATTGAAATTAGTGATTAGTAGCTAAAACTTGTATACGGTGAAATAGAAAATAAATAAATACGTGATGAAAATAGTAGCATGTGAAAATGATTAAAGCATGCGAGGATATTCGACCACTTCTGCTTTGATTTTTAAAGATCTATTTTATCTCATGGTAGCGTTGTTACTCAAACTCAAAATCATTGAAAATTGTATTTGTTATAAAAGGGCATTGATAACTTCATCAATCATTCTTATATGATTCACACAATACATACACAATCTGTTAATATTAAAAACTTAACCAAAATACCAATGCCGATACTAGTTGTGATTCATAATAATTTAATCAGAGAAACTACCTCCATTAATAAGGAGACGGCATGTCCTTTTAAAATAGCCTACTTTTCAATGTTAATTTACACTTTATTGTGGATTTCTCCCATGAAAGCTAACAACAAACATAATAAATTCTACTTCCCTCTCTGGTTAAGTAGACAATCGTACCGCACATTTCTCCATCTACAAACTAATAAATCCTCTATTTAACTACCTACGCATTTTGGTCGTTATACAAAGAAATTCCCCCCCCCCCCCAAAAAAAAAAAAAGAATAGCAATAACAACAGCAACAACTTACATTTATTCTCGATGAAATGATGTAGCAAACAACTTTTTCCACTGCCTGCACTTCCAATTATTAAAAATTTAAATAGATAATCTGTAATGTAAATTATTAAGGTGAACAAAAACTTTGTCAATGCTAATAATTAATATGTATACAACTTAAATGCTTTTTACCGTAAGTTTCGGACATATTTTTTATGTTATTTTAATGGTTTTTCCGTATTGTTTTATTTATTTTGGTTTTTTCTATCGTTGGATTTCAATAACTTTTTTGCTTGTTTGTTTTTTTTTCTTTGCAATTCTCACTTTTAAAAGAAGTTAATATTTTCTACATGAAATATACATATATTTACTGATAAAATATAAACGAAATTGCAACAATAACGTAAATAAATAATTATTTTTAAACAAAAAACTTATATTTTTTCTTTTTTCAACACGGAACTGCACTTTTCTACTCTTTCGCGTTTCTATGATGTGATTTTCAATGTGTAGAGTTTATATTTCTTTGTTTTTACACTGACATTTCTTCAGCATATATCTGACAGCAGAATGCTACTGGGTTGAGTAGCGTGCACTAAACACACTGCATGGTAAGAGTTGAACTATCAGTGTTGCCGTTGTAAAATTTCATTGAGAGTAGAAAGTCTTATTACATTTTTGTTAACGGAAGGAAAATTGATTTTTAATTGATAATCCGCTTCTTATAAACTCGTAAACTAGTAAAGTGTGTAAACTAGTCGAAATGTATATAAAATTTGACAGGAAGTTTACATGTTTATACTGTTTACGAGGCATTTAAGAGTTTACAGGAATCCGACAAATATGTAATTTCTCTTAATTAAAATTAAAGTAAGAATTAAAAAATACATTTAAATTTTTACATATTCTGTTTTGTTTTCTTGTTCCATCGTCGAAAGCTTTTAGCCGCTGTTCACACGGGCGCAAGCATGAACGCCTGTTTGAAATGGAGAGGTAGAAAAAATAGGTAGTAAGAAAGAGATAGGAACTCTTCTGTTTTTTCTAACTACCTATTTTTTCTGAACAGAGAGCAAAAATTGTAAAAGGCAAACGTTAAAAATCGGTATAAAATCGTTAATACAACCGATTTTGACTCGTTCACTTTCGTCTCCCCTCCCTCACCTACAAACAGAAAATCAGATGCTGACTAAAAAGGAAACTTAAATTAAACGAAAACCATTTAAACGCGTAAATATAAAATACTTTGACATAGTTGGTTCTAAGAAAATTTCAGCAATAGTCCACAAAAATTGTTATTTTATGATAACTGTTTTTTAACTTTTTAAAAATTACAAAAGAGAAATGAAAGAAAATATGTTAATTGTTAATATAATTTGTTCATTAATTTCTATGTTGAAAGATTACCTTTTAACTTAACATATGATATAGGTATTCGTCAATAACCTTTTCGCCCACGAATTCTTCTATTGATTTACATATTGCATTACCTATTTTCCGACAGGGATAAAGTACTCATCTGCCTTTTTTTTAAATTTGTTGTCAATGTGAAAAGGAAAGCACGAATTGTATCGCACCTGCTATTCAATTGTATTTACAAACTCACGCCTATATGCTCATGTTTCATTGTTTCCCATTATTTTTGAGCATGTTTGTTTTCAATTACAACAAATTTTGCAGTTTTAAATTAATAAATAATTGTTTTTATTTGTAACTTCATTTGCATTGAATGATTAGTGTAATATGTATACGTATATTTTGTAATAAGTATAAAAAACAAACAAATTTTCAAATTTATAAGAGAAAAAAGTCCCTTGCAAGAATATCAGTTTCTATAAGTCTAAATAATCAAGTAATAAATTGCCAGTGAAAAATATTTATAATTTTGAAGTTCTAAATAATACAATCAACGTTTAAAGAGATAAGAGAGTAATAAAGCTCAAGCTAATGATATATAACGATATAACATGCATTAATTCTCTTTTGCTTTCTCCCATCATTGATGTTTTACCACTTTACAATTACTATGTCATTATCTTGTACCGAATAGAAATCTAACGTTTTCGCCCCATTATCCATTGATACATTCAATTCTGAATGTTTCCCATCGGTATACGATAATTGTGGCATAGTATTCTGTTCCAAATGAAAACGTTTTATAATCAGTCCTTGCAGTGTTTGTACTGTAATCATGCGTGGTACTTTCTTCTCCCAAATTTCACCAGTTTGATAATTTTGTATGCGCATTTTTATAAGATTTGATTGCTTAACACTGTTGAGCGGTACAAATTCAGCGGGTGAGCCACATCCTTGAATAAAGAAATAAGGGGTTTGTTAAAATTTTAAATAACAATTTTTTAATAATCTCTACTTACTTTTTATAATATTTGCATACGAACGATGTTTCTTATAGAATTCACGTAATGTATCTGGTACTTTAAACGATTGCAGCCATTCTAAAGCATATTTCTTCCATATATCATATTCAGCGCCACGCCGCTCCTCCGCTGTAATGTGAATTTTGTTGATCACTTCTAAATTGGAAATGGTTGCCACTGCTTTGGAGAACATTTCGTCGAAATCCGATTTCAAATGTGGTGTCTTATTTAATCGTTTCAATTGCGGCAACTTATCCAATTCGTTGAATGCATCTACCTCATTCCATATGGGATTATAGAGTAAATTCAATTGTTCTAACGATACGAAAATGTTTAACTTTGTATTTGGTTCACAATCAGGTAGCTTAATTTCTTCAATGCCATTTTCCATGAGATTTAATGAGGTTAACGTTTTTATATTTCCCAATTTACAAACTTGATCGAAATCCAGGATTTTAGTGCGATGCAAATCGAGCTCTCTGCGAATGAAAGTGATAAGTTTTCGTACAATAACTAAATAATTTGTGAGTTTCTTACTTTAAATTTTTGAATATTTCTTTGCAATTCACTTCGCTCAATTCGCTCAATGGATTCTCCTGCAAACCCAATGAAATGATATTCGGCCAAAGACGTGCCACCTGCATAACATCAGACCACTCTGTAAAACCACAATTACGTAAATTTATAAACTGAAGATGCCGGAATGATGGTTCCAAATCGATCACCTGTGCATCGGTAGGCATTACCAAACGATTGCAACTGTAAATAGAATCAACCAATTAAATTCAAGATAACTTCTTCTTCGCCTATTACCACCATGTTACCTCAAATTCAAATTGATCAACGTCGGTATCTGCTTCACAATATCCGCCACAATTTCCCAGTTCCAAATGAGCGTACTGCTTAAATTCAGCGTTGTCAAAATGCTGAAATCTTTCAGGTACCCTGCGGCATTAACGGCACAGCCATCAACACTTACATCTGTTAGCTGCTCAAATTTACTTTGCTTGCGTGCAATTTTATCCATTCCAACCACCTCGAAGAGTGAAGCTTGGAATGATTGTTGCGCTTCGCGTATCTGCGATTCGTCCAGACACTGCGACGTATAGTCCAGATAACGGCTGCGTGCCGCTTCCTCCAGTGACTCAAACGGCCCTACTTTACCGGGACGTATAAAACTACCAGCAGTTGGATGTTGGGTCTGAAAGTAACGTTTGCCATCAACGCATCCATTGTGTTTACCACGTTTTGGATCGTCCCATTCGATGCCAAGCCAAATGCCTGCATGACCAACAACCTATTTGCCAAAAAAAAATAATTTTATTTGTATTTTATTGATTTTTTTTTCTTCCTCCATCATTTATGTATTACTCACCTCACCCACATATTTTACAGTGCCACAATTATCACCGATTTTTATTCGTGATCCAAGTGGATAACGTATATATTCATCAATTATACCAACCATTGTTCAATATTTTTTGAGGTCTGGAATAAATTCTGCTGCAGCTGCTGTTGTTGTTGTTTTTGCTACTCCACCTTTTTCCTCTCCCTATTTTCACACACACTCGCACACTTTGTCTTCACAGTTTTGTAAATTTTTAAATTTGTCTTTTGTTTTTTAGCTTTTATTATTATTGCACTTTAAAATTTTATTTCTGGAATATTCTTTCTTGCAATTTTCACTTAGCGTGCTGCACTGAATTTTCAAGAAAAACAAGATAAATTCACCATTTGTTTTTGTTATTCTCTTTCTTTTCTTTGCACGTACGTTAAAATGAAAATTGATGACTTTTTTCGAATGAGGAAATCAAAAGTACATGTCCACAGGGTTGCTCTTGCATAGATTTACGATATCAATTTACGAATTAATCAAGTGGCAAGGACCTAATTATTTATGATATAATACAAATACAACAACGACTTTAATCAGTTGAAATTTTTATGAAATCAAGGTAAACTTAAAAAAAATTATAGTTTTTTAAACAGTGCTTGAGTAAATGATGTATGACGTCATGATGTGCAGAGTTGGTATAATCGTAAAAGTGATGCCATACTTTATTTTAGTTTTTATGCAAGGTAGCTTTTTCTGTGAAAAAACCTTAATAACAATAGCGACTTTCAGTCAAATATTCATATAATTTTTGCTTTTGAAAAAAAATTTTAATCAATGCCAAAAATTTTGAAGAGAATTTTTTGAAATTTATAGGAGTCTTTCTGAAGCATGTTAAGTAAAAAATTAAATGCAAAAAAACAAACTGACAAAAACAAAATATCACTTATAACAAGTGCTGCGTCCGCCATTACGCTCGAAGTTTTCGTACGAATGAAATTTAATATCACATTTGACCAACTAAAAACAAAGATCTGAATTGACTTTCTGATGGTTTTTTCGTAAGACTGCATACAAGTATGACAACATGTATGTCAATGTAAAAGCTCGTAAAAGCTTTACCTTTTTGATAGAAAGAAAAAGAATTCGCTTTTCATATCCCAGTCAAGAGACTAATTGGAATTTCGCTTACGTATTGTTGAGGAACTGGGACAAAAAAAAGTCTTGCGAATTCACCTAAGTGAAAGCTTTTGCATTTAAAATTACCTTTCAATTTCATCCGCTGCGTGATCTGGTGACAAGCATCATGGACTCTCATCTGTGGGGTTCTGGGTTTGACTCCCAATTAGTGGCTGGTTTCTTATTTTTTTTCCCCTCCTTTTTTGATTTCATAACCAACAAATGTTGATACAACTATTTTGCTTATTTTCTGCATAAGCGACGATAATAAATTTTGAATTTTGTAAAAAATACGAAAGAGTCTATTACCATAGAATGGTCGCTGCCATAGGCCAAAAATAATGAAATCGAAGTTACAAATTTGGTATCGAATATGTCATCACTATTTCCTATAAGAAAGAGCTTTTCAAAAGTTTTATTATAACCGTACTTTTTAAGAATAGCTTCAAAAGAGAGGGCATGTAATTAGTTGGTGTAATTAGTATGAGCCGGTTGAAAGTGAAGGGCAACTTAAATTAAATTAATATAAATCAGTTTTGTATTGATATAAATCAAAATGAATATTGAAAAGAAAGGTATTAGCTTCATTTTTAAATAATTGTAGTGTTCTTAACTTGTTGTGTCCTTTTTACAAAATTAATGTTGTGCTGATACAATTATTAGTTTTTTTTTGTCCATATAATTAAATTTCAGCAAAAGTTTTCGTTGTTTTCCCCCTGAGTCCCTTATTGGGATTTTTTTCTTAAGATTGGCCAACGTTTTAAGATTATAATCTGTTAATATCAGCTGCCCGTTTCTGCCCGAGTTTGTGTTATCTCACACAAACCAAAGCAAGCTCGTTGTTTTTCATTCGCTTTCTACTGTGCAACTGTAACTTTTTGTGAGGTGTTTTTTTTTTTTTCAACTAATACGGATTTGATTACTTTTGATTTAGGATCCTTTTATAACGCGATATTGAAAATTACCATATTATAATCTGTTTTTGATTTGCTGGAATATCATTATATCTCAACTGGAAGTATTTTCTGCCGTTGACTCCATATAAGTCCTGAGATGAGTTTTTCCACCTACCTAAGAATAAGTCCGTAAGAAAAGTTTTAGAAACATAAGTAAACGCATACTCTGTTTGCTCTGAAATTTTAAGCTAAGGTTGAAGAAATAGTGCAGCTTTTTCGTAGTCAATGCGATGTGGCAGCGCTTTATATAAAAGTAGTCGCTCACTATTTCTGTATCACTATTAAAAACTTATCAGATGTCACATTCGCAATAAACAAACTAAAATACGAAGAAATGTGAAACGAATTAGGGAAATCACATAATAAAATATTGCAAATGCAGCGTGGGGATAAGAAAGACTGCAAAGAAATTAAAGCGGCATCGAGTGTGCCGAACGAGTGAGGGCCACGTATGCTTTGTAAGTACACACCCAATAAGAACAACGACTGCATCAGATCCACAAACTAGCAGCGATATTTCAAAACTTCAGTACAATTTGGAATGAATGGACGCATTTGCTATTGTGAAGCGAACTGATAAAACAAAGGAAATCAAATTAAAAAAAAAAGTAATATATAGAAAAAGATGTCAACGGATGCAAAAGGAAGTGTAAGTTTACGTGTGTTTCGTGAAATGCTAATATATTCATTAAAAATTATCTATTTTTGTTAGCTTCCTGCAAACCAATTTCAACCGCGTCGATATCAGCTGGATCTATTGGAATATGTAACCGAACGAAATGGGATTATCTATCTGCCAACAGGAGCAGGGAAAACTTATGTTGCAATATTAGCATTGAAACGTTTCTCTCATGAGCTGCAAGAGTGAGTTGAGTTCGAATTAAAATTGATCGCGTTTCGTAGTTTTGATTGATTGAAATACATGTGCATGCATGCATGGTGAATTTATAGCAGGTGGCGTTGCAGGCAAAACTGTGTTCTATCTTCTCAAATAATTTTAGTAACGGTCTATGTTTCGTCAGCTGAATTCAATATTTAACATTCCTTATACAGACAAAGACCCTTATTACACACTGCATGACCATGCGGTATTTTAATGCTTGCATGAGGAGTTTGAAGGCAAGAAGGGGTGAGAAGCAATATCACCAACCGTGCATCTTTGTCTACCCCGCAAGCTTTTCACCGCTTCACACCCGCATGAGTGCTCATGCAGAGAGCAATAGCACTCAAAGAAGAAGTGTTGTAATGTTCTACTTGTAGCGCTACCAATATTTAATATATTAATACCTATAGTGATATGCTCCATCTGTTTAAGCAGCACAATGTTGGAAATTCGCATATAAATAATAGAATTACTATTTTCAATACTCTATACGATCAAGGTCCTGCTTTAGTTTGCAGTATTGGACAATATTGACTGTAATTTTGTTCTATAAGCTAATTAACTTTGAAATCCATTCAGGCTTTTTAATCTATTTTTTTTTTATTTATTTATTTAGTCTATGGACAATATAATATCCTTACAGACTAGAGAACAAAGTTTATACCTTACATAAGTAATAAACTAAACAACAATATTAAAGACAAGAATTAACAATGCAGTCTGTGGATTAAATCCAAACAAAGATATATACAATTAAGTAAAAAAAAAAATAATTTAATTAAATACAACAGATTATATAGTGAAGAGTGATTAAAGTGCAAAGATATTTTGGTATCCATACGATATCCATATCACTCGGAACATATGTTATCTCAATTTTAAGTTTAAATTTTCAATAAAACTATTTGAACCGAAATAATTAGATGCAATTAATGAAATGTACTACATCATAACTACCGGTGTATATGGCCTCGATGCCCTAAACCTATCTACAAATTAATTTGTAATATTAAGTTAAAATTTCGCATTATATGTAAAGAGATGCGTAGTAGGTACGTTCTTTAGTAAAAGGGCACACTGCACCATCCCTTACACGCTCTAAGAGCTCAAATTTAAATATAAGATGGTTAGTATGCCAAAGAAATTAGCAATCATATTGTTGCCCTGAACCTCCTTACTTAATATTAAAAAGTTTTTAGTATTGGCAACAGCGCAATAAACTTGAAATTTAATACATTTATATAATCATTTCATATAGAACCATTGATAATGGTGGCAAACGTGCTATATTCATGTGCAACACTGTGGAATTAGCTCGACAACAGGCGATTGCCTTGAAGAGTCTAATCAATTTGAAGATTGGCTTTTATGTGGGCGAACGTGATGTTGATAATTGGAGCCGTAAAAAATGGAATGAAGAAATAAAAGAAAATCAGGTAATTCATTGAGTGATTAAAATCTTATACAAAATAATTATGTATGCCCCACTTCATATGTATGTTTCGCTTTTATAGGTACTTGTTGGAACAGCGCAAATTTTCTTGGATATTGTAGCACAGAACTACCTAAAAATAACGGATTTAAGTATTGTTATTATTGACGAATGTCATCATGCTACGAAATCGCATCCCATGCATGAATTTATGCGTTTATTTACGTATGCCGATAAAAGTAAATTACCACGAGTTATTGGTTTAACAGGCGTACTGCTAAAAGGCAATAAATTAAACAATATACAGCAGGAACTGTTAAATCTTGAAGCAACATTCCGTGGTAATATAGTGACGGTTAGCAGTATGGAGCAATTTGAAAATGTTATGGTGTAAGTGTGTAAAAACAGAATCATAAAAGTTTTGTGTATTTATAAAATATTATTTAATATTTTTTTTGTTTTTTTCCATTATTTTTACCTATGAATCAATACAGGTACTCTACCAAACCCCAAGAAAAAATTGTAACATATTCAGTATCGGGAAAACATTCGTTCGAATTGGAAAAAATCATCATAAGTAAAATTACTACATTATTTAAAGACATCGATTCCTGGGATCTTGGCAACATCCCAATGAAGTTAACTAAAGGACTTGCCAATATACGTGAACCGAACAAAAAGAATTATATTAAAAATCTACTTCGAGATTTTATGTATCAAATGGATGATTTTGGACTATATGCAGCTGCGATTGCAATGATGTCTCCAATAATAGAATTTGAAATAAAAAAACGTCAAGCTGAAACAATTTCGTTACGTGATTTATATCGTTACGTTATTTGTAAATGTGAGCATATACGCCATATGATCATAAATAAAATAAAAGATCTCGTGGATACGGATAATCCTAAAGATAGTGAAATGCATACGATTGAAATAATTTTCAACTTTGCAACACCAAAATTGCGTTCGCTGCTCACCTTTATGCAATCGATTTTTGCTGGAAAGGATCCGAAAGATATATGTTGTTTAATTTTTGTTGAACGACGTTATAGTGCGAAGTGTCTGTACTATGTAATACAAAAATTCGTCGATGAAACACCAGAATTATCAAAAATCGTAAGACCACAGTTTATGGTTGGTCGCAATTCAATTGCACCGGGAATTGAGTGCATACTCGATCGTAAATGGAATAAGTCAGTGAGTAGTTATTATTATATATCTCTATAAGTACGTATATTTATGTTAATATAAAATTTTTATTTATGAACATACTTATGTGAATACTACTGATTTCTTAATCGGAAAAGTTATAAATGTAAGCAGACCGCATCGATTAACGTCAAATTTGCCAAAGTGTAATATTTGTTTAAAGCCAATTGTGAACGCAGTAACTTCTGTATCCTTAACTTCCTCTCTGCACTCTCAATTCAGCTTTTTCTCATTCTCTTCGATACACGAATACAAAATAGCAAGACCATGGCAAAACTATAAGAAGAGTTGACACCGTTGTACAAGAACAACATTGGATAAACACACTCATTTGTTGGTGCAAGGCCATTTCTTGTTACGAAGACCCAAAAATATCGTAACTGTTCCGACTTGATAAAAATGAAATTGGGTCCAAATAGCATAATTTGTGCTGATCATGAACTTTTAACTATGCGTTTCTAAAACACTCGCAACAGTTGCGAGAGTCTACGTCTTAGAAAAGCGATCAAAGTTAAATATCAAAACCAAAAATATGCGTAAAATAGCTAACGTTTCCTTAGAAGAAAGGATCAAGACCAAAAAAAAAAATTAATCTGAATTTTTACCTTTACTTACAATACTAATACAAAAGATGTTAGTGCTACTGTATTATTGTCATATGCAAAAATTAAATGATTTCAACAATATAGACGTAGGGTGTATACGAAATAGCATATAATGTACATATGTATGAAACTGTATGTGCATGTTGTGAGTCATGCTTTAACTTTATTATTGGTTTTCTTCAGTTTTTTGCGATTACTTCGTTGCTTGATTGAAATGCTTAGCAAAACAGAAAATTGACGTTCTGTATAATATAGCACAGAGAAATTAAAAAAAAAAAAAAACTTTAATTGAAAATGAAATTGCTTGTAGAAAAGTGATATAGGTTTTATGCTAGAGACCCAAGCGACCCACTAAAATACCTCAACTTTCTTTACTACTACTAACCTATTACGCACAATATTTCACTGAGGGCTTATGCAAAGCTTTTCGCATTCATTGGATGTTGTGCGTTTTATATTTATGCACGAGTGGAAAAGACCTACATTTTTATGTCGAATTTGAATGACGATTTTAAAAGGTTTTTTTTTTTTGGGGAATTTTTATTTTTGGTCGTTTGCCGTTTCCAGCCTCGAAGTGGAGCCTAGGTATACAAGTAGTAATGCCAGTACATTGGTCTTATTCAATCAAACTCAAATAAACTTATGATATACTCGGATTTGCTTGTTTGTAAGCGCTTACATGCATATTGTATATTTTAGCGATCAAATTGCATTAAATACAAATGTGTTCAGGAGTAAAAGATCAAGTGTTCTACTCGCAGGTCAAACACAGCAAGTGCTATCAATTGTGCGCGGACACACACACACACACATGTACACTTGATCTTATTCTTTTGAACATGAGTAAAGTTCAAGGATGTTTGGTGTATGAGTGTTCAATACAGGCGTGTTCAAATACGAACCCAGCTGTTCTTCAACATGTACATGTTCAAATAGAAGTTGTTTCACATATTTGATAGTTCACATGAATAACATAAATCGGTATAATCCTTAATCAAACGTCTCCTAATATTCATTTATTATTTATTTTATTTATAGGCAATTGAAAAATTCCGTGCCGGTGAATGTAATGTCATTATTTGTTCGAACGTCTTGGAAGAGGGTATCGATATACAAGCATGCAATTATGTTTTCGCATTCGATCCATTGAAAACATTTAACTCATATGTACAGACAAAAGGTCGAGCTCGTAGTAGCGAGTCAATATATGCAATATTTTCGTCAGATATCGAGCAAAGTGCAACTATACAAAAAATACGCAAATACCAGCAAATACACACAATGATAAAAGAGTTTCTTATTGGGCGTATACTTGATCGTGATGATCCAAAAGATGAAGATATTACAGAGCAATTTAGTGAAACTATAGAGCCATACTGTATAGCAAGTGGTGCACGTCTACTGCCATCGTCAGCATTGAATGTATTGCATCGTTATTGTCAATTATTACTATCCGATGCTTTCGGTTCTGTGTCACCCTGGTTTACAAAAGAAAAACCAGATGAGAAGTCAGGAATTCGTGTGTCATTGAGATTGCCATTGCAATCAATTGTCAAAGATATCATTTATGTATGTGTATACAAGTGTATAATTATTTATTTATTATATTTATGTTTTTCATAATATGTGAATATAAATAAATTCACTTATTTTCTATAGAGCGATTATATGGAAAACGTAAAATTGGGTAAAGTATCTGCTGCATTTAAAGCGTGCATAAGATTATATGAAGAAGGTGAACTTAATGAAAAGCTCTTGCCGGTAACGAAACGTGAATGTGTGGCTAAGGTGGCGGAGGAACTCTTTCATCATTGGAAGGAACACAACGATGATGGTGTGTGTGTGTAATAATACTAGATGAATTTAGTGTTTATTGCTAACAAAATAATAATCGAGATTTTTTTTTTGTACATTACCACGACAATACTGTTCTTAAAAATGCATTTAGATTTAGGATTTATGTCTATTATAAGCTTGCTTAATTTGACAATTGATACGCTTTTTTCTTTTGCTCATAGTTACGGCCAGAACAGCTGGGAAACAAAAACGTCGCCTCTACGATCGCAAATGTCCTGATGAATTCTACAATGCTATGCCCATAGTCGGTGAGACGTGCTATGCATATGAGATCAAATATATACCGAATTTCGAAGAGAATGAATACAACTCACATGTTATTACAAATCTAAACACTTCAAATAATTATGCAATCCTATTGCGTAAACGTTTGCCAAGACTCGCTGAAATGCCATTATTCATGAATCAAGGTAGCGTGAAGGTTAAAATAGCCGAAGAACCAATTGAATGTTGTGTTCGGAGTGTAGAAGAATTGGAACAGTTGCGTAAATATCATACGATGATATTCCGTGATATATTGCAGTTGTGGAAAAGCTTTTTCGTCATGGATAAGCGAAATAAAGAAAATGCATATTTAATTGTACCAATTAAACCAAAAGCAACTGGTGGCATCGATTGGAATTTAGTGCAATCATTTCAGCGTTTGTTACCATTTCGTAAAAACAGCGTAGCTGAACGCTCTAAAAAAGTTTATCGACCTGAAGATTATCTTGGCAAAATCATTACGAAATGCTATTCCGATTTTGGCAATGAACGTTACATTGTTACAAAAGTAAATACGGAGATGACGCCGTTGAGTGATTTCCCCAATCCGGAATTTCAGAGTTATGCACATTTCGTTGAGAGCAAATATAAAGATCAAATTGATCACGTCGTACAACATAATCAATTTATGATAGAAGTTAAAGAGCTGACATCACGTCGTAATTTCTTTGTAAATGCGGTGGGCAAGAAGAAGGGCATATATCGTAAACAAGGTCCCGTACGTCTGATACCAGAATTGTGTCATAATTACATGTATCCCGGTGATATGTGGTTGAAAGCTTTATTTTTGCCTAGTGTTCTTCATCGTGTGTATTATATGCTGCATGCTGATGCACTGCGTAAAAGTGTGAATTTGTTTTTGGGAGTGGCAAATAATGAACCTACATATAGACCTAAACCGTTGATCGTTGATACATCGTTACTTCGTGTTGTGGACAGTGATGGCAATGCTATGGAAGAACAAGAGGTAAGAAGTTCGAAAATAGAAAAAAAAGAAAAACCAATTGAAGTCTGAAATGAGCAGTGTGGCCAACTTTTGTTTTTCAAAATCCACTAAAATGAAGAATAAAACGCGTATTTTCTTAAAAAAAAAGCGTTGAATTTTTTTCCTTATAAAAGTGCGAGAAAGCTTAATACATTTAAACTTTTTCACTAATACAGGCACACATCTGATACTTCTAGTTCATGAAAATTTCTTCGATTTTTCGAAGATAGTTTAAATTGAAAAAACGCGATGAGCGCTAAATCACTTTTTTCCGCGTTTTAATTTCCAAAAAGCACTAAAATCAGTGGGAAAAGCGCTGAGTTGGCCACACTGGAAATGAGTAAGCTTGTGGAAGTGGCTGTTAAAAAATCATATGATCCATTTTCCTTTTTTGATAACACTGCGGCAATTTAACACCTTAATCAAATGGGTAATGATAGCTGAATTTGGGGATGTTGATTTCTAACATGTACTCGCGTTTTCTCTATCACGTCTAGAATTTCCGCTACAGAGCCCCAAAACCCATAACGTTTTGGCATATTTATATTTTTTCCACATGATTCATACTGAAGAAAAAATTTTTTATCCTGAAAAGGAAAAAAAAAGTCAGGCTATTGAACAGTGAATGAAAACTCATTTGAATTTAATTTCTGCATTCTAACAGTTTATGGTGGACAATGTTTATCATATACATACAACTAATACTATTTTTTACAATCCTATACAGGAACCTAAGAAACTATTATCTGCCTTGCCGCCAAAGCAAACTGAGCCACATTTCCAAGTGATATCTCTCGTTAACGAGGAAGCCCATTGGAAAGATTACCTGGAACCTGATGATTTTACACGAAAGACAAATAACGTGTATTCAATTGAAATAGATTACTACCATAAATTTATAAGTGGACTAGCTACAGAATTGGAAAATTTAAAACTGGAAGAGGTAGAAGAATGGACCAATTCTCAATTTAATATGCCATCAACTACTGGTAAAATGTTGACAGGAGAGCCATTCGCTAGCAGTAGTCGAGTAGCCAATATATCGGCACTTTCCATATCCGAGGCACCGTTGGCCGATCGTCAACGCATTGAAATATTGGAACGTAGCCTCGGCAATAGCAACATTACAACAGCCGAACAATATGAATTTCTCGCTGCGCTAACTACAGCGGGTGCAAATGATGTTTTTGATATGGAAAGATCCGAATTGTTAGGAGATTCTTTTCTAAAATTCTCCACTTCATTGTATCTAGCCAATAAATTCCCGAAATGGAATGAAGGTTTCTTAACCGAAATAAAGTCAAGACTTGTTTCCAATCGCAATCTACTCTATTGCATGTTCAAATTGGATATACGTAATCGTATTTGTGCATCGCTCTTCAGACCGAATCATGAATGGTTGCCACCGCTTTGCAGTCTTCCAATTAATTTGCTTGAATTATTAGAACAGAATCTACCAATTTTAGCGAATATTTCACCACGTAACTTATACGACATGGAACTAGATGAAGAGGATATTTTGAGTGGAAAGTGCAATTCCAATCAATTGGAGGGGTTCGTGCACAGTTGTGCCTCAGGTAAACAAATAAACGATGCCGGAATTGAATTCAACGTTGACAATGATATGAACGTATTCATGTATAAGGAAGTGATGCCCGATAAGGTGGTTGCTGATACGCTGGAAGCAATACTGGGTGTATGTGTTAAAAACTATGGCATTCATAGAGCATTTCGTATGCTGGAATTCTTTGGAATTTGCAAGCCGGAACCAGACCGCCCATTATCGAATCTATTGGACCTTAATTTGGGAAGTCCATTGCTGCGCACGAATATCTCAACGAAAGAAATTGATGGTTTTCTAATCAATCACGAAAAATTAGAAAATAATCTTAAGTATAAATTTCGCGATCGTGCATATTTACTGCAAGCACTTACGCATCCATCTTTCCCCACGAATCGTCTCACTGGATGTTATCAACAACTGGAATTCATTGGTGATGCTATACTTGATTTTCTAGTGTCGTGTTATATATTTGAGCGTAACAGAAATATGACGCCTGGCATGCTGACCGATTTACGTTCAGCTTTAGTGAACAACATAACATTGGGCTGCGTTTGTGTACGTCATCGCTTCCATTTATTTTTGTTGGCGGAGAATTCTGTGCTAGCCGATTCGATTAAAGCTTTTGCAGAGTTTCAAGAGACACAAAATCATCGTGTTACCGATCAAGTGCGCATTTTAATGGAAGAGGATATGCTGAACGATGGTGAACGCGAAGGCGCACCATATAATCTATCGGTTAATGTCGATGTACCGAAAACATTGGGAGATATTGTAGAAGCCCTCATCGCTGCAGTATATTTGGATTGTCGTGACATTAAGACCACATGGAATGTTATACATCATTTACTCGAGCAGGAATTGAATGAATTTTCGAATCATGTGCCCATCGATCCGGTGCGTCAAATATACGAACATAAATCAGCTGACCCGAAGTTTAGCGAAGCTATTGTCGAAAATGAAGTGGTTATGGTAAAATGCATTTTCATGTGCCTTGATAAACGAATTGAAGTGAATGGTTTTGGCATAAATTCGAAACAAGCTAGAAAATCAGCTGCAAAACATGCATTGCAGATACTGGCAAAACATTCCAGTTAAAAATATTGTATGCAATCGAAAAATTGAAACGAATAGTTGAAATCAAATTCAAATTCCTATAGTAGCTATTTTTATATAATATGCGTATGATAAAGCATATATACTATGTATAAGTAGTCCTAATAAATACACTTAGTTACTGAGAGTTTTAAACTCTTTCTAATTTCTAATCTTATTTTGTCATTTATTCATTTTTTATTCTTAAAGAGAGTGTGCGTGTTCGCTTAAGTGTTGTATAAATCGGTAATTAAGACATTGGTCGTTTTTCCAGTAGCTTTGTGTTTTGCTAAAATTTGTTTTTGAAGCTATCTGATCGATCATTATATTACTGATCTATAAAAACACAGTCAATATTTAGAAGAACTAACGCACGCCCTATGTGATGATTCAGAGTTATTTACTTATTCGAATAAGGTCAGCAGAATTGTTGTCATTTATTCAGCAGTTTCCAGAATAAGTGAATTAATCTAAATGTATTTCCTCATAATATTGATTTTAATTTGCATATTTTTAAATTTTCATAACGTAAAAATAAATCGTATTTTTATATAAAAATTGTTATTTTTTTTTAAATATTTTTAATTGCCGTATACCTTCTTTAACTAGAAGTAAAATTTTAATAAAGTAAAAATAAATGATGTTTTTATATCATTTTTTTAATTTTTATTAAATTGCTGTATGCCTTCTTCAACTAGAAGTAAAATGTTAATAAAGTAAAAATAAATGATGTTTTTATATAAATTTTATTTCTTTATTTAGAACCATAGTAGTCTCACTAACCTAGGTGTCCTGAAGGGTGTGACATAGCCCTATTCTAAATATTCCCGAAATGAAATCTCCAGGTAAATTTGTATTTGACGAGGATTTAATTTCGAGAATATTTAAAATAGGGCTAAATGATTGTCTTCTTTTACCAGATTTCAAGGATGCTGACTAAAATCTGCCAAAAAAATGAGCGCAACTGGTTTTGGTGTGAAAACTCATCTCTTAAGCCTAAGTAGGAGGAACTTCCTATAATAGTCGTAATTGCTAAGGATTTTAAGCGCATAGCACGTGCTGGTTGTGCTTATTTTTGCGCGTTGTGAAAGTTTTGTTTTGAGCTAACCTCACTAAAACCCAAACTCCATAACATGCTTTCTGCGAGCTCAAAGTTAAAAGTTTTCAACTTGAGCACGGATTTTGCGAGTCATGAAAATTTATTGAAAGCGTAGAACGCATGTTGTGCAGTATGGGTTTGAGTTTTTTCTTTTACGTGGAATTCCCTCAGTTTCAAGTGTCAGAAAAAACACATGATAGAGAAAGAGTAATGCTGCCATACTTCATGCATATAAGCTAATTAAATAATAAACTATGAAAACTCTATTTAGAACAAGTCATTTAAAAGCTAATGCTGTGATAAATTCTATTAAAACTGCATTACATAATAGAGATTAACGAAAAATTCAAATGAAAAGTGAAATAATGTAATGGCATAAAAGGTGGCAGCTTTTCGTGCACTTATTCTTATTTTACTTTTAACAAAATCAATGGGATAAGATTTTAACGTTCGTTTTCACTCAAAAACTACACCAAAGTATAATGCCGGCAGATGAGCAAATTGAAGATCCCGTCGAGTTAATGTTAAGGAAAACAGGCTGCATTGATTTACACTATCAAGTGCAAGAGTGCATTGCGGAGACCGGCGATTGGCGACGTTGTCAAGACAAAGTCAAAGAATTTAAGGAGTGTATGAAGAAATATACTGACGAACAGTCGCGAAAATACGCAAATGTTAAATAAATTATAATACAACATAACTACAAATATGCTACCAAAAATATTGAAAGAAATTTTAAGTCGTTCATTTACCTTCATTACGGTTCCACGTACAAAATTGGCGCTTGTGGTGCGCGGCGATCTCAAAATGTCTAAAGGTAAAACGGCAGCACAATGTGCACATGCCGCTATACTTTGTTATCAGCAATCACAAGCGAATGCAGTTGCTGGAGCTGGCGTAGTGTTTAACAGCTGGTGTAGATTGGGACAACCGAAAATAGTACTGCGCGTGGATGCATACGATGAGCTGATGGCACTTCAAAAACGAGCTAAAGCTGCAGGTGTAGTTGCGGAGATTGTACAAGACGCAGGACGCACACAACTGGAACCGGGCACAGTGACTGTTTTGGGTGTTGGTCCTGATGTAGTCGAACAAATTGATAAATTGGTAGCGCATTTGAAATTGTTGTAGAGCTGTTTATTTTTTTCTCTCTTTTACTTTTTTCTTTGTACAATAATAAATTGTTATTAATTTAAGCTTATAATGGATTTGAATTTAGTTCTTCGCATTTTTACTTCTTGTTGCAATTGTTAAAGAAATTGGTTTTCCAAAAGTTTCCACCAAGTCAGACGTAACACGTTCAGTGATCTGACGTAATTTGCCATTTGACTCGCCGCAAATTAAGCGCTCCACACGCGACGTCGGACAAATCACTTGTACCGATGCGTAAATGGTATCTACAAAGAAATAAAATGTTAATCATTAATTCTACTATATACATAAAAAATGCAGTTTTAAACTCAACTATTTTCTACGCTATAATATTCGATGACACTCTTCAAATTGTATGGTATCTCCTGCGGCAAGTAGTCAAGCAAACGTGCACGTACACTATCTACAATAAGCGTTTCTGGTGTTTCATCTGTGAACGTTTCGCTAGAATATTGCCAAGGACGTTCTTTAGCTGCACTAATGAAATGATCCTGGATTTTTGCATACAAACCAGAAATTAAATATTACATTAAATATGGCTTAAAAATATATAGGTTACGCACATGTATATCACTTAAACCATTGCCCGTGATAGAGGAAACTAGAAAAACATCTTCAAAATTGCTCCAACTGATTTCGCGTTTATGTAGTTCGCTAATACCATTAACGCGATCGTCAGACGCACTATCATCACCTACTACTTCTTTAGACTCCGTTCTAGTTGTTGTCGATACCTGAGTTGCTTTACCTTTTTGCTTAGGTTTACGATTTCCGGTGCGGTTTGTACTAAGAGTCTCATTTGTCAGTATACGTATTAAATCGAGTAGTACACGTTTTGATTTTAAGGCATCGATTTTATTCAAAACCAAAAAGCTTGGTAATGCCGGATAAGCTTTTAGTGTGTCCAAAACTGTTGAATGCAATTCATTGCGTGTCCATGAATTCGATACATCATGCATTACTGCAATGACATCAGCATTTTGCACTGCATAACGATAAGCACTCTTAAAACTTTGTTCTAAATTGTGTTTTTTAATCTGACGTTGCGTTACCAATCCGGGCGTGTCATAGAATACCAGTTGTGTTTGGCCAGTGGTGTAGATGGCTTTGTTCGCTTTGCATGTTGTATGAACTTTGCAGGAAGTGGGGCATACCTACAATATTACAATTCAGCATTATAAACCGAATATTTACATATTTTTCAATACTTTTACCCTATGATTTATTAGATTATTTATGAAGGTACTCTTTCCTGCATTAGGGACTCCAATAACAGCTACATGTAGCGACCGTTGTGATTTTTGCTGCGCAGCCACTTCCTGCTGTCTCTTAGCTGGTTCAATCCCAATTTTTTCATTTGATTTGTTATTTTTCACAGCTACACAATATATTCTTGCATTCTGTAATATTAAATTGCTTGTTTTTAAATAATATTTTGTTAATGCGACGAAATTATTTAATAGGAGACTCATTTCCCTTCGTTGCAAAGCAAAAATAATGCACTACAATAATATAAAAGTTGGAAAATCAGCTGTTCCTTAATGCTTGCCAAGCAAAACTCACAGGGTGCTAATGATGAATGAAAAAGTATATCTTGGATAACGTATGAGTTCTATTTAAATAGAATCGAGATGTTTTCACAGAGTTCAAGATTCATGAGGGGATAACAAAGGTTCAGCAGAAAATATCGAAGGGCTTGGCAAGATAATAACTATGCAAACTTGTAATTCAAACATTGAGTTCCTTGCAGCTCGACTTTTGATAAGGGGAATTTAATATCTATCTTTCGTGAGATATAGGTTTTGATTGTTTCAGTGGGGGAAACCCAGTAGGCTGCTAATGGCCTATAAGAACTTTTTTGCCAAGCCCTAATTAGGATAAACTACGTTTTGGTATCGTAATGAGTTTAGAGCACAAAGTAATTTTACCGGGGAAGGCAGGTAGGAGGAAGAGAAACTATTTTGATGCCACGCTCTCAATATAGTTTGGGCTGTCATCTGTTTAATCTATGTATATCCACTTTGCAAGGTTTTGACATGAAAGCAGATTCTATACCTCAATCTTCCGATTTCATGCAGGTATAAAGAGAAAGTTTTGGTCTGACCAAAGCTGAATATGTGCTTGTCCTGGTTTCTGCAGCTGCGCCAATGATACAGGGTGTACACGCATTGGCCATAGATAAGGACTGCTGCTAACCTAGAAACATCTAAAAAACTGTATCCTAGTTGCTGTCTGGTCCCGATAAGATTACATTTTGGCAAAGTTTCCCCAGCTACTTTCCTATTGAGATTGAACGTGGTGTCCGCAAACTACAATGGCTTAACCGATAGGTTTTCTTCAATATCTATAAGAGAACTTGAATCACCAAAGTATATTCTGCAAAAATTTACGGAAGAAATGACTGAGTTAAGAAATAGACTACAAATATATTTTCTAGCTTCCTCCCCTCCCCCCTCCCCCCCCCCGACCCCACTAAGATTACAGGTGAATGCCATGAATTAAGCTTAAGAATGTAAAATAGAAAGCTTTTTTCAACAATTACACGTTTACTAATACATATTTAGCACTAAAAAGCAAAAAGAATAATACCGAACATCTACTAATGAAATCATTTTGACAGTTGCAATCAAATGAAATAAAAAATTTGATATTTGTTTTAGAAAATTATTTCTAAGTGGATGATTACAATGATTTAAAGAAAAAAAAACAATGTGGTTTATATATGGGTGCGCTAGCGGATCCTAAGGAGGGGTTCAGAGGTTAAACTCCCCTTTCCTCCCTAACCGATGTAAATCAAATACATTTGATCGTTGGTCACGAATCTAAAACAAATATAAGGGGACGAAAAAATTAAAGGCCCCCCTTCTGAAATTGCTGGATCCGCTATGCGTGCATATAGTATGTGCATAGAAGCACATTACCTTATAAGTATGTATGTAAATATTTAATTAGGTACATGAATGAATGTGCAACAGTAATTAAATTACTATGACGTAGTTTTGTGGTTTTTGCATATTATATCAAAATTTGAATGTATTGAGGAAATTTAAGATCGCCTTTTTTCGTTTTTAGTCTTTAGCTTTTTTATTATTTTTATATAAGAAATATTTACTATGCATTAACAATATGTTTTACAAATTTTCAGTTTGTTCACATAAAATTTGTTTGCCTTTTTTCACCTTTCCTCAATTAAAATGATATAAAACATGGCGTATGAGTAACATTATTGTAATAAAAAAAGCCGCAACTTATTGTAAAATAAATGTAAACAAAATACACAAAAGTGACATAAAATAAACCACATTTTTAAACTTGTATGCATGTGTATATTTTTTAGTTTTTCTCAACCCTAGAGTAAAACTTTTACAAACCGAAATCAATTCAGAAGGTAAATAGCGCGCAAACGAAACAGTATCTGCAAACGCTTGACAACGCAGAATAAAAGTGTATTTTTTTGATTTAAAAGAAAAATATAACAGATTTTCAAAAACGAATTTAAAAAGAATACATTATTTTTGGCGCTATTATATAAGCGGTAAATTAAAAAAAAATTAAAGTGCGTAAAAGTAAAATAAGTAAACGTTTGCATGTTTTAAACACGAGCACAAAAGTTGAATATGTATTAAGTAGCAACAGTTTGTTGCAACTTGAGTGAAAAACTACCACCATTTCCATCAACAATATTGCAACAAACCAAATGTAACAACTGCTGATGCTTCTTCTACAAACGAAGATTCAATATACATCGATAGATACTACTCCAAGCCACATTCGCACTTAATTCCTTTTGGTTGCTGTTATTGTTGCTTTTTTGAGGATATTGGAATGTGCGCATTAGGCACAGACACATGCGAATATTCACATTTTTTTCTTTTTTGTTTATTTTATTTTATATGTTGGACTTGAAAATTTTGTGTATAAAAGGCGCGTAGCAAGTGGTTTTGAATCAGTCCTTTCGGAAGCGTGAATCGGACGTTTCAGAATAAAAAACTATTAAAAAGAATAAAGAAAATAAATAATATCATGAAAATATTAAGTGTTGTTCACCACTTAAGGAATAAAAACTAAAGTAATTAAGAAAAATGTTAGTGTTGTTGTTGTGTTGTTTACATTAATTAAATTACAAAATATTGAAATTATTACAAAGTAAGTGTATATAAAAATTACAATTTCATTATTGCAGTCTTAAATAATGCTTAAAATGCCGTCGGAAATTTTCAAAATATGTAATTTCTACAATACATTGTTGAAAATAAATTTTAGAATAAATTTGTTAAATTTTGTTTTCTAAAAATACCTGTATTTTTTTCAAGAATGTATTAGAAACATATGTATTGTAATAATATGATAAGCCGCACAATTTTCACTTTCCGATCAAAATCCTGGTTCTACATCTATTGAATAATAAACCTATTACACTGTGGATGGAAACAAAATAGTTTTTTATTACAATGGATAATTCTGTAAACTTTTGACGAAACAATCTATCTTAGCATAAGAAACTTCTTCATTTTCTCTTTTACTGTTTTTTCATTCAAGTTATATATTTTATATCAAGGGTACGTAAAAGTTCACAGAATTTCGAGAATTGTTATTAAAATATCATATCCTTCCTCTGTTAAACAAAAAAAAAAAACCGAAGCGGGGCGAAACGTTGAGTAAATGATGAAATATCTAAAAAAAAAAAAAATCATTTCACGGGTTTTCTGACAGTAATTTGGAACATACATTACTTAAAAATAATAGAAAAAATAAATTCTTTAAATTCAAGCCCGTTATTAAATGTAAGGCTGAGACTAGCATTTCGAGTCCCTTTGTATTGAAGTTTTGAAAAGACCTAAAATTTTAAGCCAGACAAGTTTTTTTTTACAAAACTGATTAAACATTTTAAAAACTTGTTTGAGATTGTATTATAAAAAATGAACTTCGATAAAAATTTAACAAATAGGTAACACTTACTCCCATATTTCATAGAACTCATAGAGTTAGTTAGTTATAGTTGGTTTTCAAATTTCTACAAAATTTTGGTAATATCTAAAACTATAAAATTGAATTTTGAGCACCGTTCTAAAATTTCTTAGTCATTTAGAAAATTCCAGATCTGAATCTGAAGCTTTACCAACGGCAATCACGCTTGTATAACACAAATATTACCAGTATGCTAAATAAACCATTAACCTTGAAAATAAATTTGAATTCGATTCATAGATAAAAACAACATTAATTGATATTCAAACTAGGTTAAAGAAACGATCTTGTACAGAAAATTGGATTAAATTTTTTTTTGAGTGTATGACGGTCGAAGTACAGTGTGTAGACCCAAACGTCGTGAGAATTTATAGGTGTAGAACTGGTATAAACACATTTGTTAAAGAGTTACAATTTGATTGAGGTCTTGAGTGTTAATGAAAACTTAAAATTTAAATAAAGTATTAGGTTGGCAAGCGGATTACTATGCCCTTCTAAAAATCCGAATTTAATAAAGTTTGTACATCGCTACAGATTTATTACTTACTAGTTGGTCACGTCCTCATCGCAGACCCGTTAAGAGCTGGCCCTGGTAAAGTTTAAGTAATATAATATAAATCTTTGTTGTCATATATAAGAAGAAAGACAAATCTTTCTTGTAGGAGGTCCCATGCCTTCTTTTCCAATCACCACTACCTTTTTCCTGCAGTGTGACATTATGAATCAACGTTTTTGTATCAAGTCTTGGAACTGTGCTGTAAATGGACCCAGAGATGTACAGTATTAAAAACCATGGTTACACGGGAAATGTCACACCCACTAATCCAAGCCTCATATTTTCCTCACAAAATGCCATTGGCAAATATTTCTTCAATACCAAATCATAGTACTGTACAACAAAATCGTTCCTCAGATATTCCATAATGAAAATTTAGATTATATGAATGGTGCCAAGCCCCCTTTGCCAAATTAATCGGCATTTCTGTGTTATTGCATTGCCAACCAACGTTCTCATACCAAACCTCAGTACTGTACTGTAAACGGTTCTAGAGATATGCTCGAAAAATCAAATGATTTGCAAGAAGGTGCCACTCCCCATTGTAACTAGTAATTTGGAATATAATATAAACCTTTGCCGTTACTTAAACATCAATCGATTGAACGGTTTTTGTGGTAAGCTGAGTTGCATATTCACACACCGTTGAGTTTTACATACGAGCCGTTGAGAGACAAACTACTGTAAGCACATTTCTTTATAAATTAAATTTCCATCACCAAAGTAACTATAACTCAGAATCTGATTTTATTCACTTACAGCACTTTTGCTCTCAACGGCTCATACAAACATTATATTCCGCTTCATTTTCATTGCCATGCATACAATATATAAGCAAAATTATAAATATATATTTATGCAGTTATAGCCTCCGAAATCCCCAAATGTATGATTGTAAAAAGGTCAACAATAAATATGTTTACTCAAATGCATATGTACCTTTATATGTAAGTAGTTATATTTTTGAAGATAATGAAGCAAATTATCATCTTACATATGTATGTACAAATGTATTTCTGTGTATGTTTCTGCTGATGCAAACAACCCATAAATACGCCATGCTGCATATGCAACAGACAAAATTGAATAAAAATGCAACAGCTTCTCATTAAATAGATAATACAATGGTTAGTACATACATAGATCCACTGTAAAAAAAAAAAAAAAAAATAGAAATGAAAATGTTTATAATTATTGCATTTATAATAGATTCTTTTTATATGTTTGCAAAATGCGAATGTATGTGACAAGCAGCTATGAATTTATAAAACAGGAATTCTGAATAGCTCGAATGGCAGCGAAAAAGCTAACGAACAAACCACACCTGTAATCTGTATATGCTGCACCAACATTTGATATCCACTGTTGTTTTAGGATATTCCCCCAAAGTATAAAATTTTTATTAATTTCAAATTAAATGCGTTTGCATGTGTTGTTAACAATTACAACAGTGGTATCATTTTTTAATATAAATTTATTTATAATTAAAAATTTGCACGAAAAATAAAATGCTATGTAAATACAATTTCTGTGACTGTAATTATTTAATGATTAATTTCAAGATTTCTTGTTCTTGTCTTATTATGTTTTTGCTCTAAATATCTTTTGTTTTTTTATCAACTTGAAAGCGAAATTGTGTTTTCATATTTTTTCTTTTCTTTTTTTCTATTATTTTTTGTACATTTTGCATCAAACTCCAATTGTATGCTCGTATCTCAGAAATGATTAAAATGCCTCACCTCAATTTGTTTGTTTTCATTACCTATTGTTGTTATTATTATTATATTTTTTTTTTTTTTTTGTATTTTGACTACCTACATTTTCTGAAAACATCATTAATAAATCGTTAAATCCTTTTATTTATTGAGAAATATACATATATATTTTTTTTATTTTATTTTTAGTATAGTCAAATTGCTGTGATGAAAAGTGATATGTTTGGAAAGCTTCTCTGAATTCCAATATAGATTCAGTTTTGAAATCTTTTAAGTTCCCAAACTCCAAATCTTTTAAATTATGAACTCTGAAATTTCAAATCCGTGTTTAATTGACTGTAGAGTACAATTATTAAATCTGGCATAAATTAACTTAAATAAAAATGGTTTAAAATAGTACACTACGATATTTGGGTTTATGCCATTCTAATACCAATCGAATATCTCGAAGATGCTTAGAAAAATGAAGTAAAATTCTTTAAGAAAAGGTTTCTCCTTACAGGAAAAACTGGTGAATGAAAAAGTACATAGATAAAAGGATACCAAGATGTTAAGACCCGATTCCCCCAACTTCAGACAATCAAATATTTTAACAAGACTATCAGCAGTTGAAATTAAAATTAATATACACAATTGTATACCTACCATTGAACAGAGAAAAGCATCCAATTTTTTGGAAATTTATAAGTCTTAAACTTCCATAAACATATTAAAATAAAGCAACTAATATTTGTCTAGGCATTATTTGATTTTTGTAATATTCCTCTTTCAATGATATATGTAAGTACAAATGTTTACATGGAGTTTAAAATAAAATGTTTACCACCACCACTAAAGAGTTAAGCAAAAATTATTCATGTGCAAAATTAAGGTCAACAGTATTATTTATGACATTGACATTGGCTCTCAAATATATAGCAACAGATAAATGAAAAAACACAAAAAAAGAAACAAAAAAAACAAGTTACCTTTGGGAAACAATTTGCAAATAACAACAAATGGGTTGGACACTTTAAATATATGTATATATCTTCCATGCACATATATATATAAAAATGTGCAATGAAGTCTAACCTATTTTAATAAAAAGAATTAATTTAAATATTTACTTTTAATATCAATCCTTTTCTCTTTTGTTTTCTTTGCTTTATATTTATCTGCAGTCAAGTGCATTCAGCATATTAATCATGTAAAAAATAAAATTATTTTAAACGCATCCATCGACGCAAATAAAATGTTATTACTATTTTTAAGCTAATTTTGATGGAGATTACTTTTAACTCTCCATTAAATAAACTATTATACTTCACATCATATACAAAACTTCTTTATTCTGCATATAAATTGCAATTGGAAAATACATCAGTAATACTAGAAAAAACAGAATGGACCGTAGTAAAAATAATAGCATTGAATTTGGTAATAATTCAGCAACTACTGCATCGGCTGCTGCATCATCTACCGTGACAGCACCATGGACCAATAATAAAGAATCTTCAACTCCACCCAATGAAGATGATTCGAATGAGGATGATGCTGATACTGCTACTCCAGCTAAAGTTACTGATCCACTAGCTCCAAAATGTACCAATAATGAGGTGAGTTTTATTTCAAGTTACTTGGAATTGAAAGAAATTTCCACAATTTTTCCCTTACACAACTTTATTTAAAGATATGCAAATATATAGGGGCGCAATCATAGTCAAAAATAAATTATACTTTAACTAAACTACACTTTTATGCCACTCATTCTTTATGGCATTAAAGTATAGTTTACTCAAAGTGTAGTTTAATTTTGTCTATGATTATGCGCCATAGTATATAATTTATCGGCTATGAAATAGCAACTTAAAATTAAGTTTAACCCTGCGGACTTTCAGTTTTTATGCATCCACATCGATAAAACTGAAGTTTCCATCGATAAAATCTGGATATAAAGAACGTACAGACGTTTCACTTCTTTAATGTGTAGTGGCTACAAATTTTAAATTTATTTCATTTAATTAAATACTAATAAACAAAAAAATTCAATCAGTATCGACATTCATTCAGACATACCGTTATTTTAATTTGATTTGTCATTCGTGGCACGATCGTCAGCCATATTTTTTTTCCAGATATAAATTAGAATTAATTCATCATTAATCAAGTTTTATTTTAATATACTGAAATGTTTTACTAATATTACATGTCGATATGTAAATACCATTTAATAAAAAAAAGTGAGAGAAATCGTCGTTGCATACTCCTAAACGCTGCCGGGTAGCCAAAAGCACATAATTTTTTTTATTACAAAGTGCAATTGTACTTAAATGGGAGAGTATTAGTTGAAAAAAAAAGAGATCATGAGAGCAAAAAAAGTCAAAGAGCAAGTTTGTATTCTTTGATGGTTTTCTCCCGATTGCGTTTTTGCAAGGAAGAGCTGAGACGAAAGCAGGGTCGTTTAACATCATAGAAATATTCATTTCAAAAAACCTTATGTAAAATGGTTGCAACTTAAAAATTAGAAATAAATAACACAGGCCTGCGAAATTATAATTTTTTAAATGGAAAAAAGCAAAAAACGACCTTTAAAGCACTTTTATGTTAATTTTTCTAGAAATTCTAACATGACAGAAAAATTTTGCATCCCAATTAGCCCACAAATATACATTGGAAACCACTATTTGTTTTTAATCATCCAAAACCTCGCATGCGTAAAGTGGTTCCGTAAAATTTGGCCCCAAACAAAAATGAAAAAAAACCCAAAAAAAATTTGTATGGAAAGCAACAAAAACAAATTTTGACATGAATTAAGGTTATATTTCATAATTTGGGTCCTTATTCAATTTTTAATTTTGGAGTCATGTTTCATTATGATATATGTATATGAAATATGACCCCAAAATTAAAGATGAACAAAGGCTCCAAAATATACATATCGCCAGCAAAATTTTCCAAAGTCCTAACACGCATTTTTCAAATTTTACAGGTATTTGGGGTACTGTTCCCTGAATTTGTAATTTCAACTCTCAGAGTGAGTTCCCAAAAATTTCAGTACAGACAAAAATGGAAACTCTTTTACAAAATTTGATGTTAGGGCTTTAGTAAATAATAAAACTCTAAAAATCCTGAAGTTTGGGAGCAGTTTAAATATGATTAAATTTTTTTTTACGAGTTTATTGCATGTAGATAATTCCAAAATTTTTTGTACAGTTGGACAAGATATCAGAGCAAAGCTATTGCAATATATTTATTATTAAGAAATGTATAACAGTCTTAGTGAAGATATTTAAAATCAAAACCTCTAATTCAGGGTAACGATTTCAAATATTAGTAGCTTAAATGGGATGTTGAAAGACTAAGAACTACCACTAAGATCACTGATGAGGAATTGTGGCGGATTCCGAAAAGGCCTCCTGATTTGCCCATCTCTATATACATTGTTGTTGTGATGACTACATACGTTCACTAAGTCTGTTGTACATTACTTAATAATAAAACTAGACATAACAACTGTAGTCAAGAATTTGAAAATTAACCATTAGAATTAATTTTCATAGTCTTCTAAATATATCCAAAATAGATTTAATATGGCTCTTTCTGTTTACATAACAGATTATGAAGGAATAATGCGAAATGCGGAATGGGTTCTGGCCAGTATTTCTTTTTTGATTAATTTTTGGGGTGTTTTTTCGTCATCTCATTTTAATTATTAAGGCCTTATTTTATTATGAAAACTATTTCCAATTTTGAGGTTATTTTCCATTTCCAGTTTGGGACCATTTTTCTTTAGAGCCTAATTTTATGAAACCGTCCAAAGTTCCTAAAAAATTCAATTTTTATAAAATGTTCATTAGTTTCCATACCAAATGCAACCAAATCTTGGAATATGATTCAATGTTTACATGTAACTATGAAATACTGTAAAAGTTACAACTTCATTGATTAACACAAATTCAATTATTATTATTATAAAGAGCAAATTAAAAACTTTTTTCCTTTTCAGTTCCGTTTGTATTTAAATTTTTTTACTTGCCCTTTTTAATTTCAGCGAATTTTAGTTGTAACCGTTACGGAGCGACAACGCGAAACCTGGAGTCAAAAAGCGGAATTCCTGTTGGCCGTTATCGGATTCGCTGTTGATTTGGGTAACGTTTGGCGTTTCCCCTATATTTGTTATCAAAATGGTGGTGGTGCATTTTTAATACCATATTGTGTGATGTTAATATTCGGTGGATTACCATTATTCTATATGGAGCTTGCTTTGGGGCAATTTCACAGATGTGGTTGTTTAAGCATTTGGAAGCGTATATGTCCAGCATTGAAAGGTAAGTGTATTGGAAAATATTAAAAATTATCTGCATTTTAAAATAACAACAAAATTGTAATAACAATAAATACAAAAAGGAAAAAATCACTTTTATTGCTTTTATCAAAGAAATTCCACAGGTGGTTGTATGTCTGTATGCGTGTATATTTTATTGTTTATTATGTATTGCAAAGAATATTTGTATAATGATGATAGTTTACCATCATCTCCCGCGTGACTTTTCATTGATTCGGTTTAGATTTTTTATACCTGCCTATGTATAGTACATATTCTTTTTGCAATATTTTATTTTACTTGCTTTTGGATTTGTATTATCTTTGCTTATGATGCCAATCAGTCACGTCACGTTATTATTACGACAAGAAAGAAGAAAAATTAACAGAAAAATAAAAAGGTATTTTTTGTAAAAGAAGAAAAATAATAATGTAATAAATTTTTAAAGTAAAATGCTTTTTAGTAGATAAGTTAATATAATCAACCAATATAACAACAGAATTCTTTAATATATATAAATGATTTTTATATGATATCGATTGACAAAAACTAGTTAGATTTTATTATAAGTAAAACATTAAATTCAATTTTCTTTTTAAAAATGAGTTCTTAGAACTTTTCAAACCTAAGGTTGACCACCATTTTGCCTGGCGTTTTCTCTCTTCTTTGTTACTCCCTATTAACTAAATTATAATTGATATCGCACTAACTAAACAAGAATATCGTCGGTTTAATTATTACACGCTCACAAATACTGAAAATATTGAATAGCATAGAATAATGTAATTATTAAGTTTAAGAAAACTTTTTCAAACAGACTTGCAACTAATTGTAAACTGTAGAAGATAACATGAAGATAAAATGTCACATGAAGATAAAATGTCACACACAGATACACACACACATGCTTACACAAATATACAATCATATAGAACGAGAAATAAAGATACATATGGGCCATTGCACAATAGTTAGAACCACAAGAATTAATCTTGGAGACCTAGAACTTCAAGTAATATCTCAAATTAAAGCCATATTGAAACTTGAGGCTCTATGAATGAACAGATCGGAAATGAAATTGTAGTTGAAAACCTGATATGGATGGCTTACTTTTCCGGGATCTTACTATTCGATCAGAAAACAAAGCAGCCGAAGGAACTGGCCTAGTCCCGTAAAAGAACACAGAGCCAACCATATAGAATTCACTGTAGGATTCACATTTTTAAAGAAACGTCTGGATAGTTTGGTATTTTATTACCTAAAAGGTAAAGCTTCTTTTCACAAGGTGTAAAGAAACCTGGTAGGCCTAAATATTGCAATGTTTTATTTGTAATGCAAATGTTCTATATATTTCACAATTTTTTTTGAAACTTAACCTTAAAAAGTGTGCGAAGAAGTCATGCTCAAGAAAAGTTTTGTGAATGTAATGTCTGTCACTGTGGAATAACCCATATACTCATACTTATATAAAAAGTATATATGTATGTGCATATTTAATCAAATTTAGCAACGAAATAAAAGACATAAAATTTATCATAGATAGATTTCTCTTGTTGCTGTTGTTTCCTATTTCTTTTTTTTTTTTTTTTCGTTGTAAACTCTCAACTTGTCGCTGTATAGCTTCAAAGTAGCATAATTTGAATGTTTTGTTTATTGAGTTTAATTTTTTTTGTTTGCTATAAATCTCCACTTGTTTCTTATAATGTTATTAGAAAGTTTATGAATGAGCAGCATCATTTGAGTGACTATTCAACAATTATGTATTTTAAAGCAAGGATATGCCCCAAAAAGTAATATGGCTACTCGCACATTAGATATTTTACAGGAAAATGCCAGAGATAATGGCAGATGCAGGACTGTAAAATTTTTTTACCATTGTTATATTAGACGTAGGTGTAGATAGGTGTAGCTCCAACTTTAACCCATTACCGGGTTGCTATATGATTCATAAAATTCTTCAATATAACATAACGTTGATAAAATCATCTAACAATTAATTTTTTCCGTTCATTTTTGATATAGGTACAGTAACTCACAAAAGCAATCGAAAAAGAGAACATTTTTGGGGAACAATAAATCGTCAAGAATAGAGTCAATTTGAAAGGCAACAGCAGACGAACACAATTTTTGAAATCAGATAACATCTTCAGGTTCTAAAATGGTCTCGAAAGTTTTGAAATTTTTACCATACATTGCGTTCTTTTTTATTTTGCAGCCAAAATTTTTTTTTTTTCAAATTTCACAGCTCCTTACAAAAACAAACATAATGCAATCATATTTTTTTTAATCGAAAAATATTTATTAGTCCCGGAAGATGTTCAGAGTTTAGAAGTTTCGGCCATAATTTATACTTTTCATACAATTTTTGCTTAATTTCTAGAAACTTGCAAGCTTGCAATAAACATTCAAACTTGCATAATGTTTGTATTTGTAAAGAGCAGAAGCAGAGCTTTGTAGTTTAAACAAATTTTCGGTCGAAAAATTTAAAATTTCTAGATCATTTTGGAAACTGAAAATATTATCTAATTATTAAAAGTTGTTTCCACTTCGGTTCATATGGATGAGTAGAAACTTAGCTACATGGTTACTTTCCGATTTGACGCCATTTTTGACTATTTACCGTGCACCAAAAATATTCCCTTATTCGATCGCTTTTGGGAGTTACTGTACATCTTGCTCAGAGATTTGGGTATAAATAAACATAATTTGTATAAGGTCGAAGTTATAACAGAATGTCCCAAATTTTAACTCAAATCCTCATTATCACAACTAAATCTCAACTTTTTCAAAAAATAAGATATATCTGAGCTTATTCAGTATTCATAAAATTTACATCTCCATTAACTTACACATCATCTTAGTAAACTTGAATCACCCTCGCATATCGCACATCAAACGCGATAATGTCATTTGCATATGCACATACATACATAGGGTGTAAAGAATACTATATTTGCACTGCTGGAAAATATGGAAAATTAAAAAATCTGCGGGCACATGTACTACATACATACATATACTATAAAATACCATATACACATCCCAATCGACCTTTTCTTTGATAGCTACTAACCGCTACTGTGTCTATCAAAATGAAAAAGGAAACATTTTCATTTCAATATGTATAAACAAATATTAAATATATTGGTAATAATATGGCATATGTTGACAGAAAATTAATAAAATAAAAAATTATATACATATGGATGTGTTAAATTAAACGCTTTCAGCGTTTTCTATAATATTCAATCATTACATTTTATTTATTTTTATTTTTTTTTTTATGTTGCTGATGATAAGGCCGATGAATGTAAATACATATTAAAAATGCAATTGATAGCGTATAATTGGTATTATTAATCAACTTCTTTATACATACATACAGACATGAAAAATAAATATTTATTTAATATTTATATAAAGTGTATTACATCAGGGAGATTTTTCAAAATTCAATAAAAATCTTTATGACTTTTATGAACTTCTTTGCACAAAAATTTTATGTCAATTGAATGGATGCTACTCTAAATGAACGCTGACAAATTGTTTTATATGTGTGCGCTGCGTGAGGAGCCTTTAACTTAAAGCATCATTAAGTCTAAACGTATAATTTTTTTTTTTAAATAAAAAGTTTACTATTGAGTTACTCACACATTTGATATCAGCTAAAAGAAAAAAAACTTAATAGCAAAGAAAAATAAACACCAAAGAAAAAGGTAGTCAAAGAAAGAAATAAGGAAATCTTTAGCTACTTTCCAAGTAAAAGCATAAAAATCCTTTCGTCATTTCTTTGTGGTATTTACTCAACAAGTGTTTGCATTGTGAACTTTTACTAAATGCCACATTTCAGAGAAAAGTAGTAAGAGAAATAAGTACTCACAAATGTAAATGTATTTTAAGGAATTATAGAAATATATAAAAGAAATATTCATTATGTCTTCTTCAATCTTGTTGTTTTGGATCCGTCTAAGATTTATAAGAAAATTTAAGTCTTTTTTGTTTCCAACGTTGATTAATTGATTGACTTACAAAGTTTTCATTATTAACTATTACAAATGACTTATTTATAGGCATTCTACCAGGCCAGCCTTCCTGACTCTGAGGAAGGGATGTAAATAAGGAAAGGACCGCTCTGTGGCAAATTTTGCGCATTCGATCAAAAAAAAAAAAAAAAATTTCCCCTTACGTAATCAACTCGATAATGTCAACATGAAAAGTTGGCCAAATCCAAAAAAACAAGAATTTACCCACTTTTGGATATCAAGTGCAATTGATTTCAAAAGTTGAAAATTTTTCTTTGAAAATTAGTTTTTTTTTATAAGTTTGGAGTCTTAAGTATTTAACAAAAATACCCTTTACTTCAAGTAAACTGTTTTACATTTTTTTTTTTTCAATTTCAAAGCAAAGGCCCCAATTTTCATAAGTGCGTATGAGGAACATTAAATTATGTAATTGTTCAAAATAACATTAATTTTGGACATATATTATGATAATTATGGACTTGTAAGCTATTAAATAATAAAAAGAAAATAATTTTATATTTGATGCATCCACCTCATACTTAGACCACGGAGCCCATCCACTGTCGTGCAAGAATGCGCACTCTTGCCAGCAGAATTTCACGCACGAATGCGCGTTTCTTTGCCATCCACGAATCATGAATTTGCGCATTCTTGCGCGTCATTGAATGGTCCCCTTAACAGGCGTAACATTGATTTTATGAAGTCTCGGCAGCATTCGATCTTTATTTTGCTTTTCCAAGCTCCTGTTATTTTACTGATTCTACCCAAAATTATTTTTCGGGTTCTTCTTCACCACATATTTTTTAGAGCTACCCAAAAGTTCTCAATAGAGTTAAAATTTCATATGTCAGCTTTTTATAGATAATGCTTCACGATAAAAAGAAAATTATAGAAATTACATAATTTGTTCTTTTTTTTAAATATTATACTTATATTTTTAGTTCTAATTAAATGATGTTTGCAGATAGAGACTATTGAATATAAACCCACGATATACCACCTTGATCAAAAAGTTCCCGGAATTTATTCAGAAAATTAAAAATACAAGTTTATTCATATAAATCCATATTGTCCCCTTGAAAATAATTCCCATCGACTGCAATACACTTATGCCAGCGCTTGATCCAATCCTCGAAACATTTTTTATATTCGGTTTTCGGTATGTCCATCAGTGCTTCCTGCGATTTTTCCATTACTTCCTCTCGGCTGCTGAAACGGGTTCCCCGTAATGGTTTTTTAACTCGATTGAACAGAAAGAAGTCACAGAGAGCCAAATCAGGTGAATTTGGTGGCTGTTGGATGGTATTTGTTGCATTTTTCGTCAAAAAATTACGAATAATGATGGCACAGTGCGACGGTGCCGACGGTGCGTTATCATGATGCAAAATCCACGAGTTTTCTGTCCAAAATTCTGGTCTCTTTCGGTAAATTGCTTCACGCAAACGTCTCATAACGCCCAAATAATACTCTTTGTTTACTGTCTGGCCTACTGGCAAAAATTCTTGATGCACTACACCGTTGTAGTCCATGAAAACCGTGAGCATTGCCTTTTTTTTTGACTGAAAACTATGTTGTTTTTTTGGTATCGGCTCATTTGGTTAACGCCATTCACTTGCCTGATGTCTGGATTGCGTGTCGTACTCATAAACTCACGTCTCGTCTCCAGTAATGATCCTTTTGATGAATGTGAGATCGGATTCAGCCTCGCAAATCATGTCTTTAAAGCTTGAAGTTGAATTATACGCAGAACCTAATGGCATACACATATCTTTGTTGAAAAACTAATTGGTTTTCAACATATGAATGTATTTATACCCAACCAAAACAAATTTCTTTAAATCTAGCAATACAAATACATAAGCATTTAAATTCCAATATTTTTTGTTTTTGCAACAGGTGTCGGCTATGCAATTTGTTTAATTGACGTTTACATGGGCATGTACTATAATACAATTATCGGCTGGGCAGTTTATTACCTTTTTGCATCGTTTACATCCAAATTGCCATGGACATCGTGTGATAATCCTTGGAATACAAATAGTTGTATGCCAGTAACAAATGAGAATTTCACAGATTTACAAACAACGCCAGCTAAAGAGTTTTTCGAGTAAGTTTTACACACGCATACATACTTTGTACTTTGTGAAAAGCTAAGTTGATGTTGAGTTGCCACTACTCTTCCTTACTTAACCTCACTTTATTCAAGTGTTTATTTATTTGTTAATGGACATTTTAATGGATACAATTCAATTTGATTTTTTTTCTTTCTTTTTCTTTTTACATTTCTTCAATTTCATCGCACACATATGAACGTACATCCTCTTTGAAAATGCGCTACTCCCCCTCCCCAAACATCATCGCATTGCATTATCATCACCATCATCGTCATCACCTACGACAGACGAAGAGTTCTTGAACAATATAAATCTGATGGTTTGGATTTTATGGGACCAGTTAAACCAACATTAGCCTTATGCGTATTTGGAGTATTTGTTCTGGTTTATTTCTCATTGTGGAAGGGTGTACGCAGTTCTGGCAAAGTGGTTTGGGTAACTGCATTGGCACCGTATGTGGTGCTAATCATTTTGTTAGTGCGTGGTGTATCATTGCCTGGCGCCGATGAAGGTATTAAATACTACTTGACTCCGGAATGGCATAAGCTAAAAAATTCAAAGGTAAGTATATAAGTGATTTAATTATAAGGCGCCAATAATATTAATTAAGTTGATTCTATAATTCTAATCGAAAATAAAAAAAACCTTTACCCTCTTTTCATAAATTATATATATATATGCATTATTAATTGAATCACGCAATCCTGCGTCCACTTTTCGAATTCGTGACAAATCCACAAAAGGCACTAATCAATGAGAAAATATATAATCTTCAAGGGCTGGAGGTTTATTGTTTGAGACAAGAATATTCATTATGATTATCCAAATATTTTTTGTCCTAAAGTAAACTCCCCACGTTCTCTCGTTACTCCTATTCTTAAGGATTTTTAATAAGTTTTATAGAACAAATTTTCCAAATTTCTATACTGCATTAATTGTTGGGAATTTTTTTTTATTAAATTTATTGGAAATCTCCAGAAATGAGGGTAAGGAAACGAGTTGATGTAAAACAAAAAAAAAACCGTGACGTGCAACCACTTGAGAAGCACTGTTCTAAGGAATCTTGTGGTTTCTTTATAATTCTGATGCATTTATGGATGTACAAAACTTCAATGTAATTTCTCCCTCTGAAAACCTTCTAGGTATGGATCGATGCAGCTTCGCAAATATTCTTTTCGCTTGGACCTGGTTTTGGTACACTATTGGCATTGTCAAGTTACAACAAATTTAATAATAACTGCTATCGTGATGCTTTAATTACAAGCAGTATCAATTGTTTAACCAGCTTTCTAGCGGGTTTCGTTATATTTTCTGTACTGGGGTAAGTATTTATCAATAAATAAAGAATAAATAATTTTACTTTTTTACTATTTAACTCTTTAGTTATATGGCACATGTGCAGAAAACCTCAATCGATCAGGTGGGTCTCGAAGGACCCGGCTTGGTATTCATTGTTTATCCGGAAGCTATTGCTACAATGAGTGGCTCCGTATTTTGGTCAATAATATTCTTTTTAATGTTAATTACGCTGGGCTTAGATAGCACTTTTGGTGGTTTAGAAGCAATGATAACAGCATTATGTGATGAATATCCACGTGCTATTGGACGTCGTCGTGAGCTATTTGTGCTATTATTATTGGCTGGTATTTATTTGTGCGCCTTGCCAACAATGACTTATGTAAGTTTTATAAAATTTTTTAAATAATTACACTAATTAATAGATAAGTAGGTTAAGTATGTAGCATTGTACGAATGAATGTGGGTCATCATCGCATTTGGAGTGTATAGTACGTATAACAAAAGTCAAATTCATATATGTAGGGCAGCCGTCTTAGCCTTTTCAAACCAAACATCTATCCATAATATAATTCAATTTTCCATGCAGTCATTACTGCATGCCTCATTAAATATGTATGTTTTGAGGAGAAGCAGCTACACTTTCATATCATCCTTTAATTTGTGATTTTATTTTATACTTTTTATAGTTGTTGTTGTATTCTTATGTGATATGCATGAGTTTTACTTTAACTCTTATCACACATACGCATAAATTTATTATGGTTTTCTTAAGCTTTTTGCCATCTCATGCTCTTCCTTTGTCGTTTGTTTGGCTAATATCTCAACTGTTTAAGTGAATGCGATATATTGCTTTAACTTGTATGTTAAGTGCCTTTTTATCATTCCAATGTTATGTCTTTGGATATTCAGTTTCAATGTTCTTTTCCTCGGATCCTTTTTGTGGCCACCTATTTTAACACCTGTCAGAGCTATGTAAACATTGACCGTTCGTGATTTGTTTTGTGCTGTCTTGTAACATGGGCGTATGCAGTATTTTTGGTCAGCGTTGGGCAATACACTCATTTCCTGAGGTGGGCATTTGCTTTCCCTTTAGGTGCGCCCATGTGCCTTCATCATTATCCCCTTCTTTCTTTTTCTTTGCTATTATACACATAATGAATGTTATCACTTTCTTTGATTGCATTAGAAATTATAATTTTCAATGTCTCACAGTTGTTTCCACCTCATTTTTCTTCACAACAACAACAATAAAGTGCAAAAGGATACCTTAAATAAAAATTGTTTGAGAATAATTTAGTGCATTTATATATTGGATGTTAAGTTAAAAATTGGAGTACACATGTTTTGTTTAATAGTCGACATAGTTTGGTCTTTAGTTATGCATATGAACATTAGCTCTCTGAGATTAGTATCAGACAATGGAAAATAATGTGAAAATGTTATGAGAAATGGTGTATCTCTTTTGAAACACATATTTCCAGTTCCTACTTCTTTCAAGTCCCGTCAGACTTATCATCACTTAATGTTTTTAAATAGAATAAGATTTAGAGGAATGTAAACCTAACGGGTCTATCAATGCCATCGATTCCAGTAGACATTTGGCCAGAAAGTATTCACAAACTGGTTTCTTTGGTTCGGAATCCGTACTTCACCTGCTCTACTTTCTTTTTTTAATATTTGCCTCGATTTCCGTTCAACCTTACGGTACAAAAAACGCAAATACAGAAATAATTTGATTGAACTAGCTGATCAAAGGAGGATTTTTAGGTACGAACGCCTACCTTCCCTTTCCGATGAATATCTCATACATATTGATCATTGCTTATGAATAAAAAATAAAAACGAAAAAATTAAAACCTCTCCCCTCCGCGCAATCTCTAGATCCACTTGTACTTTGCTGCATTATATTTAAAATAATTCATAAATATGTATTTACTTTTCCTATTTTTTGTTTTTACCTTTTATTTATTCTTCATATTTACAGGGTGGTGTTTTCTTGGTCAACTTTCTTAATGTTTATGGTCCTGGCCTAGCGATACTGTTTGTCGTTTTCGTTGAAGCTGCTGGTGTATTTTGGTTCTACGGTGTCGATCGTTTCTCAGCAGATGTCGAGCTAATGTTGGGAGCTAAACCTGGTATATTTTGGCGTGTATGTTGGGCATATATTAGTCCAGTATTTTTGCTAGTAAGTCACGTGCTTATTACCTACGAAACATAATCTCATATTTTCGATGATTGTTTGTTTTTTTTTTTCAATTAGGCAATTACCATATTCTCCGTACTTGGCTATGAGGAAATGTTAGGTGAAGAATATAAATATCCAGAATGGAGCGTTAAAGTTGGCTGGGCTGTAACATTATCGTCGGTCCTATGCATACCAATGTATATAATTTATAAATTTTGTTTTGCGTCCAGAGGTGATTGTCGTCAACGTTATCGTGAAGCATTTGAAGTTGAACCGAATTGTGGATCAGTATTGCCTGGACAACAGGGTACTACAGTGTGACATGATCAATGTGAACAGGAACAGCAAGGACAACAACAACTACAAAAAACCAAATTAAATAATATTTTTATAAAGAGTAGTAGCAACAACTTGGCAGCTAGCAGCAATGCCAGCAAAATCACCAGCAATGAAAATAGTATCAATAATACTTTTTCAAAAATGCATTATAATTATTCACCAACAACAAAAACAACAGCAACAACAACAAATAATTTAGTTAATTTAAATAGTTACTATGCATATTACACAAATAATCTTAACTATGGATGGAATATGCAAAATGGAAACAAACAAGGAACAGCAGAAATGGCAGATAATAAAGAAAGAATACCACAGCAGAATACTTCTGATATTAGTAGTAATTTAAGCTATATTAATAATACTATTAGTAGTAATAATACAAATACGAATAATTACAATAGTAATCGTAGTTGTGCTAGCAGTGGTAGTAGTAGTAGTGGTAGTAATTTTAATAAAACAAAAAATATTTGTAAATTAAATGTAACAAATGAAACAATTGCTGCTGAGGACAATAACTACACAATGATACTCAGCAGTTGTAAGCCGCTTAAATTTTCATACGCTAGCGAATGGTTAGTATAAATGATTTAGTAATTATTTTCTTGCTGTAGTCTTTATTTTCTAAAAAAAAAAAAACATTTTTATGAAAATTTAGCAAAACAGCCATTTGCTAATTTTTCAAAAAAGAAAACACATCGCTAAAACAATACAAGTATATTTAGAGAACTTTAAGATTTTTTTACTACAATGTTTAGTTAAGTTTTTTATATGTTATTTTCTACAGCTGATAATAATTGTATGTAGATACAATAGTAATAAGAGTTAGAGTTGAAAATGTTATAACTAACAATTATTGCAATGTGTAATTAAATATTTACTATGAAATGTTAATATATATTTAATTGTCTATTGCTTAATATTGAATATTAAATTTAAATATAAAAACAAAACAGAACAATTTGAGTAGTGACAAAAACAAGTAGTACTTAGTATAAGGCTTAAAGTTTAACATAATCAAATAGTAAATATTTACATGCAAAAAGTATACAAAACTTTATATTTGGTAAAAAATGCTTTTTAAATTAACAGAAGAAGATTTCATTGAAATGCTATAGAAAGTTAAAAATAAATTATTAAATATTTTTTATTATTTTGTATTGTTAGATTTACATTAGAAAAGTTTGTTATTTTATTTTACAACCGTGGAAAATAACTGCAATACAGTCATTTGCAGTTTTTTTCGCTTCAATTCTTATTGTACACATATTTAATTTTTTTTTCTGCTGTATTAAAGATTTTGTTAAATATAATTTTAATATAATAAGAAAAATATGAATTTTTTTACTCAGATACTAGCAGCTAGGATACTTTCATAAACGGCGAAATAAACTTTGACAACAGTAAGAGCTGAAGGGGTTCTTGAAGTGTTTGAGTTTCAGCGAAGATGTGTGAGAATAATTTGTTGTTGTAAAATGTTACGAAGCATGTCACCCCGTAGCTGCACATTGTAGCGAAAATGTCAGAGAAGGTTGGTGATATTTTGCGAATTTTTAAGAAAAAATTCCACGCACAGATATCAATTTTCACTGCATGTATGAGTGAACGAAATATTTGGACTCGTCGAGAGTTCGACTCAAAGAGTTCGCTGAGCACGATCTCGGTGAAAAAACTCATTTACACATTTCTAGCTGAAGTATGCAAGGCTCCATATGAATATGTTGTTTACAACTCAAAGATGAAAAACTCTTTTACTCTCTTTTTACATTTTCGCTTTATTAGTATCGATTTTGAAAACACAATGCCAAGCAAAATTTGATTCTGGTTTTGATTTATGCAGCTTAGAAACGTTGAGAAAATAATAAATTAGGATGGTATTGAGTTAACACCCGATTTCACAATTATAATTAGTTAGAATTTGCCCAAACATTCCAAAAACAAACCACAAATTTAAAATTCCTCTGTAATTCTAACAAAACAGCGAATATCTCGGAAAGTACAAGAGCCGGAATGTGTCATTCGTGGGATTGATGCCTATGTAGTATGTACGAGTATATATTTCCGCATCGGTGATCTAGTGTTAGCGTGCTAGACTACATGTTCATATTATTTTTAAGTATCATCAGTAACCACAAATAGCCCTAAAACCTATCCTATTAACGGCATCATTTGGATGATTTATTAAATGCCAAAAGCGCTGATCCCAATCTTCTCCACTTCCAGCAACTCGAATGTCAGCCTTGACACAAAACCGGATATCAAAGTCGTTGAGAATCACTTGTGGTAGGCAAATCACCTACTCAAATTATAATTATAAAGTGTTTTTAACACATTGCCTGCCCAGTCATTCAAAAATGAATGACACCCGTTTACGTGGGGGTCCTGTCATTCACATTTGTATGAAACCCACATGCCACTGGAGGTCACATCTAGATGACTTAGCAGGACAAGCAAATTTGAAAAAATGAAATAAACGGAAAAACAAACAAGGACATTTTGTTTCACTATTTTAGGCGATTTACCAATTACTAATTACCAATTATTACTACTAAATTCATGGCAGAATTATAAGAGGTGGTGACAACACTACAATAAGAAAAACATGACAACAACAACAAAAAGTGTAAAGTACTTAAGTTAAATGTCAAAATTATCTTGCATAAACACTGGTTTTTGACAGTCGACGTTCTCTTAGAAGAAATTAAAATTATGCTGCTTTTTCTAAAAATTGTTAAATGAAAGAAATGCAAAAAATCTTTCACTAACTGTGATAAGGCCCCGGCGAGATTCGAACTCACGATCTCCTGTTTACTAGACAGGCGCTTTAACCAACTAAGCCACGGCGCCAGTTGCCTTCACTCCCGCATTTATGCACACATAAGCATAGCGTGTATGACGTAACATACGTACATTTAGAATGCTATTCACGATAAGAATAGCATTCAGAAATTAAAACAAGCATTCAGAATAAAAACCACAAGCATACAGTGAACACATGATAATTTCACACACTGCCGAAGTTTCACCAGCGCAGGCGAATTCGTTTATTGTTGATAATGCAGAGTTCAATAAAAATTAAAAATTTGATTAAACTTGTTTGTCAAAAGCAAATTCGGATTATCTTTATGAATTTATCAAACTTAAATATTTATAAAAATTAAATAATCTCGAAAACATTTGACAGTAATTGAATTCCGTTTGAAATCGTAGTTACATGTGCTTGTAACCGAAACATACAAATTTTTATGTGAAAATTAAATACAGAGTGCCTACTGTATGCTTGTTCGTTCTATATCTGTCAAGCATGTCTATATGTTATTCTTATCGTGAATATTGTCTGGACAACTACAGTATACTTATGAATGTACTTAATCAGGGAGAATTCCAACGGGCGCCGTGGCTTAGTTGGTTAAAGCGCCTGTCTAGTAAACAGGAGATCATGAGTTCGAATCTCGTCGGGGCCTTATCACAGTTAGTGAATTTTTTTTTTTTAACAATTTCTTCTTTTTTTTTCTTTTTGTTTTAATATTTATAGCTGTAATAGAAACATAATGCCGTAATTGCCAAAGTAAGTTTTTACTTCGAACTCTTCAATATTCTTTGCTTTTGTTTTTACTTGAATACAAATATTCTATTTATGAATGTGTACAGCATGTAGAAATGCGTATAAATAAACATAATCAATAGAGCCAAAAATTGTAGTGCTTTCATTAATTGAAACGAATAAACACTTGCTTTTTCTTCATGTACTCATATACATATGTATATCGCTCATTTACTAAAAGACAGTCATAAGTCAAAAACACGATTTTTGAGTTAATGATGCAGAATTATTCATTATATCACGCTTCATATTGTGTAAAAATTTCATATTAATATCTTGTATACTCTGCGCCTGAAAATTATAAGATTTCTTCTTTTTTCTGCAAAGTGGGAGTCAATTGAAAACTTTAAACTCGTTTTCTGCAAAATCGCGTTTTTTGAGTTATGACAGTCTTTTAGTAAATGAGCGATATGTATGTATGCATAAATATGGTCCCGGAATTCTATATTATTTTTCAGTAATATATAGATACTATGTTTATTAGTGTATTTTGCCCGTAAACTTACACCTAATCATTTCATATACTCTTCTCATATATGTATATAGATATTATACCCTCTATGTGGCATATGCTTTATCGCCTTTATGAATTACTCTTTATTAATTTTCTTTCTTTTATAGATACAATTTGTTTTTTATTTTTCCTCTATTTAAACGATACCACAACAAAGTTTGGTTATAAAGGGAAAATGGCGGGAAATAAGTGTGTATGTGTACATGTATTAATAAAAAGTTCTATTGATTAGAATTGAGACCACATTTCATTGACGCATTGAAATTTTCATATAACACATTTTAGATGTATGTTGCCAATATTATGAAAACAAAAACAATACTTACTATTATTAATTTATAATACATACAGAAATTTTCCTATTCCATAATTGTCTTAATTTAAATAAGAACCAATAATGGAGGTCAGATTTAACAAGACTATGATACCTTATAGTCAAAGACTAATTTGATTTCCAGTTTATTTTCGGGTATTTCAGGTATTTTCTTCTTTTGTGGTGAAGAGATCTACAACAAGAGGTTTTCTCTGAGCTTGCAATTTTCAGCCAATGAAAATGGTAATATATACATACATACATACACTTGTGGACATAAAATTAAGCCATACACTTGTGAGCAGAAGAATTTTAGCCCCGGGGTAATATAAATATACAGTTCTAATGCCAAATATGTATAAATTTTCCAATTATCCCAATTATCCATGGGTTAGTTTACGGTCGTATAATTCAATTAAATGCTAAAAATTAAATATTTAAAAAGAATAAGTTTGATAATTTTCAATTACTGATTAAGATTTTATCTTTGGTAATGTCAGTACTTTATAGAAAATAATTTTTGTCTGATGATTGCTGCACATCTCTTCGCCAATGTTTTAGCTAGTACTGAGTATTGGGCTGCAGTGTTTACATTTCATTCCTCCTGAAGGAAGCATTACTTTACGGTTTTTGCGCTGTCAGGGTCCTTTTTAAAGCACTACATAGATTTAATATGAGGTTTAAATCGGGACCTTGGGCTAGCCACTTAAGAACTCTTGTTTAGTTTTCATTTAGACTTAACGACCCGAGATGTACGTTTCGGGTCATTGTTATGCTGAAAGATTCAAAACAAAGGTAAATTTTCACCATATCCTCGTAGAAGATGATTTTTAAGAATGTCTTTGTACAATTCTCAAGTAATTTTGCCATTGATTTAATCAATTAAATGAAGTGATATACCACCAAACCATTACACAAGATCTACCATGTTAACACTTTCTTTTTTTTTCAATATATTTTGCGTTCAGTTCAGTATTTGGTGGACGCCTAACAAAGGGCCTTACAACGTTCCTCAACACCTTAAATTTGGATTCATCGTTTCAAACAATCGTGAGCTTAAATGTTGGGTTTACATCTGTCTGGCTATTCGTCCAAATAATCTTCGTTTTTTTCAGTTTAATGACTTGCATATATTTCTGGCGGATATTTTCAAACTGTAATCTAAGTTGGATGGAGATAAAATAGTCAATAGTCAAGTTAATTGCGAATGAATATAAAATGACTTAATTATGTGTTTTAAGTTAACTAATGGTACCGTAAAATGGCATTATACAAAATTTGTGAACTACTAATACAACTTCTTTTTCAAACTCAGAATGAAAAATTGTCTTATGGACTTAATTATGTGACCACAAGTGTATAAGTGCATGTTTTTGTTTAGACCAATATAGAATGTAGTTTATATGTAGTTACCTAGGCCTCCCATATTCGGGGAATATTAGTAAAGAGATCATATATAAATTTCAATGGTTCCAAGGAGTGAGCCATAACTAAAAATTGTAATTACACTTTCTCCTAATGAGTTGATTGAGGTTGCCTTTTCACTATATTTTAGATGTGATCTCAAAAAAAAATAAAGATCGAATAACAGATTCATTGTCTAACAAAATAGTAACTCCGAGTGTTTTGTACTTTATTGGTTAAAATATGATAAGATATTTGCTTATGGGTTCAAAGCATTTGTATTTTAGTCGAAATACTCACTCCTAACCTCAGTGTTCCTTTATTGCTTACTTAATCTCGATCTCGAAAAATTGGCACTTATTAACTAGTACAAAAGTTAGTACACGTTCTAAAAAGATTTTGCAAATATTTCTACTCCATTATCTTTATACCCCATGAGAAATTTACAACACCGTTGGCATAGTACTTTCTTTTTGGGTAAGCTTAAGCCTAATTTTCATAAAAAAAAAAAAATATACACAAATATTTGTCAAAGGTGGTTCTCATGGTTAAAGTAATAAAAATGTTCCCACAGTACCTTTCCGCCCAATTTGCAGCCATTACAGCTGTAAAGTAAATATGTCATTTTGCTGATGTCTATAAAAATGTGCATACATCTATGCATTCTATTTATGTTAATTTTCCCGCTCAAACCCATTCATAGGCTATGAAAAACAAAAATGTTACATACGAAATTTTCACTATAATGCTGCATGAAAATTCATTACTATTATAACGGTTAAACTCTTTGTCGACCTTTGACCTCATTCAATTACACATACAAATTTATGTGTACTGACTGACATCAAAATGTCCCTTCTAATAATAACTACCAAAAATAATGCATAAGATTATATTGTTGTTCCTGTAGTTGTTGTTGTTTTCGTCGTTGAACAAATGTTTCGCTTTCATTTTAGTATTGGTGTAGAGGTATACTTTATTGTTTTGTTGTTATTATTGCGCTATATTCCAAAAGGAAATATACAGACACAAATGCATACCACCACATATGCATAAATGAAAGCATATCCTTTATATATTTTACAATATTCATTCAATTCACGCATGGCTCCGTTTGCCTGCGTTTCTGTGTGAAATTCACTGTTAATCGTTCATATTGTATTGCACTGGAGCTACACAGCAGTGACGATAACAAAAAACACACACTAACAATCACCGAAATCTGAAACACAAAATAGATCTAACGTACAATTTCTGTTTTGATATTGCAACCTTCTGCATATGTATATATGCATGTGAATATACTATATACGCTTTTATTGCATTGTATCCTTGTGTGCTGCTTAAACATATTGATATCTTTATGTATATATCTATGTGAGTTTATGGTGTGCATTTAGAAGTGCTTTGTATGCCTTTAGGCAAAGCATTTCATTTATGAGCGTCATCATCGCCCTCAGTATGTTTAGATTGTATATCGGCCTCATCTCATCGTCGCCGTCGTCGTTGATTTTCTTCTTTCCTCAAAATATATTTAACTGCCGTGGCAAATGTGTGCCAATAACATAACGTGCAACTAGGGTACACAGGCACAAAAGCACTGCCGCCACAGTTACCGGCATCACCACGAATATTCGAGTAGATTCGGGAAACACTTTGTTTTTTTTTCGCTTTTAGTTACAGTGTTCGAAATGCATAAAATTTCATATTGCAGATATATAAGTCACGCACACTAACGGCTGCAGAACGAAACAGAAAAAAAAATAATCATTCGGAATCGTTGCGTCATCCCACTGCTTAGACCGGATTAAAATAAAATAAAAATAATATTTTGTTGCATGTGGGACGGCCGACTAGAGCGAAATTCTAAACTTTTTATGATATGAAGTTTATAATAAGACTACGTTGTACGAATATTAAAACAAAATTATTTATTATTAATTATGTATAGTTCATATTTAATTATTTTAATTTTTACGGTAGGTGAGAGTTCAAAGTTGTCTCTTCATGACAGATGATAAGTCGGCAACTCACATTTTCGAGCGATTGTCCAGCTTTGGCTCGGTCTGTAAGAGGAATATTCAATCAAATGTTCTCATCGCCCACTGAAATCAGATACTCTTCTGCAAAGGATGTTCTAACCTTCAATATGAAACCATCTGCTTAATCCTACACGATGATTGTGGCGTTTCAAGCCCCCCTGATTCCAAATATATAAATTTTATTTAGCCTTTTTTGCAATTTTTTTTAACAAATTTTCTTTTTCACCTTCTATATTATATGCAGCAGGACATAAACCGAAAGAAACATATTAAGGTGGTAAATCTAAAAAGAACACTCAAAGGATAGCTTCTCATGTCGGACAGAACACACAGAACGAAAAAAATTATGTCCAAGACTTCTATGATGAAGTTCTTCTAAAAACCCGGTCCGCAGTTGATGAAAAACCAACATATTTTCGTTTCTATTGATGAAACTACCGACAAAGCTGGATCTAAACGGAAGTGGGTATATTTTATATTATATTGTATAAATTTAGGAAAAAGTAAACGCGTCTGCAAATTCATTTGTTTGCTTTTTGTAACTGACGCCGCGCTCCACATGAAAAAATTTACAACTTCCTTTCTTAACTAACTCAAACTCTATTTTCTTTGGTTTAATGGTTTCTCTAATATATTGATAGATGCTAAAATTCGTTTTAAAATTTATTTTAATGTATTTTTTTGAAAATCATAACAGACTTCCAATTTTTTGTCTTTTTTTTTTAAAGTTTTTACGCCTTGTTTTGCCTTTTTTGCAATTTTATTTTGCATTCTTCAGGTCACAGTGCTTGACTATTGAGTCTCCCTCAGGGCCAATACGAATTTCCCTCACTGTACATTGAAAGCACACAGCACACATTACAAACCGTTAAAAATCACATACAACAACATCAGGACAACTTTTTACTTATCCCATTTAGAGTTAAATGCAGGCACAGCAAAGCGTATATTATGGGATCACACAAGGATCAGTGGTGGTAGTAGGGAAAAGTAAAGTAAGAACAATTTGGAAGAACATAAGTTCAAACAATAAAAAGGAAAAGAAAAAAGAGAAAGAAATAAAAAATACAATAACAAAAAGAAACAAACAAACAAACAAGATCAAATATTGAATACAATGGAAAATTTACTATTTTTCTCTTTAACAAGAATAACAACCCAAACGAAAAAGTAGGTGCAAAATAGAAATGCATCAGGCAAATAGACTAAATGCGCTTAAAATTATGAAAGCCAAATATACGAATAACCAGTTCTGTTCAAATGCAAGTAGACATGGTATCATACATACATATTCATTGTATTCAATATTAAGGGAGGCTGGAAAATTATCTTGTACCACATAATCGATGCGGTTCAGTGAAGTAAAAAAAAAAAATTTTTTTTTTGATAAAAAGACAAAAACCAAGAAAACAAGAAAAAATTTCATCAGAGCTTTTCAGATTCGGCATCAAACTTTAAGTCCCCTCCATATGTGTGTTAAAGTCTAAGAAGCTTTTCAAATTAAGAAGCTTAAGACGATCCAAATTAATATAAAAAGCATCCTAAAACCCAAAAAAAATAATGACACAGTTTATTTGCCACTACATAATCGACAACGACTATGGCATCATGATTTTATTTTTAAAAATAAAAGTTAAAATTTTGCTTGTTTTAAGAAATGAATTTAATTTCTAAAGAAAAAATTTCTATTTTAATTGTTAAAAATTTAAAATATAATGATTGGGAAAAACGCATTACAGATCTATTTCGTGATAAGCCCAAAAGTCCTTTACTTTCTTAATCTCTGGTCCTGGGATCCCAGAATCAGTCTCATTTTTATTTACCTTATAATTCGCTGTATCTGCTTTAATATGAGCTATTCCAAATTTGATGTTGCCAAAGCAAAATTGTAGATGATCATACGATGGCATCTCGAGAACGATCGACAATTTTCTGTCACCTTCAAAAGTCGGACGCATAGATTATCCATTTGTCACATTAAGCTGATCATTCTGCTTTTCGATCAGTTTCAGTATGTCGCCGTTTTTTATAACTGATGACGAAATATATAACAGTATTTTATTGACATTTTGCTTCAGAGAGCGTGAAGCAACATATATCTTTGCATTTGGCCAATGCTCGCCAATGGTCGCAAATGTACGATGCATGAAGTTAAGAGTTTCCTCATTATTACAACTAATAATTTTGATTCCATTCCGCCAAGCGGTACCCAATCTAATCGTCGTATTCTGCGTTGTTCGTGGCCTCAATGATTTTTCTCGTTAAATTTTTCCATTTGGATGAGATAAATCAATTATGGCTATTTGCAGATCAGAGTAATGGGAAAAACATAATAGCAAATCATAAAAATTCATTCGTGAGACATTTTCCTGGAACTCATGTATAAGACTTTTTCTCCTTTCGAGTTTTCCTTCTATTTTCTTGCTTAGCTGGGAAGGAACAAGCGAGCCATATTTATAAATTATAAGCATATTTTTTAAAATGTTCAAAACTTTTCTGCCCATTTTCAATTCCAGCAGCCACTGTATAGAGCTTCTTCAAATTATTAGACTCATGTTCAATAGCCTCTTTGGATGGCTCATTCTCCTTACGTTTATTTTTCGTTTCATATTAAAAAACCTTTTCGAACGGCTTCTGCACATATTTATACACTATTGAAAATCTTAAATCAAATTAAACTCAATCATCTAACAAAACAATTATCAAACGACACATCATCATCAACAACAACGTGGCTACTTGTAGTTCATAACACAACAACCAAAAGCAAAATCAACCAACCAACCGAACGACCGGCCAACCCAATGACATAGCGACTCGTCATTTGTCGTTAGAATACCATGCCAAGAATACAATGCCTCTAACACAATCACATAGGTGTAAAATATTCCCAACTGAACTGAACCATACTTCATCGGGAATCATAACATTCTCATATCATAGAGAAGAGAAGTTTTATTCATTGGCTTTAATCGCCAATTATATAGTAAGCAAGCAGGTTAGTGGGGGGTGTTGACGATAGAATAGGGAAAAACAAAAATTGCTCAAGTATATTGAAAATCATGAAATTTCACTTGTAGAATGTTTTCGACTTGCTCACATTCCAGATACATACAAGCCTGCATGCATACAATAGCATGTACAATATCTATCCAGCAACCAACTAAAAGAGGCAAAATACATATTACCATACATATGTGTTGCAAAAAAAAAAAAAAGAGTTAAAGCCTAAACTAAATTGTATCATAAAGGAAGCAACAAAATGTATACTTTGTATCTACTACTCTGCAATATGTACCATATGAAAGTATCATCATCGTCATGTTGCAACAACAAGTGATACTATCACCAGTGGTTTGTTCATATCTCGAACCATGATTTACACATACAAATACAAAAATATGATGAAAGTACCTTTTCAACCGTTTTGGTGGAGTAAAGATCTCAATGGCGGCGGCGGATAGTGGACATGATAAAACTTTTATTGCACAAATTTAAACAGTTTCTTAACTAAGAGTTAGGGGAGGACACACATAGGCCAGTGCAGCTCGGTAACTAAGGGTTAGTATGGTACTATTTGTAGCAACAACTGTTTTCAAGCCATGGTCGCCAAATTAATGTTTTTATACTTTCATTTTGTATGACGCTATATGGGAAAATAAAGTTTCCAACTGATTTTGTGTAAAATTGCTAACAGTGTACATTAATAAGCTTGTGGAATTATACTACTGGTGTAAAGTTAAATTTTTAATTAAAAAAAAAAACGATTGTGAAAAAAATGGAGCTTACGATAATTAGGCATAACCTCGATATGTCCGACATCAGCAAAAGCTGTTCTCTGCTTAACCAGGTGCCAGTAATTTTGCTTACGAAGTTTTCAGATGCACATATTATACCGATCGGTTTCTTTAGAACATCACATACATACATATGAGTCTCCACCCAAAAAAAATCTTTATTCAGAAGGGAGTTTAAAAGTTCCAACGCCCTTCTTTGGATATTTCTTATTACAAACTTTGTGAATACTTTCGAGAATTTTAACCACAGTGTGGCGCTTTGGGTGAAAGTGCAAATGTGCAATACTGCCACCTTAAATATCTGTAGATTGTATCTGAAGCTACAACAACAACAACATGAGCAGCAATTTTACTCCAATCGCATAGCAATTGTGATGATGTTGTTAACTGTAATAATTAATTTATGTGGTTGCCAAGTTTTTCATTACTACCATTTTCATATTCAAGTATGTAGTTTAGTCAAAGAATATTGAATTTGCAAAGCATACACTTTTTAAAAATAATTGCAAATGAAATGGGCAAAAACGGCAAGTAATGGACAAAAATTTCTGGAAAAACATAGATAAGTAGAAATGGAAAAAAAGCTTACAGAAATTTGTTTTCGATTACCATTATAATTCGATTAGATTTCAGTTGACGCTGATTTAGTAATATACAGTAAAAATCAGACATACCATTGGACACACTTGGTATAAAAACTAACTGATGTAAGTTTTGAAGATGAATCAATATAATGATTGTTGCTCCCGAATCAAAAAACTTTTTAAAAGAACGATAAAATTAAACTCTCACGACAGAATGGTCTAATTTTTTTACTTTCAAAAAAATATCATTACGGCAACTCTTTAATAGCCATTTAGTTTTGCATCGACTGTCCGCAGCAAAATATTCGCACGCATATGCGAACGAACACCCACTTCACTCCATCCCTCCCCTTTCTATCAATCAAAAATATACCTCGCGCGACATATGTATGTAAGTACTGCATAATTATTATGTATGGCGCCCAATAAAATGCAAACCAGAAAACAACGGCAACGAGTTAAAATGTTGCATTTGCAACAAGAACATGAACATGAATATCAACAAGCGAACAGATTTCATACTCATCGTACACGAAGTTGCAAATCTAAAAATGTAAACCTGATGATAGCATATTGAAAAGAGCACCCGAAACATCACCACCCACTACCCATCACCGCCCACCCCCCTCCATCGGTATAATTGTCATATAAATTGTGATATACATACATACATACATGTACGACTGCGTTCGTTGTTGTTACAAAGCAGAGACAAGATGTCGGGACGAACGAAAACGATTGAGGAGTACGTACTCGTAATTCACATACTGAGAATGAGAGACTGTGGCAGCCATGACTGTAACTGTGTACTGCGATTGCAGGGTACTGAGATTGAGACCATCGTCCGTTCTTTCATACTTCCGTCCATCTGTGCATCTTTCAACGAACATATTTACGCGTACATACACGTTAACTTACTTCCTATAATTTTTTTAGGCGAAGTACGCGAAGTTCGTTTCATTTTTGCACTTGAGGCGCTCCTCTTCTACTCACTTGAGGTCTCTACTGCTGCTGCGTTGAAAGCTGATAATTTGTATGGCGCATAAAAACTGTATGTACACTAAGTTAAACAAACGAAAGGGCGGACGGGCAGATGTAAGAACGTCATTAAACAAAGCTGGTGATATTTTGGTGAAATAAAAACTCTGCAAATAACAAGAAGAACATCAACAACTATAAAGCCAGCAGCAAGCAGAAAGCAGCAAAACACCCTGAAAGTCGTTTGAAGTTGAAGTTGAAATAAATGCCGCTGCTATTACCGCTGCTGCTTTGTGGTTGTTGTTCTTGTTGGCATTTATTCATCAAAATGCATAAATGAAATGAAAAACCTTTAAAAGCCTTTTACAAAACTTCACAGACTTACAATATGCATAACCAACAACATACAATATACGTGCATAGGTACTCGTACAACATACAAGCAGGAAAACCAGCAAACATCTGCATTAACGAAAGCAACAACAACAAGAGCTCTACTGCTTCACAGTACAAAATGCTCTCAACTTCAAACATTCATATTCATATGCAGTTTTACAAAACCCTTTAACGTTAGTTATGCCTATTCAACGCCAAGTAAACTGTAGGTACTGCATACAATACGTTCTTCCCAATCCGCATTTTCTATTTGCTTATAATTTATTGTTACTATTTAGGCACAGTTTATCACTCTACGGAGGTTGTTGCAATATCTGTGAGTGGAATCACAGAGATAAAAACCAATTTGCTCCAAACCTTTGATTACTTGATCTTTCTGAGAATCTATTCGAAGGCATCGAGTTGTATGTATATTTTCAATGACCGACCGGTTAAAGTGAAAAGCTTGTCACGATAATTTTTGCCAATAAAGGGATGATAACGTACAATGATGTTTTATGAATGTAAGAGAGGCCGGGGAATGAACAAATGATCCAAAAACACCAAATCAAAACTAGTGGGCGAGTGTAAGAGAATCCTTCTCAGACTAGGGCAATGATTTAAGCTTGGTTCCTGGCCATTGGAATATAGGTGGAACTAAGAATCCTAATGTCGGAACAAATAACAAATCGCATTTGGTTTCTCTGTCCTTATAGAGTAGATTCCTCAAATTTCGGCTCAACATTGCTGTGTCAGACATATTAATATGAATTTTAAGAGCAAATAATTTGAATTTTCGGTTTTTCAAATATGTTACTTAATAAGTTTTACGCCTGAGCAATCAATATACATGTTTACAGAAAACCTTTTTTATGCACTTAAATGGTTTTGCTAAAAAAAATGTTTCCAACATAAAAGGTAACCTTTTAACAAAGTCTATACAGCGTAAAAATGTTTCGCAGGCAAACAACAAAATATCTCCGTATATGAAAACTCTCAACATGTTTTTGCACCGCGATAGAAGAAGAGTAACTATACGAGTATACGTATATGTACACATACACGTAGACCAAGTGGCCAAGTAAAGAAGGCAAATAAGAAGGCAGGGAACAACAATAGTCGCTCAAGTAGTAGTGGTAATGGTGGGGTATCTTTGTATCTAACGAAAGAATGTAGAAGCGCAATGAAGAGTATTCAGAGGAGGGTATAAAATGCATAGTGTGATGTTTTTTTTTGTATATTATTTTTGCATGTGAAAAAATTTTAGTAGGAAAACGCATATTGAAATATGTAATAATATTAACGACGACAACGATATGAAACTAAACTGAACTGAGCAAAACTGTACAATACTCGACTGTACTGTACTGAAATGACATGAAATGAAATAAAATATACTTGTACTCGTACGTAAATGCTTAAGCAGAAAAGTAGCAGCAGCAAAACAACCAGATACGCTCCGCACACTTCACCTTAATTGTCTACCCCTGTGAGTATCGACAAAATGCGCCTGTACAAAACTCATTGAATGACTGCCTGCTTGCTTGCCTAACTGAGTGAGTGAATGACTGACTGACTGAATGTATCTATATCTGCTGCTGCTGTTTGTTGCCTGCTCACAGCTCTCATATAATATTCGTTTATTCGTTAGTTTGTTGTTCGTTTATACTTTGCTGCTTTGCGCCTCTGTCTCTGTATGCGAAAATTTTTTCGTATATCATCATATCATAAAATCCCAAAAAACCCAAGCCATAGCCACCACATACAGCCACACAGCCACAGTCGACGGTCGACAACGACAAAGCCAATGTACGAATAAAAGAGCCAACAGCCAATACAGGCAAACGAATAAACGAAACGTACATGGCGCGTACAAAATATTGTAAGCTTCATCATACATATACGGACGGACACTTTATAGCGCGGTAAAATTTCGGTATCATCGACACATTGCTTGCTTACTAGTGATTGTGAGCGAGAAGTAAAAGCAGAAAAAAGCAGTGAAATAAATGCGCCGCAACGACGATTATGTCTACTGCCGCTTCTGCACCCTACATTCCACAAATCCAGATTCCAGACTTTATGTAAAACGCCACCATCGCATACGTGCACAGTGCTCATGCTCAAGCAGAAAAGTTGACACATAGATGTGTGTGTGTACACACAGTTTGCTTGTAAATACCCTACGTTCAGTATATTGTGTGTCTTGCAAATAAATACAGAATTGAGGAATTCTTTAGTTCTCGAATAGCCCACGTATAGGAATAGGGCGCTGACTTTGTTATCCGGCTCGCATGCAATCGCATTGTCTAAATCTCATTGGGACCACGGACGTTGTGACCATATTTCTGTTTAAACCCTAATCTGCTTCACCCTTGATTACTGAAAGTCAATCACACTTTTTGCCTAACTCCAACTGAGAACGCCAAGCATGATTTATAAATACACCTTGGTCTACGAACTTCAACTGTTGCTAAATTGGTAAATCTCACACCTTGGCCTACGAACTTCAAAAATGAAATATTTTCCACCCTTTCAGGCCTGAGTAGCTTACATCTCTAAAATAGTAAGTTTCACATCGATTATATTCTCAAATTGAAAAACTATTCGAATGATATTAAACCTCTTTCTAACATAAAATCTATGTATTGCTTTATAAAAAATATGCCACCAGAAAAAGCATCAATCATTACAATTTTTATTATCGCGTACTAACAATAATCATACGGTACTTGCCGTTTGCCGGTAAATTGCTCTTGACGCTCTCTTCTAATCTCCCACAATTTGTTTAGTAAGAAATATCTCAAGCCAATATATCAAATGAAAACAATAACTAAACCAACGGCATCTTTTGTGGCTATCAATGAAACTTGAAAATGCTGAGTTAATGGTCGATGTGATTATTCAGTGTGAATGAGTCAGTGTCCTATGACACAGATGCATGAATAGTCAACTGTATGCAGATGTACTCAGCTGAATGTCTTGAAAACCGCAAACGTTATGTTAAATCAGGCTGTCATCCCGAGTGCAAAGGACAATTTCGACTATTATTGTTCAAATGTTGGTATAAACATAATATTTACTGACAGAACTGGAAAGTTCTCATATTTTATATATTTTCTTTCATCTAAAATATTTTACTAATATTTGAGATGACATCCAAATACAATACGACAAAAAAAAACAGAAATTAACTTTTCCCTGCATCATCGTCGTGCAACATATGAAGAACTGCACTGGTTCCAAAGCATATGTCGTCTCACAGTTTGTCCGTCTCGCTGTCTATTTTCTGAACTACAAGCAGAACCAAAACAGTTTTCCTTTTTACATCACATGACGACTACAGGCCAATAATGCTGGCGATGAAAATGTAACATAGTATATAGTATTACTACAATATTGTGCATATTCATTGGAGTTACTACTGTTACGGTACTACAATCATATCAGCAACAACAACAAAATAATAATCATCTCATTTGATTTCGGTTTTGGTATGCGTTGTTGCTTGCTGCTCTCAATCTGATTCGTATGCTCTCTTTCTCTTTTTTTATACACCCGAAAGCGAATGCCGCCTCTTGCTGTTTGTTGGTTTCTATGCACCATATATTCCTACGTATCTACCATTACCACCACCTTACTCACACTCTTTCTAGTTGTTCGCTGTTCGCCCCAATACATTTTGTTTGTCTCCTCTTAATGCCTGTGTGTATGTGTTTGGCTTTTTAAACGAGGCAACGAACGTTTTCAACGACATCATCATCATCACCACCATCGTCAACAACAATAAAACAACAACAACAATATAACGCTGCCATCGTGTTCACACTGAACAGTGAGATATACTTGTACTGGTTCGGTTTATTTCAACGTTTGCTCGTTTCGTACGCTCGTTTGTTTGTTCGTAAAGTATAAGGCAGCCATATTACAATCTATCTGAACCAATATACAACAGGCCAGCACACGAACGTACAAACTACTGTGGCACTAAGCAGAAAATTATTTTTAAACATTCAGTTAATATAGCGGTCATCTTTTTAAAGAGTTTCGATTGAATTCTGACTGCTTTTTTAGCGAACAATGATCCCGTTAAGCCACCACTAGAGCATTTTTGAGGTTTCTCATAAGGCCTAACGAACTATGCGCTTTTTCCAGTAATAATAAAGAATCTTGAAATATGTAAACTTATATGGAGTTTAAGCGTAGTCTTGATAATTTAAGCATTTGATACACACTCAAAACACACCGGCTTTTCTCGATTCTTACTATATAGTGCCATCCTCATCACATCTGACATCCCTCTTAGTTTTCAAAAGTTCAGTAGGTAGTGCGTTGAAGCTTAGAACTTGAAATATGTACTGTCATGTGTTTAAATTAGTTTTAAAACCGAATCTTGATTGGAGAGTGGAGCAAGTTCGGTTCGTATTGACAAAGTAATAGTGACCATTGAATAGGTATCCGACCTCTTGTCCAACAATACTATGCCGGTACTAATTCAATAGCCATCGTCGGCAAATTAAAAAAATTATTCTGGACTATCTACCAATGGCTTGAGAAGCTTTGTGATAAACAACTGTTAATGTCTTTATAGGAAAAGCATTCGGTCAGGTTCTCTTTTGGAGAGAACGTGTTGGGGGCCTATACATCCATAATCCCAAGATCTACTCTTTGTACTCTTATTCTGAAGTAGAACTTGTCCATCTAAGCACAGTGATTTTGGAAACAACGTAAAATCAAGAGTACTACTTGGTTTAGTCAAGTCGAGAAGATAACAACGGCTTTTCAAAAACACGCATAAACTACCTGCTTGAACTGCACCCAGCATTTTCGACATGGGCGTTCAACACAGAAATTATTGTACTATGACCACTAGAAAACCAGCTAAGTACACAGATTCATATATACATATATATACGTTTCAATCGTGCATTCAAAAATGCAATTCAGTACGTTTTTTGAAAACCTAATTATTATTGATCTAATCAACCAGTCAACGTCTAGCCGTTAAAAGAAACTCGGGATGATATCGTCAATTTACTATGGTTATGGATAAGGAGAGGAAAATAGCTCATAGATAAGAGGTTATACTCTTGCCAGAAATCGAACTCAAGACCGCAGGAGGCACGCTGCCACTAGATTAAGTTTTATCACGAATCCAAATATCTACCAATCCCAATATTCTGCCAGTATTGGATTATCTGTTACTGTTGGCAAAGTATCAACGATTTTTAATTGAGAGGAATGCAAAACTGGTTCATGGCAAATTCTACTTTTTTCCCATTTCCAAAAAAAAAGTGATGCCAGGTAGAAAAATAATTATTTCTATTTCTGATTTTGGATGGAACCTGGAACCTTCTGTACAACACTCCAAGCACTGCGCTACTTTAATCTATGAATAATAACTAGTTCCTTTAAGATAAATTTTCCTTCCAAATCACAATTGTACAAGAACCTATACAATATTCTCTACTGTAATATGAATATGCTTCGCTAGTGTATTTTTTCTGTACTATAGCGACTGAGACTGTGACTGCTGCTGTACTGGGTGTATATGTGAATGGAGGAAAAACAACTCGTATAAGAGGCAGGCAGGCAGGCAGGCCAGCCATAGCAAAGCAACCATATCTAAAATTGACTGTGTTTTTGCATCGTTACTGCTTCGTCGTATGCTCGTATAGTGGTGTCCGTCGTTGCTTTTGCTGTGTTTGCTGTATTTCTCTTGTATGGTTATTGTAGCTGTTATTGTTGTTGTTGTTGCCGCTGCCTTCTTTCACATACAAAAATTTTTACATATAAAAATTTGTTCTGTGTGTTCGTACGCTTCGTTCTTCGTTTGGTTGGTATCTCGTTCATTCGTTCGTTCGTTATTTCAATACAACAAAATTTTCAAGTAGAAAATTTCTTCCACCATATAAAATTTACTTAATACTAAAAGTCTGTTCTGGTACTGTACTGTACTAATACTCTACTCGTATTCAATTCAATTCAACTCTTGGGCAAAAGTGCAAAGAAAGAAAAATAACATTTTAGTGCGTCAATTCTGAATAGAAATTCATTAAATTTTCATTCAGGTAAGTCAAAATTGTTATTCTACAATTGATTGGAAATATTTTCAAGTATTTTATTTTTAATAAACCGCAAAAATCTATGACGTTTTATTATATAAAAATTACAAAATAAAACGACCTATTTCGGCGTGGGTTTCCTATGAAAATTTTTCTTCAACATGGCTGCTTGCTTAGTTGGCTTGCAAATAAATTTTGTATTGTAGATATTGTGAGGAAATATTTGAGCGCGCATTTTTCTCCATTTCCCAACAACATACAATAGAATGTGACGGTTATTTTTTGAAAATAACTTTGTGCAGTAATAAATTGTGAAAATTTTATTTCTAACTAAAAAAAGAATATGGTTAATTACGTCGATTGTTATTTGAACATGAGCATGAGGTGGTGATGTGGGGCAAAGTGAATATAGTGAGCAGCATATTGTGTGCAGGCAGACAGACAGACATACAGACAGACGGACAAATATGATTATTTAATAAGGCAAGTAAAATTTTTTTAAAAAATTCAATATTTCCCTAAAAAAAACAGGGCAGTCTCTATATTTAATGTAAAAATATTTCATAAAATAGAAACAAAAAAAAACACTTCACATAAAATAATTGGCAGCAAAGAAAAAAGCTGAAAGAAAAATCCATTTATAAACGACGTTTCCAATATAATAGTACTAGCTGGTAGATTTTCTACTGTGTTTGCCTCATTTGGGACATTTGAGCGCGGTTAAGGGAAGCGCGGGGAGGGTGTTTTGGGTTACGCGGTAAAGCGGGGTGTAGCACTAAGAAAAGAAGGGACCACGTAACGTAAGGGGTGCTATACATATAAACTTTTTTGAGTGGTTTTAACAGCATTACGACGAGGTGGCGGGCGGCATAATGGAAATTATATGCTGCCGCTGTTGTCGCTTCTACTCTATTCTATGTGTGAGGACTACTACTACCACTGCGTTCACTGCTACTACAGTGACTACACACTGAGAATACAGTAATGGCATGTAATATGGAACACACTTCACATACAATTTAACAACAGTCAAGTCGAATTTGTATATATACTGATGCACAATTTTTTGGCCATCATTGTCCATGCTTCCATATAACCAAAATACCATTTGCTTAGTGGAGTAGAGTTGCTGTTGTGTTGTCAGTTTATGAACTAAATATTAAACCTAAATAAATACAAATCTTACAAACGAGCAAGCTTCTGAGAGCATATAGGATTAGTATTATTTTTGATATATTAAGCGCATTTGTGAAATAGGTTAGTGATATGTCTCCTGCTCAGGAAATAATAAACACGCGTTTCTGCTTCAGCGATTATTTTATTACTCAAATGATGCATACGATGATGATGATGATGTTATATGGAATATTAGTTAAAAGCATAATGATAAGCTATTGTGACCTAACACGTTAATCCTTTGCCAGATCTTACATATCTTACATATTCTTCAGTTAGGTTGTAGTGGTACAAAAGCCTCACATAGACCTAAGGGACTATAGCGATACCACAACTCCCAAGAGTTATTTTGTAATATTAAGGTGTTAATGTTGAAAATTTTTGCTAAGCTTGGGAAGTTTTTAATAATATATAGTTTCTTTTTTGCCACTTTTTTTACCGTCAGTCAGCTATTTATCCAGTACCATTGCTGCTGACAATACTTATGTTCTGTCTCATCTTGTTCTTTTGTGACATAAATAATAGAAGATATGTTTCTACCCGCTAATTCATAATACTTTTTACCTTCAGCACAATGTTTTTATGTTCCTCTCAAAACTTGATCTTTGAATCAAGAATTCCTTTATTGTAGCCCAAATAGTTCACTATTTACTTATTTACCAGGTATTGAAATTATCTGTAAATGGAACATATACCAGATTAATTGCTGCAATTTTGTATAACTTGATCTCGTTTTAAAGTTCAAAAACCTGAAAGTGTATTGTGCTCAACTTAAAATTAAAATTCTATATTCCATGGAGTATTTCTTCCCAATCATTTTCTGGATCGTATAAACCATCAGTTTTGAACCATGGTTTTCTCTTTTGTATTTCTTTTGAATGTAAAAGTAAATAAAATGTGCTTCCATCATTTACAGCAATGGCTTATATTATAATGTAACATTTTTAAATAAAATTTCAAAACCTGTACTAAACTTTTCATTATCACAGCGATTATTTTCGCCAACACTGTATCTCTGCATACTAAAATTTTATACTCATATACTTTTGCTTCGTGTGCTGGTTTTGGCTTTGTAAATTGTATGCTGCTACTGCTGCCTGCTTGCTTTTCCCTTCAGTCATTGTCTACTCGCACTCGTTTTGTAGATACGTTATTCGTTGCTTGGTTTGGTTCATAACTCTGCTTGTTCCCTCTGTTTGCACTGCTCTGCAAACTATATACGATGTACTGTGCTGTATACTGTGTCTGTGCCTGCCTTTGCTCTGTGGTGCTTTTTCCTCCCTCTACTGCCGCACTCCCTGCTGCCTACTTCTCTATAGTATAGAGCTCTTGTGAGTTCAGTTTTCATTCGAATCAATTTTGTACTGTCGACTGTTGGCTGGCTGGCTGTTTGAATATCACAGTATATTCAGTTTGTTTCAGTTGAGTTTCTCATAGTTTATTCTGGTGTGTGCTGTGCTCTATACTGTGTTCATTTGTTCGTGCTTCTTCTTCTTTTCGATTTCACATCAGTACAAACATTTTTCTGTTTTAAGCAGCAAAGCAAAATTTCTTCTTCACAAAAGTATTTTATACTAGTAGTGAAGCTGAAGTATACTTTTCTATATTTTGTAGTACTGGTGCTGTTTTCGTTCTACTAAACAAAATCTCTACTGAGGAATACTAGTAAATACGGTTTAATACTACTACTTCAGTGTGTGGAATTACAGTGTGAGTGAAAATATTTGTACTAAAATATTTCAAAAATATTTAAATATTTCTTTTTATTTTCACATATTTTAATTTTAAAAATAAAATATTGATTTTATAATAATAAAAAACTTTTGATAGATCGAAAGAAATAAGCTTAAAAAAAAATTTGAAAAAGGAAACGGGTTCGTGTCAGCAATAAGCGAGCTTGGTTATTTTGGAAAATTAAATTTTTTTGAAAAATATAATAAATCTAAAAAAGTAGAACAAAAAATGCTAAAATAAGCGAGCTCGCTTACTGGCAAATCGAATACAGCCAATAAGTTTTTAACAATAACCTAAACAAATAATCGGTTATAAAAATCATGACAAATTTAAATTTTTAAAAACTAGAAACTGTAACTGAATGCACCTAAATTTTTTTTTAATTAGCAATTATTACATATAAATCAAATTAAAAATTAAATTTAGAACCATTCAGTACTTCCAATTTTTTAAGTTTTGAAAGACTCAGAGTTTTCTTGCGGCAAAAGTTGTTGAACAAATGATAAATTGTATTGCTTTAATAAAGAATGAACTTATTTGAATGATCAAGAGCATGTTGATTTGAATAATAATGATACTACTACCATAAGACGTGTTTGTTCTTTTGCCATACATTTATTTTACACGTAAAGCAAAAATTTAGTGTTACTTTACGCATTTGACGTATTTAACGCGTTTGGGTTTTTAGGGTGTGTTGGATTTCTTAGTTATATCCTTAGCACTACCTCTTGGCTCAGCCAAAGATAAGCTTTTCATTTCGCTTAAAAGTCTTAATGAATGTTAATAGGTCAGCCGAGGCCATTAATAGTAGCAAGATTGATTGGACTGATCTATAGGAGTAACTTTAAACACCAAAAATAAAAAATAAAAATAATGATTCAAAAAAACTTAGCTCTATGATTCCGAGACATATTGTTGAACCGGAGATGCTTAAAATCAATTAGAAATCCGAGCTTATTGGTGTTACCTTAAGTCGAGTAATGATGAATATATCCAAACGCCAAGTCCTATTGACTAAGTATATACTTTAAAACACATATTAATTTGTGAAAAGCTAGATTCTGTAACCAAATTCACTCTATTGACAAACACTTGGAATTTTACTTATTACTTATTTTAGAGATGTCTTTTGAGTAATAATCGATTGCAATTTCAATCGCAAGTAGGTAGGGTTGCATTTGCATTATTAAACTATCTGCGCACTATATGAACACTATCACAGAATCCCACAAACCCAGCAAAACACTGTTCTGAGTATTCAACCTTATTATTACAAATATGTTAGACTCTTTTCAGTTATTACTCCAAATTTAGATTTTGTATCACTTATTTAATATCAATTCTCAATATCAGATACCACCACTATAAATCGCATACTTTGAGAATTTGTTAGAGCAAATATAAACTAAAATCGTATTTTCAATTTTTGATAGCGATTTATACATGGAAATTGGTAAAACTCGCCTTTTTTTAATCGTCGTTGGTTCAACTTGTCTGTCTGTCTGTCTGTTTATATTTTTGTCTTGTGTGTGAGTTTGGTAACCACCAGTGCCGCCACTATCGTCATCATCGTCAACATCACGAGACGATAGTTCAAATGGAATTACAGCGACAGTACTAGTTGAAAAGTTTACAAGAATTGCTTGCTTGCTAACTAGAACTTTTTGGACAACAACGTCACTGAACAGTGCACACACACAAAACATAAACGCAACTCTGCAAATAAATAGAATATGTCTCGTTTGCCTTGGAATTTTTATGTATGAAATCAACTAATAAAAATGAAACGAAAAGAAGAAATCGAAAATCTTGATTCAAAAAAAAAAATCAAATTGAATCACACTTATTTATTCGCAGTGTACACGTATGTGCATATTCTCCAATCAATTCTGTCCTGATTTTTCATACATATATGCATAATTTCGAATACATAAGCCTGAGTGTGGATTTGTATATTCAAGTTGACCATAGTGGTTTATTCGTTAACACAGGATCACCTGATGATAAAGGTCCATTGGTTGCCTTTGTACAACTTCAACATTTCACAACCGTTGTTAATGCACACCGTGGCATAATGATTAGTGTGCTGAAGACCCGGGTTGAGAGCACTCCTATATATATAAATAAATCATCAGAACATACTAGTTCAACACTTTCCTTTTCCATATACATCCCTTCAAATCCATGACAGATTTTTATGTAACATGAATATAAGAAACACTCCAATAATGTGTTTCCCATTGTTTTCTTATTAATTTAAAATGTCATGGTACATGATGAATCATCATATCGTTTTATTTTCACGTGTTTCAATAAAAAATGGCGCCAAAATTTTGTTCTACTAAATTCTCTTCTTCTCCACCATTGAAAATAAAAACGCGCATTCATGGGGTGTCATTGACATTAACTAATTTTTAGTATTTACACGCTACACTCAAATAGATTGCATTGTTATTAGGACCATGTGTTTTCCTGAAATGCATATTTAGCAGCCAATTATCTCCTATACTCCTATACTGTGAAAATGTAGTTTTTTTCAATTCCCGAACCATTCCCATGGGATTCAAAGTGCCATTCGATGAATGTGTAAAATTGTTAGTAGGTGGCGTTATTTGAAACACTTGTACACATGTAGCAGGTGCAACTATATATCTACTTCTTGACTAAAAATCAATCCACATGTTCCATTTAACACTAAATATAAAATAAATATTTAATTGAACTGTGATATAAATTATTTAAAATATTCTTGTGAAAGTATAGTGTTAAACATATAACCGTAGATCGGACGTTCTGAATTTTTCATATGTTCCACTTTTGACAGCATCGATCCTCAATTGATTTTCTATGCTTTTCATAATCTCGTCATAATTTGTTTGCAATTAATGTCAACTATCAAAAAAAATAAAATAAATAAAAACACCTTCACTGCAAAATGATTGTTACAAAAAGCAAGATTCCGGCTTATTTGTATTTCTTGTTCTCGTATATATTTTTTGTAGTTCTTTCATTACTTATTGTAATATGCGCCGTATGGATAATGTCTCTCTGTTCAACGACAGACACCAATGATAACTAAACGAAAGAAAAAATAAAATTGTTTTTGTTAAAATATTTTATCACCTCTTCATATTATTGTTGTTATTGCGATTGTAGCAATGAGTAGTTGCTCGTTCTTTCGTACATTTGTTCGGCTATTTTGATATTGTATTTGTATTAATACCGTTGCCGCCTAATGTATTCGAATGTATGAGTTAAAAATTTCTTCGATCACTTTTGTATGATGGATACACATTCATTCATTTATATTTGTACAAAACTTTAAATGTATCTGTGTGGTTGTTGTTTCTTGGCAGCTTGAATACTATCGAATGTGCATTGTTTTTTGTTGTATATTAATCACATTAAGTGATTCAACTTTGTTTATGAACATACATACATGCATACGTATGAGAAATTTTTAAGTTTAGAATAGAAAAATTTTTCCTCAACAACAAATTTATTTTCTCTTTTAATTGAGTAAATTTTTCTATTGGCGCTTTAACGTCAACAACAATAAAACCAACAAATTGAGAAACTACAAAGTTTCTACGACAATTAACGATTACAATACTATGGCGTTTGTTTGATTAATCGCAAATTTTTACTTCGTATAAAAATACCAGTTTTTATTGATTTGCTAATGATTTTTTCTAGTGTAAAGGCTATATAATATAAGAAACTTCCTTGGTACGGTAACACTATTTTAATAAAAATTAAATTTTCGTTAAAGTTATAAACTGCAAAATTTTAAAGTGAACATCCAAATTTTTAATTTTATTACTTTTTTCGGAAGTGCAGGACGTTACCATCTAATTTTCGAGAGCTGACATCTCATGAATCAGAATTTAATATGCCAAAACGTTTTATACCAAATATAATGTACACAAAGCCTGAAAACGCAGTAAGGCTGTGGTTATATTGCGAGTATGCTCGGCGAACACCATGAAATTGTTGTTGCACCGAACACAAAGAGAGAGCATGTACTCACTCTCACACCGAACAGGATATACTCGGTGTATTGTACACCGAGTACTCAGGTTGGCAATGAGTTATTTTACAAAACGGTATCATTACATACAAAATAGTATTAAGCAAACCAGTATATTTTTACAAAAAGCAACTCTGCAACGAGCTGAATGTAACTACCTCGACCGAGCACGGGAGAAAATCTTTTGTGTTCGTCGAACACCGAGCACCAATATAACCAGGCACTAAATCTTACAAAAATGAATGCTTTTTGACAATAAATATTTACAATTTTTTTGGTCAGCGAGTATCCGGCAACACTGTCACCACTGTCCATTCATTGTTTGGGCTTAAATTTTACTACATAGAATTTTAGTGTTCAATTTTATTTGATTTGGTGTGGGGACCTCCGCTTCCAGCAACCGTTAAAACTCCTTTTCACTCAACTCAATACCGACCGAAGACCTGTCTCAAAATATTAGATAAATAATTTATAGTCTTAGGTATTATCAATCAATATGGAGTCAATCCCCTGGCAAATAGCCTTTAGAACAATACAAATATAGAATAATTGTTTGAAATTCAAATGCAGTTACTACTTAGAGACGGTAATAATACCGATATCACTTATCGATAAATTTTCATTAATTTCAGAAAACTCTGAACTATTGAATAGACTTAAAACATGAACAAATTTGGAATTAAGAATTTCAAACATGAATCTCATTTTATACTAAATATAATAAATAAATGAATAAAACGAAAAATATGCCAGGAAAATACTTCCAAAATTCTTTTTTTTGCTATGAAAAGCTAAAATTGTCTACTACAAATTATTACGTACAGAAATGTCCACTGCGCAAATCCATATAAAAGTATCTACCTCAAAATGCTGTCAGTGCGCACAAGCTCAAAATATTTGTTAGTATTCACACGAATATACATAGATAGATAGATATATAGATAGAAAGAACGAAAGAGGCATTTACGATACAATGGAAAAAGCTAAGGAAAACGGGTACAAAATGACCCTAAAAAGCGAAATCTACATATACATTTGTATCTGTGTATTTTGTTTGACAATTTATTTTTGTTGCTGCTGCTGTTGTTTTTGCTTTGCTCTCTGCAAACATGCACACAGCTAGAATTTACTCTCTGGATGTCAGAAATGTAATATGTGCATGTATATGTATATCTATGTATGTATTTGTAATGGGCTGATAAACAGATTTCATCCAAATCGTAAATTACATATCATAATCTTTATTTCGAATCGATATTCATGGGATTGTCAAATTGAAAATGAAACTTAATATCTCTTAGTACGATTTCCAAGCAACTTTTCTATTTATACTATATTGCAAAAAAAAGGTCCTTAGTTATTTTTAAACATCAGCTAATAATGTGCCTACGTTCTTTTTAATGTTGGTATGCTGCTCACCTACAAATAAACATCAGCAGCAAAAAAATTGAAAACACAATAAAACAACAACAACAAAAACGATAAGCCACTGCGTCAACTAACCCCTAAGTGAGTAGGTGCTTTACAGCTCCTTTTTCCATAACCTTTTATTTATTATTTCCATCAACAACAACAACTGCCGTGGTTGCCGTCATACTCTTCCACCATTTTTTTAATGGAACTCCCCCTAAGAGCAACACTTGAAAGTGTTTGCAACATTTTTAATGGGAGGGATGGTGGTTGGCTGGTTGCTCTTGTTTCTGTGCTAAGCGACTGCGAGAGAGAGAGTATGATGTCGATATTACCATGCTACCTATATACGACTACCTCCTCTTCCAAGCTCAAGCTCTCTTACACGATTCGTATGTGTGCGTATATAATGAGAATGTAAACGCAGTTCAAAAAAGTGTGGGTGTTTAGTCTCATCAAGTTGTTGAATGCTTAGAGGAAAGAATGTTCTTCTATGGTTGGTTGACTGTTTGACATTGCAATTCTCCTTCTGCCTTCTGAAAATGAGCTTTTTAATATTTCAATTTTGTAGCTCATGCTCTCAGGCTTCTCTATTACACAGGAGAAAGAATAAGAATATTTCATATGAGTTTCATTGCCCCTTGTGTCTTTGTCGTTTAATGGGTGAGTGAATGGGTGGCAGTTTATTGGACGTAAGACCCTTGGCGTATTACACTAGTGGTGCATTACATTTTACTGATAATAAGTTGAAAAGTAGATTATTATCGTTTTGTTGGTGACGCATTTCATTGTTGGTTGGATGTAAAAAAAAATCTGAATACCATGACTTCCATTTTAGCATACAAATACATATACATTTTAGCTTTATGCATACAATTCACGATTATTCGTTACTTTTGTTGAAGGGAAGATGATAACGATGATCTTTTCAAGTTATTTTATAACTCGGATGCTGACAGATTTATTTGCTTTCAATATTTAAATCAAAAGCTACTATTGAAGTATCTAGGAAAATTTTCTGCGTTTTCCAGTGTTTTCAGATTTTTGTCATAATTAATTTAATTAAAGCCTGCAGGTGATTAACAATAAAAACATTTTGATTCCAAACAAGATTTAAGGTTTAGGCATATAACGAGTCATTGGCTATATACCATATAGTTATTTGTATCTATGTGTTTAATTACCTATATAATATACAGGATACTTTTAAATTAATAGCAACTGTATAAAAATTTATTAACTTATATGTACGTAGGCGTATGGGTATATACATGCACGTTTGTATATAAGTATGTATACATATGTAAATGCACTTTTGTATATGCAATTATGTGTGCTTGTTGACAGATTGTTAAATAATAAATGGCTTTTTGGTATACTAATTGCATTATTGAGTACTACACGAACACATATGTACATACATATGTGTTATTGTACATATGTGTATACAAATGTGCATATGTATACACAAGTATCCATATACTATACTACATATATGTAAATGGAATGCGTGAATCCCAATATTTAATTAAATGTAAATGCTTTTAATTATTAATTATTAAATAAGCAATTACATATGTACTTTACATCAATATACATATGTATGTATGCATATATAATCTACCTAAAATATACCTATAAACTTACGTGTGTGAATGCAACTTATTTTAGGTAGATTATTGACCTCCCCCCGCTCGTTTTATATACGCATTTCCCCATATATACATATGTACATATATCATTGATTATTATATGTAATCGAATCTTATATAAATCTCGAGATTAATTAACAACATAAACTCTAAGGTTTCCTCTCAGTATGTATTTACATAGTTTTCTCTGTTCTTAAACTTTTTATATAATTATCTTAAGTTTTCCACTTTGAAACATTTTATAAATTGTTGTTATTTCTCTTTTATTATCGTTACAGTCCAATTGAACGTTAAGCTTAACGTTTTAAATCTTTGAATCAGCTAAATCTAAGACAGATCTGCTATTATCATGAGTGGAGAACGTCCAAAACGCCCTCTATCGGCCTATATGTTGTGGTTGAATGAAAGTCGTGAAGCAATTAAAAAGGAGAATCCAGGCAGTAAAGTTACAGATATTGCCAAAAGAGGTGGTGAATTATGGAGAGGAATGAAGGATAAAACTGTAAGTATTTCAACAAAAAAAGAGGCTTAAATATCTAGCTCAAGGGTATTAAGAGTACTATAGAAGTAAACAATCAAAAACTAAAACGATTTTAAAGTTCTCGAAATCTCTCCACTCTACACAAGAAAATCCGAAAACTTAAAATTAAAAAAAAACATTACCATAGTAGAGTTTTCCTATCACTCAGTCCTAACTTTATTCCAAAGTTATAAATCATTCAGAATAGCTATACAGAGTAAGGGAACAAACTAACTAATCCGATGCGAACTATTTCAGTTCACATCTATTGCACACGTGTACAAAAAGCGTTCCTATCTGAATCAGTTATGCTTAGTTTTCACAATGTCATATTTGCCGTAAAAGAGAGAAAAAGAGAGAATTTCCCATATGAAATTTGCCAACATGCTGGCAAATTTGATTGAATTTGACATAGTGAAAACCAGGCATTAGGACTTAGCGTGAGGTGCTAGATGAATTTATATAGAATATGAAGTGAAAAAGACAAAATTACTATATATATATATATATATATATATATATATATATATATATAGTGCAACCTCAGAGCCTTGTAGATGACTTTGGTGCCTTGTTAGTTCATTAAAAAGAAATCTGCAATCATCCTTACGCATTCTCTCTCTCTCTCTCTCTCTCTTTCTCTCTTGTCTCTATTCCAGGAATGGGAACAGAAAGCTATCAAAATGAAGGAAGAATATAATAAGGCCGTTAAAGAGTATGAGGCCAATGGCGGAACAGATACTGGTGCTGCCAAGAAGCGAAAGAGCAAGGCCGTCAAACCAGCCAAGAAGGCCAAGAAGAAAGATACCTCCGAGGAGGATGAAGAGGAGGAGAGCGAGTAAATAATAAATTCGCAGTTAAGAACTTACAAAATAAGTTTTAAACATTTTATTATTGTAATTTTAAGTGGCATATATGTATGTAAAAAATATTCAAAAGAAAATATAAGAACTTTCTTCATATGTATATGCACTACAACAACAACAAAACAAGAAGAAAAAAATACTTAAAAGTTTAAATAAAATAATTTCCAGTTTTACAACAACAACAAACCAACAAATTAAAGAAAACATTATTCTGAATGTTTTCCCTTTTGTTTTTGACTTAAATTATTTTTCCTATAATATTTTGTTTTCCTACTTTTTTATATATAACTACTACTATTATTTTATATTCTTTTTAACTTTTAAAGTTTTTGCGTGTGTGTAGCATCTACCGTCTAGTGAAACAAAAAGAAAAAAGAAAAAACAATTTTTTTGGATTATTTTCTATGAATTTTTGTTTGTAGTTATTATTATTTTTTAAATTTTACAATACATTTTATGTAAGTTTCTCTTTAATTATATTTTGTATATTACTATACTAAATGAAAGAAAAAAAAACAAAACAAAAATGTATGTTTACTTAAAATCCAAGAAAACAAAGTGAAAAAGTTACAATTTAAAATAATATTAATAATTATATAAATGTATATGTAAAAGATACAAAACAAAATACAACATAAAAATAAACAAAAAAAGAAAAAAAATTATTTCAATTAATATAAAACCAGAAGTTTTTAAAAACCATCATCATTGTCGTCTTTTGCAAAAATTGTTTTAAGCAAAAGCAGAATTCAAAAAATTTTAATTACAAAAACAATCCAAGAAATTATAATTATTATAATGTATATGTAAATGTAGATCTGAACAAAAAAATAAAAATACAAAAAAAAATAAATAAATTGATATTTTTATTTCAATTGGTTTTGGTGGTAATATTAGGGTATCAAAAGTTTTTCCAATTTTTAATATTAGTCGATTCAAAACCATTTTAAAGAACCATTATTATTCATGGTTCTTACTGAGTGCGTGGTTATGTTAAAATTTTTGCTCGGCGAACTGCATGAAATTGTCTTTATCATATATATTTATATTGGTGCTCGGTATTTGACGAACACAAAAGATTTTCTCCCATGCTCGGTCAAGGCGATTACATTCAGCTCGTTGCAGAGTTGTTTTTTTTTTTCAAAATATACTCGTTTGTTTAATACTATTTTATATGTTATGATACTGTTTTGTAAAATAACTCATTGCCTCCCTGAATACTCGGCGTGCTCGGTGTACAATACACCGAGCATATCGTGTTCGGTGTGAGAGTGATAAAAGACTCTCTCTTTGTGTTTGATGTTCGCCGAGCATGCTCGCAATATAACCTCAGCCTTCGTCGAATAGCGAATACCAGTATAACCACGCACTAACAAATTGTATCATCCTACCAGGGATGCCAGCTCTTTTTTCTGTCTCCCCGATAACCTTCGAAAAAATTCCCCGATTTTCGATCAAATTCCCCGCACCAGTATAATTTTATATTACAACAGCACGATACGCACTTTCCATATCAACATTTTATAAAAACGAAAAATACCTTTACGTTGGCTTAAAATTAATCTCGGTGACTGTTATTTTAAAGCGGCCCTACACTATCTCCAAAACTTAACCATTTTTTATAGGACTGGTAGGTTAATAGAAATGTTCTTTCTGACTTCGGAGTTCTTTTGACATATGAGTGATTTCATCTGAAGGGAACCCACTGATGGCTGACCGTAGTTTGTAAGTTTACAAATTAGTCAGCGAGGATTAAGAATTATTAATCAGGAGGTGCTGGACCAAGGCATAGCTAAGTATTTCCGAACAGTCGAGAGAGAAGGCGACTGTTTTGCCTGACTAACACTCGGCGTTATAATCGTCTATATCTACGAAAGCACTCTGAGTTTCTCTCTGAAATTTTTACAAAATACTTTTGAAATGAAAGACATTCAAATTACACTCTCTTTTAAAAATCGATTTCTTCAAACCAAGAAAGTACAAAGCCCACTTAAGAAAAGATAAAGATTTTAAGGCCTAAAATATGAAATACTGCAAAAGTTAAATGATTTACATTACATAAAATTTGATAAAAAATATTCTACTGACTTTAATAACTAAAAGCTCACTCCCTGATTCCCCGTACTATGTAAAATGACCCGCAAATCGAGGGATTCCCCGCAAGTTGGCATCGCTGCATCCTACGTATGCACTGCAGCCAATTTGTCGGATGATACTCAATACGTACGATATTCAAAAAATTTAAACATGTTTGGTTTTATTTTTTTCATGTGAATGATACAAAGCTGAAAAATTTCAGGGTTCAGTCGGACTTAAAAGGATATAATCAATTCAGAGAATTCGTTTTTAGTTTTCGATTCTTGGGGCTGGATTTCCCAACTGTAAATATTACAATTTAGCCTATGGTTCCTTGAATGAGTTAAACCCAAACACCATAAAATGTTATGGAGTTTAGACCTAAAAGTTGTTTATAATTTGTTCTTAATTTTTTATGGTACAGTGGAAGCTCTAGGCTGAACTTTTCGCATTTATTCATGTTATGTGAGCTTTATTTGTAAACGAAAGGACTTATAGTGTTATGCCGAATCCAAGCGGTGAAATGGAAAGGTTTTTTTTACACAAATTTTACTCTTGGAGGTATGCCATTGTCAGCCAAGAGGTCGTGTGGAACAGTAGCAGCTCAGCACACTAGTCCACGGCGATCAGAACTGACACACTGAAAAAAAAACACTCAAACGTTACACTAAGCCACCTTTTAAACATAGCGATTTTCATGCGATTTGCAGTTCTTGAGCGAGAGAAGGGAAATGAAACGGGACGAGTGCAAATCGGACGTACCAGCGATTTTATTGCGATATTTGGCGTTTACCTTTTATATCTCTGTTACAGTCACGTAAAATGAATAGCAAAAAAGCAAACAGAAAGAAATAACCACTTGGTAAAAATCTTTTTGTCTAGAAGCCACCGGTGATAGAACAGTGTTACAAAAAAAAATCGCATGAAAATCGCTATGTGTAAAAGAGGGCCAAAGAATTTTTAATGTCAAAATAAGCGAGCGTAACCCCGACTTTACAATAAACAACGATGACAACACAAATACATAAATATTTTTTTTATTAATACACTAACACGTTTTTCATTGCCTGAATCATTTTCACAGATTTTTGAGTACAATAAATCGGCCATAAATTTGGTGTTTCAGTCAAATGTGAGAAAAAATTAAACAAAGTATAAACAGAATTGTGGCGTATTGACGAATTTACGCAACGGTGTCACATTCAAAACTCTTATAGCACTACGAGATGGAACAGAGTTAGAACTGTTGAAGTTTTTACAGCGACGAATTTACGTCGACTTAGTGGCTGTTCACACGGGCGCAAGCATGAACGCCTGTCTGAAAAGGAGAGGTAGAAGAAACAGGTAGTAAGAAAAAGATAGAAATTCTGCTGTCTTTTTCTAACTACCTATATTCTCCCTCTCTCTTTTTCAGACAGACGTTCATACTTGCGCCCTTGTGAACAGTCACTTATACAACTCGCGAAAGAGGCGCGAAACGACTGGGATAGACAATATCTCTCGGGCACCATTTTGTAGAAGCTTCTTGGCATTTCTTATTTACATTTCCGTACTTCAGTACTTATCCATATCGGCGAAAACTATAATGGCGGAAGTTTTATGCAACTAGTCTTACTGTGTAAGAGCTGCATGGAATTTCAAAAAGGAATGGCAAAAAATCTCATTACAGTAGTCTCACCGTCTAAGGGCAGACTATTCTAGACAGAATTATTTTTCGAAAAACTATTCCAGAAATCTCTTTAACTTTCAATACAACCCTGTACTTTCGAACATAAACAAACGATTATTTACCACAGCGTTGATATTCATTCGCAACTTGTACTCGTTAATTTTGTAGCGAATTTGCGCTAGAAATGCGCTTGGCGTTGCTTGAAGATTTCATTTCCCTTCAATTCAGTCAATTCAGTGAGGAAGTTTGGAAGTGAGAATTGTGTGCGCGCGAAAGTATCCGAGTCAGCAGTGATATAAAGTTAATTGTACTTTTTAATCGACCGAAAAGATAAAGTAAGATATTTTTGGTTTTCTTTTAGATTTATAAAATAAAGTGAGTTGCAGTTTTATGCATGAGTGATTTTCGAATTTCTGTTCAACATTTGTAGTTTAATAAAATGTCCATAATTAATCATTTATATTGTTATGTTAATAAGATGTACAAATTTGCTAAAGATACATAATATAAACCGGTTGCGGCGGCGACAAGTGTTTTTATTATTTTTTCTTAAACTTGTTTGAAATTTTTGGATTGGCTCTATTTTTTCTCATACTTTGCAAAATGGTGACTGGTTTTTTTTTTATCCTAACCGGAAATTGAATTTTTGATTTCTTGAAAAAATGCTCAAATCCATTAATATTTCACATCAAAAATTACGTGAAATAAGGTGAAATTGGGTAAAATTATGCTTAAATAAGTATTGCGTATTAATAGGAATTGAAAATTTCTTATAATCTTGGAGATATTTTACCCAAGCGTACATGAACTCGTTCTGTTTTATTATCTCGTTCTTTTTTTGGCTTCATGAACGAGTAGTTTTGTTTACTCGCGCGGTTTTCATTTTCCCTTCATATTCGTTATTAGCGTGTTATGTTTACATTGTTGCCATCTTTTGAAAGAGTTGTACTAAAGAAAGGATGAAAAACAAGTACATTAATCTCTATATCGTTTTAATATTATATACTGACAAAATTAGTTTAAAAAAAAGACTTCAAATTTTTTTTGAGGTTTTATTGAGCTTAAAAGTTTTCACTGATACAGATTTTGTGCAATAGGCATCAGTCAATGGCAGTTATTACATTTTCTCTTGTCATTTTTACTCGTCACTCATTCTCAACTCGTTTGTTCGTTCGCGTACCGGTTTCTTTGGCTCGTTGTAGCTTCGTATATAATTATTACTCGTTGAAATTGTAGCGAATTGCCTGGTCGTTTTCATCTTCGTTGGGTCGGCCTATAGCTTGCATAGTTTTTGTATGAAGTACAGTCAAGTAGATTACTTTCATAGGTGAAGAATTTGTATTCAGTGTCTTGTGTTTATTACGGTGAAAATAAATTTTGCAATTTATTTGTTAAAATATAATTAGTTTTATATAAACTTAACATTCCAAAGTAGCAATAGGTAAGCTTTAATTTAATATAATAATATAAATTGTTTTTTTTTTTGGGTCTTCAACTTATTTTAATTAAATCAATTGAAAAGTGTGGCGCCCATACATATTTTCGGGTTATTGTTTCAATAATTTTTTAAATTGTTTTTTTGTTCGATAACGAGGAGATTATTAATGTTGAAATCATTTGTTTGCATATTAATAATAAAATGTATTTGCAAATATTTTATTAATAGCGTAACTTTTCAATTTGATGTGAAAAAACTTGTCTTTGTGAAGTGAATATTTTTTATACACATGTACGCTGTGAGATGCGTGCGTGTATATTTGCCATATTGATTTTTAGTTGGAGAAAATTATTTGAAATTAATGAAACAAATTTATAGAATTGTTTAATATTATTGATAGAATTGTTTAATATTATTGATAGAATTGTTTAATATCTAAATTTTCGCCATATTGCTATTTAATTTGATAATTGTTTTGTTGTAAAATTAAAGAAATCTGTCATAAATTGATAAATTTCATTCACTTTCGCCTTTGGTTCGTGTACCTTCGTATAAATTATTTTGGCGCCATTTTTTAAACCAAAGCAACGCATTGAGAACATAATTCAAATCAATTTGAAAATCCAGCGAACAATGAAATAATACGAAAAATTAGCTTTGACATTTATTTTTATGTAAATCATATGTGTAAAGATAAAAATAATTCATTGCAATATATTTTGCTTACTATATTCAAAGTATTTATGAAATTATTAAATATAATTTTCAAGCACCCACTCTAGCAGTCGTTCAAGAGTTGCCATCGTACCAAATAAACCTGCAAAAATGAAAAAGTTTCAAAAATTTTTCTTGTCGAAAATAAATAAATTTCTTTCAGAATATTTCATGTTCCAACATTTTATAAGTAATTATGTTAGTAAATGAAAGCATTTTTTCAGAAAGGATAGGAAGTGGTTAATTTGGAAAATTGAATTCTCTATTTCTTATAACGTTTAGAATTGATTATGAAACAGCAGCATGAAATAGGTTTATTTTACAAAATTGGTAAAAGTGCTAAAAATCATTCTAAAATTCGTTGAACTCGCACATGCAACCGTGTAAAAATGGTTTTAAGGTGGGCCAAACTGAGTTTAAAATGAGATTGTGCTGAAATATGGGCCATTTTTTCATCGCTTTTTCGCTATTTGATATGCATTCAAAATATGAAGTATAGTGAGGGCAATCTTAAAAAAGCTTTATTATTTAATATGAACGAGGAATTTAAGTTTGAACTTCATAAAGATTGCACAAAATTCAATCAGAAATGTTACATTTTTACACTATTACCAATAAAATAATTTTGTTGCCTGTGTATTTTTTGTTTCCTTATCTATGAACTGCTTTAAAAGATTCAAAATTTCGTTTGAATGATAGTAAAGACATCTTAAGAAGCCCACTAGTCCAGAGTTCGAAAAAAACAGGTTTTTCATGATTTTTTTTTTTTTTTTTAGATGGACAATGAAAACAAATGACATTAGTTCTTTTATTAACTATTCAAGAGTAAAAAAAAATTCTTAATCTATATGAGTATGGTTATTGGCAGTACCAGAATTAGCAATTTGTATTGAAGCAAAATGGCGGCAGTTTAAAAAAAAGTTTTTACCATTTATTTCTTTTTTGGGATTAAAATGGTCATAAAAAGACTATTACATCCAAGAAGCCTGGTTGTGGTTTAGTCAATAGAGAAATATGCTGTGGACATTTTGTCCTAATTTGGATGAATAGATTTAGAGTAGTCTTGACACAGGTGTCGAAAAAAGTTATTTCGAGAATAACGCGTTTAAAGTTTTGAAAACATAAAGAGACACTACTGCGCTGTGATCGAAAGTGCGCTAAAAATACGAAAAAGCCCCTTAATTCATAGAACTAATTTATATTCGCTTATAACCTGAACTGGTAATTTCAGTAGTAATAAGTTGCATGTCTTAATAATTGTATATTGTATTTTTAATGCGGAGGATTTATATGCAAAAGCTGATAAATAGCTGCTGCTTTTTCCTATCTACATATATTTAACTCTTGGCTTATTCATGTGTTTATAGTTTTTTTTTCTAACGTTATTCTCTTGTTTCATATAAATTTTATGTTCGCTCGTTTGTTTCTATATTTTTGTATATGAATCCATTGAATTAGTTTGTTTCCTAATATTGCACAGTTTTTTTATGCCACTGTGCGTTGAGCGTTTGCTCGTTTTTGTTAGTTTGCTCACTCATTCAAACATTCGTTGGAACTGTCTCTTTATTCGCTGACAGTCCTTACCCTCTTATTTAACCTATGTGTGGTATTAAATTATGTATTGCATCTGCTGCATATGCTTTCTTGTCTCGCTATAGCTGCTGCTCTACCTGATGTATAGTTTGCTTCTTTTTTTTTTTTGCCGCGTATATCTTCTCTATACAAGTAGAAAATATAGCCTCATTTATTCATTCGTTGGTTTGTTCGTTGTGTTCGTTCAGAAGTATTTCCTGTGTGTATACACAGCACAAGCAAGCAAGCAGTATAAGCATTAAGCATTTTTACTTTGTACAGTTGAAATTAAGGATTGCAAGGCAAAGGTTCGTTGGTGTTTTTCTATAGAGCGTCAAAAAATATAAATTCAATACCAGTATCAACGTTTTTCATTTGAGTGTTATGCCAAAAGTGAATTTTATTAATATTTTTAAATAATTGTATTAAATTCCTGCATCTTTTCGCTTCAATTTTGTGTTTTTTAAAAGTCAATAATAATTGGAATTTTATAATGTTTTTGCAATTTGAAAAAAGTATACATTTTCTCGGTTGGTTGGTATCTTATAGTGTGGTACATACAAAACCAAAAACCATCATCAGCATATTCGTGTGTGTACCTATATTCTGTGTTGTTGATTGTATCGTATTGGGTGCCTGCTACTTTCTACTGCAGACTTACCACACACAGTGTTGTCCTTTTGAGTGCGAAAGCGAAGCATTTAAAATGTTACTTTGATGATAGTTGTTTGGCTTGGGCAAAATTTCAAAGAAGAAATTGTATGCGTGTGATTTTTGGCGCAATTTTTCTTCTATAGTAGGAGCAATATTAATAAGAAAATGATTTAACAGAATCATTTTACTTGTTATTTTTTCAATATATTCGTACATATTCTTTAAATAGATGCACCTAAATTAATTTAAATCTCTTTGTTTTTATTTGCAGCATTTTTTATCTACAAAACGCTTATTTACATCAGATATTAACTGTGTAAATACTTAAATTTTGCATTTAAATAAATCAGTAAACTAAAAAAACATACGAATATGGCAGACAAACCAAAACGTCCTCTTTCCGCCTACATGATTTGGCTCAATAGTGCACGCGAATCAATTAAGCGGGAAAATCCAGGTATCAAAGTGACAGAAGTTGCCAAGCGAGGTGGTGAATTATGGCGTTCAATGAAGGACAAATCGGTGAGTGTTTTCAGACAACGATTAAATTTTCATAGTCTCTGAAATAAAAAATATCGAATTTTTTGTTTTACTAATTTATAATTGTGTATCGTTTTGGTTTTTAGGAATGGGAAGCCAAAGCCGCTAAAGCCAAGGAAGATTATGAAGAAGCTGTACGGGAATTCGAAGCCAATGGTGGTAGCACAGCGAATGGCAGTGCCAAAAAACGCGGCAAAGTTACAAAGAAACCTGCAAAGAAGACAAAGAAGGCAGCGTCTGATGATGACGATGATGATGATGAGAGCGAATAAATAATTAAATTTAATTAAAAAAACAAAAACAAAAAAAAAAAACGTTGAGCAGTGTCGAGCGCATCTTTTTTTCTTTACAGTAAAGAAAAAAAATCAAACAAGAAAAACCTTACTCCTTCTACACAACATATTCTATTTATAAGCCATTTAGCCACACAAAACAACAAAAGTATGAACAATTTCACAAAGCAAACAAAAAAATAAAATAATTCCGTTGTCGTGTTTTTCTTTTGTACAAAAAAAAAAAATAAAAACGAATATAATCTAGATAAAACTCAACAAAAAAGTTTAAAGCAAAAAATACATTTAATTTAATATTACAAAGATTTAAATAAAAAAAATATAAAACAAACAAAAAAAAAAAAAAAAAAAAAAACATTTAGCTCTTGCAAATCGTTTAGGAATTATTTTTTAATGTAAGCATTAATAAATTAAATGCTGCATTTTTTCTTGAGGGCGCAAGTCAAGTAGTATAGAAGCAGTCAACATTCTTAGTAAATGAATTAAAGGAAATTGTAGTAAAAAGCGTCAAAAGCTATGCTTAATTAAAAGTTAGTGGATAAATATTGAAAAAGAAAAACGCAACAAGTGGCAGCAGGTTGCATTTTTAAAAATATGTTTAAATTAAAAAGTATTGCATTTGTAAAGACGAAGTCAAAGAAATTGAAGAAATATTGTAAGTTTTTCATGACACATACATATTCTTGCTTTGCCTAGTTAATACTAAAGAAATTTGAAATATTTTACGTTTATAACAAATTTTTAATTTTATTTTATGCTGCTTGCTTTTAAAAAGAATTTGCGCATATTTTTACGCAAAAATGAAATTCAATACAATGTTTATAGATTTTATATAAAATTTATTTATAATTCTTCACTTCCAATTTTGAAAACAAACAGAAAATCTTAATGCCACAATTTTTTTTGCTGCTCCGTTTAAATGTTTATTCTCTTTCATTTTGGTACGGGGAATTTGCAAACCTACAACAAACAAAAAAAAAAAAAAAAAAAAAACAAAAGTACAAAATTTCTTGATATTTAAAACTCAGGATGTTTTTTGAAAGTGTGCGTGTATGTGCAGAAATAAACAAACTCTAAAAAATGGATTTTCAATAATTTTCTTTGAATTTTTTGATTTAAGACTTGAATTTGTTTTCTACATATTTCATACAAAATGTATAAGATTTCGTTTGCATTTATATATTTTACAAATGTGTTACAAATAAATTTTTTTTTTCGTATCAGTAAATTTTCTCAAATCAAACTCAAAAGGTAATAAAACGAAAAAGTTTGTAATTGTAAAACATTTTTACTGTTTCGCAATTGCATTTTTGTATTTGTGAATGTATTTAACAAAATATATATAAATAAAAATTTTAGGAGAGTTTCAAGCATATTTAAATAAAGCACTTGCATTTGTGAATTTCATCTTTTTTTTTTGTTCGTTATCGCCTGAAAATCAATTCGAAATTGTAGCTAAGCAGTTCGAGAGATTCCGTTGCGCATAGGGAAAATCCCTTAAAGACGTTATTTCCATGATTATTAGTTTCTAGTTGGTCTATATACAGGAGTACTAGATCAACCTATGACCTAGTGTCACCGGTGGAGCTGTGCTGGTAGGCATAAGCATCGCCTTCGAAAAAACATTCGTATATTTCATCCGAATTTTGTGTAATGTGCTTCAGTATTTTCTTTAACTTTGGTCTAAACGTCTTGTGCAATTAGGTCAAGTTATGTAATTCTAGCAGTAACTATCGGATAGTTATTCTTCATTGAATACCAGGACATTGGTGGCTATGTATAACCGCAGTGCCTGAGCTGATATATTTATTTATTTATTTCAATCAATCTACCGGCATCAGTCATTTTGCATCAGGAATAACTCCCAAGTATTTTGTAGATGATGAAAGGCAAATCCTTTGGCTATTTACATATACCCGAAAGCTTGAGAGCAGTGCAATGTAATATTACCGTCTGCAATTTATTCCAGAAGGGCGGAATTGGAACACGATCTAATGTGGAGCATAAATAAAACGACAGTTAATTTTTGGTGTATTGAATATTTATTTGAATACGATTTATTATAAATTGGTAAAACGTATTTCAATATTTTCATTATTTGTTTTATGGTTGATTTCTTTTAGTATTTGTTTTAAACAATTAAGTGCTACATTTATTTAAATTTGGTTTCGTTTAAAAGTAATTTCATGGGATTTGTTTCATTTCGTTTCATTGCTTCTATAAATGTTCTAGAAAACTCAGAACGTCTTAAAAAATAACACAAATATCTTTTACGCATTTGTAAAAAGAAATAGAACAATAAAATAGAGTTTTATATATTTTTTAATAACTAAAAACTGGCCAACAATCGCGCGCAAAAATGACTGGACATAAAAATATTAGATACAGTAGATTAACAGTTGAAGTACCACCGATATGACGAAATGTGGTGGTGCATATTGCCAGCAAGGAAAACCAATGTCAGCTCTTGCCAAAAGAACAGTGCTAATAGAATTTACTTTGTAGTTTTGAATGAGTGCCAACACTGCGTTTTCGGAAAGTAGCTGCAAGTTTCCTTTGCTGGGTTATTGAGATTGTTGTTGTATTTTGTAGAGGTTATTTGCTAATGTGTTGTGAATAGTTACATAACATGCATACGCTTTTCGCTTAAATACTAAATTTTAAATATTGGATCAAGTAAATTTTTTAAACACACTTTTTTTTTGTTTAGCTATTTTGTTTTCGCGTACGAGATGCGCATAAAGTGTTTGCTGCTAGGTTATAAATTAATTATTTTTAATGAATTAAATTTAAATTAAAAAAAAAAAAACAAATTTATTTTTATATTAAATGTTTATTTTGTAACAAAAAGACATTTCTGTTTCAACACTTAAATACGTTTTTGTTTCAAAATAGACATTTTAACAATTATGCAATAAAAAGAAAAAAAAAATAGTTATAGCAAATAATTTAAAATTACAAAAGTGAAAGGAAAGTGTGAAAATATGAGCGGAAAGAAAAATATACTCATTCATTAGACTAAATGTACAAACATTTTGTGTCTACACAAAATTTGTAAAAAATCATAAAAATTCAAAATAGAAGCTCTATCAATAAAAACATTTTTTCCACAAGCAATAAAAAATAATACACTTTCTTCTGCATTATGCTCGCACCGCATGCACCATCATAGTTAATTCCAAATGACTGACCCTCGCTCAGCACCACCCTCCCTTGTACGCCTTCTGCTTAAAAGCTTATCTGCTTTTTCTTTTTTTTTTTTTTTTTTTTTTGTCTGAGACACATGGCACGTCGTCATAGTCGTCGTTTAATTACGATTTAGCCAGAAAATCGCTTTCAGGACAAAATATGCCAATCCAAGACAATAAACGATTTTCTCACGTTGTAATCTTTGCTCATTATTGATTTCGATATTTAGTACACGTCGATTTAATTTGGCCAATTGACGTCGCAAATATAAAATCTCTTCGTGTGGTGTCAATTCGCCAATTGGTGTTCCCTCCCGATGACTGATTATGGAGGTGTCATTGTTATTGTACACTTGCTGCGAGCGTTTGCTGCCGCCGCCTGTTGTCAACTGTTGAAAAAAGAAACAACAGAAATGGTAAAGATAAATGTTTACCCATCAAATTTCAAATAATAATGATTTTTGTTTGGCTGTTTACAAGAAAATCCTTTAAAACCATAGCTCTCAAATTGTAAGTGATGTAAGTATGTAGCAAAATAAATTTTAAAAATTTCAAATTTTAAACAAGTATGGAAAACTTGTTGACTGAAAATAAAATGAGCTCTTGTGGTTTGAATACCTTAGAAAGAAAGTAGTTTGGATTCCAATTCACTGAGGGTCAAAACTATTCAACTTAATATTGATGAGAAAAAGGAGGCATTACAGAAATTACAGCTGAATAAACCAACACGAGAAAATGGTGTTTAATCAGAACTACTGCTTGCTAACGTACAATCAAGCACCTACGCTTTCGTTGAATCACGAATGTGCACCAACAAACAACGGGGATAATGCAAAACAACGAGCGTGTAAATCCAACCCTGGAAACTGCATACAAAATAGAGAAGCACACAGAATAGCGATAAAATAAAAACCAAAATTTGTTGCCCTCATAAAATTCGCATGGATCTACTTAACGCGTTACGGATAATTTTCAAACAATCCATTGAGTGACGCTCACGGCGTTACATATAGGCTGTTCATGCTTTTTAAGAAAGCATTTGATTCCATTAAGCGTTGAAGTACATTTAGATTGGTTCTGGAGTATCTTTCTAGAAACACAGGCCTGAACGGTCCATTGTGACACTACATAGATTAATTGTAAACTTTACAAGTATCTACAAACAATAATAGCTGCATTTTTCAAGTTTTCAGTATATTACCTGCCTTGTGTGCAGTTGTTGTTAGTGTCTAAATAAAAATGGATCCTCCAGTTAAGATCAGTGCTAAGTGCTTAAAAATTGATATTCGTAACACAAAATTTGCGTTCCACTAAATTTTCATATTTGGCACTTAACACATCCGTGAGCTTAACCGATATACACAATATACTGAATGTTTGCTAATTTATACAAGTATTTAAGCGACCTTTTAGCATTCGAATATTAATGCTGTGATTGTGATTCATCAACTATTTGCCTCATTTTACAATGCAGGTATCATATAACACCATATCCTGGCTCTCACTCACCTGTGAATCTGATTCCAATGAATTGGAGTCGTTGGGATGGAAACCAACTATCGCATGCCCTACTCCATTGGCGCGTACATACGGTGGTGGACGTGCCTCATCATAGTCATCCAATAAATCGCCATCATCGTATTCGTGTAACTTGTGCGGTGAACTTTCTTCCGATGCTGACGGGAAATGATGTTCATTGAGTGTTATAACACGTGGTGGTGTTTGTACGCGTATAAATCCTAATGGGTTCTTAGGTAATATAGAGTTTTCTAATTGTATTTCACGCGGTGCTGAACGTGTCTCCAAGTGTTGATCATGCCCGAGCACCACAATACGATCGGGCACATTCATATCGATTTTATCATGATAATTCCATGAGTTGATCATACCATTTTGATTTGACAGCAACAAATCTTCGTCAGAGTATTCACCTGTAGCTTTAATGCGCTTTGGAACGCGCATTTTATCATTCATTTCATGCGCGAATTTTGCCTCATTGTAAATGTCATCGTCCAATCCGTTAAACATACGCGTGGGTGATTGTGGTGTAACCATCGTGGCGTTACTCAATACTATTCCCAACGTGGTGGCGGGGGTGGTGGTGCTCCTGATGATTCCTTCGCTGATGTTTGATGCCGTGGTGTTTGATTTTTATGTGATTTCTGATTAAATCGTGATGAGATTTTCCTTCCGTCTCTTCTTTTTTCGTTATTGCAGTTAAAGTATTTTCCTGCACTTCTAGGAGCTGCTGTCGCCGTGCTGTATTTTTTCTATTTTAATTTACGCACATAATCCAGAGGGTAGGAAAAATGATCAAACGGAAAAACAAAAGAAAATTTTCAATACAGATGAAAAACTATGAATTTTTTGTTCTGATACTTAAATTTAGTTCTTCTTTTGGGTTTTTTAGTATTTCATTTTTATTTTACTTACATTCCTGACAAGGTTTGCAGCAAAAACTTAAATTCAGAAAATTCTTTTGTAATATTTCCAAAAATTTCATTTGCTACGAGTTTTCCCTTTTTTGCAGCTGTCAAGAAACTTTTTCGTCAGAATTGCAACGAATGACAGTGAGAAAAGTAGAACGTATGATGTAGAGCTGCCAGGTTTGTGTTCAATCTGGGAAGGGTCAAGCTGGGAATGGTTTTTCTTACAAGAGTTTTATTTATTTTCTGATTCTGCAAATTGATAACTCTGTAAGTTACGGTATTAGTGGAAGGTGAGTTATAGGATAACGAAATCTATCGTCAGAGGTGCTTCTAAAAGGAAACTACTTGCTTCCGGCTGCCAAATGTGCTGGTATTTTATCTTATCCTCTTTTTCCAACACAATTTGACAGTCGCAGACAACCAGTTTTCTTGTCTAAAAGCAGACTTAGTCTGGATTTGAGAATGGATGAGTTCAAAACCAAATTATATCGACACTGTAAAACTACAGCTTTAAGATAAACTTTAAATGTGTATATATATATATATATATATATACAGATTACAAACGTATACGTAAGTCCTTACAACCATAATAAATAAATAAACAAGCCATAAATTGTATACCTATCACCCCAACCCCTTTTCTATAAGATCTCAAACACATATGAAAATGGTGCTGGTCAATATCGATTATTTTGACCATATCCTGCGTACGCCCATTGTACTAGCAATCATTTATAGTTACTTTTTTCTAAATTCGCAGTTATAATAACCTCGATGAGTTTGGGGGAAAATATTCTGAATTACTACTTTTTCAAATAAATAAAATATTATTATTATTTCCCATACCAATTGGAAACCTATTGCTTCAACTCTGCAACATTAGTGCAGCTGCCTTTGTTTTACACACATACGAGTACAATCCTTCGTCTCGCTCTCACTTATCTTTTTTGCTTGCTCAATATTGTTTGTTTTTGTTTCGCTCTCTCTCGTGTGTATTTTCAGTCGTTCATTTGTGACAAGATAAATTCAAAGCATCAGTGCGTTTGTCAAATTAGAAGTAGAAAAAATTTCTTTTGTAAAAAATTAACAAAATATAAACAAAAATTACATTAAATTTGTGTCAATATTATGTAAAATTGTGCAAAATTACAATTTTAATTGAATTTGTTGGAAAATTGTTTGTAAAAGGTAAGCGAAATAATAAATATTGATATCAGTGCTAGGTGCTTTGGAAGTTGGTACGTCGCGTCGCGCCGGTACAGTATCGTTCGTTGTGACTGCGACGCTTTACGCGGGAAAAAAACGATAACATAGGATAAAAGTAGATTGCAGACCCCAGACATAGCGCTGCAGCAAAAGCAAAATTAAATTTTATTGATGTAAAAATAAAATAAAAATAACGAATTGTTTTACATATTACAGTTAAAATTTATATTGAAGAACGTGTGTGTGACATATGAAAATGGAAGGCCGTCGCACAACTCGTGGTCGTCCGCAACGTACTGAAACGGCGTCGCCTGCTGCTGTCCCAAGCAAACGTGCTTCAACCACATCAACAACACGGAGCTCACCAGGACGTACAACCAGGAGATCTTCAAGGCCACGCTCAACTGTGCTGGGTCAATCGGCTTCGACAACAACAGTTGTACTAACAAGGGCGGCTGATATTCCATCACCAATTAAGGAAGTTAAAGAGGTAAGAAAGTAAATGAATGGAATTAACTGGAAACAGGAAATTATTGCATTTACTAGACAAGAAATAATCTTATTGAAAGGTTATTTAGTTCATGTTTCCAATAAGAAAAAATGTAGAGTTATAGTGAAAAAAAGGAATGAAGCTTAAATTTCAAAATTGAAATTATATGCTTTGGGCATTACAAAGTGCCAGCTAAATACATATTTTCCGTTTTCTATCTAAGCTGTTGTTTGTTATTATTAAATTAAAGCAACATCATGTTATTTCGCTTATCTCAGATATGACCAAAAATTCCATTCCTATCTTTTTATGTTGAACATTAAATTTATGATTAATACGCATGCTCGAGTTTGTTTTTCTGTAGATAAGTTCAAGTATTGTAATAATTGTTAAGTTTGCCTTCAATTTAAATTAACCCATTTAACCATTTTTCTCTCTTTCCCATCAGTCACCGAAATCATCACCGAAGAAGTCGCGCACACAAATACCAATACCACGATCAGCACCAAATCTTTTACTGCGTTCGCCACCTGTTAAAACAGCTACATCATCCTCTGTGCATAGCACATACAGTTCATCGACTCACAAAACTGTTGAAATACGCTCAACGCCTTCAGCAATCGATACGGAAATTGCTAAGTTAACCGAATACATAAGACGTTCCGTATCGAAGACCATAGTTGGAGTAGGAGGACGCGAGGCTACACATACACCCACTACTAATACAGAGGTTGAAAGTCGTTACAGCCGTTCGGTGTCACGTTCCATTTACGATGATGACAATTATTCAAAAGCAGAATTCTCCGATAACGAACACAACGGACATGATGAATCAGAGCAACCCGACGACGCCGACGATGACGAGAGAGAAGAGCACTACAAAAGTTTTGCAACAACACAGCATTCATTTTCGACATCTGCATTGGGCGGACAAGCCTGTCGTCACCTCGAGATACCACGTGAATTTGGCGGTTGGTTTGGCGCAACTGCGCTCATGTTGTTGATACCGACACTGGTGTATTACTTGCAATGGACATGCAGCGATAAGAATGCCAATGCATGTACATTCAAGTTGCCCAACTTAAGCTTGGCTTTCGATAGCAAGTATCTGGTAAATACGGTATTCTGTACTGAGGCCGTAAGTGCGTTCGTTTTCTTCAATGTGAGTGTGTTTGTGCTGTCCGGCGTGCTGTTTGGTAGAAGGGTGCGACTACCGACTGAGCAGCGTCTCAGTATTGAATATAAATTCAATGCGTTTCCTATGATGGGGTTGATTATGTTGGCTTTTGAAGTGTCCGAACAATTCGGCTATTCAATAAACGATTTTGTGCTCCAGCATTATCTGCGTTTTTGCGTTTACGGGTTTGTGTATGCATTCGTGGCGGCGCTGTGGAGTTACATACGCGTCGATATGCTCAAAAATCAAATCCCAACGCAATTGAATCTTTATGGTAAGAGTGGAAATTTCCTTATTGATTATGCGCTGGGGCGTCACATTAATCCGAAGTGGTTGCACGTGATTGATTTGAAGCAGGCTTATTATCGTGCTTCGCTGTTGTTGACATTCATATACGCCTTTTGTTTCTATAATAAGAGCATGTTTATACCAGAGTTACCAGCAGCTGACTTGGAATTGGGCTTTGGTGCACTACCGGCCATGGCCAGATATTATTATGATAATATAAAAATTGATTCGGCTGCGTTTTTAGCGTCCTCGCTCCTCATGTCTTACATCGGCGATGCCATAATCTTTGAACATCATTTAGCCTCCTCGTTCGAGTTACAGGGTGAAGGTTTCGGCTGTTTACTATTGCTACGTTACGCCGCCACACCCTATCTGCTTAGCTCTGTGGCCAAATATTTCTATGACAATCCACAAACTCCAGTCAGTTGCACATATGCCGTGTACGTTGCCGTAATTCTCTTAATTTTCGGCTTATTCCTTAAACGTGTTAGCAGCGCTATTAAATACAAATATCGTATTAATCCTACGCATCCCGCTTTCAATAGCTTTGAAACTATACACACCTTCCAGGGTAGACGTTTGCTGTTGGGTGGATTCTGGGGCCGTTTGCGTCAACCAAATTATACTGGCGATATTATCGCTCTAATTAGTTTGTGTGTGCCACTTTTCGTACGGTTCGCTTGGCCACCACTAATCAGTTTGCTGTTGCTGGTCATACTTCTGTTGCATCGCGCACAGCGCGTTAATGTGCGTAATGCTTCGCGTTATCATTCATCATGGGTGCGATATCGCAATAAAGTCCGTTACTATGTGGTGCCGAAGGTTTATTAAATGTTTTTATTTTATGGTTTAACAATGGTTGAAATTTTATAAAAATCCCGCCATTTCCAATCAATCCCACCCTTTTTTTTTTGCATTTTATTAGCTTATAATTTAGTACAAAATTTGTGTGCGTCTTAAAAATATTTTTGACATCAAGATTATTATTAGTTTGAAAATTTGCTCATTTGATTTAACTTTTTAAATTTTAAAATATATTTGTATTTAAAATTATTTTTAAAAAATTACAAAATAATACTATGTATTTTGTAAATAATACTAAAAAAAACTCTAAAAAATAAAAATATCAATATAAATAACTTTGAAACTTATCTAATTCAGCTTAAATTAGTTTGTAATTCTCACCTAGTTTTTAAGGTCTTACATTTAGAAATTCATAATGCAATTTTTATAAAGACACATTAGTTTTTATAATTTTATTAATAAAATAATGATTTACATACATATACTATTGATATTGTAGTTACCACCTATACCAACCATATACAAATAAAAAACACATAACAAAGTACAATTATATTGTGCGCTAAGCGTCAGTTATTCGGTGCATGTTTAAAGTCACCCTTATCAGTTAAAAACTACTATGGTTCAGCCTTTCGATTGACAATTGATTTTCAAACTAAACCTATGAACCTTAAACTTAGATTTATACTTAAAGCTTAAGCTGAATTTAAACCCCAGACTTAAATTCAAAACACTAATTTGCACTGAAGAACTGAACTGACTAGCTAACTGTATTTTACACAGTGCATTAATTAATTTTCTAACAAAAATTACATACATACAAAAAAAAAAGAAACAAATTTTATTCTACTGTATTTTAATTAAGTCCTAGTATTTCTAAGTTATTTTTTATTTACTTGTAAATAAATTAGTTCAAAATTTTTTCCGTATTGTTTTCTGTCTGGTTGAAAATTTTGCTTTTAAAATAAAGTTTTTTCATAAAGCAGTATAGTTGATCTTTTATTTAGTACATACACATTATGAGCAATTAAAAATTTAGAAAGATATGGTATGTATTACCGATATGTCGTACTAAGCATTAGTTATAAAAAGAAGCTTCTTCACACGAATTTTACGGAAATTAAATCGCGACTTTTACAATTATTGATTATAACCCATTAGTCTTTATCTTTATAGGCAGAGTTGTTATAAACGCGTATCACTGTATTTAATAATGGAGTTGGTATACACAAAAATAATATATTGACTAATTTTTGATAAGCTCATGCGAACACATACAAGTGTTTTCAATGTTGAAGTCATCAGCATGAGTCCCACTCATATTGTAAAAAACTAGGATTAAAACGTTTAATAATGGTAATTTCTCTAGAGGAGAAATATAAATAAATCTCCACATATGTACAACTAGATTGAAACAAAAAATTGAGTTTTAGAAATATTTCGCTGTAGGGTAATGCGAAAGCGACGAATTAACTAGACATAGATCGTCCCTCTCTTCGAAATTCGCAAATTATAGATGGTGCAGACTCTCCACTTTTTCCACCAGCAAGATAATTTTGGCCAAAACATAAACAGTACAAGATACCACTCAAGTGCAATTTATTTCAAAGGTTGAAAATTTGTGTTAAGTTTGGAGTTTTATTATTTAAAAAAAAAAAAAAAAATCCTTTACTTCAAGAAAACCCGTTTTACCTATTTTTTTTAAAAAAAAAAACATTTATTATTTCGATTTGATATTCTCAGGTCTGTGGCGTTTCTTTGAAATGTAAGAGGAACCATCATTTACATCTTCATGAAATTAACTAAGGATCAGTTTTAGAAGGGGTAGCAACCTTTTTTGGTGAGGCATGTAGTACTTTCGCATAAAAAAACTGGACTTTAGTTTTAAGTATAAGATTTTTATTAAATAAAATATCTTTTTTCAAATATTAAACTTTTTTTTTTTTGTTTATGAGCAAACATTTACATTATAAAATAAATTACAAAATTAAATTACAATTACACGTGTCAGTGGAAATAAATAACATAGTGCGAAAAAAATTACTCTTTTTCCTGCGACTATCAAGAGTAGGTCGTTAGTTAATTTCAGGTTGCTAAACTCAAATTTGATATTAGAAAATACGTATGAGGTTAGGTTTTCGAGATATATTTACCTAGAGAAGCTGTTTTGCACTTTTAGGTGAGAATATCTGGAAAAATTGGCGTGTCACGTAATTTTAAAGATCAAATTTTAATTAACTAAGATACACTACTCTTGATAGTAGCAGATTTTTTTCGTCGTACTGTGTAATCTAAGCAAAGCTTTTATAATAAAGAGGAAATACCATTTTTAAGAATTAAAATTATGTACATATAGACAATTAATTTGAGTAAATAAAATCTACATCACTTAATAACAATAACTTAAAGCATCTTTCTGTAAAAGTAAATTATATAATAATAAAAACTTATACTAAATGCTATGTGTATGTGATTTAGAGAATTTAAAACTGGCCGATCTCTTGTATTCTCCAGTGTACCAACTAATAAGAGCTAACGATAAAAAACTTTCAATTTGAAAATTAATAGCTAAATAAATAGGAAAAATTTTCAAAGAAATGAAAATCTCAAAATTCAAATTCCAATTAAATTAAATTGGGAAACAAGTCGTTGAAGCTATTGTTCCACGCGAAATCTTCAGCACTTGTTTCAAAATGTTCCGTCGCTATTGATGTGGGCGAACCCATAATCGAGTCATAGCCATGATCGGATGTAGCCGAGTGTAACGAGAGCGCAGGTGATTTTGCCAAAGGCGAAATTGGTGGCCGCTTTGGACAAAGAAATTTCGCAATTGGATCGAAATTCAAATCATCTTCGTCATCGGAACACTCGCACACATTCAAGTATACTTGTGAGGGTGACGCCGCTGGTGTGGGGCATTTGATGCAATCGTCGTCATCGCCCATTGGTGGTACAATACCATCACAATATATTTCCTCAACGGCTTCGTTGACAGGTTCGGCATCATCATCCATGACGATTGTAATTGAATTCGTTTTAGCATCATAGGTACCGTAGACGGTATCTGGAGTGAGAGTCGTCGTTGCTGTTGCTGTAGTGGTTGTTGCTACTTGTGAGCTTATTGTGTTGTTTCCACTGTTACACATATTTAAATTGCTGAAGTTCTTGTTGTTGTATTTATTCTGTAATGCAAATTTTGCATCATATTCTGTTATTGCTGCTGTAGTTTTGTTTGCTTCTTCTTCTTCGTCTACTGTGACATCACTGTTGGATACAGCTACTGCTGTATTTATGCTGTTACTTCTTTGTGTGCATGATGTATGTTCGCTGGATTCCATGCACTCTGCTGTGGTCCCCACCACTGATCCAGACAATCGCTCTGCTCCGCTTGAAATTTCGGCAGTAATTTCACTGCACGCTCGATCGCCAGCTTCCATGTCTGCTGTGATATCGGCAATGAGACTTTCGGCCAATTCTTCAAGCTTTCCGGCATCAAATTCTTCGTCATCGTTGCCATCGCCGAAGAGGAGCATGTCTTGTAGAGTAGGCAGAGTGCAACAATCCTCCAGAGTGCTGCCATTGTGTTGCTCTTTTTCAATTGTTCTTGTGTCGACTCTGAGTCCATTTGAGGTGAGCCCTGCTGCAGAGGGTCAGTATGTTTGGATACTGCAGATCCATTTAAAATGGACTCACAGCCGGCACAAGTTGTCATTGTTGTTGTTGCTGTATTGGTAATAGAGGATTGTTGCTGCTGTTTTTGCTGCAATTCATTAAGCTGTTGTCTGAGGGTTTCAACTTCCAGGTCAAGTTTCTGGTTTTTTTCAAGCAATGAATCATTGATTGATTGCAAACTTTCACATTTGTTCTTCAATATTTCTGTCTTTTGTTCCAGATCGTCAATTTCATTTTCCATTTCTTCCATGCGTGCTTTTTTGCGGTCACGTGATGTTTGCGCTGCTACGCGATTTTTTAGTTTTCTACAATAGGATAAAAAATATTAATTTAAATGCATTTCAAGCACTCCGGTCTTTGGGAACTTACTTTCTTTGTATCTTCTCCTCCCATGTTAAATGGTCCAGACGGCGCTTCTTGCCTCTGGGAGCGCCCCCATCCTCCGCACTACCACCACTGGAGGAATACCCCGAACTGGCTGGAGACATTGCTGCCAATGGTAACGCCAATGACGTGACTGTGGCTGGCGCTGGCCTTATCTTAGGCAATATATTTGGGGAAATGGCCACGTATTTGGGCACGGTTATAAAAACAGCTGGTGCAGTTGCTGACATTTTCAGTTTAATTTCACTTTCCGTACGATATACGAACTGTTTGAAATTATTTTAGCAAAGGAAACAATTTAATTTACAATTGCATTATTTCCTGTTGTTTTTTCTTTTATTATGTTGTGTTTAGTTTGACGATCACTTGTAATCTGCGGTGTACTTTTAGTTTACAGTAGTTGCGTATCTTCGTGTGTTTGTTGCTGTTGATTTATCATCCAACCAAATTTGATTGTTGTTGGACTTTTGGTTTTCTTCATTGCAAATAAATTTGCTTTAACAATGATTTTTTCTCACGCAATATTCTCCTCTTCTGTTGTAACTTGTAACTTCCAAGATGTACTGCGTATTTAGTTCTTCTATTCAACTTTGTGTCGTGTTCAAATCAGACTGGAGTTTCCACATTCGTTTCTAGAAAATCTCGTTCATTGCTGAGTTGGTATTTTGTGATTGGTCGTTTTACTAGTGTGACGTCAGATGGTATGTTTTTTAGGTGCTGTGGATGGTGGATGTTAAATTGGTGCAATGTAAAAGAGGAACAAATTATGAGTGAAGTTGGCAGGCTTGCATTTTTCTAATACGAATAAATTTAATATGTATTGGAAATAATGAAAAATTAGAAAAACCATAAAGTGGATCGATTATAATAATACTATTGGTTTCGTTTATTTTTAATACGGGTTTAGTGAACAACATTGTCAGAGAGAGTAAAAACGAAGTATATAAAAAAAGGCTTGCTAAACGATTTTTTCCGAATCTACCACGATTTCTCATTATTGAGTGACAGGAATATTAAAGTCAGTGTGGCCAATTTTTGTTTTTTCAAATCCAAGCCATTTTGCGGCTGATACTGTCAGTTAACCAACTATGGGGGTGCGCCCCTATTATGCGTTCTAGAAAAAGTTCAATGGGTTAAAACGTGTTAAGTGGCTGTCCAGGGACACAGAAGGGTCCATTGTGATACCACATTGTTGGAATACAGTTTAACGGACAACTTTTTTTTTTAAATTTTTTTCTTATCTATCTCAGGGACTTACTTCATAACTGAGCAGCCGTTGTTCGGCCATCAGATCAGGGGTTAAGGTCGAGATAGATAAAAGTCTAATTTTTACAGTCATTTTAACTATTCCTTCCCATTTTCATAAACTATGATTATTTCCAAACAAAATTATGGGTTTGGTCCCGAAGAGTTTTGAAACATAGTTTCACCTTTAAATTGAATCAATAAACGGAGTTTGGCAACTGTGCTGGCCCTTCCTAGATAATTGGGAAAGCTTCCTCAAATGTTTAATCTCACGGGTTGGCTCCATACAAACAATATTCATTAACAAAGTAAAAAACAGCTCTTAACCCTCTAACCCGTAAGGCCGTCCTGAGGCAGCCTTCACTCTATTTTAATTAATGGACAAGAGCAAATTTATTTTTTTTTTAATTAATTGGCAGACCTGAAGAAAGAATAAATACACAATTTGTGTCCAGTTTATACTTTCTACAATAACACAATTGTTGTTTATAGTTATTTTTATGTGTACATTTTTTTTTTTTTGTGACGAAAAATAATCGCGCATACAAGTTTTTTATAAAAATCTAAAAAAAAATATTTCTAAGTCTCCTCATATACTGTCGTATAATTTCGTATAATTTTGTATGAAAAATGAGAATTTATGACAAATAAGAGGATACAACACCAAATAAGACACCTTTTGAATTGCCCACATACATCTTTATTTTTTGGCTTAAACCCACAATGCCGCATCAGCTCGCGGATTAGAGGGTTAAGAGCTATTAATCACTCTCACATACCTCTTCAGTCATATTTGCGACAGTTGTTAAATTTCCAGCAATCTATAATCTAGAATAAAAATATGAACATTTAATTTTTACACCAAATTAACCAAATCTGCCTGATTTGCAATCCCTTGGTTTATATGAATTCATATAGGACCACATGCCCAAGGTATAAATTCTATATTCTGTAATACAATTTTTGGGCATTTTGTTTGTTTTATTCAATATAATTAAAATAATCACCAATTTAATGAAAATCTCTCAATTGCATATTTATTAATTACCCGATAGATACGGCAACAACCGACTAACTATAAAAAATCTATTACAATTTACGTCAACATTAAATACCAGCAACAATTCCGAAAATATGCGAAGTAACAAAAAAGTTTTATTGTGTTTAGTTCCATGTTTTTAGTAATTTCTGTTAATAATACAACGAATTTTATATAAATTTTTGCATATATATGTGCTAAAAAAAGTGCCTTAATAGAATTAAGTAATTAATTATAAAATAAAAGTGCCTTAATATGAAAAAATCATAAAATTCCATTGTAACCGAAAGAGAAGCATCACGAAAATTGAATATTTATTGGGGTATTTGTGTGGAAGAGCATCAAATCTACGCGCAATCAAAATAACAAAATAAGTTAACAAACAAAAAAAGGTGAATTCAAATAATTGTTTATAAAATAAAACAGATTTTATTGATATTATAATGTTTGTAACGAAAAAAGTGTAAAATTTCACAGGTGGCATGAAAAGTTAAAAGTTGTGTGTGTGTGTTTTTTATTCGAGTCGACGCAACAGAGAGTAATCAAAACAGTGACGGTGTATGTGCGGCTGGTGCATTCCATTGTTTGGGAAACATTGTTTGCTACCTATACTTAATTTTGTGTTGAGGGTTGCACAATTAATTCATATCAAGTGCAAACCAAGCAACATTAATTTTTTTAATTCTTTTAGATATATTAATATATATATATATTATTTTATAAAAAAACCTTATCGAAAATTTATAAACCGGCTTTAGTTTATTTTGTATTCAAGGTAACATCTAAGTCTAAAATGTTCATCTTCACTTTTCAAGAAACGCAGTTTTTTTAGCATGCCATTACATTGGAAATTGTAATATCATTATTTAAACTAATCAAAAATTGTCCAATTTTAAATCCAATTTCTGTCGCGATTTCATACTACCAGCTACGTTTAAAACACTATTGCCACGAACGAGGGTAATCAGCTGTTATGTTCAATTCTTTTGGGTTAATTATTTTTGTTTATGAGGACGTGAATACCAGCGTTGACAGACTAGTGCGAATGAATTCCCCATCGTCGTCACTCGACAGTAAAAATATACATAAATTCAAATTACATTGCCAAAGGCATTGTATCGGATCGCGATTGAGTTTCCTCTATTCCTTTTCATTTATTAAGTCAAAGAAAATTACAACAATTTATTGACTTGAAAATAATGGGTTAACTTAACTTAGGTGATATATGCGAAAAAAAACCATCTAACGGTTAATATGAATGGCATGACGAGGATTCCAAATAACAGACGCATATAATAAAATAGATATAACATAAGATGTTTAGAATAGCTTTTTTGTGTATGGCTCTGTCAATTCGGAACGCCGTAATTCGGTTTAGAGTTTCAGGCATAAATTTTACCGCATAATGTAAAACCATCTTGGCTCTAGTTTTTATTTTGAAGCGGTTTGTTACTAAAAGAGAGTAAGGCTCTTAAATATTAATAAATTAATCATTTTCTTAAAAATATAATTTTCGCACCAAAATTTATTAACCGTACATTCATGTTACTGATATATTTAAATAATTTACACAAGTATTTAATTAAAAATCAATCTATGAAAATACATGGAGAGAATTGAATTGAGCATCAATAAAATAGTCTCTTTCTCATCTAACAATCCAAAACATATTCAACTTACATTAACTTCACTTTGCTCATTGGAGAACGGTGGCGCTTTTGAAAAACCACACTTCTTTCTACTTTTTTACATCAACAAAACAAATTACATTCCACCAAGAAGTCAGTCAATTCCAATACGTTGTCGCTTTCGGAGGTCTCGTATGTTTGGTAGCTCGCGCTTTCACAGTAAAAGTCATAGAAAGAAATAATGTACGCACTCGTGAGAAATTAGTTGAGCACATTTAAGTAAATTTAAAAATTTTAAAAAATCGTTGAAAGATATAAATTAATTAATAATTTTTGTATGTTTTTTTTTTCTTTTCTAAATAAGAAAAATGCTAGTATTATCGAAAAATTACAACAAAATATAAAAGAAAGTCAAGTGCGTTTGCATCTCGTCGTCGATCGTGGTTGTCTTCATCGTTTTCTTCTGTTCAATGTGTTTTTATGTTATTGTTGTCTAACGTGTTTTTGTTGTTTTGTGTTTATTGTGCTGTTTTTACTTGGTTTTTGTTGTTGTGAATTTGACCAAAGAGTAACAGGTCTTCGATTGCCTGTTGCCTGTCACTATTATTTTGTGTATGTTGCACGTATTTCCCACCATCAGCAAACACCACCGCCACCACTCGCATCGTCATCGCTATTGCCAACCATGAACGTGATTTAATCGTAATCGTGTATTTATTTTGATTTGTTGCCAGCGAAAATGGAAAGTGATCTGTGCTCCTCCAGGCGGCGGCGCAATTGGCACTTTTGCTTCTGATCTGCATTAATGTTTTCATTTACTTCGTTCATAGCGAAAATTAATGAAATAAAACAAAAACAAACAATAATAAAAAAGGTGAGAAGGAAAGTTATATATTTTATAAGTTTTCTCTTACAAAAGGAGAGAGATCAAATTTGAAAAATAATTGTAAAAACTAAATTGAACTAAAAATATCAACATTCGCGCAAATTGTTTACTATTATTCTTTAAAATTCCTAAGAACTTATAGTTTCAGTAAACAGCATCTATGCAGGTTATACCTTAATTATACTTAAAATATTGAGAAAGTTGAGTTGAAAGAGGCCTATAGTCTTATGCCGAATCCGAGCGACGAAGTGAAAAGTTTTCGCAGGCATTTTTTACTGTTGGATATTTGCCATTGCTAGTCTGAGGTGGTGCCCTATATAAATTCATACTTTCTTTTATTTGATTCTTGGCTGTGCCGAGCATAGAACTCGGAGACTCTGTGTAGCAGCCTAGCGCACTCAAAACTACGCTCCTGTTTAAATATGAGCTGAATTTTGTCAAGTTTTTATAGACTTATATTTTCATTTCTTTGAATATTGGATATTTGCATTGAAAAATGTATGTTTAGGGCATGAAGATTTATACATGTTCATATGTATGCATGTGCCGATGATAAGTATATCTGTGTATATTTGTGTTTGTTTTCATATTTGTTTAACTAAACAAACATTTGCATATAGAAAATTGGACAATGTTACTAGACTAGCTATGTATCAATCAAGGTATTACCGATTCACATAACGATCAGTTATGCAGTTACCACAAAAATTATACGTTCAAAATTTTTCTCATTGTTATACAAGAGAAATAGAAAATGAGTTAATTGCTATACGCGACAAATGAATTACCTCCACTACTATGATTCTTATGTTAATTGAATGTTGGGTATAAGATGCGTATGTCTCTGAGAGCTTAAAATGTAAAGTTGTGCTTCTTTGATCCGCATCTTTATTCATAATGATAGTCACATTAAATGGCAACACTGGGGCTTTGCAACCAAACATGTTTGGTGAGAGCTGGCACGACCATGTACCTAGAGAAAAAACTCACAATAAGTGCTCTCATTTTAGCAATAGTTCCTTTCCATTCGAAAAGAGAGCAAAAACGTTCGAAGTTCCCAAGATATTACCACTCTTGGAACGAACTCTGGGTACTATACATTCAATGACAATTGTATACAAGTAGTTCTGTACTTCGATGAAAGTTATTGCTGAGGCCAAAGAGCTCTTCATAAATGATAAATATATTGATAATTTTATTTATACATTGTACCTACCTGAAATAAAAATAAATTTCACCGTTGAGTGAAATTAATGTCCATTATAAGTCATTTCGGGACAAACTCTGGCAGAGGCAACGGCAACGTAAGCGTATATCCATTCGCTTTCTGAAAAAACTTAACTACATATAACTTGTTTTCTTGTTATGTTTTGCTGTTTTGAGTTTTGTGACGATGACGACGACAGGTGGTGGTTACCACGGTTGATGATTCGCGCATTGAGGTATACATAGGTGCACAAAATTGTGTGAACTTTTTCTTCTTTTGACCACAAAACAATAAATGGTTACTAACTATATACATAAGTATGTATGTATTCCCAGCGCGCTCCTATGTTTTATGAATTTCATGAATTCCCTATGCCATGGATTTACCTTCTTACCTTAATTCATATTTTAGTTTTGGCGATGATGATGATGTTTATTTATTGCAAGCGTTTTTGTAGTTACATTGAGGCTACTTTTTTTTTGTTTTTGTTAGCAATTGTTGTGTACTTGTTGTAACTGATAGTAGCCAACACTTTCATCGTTGCTTTTTCAAACAACAACATTTCACTGTGTGAGGCAAAATCATCTTTTTCTCCTTTTTCTTCTTGCTTGTTTTTTTTGTTTTTTTTTGGCTCGTTCAGAAACAAGCCAGAAAAACTTGTCTTCTTTTTATTTTGATATTTTTTGTTATGGTGTTGTTTTTGCTGTATTGTGTTTAATTCTTCAAGTCATTTTTCTTTTATTTTTGTTACTCCTTTTACTGTAGTATTTTTTATAGTAGTGTTTTTTATTTATTTATTTTTGTTTAAGCTTAGCCTGTGGCCTGCGCGCTTCTGTAGCATGAGTCAACATTTGCATTTTGAGGAAACACGAGTTTTTATTACTTCTTTTATTGTATCAAGTTTATTTGTTTCTTATTCGATTTTATATGCAGGTGTATAGTATTAAATTGATTTGTTTTTAAAGTAAGATTTGAATTAAAGAAGTAAGAAATTTCATCTAGCATTCATGATTTTTTATTTTGATGCACATACGCATCGAATAAAGACTATGGAATGATGTAGTAGTTGGCACCATAACGGCTCAACGTCGGCCGATCTTCTTTGTAAGTCACCGCCGCAGACAAAAATAGTCGCCTTGTAGCCGTCGAAAATTGTAAAGCTCAGCCGTTGTAAAGCTGCTGTATTCAGCCTGCCAGCGAAATTTATAGCCAGCGAAAGGTCATAGCTAAAAGTTAAATAAAAAATAAGAGCTTTGCGTTTTTTCCTGATAACATAGCCATAGGCCTATGTCTAGAAAAGTGCTGATGATTTTTAAACTGCAGGTTTCTCATGATATACGTGGATTCAGAGATTTCTGATTTTAGTTTTTTCATCCCTTTAAATTTGTTGTGTTGATTTAAATTAAAAATTAAATTGGTTGACGTCCATATGTTCATTGTATAGTTAGCATTGTGTGCGTATTGATCTTCTGAAAGATAACTGGAATTTACAACATTTTTACTTGTACACGAACATAAATTGTAAAAATACCTAAATGCGTGTCTGTTATTCACTTACATGTTGTTGCTGTTGTTACTAACTTCTGTGGTTGCTGTTGATGGAAAACAACAGTACAATTGCCATCATCATCATCTTGATGATAATTTGCAACATAGCAGCAACAATTTTATACCACTATGTGCCGTGATGCCAAGTCATTCGTTTGCTCATGGACCTAAAGATAAAGTCAAGTCGTCACTCACCTATTCATTCATTCATTTAGCCAGTTAGTCAGTCACTTCATTGTCGTCATCATCATCATTCCATCATTCGTCATCTCATATCAACAACATGCACTTTTTTGTTCATAGTTTGTTTTTTTTATTTTTGCTAGTTGACTTTGATTTTTTTCGCTCCTCACTTTTTGTTGTATTTTTAAAATGAAAATTTGCGCGCTATAAGAAAATACCTAAACGTAGTGAAATCTCTTATATTTGTAACTTACTTTCAACATTTAAAGGAATTTCAAGTTGAAACTTTCTTTGAAAAAATGCAAAGAAAAATTTTGTTTTAGTTGGACTTGTGAGAGATTTATTTTAGGTATTTGGATTACAAAATATTTAAATCATGTATGTATTTAAGCTTTTTGCAAAACAAATGAAAAGAAATCGTATCAGTTATTGTAATTTAAATATTGAATACGAGAGGGGAAAGAAGCTCTGGGCATGTGACTTGATATGCTATTGCTTCACTGACCACTGTAAATTTGGAGAAACAGTGTCTAGTAGAAGAGTGATGAAATTTGCTGCATATTTCATGCGAAACGAGTATCTGTTGCGGGCTACAAATCACAGTGATCTTAGTCATGATGATTTGAGAATGGTGTAACTAAAAAATTTAGAGATGAATCGAGGATTTTCGGGTAAACAAGAGTGAAAAACTATAGAATCGAATACTCATAATAATAGCAGACTAACAGGTTACGGAAGGGGCGGTCCTTCAGAAGCTTTTTTTTCGAAAACAACAGTTGTAATACATTATTTGTCTAAAGGATTAAAGTTTGAATTCCTGAAATCCACTCCTTGGACCTTCGAACTTTTCATTCAAAAATGTATGCCATTAGGAAATGTGTGCTGTTACAAAATTAACCAAAAGACTATGAAATTTTAAAACATTCGATAGACCGAATTATATATGGCGATAAAATAGTAAATCGAAAAAAATTTTGTCTTTCAAGGCATACCAGAAAGGGAGGGAATTATTGTGTGATATCAGAAATTGGAAAGAAGGGACTTACATTTTTGTGCGACTTGTGAATGGCGAAGTGGAAAATTTTTCTTTGGAAGGTTTGACATAGACAGACATGATGTGGTGTCTATTTCTGAATGTTTTAGATTTTGCCGAGTATCGAACCCAAGCATTCTGTTCAGCACCTCATTTATCTACATTACGGTCGGGTGGCATAACAGTTTTACATTTAACCCTGAAATGTATAAAGAGTTTATAATAGAAGTAATAATTTTGATTTGTTTTATGCTTTTACAGATCCTCAATTGATGTGATTTGCTGATCATCAACTAAGTGCTCAAATACGAACATTCCGAATTAACAATTTTTTTTTTATTTATATAAATACAACGAATCTCGAAAGCATTAATTAATGTCAGAAATAATCAAACAAAAATAGAAAAAAGTGAATAAATTACAAATTAAACAAAAGAACGTGCTAAAAATATGCAAATTAATTGTGAATAAATCTTATAGTAGTTAATTGTAATAATTATAAAGAAGAAGAATAAGACGGAGAGAAGATGCATTAAAAACCATCAAATAAATATATACTTACATTAAGAAGAAAAGATAATAATAATAACAAAAAAAAAGAAGAAGTTTAAGAATAATACGAAGCTATTCGAAAACCGGTTTTTTCTTTCACCTGTGATGAAACTGTGTAGCTGCGCTGTTACAACAAATGAACGAGCATGCAACATTGCGGAAGGTTGCAAATTAATTAAATAAATTAAAAGTAGCATAACAACAACAACAGCAATATAACGATAACATCATCAAAAAAAATATATATATAGAAAAACGAACAAGAAAGAAGGAACGAATCGTTGAAATGCCAACATTAGCCGCAAGAAATTCCCCAGCTATATTAATAACAGCAGCAACAACAACACTACCACCAGCCACAACAATGACAACAATTTCTACAAATCTAGATGCAGCAACAGCTACGTCGTCATCAGCTATACAAACAACAACACCAACAGGAGGAGCAGCAGTAACAACAAACAATTCTAATGCAACTTGCACTTTTTCCCCTACTACTGGTGCAGCAATGGCTGCTACTGCAACAAACCAGCATCATCAGCATCAGCACTATCATCATCCACCACTACCACCACCACCAGTGTCGCTACCACCTCCCCATCCTGTTGGCATGACGCCAGCACTAACAGTAGCAGCAACTACAGTTGGTGCAACTGGTTTAACCACTTTTAACGGAAATTCAAATTTAAATGTTGCCAACGGAAACATTGGAAGCGGTAATGTTGTTGGTGGTGGTGGTGGCGGTGTTGCACCTCATACTATTGGTAATAATAGCAACGGTAGTAACAACGGCAACAACAACAACAACAACAGTAGCAGTAACAACATTATAATGAGTTCAACTGCTGTCGCAAACAAATCGGAAACATTCTCGCCGTCGACTGCTGCTAGTGGTATTTCAACATCTTCTTCTGCTTCTTCTATGAAAAATAAGATAGCAATTTCATTACATGCTTCCCGTGAGGATGTTACATCATTGGGTGGCGCCTCATCTGTCAATAGTCAAATGTCAGCTACAGTCACAACAACAACTACAAATAATAACACCAATAATAGTAATAGTAATGGTGGTGGCAGCACCGGTACCGGCATCACCAATAACAACAACAACATAATCAAAGGAAGCGAAGGTAAGTACTGTCTATCATCAAATCAAAATATAGTGAGATTATTAGCATTTATAGCATATATAAATACATAGATTTTCAGAGGATGTTCGTTCGCTTTTGTGCTTCTTGTCTTTAGGTAGGTACGGAAATTAAAGTTCCTTATGCTCTGGGAGAAAATTCTGCTTCAGGAAGAAAAAATGAATATACATAAATTTAGGTTGTATTTGAGAAATATCTATTTCCTTTGGTCAGTTTAGTGAATTTTAACTTTGGTGGAGAACAAATTCAAAAAATTTTGGATATACTGTTTTTTTTCCCCTAGTTTACATCTGTCAATAAAAGCCAACGTACCAACATATTCTTCTAGCAAAAACATACGCCCAATTGATTAAAGTTATCAATTTGCAGATTCGATTGAGCAGGTGATTGGCCTACGTCATCTTAGACTTGTACAGGGCTGCCAGCTGAAAGCCTTCAACACGAGCTATCTCCGTTCTGTTTCTACTTTCTCAACAACACTAAAGTTCACAAGATTTTATATCCTTCTTTCTCAATCTGCTAAACAGCTGATTTAGAGCGGTTCTGTAGGATTGGTTGTCAAACGTTTCCTACTCACTGAATCGTCTTATGTTTTCTTTTTCTAGCCAGATTAGATTCTTGTGGATGCTTGGTAATGGTGGTGTTATTTCAGTCAATAGATTGTAGCTTCAAACATTGGAAAATCAAAAGTTTTGAAGTACTACAAATGAAATTTAGTATATACATAGTATAATTATGTAGGTGGAGCAGTGGTTAGTGTGCTGAAGTGCTACGCCCGTTGTCTGGGTCATCAAAAACTAGAAAATACAAATTTATTTACATGGCACCACTTCTTGGCTGGAAAACTGCTCAGAGAAAAAAATTACATGCATAAAACTGTAGGCCTTTTTCATTCGTGTACAAGCTTAATTCATACAACATGAATGGATGTGAAAAGTTCGTTATAGGCCCTCCATGGGCTGTTGTGCCATAAAAGAAGAAGGAAGTATAAAAAAGTTACTGATATGTTCCTAGTTTATAGGAAATTAATGTAGTAGCCTAATAATTTCTTAATAATTTCCCAACTCAATTTTATGTGTTCACCTAAAATTACAAAAAAAAAAAAAAACAAAAATCCAATGTTGAATTTGAATTGAAAATTTTCTATAATTAACATTCATTCGAATAATTCAAATTAAATTTGAGCTATTTAGTTGCGGAGCAAGAAGAAGAAATACACTTGCTGGCTCGCCGGCTGTGGCTCTGTGGCTGCCTGGTGCATACCACCACGTCACCTCACTCCACTTTATTCTCTTCCACTCTGTATGTTTTTAAAATGTTTCACCCTGAGACACACGCTGCACTTGCCACTTTGTACTTTGTAATGCTCGATGCTATTGAATGAGAGTGACTTATTCGGGGCATACGTGCATGATTCGTGGCGCTGCTGTTGCTTGCTGCATGTGCATATATTTTCAAAGTGTTATTACAACATAATCAGCAATTTTGTCTGCGATGTTCTTGTTAATGGTGTTGGTTTTTTTGTTTGGTGTTCCATATCATTTGTTGCTTGCTTTCTGTTGCACATGTGTGTTTAAAAGCATTTTTCCGTTTTACGGGTTTTATTATTCATTTTGTTCGAATTTGTGGAATTTTATAATGTAAACTCAATTAAAAATAGATTTAAAATGAACAAACTTAATCATACCTACTCGTATGTTTTGGTAATTTTGTTTTTTTTTTTAAGAGGCACAAAAGTGTTAGAAACTCTTTTAATTTAATTTGGACTAGCATTTAAAGTTGTTACCCACCAAAAATCAATTATATTAAGATCAAATTCAATGCAACTTCATTTATTTTATTCTTGATACACAGCACGTGCCATAGAAACATTTAAAATCAAAACAAGAAACAAACAAAGAATTACAAATTAGAACCATAAACCTGTATGGAATTAAATACTTTTGTAAGTTTTCTTTATTATAATGATATACAGTGATACACATATGTATGTATATATGTATCTATGTATGTATAACGTACTTACTTCGCACATGATTATTTACTCGCATTTTTTGTTTGTTTTGCTTTTGCCTTCGTTTTTGTTTTGTTTTGAGTTTTAGTTTCTTCTTTAAAAGTTTTTCTTTTGTGTAATATGATATTTATTTGAATGTCACTTAATCCATAATCCATAAAAGCACATTCCTCCCATCTCTCCGTACCAGTCCGACACACTACAAACAATGCCAATTTCAGATGTTTTAAGAAACCGAAGAAAAAGATATTAAGTACATAAAAAATGAATGTAGTTTTGTCATAGGCGACACTTTAATGCTTTACGTTTTATGCTGAATGGAATGTAGGTTTGCCAAATCCGAAAATATACACGAACTTTCAACATAATAATGAGTAATTTCCTTGCAAAAATCTAGCTCTAATCAGTGACAAATTTGTCTGAATAATAGGAGGAACACCTCTTATTCCGAGAATTAGAATCCAATCACAATCCAGTGCAAAAAATAAAATATGTATAAATCCCAATTGTTTATGTGAGTTAGAATGCAATCTTCCAGGCAAATAATGTAGATTGAGGATCATAATTCAACTATATGAGAAAGATTGCAATCTTTCAACCAATTCCAATTTCTAATCAAACAGAAGAATAACCGCAATTCTTCAATCGAATCAGTTGCATTTATCACTGATAAAAACTTTCGAATGAATAGAGATTCAAATCAGTTAATTTAGAAAAAAATGGTATTCTAGAGTCCAATCATAAAAATTGAGAATTGAAAATATAACTAGCCCATATATATATTTATATTCATATAAAGCTTACAATCAAAATAAAAATTCTAACTATTTATTTGTTAAGAAAAAATCAAGGAGAAATTGGAGTTCATAAACTAATTGAAATTTTTCACATTAAATCTTCCTTGGAACCATAGTAATTCACGTAAACTATATATCACTACGGATCCAGAGATTTCCGAAGGCTCAGGATTTAATACTTTAGCCCTTTAAATTTTTTTCTGGAACGTGGGAAATTGGAAATTGGAAAAATTGAAGTACATACTATTAATTTCAGATAAAGACTGCAATCTTTTAATCGGATTACAATGGCAATTGAAAAAAAGCTTTAGACTTCAATCATTTATATAGAAATGATTGCAATAAATCAATCAAAATACAAAGATTGGCAAATAGTTTCCAGAGAAAATTAATCGGTATTTGTATCATTTTTAAAAATCAAAGTTTAACCCTTTCGAACTGAGAAAAAATGCTGCTACTGCATATGCATAAAAATCTACTTTTAGGTACGAGATCCCCTCTATTCCAAGTATCCATCACTTAAAAATTTCGAAATATCTAATATTCTTGGGTTGTACCTTGTTCGATACAATAGATGTAAAGGAGTTAAGACGATAGAAATTGAAAAGCATTTATTTTTAACAAATTACTCAGAAGACAAATGAACAGCTATTTAATTTATCGTAAAAAATGTTGAGTTTTTCTATTATTATTTTCTACCCTATTTATTCGAAATTCTGGGAAATTGAGAGCCAATTAAAATATTTTTTTTTTTTAATATTTTTTTCTTAAAGTTCTTACTCTACACGAATCACGAATTAATCACAAATTGAATATGCCCTAAAGTTTTCTGTGTAGCTCCCAAACAAATACACAATTTTCATCACAGCTGTGACATTTTTTTTTCTAGCGCTTTTGTAAAATTTTTTAATGAATGAAGTTTCAAAAAAAAAAAAAACAAAAAAGTTTAAAGAAATTAAATTCCAAATATGAATAATGAAATGTTATACTCTTCTAATGAATTAACGAATAAATAAAACGAAGAAAAAACTTAAAATTAATCACTTTAGGAAATGATGAAAATGTTCGTGTTTGCTCGAAGTAAAAATGAAGAGGCGTTAAATTTGGTTAAAAATGTAAACAATCATATTTCTCATGACCTTTTTTTTTCTTCATAAATAAATGAGCTGTGGAAGTTATTTTGGTCGTTTTCATTACGAGTATGCTAAAGTTTTTAGGTGGCGAATGAAATCATTGTGATTAAATAAATGCCTTTGTTTAAACATTTAGGTATAAGTTTTACATTCATCGTTTGTTGTTCGTTATGATTAATGAAAAGCGCGAGATAGTTTTTGTTTGGAAGCCTTTATGAACCTATTTAGTATTGTATAAGTTTTTGATTTGATGAAGCACTTAAAGCTTATTAAAATTACAGCAATTAGTCATATTAGTTTTGTAATTAATACATTATTAATTAGTTTAAAAAAATTTGATTATACACACTGCTTCTACAGATGAAAGCTATGCATTTCTAATTATCTGTGTAAATATGTATGTAAAATATATGTGAAAAGCGTATAAGCGTTGTCGTACATTTCGAATAAATAAACAAAAAAATTTTGATTTATATAATACAGCAGTTTTTCAAGAGTCCCAGAATAATTTCGGATCGAAATTTCTTGTAAATTAGTTATGAACGCATACTGGTTCAAAGCCTGCCATGTTCTGTAATTGCAGTTTTTCTATGAAGACTTAAATTATTTATGTTACCCCCTTTAGCCTTGAAAACCAGTACTGCTATGCCAAACAGTTGCAGAACTAAGTAAGTCTCATTGTATTGTTAAGGTTAATCAATTTCTAAGAGAACTTTCTCAGAAAAATGCTTCTAAATATTGGTTATTTTTGTACTTTATACTTTCAAAAAGTTCAGTGAGTAATTTCAATTCGAAATTCCTAAAATTGATGAAGTTATAGGTCATTAACGAACTCTTCCCCTCGTCAGATTTATCAATTTTGGGCAAAAAGGATCACTTTAAAAGCGTTTTTCTTGAAACAGCTTTTTCCCAGCTTGCTGATGATGCATGATATCTCAAAAACTAACAAACCGATTGCTTTGAAACAAAACTGTCCATTGAACCAAAGAAAATAAAAATTATGCAGAACTTTTTTTTTTGTGATAAAAAATGTGACGAAATTTTAAGAGAAAAACTTAATTTTTGAAGCGAAACTTCTTCTTCGAAAATTTTGCAACGGAAATTATATTGTTGTTGCACTCATAAGAAACGAAGTTTTGCTGTTGTTAGTGTTAAGCGAACGAGGTCATATAGAGATCGGCTACATACAATCATGACTTCTCGCAGTTTTATCTCATGTGCTTTAGTGAGAGAGCTTGATTGCATATAGCTGCTTTCCTCTCATGTGTTATATACGTGTACTACGTTGCGTATGTACCGATAAGTGTGAGCAATAATAGAAAAAAAGCTTCAGAAAATAGAAAGGGGATGAGTGCAAAAGCTTCAACAACAACGGTCACATAAAATATCGCGTTTTTGTTGCACTCATATGAAACTAGTAAGAAACAAAGTTCTGCAGTTGTTAATCGGTAACATACAATCAAGCAGAGAGTTGACTTCTTGTAGTTTTATTTCATGTGCTTTAGTGAGAGAGCAGACCTAGATGCCTTTTTATTGTTATAAATGCTTTCCACTGTAAGTGCCTACTACTGAGAGTCGCCATATCCATATTTTTTGAAAAAACTCCTTAGTTCGGACCATAACTGAATTCATACAGAGCAAAAAGGAATTCGATTCTTTTGGTTAAGATGGCTTGGAAAGTCGGAATCGTGTTAGTCAGCAACCGAGAAATTTCGGGAAGCGTCACACATTAAGGAAGCACCGAAGCCACAGTTTGCATTATAATCTCATAAATTTAAGCTTAATTGCTTTAATGTATGGTAAACATGTCTACAAAATTTGAGAAATATTTATCCATCACCTTTCCTAATAACAATTCTTAAAAAAGCTCGTTTAATGAGGATCTCTCTTGATCCAATGCTGCTGTCCTAACTTTCTATTACAGAACTTTGAAGTGAAAGCAAAGGCTCAAACCATTTGACGTCTATGACTAATACAGAGTTGATATTTATTGATAAATAAAAAACAAGCTTAACATATATCTGGGTTACTCTAATTTATCAAAAAGTTAATAAAAATATTTATAAATACTTTTCATAAATTTCAGAGTATCCTAAAAAAATCTTTTTAAAAAAGAGTACATCTTAAGATTCATGTAGATAGTAATGCAACAAAATTTTGCACAAAATCTTTATCGTAACAATGAAACTATTTACAGACATCAGCGTTCAATATGACCCCAAGTAATAAACCAAAATCACATGTACATACAAGTTAAGATAGGTGTCTCGTACGCCTCATGTCATAAGCAATTAGAGGTAAAATGTATTTACCCACTATTATTAACTACATGCATGTGAAATCTGCACAAAGAAAATATGAAATGTACAAGGTACACAAGCGAGTACTACACACAGCAAAACATTAAAGTATTAAAAATTTAAGTACGAAAAATGTAGCAACTTTTAAATGGCAAAAATTTTCACTACCAAAGAAGCAAAAAGGCAATTAGATGCAATCATTAAGGGAACACATACAAACAACCAGACGGACAGGCAGGCAGGCAGGCAGACCGACGAGCAGCAAAAAGGCCAACCATCATGAACAATGAAAACGCTAAAAATAAGCCGATAAGACATGTGTGTGGGCGTGTATGAAAATATAGAAAAAAGCAAGGGTATAAAAAATAGAAAATTTTCATGCTAAAAGTAAGAAGAAAAGTAGCAAAATAATAGTATGCTGCAATAGTAGTATTTGGTAGTAGTAGTTGCAGTTAGTAGTAATAGTAATATGTATGCGAAACTAAACTAAGCTAAACCTTATTACGTTACTTAATAAGAAGATGTATGCAACACATAACATGCTGTATACATGTATGCGTATTAGTTACATTTTTACTACATACGTACATACAAGTATGTGTGTAATATGCGAATATCTTTTGATTTTATCTTTACGAAATATCAAACTTTAGCGTTTTCTTTTGTATAAACAATTTATGTTTATAGTATGTTCTTATAAGAGATTCTATTGTATACGTACCATAGCGAGTATATAAACAGTCCCCGTAAGTTTCTTTAAATTCTAACTCTATCCATAGATGCAATATACGAGCACATTCATAGTTGAGTTGGTTTATAAGGTCTTTGACTTGCTGACATCAATTGAGGAAAGAAGCATGGAGTATGCATCATCATTGCACTATATAAAATGCATGCATTCAATAACTATGTACATGTACAAACATAGTTTGTTGAGAATTTTTTTTTTTTTTTTCTGAATGAATCTTTATTATTTACACTTTGGAGAACTTTCACGTTCCGCCGGTATTAGAAGCTGAATGCATTCATAAACATATACACATCATTTTTTCTTTTTATTAAGTAATTTACATAACTATAGTTAGTTATAAATTTAGTGAAGTTTCTTTCCATAGTAAGAACAATTTTTTTCACATTAGGTATTTATCAAAACGGCAAAAATCTAATACTAAATTGAAAAATATACATAACATAATTAAAATTAACTTTGGGTAATAAAAACATAAGTTTTGATGAGTAAAATCTAAGATAAAAAATGTCTGCAACAGGTTGAGTAAATGGAGACAGAGCATACACACAATAAATGATATACTATCTCATCTTATCCGTTTGAAGTAAGTTTAAGCTACAGAGTAAGTATAAACCCCTCTTCACCGAAAAATAGCTCATTCATTATTATCATCGCTGCTATAGAAACCGAATCAACTGTTTTATGTACATCCGTTTTTAAAAATCTAAATCCGACTTAAACTCTAATATACTTGCCACTCGAGGATGCCGACCGCAATTTATGTCCTCAAAAGAGCAGTAGCCTTAGCAATCTTAATAGGATCAATGTTCAAGTGAATTTTATACTAGCACGGATTATATTTTATCTATACATTTATTAGTGTAAATACATCATTATTCCAAAAGATCCAGACGTGTTACACTATCACATTGTATGCCAATTTAAAGAGCTTGACGAGTAGGTTAGCCAAAAATTTAATTCAAAATCAAATTTAAAGAGCATCGGTTAAGCCGCCAATTCTAAAATATTAGCGCCTGAAGTTTTTCAAAATTCGCCCATTGAACAAAGCATTGCATTCATCGTTGTAAAAATCATTACTTAGAGAGAGCAAAAAGACATAGGTAAGTAACGGCATCCCTCAGCATACACAAATAATAAAACAAACACCAACAAGTAATTTAGTTCTGTTTTGATATTTGTTTTTTCCATAAAGAGAATATTTAGTTTAGTTTATTAAGCCAAATAGATAATCATCTTACTGACTAGAAATACAATTATAAAAGTTTTAAAAATAGTATGTTATGAATGCATATAATTATGAATATATACTACAAATAAGTTTATAAAATTCAGTTCTGGGCACGGAAAAATCAATTGGTTTTTTTTATTATTGGACAGTGAATTATATACTCTTAAGGTTCTAGTTATTAGACTATTACAAGCATAATTAGATCTATGTAATTTTATGTAGAAAGTATTGAAATTCCGCAAACTTCTACCAGGTATGTTGAAACAAATTAGTTCTAACAGGTGATAAGAGTCTATGATACCACAAATTACATCGTACACAAGCATTAACGATTGTATCATTCTCCGATTTACTAAAAAAGTTTAAGCTAATAAGCAAGCATCGGAAATAATAAGATGGAATTGGTTCTTCGAATCTTAGAGAGGAAAAAGCATACCTCAAAAATCTCTTTTGAACTTTTTCCAGGCGTTGTGAATGGATTTCATAGAAAGGATTCCAGACAATTGCCGCGTATTCTAATTTAGATCTTACAAAAGAATTATATAATAATTTTTTTGTATGGAAAAATCGAACACTTGCCCCATATCTCGGCAATGCTCTTACATTGCCAGAGAACGTTCAGTGCCTTAGAAGAATTTTAATTGGCATTAGGATGGAGCTTATTATGCCACTAAATAATTTGGTTTCAATTACTAACGATTTTCAATCACTTTAAGCACTTATCTACATTTAATATCATTGACATTAAATCGCATTTAATTGAAATTTTACACTAATTCTTCAACTAAATCTCAATCTTGATATATGCATTTATCTACAGCTTTTCATGTTAAAGCTATTAATCAAATTGTAACAACTTCACGATTGTATGTACATAAATAAGTGAAACGATATAGTTAGATGTCAATTACCTCTTAATGATGATTAAATCAATGTACATAGAAAGAAAAAGAGCGTTAAATGCGTGTACAAAATGATCACAATTTAAACGCTTTGTGAAGCACTCACCGAAAAAAAGTGGCATAATTAAAAACTTTTCCCCACTGCATATAATATTTCAACTTTTTGTTTTACTACAAATACCGTAAACAAGTACTTTGCCTTTTGTGTGCAGTAGGCACATAATTACAATTTTTTTAAGTGTGTTAAGCACCTTTGCCCATGTCCCAAAACCAGCGACCAGTTCACTGATCCATTAGTCTATTAGTAACTACTACTTACTATTGGCCTCATGCGACATACCGCATGCAGCCGCGGAACATGATGATCTCGTCGTGATCTTGTCGATCGTGTATATGTAAGCGTGCATTTTAGTTGTTGTTTGTTGGTCTGTCCAACGCGTGCGTAGCCAAAATAACAACAAAAACTAACAAGCAAAAGTGTTTATTATTTGTTTTCTATTCATTTTATTAAGTTTAGGTTTAAGAAGCATCAGCTGAAGAAGGCAAAACAGAGAGAGAGAAGGGGAGGGTCATTGAACGTGTTGTTGTAGTAAAAACATGAGTCTACTACTTTTTGACTAAGTTTTTTTTCTCTTTTGTGTAAGTCCAAATATACACGCAGTTGTTTTTGTTTTCTTGTGGTTTCTTATGCATATTGTTTTTGTTGCTTCTCATTTATTGTGGTGTAGTTTTTTTTAACTTGAAATTTTTTAAATTTTTATACATAGTAAAATAAAAAAAAAAAATTAAAAAAAATGGGAGTAATGACATTACTTTTGTTTTCATGCAACTTTAATTACCTTAAAACGTATGTAGGTACATAAATAGGGAGTAAATGGTTTCGTTTAGTTAAATATTTTATTTTTTTCCCTCAAAACTTGATGATAATGATACCTACACTGTTTGCAAAACGTTATTGCCAAATCTGGTATTTCTTTTTTTTTAAGTGTATAAGCATTTATTACAACATGTTTTCCGTTTTTCATGACCCAGAATATACGAGCTGTAGTTGTAGTTGTATAAATGAGTTTTAGTCGTGCCACACTAATTATTATGTATAGATATTATGACCATTTGAAATTATAATCTTGTTCAATGTGAAAGTGAACTGATTTCGATTTTTGCTTGTCAAGTTTCGCTCCCTTACGCTTAAGTATTGCTTAGTTTGAAGGTCTTAAAGATGGAGGCTAATAAAAAAATAATAAAAAAGAAAATAAAGTAATATCCTATAAACTCATTTGAGAAATTTGAGTGCAGTTTACAAATAAAAAGTGTTGAAAGTCTACTTGAGTCTCGTAGATGGTAAGTGCTCTTAGATATAGAAGCTTTCCATCAACTAGTTGGCAGAATATTAGAATTCATGCTTCCTACACTGCGGACAATTCAAACCCAAAATAATTTTGGTTACACTATTGGACTCAAGGAGGGGAGACTTAGAGTTTAAAGCCCTTCCGGATAAATATCTCAGCCATTACTATCGTTACTCCTAAATTTAAGGAGTTTTTGAAGAAACGAAAAAATCTAAATTCTTTCCTTTTTTCAAGTATTAACGACACTGCGAAATTTAGAGGCAGAATTTTTCTATCACTTTGAGATCATGAGAAACTCTGATTTAAAGCACAAAATTTCATAGCCCATCACTACTTGTTCTTAATTGTTTAAAGCCTCGTCGGTCTGTGCTGTGGTATCAATTAGAATATCAACCTGTTGAATGAAAAATAAAAAAGAACGAATATTGTCAATATTTTGTTTTAATCTTAAACATTTTTTCTTTCACTATGCTATGCATGCATAACTAGAAAAACAAATCTAGGCATCTAGCACTGTGCAAATTGCTCTACTTTATTTAACTAATTTTCTTTTCATAGTCAACTTCACTTCCGTGCTGCTGCTCCATGTACTAGACGATGGTGATAAGAGAGAAAAGCTAAAGAGAAGAAGTCAAATCATGTGAATTTTTAACCAGTTTCCTCATGTTGTTTTTATGTATGTAGGTACTACGAAAAAGATGCTATTTAAAAATGTTGGTTCAATTACTTCATTCAACAGAAAAGAAACATACTGTAAAACAAATTAGAATCCATTCACCGTTTCATAACTTTGCCTTATATTTTATGCCTAACTCTATATTTTTGTGATCATATTTTTCTTTTTTTGCTCAAGTCATCCTCTAGCAGCTCTTACAACGCTGTGGTTCCGCTTAGTTAGCTAACTATAGCCCAACATTTTTGTTGACTTTCATACTTGTTTTTGTTTTTCAAACATTACCAACTATTTTTATTTTTTTTGCGCGTTGCTATTTTGCATCAAAACCCTTTTCCTCCATACTACTTGGACTACCTGGCTACCCGACTGGCTGGCTGACTGTTTTTCGCTGGTTTTGACTTGACGTACTTTGGTTTAGCTATTGGCTCAGTGCTTTTACTTTGTGCCCATTCACCTTTATAATTTTTATATTTACTTTGAACTAATTCTTTTGGCGATTTTTCCACTTTAACTACTCTGCATTTCCTACTACTGATAAAAACTATGTATGTATGTATTACTAGTTATATAGGCAACCATTTTATCTATGTTTGTGCATATACAAACATATATATCTTTGCATACATAGTTCGTTTGGCAAATAATCACGTAAGTTTACCATTCGATTAGCAGTTCAAATATAAGCCCAAAATTTATAAATAAATAAATGAAAAATAGCATGAAATAAAATAAAAATTAAAGTAGACCACGTGTTAATATATAGTAAAGTTACACAAATTTTGTTACTAGTGTTGATAATATTGATGTTGATGCTTTGATTTAGAAATTTCTGCAGAGTTAGTGTGATTCAAATATTTTGTAACATAAAAAAATTCGTCTAAATACTCAGGACCACCAAAGAATTTGGAATTGAAAAAAATATTTTCAGTAGTCGAAAACTACTGAAAATAATCGGTTGTTGTTGTAGCAAGATTCAAGATAAAATTCTTGCTGGCATTTTAATTTGTTTTGGTTTTCATTATTAACCCATTATCGATGAATCATCGAAATCGTTGAGATAACTTCACTATTTTTCATGTGGCGACTATTATTATTTATTTTATTTCTTGAAAACATATCGTTTGTAGCAAATTACAATTCAATTCGACTATTGAGATCCCAGATTTTAGAACGTCTAGGTTATCAAGAGCAGCCTGTTGGGAAAAAGCAACGACCGGTACACCTGGAATATTTCAAACGGTAAAATCAACAGATTGTCTTTAGTATTGCATTTTGGTATTTTAGTAACACGAATATGATTGTTGAAAAAAAAAATAAAAAAATATTTTAATAACTCTACGAGCCATTTTAAAAAATGAATTTTCTTTGGCCCTTTTTTTAACATACATAAATATTAAGGTAAAAGCGCAGGTGTAAAATTGTAAAAATAAAAAAAAAAAATTAAATAACAAAAAAAATTGTGAAGCCAAGTTTTAAATTATCATTTAAATAAATACTTAAATGGGATACGCATAGTTTTATCTATTTTTAAAATGCTTGAAGTTGGTATTGCGAAACGCAACGGCAGACGAAAATGGGTTCAATAGAGAATCCAGAAAGTGGGCAATTAGTTTCGTTCAGAGGGACGAACATTGGGCTAAGATCTGTTGGGTGTCGAGGGCAATCAATCAATTTTTATTTCACAGCCACGCTAAGAAGCTTCACTTCAAAAATAGAAAACATCAGTTTTCTATATGGCACCAGTTTTTGACCGGAAATGGCAAACTTCCAAGTGTAAAAAAATTTCCCAAGCTAAGAAAAAGAACCGAATTCGGTATAAAACTGTAGACCATATCGTACAAATATGAATGTGTGTCAAAAACTCGGTCTAGGCCTAGAAAGGACATATGAACGTATGCCTACATTTGTATATGACTCCGCAGCCAGGATTTTTTCTCGTGTACCCCAAATCAGTTAATCATCATTCCAACTCAATACACTCGTACTGTATTTAAACTAGATTATAAAAACAACTCTTGATGATTAGCTTACACACTAAAGCTTCTTTACCAAGAAATTACTTTGTTGCTGTCAATGTTGTTTATGATGATTCATACCACAAACATTTCTTTAACTCCATTCAAAAATTGGCTCTTCAAAAGAAAGAAGGAAATACAAAGACAGAAAGAAAAAAAGAAAATGAGAAAAAAGGCTTAAAACTTATGATTTTGCTTACAAACGAAACAAGAAGACCCATTTAACTTATACCTACATAATTTTGCATGTGCCTGTCGGGCATAAAGACTACAAACAAAATAAAAACATTCTGGCTGTGAAATTCTTTATTTTGAAATATTTTTGTAAAGAAAGAAACCTTAACTTAATTGATTTTTAGATGAAATCTCAAGACATAATATTTTGATAGAGTTTTAAGATTTAAAACCAAAACAAAATATAATTCTACTCAATAGTTAATAACTTTGTTAAAGAACTTCGTGACAAACTAATTTCTAGAGCTGCAACATTAAAATAAAACTTAATTAACTTTAATTCAAAATAAATATCCAAAAAAGAAGAAGCCAAAAACAAAATGCTTTTAGGTTGTAAATAGTTTTCTTTGAGAAAAATAACTTAAGTTATGTTATTTCATTCATTCACCAACTTTTCTATTTAAACTTTGTACAGTAACAGAGTGATTACACTCTATGGTTAGTCATAAATCACTACGAGAAGAAGATTTCATAGTTACATCTATCCATCCATCTTCTCACTTTTTAACATTAACATCAACATCATTATAATCATGTCAACTGTTTTAATGGTTGTGGTATTGTTGTTGCTGCAAATTTGAGTTATCATCATAATCATCAACCAACAACATCACCAAGAGCAATATCAACAACAAAAACAGTAACAAACCTCAGTAAAAGTAGGTCATCTGGCACAGTCAGTCTTTAGTAAGCGGCGGCATCAGCAGCAGCAGCTGTTAACCACCTTTTCAACTGGCTAACTAGCTAGCAAAACAGCAAGACATTCTCATTCAGTGTATAAGTAATCAACCAATCGAACCAAATAGTTATATTAGTTGCCCCAGTCAAGTTGTTGTCAATTGATTTTTTTGTTTGCTGTTGCTTTTTCTATTTTGTCCATCTCCAATTCTTAACGCTTCATGTAGTTTAATATAGCGCATATATTTAGTTGGATACATAGTTACTATTTCCAAATCGATACACAAACCTTTAGTTTAATTTTATATTTTTTTTAAAATATTTTTTTTTTAGTTTTTTTTTTTAGTTTTTTATTCCAACCTCTACCACTTCCTCTATGTGGAATCTTTTATACTCGTATGTATTCATGTCAATAGGTGTGATTTATAATTATTTCCAGCTTTATGCTTTCAATAGTCATTTAAGCGTTATAGTTTTGCGGTGTTTGTGGTTAATTAATTGCAGTTTTAAATAATGAAATTATGTATCTATAGTTTAGTTACATTATTGTTTTCAAATTAATAGAGTTAAGTTTATGTAATGAAAATTAAGGTATTAAAATGAGCATGTACTTTAAAGTGCCTCAAGTCCTCTACAAAAAAACATGTTGTTACACTCTCCTAAAAATGAACTTAGTTTATTTTTGTGTGGGAAAATTTGAAAAATGGTTGCATTAATATTTTCAATGACGAAAGAAATGAAATTTACATTGGTATAAAAATTGTTCATAATAATGAAATTGAACTAATGAAATTAGCTAAGCCTGCCGAAGACCTCTCGTTAATTATGTTCTTACCCATGCATGAATACTGTTCCGAATGAATTAGTAGTTATTAACTTCAAAAATATTGGTGATTCAGTTTAGGTCTCAAATGAAATAAAAAATTCCAATCACAAAACTTTATTAATTTGTAGTAAAATCAATGGTTGCAGTTCGAAATGATTACATTTTTTACAGCTCTGAATATGTGTCATTTACCCACAGGCTCTGAACTGGTGGGGTTAAATACACCAGTTAGATTTCTATCACTTGTTATCATGACTTGCCTGCATTCTTAAATGAATATAAGATCATCATATTAAATTCTCTCTTCAAAAGGATCATCCTTTAATTTTCTCTCATATAACATAAATTATAAAACAATTTTCCATTTTTAATTACAGAAAATTTGTTACAAAATTATTATAATGGAAATGGTGGAAACGATGGAAATGATGGTGGCGGCATAGGTTCTTCGATACGAAATATTGAAAATGATGATCCTGGTGATGGATTAGGACCACTACCATCAAAATGGGAGACCGCTTATACTGAACGCGGTGAATTATATTTTATAGAGTAAGATTTAAAATAAAAATATTTAATTATTTTTTATTGAAAAGAAAAACTTATGAAGCTTTACCTTTACAGTCATAATACCGGCACGTCACATTGGCTTGATCCACGTCTATCGAAATTCCAAAAGAAATCATTAGAAGATTGTGGTGATGATGAATTGCCATACGGATGGGAAAAAATTGAGGATTCGCTTTATGGGACATATTATATTGATCATGTTAATCGACGTACACAATATGAGAATCCAGTGTTAGAAGCGAAACGACGTGCGGCCGAACAAACACAAAAACAGCAACAACAACAGCGTCCCCAAACACCATCAAGCATGCTTAATGGAGGTGCAGGTGGAATGGTTGGTGGAAGAATAAGCGCTGCTTTACATTCTACTGTGGCAGCAATTTCTCCATGTACTACTGGTGTTGCTGCTATCAATAGTATTGCTCCTAATACTATGCTAGATATATCGCAACGTGGCATGCAACCACCACCGCCATTACCCCCACTTATGGGAGGTGGCAGTTTATCAATGATGAAATCATTGCTTCCCTATAAGTTTACACGTAATCCAGCGGAGATGCAAGGTGAACGTATTACCACAACTCTGGTGAAATCAGCGCGTGGCCTGGGCATCACAATTGTTGGTGGTGATGATGGTGCTGAAGAATTCTTACAGATAAAAACAATTGTACCGCATGGTCCAGCGTGGCAAGATGGCCAACTACAAACTGGTGATATATTGGTGTATGTTAATGATACATGCGTTTTGGGGTTTACACATCACGAAATGGTAAGTGATAGCTATGAGATTCTGATAAATCAGAAATCTCGTTTAATCGCATAAACTGCGCTTGAGTCCATTTTTCATCATTCATATTTCATTGCACAGGTCAATGTATTCCAATCGATTATGCCCGGAGATACGGTGATGCTCGAAGTATGTCGCGGTTATTCGCTTCCCTTCGATCCGAACGATCCCAACACTGAAGTGGTGACCACAATTGCTGTTGATGGCATACATCCACACTCAGATCTAGTGCCACGACCACCACCGCCTTTGTTGTCACAACAGCAACAGCGACGTGCCCTCATGCAGTTGCATATGGATGGAAATTATAATTTTCTTGATCTTTCTGGTGGTGATAATAAAGCAATGCAACAGCAACAGCTGCAGCAGCATAAATTTCATGTACATGCCCAACAAATGGATGCTGTTGGCGCTGCCAACAACACCACTACCGCCACTAATAATGGCGGTTTCGTTTTAATGAAAAAATTTGAAGTGCATACATTTTCGATTGTAAAGGGTGCCATGGGTTTTGGTTTTACCATTGCCGATTCATCGTACGGACAAAAAGTGAAGAAGATTCTAGATCGCAATTGTTGCACGAACCTTCAGGAAGGAGACATACTCCTCGAAATTAACGATATGAATGTGCGCAATAAATCACACTTGGAAGTGGTGCAGGTATTGAAAGATTGTTCTAAAGTCGAGCCGACGATTGTGAAAATACAACGTGGCGTTGCCACCAATGCTTCCTCTCTATCTCCTTCCATCACAAATTATAACACGAATGGTGGAGTTGGCATTGGTGGTGGTGGTGAAGGCGCTGGAGGCGGTGGTAGTAGTGCCGCAGGAAATGTAGCAAAGTTGCGTAAGAATTTCATAGGCAACACTGCAGCACTCTTTCGTAGCAAAACACCCACCGCTGATTTGTATAGCACGCAACAGAAAGAGATTCTGCCGATACGCCCGAAGACGCCGCTGGTGGATACACGACGTGCGCGCGTCAAAACCCCCAACAACGAACTCAATCACAATGACGATGAAATCGCAGCCGCACTCACAACAAATGGCGACCGTAACAACTCGAATTGCATTGTTGAACGTACGCTAGCGGAAAGTAAGTCGCAAGTGGATGGTAAGTCAACGAATAGTTTGCAAGAGATTGATGCCATCATCAATCAGGATATACCACCATTTATGGATCCATATCCGAAGCTGGTGACTAGTCTGAGTGAACGTTTGGCCGAAGCGACGTTATTGGGTGAAACAATATCAGGTAGGGGTGGAATGGTGGGCGGTACAGCGGCTCCACATGGCTATCATCATCTTGGTGGGGGTGGTGGAATTACGCTGGCGCGCGGTGGTGTAGGTGTGCCTAATTATGAGAATCAAGAGTACGTCACTGCTAGCAGTCATAGCAACCATAGCGGTAATTACAATCCCATTTATGGTTTATCACCGTTGCCACCAACAATGAGCCCCTTAAATCCTATGCAGTTGCCATCCCACCATACGCATGCGGCATATTCACCGTCAATACCGTTAAGTTTGATGACAACAACAGGCGGCGTTCATCATCATCATGAATCTTGTTATTGTTATGACTGCCAGGATTATCGCAGTGGCCTTAATAAATATCGACATCATCCCTCCCCACAACAACAGCAACAACCGGCACAACAACATCATCAGCAACACCAACAGCAACCATTAAGTTATTATAATCATCAATCATCGCCGGCATCGTCATCAACACTTACGCCATTGCTTAGCCATCATCATGCACAATATTCACCAGCTGCAGGCACCGCCACAGCCACACCACTACAAGCTGCACACATACAAAATGAACGAATGCAACGACGAGTCAATGAGCTGCTTAGTGATCGTCGTAAAGTGGGATTTTCACCTTTAGATGGAGGTGTTGGTGCACAGCATCATAGTCATACATTGGGTGGTGTGGGGACGATGTCATCGTATTTACCAACTCATCATCAACAGCAGTTACAACAACAACAACATTCGCCAGCAATTAGCAGCATTTCACAACAGCCGACAATTGCAGCAACATGGAATGCTGGTGGCGGCTATAATACATTGCAACCTCTGACAACGCAAGCATCAATTGGTGGTGGTGGTGGCGTTGGTGTTGGTAGTGGTTCTTTTCCATCACCACAGCTTCGTAATGGCTTAGATGTTGCTGCTACCGCTGATATTGACAATGGCATAATAGAACAATACGATCTAACTGAAGTTACTTTAGAGCGTCAAGCTTTAGGGTTTGGTTTTCGTATTGTTGGCGGCACTGAGGAGGGATCTCAAGTGACAGTCGGACATATTGTGCCAGGCGGGGCTGCTGATAATGATCATCGTGTTAATACGGGTGATGAGATTCTTAGCATTGATGGCATTAATGTGGTGAGTAGTAGAAGTAGAAAAATGTATGCATTTTGAGGTTATGTGTGTGAGCAATACGTAAATGCAATTGACGACTACAACAGTCGTATTGCGTTTGATAAAAAATATATTGTTAGAGAAAATTTGTGTAAACGTGATAATCTTTCTTCTCTAACATAATTTCTCTTTCTCTGTTTGGATTTCTCTTTCTTAGGTCAATTCTTCACATCACAAAGTTGTATCACTGATGGGTGAAGCAGCATTACGGGGTCAAGTCTCTATGATATTGCGGCGACGTATGCGCATTCCAACACTATCACAGCAACAACAACATCAGTTGCAAACACTTCAACAGCAACAACAGCGTATACGTTATCCTTACGATGTAATTGTGAGCCGTAATGAGAATGAAGGTTTCGGCTTTGTTATAATATCATCATCGAATCAATATTATGGTTCTACAATTGGTGAGTGTTTACATACATATAAATCAGTGGTAGCCACGGCATAGCACCCGTATGGAAGAGCGTATGAGATTTCACATTTACATCGAGTTCATCAGCTCAGTCGATCATTGTGCATGTATTGGTGGTCACCACTCCTAAAAACAATAATTTTCTGCTTATCCTATACGTTTGTTGTTTTCTTGTTGTTCATCATTTACTCTCATCTTAAAGGCAAACTCATTCCCGGCAGTCCTGCAGATCGTTGTGGTGAATTAAAAGTTGGTGATCGTATTATTGCTGTTAATCGCATTGATATTGCTGGCATGTCACATGGTGACGTAGTTAATCTTATTAAAGAGTCTGGTCTACATGTACGTTTAACAATTGGTTGTCCAGCAAAAGAGTTAATTACTTCATCACAAGCTTCACCGGAGGAAATATCACAAACACAATTACAATTGCATACGACACCAATACAACAACAACTTGGAGGAGGATCATCACCACAACCAATGGCAACGAAACCCCACCAGCAGCAGCTACAACAACACCAACAAATGCAAAATTCAGATGCTGCTGCGAATATGTATTTTGAACGTCCCAGCACTAGCGCTGCTGCAGCGGTTGCTGCCATCACCCAGCAACAACAGCAGCAACAACATCAGATGCAGCAACCACAATTATGACTTTGAGATTTGCGCATACGTCTTTATAAAAGTTTTCTTTAGTTATGCCGAAAAAAGTGTTAATTGCTTTCGTTTTGAAATTTATCATAATTTTTTCTATTTTTATTTTAAGTTGTATTAAGCAGTGTAAAAATAAAATAGTTTTCGTTTTGGCGTTCGATAAATAATGAAATTTCGCCTTTTCCCTTTACAAGAAAAAACAAAACCAACCCCAAAGACTGAAATAAGACGAAAGTGAAAATGTATTGAATTTCTTTGACATTTTTACATATAAAACAAAAAATGTTTATTTTCCTGAAATCCTTAAAAAAAAAAATTATTAAATTTAAGCAAATCCACTAACATAATTCGAATTAAAGCCATGAAGTCCTTTTTGAATTTTTCTGAATTTAATTCTAATATTTTTGTTGTGTAGAAATTCAGAAAAAAACAGAAGCTGCAATTCCATCTCAAATATTTTTGTATGTACTTAAAATACTTACATTATTTTGTAATTATAAATATAAAATATATTTATACAATCGAGCTTATTTATATCTATATACTTATATTTTTTTTTCAAACTTATATTTTTTATAAATAACGAACAATACATATCTAGTTAATATTAGTTGTAGTTGTACGCTAAAAATATTTTATATATCTATAATTTGTATTCTTAAATATAATGCAAATAAAGCTCAAACATTAAATATATAGACATATTTTAGATTTGCAATGTAAAACATATTAAGCGAAACAAAACATATTATTGTGTGCATTTAACAAAAACATGTAAAATAAAATTTATTGTGAAATAAATAGTATATTTATTTGGATGTGTTTGGTTTTTCCAGAAATATACTTAAGTATGTAAACGAGTGATTAATAATCTATATATAGTCATAGCCAGGTTAAGGAATACTACATATCCTCTGCCCAAATCGATTGTGCATGATTTCGCTGCAGATGATTTTAGGATGCATGTTCCTTTTTAGATCAGGAGAATGGTTCATAATGACAGGCTTTCAAAAGGTACGATGTGGTAAGATTTAATCACAAAACTTCCCCCTTCCCTCGGATCATAATGTGCGGTTGTATTTTGTGTTGCGTGTGCCATGTTTAGAAGGCACTTATATAATGAAAATGTGTTTATCTATAACTACTAAAAGTAGATAATGAGTTAAAATTTAAGTACCCGAATATTGTAACGGCATTGACATTGAATACTTTTTTATGTCGCTATTTAATAGATTTTCAACATTTCGGGGTTGACGAAGTTTCACCAAAATTTGTTTACCCAATAAGTTTATCAAATTAGATACTGTAATCTGATCTATTAAAATATTAACCGGTTTAAAGGGATCAGACAATGAAAGGCTTGGGAAAAAAATTTCGTGACTCAGATAAAACACGAAACGCGTTGTTCTTTCCACACTATATCTGTATATATTTGGATTCTCTTCAATAGTTTTTATTTTATATTTGATAGAACTGTCAATACCGCGGTTGATATTTGTGTCCTGAAGTGTTTCGGGATCAATATCCCTAGTTGTAAAGTAATGAGTTGTGTTGTCTGGCGAGTTAGATTTATTCCATCCATCCAAATTAATGCTATTAAAAATCGTGCATATTTAAAAAAAAAAAATAGATTTTATTTAAATTTTTTAGAAACGGAATTTAATTTATAAATTATTGCAATACAAAAGCAAATTGTAAGCTACTTAATTAATATTTATATAGGTTTAATTTTGAAGTGTAAACCGATTAGCGAGAAAACCAAACACTTTAAGTCCTGCACCAAATAATAGAAACAACGTAAACCTTCAGGATCTTTGGAACGATTTACATCGACAAGTGAACCTGTCTTTGAGGTAGTGAATGAGATGTGTTCATCGCCTATAACAATTTCCAATTCCTGTTGTTGTATGCAAGTGAAAGAATTTGGGTTAATATTTTGCAAAAATAAGACAGTGATACTCGTTTCTTACCTGTCGACCTACACGATCCGGTGGCGGCCATGGCGAATCATCTTCAGCCATTATCTCTGAATCCAATATGATACGTTTCAATTCTTCCATTACTGACTGATGGACAAATGCTTCTTTGCGGATCATTGTGTCATTCTTGTAATTGGAATTGTTGGCATAGCGGAGCTTGCCATCAGGGCGAAACTCAAACTCGAGAAATTCATGACCAAATTTTCCCTTGTGGCCGACATAGTAACGCAAGTAAAAGTCTTCGGTGACCATAATTATGATTATTTATCTATATAATAGTACAATATAATTTGGACAACTATAATTTTATATATTTTAACTTTTTTCAATTAAACTTACATGCAAGTTACCTTTCACCAAAGAATGAAGAGCGGCCGCTTTCTTGTATGAAATGTCAAAATTTGTTGTTGCTTTTTATAACCAAACAAATGCTTTGCCACTGCTGTGCTGCCAGATGCAACAATACATTTATGCTATATTGTGGAAAAATAATTACGATCGAATTAGGAGTTGCAAATACAGCGTTAAATATGTGTGCCCTAATACATGTGGTTATAAATTAAAGAAATTTTCTTCGAAATGAAAATATTTGGTGAAAGCTTATTTGCATTCAAGTATTGTATTCGTATGAGCTAATATTATTCCATTATGAAAAGATTTCATTGCAACCTTGCTTCGGAAATGTCCAAATAATTTCCTTTTACTGCAAACACTGCTCCCTAGCGTTAGCCATCAGCAACTACTTGTCAAAGTTAAACCACCGACCGACATTTATATATTTTTTTACAATTACATGGCAGCGTTGTGAACGTGCAAGAATCGTACAGCAAACAAACAACAAAAACAAAAAAGAAAAAAACACAACAACTACACAGCTATAACAAAGTACAAGAAAAGTCAAATATTGAAACGCAGGAAAAATTTTGTGCAGAATGCTGGCGAGAAAATTTGTGCAATTGATAAGAATTTCCAAGTGAAAAATGTTAAATATAATTATAAATAATAGTCGAAAGTGTAGTTCATATGGGGTGAGTAACAAATGTTAAGGAAAAATACGATAATTAATAAAATTTGCAACAATGTAAAAAATTTTGCAACAAAGTCCAGTCTGTATATAGTATATATATATGTAAAAAATCGCCCTGTAACTGTAAAAGTTGTGTAGCGTTGTTATTTGGCAGGGTGTTAGTGAGTAGAAATTTGCAATATGAAAGTTGTAATGGCGCCGCTGGTAGTGCTATGTTCTTTTACTCCATCGCAGCTGAAAACGAAGTTTCCATTTACTTCTCCACAGCCAAGTAAAATAACATGGCATGGGTGGAAGGAAACCAAACAACCTTTCACATATCTTATTTTTCGTTGAGGGGGTAGAGGAAGGGTAAAAATGGAAGAGAAGCGCGCGCACTAGCGCGAATCTCGGTCAAAGTAATTTTACACAACTCTGTACAGCCGTCATCAGGAATGAGAACTTCAATTTCAAAGTGAGGATGGGTAGGAGGTGGTAGAAAAAAACCAAAGTGAAGTACCAAGTCTCTATAAGTGAAGATATGATATCTCTCTCTGCAGCAGGCTCGTGCTGAAGTGCAGGATATTCAAGAGAGTTTTACACAAAAATTAGAAAGAGGAGTATTAGGACTAGGAGTTAGGCAGTAATACTTTTTCAACCCACCATTTTCCAAGTGAAAGTGCAATGAAATTTCAGTTTTATACTGATGCACTGAGCATGTGCTGTAATGCAACGAGTGGAACTCGGTCGCAGCAACAATGTTGCTCACAATAACAACAGTTGCATGTGCAAACGACACGGATGTGGTTGAGGCAAGCATATGTGATGACTGAGTGCTGGAATAGAGAGCAAATGGTGCAACGAGGAGCGAACACGTTGTTGTTAATTGTATGTGTGTGTTGTAAAATCGATGACATTGAGTGCAACATTGTAATTGCAGCAACAATAGCAGCTGCTGCTGCAGAGAAGTTGCAACAGCGGCAGGAATTTTTTTTACTTTGTTGTAACCGTATGTCGTCGGGGGTAATGACCACCAAAGAACAAGGCAACACGCATTCGCCGCCATAACGTTCGGGACGCACCTATATTTTAAGGATTTAACATTAACAATTTTTTTCTTGTTATCATGTGTGTTCCTCCAGTAATGTAGTTTTTTGTTGTTGTCATTGTGTACAATTTGAGCACCGCCATCATCTTTCTCACTTCCCCTTTTTTTTACTTTTTTTTTTTTTTGCTGTTTGCTTATTTACATACATTTGTGTGCATGAGTGCAAAGTTAATGCTTTTTTGACTTTGCACATTGCGTTTACGTGCCAGTGTTGCAGTGCGAATTTAGGACAGTAATTGTAAAGTTACTTTGTTGCGAATACCGTTTTTTTTTTTATTTGCAGAAATATTTAAAAAATACTTAATAAAATATAAAAGAATAGAAATAATATATAAAAAAATTTTAATGTGAGGTGGTGAATTTATATTCAATTCAAGTAGGACTACATCTACATACATATGAAAAAATAGCAAATTTTCTACCAAAAAGTAAATTGTATGTACCTAGAATTTAATTTAACGTAGACGTTAAAATTAAATGCACATTGCCTTGAAATTATTGCTTCAAATTTAAGTGTTGTAAATTGAAAGTTCAGACATTCAAAATGAAAGTACCGTTCCAGAAAATAATAATTTAAATACTTTACCGTTACGAGTTACAAATATACAGTGTACCGTTAATATATGTGAAACTGTTACTATTGAATTAATTGAGAAAGTAAGCAGGCTTTTTTTTTTTCCGAACTGTTTGGTTGAATTACTTAGACACATGCATAAATTTAATAGCAGTTCGCTTTATAAAATTCGGATTTTTTATGAAAGCTAAAATCTTACCTCTTTTCTAAACTATTAGGTTGCATTAATTTTTTCTTATATGTGTTCAATCTAACATTAAAAATCGTAGCTTATAAATTTTAAGATCTGAGGGTTGGAAATACTATTTATTACAAATTTGGGAAATCTAAAATTTTACCACACTTCCAAACTATTTGGTTGAATTATTAAGGTACAGTCCTCTTCTGACTGACTCGACGATACTTTTTTTTTTTTTTTTTATTTTTTGTTTTTGGGCACAGACTTTAAATTATTTTTGAGGTCCGTGTCAATTTATCTTGATAAAACCTAGAATTTTAACATTGCTTTTTTAAAATCTTCTTCCACTTTCGAATTTTTGGGTGGTTCTCTTCTTATTGCTAATTCAAGTATTAACGATTTTAAAATCTTATTCCACTTTCGAATTTTTAAGTGTTTTCTTAAAAAAAAATATTAAAAATTTCTAATTTAAAATTTTATTCCATTTTCGAATTTTTTCTTAATGCTTTCACGAACTAATTCTAACCTTAAAATCTTATTTCACTTTCGAATTTTTAGGTACTTCATGTTTTTCAAAGTCTCGTGCTAGTTTGATAACAAAAAAAATTTAAAATCTCATTCCACTTTCGAATTTTTGAGCATTTAATTTTTCATAGGTCGAAAAAACTGCAAAAAAATAATTTGCTAATTATAAACACGCCCACTTACTGCTCAATGTAAAGAAGTATATTTTTAAAGAATGTGTAGGGTATTTAAAGTTCGCACTCGCCCGAATTTAGTTTTCCTTATTATGTTATTATGTTAACTTAGTATACTTTGAGGTTATCTCAAAAAGTTTTGTTGATATAAATGCTCATGGCTAAATGTTTTTGTTCATAAACTTTGTGCTTCAACAATTTATTTGAGTTTCTTTTCATTTTAGATTTCTGCGGTTTCCAAAAGTTTCATTTAAAAAAAATATTGCATTTTTTAAATGAAAAAATAATCATTCCACAACGTAACCTTAATTTACATAAAAAAATTTAATACAGAAATATGTATTAAAAAACGGTTTCAAATGTAACTGTGGAATACAGAAAAGGTTAATAATCAAAAGCAAAAAAAACATCATCATTACTTACTATGTACATGCTCACTATTTAAAGAGGTCACCCCTGCAGGAGGTGGTGGTGGCGGCTTATTTCCAAAATACCTGCTGCTTTCCGGCATATTTATAAACAAAATATAAAGCAAAAACAAATACAGCAGAATTTTGAGCAAAATAAAGGAAGGAAAATCGAAATAAGGCCTTATGTGGTCAAACATACATATGTATATACAAATATTGCCAAGTATTCGTTTAGGAAAAACTACGCAGGAGTAGTAAAGTAGTAATACAAAAACAATAACAACATGTCAACGACCCCCACCATCATTGCTAATAATAGCAGTGGCAGTGGCAGCAGTAGCAATTCCTGTAACATAAGCAGTAGGAGCGGAAGTAAAAGCAAAACAAATTTATATCAATTCCTTTGCATTGTCATCGCTTGCATCATATGCTATTACAACAGTGCACAATGCAGTCTCGTTTTCGATGATATCAGCGCCATACGCGACAACAAGGATTTGCGTCCCATTACACCGTTTCGGAATATATTTCTCAATGATTTCTGGGGTACCCCCATGCGCAAAGAGCAATCACACAAATCCTATCGTCCGCTCACCGTGCTCACATTTCGTCTCAATTATTTGCTGCATGAATTGGAGCCTTTCGGTTATCATGTTGTAAACGTGGGGCTTCATGTGTTGGTTTGCTTGTTGTGGCGTCGTGTTTGCCGGTTATTATTGTTACATTGCGCAGGCGTTATGCACAATAATGGGAGAGGAACCGGAGTAAAAGCCACCGTAACATCGGCGCTGAATAGTAAACTTAATAATTGTAGCTTTTTAGCAGCACTCCTCTTTGCCGTACATCCCATACATACAGAGGCTGTAACTGGTGTTGTTGGTCGTGCTGAATTACTCTCATCGATATTATTCCTGGCTGCATTTTATGCATATGCCAATGCTGTTATGCCGTCAACAGCAATAGTAACGACAACAGTTCGTCGTCATCATCATCAGCAACAGCAACAGCAGCACCTGCAACAGCAACACACAAATTGGCTATCGTTAATAGGCACATTCGGCAGTTGTCTTTTAGCTTCGATGCTGTGCAAGGAACAAGGCATTACCATAGCGGGTATTTGTGTTGCATACGAAGTGTTTGTAGTGCAGCAATTACGTCCGCTTGAAATCTGGCTTTACGTGCAACAGTTATTTGAGGATAAAAAGTTGAATGACACCACCAATTCACCGGCTCATTCAAAGCAGCAACAACAGCAAGATCAAAAGTCATTATCGTCTTCGTCCTTTTTGTGGACTGGTGCACTTATAAAACGTTTGGGTTTCTTAATTTTTATAACTGTAGCATTATTAGTACTTCGCGTTTATGTAATGGGCTCACAGCTACCTGTTTTTACGCGTTTTGATAATCCTGCCTCAGCGGCAGAGACTCCAACGCGCCAGCTTACCTATAGCTACCTCATTTACCTGAATTCCTGGTTGCTGTTGTTTCCATGCGATTTATGCTGTGATTGGACTATGGGTATGTACATTGATGGTTTATTTTTGTGGAGATTTTTCTTTAATGAAAATTTAATGAAAATTTAAAAGCGTTAAAAATAAAAGAATGTAATACAAGCAAAAAGACGACTTCAATAGTCTAGTGGGAGACGTCCTCAACCGAGAGGTTCAGGTTCGATTCCCGCCTTCGTATGGTGGTTAATTTTCATAACTTTCTTATATTCACAATCAATATGAAGTATTTGAGTATCATAAGATAGTGTACAAGTACACACCTTGGTTTGTAATGGCAAAACCACCAAGCCGATAAAAAAAATGCCACACTGCCGTTCGGAATCGGCGTTAAACTGTAGGTCCAACTATGTGATGCCATAATGGGCCGTTCAGGCCTAAGTGTGTCTTTCAACAGCCACTCCAACCTAACATAATACAAACAAAATTTTTAAATTCGAACGACGAAATATAGAAATATATAATTTCAATTCGAGCTTTCGCTAAAGTTAAGGTAAAGGTGTTAATCTTAAATTTTACTATGAAAAAAAACAATAAGTTTTGAAACTGCTGATCCCTCAGAAATGACAGAATATAACATTTTTGATTTGCCACTAAGCTACATTCTTCATAAGCTGCGTTTAAATAGTCATTCGCTTCTAATTATGTATAACTAAACACATTAGAAACACTATATCAAATCATGAATCGTTCATTTTGCTTTTGATTTGTTAATAAACTAATAGCGTTTTCTTTTCTTAAAAAAATGTTCGTGCCATGGCAACAATTTTTTTAATGTTGCCCTCAACCCTGCCAAAATGTTACATTTTTAGCGCAAGAAAAGAACATGAAAATGCTACCCTGTCAGAATCGACTAATTCTCACCCCGTCATATATTTGAGTGCAAAAATGTTACATATTTCCCCGCTCAGGAGGCAACATTTTTTAGAAAAGAACACAATACTATCTGAAAAGGCTGCCTCTTTTTCAAAAAAGAACACGAAATTTGACAGCCCTCGCACGGTGCAGAAAAAATGCAACATTTTACCGAGAAAAGAAAACGCTGTAACTAGAACTACGTTCAAAATCTACTGTCATTAGTGATGTGGAAATGTTGTTTATTTCCAAACACTTATCAACTATTTCACTCAATCAAATGCTTGGAACGTTTTCTGTTCTCATTGCAAAATATTCTTATGAAAAGTAAAAACAAAAAATATTATTTTTAAAATGTTTCACCTCCAGCTACTGAAGAGTTTCATTGTGAATGACAATACAACGAAGAAGAGATTTATTCGTACATGTTAAACTAGTTGGCAAAAAACACAGCTATAATCTCGCACCTGATTGTCCTTTTGTTTAAACTACCCTGGAATATTCCCTTTTTTTGTATGTATACGCTGGTATATATGTTTATATGTACATTAGGGTGGATTGGAACAATATTTTTCAGATAAGTTAGCATTTGATATCAGTAGTAAGTTTTTGGATTCGTTCAACTTTTAAGGTTGGCGCTATCAAGTTGAAGTGGCTCCGTTATAGTGCGGACACACGAGAGAGAATTTCGTTGAAATTCTAAATTTCAAATTTAGGTGGACAACACGACAAAAAAGAAATTTCAAATTCGTTTTTTGACAGATTATAAGTTTGGAAAACAAGAAGAATTTTTGTGTGTTTCGTGTAAATAAAAATGTTGCCTTTCAATTGGATTTGGACACCTAGAATTTATATTGTATTGTATTGTATTATAGAGGTTTCTGTCGTTGTACCGCGACCTATAAGATCTATTGTACGTCCCTCTTTTCTTTCTAGTCTAATCTGCCTAGAGTACCTCATCCAGTCCAGTCTCCCTCAAGAATTTGAGTATTACGCCCGGATCTATGGATGCCAGTTCTGTACTGGGCACTTGGTGCATGCCCAGACATTTACTTCTTTTGTGGATCAGTGCTCCACATTGAGCTAAAATATGTTCTGATGATTCTCTGATGATAGAATTTATATAACAATTATGGATAATTGGAAGAATGGCAATGAGTTACTCTCCGACTCCATTATTTTATTTTTTCACTTTTTACAACCTTGTGTTTGAGGGTTGCTAGTTACTTTCTTCATTTCAGACGCATTTCAACGAAATCTTAAATTTGTCTGAAATGCACTCTAATCCATTATAAGTGAAAATTTATTTATTTTGATCGAATCGGCCAAAATGTGGTAGAGAGGGGCTTCTTTGTGTGCTCCGGATGAAGTTTACAACTTTGTTTTTCAAAGCTGAAATTTTGATTTCTCTAATTTAAAATCTGGTTTTTAAAAATTAAAAGCTTGTCTCTAACCTAAAACCTTGTTTTTGTTGTGAACGAATCGGACAAAATTTGGTACAGAAGGGTTTCTCAGGATGGTGATGATCTTTTTCAAAGTTATGACTCTGGGTTTCAAAGGTAAAAAGATAAAGATAAAACAAAAAAAATGTGCCTTCATCCTACTAATTTCAACCTTGAAATTTGACAAAATCTAAAAAGAGAAAAAATGTATCTACTTACTATTGATCTCAGATGCCGGGTGTTTCACTCCACCTTAATATATGTATGTATATGTTTGCGCCGCTAGTCTACCATAAAATGGCGCATATAATAAATGCTGAAAATGTCTGGCAGCTGCAGTTGCAAAACAAAGTGTGTGGTGTGAAGTAGTGTCAAAATAATCAAGCAAAAAGCGTGGAGTTCAAGAAAAAACAAGTTTCGTTGCAGAAAAAGAGCAGCGTCACTTGGATTGAAAGTAATTTAACTTCATAAAACTCTAGTTTAATTTTTGCTCCTAATTTTACTTAAAATTTCCTTCTTTTTCTCTTCTCGTAGGTACCATACCGCTGCTTGAAGGTTTCACCGATACTCGCAATGTTGCCACCATCGCTACATTTGCCACGCTCTTTGCTTTAATAATGCGTGCCTGTAGCACACGGAATTTGCCACAATCGCGTACTTTGCTAATGTGTCTCGCTTGGATGGTGCTTCCGTTTCTGCCTGCTTCAAATCTCTTCTTTCCAGTTGGTTTTGTAGTAGCTGAACGTATTCTGTACATGCCTTCGATGGGATTTTGTTTATTGATCGCTTATGGTTACAACGAGTTGCAAGAATGTTTAAAATGCAAGGGCGTCATATTGAAATTTGTACCGAAAATTATGCTAATCCTTCTGCTATTAACGCATGCACTGAAGACACAGCGGCGTAACTACGATTGGCGTAATGAGTATACGCTTTTTATGTCCGGTGTGCATGTGAATGCGCGCAACGCCAAACTTTTCAATAATGTTGGACATGCACTCGAAAATGAGGGGCACTATTCAGATGCGTTGGTATATTTCCAACAAGCTGTACACATACAGGCGGATGATATTGGAGCGCATATAAATGTTGGACGCACTTATAATAATTTGAAAATGTATGAACAGGCCGAGGAGGCGTATCTAAAAGCAAAGGCGTTGTTTCCGAAAATCATACCCGGTGAAAGTTATCAAGCGCGTATTGCCCCGAATCACTTGAATGTGTTTATAAATTTGGCAAATTTAATATCGAAGAATCAGACACGTTTGGAGGAGGCTGATCATTTGTATAGGCAGGCGATAAGTATGCGAGCTGATTACGTGCAAGCGTATATCAACCGTGGCGATATACTAATGAAGCTGAATCGCACCGCCCAGGCGCAGGAAGTGTACGAGAAAGCGTTGCTCTACGATAGTGAAAATGCTGATATCTATTACAATTTGGGTGTGGTATTCCTGGAGCAAGGCAAAAATGCACAGGCGCATGTGTATTTCAATAAAGCAATCGAACTGTATCCGGAGCATGAGCAGGCGTTGCTCAATTCTGCGATTTTGCTGCAGGAAATTGGCGGTACCGACGAGCGTCGGCTATCGCGTGAACGTCTCTATAAAGTATTAAACAAAGATGCCGACAACGAGAAGGTCTACTTTAATTTGGGCATGCTCGCTATGGATGAGACGAATTTCGAAGAAGCTGAGCAATTCTTCAAGCGTGCTATTCATCTCAAGGAGAATTTTCGTAGCGCATTATTCAATTTGGCCCTATTACTGGCCGATGCAAATCGACCGCTTGACGCCATACCCTACCTCAATCAACTGATACGTCATCATCCGGATCATATTAAAGGTTTAATATTACTCGGTGATATCTACATTAATCATATGAAGGATTTGGATGCGGCTGAGGAATGCTATCGCAGTATACTACAGTATGAACCTCATAATATACAGGGCCTACATAATCTGTGTGTTGTTTTTGTGGAGCGTAAACGTTTGGCCAAAGCGGAAGCTTGTCTCAAGTATGTACAT